>BSBM01001346.1:5000000-7500000 GCA_027924585.1 Larix kaempferi | reverse complement strand
ACAAATTGAAACAAAAAAAAAATTTCCACACTTGTGGAGTTAGATCTTGTTAGCTTTCCCGGAATGTCTACATTTTCTCTCTGTTTCGGATTTGCCGAGATCGCGCAAGGTGCACGGCAAAGAGCATACGCAGCCGAGAAAAACCCTTTCCCTTTTTGTTTCTGATTTGCCAAGATCACTCAAGGTGCACAGCAAAGAGCATACGCATAAGGGAAAGCAACAATCCGAACCCAAAAAAAAATCTAACAGTAAAAAATGATAAAATATGAGATTTTTTCCTTTTAAAAAAAGAAAATAAAAAAATGCGTCACTGTAACATTATACCTTCATATTTGATGAAATACGCGTTTCTGGAGCAACCGGGAACCGTTTTCGATCAAACGAAAACTATTTCCCAATGGAAACGATGCTCCGAACGCAATGGAACACCTCCCACGGCCCATAAATGCACAGAAATACCAGAACTAGAAACCCTTTCGAGTTTCGGCAACAACAGTTCAAGATCTAGATCATAACCGGAAGCGGCACTTCATAAAAGCTCTGATACCATGTTCGGGTACACAGGGTACTACCAAAGGACCGAACACCAAGAGCAACCACTTCACACAAACAGATCACAGATCAACACATCAATGTTTTGACGTGGTTTAAACCCTCTTGAGGGAAACACTCCACGGCCTCGGCCAAATAGCTTCTACGGGACAATTTATTATGCAAAGAAAGAAAATTACAAATAAGCTTCTCATAATTGATCAACTAAACAATGACCCTCCATGCTCTTTAAATAGAGATCATGGACCAATCGGATGTGAAGCCACGGATCAAGGTTAGGTTTGATCTAAGAGAAGTTGAGCCGTTGGATCATTCTATGTCGGGAACATATCGTGACTGTCGGATTAAGTATTTACAAATGCATACTAAAGAAACACACTATTCCTAATGGATATATTACACAAGTTGATCTTAACTAACTCCTAAGTGTCTAAATATCCTAAAAATAGTCACTATTCTTAGATTTTTACAATGAATAAAGAAGAATGCTCAGAGAAGAGTAAGAAGGGGAGATATAGCCACTAGATCTGATATGTAGGATGAACATGGGTTGTTGTATTCTCATGGGAGGCACACAAAGTCTCAGTATCTTCTCATGGGAGAATTCACCCAACCATACAGAAAAGCAAAGGCGCGTTCTTCATAGCTGGAACCCCTGGATCTAGCAAAATGGCCATAACTTGCTCATCCAGACACCTTTTTTGATGAGACAAAAAGTGTTTCCTACTGGAAACGATGCTACAGATGCAATGGAAAAGGTATCAACATACAAAAATTCTCATAAATTTTGAAACCATAATGTCCATTTCGGCCCTCCAACACGGTTCCAACTTAATGAAGGAGTTGAACCGCACAACAAGAACACCAACCAATGGATTAGGCTTCCAGACCTACAATTATAACGTACCCACCCTTGGACCCAGTGCAAGGAGGGGAACCTGATGCTATTCTATGGGTCTTTTCATAAACTCAGCCATATTCATTAGATTCATAGCCATAAAAGAGATGTGTGCAGATGGAAATCAAACAAACATGCACAGTGGAAATGAACTCATCCACACACATATTACATGACTGTTATTCAATTTAATATAGTCAACAAATTAACACATTTGCAGAAGTAAATACACAATAAAATACTCATCTTGATGCAATGTTGTCCCAAACAACTAGCTATGTCGCTGCAACGTTCCTCCCAGCCATAGGTCTCTGCCTAGCCTGTATTCTTTCAGCACTCAGAAGCCACCCCCGAGCTAGGCATGATATCTACAAGGAAAAAGGAACCCTCAAGCACAACACAGCCCAAAGCAATGGATACCCAACTCAACCCCATAATTCTCTTAAACACAAAACTCAGATATGGGCTTGGAAACACACTTTCAGCAGTGGGACATAGAAGCTAGATGGACATGGGTTTTCCCAAAAACGTAGGCACACCAAAAACGGATTTGTGGGAAGAGGGAATCAATCCCAGGGAATAAAACTAATTTCTTCCACATATGTATGAGCATTCAGTGGGCCAAACGGCCTCAATAAAACCCCAAATAGTTTTCCCCTTCTTCCCCACTGTTAGCCACAGCAAAAACGCCCTTCCCATCTAGGAAAATGAAGGTAAACACAACAAAACCATGGAGGGAACTGCCCAGGAAGGTCCCAACTCGTGAGAGAGCAACCGATGGTTGAATAATGGCTTGGGGAGCAATTTTATAGCCCTTTACCTGCCAAAGAAGCCAAACACAAATCTCTAGGAAGGGTGGCTTGCCTATACCTGAATTTGGACAGCCATACCTCCCATTCCCCAAGGCATTAACTACCTCAACCAACTCTTGGGAGAAATCAATGATTGGGTACAAAAGTCAACATGGGTAGTTGAGGGTTTGATTGGTTCTCTCATTGACACTTGGCTTGGCTTGATTGGCTCCAAGGGTTTGAATATTTCCCTCCCAATTTCCTTGTAAGATCATGCCGCCATCTCTTGTTGCATTGCATAGCTAGATGTGGGATTTTATATTAAAATGCATATTTACAATTCCCATGGTTCACTAGCACATGGGTAGCATAATTTCAAATACTTAACTCTTCTAGATCAAGCGTTCACTAGCGGGGCCTTGGCCTTGAGCTCCACACTATGAATCATACATAATATGCATACATTATTTACATTATAGCCCAAAATATCACAAGGGTCAAAATGGGGGATATTACAACAATAGAATCAATGATGAAGACTGGTTGTCATCATCCTTTCAGTATAATCAAGGGGCACATCTCCCATCTAGGACTAGGGGCACATCTCCCAGGTCAATGAGGAAAAATTGCACTCAATTCAAATCACAAATTATCAAAAAATGTGAAATGGATTTGTAATCATTCTTTTATAGATTAAGGTGACTTATTGATCAAGTGATATAGGCTAAGGCGCCCTCATGGAGTCGACAAGGTTGCTTTGCTTTCTGCTTTATATTTTTTCCTCCTTTAGCTTTTGCCTTGCTTTTTGCTTTGCTTTGCTTTGCTTTATGCTTTTGCTTTTGCTTTTGCTTTTGCTTTTGATTTTGATTTTTTTTTTTTATTTATCCTGCTTTTGTTTTTCTATCCTGTGTTTTCCTGCTTTTCTATCCTGTGTTTTCATGCTTTTCTACCTTACCCTGCTTTTCTGCTTTGTCCTGCTTTTCTGCCTTACCTTGCTTTTCTGCTTTGTCCTTCTTTTTCTTGTTTTTTTGCTTTATCTTGGTTTTCTGCCTTTGTCTTGCTTTTCTGCTTTGTCCTACTTTTGTCTTGCTTTTCTACTTTTGTCTTGTTTTTTTGCTTTATTATGTTTTTCCTGAACTTTGCTACTTTATTATGCTTTCTTCTTATTTTCCGACTTTCCTTGCTTTGACTACTTTATCTTTTCTTGTCTTGCAAGTTACCTCTTAGTCAGCCTTATCCTCTAAGTCACACTTATGGAGCATTATCCACTTTATTAAAAATAAAAATAACTATTTAATGAAAAATACTTTTCATCAAGTGGATATTAAACTTTTAAGAAAATAAATTCAACAAGTTCTAATTAATTAATGCCTTAACTTAACCCCTCGATAATTAATTAATTCCAATCTGTCACTAGGATCCATGGGGTTTGATCTGCTTCATGGTGATGACAAATTGGGAACATGATAGTCCTCTCTTCCCAATATTGCTTGTCCTCAAGCAATAATCAAATCTATCCCAACTAAACATCATGAGCCATCATGCTTCTGCTGCACCACTCTGATTATAAACTGCTCATGAACTCTCCCAACAGATTGTTCCATCACCATCCAACCATGCACTTAGCGTGCAGACTAATCAATACTGATACCAAGATCCCAAGTGATCCTCAAGAATACAAGGTGCAATATATATTCTCATATGCAATGCATAAGAATCACATGGAATTCATCATAACACCCTGCAAGAAAAACATAAGTCCATCCAAAAATATGTTTCCCATGTAGGAAACCATCACCATATACTGCAAACATGAAAAGAGGCTTGATTACTCAATCCAACCAACCAAAATGTGCTCTCAATGAGCTTTCAATGATCAACAATGCATGGGTCCCATTGCTTGCATACTTTCCTAGTGCATAATATCATCAAGAACCAATCTAGCAAGTATGGGATGCCAGGGTCCAAACACTTGCACATCCCAACAATACATAGTGTGAACACATATAAATCAAAATGTGGGATTCCCATATCCCAATGCTTGTGCATTTCTATCATGCACAAGGTCTTCCAAAACAATACCTCAAAGTAGGAGGTGTACAATATGCTCCAAATTATTTCAACTAAGTGTGGAATGACAAGATCCCACTCTCTAATGAGAATCCTCCCAAATATCATAAGTACAAAAGATAGATAATCAAAGTACATATCAACATCATAGAAATGTACATCAAGAAGGTGCCTTACTAAATGATCATGAAAGTGCTTGTCCATCCAAGCAAGTAGACCACCATTTGCCAAGTGCACACAAGCATCAAGTGACCAATCAAATCTGATCCAATGACATAGGTGAGGATCCCATGTCCTATAATGTTGATCCAAAAGAATGTAAGAATCTTCAAAATAATAAGCCATGTGTTCTTTCATCCAAGAAGTGAATGAAGCAACTCTACCAAAATTTGAACCATGTAAGGACAAAAAAAACAATGAGACTTCAAGTGGCTCAAAGAAGTCTCATCAATACATCCATGAATGTTAGAGTCATCAAATGAGAGCAATGGATGCTGCCCTAAGGAGGTGTGGAAGGTGTCAAGTAATTCTGCCATGTGGCCTTTCATCCAAACATTGGATGAAGGAACTCTCCCATCAAGTAAGGAACAAAGAGAACAATGGGCCTTCAAGGGGATCAAGGGAGTACCATATGTGCATCCATGAATATGTGTATTATCATAAGGTAACAAAGGATGCTTGAAACAGATATATAAATATATAATAATTAATGGATGATAAAATACAATGGATATGACCGCCTTAAATATGGCAGGGCCATCCACTATTGAAGAGACATTCCTCTTTATAACTATAATAATAATTAATTACTATTACTAGTAGTTTATAACCTATTTATTTACTAATTTATTGTTGTAGCATTGCCTTTCCCTTGGAAAAGCTTTGTCCTCAAAGCTGAGTTTTCTCATGACGTCTTTTATTCTGGCTCTATGTCGCACTGATGACTTGAGAGATGCAATTTTGATTACGATCATTGCCTCCTTTTGATTATTTTGTCTTGGTATTTGCATTAAGTATGAACTTGGTGAAGTTTTGTTTACACTTTTTCTACTTGTGTGATTGCTTCTTTTAACTATGTTTGTCGTCAATTGAACATGCTCAACATACATTATGACCTTAACTATTTTCGTGTTGTTATTCCCAACACATTTTGTGTCAGTTCCTTTGAATGGGCTCTTTGTGCTTATAATGCTCATAAGAACACCGGTCTTATCTTATGTCTGATAGATATTATAGTTGCTTTCATTGATGTTCTTTATAGAATTCCTTGTGTTGGCATATGTCCTTCGTGCGTTTGTTATTGTGATATTATTGTCAACGCATTGATCATTGTTATTGTCAGTAACATCGGCTTGTCTCTTATCACAATCTTGGTGATGATCATTTTTTTTCTTGTCAAATATTTCGTTGTCATTTTCTTCATTACTATGGTATGTTATATCTTTGTCTTGCACAATATCTTTATTGATGCTATTACTCCCATCGAAAATGACATAATAGTCTATTGTACTTTCACCTTTTACATTAGCTTGGATGGTTTGTTCTGCCCTATTTTCACATCCATCTTCATTTTCTTTAAACGTTTCGTCAATAGATTTCTTTATTTCATCTATATCCTTAAGGATTTTCTCAAGGAGCTCTATGAATTCATCACTATAAGATGCCATGGATGTTTGAACAAGGGACTTGGTCTCCGGGATAAGAAATTATTATTATATTTAATAATAATAGTATCTATTTTTTTAAAATATTAAACTAATGTAATAATATTATTACAAAGTTTAAAATTTTTTATTTAGGGTTTCACCATGGAGAGGAGTTCGAGAGGTGGAGTGGTCGAATGGTGGCTTGCAGAAAACTGTCAGTAAGTAGCGAAGGCTGGAGTGGAGACTTGGAGGGGGGGTGCATTGGTAGAGTAGTGTAGGGTGTGGCGTGGGAAATGGAGGTGAGAGGGTGAGGGCGTTGGGGAGCGGTAGAAGGAAGGAGTGGTGTGTGGATGCTGGCGAGAGGAGGTGTGAGAAGGAGGCACACAGGAGGGGAAAGATGGGTAGATGCGGGAGTGGAGGTGGTCGTGTGAGCAGTAGCGAGAGCAAGCACAGGAGGGAGGGGGAGGTGTGAGCAGCAGCGAGCGGAGGGGGAAGTGTGAGCAGCAGCGAGGGCGAGCTGAGTATGTGGGGGAGGAGCTTCACGTGAGAGTGGGAGTAAGCTGTGCGGAATGGTGCAAGGAGAGGGAGGGCAGGTTGTGCAGGCGGGAGTGGAAGATGCAGGGAGTGAAGTGGTAGCGGTGGACGGAGGGCGAGAGATTGGGGAATGGAGGCATGATGAAGTTGGAGATGGCGGGAGTGTAGTGGGAGAGGGAGTGCGTGGGTGCAAGTGGGAGAGGGAGTGCGTAGGTGCAGGAGAGGAGGAAGCGAGGCTGCGGGTGTAGCGTGGCGAAGGGCGTATTGAGGGGGGGTGGTTGGGAGGGCGCAGGGATGGAGGACAATCAGGAGCCCAGGGGTCGAGGGTGGAGCGCAGACGTGGGCATGGATGGGGAGCTGGAATGAAGTGGAGGAGAGGTCGTGGACGGGGCGATGAGCAGGGAGAGCTGTGGGGAGATGTAGGAGCATGAAAATGATTGGTGGGAAGTGCAGGTAGAGGAGGATATCGCGGAGTGAAGCGAAAGAAAAAGGGACAGTGTGGCGTGATGGAATGATGAAGGGCGCGAGAGGAACGTGGATTGAGGGAGTTGTAGGGATGGAGATGGAGATGTGTGCAGCGTGAAGAAGAGTGATGGAAGGGAAAATGAAGGAGGTAAGATGAGCAGCGGAATGTGAGAAGGGTGGTGGAAGGAGTCAAATCCGAGCTCCAAGGGGAGGAGAAAAAGCTCTGATACCAAATACAGCAACCGTATCCGATGTAATATGCCAGCCCGTATCCGGGTTAAGCTAGCTTGTATCCAGGTCTAGGGAGGAAGATGTTCCATCTTCAAATAAATAGATATATAAATATATAATAATTAATGGATGATAAAATGCAATGGATATGACTGCCTTAAATATGGTTGGGCCATCCACTATTGAAGAGACATTCCTCTTTATAACTATAATAATAATTAATTACTATTGCTAGTAGTTTATAACCTATTTATTTACTAATTTATTGTTGTAGCAATGCTGCTGCAAATGTAAATAATAAGGTGCTCTAGTTATGTCATCATCAAAAAGAGAGAGAGGAGTTTTGTACTCCTCATGTGGCACCATCAAAAAGAAACATTTCACCCATACTTCATTAGGATGAATGTTACAAAATGTGGAAGTTTAGGGTGTAGGAGAATGAAACAACTCACCCATACGATAAAAAAGTGTGAAAAAAATCATCATGTGAAGGCTCCATAACGGTAGGATCATGCACCTCCCTCAAAAGTGTGAAACTTTCCTCATAGGTTGGTTCCAAATTAGTGGAATCATGCACTTCTTCAAAAAGTGTGTAACCACCATCAAGAGGCAACCCAAGTTCCTCTTCCACAATAAAAAGTGCTTGGATCTCATCAAGCTGATATTCAAACACATCAAGCACATGCAAATTTTCATGTTTCTCATGATCCATCATGTCATGAGAATCCTCCAAGCAATCTACCATATGACAATCTGAAACATAGGAGGAAGAACAAGCATCTTGCAACCTCTCAAGAAGTTGCTCATTTTGAATTTTGAGCTTATGAATATACTCATTATTCTTCAAGCATGATTCATGTAACAAATCATTAAGCTCAACCAAATTGTTTCTATAAAAAATCAAAGACTTGAAATTACCTTCGATGTTGCACATTGCTCTTTGAATCTTCTCCATGTCTTCAAGGAAGGATGGCTCCTCCAATGAAGAAACTCTCCAACAAGAATTTGATACCAATGCTTGAGTACCACATAGTATGCTAAGGGACTCATAAATATTCCTTTCACCAATCTTCAAAGACCCTTCAATGAAGGATGGTTCATGATAGCGAACCTCATCTTCTTCTTTTTTCCTAGGATCAACTTCACATGGAAACTCAAGTGGTGACTGGGAAGATTATCTTGGTTAATATTTTTCTACTACAAGGTCTTCTTCTTCATGCTCCATTGAGTTAGGACTTGAAACAACCTCATAAAATCTGATCTCCATGTCACCAATATAGATATGAGAGCATCCATCAGTAGATGCTTCTTCGGAACCTAAACAATCAACAATAGATGCCTCTTCTTGGCACCATTCAGCAGTGAATTTCTGATTAATAAATAGATGATCCTTAGTAGAACCAATGGTGGCTTCTTCATGCTTACAACCCTCCTCAGTAAGGATTGTACCTTCATCTTCTTCAAATGGCTGATTTGTACTCTGTTTTTGCTCCTTCAAGTGAGTTGATGTATCTTTCTCTTTAGTTGCCTTAGGATCAAGATATTTGCACACCCTTTTTGAAGTAGATCCAAAAATTCTCATCAAGTATGAAGCACATGCATCCAACGAAGCTTCAGATATTTTTCCGCTCTTTCCACAAGTAGGTTGACCTTTGACTACGGAACATGCAACTTTTTCATGCATATGGCTATGAGAATAACCATAATTTCTCCTTCCAAGTATGATATGATGGGAGATACTTGTAGAAGGTACCTCTTGGAAATTTTCTTCCTCATATTGTCTGAAATACTCTTCATAATGCTCATCATAGTCATCATCATATTGCTTATAAAAATCACCATCAAAGTAAGAGTCTTCTTCAATAAACATGGTGTGGCTGCAAATTCATCGAATCGAGAGTCTTCTTTCCACAGGAGTAGAGGAAAGAGATATGATACCACTGTAATATACCTTATATGATATCAGAGGATATCAACTCAAATTCAAACCTTAAAATCATAAATTTTGCAATCAGTAACTAGTTCACAAAAACTAGTGAAGAAGGAACTAGAACCGGTCCTTGGTTAACCCACCCATAGCTTGAATGTTGGATACTCTTGGATCTGCAAAATTTGCTAGGGAGTGTGAAAAAACGTATATCAGAATCAATTCCAGATTCGGATTTCTAAGCACAATGTACTGGGGCCATTTATGTTTTGAACATCAGCCAAGCTGAAGTCTACTCCAATGCTTCCTGTGCGCACCAGCATATGCCTACTAAACTCTTCCACTTACACTTGAAATAAACCAGAGGTGTATGAAAGGTCATAAACCCCTAATTGGATGATACACAATATTTACAGATGGTTTGGGAGGATTTAGCAGTGTTTGGGTGCAAGGAGAGAAAGAACACCATGTAGGATTGCTCAACTAGTATTTTTCCAAGTTATTCCAAACAGGACGAGATGCATTCAAATTTGAAATTGGATGGTGGGAAAATATTTAGTAATGTCTCAAGGACCCAAAAAAACTGACATAATCTAATTTGGGCATACAGACACTCATTAATTGATCAAACTACAAAACTAGTTAAATTCGGGTGCCCAATGAGCTAGTCTTGTTAACTGTGGACTCAAACAGCCAGAGAGGGTCACGAATATCTGATTTTTGGATGGGGATGGATTATAGAGGAATTTAAAAAATAACATCAACCTTCAGAAAGATAAATAGTTACTCTAAGATATTTTATAATGCATAAACTGAAAAACTAGTCAATTAAAAGTGTGCATTGAACTAGTCTTGAAATATAGGGCTCAAAATGTCAAAGGAGGATCTATAATTCTTCTTTTGATATTATATGTGGCTATGATATCTAATGTATAGTAGAAGAAAATAATATTTGAGTTCATTAAGCTATAAATTAAATGGCATAGCCTCAGACATCATAGATAGTTACTATTCTTGGATTTTTACAATGATTAGAGAAGAATGCTTAGAGAAGAGTAAGAAAGGGAGGTATAACTACTGGATCTGATATTTAGGATGAAAATGGGATGTTGTATGCTCATGGGAGGCACACCAATTCTCAGGAGCTTCTCATGGGAAAATTCACCCAACCATACAAAAAAGCAAAGGCGCGTTCTTCATAGTTGGAACCCCCGGATCTAGCAAAATGGCCATAACTTGCTCATCCGGACACCTTTTCAGATGAGACAAAAAATGTTTCCTACTGGAAACGATTCCATGGATGAAATGGAATAGGTCTAAAGATCCATAAATTCTTATAAAGGTCGAAACCAGAACGTCCATTTCGGCCCTCCAACATGATTCCTATTGAATGAAGGAGTTGAACCGCACAACAAGAACACCGACCAATGGATTAGGCTTCAAGACCTACAATAGATTCAATGATGAAGACTGGATGTCATAATCCTTTCAGTAGAAGCATGGGGCACATATCCCAGCTAGGACTAGGGGCACATCTCTCAGGTCAATGAGACAAAATTGCACTCAATTCAAATCACAAATGATCAAAAAATGTGAAATGGAGTTGTAATCATTTTTTTATAGATTGAGGTGACTTATTGAGCAAGTAAGATAGGCTAAGGTGCCCTCATGGATTGGATAAGGTTGCTTTGCTTTCTACTTTAGCTTTTTCCCTTCTTTAGCTTTCGCCTTGCTTTATGCTTTGCTTTGCTTTCTGTTTTTGATGTTTCTTTTTCTTTTTAGTTATCCTACTTTTGCTTTTCTATCCTGCTTTTCTACCTTACCCTGCTTTTTTGCTTTATCCTGCTTTTCCCTTGCTTTTCTACCTTACCTTGCTTTTCTGCTTTGTCCTGTTTTTTCTTGCTTTTCTGCTTTATCCTTCTTTTCTGCCTTTGTCCTGCTTTTTTGCTTTGTCCTACTTTTGTCTTGCTTTTCTGCTTTTGTCTTACTTTTCTACTTTATTATGCCTTTCCTGAACTTTTCTACTTTATTCTATTTTCTTCTCATTTTCCCACTTTCCTTGCTTTGACTACTTTATCTTTTCTTGTCTTGCAAGTTACCTCTTAGTCAGTTCCTTATCCTCTAAGTCACACTTGTGGAGCATTATCCACTTTATTAAAAATAAAAATAACTATTTAATGAAAACTCTTTTTCATCAAGTGCATATTAAACTTTTAAGAAAATAAATTCAACAAGTTCTAATTAATTAATGCCTTAACTTAACCCCTCATTAATTAATTAATTCCAATCTGACACTAGGATCCATGGGGTTTGATCTGCTTCATGGTGCTGACAAAATGGGATGTCATGACATACGAAGCCATGAAAAATCTTGGATTGAACTAGTCAATTAAAAGTGTGCATTGAACTAGTCTTGAAATATAGGGCTCAAAATGTCAAAGGAGGATCTATAATTCTTCTTATGATATTCTAGGTGGATATGATATGTAATGTACAGTAGAAGCAAATAATATTTGAGTTCATTAAGATATAAATTAAATGGCATAGCCTCAGACATCATAGATAGTTACTATTCTTGGATTTTTACAATGATTAGAGAAGAATGCTCAGAGAAGAGTAAGAAAGGGAGGTATAACCACTGGATCTGATATTTAGGATGAAAATGGGATGTTGTATTCTCATGGGAGGTACACCAAGTCTCAGGAGCTTCTCATGGGAAAATTCACCCAACCATACAAAAAAGCAAAGGCGCGTTCTTCATAGTTGGAACTCCCGGATCTAGAAAAATGGCCATAACTTGCTCATCCGAACACCTTTTCAGATGAGACAAAAAATGTTTCCTACTTGAAACGATGCTATGGATGGAATGGAATAGGTCTAAAGATCCATAAATTCTTATAAAGGTCGAAACTAGAACGTCCATTTCAGCCCTCCAACACGGTTCCTACTAAATGAAGGAGTTGAACCACACAACAAGAACACCGACCAATGGATTAGGCTTCAAGACCTACAATAGACTCAATGATGAAGGCTGGATGTCATAATCCTTTCAGTAGAAGCATGGGGCACATCTCCTAGCTAGGACTAGGGGCACATCTCCCAGGTCAATGAGACAAAATCGCACTCAATTCAAATCACAAATGATCAAAAAATGTGAAATGGAGTTGTAATCATTCTTTTATAGATTCAGGTGACTTGTTGAGAAAGTAAGATAGGCTAAGGTGCCCTCATGGAGTGGATAAGGTTGATTTTCTTTTTGCTTTAGCTTTTTCCCTTCTTTAGCTTTTGCTTTGCTTTCTGCTTTGCTTTGCTTTCTGCTTTTGATTTTTCTTTTGCTTTTTGTTTATCCTACTTTTGCTTTTCTATCCTACTTTTTCCTACTTTTCTACCTTACCTTGCTTTTATGCTTTATCCTGCTTTTCCCCTGCTTTTCTGCCTTACCTTACTTTTCTGCTTTGTCCTGCTTTTTCTTGATTTTCTGCTTTATCCTTCTTTTATGCCTTTGTCCTGCTTTTTTGCTTTGTCCTACTTTTGTCCTGCTTTTCTGCTTTTGTCTTACTTTTCTACTTTAATCTACTTTTCCTGAACTTTGTTACTTTATTCTGCTTTCTTTTCATTTTCCCACTTTCCTTGCTTTGACTACTTTATCTTTTCTTGTCTTGCAAGTTACCTCTTAGTCAGTTCCTTATCCTCTAAGTCACACTTGTGGAGCATTATCCACTTTATTAAAAATAAAAATAACTATTTAATGAAAAATATTTTTCATCAAGTGCATATTAAACTTTTAAGAAAATAAATTCAACAAGTTCTAATTAATTAATGCCTTAACTTAACCCCTCATTAATTAATTAATTCGAATCTGTCATTAGGATCCATGGGGTTTGATTTGCTTCATGGTGCTGACAAAATGGGATGGCATGACATACGAAGCCATGAAAAATCTTTTGATGATGATGTCATCTTGCTGACCATAGGCACTTAGTAAACTATTTTCTTAAATTCCTAAGGTTATGAGTGTCGCCTTAAGATGCGTTAATCCTAAGCAAATAAACTACTTGTCTCAAGATTTTAGTGAACTCCTATGACCTTATTGAGTAGCTTAAAGCTAACCAATATTCTAAGTTAGACTAAGCAATCATCTTATATACTTTTATAAGCGACTATCCAAACAAAAGAATGTGATTGAAGCAGCATTCTTATAAATTCTAAATAATTGTACTATTATATGAGTTCCCTCAACATTTGAGTATATATAGAGAGAGAGGTTATATATATATATATATAGATATATAGATAGATAGATAAAGGTTCCTAATCCGTTATTTTTGTAATTATTAAAGAATAAAAATATAAACGTTATGGAAAGGAATTCTTATATATATATATATTCATCGAAGAGAAATTGAAGGATTTCCTAATGATTTAGGAGCATTATGAAGATTCTACAAATGGTTTGAAAACAAAACGCAGGGGGAATCGTTCTATCAACCACTTGTCGATATTCTACTATTAGTAAGGGGTATTAATATCCAAGTGGCGGGGAATCTCTTCAAAAACTTGGCGAACTCACCGAGTTATACAAAATCTGTGAGTATATAAATACAAGGTCACGGATGAGGGAGGGACACGATATATTTCCATAGGAAATTGGCTATATACAATAGATCTTAAAAATATAGGTATATATTTGGGGGAGGAGCATGGGAAGATCGATCTGGAGGATTATGGGAAGATCGATCTCTACATACATTTATGGAGAGAGCAATCTCTGATTGCGTTACTTGAGGAAGTTTTCATATTGATCTCTGGATACTATGCTGCATGTTGATGTATTTGTAACTTCGGAAGATATTCACTTGTATATTGTATCTTATTGTATCCCCAACGGAGATGTTATTATTCCTCCGTTCGGAAGTGTCGTCATTTGTATTTCTATTCTATTGTTGTACCTCCAATGGAGATGTTTATTCCTCTGGTAGGAGAAGTCATTATTGTACTTGGGTCATGTAAAGTCATTGAGGTCCATCCTCCCATGTATGACGGGGCATTAGACCTCAGACATGTATGACGGGGCATTAGACCTCGGAGTTGTGTCTATCATGGGTTATTAGACCACCCTAGTGGGGTCGGCCCAGTTTCATGTCGTAATGGGTTATTATACTCTCCTAAGGGAGGTCGGCCCAGTTAGAGTAAAAGACAAGTAAAGGTAAAGTATAAATAGAGAGGAGCACCTCTCTATTTATTCACTCACACACTCACTCACTTCGCATTAGTGAGAGAGAGGAGGAATGCACATAAGTGGAAGAGGAGAAGCTGCTAGGAGACTATCTCTTGTTTTGGGGTTTTGTATCATTGCTCATTTTATCTCTGAGGAAGTTGCGCGGTTTTCACCTTTATGGTTTCCCTGGTGAAATGCTTTGTGGCTCTTGTCTCTTATGTTTGATATGATGTACATGTTGTTCTCTCAGTTAAGATCCTAGATCATGTTGAATTAAATGATGACAAACTAACATGGTATCAGTGCTATCTTGAAGGAAGGCATTGTATGGAATTTATGACACTTGTTACACTTGCGACAAATTGGAAGCTAGGGTTTGATATAGTAAAAACTAGTCATCATGGATCTTTTTCTATAAATCCATTTTTGCAAAGGTTTAAGGTCTTAAACTTGGATAGGCCGAATATGACATGTTTATGTACCTTGTATCCGAGTTTCAGAATTTGATTCATTGCACTTTGTGAGATATGATCCGTACAAGTTAGGGTTTTTTCCTCTTCCAGAATGCAGTCCTAAAAAGGTGACCTAGGAAAAAAGGTCATATCTCGGGATAGGAAGCTCCAACTGGAATTCTTTAAAATGTGCCAATTAGGGCATGGACTTTAGTTTCATAGGTCCGATTTTCAGAGGCTGAATTTGAAACAGTGACACGTGGCACTCTATACAAGTTTGTCATGTTGTTTCATCCCATAAATAGGTCATGTTGCGACACTTGGAATATATATCTCCTGAAGAATCCATTTGAGATCAAACCTGTGGGGTTGGAAAGATGGCAGGTCAGGCTATCATAGGAATATGTTTCAGACTCTGACGATCCTAAATTTTTGAGTTACACCAGAAACAATAAGGCACATATTTCTATCAAAACATAATTGGATTCTGAGCGCTTTCATTTTTGGCTTGTCACTGCTGCAGAAAATTAGGGCTTTTGACAGAAGTAGAATTTTGAAGTGATCTCAGCAAAGGATTTATCTCCTCAGCAACATCGAAATTTAGAGACTAAGATCAAACTTTTTGGTTGGGTGAATCTCCAGGAAATTCAAACCCTAATTTGACTTTTGGACCATAAAACTAGATTTTGACAGAAGTTGCAGATCCGAAATTCATAGGTCACTTTTGTGTGAAAATCCTCACAGCAGATCTGAGAGCTGATGTATACCTCACAAGAAATATTAAGATTAGGCAGGAAATTAGAAGAAGAGGGGACAATGCAGTGTAAAGGAGCAACAGAATTATGATACAGTAGAACTCGGATAGAAACAGAATAACATCACACACTAATTCATTAATCACAAATATGAACAATAAATAACTTACAATGGTGGAGAGGATTCGAATGCCAAGGTGGAAATTTGAATTAGCCTACATGGGCATGGCTAATCTGCACTAGGATTCATCATCATCATCAGTGGAGTGTCAACAGTACACCACTAGGAGTCCTAATCATCATCGGTGGAGTGTCATCAATACACAAGTGATTGTCAACCAGGTGGCAAAATGAGTCTAATTGAATGTAGTAGGTGTAACACATGCATGATGCACTAATGTAGTGAAGGAGGATCAAAGGAGGGTGCAAGAGGTGCTAACTAGAGTCAGAACTGGCTGTCTAGGCTCACTGGAGGTCCATCGGAGTGTCTCAGTCAGCAAGCTAGTCAATCTGTCATCAAATCAAGGAGCAGATCCACAAATCACTCAACTAATTGAAGTGTAACTGGTGGTAGGTGAGGGAGGGCACATTTCTCATGTGGTAGGTGAAAGGAGGGCGCTTTACTGACTAGGAGGGCTGGAACTGAGTGGAAACAAGCTCCCGGGGCTAGTAAACTAAGGTCTAGGTGTTGGGAGACACCATCCTGATGACTAGGATGCATGCAATTGCATGACTACATGCAAAAATGCATGCATGACTGAAATGAAAAATAATGAAAATGTTGGTAGGAATAGGATGGAGTATAGGAATATCCTAACACCCCCCCTTAATCCATCATGGGCCCTGGTAACTGAGACCAAAGGTCACCCAATACAATGAATAATAAGAACAGTCAATAAAACGAGGAAATGGGGAAAAACTCATGGGAAAAATACCCCCCCTCAAAATAGACTGTAGGGCACACCAAAAAAATAAATTCTCCAAACTCAAGCAGGTGTGATGCTTGTTCATATGTCTGGATGATACGAACCGTTACACCAAAACCTCGAGATGTTAGTGAAGGCCGCCCACCAGGATCTTAACATCCCACCACACTCCGTAGTCCAGACTCTGGGCTGGATGTGCGCCCGTACGGTGGTGTCCCCTTTGCGTCGTACGAGCCCCGGGTGAACACTGCAATGCCGGCGTTGCCACCCGCTCTATGACTTGAACCTGGGTGGAGGCTCTGATACCAGATGATACGAACCGCTACACCAAAACCTTGAGATGTTAGTGAAGGCCGCCCACTAGGATCTTAACATCCCACCACGCTCCGCAGTCCAGACTCTGGGCTGGATGTGCGCCTATACGGTGGTGTCCCCTTTGCGCCGTACGAGCCCCGGGCGAACACTGCAATGCCGGCGTTTCCACCCGCTCTGTGACTTGAACCTTGGTGGAGGCTCTGATACCAGATGTGATGCACCTGCAACCATTAATTAACAAGAATATGTGAAATAGCATAAATTACAGAACTCAGAATCACTTTATATTGATCACGGGCCACTTCGAGGGGGCAACCTCCTTTGAGCAAGCTCAATACAAATAACTTCACGGTGCCTTAATAGGTCTCGACACCACTTATATACTAATTCTAGGCGCCAATACTATGGGTCAAAACCATGGGCCGTTACAAACTATGGATCACAATACTACGGGCGACTTACAAAGCATATGCGCCAACAACAATAACACAAACTATTGATCAACAAATACTACGGGACGACTTACAAAGCATATGCGTCCAACAACAACATACTAACAAAGTAAAGACATGGGTTCCTAACACGGAAAAGGTGCGATTACCACCAGTCATCTTGGCATGATACATCTAAATGCAAAGCTCAAAAGACATTTTTGGCAAAAGTGTCGACCTCCGACGCGTTCAACAAGATAGTGGAAGAATATGATCCAGACGCGACAACCCTTTTGACATCGACAACTCCAGCAACCTAGACTATCATCGACGAGGAGGAACGAGAACGCCTGTTCCATACACGTATATGGATCCAAAGCAACCCATTACATCTGATTGTGGACAACGGTAGCCAGAAAAAACTTTGTTTCTGAAAATCTCGTAAAGAAACTAGGTCTTGTTACGATTCTGCATCCTCAGCCTTACAACATCGGTTGGATGAAGGATGGACAAGAACTACGGATCACTCGACAATGTAAACTCGCCTACTTCATAAATCCTTTTGAAGATGAAGTACTCTGCGACGTGGCACCACTCTTTGTAGCCGACGCCTTGTTTGGGAAACCTTACCTCTAGGATAGACATGGAAGTTATTAGTCACGGCCTCAGAAGGTGATTGTCAGGATCTGAAATCAATGGTTCAACATACCAGATCATCAACCCACACCAATGGTTGCACTGATATCTGGAAAACAAACAAAGAAGCTCATCAACCATGCTCAGAATTTTGCATTAATCATGATCAAGCCACAACATTCTAAGAAGACTGCAGCAACGAGTCGAGTCACCGACCAATGCAACTCCCGACAGAAGTAGCAAGTCGATCATATTCTTGATGAGTACCAGAACCTCTTTCAATCTCCCGATGGAGTACCTCAACATTGTCAGGTAAAACACTCCATTGAACTTGTTCCTGGTTCTTCTTTGCCTAACGCATCTGTTTACAGAAGATCCCTTCTTGAAAATGAAGAGATTTGCAGACAGATCCAAGAATTACTCAACAAAGGACATATTCACCCCAGCTCCTCTCCTTGTGGATGTCCAGTTGTTCTAGTTCTGAAGAAAGACAGGACTTGGCGCATGTGCATCGACTACAGAGCTCTCAACAAAATTTTGGTAAAGAATCGCTACCCTCTTCCGCGGATAGACGAGCTCATCGACTGTCTGAAAGGTGCTAAATTCTTTACTAAGCTCGACCTCAAGTCGAGATATCATCAGATTCCAATCGAGCCCTCGGAAGTGTGGAAAATTGCTTTCAAGACCAAGGAAGGATTGTTCGAATGGTTAGTCATGCCTTTTGGCTTAACCAACGCACCTGCGACCTTCATGCGACATATGGATAACATTATTCGATTGTTCATCGACAAATGGGTCATTGTCTATGTCGACGACATATTGATTTTCAGTCGATCATGGGAAGAACATGTCGGAAATCTTTGACAAGTCCTCGACACTCTCCAGCAACATCGACTTTATCTGAACATGGAAAAGTGCTCTTTTGCGATGACCAGCATCAAATATTTGGGGTATGTAATTTTGAATCTGCAGGAATTCATGTCAATCTAGACAAAGTACAAATCCTCAAATATTGGCCCATTCCTAGAAGCATTCAAGAACTAAGAAGTTTTCTTGGTTTGGTAAATTTAAATCGACGATTCATACTCGGCTTCAGTCACATAGCCTGGCCCTTGAATCAGTTGACAAAGGGACATGGGAAAACTGTCTTCCAATGGACAACAACACATCAAACAGCTTTTGAACATCTCCAGCACAGGCTCTGCACTGCACCAGTACTTGTGTTACCAGATTTGCATCATCCCTTTGAGATTGAGACAGACGCATCAGACTATGCCTTGGAAGCAGTGATCACTCAGTCTGGTCACCTAGTCGCGTTTCATTCTGAAACTTTTAATGACACAGTTAGAAGATACTCAACGTACGAAAAAGAACTGTATGCCATTGTGCAAGCTCTCAAGCAATGGAGGCATTAAATCCTTGGCAGGGAAACAGTCATTCTCACTGATCACAAGCCTTTACAGTTCGCTCTGACACAATCAAAGTTGCAGAGAAACCGACAACTCAAGTGGATTAATTACCTACAACAATTCCAGATGGTGATTAAATATCGGAAAGGTAAAGCTAATGCCGCCGCCGATTGCCTCAGTCGACCACCCATTACTCTCCTTTTGACAGTGATGAGTATGCAGGGATACAACACAACCACTTGGCCATAGTTGTATGGGGATGACAATGAATTCTCAGCAGTCTACCAATGGTTACAGACTAACAAGTCGTCGACCTCCGACTACTTCCTGAAGGACACCTTTCTATACAAGCTTGGACAACTTTGTGTACCGACCAATGAGCACCGACAGCAGCTCATTTGGGATGCGCACTACAGCAAGACTGCAGGTCACTTTGGGGTAGAAAAGACACTTGTTATTCTGCAGAAGTATTTCTTCTGGCCTACACTTAAATCTGACGTCAACAAGTACATTCGATCATGCGTGGTTTGTGCCATTGCTAAACCACCTAATCGACGATAGGGATTGTACACATCTCTTCCAGTTCCTAGTCATGGGAATCTATTTCTATGGACTACTTGACGGGTTATCCTACTACAAGACATCAGCATGATGCGATCCTAGTAGTAGTCGGCCGATTTTCCAAGATGGCCATCTCATACCATGTAAGAAGACCACAACAGCGCAGCAGACCACTCAGCTCTTCTTTACACATGTTTGGAAACACTTTGGTTTACCCACAACCATTATTTCCTACTGAGATGCCAGATTCATTAACATCTTTTGGAAGACCCTCTGGAAACAACTAGACACACGAATTTCAATGTCGACAGCTTTCCACCCTCAGACCAACGGACAGACGGAAGTTGTTAATCGCTTGGTCGTACAACTGCTTCGCATGTACAACCACAAGCATCGACGCATATGGGATGAAATTCTTCCATACATACAGCACAGCTACAATCGTGCTCAGCACAACTCTACAGGAAACAATCCATTTGAGATCTGTTATGGATTTCAACCATCCACGCCTATCAACTTGATCAGCTCCTTGACACAGTCGAACTCCGACACAGACTACAGCCAGCGAGAAGTTGATAAAGCAGTCAAGTTCAGAGATCAGATATGCGACATCCAAAAGCAAGCACAGGAAATGTTGCAGAGAGCAAACGAGAAAGCTAAGGCTCGACATGACAAGCATCGTATCCCTCATTCATTCCAAATTGGGGATAAGGTATGGCTACATCTTAAGAAGGAGCACTTCACAGGTCCTTTCAAGAAGCTAAAACCTTTGCGATATGGTTTGTACAGTATTCTTCGACAGATTGGCGAGAATGCTTTCCAGCTTGACATTCCTGCATGCCTGGGTCTGCATCCAGTCTTCAATGTGGATTTACTCCGACCATACCATGCACCACTATTGGAACAGAGTGACTTACCGACAACAGCACCCGAAGACATCCATCTAGATGTTCAGGAGCCTCTTCTTTTCAACACCATTGTGGGATGACGAGTACACCTTACAAGGACTAGCACAATTCCCTTATTTCAGGTTGCCAAATATGGCCAGCTCCCATCTCAAGGCAAGTGGTACTCTGTTACTGAAATAGACGACAAGTTTCCTCACCTTCGCGAGCAAACAATGGAGATCATTGTTTCTTAAGGAAGGAGGTCTGATCCACATAGTAGTTGGCATTATTATCGGATGCTAACTTCGACATCCTCAACAAGTCATCGTTGTCGATAAAACTTCGACAAGTTTCGATGCGACATGACTTCGACAACTTCAGCGCTTCGACAAGTTCTGAATTCGACACAACTCCGACGTCTCGACTTTAAAATACTGTGACACACTCCGCACCTTCGACATGTTCAGAAACCTCACAATTTGCGACATCGACATGCGACCAGTGACTGTCGAACTTCAATGGACTGTCTCTATATCTTCTAGTCGACTGTAACGGTTGAACTGTTGAACCGTTCTAACTTCTTCTTTGTAACTGAACATAACGGGCAGGCACCCAAGCATCTCAGAATTCTATATAAGCATGTATAATATTGTAACATACAATCTTATCATTCTGGTGTTTACATCTAATAGAAGAACAACTCGCATTCCTGCATTTTGTATGTACTTATTCGTGCTCATTTATATTGTGTCAACCTACTTTTTCTCATTATAATTCTTAAGCTTCTGCCATAACAGAACCGACTCATTCAGTCGACCTATTGTCCCCCTCGTGCTTCCTGGACACGACCCGGATCAATGTTGGATACATTGAGGATCATGAACTCATTGAGAAGAGTATGAGGTATTTATTTCATTAATGTGAATTTTGTATAGGTGTTACTTATATGTTTTCGTTAGATATTGAAATCATGTTATTGATGAACTTCTAGTGTCAAATTTTCATAGTCATAACCATATAGTCTTACAAACAATGGTTAAGTATAAAGAATCTCAACTTAAATGGATTTATATTCAAATGAGGAATACTTAATTATGATGGTTATATGATTATGATGACTAACGCAATTGTATGTTGAAGGACGCAAAGAAAAAAAAAATCACCCCATTTTCTTTAAAGTACCACCGAGGAGATTGGGTTGGTTACAGAGGGAAAGTGGTTTTATACCCAGATGGGGAGTGTGGCTCTCTTCTTTTTTTTCCCCTTTTTTTGGATTGCTTTGAATTTTGGCCAGAGCTTATTTTAGTAAAGTGATTTGGAGATAAGGAATGGCATCGAACTTTTTTCTTTCGCAAGCTATAGCTAGTTCATCTAGATCAAGTTCTCCTGTGTCCATTTCTTCTTCTCCCAAGTCCTCCTCCTTCATCACTGTCTCTAATTGAGTATATTTTTCTATTGTGCCTCCTGATTGATATGGATTGACTTCTTTATTTCTTTGGTTTCTACAATGGTTTTCATATTCTAGGGGATAGGGACAGGTTGGATCATTCCTGCAGTTATACTTTCTCTCTATGGTTCTTTGAAGGAAGCGTCAGGATCCAAGGAAGGATTCAAGGCTAGGGAATCATAGGTTTTTTGTATTTCTATGATATTCTTAGAGGCCGATTATCCTTGATTTTTTGTCGTTCTCTTCTTAGGGGTGACTTTGGTAAAGTCATCTTTATCTTTCTGCTCTCCTGGTTTTAATTGTTCTGATGCTTTGATATTGGGGTAATCCCGGAAGAGGTGGCCATGTTCATGAGACTTAGGACATCTAAATGGTATATATTCACAATCAGTTAGTTGATTTCAGTATGAATCCCTATGGCTGAGGAAGATGGATTCTAGAAGCTCCATGTTTATATTCATATAAACACATATTCTTGCATAGGCAGTGTATGTGGTAGACTTGGTAGGGTCCGAGACTTTGACATATTTGCCTAGGGTGTTTCCTATTCCCTCTAGGGTTTCATCCTCCCAATATTCAGCAGGGAGGGAGTAGAGTTGGATTCATACTGGAGCATAGGTTAGGTTTTGATCTTCTGGGCTAAAGTTCGACTTCCAGAGATGTGGATATAACCCTGTTGAATTGAAGAAATAAGGACCATTATCAAACACTCTGTTGATATCTTCCATATGTTAGAATATGACCGTGAAAAATCCCTTGGAAATTATCTGAAGATCATAATGGCCTTTGGGATTCCATCTTGTGTTGATCCACCAAATTAGGGCCTTTTCTGATGGACAGGTCCCAATAAATTTGGCAATCACAGTATGGTTACTTAAGTATTGAATGTTTGCATCTATCTTGGTGGAATTCAATTCATACCTGGGGGTTTTGAGAGATTTCGGGATGCATTTTCCCTAGGAGGATGAACTTTTTTTTGCTTCCCAATTTTTCTGATGGGAAATATCCATTCTGCTCCTTTCTTTCCAAGGGTTCTACCCTTGGTAGCAAATTCCTTGTCTTTTTTTATCATTGGGGGTTTTATGTATATTGGAGATACCTACTGAATCGAAGAGACCAGAGCCTTATTACCGAAACCGGTTACTAAATTACTGAAGGAGGGAGCGGATCCCCCTCCCTCGTCACCATCCATGAGGGAGAGACCACTTTAACATAGGTCATGAAGAATCTTGTAGGGCCTGTAGCCCATAGGAGACTAGAATGTGAGAGAACATGAAGAGCAGGGATCAAAGAAATTGGAAATGACTTGCAAAGAAAAAAAACTTGATCTCAAATATTTAGCGTGGGCCTTATTGTCTATTTATTACCTATCTTTTTCTACTCTCCTATGATTAAATTTCATGGGTTCTGAATATATGTTATTTTCCTCTTCACCGGAGCTCTTTGGTCAGGTATCTATTACATCTTTCCAAATTCTATTCGGTCCTAACAAGCAAAGAATTGGAGACCTACAAACATTTTACCAAAGAGAACTCAAGTAACTGAATAGTTGTGTAGAGTAATTCAAGGGAAGATCCAAGCACCATATGATGAATTACCCTCCATATAAGTTCATGTTGAGGAATCTCCATGATTTCATCAGGTACACACTAATATTCACGTAGCATTAGAGCGCCTTGTTCTTCCAAACTGCATAATATGTTACACCACGAGTCCTCAATGCCACACTGATCCATCTCCACTTTTGGCAAGCAGTACCATTCATGCAGAGTCCCTGGTGGGGGCATTTTTATTCCATTTGTTGCTACTTCTCCTACCAACGGTGATCCCTCCACGGACCTATCATCCATTTTGGGAATCCATGGCAATTGGGGATTTTCAATCATGTACGGGTTGTCGATTCTAAAATTAGAACTTGCAACTTCGGTCAAATAACTACAACACAAAATTTTATGTTCTTTAGTGATCGTTGGATAATTATGTCGAGGTTGCTTTGTGCAATCTATAAATATCTATGATTTAATTGATAATTCCATGGGATAATTAGTCATCGTAGGTATTGAATTCGCTAATTTTTGCGCAGATTTGATCTCGGAAACCTTAATCTTGTCGTTCCAATCATTTTTCTCTAGTTCCCTACTCAACTGCTGCACCTAGAAGAGATACACAAAACTGATTTAGTTAGTACTAATTGCAAAATAATACCTACAAACAAAATTTAATGGGGATTTAATCCTTCATAGATTTTATTTCCAACAGCCTAAAATATTTTGGATTTCCTATCAAATCGAGATTGATAGAGGACTAACACAAAATGTTAAATAGAAATCAGATAATAAAATTAAATCAGATCAAAATTATATTTCTCTGTAAAGTTGCGATTCTTCTTCAATATGTATATGAATATTGGGAGAAACCTTCTAGATTAGATTGTATTCATACCTTGACTTTGAATTGTCTGTTTTTTTGAAGAAGTATATCATAGTTACTCTTAAGAGTCTTGTATTCATGCTTGAGAACATCGAAACCTTCCTTCTCTGACAAAGCATAACAAAGCATCGAAATCCAAAATAGGGACTGGTGATTTTGAAAAAGAAAAAATGGGTGCTGGAATGGGAAAGCAGGTAGTTGTAATGATATGGGGCCTTAGTGTCTCTGCCTTCTTGGCGGTTTGCCCTGCAACCGACGACGAATCCAACATAATATCGATCAATGATGGGGGTCATGTGAAGTTGTCAATGCTTTTAAGTGAAATGATGCTCTTATGGAGGTGGATGCTCGTCATCACTAACGCGGAATTGCCACTGCTATTTTCGGCCGGCGAAGTATGATGGTCGTCATGTTCATCGGCGCATATGGCGTATAGCATGAGGATGTGAGCGGACATGGCATGGAATATGGCATAGATGGGAGAAAGGGTGGAATATGTCATAGAGCATGCCTCTAACACTTGACGGGCTCACCTTAAAGGTGAGTTTGTCTTGTGCATAAGGCTCACCCACGATTTTAGAGTAACTTCCTTTAGTGAAAATGTAGGACATATAGAGGTACATTTTGTTAAATATTTATATTTGTGTTTTTAAAACATGTATTTAATGATGTTAACAGTTCATTTTAAATCATTTATGTATTTCTTTGTTATTGTGAACACATTTTGAAATTGAAAATGATGAATTGTTCACAGGTTCAGTTAGGTCCCAAGTTTTTTTTAATTATATTCCACCTTTATCACATGGAAATATAAGCATGTTTTCAACTTTTTACTTTTGATTTAAAGTGTTACTTAATTTTATTTTATTTTACTCATGGAATGTTTTATTTAATAACAAAATTTAAATTTCAGGAAACACGAAGAAGTATTGGTGGTGGCCAGTTGTGTCACAAGATAAAGGAGGAAATTAAGCTCTTCGGTGATATTACTTTTGAACATATATATCGTCAACACAACATGATGGTTGATACGTTCTCTAAAGAAGCTTATGATGGCAAGGAGGGGGTTATATTTTGGGAGGATATACAAGACCTACAGGTTACGGAGCAGGCTTCTTTCATCATTTGTCTACCAATCATACATCATATATATTTTGTCCTGGATTAGTACTTTTTGGATGGAGACAGTTTTTTTTTATTTTTATTTGATGTGTTAAAAAGAAGGATATAAGTTTATATTCTGCATATAAGTCTGTATTTGTTACAGTCTTAAACATATTGTACTATTTTATTCATCTATTTGAATACCAATAGTTTTTGTTTTTTTTTTTTTTATCTGCTGGAAAAAAGCTAATAATTTATAATAAAAAATTCCATTTTATTTTTACAAGTTTATTTTAGTTTTTGAATTTAGTTTAAAATTGTTTAATTAGTATGAAATTCATATTTCCATTTACATATGTTATGTAAATTTGTTATAGGTCAGTGAACATGACAAAGGGAAACATGCAGTGTAGGATATTGATCCTCCTTTGATATAGAGTTTTTATTGGCCTCCTTCATTATGTTTTGGAGTAGCATTTTGATTTTGGCATTTGAACTAGACTATATTACATATATGTGTTGATACATTGTTAGTCCCCAGAGGTGAACCAGGATAAAATGACTCACGCCCGAGCATGATAGAAGCTCATTTGTTTACAGATACCAGAGCTATATCTTTATGCACAATGTTTGGATTATTCTTTTGCAAAAATTTAACTGGACCAAGTCATACACAGTATTAACAGATGAAAGACAATTTTGTAGAGGAAATTTATAGCCAATTTCAAAACATATGGATCAATGGAGATGAATTTAACATATGGAAGTCTAGATGTAGCCAAGAAGTGTCTACAAATGGAAAATTTCTTGAATCTAGGGATATTTTGAATGTATTGAAGCTTCCATAAGAAGAATTTCAGCAATTCATACACATTTGCAAAGTAAAACACATGGAATGAAAGAAATGCAGTCAGGTTATCATAGGCAATACAAGTAGGAAAATCCTCACAACCTTGAATCATACATAAAAATATTTTAAAAGATATAATAGAGGCATACAATGATGAATCTCTGACAGATCTTTAAATTCTAAAGCATCATTAATATGATAGATCTCAAAATAGAATAGAAAACTGCATCAACTTTCTATTAAGCATGTGAATCTTTACACATGAAACATAATGGAACAACAATGGATTTATTGAAAAGAGGAATAACATCTCTCTGAAATATGGCTATGTCTTTAATCTTTAGCAAAATCAAGCTTACATGGCTAAAAATTGTCTCTCGACTCTACAAAAATTAGATAGAGAACCTCTCCACTAAAAAATGTCAAGCCTCTAAAATGGATTACAATCCCCTTTATATAGAGTTTGCAAGTAACCATATTCGGTTTCTTACACTCGAACATAAAATTAATTGAAAGTCAATTTAATTTTTACAAAGAGATTTTTACAATTCTTCTTCTCCAACAAAAAATGTTGATCTTTAACCCTTAATTTCTTCTGCTGGAGGTCTTCTTTTTTCCTCTCATATAGACATTGGGTTGTCTAGTTGTCGTATGGGTCCCAATGGAGGTATTCCATCTTGATTCATTTGATGTATCATCTAAACATTGATTGGGCTTCCTGGTGGCATGAAATAAATAGGAGGTGGTTGGTTTGCAAATGCACTTGGCACTTGAGCTGCTGAAGATTTTGTTGATTGATCAAATTGTCCCCTTGAAGCTTGACTAGATGACTATCCTTGGGGCTGAGTGGTTGCTGATCTAGGTGGAAATACATGTTTATGATGTTGGAGAACCATTTTCCATTCTTTGCCTAAGGATGTATGTGATTTCTCATAGTTTCTAAAGAAATTTCAACATTGGTATGTTTCTCATATGAAATGGGCCCCAACCTTTTGGCAATATTCCTTAATCCTATCCAAATTTCAAAACAACCTTTTATTCTGTCGACTACCTTTTTCCCTTCTATTTCCCCTTCCAATGATTCTAAGGGGAGCTCATCCTTCTTTTGTTGAATATGTTCTTGATAATTTTCTTTGGGATAAGCATCGTCATTTCCATCCCATGGAGAAGGCATCCCCAACTTTAACACATCTTTGAAAAGTGCTTTAAAGGCAATTATTTCATCATTTCTTTAACGGTATCCCTCATCCTTGAAACATATGTTTGCTTCATAATCATAGACCTGGCAATTTTGGTTATTTGAGTTTTTTTTATCTATGCCCTTTTAAGCTAATTGCTTCGTGGTTCTGTTGTTTAGATAACCTATGACTTATGTAGCCTGCTTTGGCATATATCCCAACTGTTTTTCGACTTATTTTATCTCTTCCATAGCCTGAGTAGACAGATCCAACTCATCGTGGATAAATTCAAAATAATCCCACTTATTCTTGAACCATTCTTCAATTCTCTCCCAAACAGCTTGAGAAATTCTTCTTAACAATTGTTCTCCCTGAACATCTATTTGGAGATAATTTATTTGAATTTTTAGGTCTCCTACTTCTCTCTCCAATTCTGAAATTTCATCTTCTTTCTTGCTGACTTCATTTTCCAATTCAAGGACCCTGTTATCTTTGTTTTCTAGCTCTTTTTTGGCTTCATCCAGTTTGGGATTTAGGTCATTGTCCTCTTCAATAGGTTTAGGACTTAAACTCAAATTAGTTTGGTCCTCTTCCATTGCATTTAGATCAATAGTGTCTGGGAGATCAACCTGGGGCTCACCTATGACTTCTGTTGTTGTAGGATGACTTCCAGTTGCTTCTGTTGCTCCTGGAGTGGGATGACTTTCCATTGCAACTTATGGGATATGCATTGTTGATTGACTTTTTGTTTTCTTCATGGGGATTTAAGCATTATTATTTCCTTCAGTAGAAATTTTGGTGGCTACCATCTTCAAATTTGCAATCTGTCAATGCAGATCATCAATCCTCTCTCTCCTTTCTTCAGACAATTGTTGGAATTGTATCATTTTGGCATAGATTTTTTCTTTCTCCTCCTACATTTGTTTTAATTCCTCAAACTGCACTGGTTCAATTGTAGGAATCTTCAACTTCTTCCTCAGTGTATCAATCTCATTGTATTTTTTAGATATAAGTGACTTGATTGAGAAATCATCTGATGGATTTGTTGTTAATGCTACTAAATTTGATTCCAAAGAATTGATAGTAATCTCTTTGGCTCTAGTAGTTCATTTTTCCATCTTGTATAAATTCTTGAACTTCTCCAGGGCCAATCTTAGTTTTATTTCTTCTTTCTTAGATTTAGCAATCTCTGTACACATCATGTCACTTGTTTGCTTGTAGAAATCCATTTTGCCTAGTTTGCTAAACTCTTTGAAATTTACTATATGCTCTTCTGCCCTCCAATCACTAAGCTTCATTGGCTTGGCCACATTGGGTTCCAAAACAGAAAACCTCAATGCATCTTGTTGGTGAACTGCCACTGTTATTAGCCTTTTCCCCGTGGTTGGGAAGTCTTGTCTTAGCTCCTTCATCATTTTCACTCCTCTTTCCCTGATATTCCTATATCCAGTCTGTAGGTCAGTTCTCACAGGGACTGGTTCTGCAGATGAGGAACCTTATATCTTCTGGGGAATAGTGAACTCTATAGAAGGGTAGCTTGCATATTGAATTGGAGGTTTGCTTGAGGGATATGGTTTCTTTATCAGCTCAGTAATTTCACTGGGAATCCCCAATAATTCTAATCCAACCTCCACCAAAGATTGTTCATCTTCTTCTATTGTTAATCTGACTCTTTTAGGATCTAGGCCTTATTGGTCTTGGTCAATGTCCATATCCTCGGTTTCCTCAGCTCCCCTTTTCTTCCCAATTAGATGATGTTTCTTTTCTTCTTCTTCAAAACTTTTCATGGCCTCTTGGACCTCCTCCCAAGTATCTTTGTTTGCTATTCTTTCCCATAGAATTCCAGGTGTGCATACATAGGCAGAATCTTTGTTCTCCACCCTTTGTTTAGATATCACTTGATGAGGGTCATATGGAGATTTCTCTGCCTTTGGAAGATTTAGCTGACTGAGATATTCTTCTATATATTGTGGGGCATTTAGTCCTCTGATAATAAGAGGTCATATCTTTTGTGGCAAAAGGAAAGACTTATGCTGTCTAAAATGCTTGAAGTGTAGCTCATATGAAGCCATTCTTTTCCTTACAAACTCCATGGAAAATATCCTAGGTGTAAGAAAAGTAGGTAGCATGTATGGATCCTCTTCAAAACCATATACCCTGATAACAATGTTATCTTCAAATAAAAACTAGTCTTCAACTTGAATTTTTGAGGTAAATTGCAGGTGCTTCTTGATGTCAAGTAACATCTTGGGAGGAGAACTACCATGTATCAAACTATAAGCCACACTCATTACTTTGTCTGTGAATTCAAATAAGTTTGAGTTATATGTCATCCTTAAAACTAGGTTAGTCCATTCATAAACTAGTTTTTGCATCCCTTGATCATATATGGCCTTCAAGCCCAAATGTTTGAAACTCTCAAAGTTCTGGTAGAAGAAAAGGAAAAATAGGTAGGAAGGGAACCTAAAATACTCAATGGCACGGAATTCTTCCAACTACTCATGGATCTTGTCAGCTAGAAAGGTGTGGAGGTCAAAATGTGGTGGGTTCTTACCAGGTTCTATGGTTAACATCAGCAGGACTCCCAAATGACTTCATCCACTGTTTTATCATCATCCATGGCAACAATAGTGCAGATAATTGATATGGCCTTTCTGGAGTCTTGAGAGAAGACGGTTGTAGCATAGGGAGAAGGAATGGTTGGTATAGCAATTCTAGGTTCTAGACGCTTGGATAGGAAAAGATGACGATCAAACGAACTGATACCATTAAACGCAATGGCTATGGATTTTTCATTGAAATCGTAAGGAGCTAGTGAATCAGGTAAGCAAAACGTGGTTCTTAGAGCTTCTAGGGCAATGAAAAATATATTTTTGGACGAGTCTGCAAATAAAACGACCCTGGTCATGGGGGAGTAGTGATTTGAACACCAGGTAACAAACTTGGGGAAGACAACTGAACTAGGGAAAATGGAGAGGGAAAAATTGGAGCTTCAAAGGTTAAGTTTGTCTTGGTCATTGAATGCAAGCTCTCTGGCTTCTCTGAGGGTCTCAATTAGGTCGGAATTGTGGATAATGATGTCAAAGATGTCACCCTCATGGTCATATACATGTTCCTCTCCCGAGAAGCGGGGGTTTAGAAGAGTGACCCTGGAATTGGGTGCCATTGTTTTCGTTGGTTCACAGTACTTAGGGAAAACGGGTGGAAAATCCCGGTTAAAATAGGGCTTTCTACAAACTAGGGCTCAAGTGAACTGATAATAAAAACCAGGATTGCAGTAACAGAAATGATCATAAGTGGCGGATGAATACCCGTTTGACACCTGGAATTTGACTTGGAAAGAAGGATGTTGACCCAGATTCGTATAGCTCGTGCAACGCTGGCCTGGTACGCTGGTTGTCGAGGGAGCACACTTCTTGGATGTAAAAAATTATAAAATATCGAAAACCTTTTTACCCGTAGGAAATGATGCACTTTACACGTTGGATTACTGGGTGGAGGTTAAAATAGATTAGCGGGACCCATGTGACAGATGGCAGGCGTGTAGTGGATGAATGAACCGAAGGAGTGATGGGACACCTCGGACAGGTAGGCAGGGATTTGACTATGAAGTGGCAGGTTGTCGGGCTATGCTGAGTTGTAAAGCACTGACTCTGAAGGTTGAGCGGATACCACTCAGGTTTCCCATAGTGGTAAAGATTCGATGTTGAGAAGTTTGGAGAAACTACTTTCAAGGAGGCGCGACCAATAACTGTGGGGCACGTGTACTGGGCAGTTTCAAGTACAAAACACATCTGATCCTTTTTTCTGGTGGGCACAAATTATCAACGCACGATCGATATGAGCCGTTGATCTTGATCAATGGGCGAGGAAACTGCAGACGCGCTATCCTTGATTAATTTCCTTGCTTTTCACGATTGCGCTTGATCTTTGGGCCATTGATATTTCTCTGAATCTGACAGTTGACCGCTCCTCTGCTTTAACTCTCAAATATTGTCCCATGATCTTCAGTCGTAGGTCCCATCAACATCCCACTGGTCTTTTTCTAGGCTCCTTTAACCTTCTAGGGCCAAACTTCCAAAGATCTTATGTGCTTAGGCATCGCATGAATGATTTTTATTTTCAAGAAAATATTGACTACTAACATCGGCTCCACAGGGACATGGTGCTTCTATGTAGCATTATGAGAACAGTGGACTAGTGCATTTTCCATTGGGGTATGGAGTCTTCCCTTTGGAAAGATATTGATCACATTGAAAAATAGTTGTTAGCTCAACAAATTATTTATTTACATTGAGCTGGAAATGACAAGAATTAAAATACTATAAATTGCAAAAGGACCACTACTCTACTATGTACAAAATCCTTTCTTGGATTTTGGCTTTAGTATAGAGAAAACCTCTTTAGAAGTTTTCCATTGACATCAACTTCTATTAGTTCTCCTTCTAGTTCATGAAGCTTGTAGTTATTGTTTTCTAGCACTTCAACAATGGCGTATGGGCCTATCCATATATTTTCAAACTTGCCATGTTTTCCTTTATATTCCCTTCTTGCATTCCATTTCAGAACTAAATCTCTAGGGTGGAGAACTCTTTCCAAGGCTTTCTTATCAAAGGTATTCTTCATTTTTATTTGGTGTTCTTGTAAATTCAAATTGACCCACTCTCTTTCCTATTGCAGCTCTATTAATTCATATATCCTCCTTATCATGTTGTTTGGTTATTCTGTTTCATGTTGGATGAGCTTGAGTATTGGTAATCCCAACTGAATAGGTAGGAATGCTTCTCTTCCGTATATAAACTGAAAAGGGGATGTGCCAATTGATCTTTTAACACTTATCCTATCAGCGCATAAGGCATATCTGAGGTTCATATCCCAAGATTTTTTGTTATCTATCAACATCTTTTTGATAATTCTCAGCAAAATTTTGTTGGATGACTCAGCCAAGCCATTTCCTTGAGGGTAATAAGCAGTTGAATGGCCTAACTCAACATTATACTTTAGGTATAATTCCACCATCTTAACAGACTTGAAAGCAAGGGTATTATCAGTGATGATCTTCCTTGGACATCTAAATCTTGAGAAGATATTTTCTTCTAAAAATTTCATTATAACATTTTCATTTGCTTGTGGGGATAGCTTCCACCCACTTTCTAAAATAATCTGTAGCAGTCAAGATCCATCTGTGTTGGTTGCTAGAATTAGGATTTATCTCTCCATTGAAATCCAAACCCCATTGTTGAAAAGGGGTTGATCTGAAAACAAGCCTTAGGGGCAGAGTTTTAATTTCCGCTCTCCTGCAAAGATTTGACATAACATACATGACCTTACAATATGATTAGTATCGACAAAAAATTTTGGCCAATAATACCCAGCTATCAGAACTTTGTATGATGTATCTCTCCAAGCATGATGACCTTCACAAACTCCTTTATCCATCTCTGTGAAGATGCCTTATGTTTCTTCCTCAATCACACAATTCAACAGTATCCCTTGGGGACATTTCCAGTACAAATATTCATCCAATATGCAATATTTAACTGCCTGCAATTTGAGTGACCTTCACTAGTACAAAATGAAAGAGACGTGACCAAAAAAATGACCAAAATCCGCATATAAATTACCTTTTTTATTTGGTGATCACTGGTGGCTAATTTTCGGTCTCTTATCAGACAACAAAAAATGTGGTCATATTTAGTCTGGTCATTTATAGCTTGTCTTGTAGTCATTAATTTGGTCGTATATTTGGTCATATATTTGGTCATTAATTGTCACAATTAATGACCAAATATATGACCAAATATGTGACCAAATTAATGACCAAATATACGACCAGGACCAAACTAAATATGACTACATTTTTGTTCGCGTGATAAGAGACCGGAAATTAGTCACCAGAATTTCTATTTTCTCGTTTATATGCGAATTTTGGTCGCTTATCTCTCATTTTTTGGTCACTTATCTCTCATTTTTTGGTCATTAATTTAGTAATTTTTAATAATTTTATATGTTAATTTTGGTCATTTTGTTTGGTCGTTTATTTCTCATTGTTTGGTCACTTATCTCTCATTTTTTGGTCATTAATTTAGTCGTTTTTAACCGATATTGAAATATCATTAGGGCACAGAGGAATCAAACCACCAACCTCCAGTTTGTAAGGCAGCCGCTCTTCCATTGAGCCAAAACCCTTTAAGAATTTGGGAACCAAACTTATAGAGTCCTCTATAATGTTTGGCGTTAGTTGGAGCATAATAATTTCACATTGAGTCAAATTTATTTGCAATCTAGTTGTTGGTATAAGGGGCTTTAACTGTCTCTAACTGCAAAGCATGCCTACAATCACTATAACTCGACTTTTTAGAATTGTAAAATTTCACATATGTAGTATCATTGTCATATCGGTAAACCTTATTTTGTTGACACTTCCTCTTGTGGGAAACACTTCCTTTGTAGGTGTTAGATAACATGATTGTTTGAACTATATTTTCTCATATTGGTGGAAAATATTCATTGATATGTTTTGTAGTACTTGATAATAGAACATATACATTTCTATTAGGATGAAATTACTTTGTTTTTCACTAGAAAAAAATAGATAAGTCATATTGATGTGTACAAGCATGGTCAAAACACATCAATGGGATTACAAAAAAAATGTTTAATGTGAACAGTGAGTCCCAATGGGGAATCCAACCAATGAAGGGCATGTAAAGAGAAAGTAAATAAAGATCTACCTTTCGAAGATGCTAAAAAATAACTGCATTGACCTCTTCAAAACTAATTTTGTGTGTCTCATAGTCTATGCCTGTCAGAATAACATAAGAATAAGCGAGATTGAATAATGCTATGTTTTGATTTTCATGAATGAAAGAAAAAAAATCTAACCTATTATATTATTACAGACCAATAAGATTGATGAAAACATTAGACTTTTCCATCACTGCCTTGATTGAGCTTTCATCTCGTGGATTATATTTCATTGGAATATGACATTGACAATAATGACCAAACCCTGGTCACACATATAAAGTAAAAGTTTAACACATAAATGAATAATATTAATGAAGAAAATAAAGGTCTCAAAAAACCATGTATATGTTCTTGTAATGACAAAAGAGTAAGTTAATGAGATATACAAGCTTTTACAAACTTGTTTTTTTTTTTATGCGTACTTGAAAGGGAGAATGAAAAATTGCAAGAGAGTTCAACAAAATTCAAATTACACGACAATTATACCACTCACCTGTCCTATATCACCCATATGTTTCAAATGTCTAGATGAATCCTCCGAACCTCTAAAGGAAACCAAAAACTGAGAGCATGTCTTAGTTTCACATTGATTTTAAAAAGTGGGAAACAATTCCTAAATCCAAAGTATTTGTATATTGCAAAAAAAGCACAAACTTTGTGTATGGACAAATACATTATTGCCATTGCAACAAATGATGTGATATACCAATTTGTCGCACAACATATCGACCTAGGAATCTATGGCTCCAAAGACAGTTGCAATGATATTGATGTCACAATGAATAACAAAGATGATCATTAGTTAGGGTATCTATGTCTTCAAGATCTCCCCGACCACTGAAATTTCTAAGCATTACAATGAAAATCCAACTATCATTTCCATACTTGGTCTTCATTGTTTGACCATCAACACATATGGAATTGATGTTAAACCTCAATAGACCTTCTATGGTTACAAAGTAGTGCAGTTAGAGGAAATACCTGAATGATCTCCCTCTGGTTCCTTTGCGAATAAGGTGACAATGCCCTTATCAATCAGCAATGACATACATTAATAAAATTATCTTATATTATCTTATGTATTTGTATCTCTCCCTATATATCTCCAAAATATCATCACAGTAGACAACCACATCTTGACATAGCATAGCACAAAATTCTGAGGGGTTCTAATCTGCTACCTCAGTATTAATCCTCTAAAATCCACTACAAACCTCAATAAACAACACAATATAACATGTTATTAATATGAATTTGTCCTTCCTCAACAAGAGAACAAGCATAGGTTGGCCCTAAATTTTTTGTTTTCACTGGGATAGGTCCACCCCAGATTCATAAGAAGCCTCTCTTGAGGACTTAGGTTGGCCCTCTTAAATCTAAAAGATAATGAAAAAACGCCCTATGCATGGTGAAATTCTCTAGAACAAAATGTTTCACAGAGCAAGCAAGGTCTTCATGAATTTAATGAGCTATTTCCTTTGGTAAGAATACATTTAAAGCTGGAAAATTCACGAGAATAGTTTTCCAAAAAAGCATTTTCCATATCACAATAAAAAAGAGCATGTCTTCCTCATCTTTCCTATAGCCTCCACTGGGACAAACTCAGGCTAAAATCATCTTATATAGTGAATTCAAAGCTACTTCCAAAATTATCACTCAGCAGGCTTGTTGCAGACCTAATGAAAGGGTGAATGTTTGCTGCAACATTTGAATCATCTCGTCTCTTATATTATCCTGGGCTCAAAACAGAAAGGACAATCTAATCTAAAATTGTTGATCCAATGAACTGACTTCTTTTCTTGGTTGTTTCTTGCATTAAAATTGATAACATGAACTATCCAAAACAAACCATGGATAGGAGGAATACACATAAATATGATATACTGTTTTTTCATTGAAGAACAAATTTGCCTCTAATCTTAGCCATATTACCCACAACAATATTCATAAAACTAGGGTAAATTTAGTTGAAATGCAAGTCCATTAGTTGTCAATGCTGTCATATGAGTCAATTCAAATGGGTTGGCTACAACTTCAAACATTCTTCAGCAGTCAACTCATACCATAATGCACATCTACATCACTATACCACTAGCAAGATATCTCAAAATGCCCATGCATTTTTGGGGTAACAACAACTATCAAGGAATTGGAATCCATGGCTTGAATTGAAGGCCAAGTGTCACTATTGTTGAGAATGCTTCAAAAAGATTGTAGAAAGGATTGACAGAAAGCGAAGAGGGGACATTATACCACCATTACATTAATTTGGTGTCTAGACAGGTTGTGATGCTAAGTTAGATTATTATTATTATTATGTTAATAAACCATTTTGTGGTTATAAATTATTCCATTTTGACTATTGTTCCTATTTCTACTTCATTCCCTCTAGTTTATGAGGGAAAGCCGCAGGAGGAGATTACAAATGTTTGCAAGAACAAAAGAGTTGATTTGTTGAGATTCTAACTTAGAGAAAAAAATTCCTATCCAACAATCACTGAAACTTAAAAAATGTTGATCTTTAGTGTCCACTAAGTAGTATCTCATCATCTTTATCCTGCCTTGATTGAGCATCTAGTGCCATGACCTGTTTGTTGCAGATCCAAGAAGCTCAAACCCCCACTTCAAGAATCTGTAATTGCTCTTCAAATGTTTCCAGTTCAACAATGCCATATATCACTGCTGAATCAACATTTTTCCTTCCTACATGGCACTTGTCTTTGTGGAATGACATTCCAAAATCATAACCAAATGATCCACCTTCTCATCAAGTCCTTTCGCTCTGCATTACATACCAAAAACAGACCATGGGACCATGTTGGGATGAAGAGGAAGAGCGAAGGAAATGTGAGATGGGTGTTCCACACTCACCCCTCCACCTTCTAAACTTGCCAAAGACCCTTCAAAATATTTAAACAAAGGTTTATATAAAATCCTTTCCCAAAGCATGTATCAAAGGCTTACATGCTTACTTTGAAGACTTTGCAACACATATTTCTAATCAAAGACTTCATAAGGATATTTTTAGCCAAGATGATCCAAAATTTTGCAAAGGGTTTGCAAGCCTAATTCCAGATTTAAACAAAGACTTGATCTCAAGGATCGGGATACTTTATGAAGTAGGAGAGGGTACAAATCGTAGAAACAAATCCAAGGCACCACAAATATGTTGGGTATGTGTTATATTCTCTGCATGTATGTGAAGGGGAGAGTGTGTTTGTCAGCGGCGCAGGGATTGGGGTCTATTGACTAATCCAGGTTAACATATTAGGGTTTTGGATGTTGTAGAATACCTATATTGTATTATGAGTGATTCATAATGAGATGATGAGAAAATAATAGGTGTGGCTCCAAAGTTTGTCGGTTTTCCCGATTAAGGGTTTCTTGGGTAAATCTATGTGTACTATGTGAATGTTGTGGTATAATCTCTGTTTTTCTTAAAATAATCTGTATGCTTTGCTTCTCTACACAGGTTTAAAACTTACATGTGGTCTCAGAGCTCAATTTATTTGGTTCAGAGGGATGCCTCTGTTGCTAAGGGTTCGACGTGGTTGATAGATCTTGGGTCTGTGATAAACCTGGGTTCAGTGGGAGCTTTGCAGTCTCGATTTGTGAATTGAAAGAGAATGGCGAGCAGTTCAAGAATTGAGATCGAGAAGTTTAACGGCCATAACTTTGAGCTATGGAAGCTCAAAATGGAGGATCTTCTTGTAGATCAGGATCAGTGGATTGATGTGGATCCGGGTACACAACCCACTGGAATGTCAAAAGAAGATTGGGAGAAATTAGATAGAAGGACGAGGAGTACAATTCGACTGTGCCTATCAGATTCTGTGTTATTGAACATATCCAAAGAATATACTGCGTTAAATCTTTGGACGAAACTAGGGAGTTTGTATCAATCAAAGTCCCTTGTGAACAAGTTGTTTCTGCAAAAGAAACGGTATCACCTCAGAATGGATAATAATGACACAGTGACAGAGCAACTAAATGTCTACAATACTCTGGTAAGTCAAATAACCTCTGTTGGCATTACAATGGCTGAAGAAGATAAATGTATTACATTATTGTGTTCTTTGTCAAATTCCTGGGACAATCTAATTGTGGCAATAGGGAGTGCTAATCAAGCAACTCTAAAATTTGATGAAATAGTATCATCCCTACTATCAGAAGAGATGAGGCGGAAAGCCATGGATACTCATAGCATGGATGCCTTGTCTGTGAGAGGTCGCCCCCAGGAGAGAACCAAAAATAAGGGATTTGGGGGGAGATCTAAATCTAAGAGTAGATCTAAATCCCCATTAAAATTTATAAGGAAGTGTTGGAAATGCGGTAAAGCTGGGCACTATAAAAAGGATTGTAGATCTAAGAATATTGATAAAGGAAAGGGTTCAGAGGATACCTCTACCACAGAGGCAAAGACTTCCTCGAAAGAAGGAGGGGATGTGTACCTAGCGTCTACTGGTAATCCTTTAAAACATAGTATATGGTTGATTGACTCAGGTGCATCATGTCATATGAACCCTCGCAGGGAGTGGTTTTGTGAATATGAAGAGTACAATGGAGGAGATGTGTTTCTAGGAGATGACTCACCAACCAATATCATTGGGCGTGGTAAAGTCAAGTTGAAACTAAAGGATGGAAGGATTAGAACTCTCCCTGGAGTACTACACATTCCAAATCTAGCAAGAAATTTGATTTATGTCGAAAAGATGGTGGTTTCAAAATGGTTCGAGGATCAATGGTATTGATGAGGGGAATTCGGTATGGAACTCTGTACAAACTATTGGATGGTGAATGTAATAGTTATGTTGTCTCTGAGGGGGGGATATAGAAGACAGAACCCTGACTGCATCAAGAGCAAAGACAATGCTATGGCATCAAAGATTGGGGCATATTAGAGAAAAGGGCCTTTGCGCATTACAAGGTAAAATTATGGTTGAAGGTATGACTGATTGTGCTCTATATTTTGATTTTTGTGAACATTGCATATATGGAAAACAGAATTGAGTAGGATTTGCATCTAGTGCTACAAGATCAAAGGGAATCTTAGAGTTAATACATAGTGATGTGTTTGGACCGGTGCATGTTCCATCACTAGGTATATCTGTGTATTATGTTTCATTTATAGATGATTTCTAAAGGAAAACATGGATTTATTTCCTTCGAAAGAAATCTGAAGTATTTGCTAAGTTCAAATAATTTAAGGCTCTTGTAGAGAATCAAATGGAAAAGAAAATAAAGGTGTTGAGGACAGATAATGGTGGAGAATTCTGTGGGAATGAATTCGAAGAATTCTGTAAGAAGTGTGGTATAGCAAGGCAAAAGAATACTCCATACACATGACCTAAACATAATGGAGTTGCTGAAAGGATGAATAGGACGTTGATGGAAAATGAAAGAATCATGTTAAGCAATGCCAAGATAGGACAAGAATTCTGGGCAGAGGCAGTGGAGACAACATGTTACTTGGTAAATCGATCACCCACATCAGCTTCGGTTGACAAAACTCCACAAGAGGTATGGACTGGTAAGAAACCCTCTATTAAACATCTGAAATTTTTTGGCTGTGATGCTTATGTACATGTTTCAAAGGAGAAAAGGAGTAAGCTAGACAATAAAGCTGAAAAATGTATCTTTATTGGTTATAAAGATGGTATGAAAGGTTATAAGCTTTGGAATCCTGTAACTAAGAATACTGTCTACAGTCGAGATGTTGTGTTTAGAGAGGTCAAAGAACTTCCCAGACAGGGAGTGATTCAAATGAAGAAGGAACCAGAGAAGATAGAGTTTGAGTTAGAAGATGAAGAATCTGACTCAACGAAAGAAGATGAATAAGAAGAAGAAGAAGCTCATACCCCAGTTCTGAGGAGATCATGTCGAGAAAGAAGGCAACCAGAAAGGTATTACCATCCTGATTTTCAGTCTAGTTTTGCTTTATCTATTACTGATGATGATCCTAGAAATGTGAAGAAATCTACTGATTCAGAGGATAGAGATCTATGGAAGAAGGCCATGCTTGAAGTGTTAAATTTCATATATTCATAGCATAAAACATAAATGCATTACCAAGATCACTAGAAGTAAGACAAAGCACAAAACAACAACACAGAGTTTACCTTGGGAAACCCAAATGGGAGAAAACCCAGCAACCTTCGCAGAGAGATGATAATTATGAGATCAGAGTACAAATAAAGAAAGAGAAAGAATGTGAAAGTATTTTTCACAAGTAGATGCCCCAAATAATCTTTCTCCTTCAAGTGATGCGAACTTTGCCTCCTCCAAGTGATGCGCACTTCCTAAGTGAGTGAATGAGCTAATGAGGTGCACTAGCATCTTATTTATACAAGTGCAAAAACCAGAAATTCCCTAACTGGGCCGACTTCACCAGGGGGCAATAAATAATTTATTTTTAATAATTTTCTTTTGTTTATTTGCACCCCAAGGTTTACATTGACTCTTACATGTGATTACATGAATAATTACATCCAGTTCATCTCCCTTAGGAGGTACAATCAAGTACAATAAAAGTACAATAAAATATAATGAATAATATCTTCCAAAGTTGCACAAAATCCAACATGAATAAATGGAAGCTTTGGACAAAAATGAATCGTGGGATCTAGTTCAGTTACCTGCTGGAAGAAAAACTGTTGGCAACAAATGGCTATTTAAAAAGAAGTTCAATGCAGAAGGTAAAGTGGAGAAGTACAAAGCCCGCTTGGTAGAAAAGAGATATTCTCAGGTAGAGGGAATTGATTTCGGTGAAATATTTTCCCCAGTTGCAAAATTAACTTCCATCATATTTCTTCTTTCTAGTGTTGTTGCTTTTGATCTTGAAGTAGAGCAGATGGATGTGAAGAAAGTGTTCTTACATGGGGATCTAGAAGAAAAAATCTACATGAAACAACCAAAAGGTTTCACAGTAAAGGGAAAGAAAGAGCTGGTATGTAAACTAAAGAAGTCCATGTATGGTTTAAAGCAATATTCTCCAAGGATGTGGTACCAAAAGTTTGACACATACATACTTGAATTGGGGTTTGTGAGAAGCAAAGTTGATCACCGTGTATACTCCAAACAAGTTGGTGATCACTTCATTAACATAGTATTGTATGTTGATGGCATGTTGTTAATTGGAAAAAACAAAGATGTCATTAAGGAGGTGAAGTCTCAACTATCCTCCAAATTTGACATGAAGGATCTCGGTGCTGCAAACTTCATACTAGGGATGGAGATTAAAAGAGATCGTGCAAACAGGAAGATATGGTTAAATCAAAGAAAATATGTTGAAACAATACTACAGAGATTTAAAATGCAGGAAAGTAAGCCGGTCAAGGTCCCTATACCTGTAGGTGTAAAATTATTTGTAGATCAGTGTCCCAAGACACGGGAAGATGAAGAAGATATGGAACGAGTTCCATATGCTAGTGCGGTTGGGAGTTCGATGTATGCAATGGTATGTACCAAATCAGGCATTGCTCATGTAGTGAGAGTATTGAACAGATATATGTCAAAACCTAGGAAGGAGCACTGGACAGCTGTTAAGAGGGTCTTCAGATATTTGCGTGGCACTACAGATTATGCAATCTGCTACCAAGGAAGACCTGGACTAGACAGAGTAATAAATGTACATGGATTTGTTGATGCAAACTGGGCTAGAGATCTTGATCATAGAATATATACAAGTGGGTATGTGTTTACCCTATTTGAAGGAGCTATCAGTTGGATGAGCAAGAGACAGGCAATAGTTGCACTCTCAACTACTGAAGCTGAATATATGCAAGCCACTCATGCAAGCAAAGAAGTTGTATGGTTGCAAAGATTATGTTCAGGTGTTGGGTTTGTACAGAAAGCTGTAAGGTTAGATTGTGACAGCCAAAGTGCAATCTTCCTGGCAAATAACCTTGCTTATCATGATAATACAAAGTATATTGGTGTGCAATATCACTTTGTGAGAGATATGGTTGAAGACCAGAAGGTTGTTGGAGAAGGTTGACACCTTGAAGAATGTTGCATACTTATTAACAAAGTTTGTCAGTATAGAGAAGTTCTCTTGGTGTAGAGAATCTATGGGCATTGATGCCCTGAACCTGTGACTTTATGAGCACATGACTCATTGTTATGTAGATCAAACAACAAGTGGAAGAATGATGGGGATGTGTTATATTCTCTGCATGTATGTGAAGGGGAGAGTGCGTCTGTCAGCGGCACAAGGATCCCATGCATTTTTTGGGGATTTTTCTAAAATTATGTAATTTAATCTCGGTTAAGGGATTGGGGTCTATTGACTAATCCAAGTTAATGGGTTAGGGTTTGGGATGTTGTAGGATACCTATATTGTATTGTGAGTGATTCATAATGAGATGATGAGAAAATAGGAGGTGTGGCTCCAAAGTTGTTGGTTTTCCCGGTTAAGGGTTTCCAGAGTAAATCTCTGTGTACTATGTGTGAATGTTGTGGCGTAATCTCTGTTTTGCTTAAAAGAATCTGTATGCTTTGATTCTCTACACAAGTTTAAAACTTACAAAATATAGGCACAGGGATACTTTAATATCTTCTTGGATCCATTTCAGATTGGTTGTTGAGCAAGATAAGATAAGGTCAAGAAGTGTTTGTGTCAGCTGTCAATAACAAGTGTGTAGGCCAAGTCTCACTATCCCATATAAGATTTTTTGCTTTGCGACAATCCATTATCTGTGATATGACCATTAACAGAGGTTGTCAATCTAATCTTTATATAATTGTCATATGTACGATTTGGGATATGCTGCTATGAATTACATAATATTGTTATTAAGATGTTATGTTAAGGGGAATTACATAGATTACTCAACATATGTCTCCCACCTACTATGACTATATATTATGGAATTATACTATTAGAAAATATTAATCAAGTACATTTCTCTCTTTCATTCTGCTTTGCAATATCTGGCTGTCTCTGCATGTATTTGTGTGGATCTCTGATAGTTTGGTCACATGAACAAGCCCAACAACAATGACATATTCTAATAAATTGTTAGGTTGCCTCAAAAAATATAGAAAATGACATACCAACTCACCTCAAAAAGAATGCACCAACCATAACATGGGTCAATGTCTTTGTCAATTCTCCATCTGAAACACTGGCCCGTGCAAAGCACCAATATGTTAGCATATGGCTTTTGCAACACAAAATACATTCAAGAAAAATGAAGTGCAAAATTTGTGATATAAGACATGGTCTAATTTAAAATAAAGTGAAAAATATGAAACAAATATCTGTGTATGTTAACTAAAATAAAGAGATGCAAAATTTAAAACAAATAATACAACAACAAAAAATCTTACTCTAGAAAAAAAGTAATGATTGCATCAAAAGCTCAAGCTGAAAATCTGAGCAGGAAAACTGCATAAGGAAAATTGATCAATGTCTTTACAATGTTACACCATGTATCAAGCTAGATAATTTTTGTTGAAGTAGAATATTAGTAATTACATATTTGTGCCACATCAAAGTCCTGAATTGGGCATGCAAAGGATCTGACAGTGACATAAGCATGACTCAAAATGATTTCTAGATCACAAGCAAATTTGATGACTTACCAGCATCTTTAATGCATAGGAATATGTGATCAACAATAACTACCACTAGGGAATGACTTGTTGCTTTAGTAGATTGCTGGCACAATAACTACACAAATAAGTGGTTTAGATTTAAAGAGATAAATACTTGCTTCAGCGTGTTCTTAGTAACCGCTAAATAATATTAGAATTCAACAGTAGCTTAACTGGACTATCCAGATTCATATATATTTTAGAAGAAAAGTACAAATTCAGGGTGAAGTATTTCCCCTTCCATGTTTGCGACCCTTCCATGTGTCCGAGTATTTCCCCTTTCCCCACCAATCTGGCTTTATATTGGCTTTGGTTGTGATCAGACAGCTTATAGGATCTTCAAATATCTAATAATTGTTTATGCTTAGGATTTTGGGGAAATACATCATCAAAAAACTTGTGTGTTTTATTTGCGTGTATACAGTTGGAGTTTATGAGCTATTCTGGGAAATTTATTCTATGTTTTATGAGGTTCATTACTTGAATATTGGTGACTTACCTTGGATATCTGTTCGTGATCATCACCTGTTGATTGGGACATGCTTTTTTCCTATTCATAGCATCTTACACACTGCCTATCTCTAGGACGGTTTGTCATTATTTCGAAGAACTCATCTCATACTTGATGCTTGCTTATTTTAGATTGATATGAAAGTACCATATTGGGAGATTATCCTTTATTGACTTCATGTCGATCTTATCTCTTTCTTGGATAAAGATTCTTGGTGATATTCAGGCTTTTTGGATCTTTCTTAACCCCTTTAAATGCATAATTTCAGCACCCACTTGGAGGAGGTTATGTGCTGGCCAATCCTTACTATTTTCATCAGACCCTAGGCGCTTATTTGAAGATTTATCTTGTGGTCATGGGAAGCATTATTTTTGGAGGTTTTCCTGCATATTTTAATATTTTCTATTTCGCTAGTTGGTCCAATGTCTTAATTGTCATCGTATACGCCTTATTTGGAGGAAGGCATGCTAATTTCAAAACCCTAGGCACACTACTAGATTCCACAATTTATAGCTCTTGTCTCGGTCATCCAATTATGAGAAACATATTGCTCGAGGAATTAGAAAAGGCTAGGTATTATTGAATTTTCCAACCAAGGAAAATATGTATAAGAGTGCTACTTCGTCCTCAATCTCTGCAATGCCTAGTGAGATTTCCACCAGTTCTGACCATTTTATGAACTTGGGCATTTCCCTGGCAACTACTGAAGTTTCTTTTACTAATAAATGAACAAAGATTTAAAGGTGATACAGGGGCTACATATTGCTAAAAGAGTGTAGCTCTTGAATAATTAGGGCCACATATTTCTACACAACATGCCTTTTCTGGGAAGGAATTATTAAGGATCCGAGCCTTCTAACTTATCAAAAAGAAGAATCCTTCTTGCACAAGCTTTTAACCAAGTTACCCCTGATAAAAGTCGTGTGGAATAATTTGAATCTGTCAAATATAGAGACATGAAGAGCCCTCATCATCTCAGGAAGTGAAACAATGAAATTCTTCCTATTACAATTAAAATTCTTGCTCAGAACCTAGATGATGTGGCTAGAGAAATACTCGTTCTGAAAGCAATAGTTATAGAAATACATAAATCACTAACTACTACAAATTCTTGAGTAGATATTATGTATCATCTCCGTGAGCAGCTAGAACATGTTTCTACAAAGATGTATCAGTTGACCCTAATACTTGAAAAACTGACAAGTACCCTTGAAGATGTTATGCAAACTGTTTGTAAGTTATCTAGAAACTCAGTTGTTAGTATGTGTTTGACCAAAAGATAAGTATAGTGTTGTCCTTTGTTGCTTTATGGAAAGATGAAGTGCGTCACGAACTGTTGGCTAAGGGAGTTTTGTTGATCAAGGATGCCATAATTCAGGCTCCTAATGTATATTCTTGACTTTATTTATAATTTAGTTAGCTTGAGGAAGGGGTTATGATAGGAATTATATATACCCTTTCACACTTTCTTTGTAAATATGTTTATGTGAATATAAAAAATAAAAAATAAAGTATACTGGCACAAGTTTCATTGTAACATCATCAATTCAGTATCAATATTCTAATATACAGTTGCAGAAATACTCTGTCAATCTTAGTAATAAACATAGGATATTTATTCCAACCTCATTAAATTAGTTGTTATTGCTATTATTATTAAAATGTCTTGCATAAGCGTTTACAAACTGTTTTCTACAAAAGTTTCAAAGATGAAATTCTTCGTGACTCAGTACCTTATATCTAGAATACTATCTGGATTATCACACTTTTAGGCATCAATTTGTAAGGCATCTGAACGCCATCAGGGCCTAAGAATGCTCCTTCATGAACTCGATCATCTTGCAATATCTCTCCTACAAAACATTTTCCAGTTCGGGACGGAATAACTCCACAGAACTTTAAGGCCTGCAATGATTACACCCTTATTTACATCCTAATGCAAAAAAATAAATCATCCATATTTTTTGTCTCTTAACAAATCGTCCAGGAGGAGCTACAACAGTTCCCTTCAAAACCAATGAAAGATGGAACAAGAAAACCCATATTTAATCAGAATATGCAGTCAATGGTGCTCGAATTGTTCATACATAAGCAATGAAGAAGATTTCTTGTAACTTATAGTTGGTGGCATCAAAATCCACAAAAATATACAAAAAAGAGTAACATATACAAAATTTGGATGCTAGTAAACATATATCTTTAATTCAGTAGTAACCTCTGGCTCATATGTTTGTATATCGCACGGATAGTGCACTGAAATAGAGAAGTGGGAACCTAACCCTATCGATTTTGGCTAATCGACAAATGAGAAGACGGGATGATGGCACGATGATTACAAGGGGATGTATTGAAGTTATCTGGAGGAACAGACCTAATCATTGATGAATGTAAGAATATTTTGGCTGAAATGTTTAACATATGATGAAAATGTTATTTTGCAACTAATGAAAAATATAAGTGAAGGTGATATTTGTAGAAGGCTTTGATGATTCTTTGTGATATAATGTTAAGAGACATTTAAGACAACAAAGAGAAAATGTGCATCTCAAGGAAAAACTAAAGTAAATATTGTGTTGAATCTTTTGGTTTAAAAACATTTTATCTCAGGAATAACACATTGGCTAAAGATCATTTGTACTTGTAAGCATTCTAAAAGGCCCAAAAAATTGGGCCATCTTGTGGACATCAAATGGATGAAGTATCTATATTTATTGCAATGGATGAATGATGCAATTTTTAGCCCTTTACATGGAGATAAATCCCAGAAGCTCAAGTCTTAATGGGCCATTTGAACTGATGTTATCAAAACCGAATTGGAACTGGTAAAACTCGTTGGTCCAACTATTTTTGGGAGCTCTCTGGTAGGAACCAACTTCCCAAACCATAATTGACCAATTTTGGTCTGAACCAATCGTGAACCAGTCTGAAACGTTCCAAACCAGCCAGTTCAAGACAAACCAGTCAGAAATGGCCAGTTTGACCAGTTTTGTGCTAGTGTGCCTCCTTCCCCCAAAAAAAACAAAAATAAAGCAAAAACCCTGCAACTATGTTAAAAGTTTAAAACCTTAAGGCTGATTTCGATTTTATTAATGATGCCCTCCTTTCTATCATTAATGGACTTATCCTAGATGGCTTGCAGCCACTTCAACCACCACATGGTACAGACATTGGTGTTGGAACTTCATGGGTATCAAGTCAATATGTTGAGCGTACCTATGCGAAGAATGTAGAGGATCTAGATTGATATTATTATGTAGTTTGATTTTATTGTAGACAATAGTATGGTTATTTTTTTACTCTGAAAATCATTTAGTTCCTTAATGTTAATGTATTTTGGTTCATGTATGCATTGCACTCGGTGCCATTTTAATGTATTCAAATCTCACCCTTACAATGCTATATAGATGATAAAACTTCGCATATTTTGTGTCTAATGGTTTAGATTTACATGGACGTACATGAATTTTTCAATTAAAAGTTGAATATTTTATGTATTTTTTAATCAACTGGTTTTGTCACTAGTTTTTTTAACCTGACCCAGTTCAGTTCCAGTTTTTGGGGTTGACTGCTTTGGTCCTAATAATATTTATTTGAACTAGCATGCTATCCTAGTGCAGGTTACCATAACTCGTTCTGAAAAATCTTATTTACTATTTTCTTATCATTCCTAGCTCTGAACTGGGCTGTCCATAATAAAGTATGCACATCTAGGCTAGTTCTTAATTTATCTGAAAATTCCTGTAAAGGTCATAATATGTATGGTTCTTGCATAATGGTTTGAAATTTTGAATATCTATGAGGTGGATATGTAGAGGATAGAGATGAATTATATCCATGAATGAGTAACTAGAGTGGTTGAATGTTATCAGATAACTTCATATTGATCACAAGAAAGTATGTCAAATACTTCAAAGCATTATATTATAACATCCTCAACTGTACCTCAATGGATATGTAATTTTAAGCACAACTGGAATTGTAAATCCAGTTTTGAAGGTATAGACTCATGGTTAATACTCTTTCCACATGAAACATGGAAGAAAATCCATGTTACAAAATCAAAAAGAACTTGGTATCAGCTTCAACGGCAATCTTCCCAATTATGGATTTGAGTATATAGCATTTTATCCACGAGGACATGCTGCAAACACTACTCCAATTGCAGTGCTGCTGTCTAGGATAAGAAAAATAATGTCATTGTAAAATTAAAATATCTAATTCAAATCTCAAAAATAACTGCTATGAACCACAAGCTCAAAATTGGGAACTCATGAACTGTGTGGCTAATTACTAATTACTAATAATCCAGTCAGTCATCATTGCTACAAAAGCAGACCAAATGCATAATTATAAATCAACAGATAATGGTCGCCTTCTGTAGCGAACCATCACCTTATCTTTGACACCGACCACCATGGCATTCCAGTCGATCTCTGGAAATGGGGAGATGAGTTCAAATTCAAAATTCCGAAGTAAGTGAGTCCATATAGCTTTGATCTGCAGGTAGGCAAAAGGTTCACCAAGACAACCATGTCTTCCCCCACCAAAAGAAATGTATGAAAAGGCACCTGCAATCTTATCTTCTTCACGGCCAGGAGCAAAGCGATCCGGATCATATGTATCAGGATCCTTAAAGATATGTGGTAATCTATTTGCGAATGCTGGAGATGTTGCAACCACATGTCCTTTAGGTATGACATAGTCCTTCCCGTCCTTAGCAGTAACAGTAAAATCCCTGTGATTACTGCGAAGAAGAACAATCAATGGTGGGTGCAACCTCAGGGCCTCCTTAATACACCTATAAAGAACATCCATCTCAGCCAACACGTCATGGTCTAGTTTTTCTCCGTGGCGCTTCTTCACATCTTTCTGCTCTTCCAAGACAGCAGACATGTATTTTTTATGGCTGTTAAGAGGCAAACCATGATTTCCTTTAGCATCATTTCCCACATATTTTTTCCTGCATACTTTTTTCATCTAAATGCACTTCTGAATATAAAACAGAAATATATGAAAGTGAACTATGCTGGAATTAATGATGATGGGCTTGCCCTCTAGAAGACAAATAAATATGCATGTCTGAAAATAAAAATTAACAAAAGATAATTAAATGGCAACAAAGAACATAGTAATGGAGAAAATTGCCTCTAAAAGCACAAGGATTTTAAAACCAGTAATCTCACCTTAAGAGGTATGCCCCAGTCCAAGTTGACGTGATTGAACTAGTATGTTGACCAGCAAAAAGAGCAGCTATTAGAAGACCTGTGACCTCACTTTCAGTTGTTGGACGACCATCTTTGTACTTGGACTCTATAAAAGATTGTAGCATATCCGATTCCACATTACCAGATTGCTTCCGACCCTGAATGATCTTGGTAAATATTTCAGCTAGTTTCTTCCGTGCTTTGTCCCGGCGATGATGAGCAGGTATGGGCAGATATGGAAAAACTACACTAATTGGGAGCATACCACTGTCAAGGTCATGAAAAAGGCTAGAAACATCCTCAAACAACTGGTCTCTGACTTCCCTCCCAAGAAGACATCTACTGGCAGTTAGGATAATTAGATGTTCCAGCTCATATTTGAGATCAACAACACCCTCTTCTCCCCACTTGGCAAAGTAACTCTGTTGAAAATAAAAACAGATTTTCTTATGTCAGCCAAAGTAAGCATACAGCATATTTTGTTTTAAGATAGCATTAATTAAAAGCGACAAATATTTCCGTCAAACAGGACAAAAGCCAGATTGCGGCACTTTATTAACTAAGAGCTCGGCAAGAGATACTAAATGGTTTAGGTTAATACTTAATAATCAAACACTGAAATTATGCAGCCAAATTATTTTGCATCACTGGGGCACTTAGAGAAGAGAAATCCCTCTTGGAGGTTCCCAGATGAAGATTTTGTCAATTAATGTTCATGGCCTAAGAGGGCAGGCCAAAATAGCATCCCTCAAAAGACTGGTGGAAGTTGAGAATCCTGATATTTTGCCAATTCGAGAGACTATGGCGAAAGGTGAGTCTGTGATTCTTGTGTTGGAGAAGACCTTTGGAAGTTGGTCTTTTTTTTCCCTCGATTCTAAGGGTCTTCCGAGTGGTTTAATTACTAGTTTTAATCGCTTAGTTGTGGTGAAAAACTCATTTGCTTGTCCCTCGACCTTGCAAATGGAGATTTTTTGAAGAGCTTTGGGTCGACGTTTTTCATTCTAAATATATATGGTCCGTGTGATAACAAATAGGAATTTTGGGAGAAGTTGTTGCAGAACCAATGTTTTCAAGGCCCCAATATAATCAATGGAGGGGATCTAAACTTGGTTCTTTCTAGAGATGAAATCTGGGGTCATGCTGCTAGGGAAGATTGCATGGCGTCTCTTTTCATGGATATGTTCGAAGAAAAGGGGTGGGTAGACATCAGTCATCTCGGTTAAGTCCTACCTGGAGCAGTAAGCAAACTAGTAGTGGGAGCATTGCAAAAAGACTAGACTGTTTCCTCATGTATGAATCTCTTTGTGAGGAATTTGAGATATATTGGTCATGGGTTGGAAAGTGTGCATTCTCCAACCATTTCCCAATTTTCCTAGAAGTGGGTCTCTCTGACTAAAAACCAAGTTTGCCATTTAAATATAACTCTAGCTGGTCTGGTGGTCCGGATTTTCAGACGATTCTGAAAGAGGGTTGGGTTCCTATCCGGAATTTGGTTGAGCAGAGTGTTGGCCTTCAGTTTGTTGACTCCCTTCGTCAGCTTAAGGCTTGCACAGTCAACTGAATCGTGAGAAAAGATCTGAATGTGATGCCAAGCTGGTCTGGTGGTCCGGATTTTCAGAAGATTGTGAAGGAGGGTTGGGTTCCTATCCGGAATTTGGTTGAGCAGAGTGTTGGCCTTCAGTTTGTTGACTCCCTTCGTCAGCTTAAGGCTTGTGCAGTCAACTGAATCGTGAGAAAAGATCTGAATGTGATGCCAAGCTAGTAGATATTGAAAAGGATTTAGAGGATCTAATTGTTGGTTTTCCGTTTTCCTTCTAACATCTTATCGAAGATTGCATCCCAAGAGATGGTTGTCCTTGTTCAACAGAAATTTCATATCCTAAGAGATCATGAGGTGGAATGATGGCTGAAGAGTAGAGTGCTCTGGCTCAAGGCTGGGGACTAGGATACCAAATATTTTCAAACTATCCCAAGCATCGGAGAAACATTAATACTATCGAGGAACTTCAGGATGGGGAAGGTCGTCGAGTGAGGGGTTTCAGAGATGGGAAGGTCGTCGGGTGAGGGGTTTCAGAAATTTATCTAGTCTGGTTGTTCGTCATTTCTCTTCTCTATATGTTGATCCAAGCCAAGCTTGTATTCTGCAAATCATTAGTAAATTTTCAAGGATGGTAAAGGATGAGGAGAATGAGGAGCTATTCAGCCCCGTTTTGAAGGAGGAGCTTCTAGTTGTTCTCAAGCTTTTTCAGAGGGATAAAAGCCCAGAGCCTGACAGATGGCCTATAGAATTCTTTGTGGACTTTTTTGAGATTATTACTAACAATTTGCTCAAGGTATTGGAGGAAGCCTATACCTCCAAAAAAGTTCCTAGACCCATCAATTCGACTTTTATTGCTCTCATTCCTAAATGTGACAGACCAGAGTCCTTCGATGATTTTAGAGCAATTTCCTTGTGTAATGGTTTTTATAAAATTGTGACTAAAATAATTCCTATCAGGATCAAGTTGATTCTCATGCGAGTTATTTCTTAGGAACAATTCGATTTTCTTAAGGATCGGTCTATATATGAAGCGGTGGGCTTGGCATAGGAAGGTCTACATTCTATTAAGCTACAAAATCAAAAAATAGGAACTCTCAAGTTGGATCTTTCAAAAGCCTGTGATAAGGCTTCCCGGCTTTCCATCAAGTTGATATTGTTACATATTGGCTTTAACCTAGAGATAACTAATTGGATCATGGGTTGTATTAAGTCGTCCTATTTTGTTGTGTTAATTAATGGGGTCGGGTCTTCTTTCTTCAAATCTTTCAAAGGGCTCAGACAAGGATGTCCCCTTTCACCCTATCTCTTCCTCCTCGTTGTGGAAGGCTTGAGCAGAGTTATCCATGAAGAGCATTGCAATAGAAGACTGGTTGGTGTTTCCTTCAAGAGGGAAATCCTAACTCACCGCCTTTTTGTTGATGACATCCTATTGTTCTATCTTCAATCGGATTGTGATTGCCAAAGGCTGAAGATAGTGCTTGACCTTTTTGGCCAAGACACAGGTATGGAGATCAATGCTAGAAAATCCTCTATTTATCTATTGCAGGCACATCTAGATTTTGGTCCTTTCTGGCAAAGATTTTTTCCTTTTGAGGTTGCAAGTGTTGAGGAGGGTATCAAATACTTGGGCTTTTCCCTTAAGCCCAACAAGTATGGTAAACTGGACTGGCTCAGGCTGGTGTCCAAGGTTGAGGCTCGAATAAATTTGTGGTGCAACAAGTGGATCTCAAGAGGTGGCAAACTAGTCCTATCAAATCTGTGTTGGAGGAAATCTCAGTCTACTAGCACCTGATGGCCCACATTCCTAAAGCAATTCTGGATCGTATCAAGATATTGTGTTTCAACTACTTATGTTCTCGGATGCAATAGTTAACTCAGTTGGCCACGTTAACACATCAACTTGCCTTCCAGGGGTTTTGATCCCGGATCTGACCACTGAAAGTGCTTTGATTTAGCCTCTTTAGCACAACCCACTTGACTATGCTAACCCGAGCTAATCTATCAGCAGCTAAGCTAATCTATCTGAGCTTAAAAAGTGGCTTGCATGACCCAACGACAGGATCTCTGAAGAACATTTTGCTATTCGTATCAAAACAAAATTCACATAAAATTGGCCTAAGAACACTACAACAAAGAAAAGGGCCGATGTACAGACCTCTGCCTCAAGAATCATCTGATCCACATAACTCTTCAGCTTGCTAACCCTGAGGGACTCTGTGAAGAACCGGAATTGCTCCTGCCTAACCGAATAGTCCACATCAAACACAACACCCGGACCAAAAGTGGGTACATTGAACTGATAAACCTCCTGCTGGCTCAAATCGGACTCTGAGGCTTTGAAGAAGTGCTGTGACACCTCGGGGCCAATGAGAAATGTTACATTTTTTATCAGGAGCTTGATGGTGAACACGTTCCCCAGCTTGGGGTACTCTTCTCTGAGCATCACAATGGGGCCTTTCAAAAACTTCAACAGACCTCCAATAATGGGCCATGCAGAGACCACGGGAGGGAGATTCTTGGAGGATCCAAAGCCCAATAGGGTTGATACAACTTTTGCAAGTATTATGGTTCCTACGATCAGGAGACCTGCTTGGACATACATGTTCTGTATGAAATCCATCTTGATATCGGATTCTGAGCCCTCTTTGGTGCCAAAGTTGAGAACCCACTTGATCGATTGGTCAAATGCAGATGCCCAGAAGTTCAGATCAAGGAATTCTCACTGGAACAGAATGGAGAAGGAGCCCTCGCATTTTTCGACTATCCAACTCCCAAGTGGCTAAATCGTTCACTGAAGGCATGTTAAAGGGAAACTCCCGAGGATGTTTTGAAGTATTATATCATCTGTGGCGTATGCCCACAGGTTCTAGTAACTGGGCTGTGGTTTATGTTTTTTCATGAATATCAATATTTTGTTAAAATGCTATTTTCTAGCTCGGGGTTTATGCATTTGCATGACAGGGCGAAAAGTTGGAAGTCTTTTCAAAGTGGTGGTGACACGTTAATGTGACTTTGAAGTTCTCCATGTGGGTGGCACGTGGTGCCAAGTTGCAGACCTGTCATTTTTATTAATTAATAAATTTATTTTATACATAAATTATTATTATGTTAATCTACAAAAATAATTTAATTTAACTATTTACCACTTTTCTCCACAATGAACTATAACACCACTTGCAAGAAAAAATAATATTTAGAGAAGTAAATTGGAACTTTACGAGGAGAAGATTTATTTTGAATTTTGTAATCCATTGTTCTTTCTACTAAAACATCAAAATCAAATAGATATAATCGACTAGCATACCTCCCAAGCGGGGAAATGAAACACGGAGAATAATTTCAATATGTTGTAAAATGAGAGAACGTTGTGTGTATTTAGACAATATAATTTTGTGTGTTTGAAAGCATGTCTAGCTAATATATGGTAGGGATTGTAATTGATAAAATTGAATGAAAAACTATGTTGCAAGTACTAATAAGCAATAAATAGAAAATCATTTAATCGACGACAAGTAAAATGAAATGTACATTAATTTTTCATATGAGAAATATACATATGTGGGTAAAACAATAAGGAGCTAGGTAGTGATCAAGTTTGAGTGGGGACATGATACATTTACTTGTATCCCTGCTTCCTCGATGCATTTTGAACACTCATGGGCGCTTTAAGGCAACTTCTTAGAAGGTATGCCTATAAGGTGTTATGCAACATCCTAGAATGCAACTACATTGATTTTGTTTGTTTGGTCTTCAATGATGAATTGGAAAATGTACCTGTATTGACATCCATAGACACATTGATTGCACCTTTGGCAATTCTAGACAACATCCTCAATAGGTGTGAGTTTTTTTTGCAATTCAATAGTTGTCTTGATTAAAATGTATGTAGGTTCTAGCCCTAAACCGATTCCTTCATTTTTAATGTTAGATAGTTTCTTTCATATGGAAGGATGACCTTTTGAAGCACCATGTGTAGATAATGAGTGAGATTGGAGGCATGTTCCTCGTTTCTCAAACCATTATCGCAAATCTTGAGTTTCTTTGAGATCAAGATTGATGTAAATTTGGGATGAAAAGGAGGATTGCATGGATTGTATTGTCGATGGCAACCTTATGTGAGTAGCATGTCAATCGTTTTAAGTTTCTTATATTTGGAAAACCAAGGAGAATATCAAGGATCAACACTATCTTCACCAGTAGCGTGCAATGATAAATGTACAAGCGAATTAAGAATTAAGTTTATCTAATGATTTTTTTGGATAATAATTCGTGCACTTGTTTCATAAGGTAGGTTCAAGTACAATGAAAGGGTAGATATGTTTGTTTTGTTGAGTTACACAAAGATAGTATAATATACTCCTTAACAAGATTTAGTATAATGTTAGTATTTGAGGCTACTTCTAAGTCTCACATGTCTTTTATTTGCAATAATGAAGATGTGCATATTTTCTTCAATTTTAAATGCGAGGTGTCTCTTAATATACAAGACAAGATATTGGTGATGAATTAAGGGTTTCTTTTCATTTTGAAATGATGCTTCACAATGATTATTAGATTTTGTTCAAATTTAAAACAAAAGTTTAAATGTATAAAAATGTACAAGGCATGCACAACACAAACTAACCCTAGTCAACTATCAAGCTATCTTAAATCAATGGCGTTAGGAGGAAAAGGGAATCCATTTTGATGATGTTATTGTATGTTCCATAACTAAGCAATAGAAAATGAGTGGATATTAGAGCATGACATATGAAGTAGGAGATTTTTTAGTAGTTGAGAAAACCATAATGTCAAAAGTAACCTCGTAGTAAATAACACTTTTTTTATATTTGCACAACATAGTACTCACAATACAATTTACAAAATTTCATAGTGAATAACACTTTTTTTTATATTTGCACAGCGTAGTACTCACAATACAATTTAATTACTTAAAACTCGTACCTTTCTCTCATTTTACATTCATTGCAAGTGTTGAAGTACTCTCATATTCAAGTATGAACTTCATATAGTATATCGCAAGTGTTCCTTCCATTATAAAAAAAGTTACTCTACTTCCCAAGTAAGTTTATAGGTAAACGAACTTGTCATATATAAAAGGTTTAACGAACTTAAATTTTATGCACTCAAGTCTAAAGTTTACAACATATAGTATGATACTTGTAAGTATATAGTATCACAAGTAAGTATATAGTATGATATAGTATATAGTATGATATTGGTGGTTGCATGATATAATAGATTATAATATATGCACCATCTTTGATAACTAAACTGAAGTCGCGTTCTTGTCATCAAGTTATTATAATGATTTACCGTTTTATCTCTATTGTGTGTACCATTATTTGTTCTTTGACATATTTTCAAGGTTTAGTGCTTATTTTTGTGACGCTTGCTACTTCTAGTAATAGTAGTAGAAACATATGCCAGTCATCAAACTGATTTTGAATGAATGGTTTTGAAATTGAAATAGTGAACTACTCGGTCTTTTATCCTCCCATGGCAATAGTTTTATAGAATCAAAATTGTAGTTGGTATTTTGCGTGTGCCAATTTGTTCAGTAGTCAAACCATGCCAGCATGCTTGTGTTGTTCTGGTTGTCCTCTACAACGAAGTCAGCGCACCAGGTTGCACAAAAAACTTTACCACGATTGAGATTTTCTTCTGCGCAACAAGAATTTCAGGACATCCACAACGTAGTGTTTCCTGTCACTCTAATATGCATCAAGGGTTATCACTGCAGTGTGTGCCAATAGCATGTATAAACCCGACAACTTCGGAAGCGGGGGAGGGTTAGGAGGAGGAGGCGAACTCAGTGGTGGCGGAGGGTTAGGAGGAGGAGGCGAACTCAGTGGTGGCGGAGGGTTAGGAGGAGGAGGCTGCTTGGTCAGAGGGGCCGGAGGTGGTGCACTATTATCATTATTATATAAATTGCATAGATCTCTCTTCATTTACCCAAACTTCATATTCCTATTTGTTTATATTTGGTTAAATTAAAACTTTTTTTTAAAGTAAAACATCTCTTGGTTTTAACTTTTTTTAATAATCAATTTATATGTATATATGGCAAATGAAATGAAAGTTACAGGCTATGATTTATTGGTGTTTGTATTTTTTAGAAGTGTGGCCTGTTATTTTATAAATTCCTTGGCCAACTTGATTAGCTGTCTTTTTATTTATTAGCTGGCTAATAATTTGTGTAGCTGGAGGGTTGCAAGGAGAGGACTCATAATACCTACAAGTCTAAATGATACGTAGAATGTCTTGTGAATGGTTCTTAATACAATTTTTTTTTTTAAATTTATACATGCTTCTTAATACAATTTATTATTATTATTAATTTTATAAGAAATTAATCATAAACATAATTAAAATATAAAAGTGATGATGTTGTTTAATTTCTATCTGGTTTCAATTTTGGTTTATGGGACTTTAAAAAGATTATTTAGATTGATGTAAAAAATTATTTCTATGCTCAATAAGTTTAAAAAGAAAGGTTTCTAAATTGCCATTATATTGTAACAAAGATTGTGAAATTACGATCTAATAATAAAAGTATGATGAAATATGAAATCAGTTGTAGGTGTTCATTGTGATTGTTATTGAAGACAAATCTAGGTTTGAATCTAAATACTTCGTACAAATTTCGTTGTAACTTCTCTGCTAGGAAGATGGTTCTTCCATCCAAGTTCATCAAGGCTAACCGAGACCTAAGTTAACTTTAAAAAACGGACAGATTAGACAAAGTATTTGGGCACAATCAAGTCTGCGAATTAACCTGCTGCAATGTTGTTTTTAAAATTTGAAGTCTGTGAATTAACCTGCTTGGCATTGTACTGATCACCCGCGAGCTTGAAATGTACCTAACAGGGATGATTATCTTTACATCACAGAGCTTATTGATATCCTTTTGGACAAGAGGGCAAAGCAAGGGATTCAACTATCTCTGCTTTTGTATGAAAAGCTTCTATAATCTGGAAGTGGATGGGATCTTAAGTTAAATGATTAAAATATCATAGTTTTAAGATACTCATATCTCCAAGCAAAAAGATCCTTGAACTCTCTGAATAGCTTGATGTATTCCGGTATCTCCGATGGAAATAGAGTCTTGGACCATTTTACAAACTAAGGGTCTTCTTCTATGCCTAGATTGCAGTCTTCTACTTCATATAGTTATGGCCCTATGGAGGGCTTTAGAGGAGGTGGGTCTTTATTTAAATTACCATAATAAATCATTGGATCGACTTATGCCTCATATACATCAACAGCTGTTGGATCTACAATCCACATCTGCTCACCCCATAAATTATATATTTTTGTAGGGTCTGTGTGCAACGAAGGGTTTGTAGGGGTAGAGAAAATCGTAGTGGGATGAGACCAGGAGCATAACCCACAAGGGCAGAAACATAAGAATTGGGCATTCGGGGCAGAGGTCATAATCTACAGGAACACCATTTATCTCTCTATGTATGAGCGACAGTGAGTTTTATTCCCCAATTCGACGCTAGCACCAGTTTTATGGTAAGGCAAGGCCCACCGGACTTTATACAGAAAAGCATGAAAAAAAAACAACCCATATTTATATACCTCTCCAAAATCGACATCACTCACGTACTCTTGGTACTAAATTTTAGTAACCTCGTTCGTTGTTGCGTAAGGAAACCCAGTGGGATCTAGATCTAGACGAGCAGAGCATATAGTTGTTTAACTTGCCCTACAACAAATAGAAATTCTCCATATATTATGCATGCATATAGAATTGACTTACCCTGATTAGTTTGTGAACTAACATAATAAATATGATTGTAGTGTCATCCAAACCATTTGATTAAGTCTCCTTTGGTGTCAAGCCTGTTTGCGGATGCATGCACCACCTGTAATGATACGTGGTGCCTCCATGTGGCCTGATCCGTCTTATACGCTGAAACGTGCTACTCACCTCCTTACTTATAATCTCCACATCAAATTAACTTCTGTGTAGAAACCTAGTTTTTATTTAATTGTTCAATAAATTGAAGTGTATTGTGTTATTTTCTAGCGGTGTGAGCAGACATGGCAAGTCTAATGGACAAAGCTAAATAGCTCATAGTAGACAAAATCGCCCAAACTTGCCCATATAGAAAAATTCAGCGCATAGGAAAAATATTACCATGGAATCAGACACTTTAGATAGCATTGTTGACATAACCAATCGTTATAACAATCATTGCCTACCAATTGGGAATGGACTCCAAAGCGCAAACAGGAAAACAGGTGCTCTCTCAGTCAATTTCTTGGTTACTTTATTGATTTTTTCAGTCTACATGCTTAATGAATCACAAGTTGCAATATTGGATTAATGAATTCTTTTGATATATTCCATTCATAATGAGTGTAATCTATCATAAAACTTGAATTTTAATACAAAATTAGAAAGCACCATTCGTAATTTTCCAGCTTTGTGTGCTTTTATTTGACTATGGAAGTAATCATCTGACAAATATTTTCATGGATTGTTTTACATATTGTGTCCTCCCTTTTCTTTAGATTTCGGTATACCATGAGAAGCCGTTAATTTTTGTCTAAATTCTGGTTTGCAGTTGTAGTCATCTGGTGTTTACGCTTCCCCAATTTTCATTTATGTTTGTTCGTTGGGTCGCCAGTTCTCCCTCCAAAATGTTATTTTCATTTCTGTTTGTGCTTTCTCGTTGGGCCGCCAGTTCTCCCTCCAAAATGTTTTTATGTTTGTTTGTTATGCTTTCTCCATCTGAACTGTAATTATATTTTTGGTTAGTTTGTTGTGCTTGAATATGAAAGGTTAGCAGTCTCTTTCAGCTTTCGTCATCTTTGGTTTGCACAAACACAATTTGTATGAGGAGGCGGACTCGGTGGTGACGACAAATGTTGCTGGGATGTCCAAGTTAGAAGAGTTGCCAAGTATGGAGCCATTGACATATTTGGAGGATTTTTGGGCAGATGGGTGTGTGAAGCTAAAGAGCATATGTGGCTTGGAGCAAGCGACAAATGTTGCTGGGATGTCCGAGTTAGAAGAGTTTCCAACAGTGACAAATGCAGGACCAGTACCGCACGACGTGAAGGTGGAAAACATAATTCCTTACTCGTCTATTCAAAACAGCGAATTTCGCCTTCCAAGTCTCCAAACCAACAGAAAACCTGGAAGCCAGACTTTGGACAAAGTTTTGTGTATTCAAATTTCAGAGGAATTGTCGTACACTGACTCCGTGTTTGATGCCGAAATTCCAATGGCTCCAATGGTTCCAATGGCCTGTCGAAGCTTCCGTTTAGTATAACTGATCTGGCATGCCGAGAATTTACAGAATCACGTCGTGGTAATGAAGCATTTTCATACTATTTGCAGGTAACATTAGTTCAGGAAATTTATGTTTCCGTTAATAAATTCTCTTGTCGACACTAAAAAACGAGAATCAGGAACTCGTAGAGTCGTAAAGCTTAAATCATTGATCATTAGGATTATTTTCATTTACTACAGAGAGAATTTATGTTTTTTGAGAAGAATAGACCATCACTAGAATTTATGTTTTTTGAGCAGAACAGACCGTCACCAGCGCCTACAACACCAGAGAAACAACAACACAAAGGCCATAATAGCAATAAGCACGCCACCTACTAACCCTACAACAGATTAATCATCGAGAACGTTGTCTGTATTCACTTACAAAGAGCTGTATAACATTCATGGTTGAACAAACTACGATGAAGAACAGGCTGTTGCTTCTTCCTGTATTGCTACGGATGTGACCCCCTCCTTCTTTTTAGCTTCTTACAGGTGGCGGCTCCCCATAGGCCGTCGACAGAGGACAAAATCCTGAGAGGAGCCGGCCCCTTAAAATTCGCCGCATAATTATAAATCATTTTGTTCACATAGATCATAATTAAATCATTTTGTTAATAAGAATTAATAAAATTAGTTTATTAGTTTAAAGTTTAATATTAAAATTAAAGAAAACAAGAGCCGCATGCGGCAATGTCCGTGACAGAGCATGGTAATAGAGTTTGTAAATTGCATTTGCAGCAACAAAAAAAACATGATGCAGGGAATTGCTAAACTAAATATGTATATTGTGATGAAATCTATTGTTGTATTGGCATAAAAATGTTCAAGTATACGATGGGTTACACTGGAGTTAAAAGTATACGGTGGATTACACTGCAGTTAAATTTGAAGAGATACTAAAGAAATTGAAATCTAATCTATCCAACGTGACATAAGGATTCTAAAAGGATTCTAATGTGTGCCATGGTCTACAATTCCATCGGGACAAATATTGCATTCGTAGTGAGTCCAGTCGGTGAATATATTCCAGATCCATGTTGTTGGCATCGTCAAGCAGCGTAACAGATTTTCAACTATTTGAAAGGAACAAATTACTTTTATATTAGCTTTAATGATAGAACTTATACTAGCTTCACGATTCTATCATGTTGGTTGGAAAAAAGACATTGACAGTAGCAAGTCCATCTTATGTTTTGTACTAGAGCAGTATTACATAATAGCAAAAGTTTATTCCATCTAATATTATTGTTGTGTCAAGCACTTGAACAATGTTTTAGCCACACAAGCAACAAAGGAATTATTGTGGTTGAAAATTCTACATGCTAATGTTGGCAAAGAATTAAGTGTTGTCCTCTGCTCATGCATAAGCAAGTCTAGGATTTTTTATTGCATTTACAAGGAGTCAACCTTACAGAAATCCGGAGGTTACTCTGTGAATAAAGTCTCACATAGAGTTTCCATTAATGTTGTCCGGTGCAAAATATCAAATTTGTCTAGCTTGATAATGTAGAAGCCAAAAAATGAATACCACTAAGCTGTAAATAAGAAGTCAAATCCAATTTCAAAAAGAGCAATCAATTGGCTGAGCATTAAATCCGATAGCCATAACAATGTACAACTAGTTTTTGCCCCCTCTTCACTCCTCTTCAATAAATTTTTGCTCTAATTTTTCCTTCAAATTTAGTCTATTACCACTTTCTTTTTTATATTATGCCTGCTGTAATTATACTTTATTCCAATTTGCTTGTCCAAAGAGAGGTCTCATCCCTTGACAATCGATGCGAAGAAATTATATTTTTCTGTAAATAGGGAAAATGTGCAGGCAGTCAACATTTCAATACCAGAGTTACCACACCATGTACATGTACATGTACAGATACACATACTAATATGATACTAAATAAACCCGTATTTGAAAAAACCAAATACAAATGAAATACAAGGGTATACATCCAAAATATGATTGGACACACACTAGACATAACCAAAATTTGCCTGAAACACAGAAGAAATACAACTGAAATACAGTCAACAATATGTTGATATACACAACCAGATACAACTATTGATGATGCATTCCACAAAGAAAATTTAACCTTGCTTCCTCTTCCTTCACGAAAGCAATGCATAAGTAGAGATAAGGCTTATGTATAAAAGGATGAATTGCACCACCAATAAAACATCCTCAACCCCTTCTTGTAGTTATGACCTAATCCATAAAGCTTCTCCACAATAAATGCAACCAAATATGAAACGACATAAAAGCGATGAACCCACTCCGTTGCAGACTCACAATCAAGTTCATAACCAGCATGGATCGTATTCTAGCAGATCAATTAACTAGCCCCGCAATCACAATTAGCGCAACAGAGTCCAGAAGCTGAGAACGATTTTTAGAACATTGCAGAAAACTCTACCACGGACCCCACAATCTTCAAACAAAGTTCTCTATAAATTGCAACCACATAGGGAAACTAACAAAAAAATAAATAGACATTGTAATTGAAAGAGCAGTTACTTAATATTTAAAGGCACTAAAAGAAATAACGTTCTCTTTTTTTACAAAAAGATGTAAATTCGCCGATCTTGGGTGAAAATATATAGACACTGAACATTTCTTGGAACATATTAAGAAGTCCAACATGATTTCAAAACCCGGTTCTCTGCGAGGGCCACATATTGGCCACAACATAAAAACCTGCGCTACCTAAACTTAGCTACAGAAAGAACAACATCTACATTCGAGGCTCGTTTTCATTGAGTATAGGGTATCAAAACAAATACAAACCAATTACAATTGAGGGAGAAATTGCATTTGCCGTGGGTGCAGTCACGAGAGCAAATCGCTATAGAGAAAATAAAACATAAAGCAGGTGTTATCGTGTAGAATTAGGGTTTGAGCTTTGATCTTTGTGGATCTTACCTTGTTGCCGACGAAGGGGTTTTTGAGGGCTTCCTCGGCCTGGATGGCGTTTTGTTGCTGTATAATGTCGTCATCCATGTAGCATGTCCAGTCCGCGTCGACCACACCATCGCTTCCGTCGTAGCTGCCGTCCATGTTTTCTAAGCAAATGCAAAGAAAATTCTGAATAACCTCCACAAAATCCATACCCACAATGTCACAATACATTTTAGAACAAATTAGCAATCGCCTCTCCCAATGGATCATAGAAAATGAACCAAAGAGATACTACAGTACATCTCAGTAAAACAAAGCTGCCAAAAAGGGGATGAATGAGGCCATAATGGCAGCGAATAGGAAGGGAACTGAAGCAACACCCGCATCCATTGTCGGACTGAGAGATGGTGCCGCCATTTCTGTTGCTTCGGCTCCCACCAGTATCATCGCAGCGAGCAAGAAAGACAGTTTGTCATAGTTTACAGAATTCTCTCTGGCGTGTGATGGCCTTCAAGGGAAGTGGTCGAGGCTACCACTGTCAAATTCCTACCTGCTCACACGTTCAGGAAATCAAACACGGATTTCTTGATTCCTACAATCTTTGGAGCCCGACGCCAAGTACATATTTCCCCTTAGCAGTAAATAATACAGTACATGAATATAATACGCCTGCCAGTGATCCGAGCTAGGAATAATATCACGGATAATAGGATACGATACTGCAATGCAAAGAAACATTGGCAAGCCACTAGCAAAAGGACAAGCCCTATCATCGCAAGTTGCAACCAGCCCGAACTTAATAAGGCATACGAATACGGACAGGTGTGGGGACACGCGACGAACAAAACCCACGCACCAAACTCCAAGGCAATTTTAAAATTTGAACATTTGAAAACATTAGCAAAAAAAAATTATTGAAAAAAAATTTCTTGCACCGACAGCCTAATAGGCCCAAATCCGTTACAATATGTCACGAACATAATAATATCTATATTTAATTTTATGTCAATTATTATAGATTTATTTTAAAATTTGAATTTATTAAAAATTGAAGGTTTTTGTTTTTTTGAAAAATTGCATCTCATTAAATATGATATTTTATGATACTTAATAAATTTAAGTTTAGGATAGGTTTACCTTATTTAATTTTTTGAGTTGTAACATGTTTTCCCCAAAAAAAAGTTACAATTCAATTATGTTAATAAAAAGAACCACAATGTTCATTAGCCTTGATAGGCTTTACAAAAAGTATCGGTACAGTTATCAAACTGTATCTATTTATGTATTGTATTCCATACGAAAAAAAAAAGATTCAAAAATCTATCATGGTCCAAAAACTTACCCAGAGAGTATGATGAAAACACCAGAACTGTAATGAACAGAAAAAGTAGGAATAAACTCAATAAAACAAAGATGAAAGCATTTGGAAGCTAGAGATATTCATGTGAAAACTTTCATAATGAAGCTAAACAATCTCAACCTGGATGAGTTCAAAGATCATGTTATGTGATGGTGTCATTGATCATTTCCCATTGATGCCAAGTACCTTTACCCACCTGTAAGCCTTGCTTGGACAAGAGATCAACAATGTTGTTTCTTTCTCTGAAAATGTGTTGGACGGAGATGCTCCAAAAAAGATCAGCAATTCTTGTCAACTCATCATATAGAGGCTTCAAAAATATGTTTTTTGGAGGTCTTTTGAGATTCATTCAGTTGATAACTAGCTTAGAGTCCCCCAAAATATGTTTCTTGTGAACACCTCTAGAATGAACCAATAGCATGACCAAATTTAAATCCATCATATCAGCATAGTTATTTGTGCTATTCCCAAGACTGGCATAGAATTTGGTCCAAGTAGAGTCAGAAAAATGGATAATACCCCCAACACCTCCCATACCTGACACACCTTGTGATCCTTCATCAAAATATGCCCAATTGTTTGTTCTATCAATAATTTCTTGAACTTTATTTCTCACATGTTGTTGACCTCTGTCTTGTGGGAACTTATCAAGGATAGCCAAGCTTTTTGTGGCATATACCTCTGGAGATATATAGATATCTCTGAAAATAGCTTTATTCATAGCAAGCCATGCTCCCCAGATCATAAGAAGCAGAAGAGCCTTGTAATCTATGAATGCCGCATTGTTCGACCAAGATTGAAAAGCTTCTTGAATGCCCAATCCATTCTAATAAAAGTGTATGCCCTTTACCTGTGAAGCAAAGGCCCACATCCTAGAGATGTGCAGGTAGAAAATAAACAAATGAGAAATGTACTTAATATTTTCCTTGTAGAGAGGGCATCTGCTAGGGCCAAAACCAAACATCTTGATCAAATTGTCCCACACAGGGATTCGATTAGAAAGTGTCAACCACATGAACAACTTATTCTTTAAAGGGCAGTTTATTTTCCAGATGATCGAGGACCACCAAGGGGGCTCTAACTTATCTTCTTCTTTGCTAATGACACTATAACCCACACATGGAGTGTAAAAGCCACTAGTTGGGTTTCTCATCCATAAAAATTCACATCTCTGTCAACCATACGAATATGACAGCCTTATAAGGCCTTGATGTATCTTTCCCAAATGACTTTGTGATCGTCAGTAAATCCTAGTGCATCCACATTTAGCTAATCTTGTATATAAGGAGAGGAATTAAGAGGATCATCGATCTATTCCAAAAATTTGTATCCTTGATCCATCAAAGAAACAGACATGTCTTATGGAATCCTGTGAGAATCTACGCTACCAATCCAAGAGTCTTGACCCAGCCTTACCCTTCTTCCATTCCCTATATTCTAGGGAAGTCATTCACCAATAACTTCAAAGGCCAAGATTTGGGTCTTCCACATAATAGATATATTTCTTAATGACTTTTCTCTGATCCTGAACCATTCCTCAATGCTGAGAGGATGAATATACTTATGATAAACAACTTTGACCCATAATCCTTCCCCTTTAAGGATTCTCCAAACACCCTTGGCAGCCAAAGATTTGGAAAAACAAAAGGGATGTTTTAGACCCCACCCCACTAAGTCCTTGGGAAGAGATAACTTTTTCCAAGACACCCAATGGAAAACTTTCTCCTCAGAGTCACCTCTCCATAAAAAATTATAACTTAATCTCTAGATGTGTTCCAGAATGCCAGGAGGAACATATGCTAAGGGTACCCAGTACACTGGAATAGCTTCCAATACATACTTAATCAAAATTAGCCTGCCACCATGTGACAACAATTTATTGCACTATAATTGGATTCTGCCCTCAATTTTACCTACAAGCCAGTTACAATCCCTTCTATGGTAGTCATTGGGCTTAATGATAAAACCCAAATATTTAAGGCCCTGTTGAATATCCACGTAAGCAAAATAAAATTGGGAACAAGTCCATATTGTCTCATGTTCACTCGTGTTCATAAAGGAGATAGTAGGCTTTTGAGCATTAATTAACATCTTTGTGGCTTTAATGAAAAGATCCATAATGGATTTAAGCTTTGTTAGATCCATTCTAGAACCATCTGTGAACAATAAAATACCATCTACAAAGAGTAGATGTGAGATGCATACATTAGCACCGATCTTAATGCCTCCAAAAGACCCATTAGTATTTGCATGGTTAAAAGATTTGCTTAAACCCTCCACAATCAAGATGAACATAAGAGGAGAAAGAGGGCAACCTTGTCTAAGGCCTCTACCAACTCTAAAGAAAGTAGAGGCTGGTCCATTTATTAAAACATAGAGAGAAACAGTTTGTACGCATGATAGAATACAATTAACAAACTGTAAATGAAAACTAACCTGTAGCAGAAACAGTCTTAAGTAAGTCCAGTTAGCACGATCATAAGCTTTGGAAAGATCAACCTTAACAATGGCAGTGGGAAAATGCTTCACCTTTGTAGAATGTAGCATGTAATCAATCACTTTACTTATCTAAAATTTTATATTACTTTCCAATAATATTACATGCGTTTCCAATAAAATTGTTGTACCAAAGGAAATGAGAGGCTGCGGGATAAAGAATATACATCATTTCACCAAGGATCTAGCTACTAAGGGTGTGTGGAGACTATTGAGAGGAAGGGGATTATGGTGCAAAATAGTGAACCATAAATATATATGTCCTCTATCAATGGAAGAGTGGCTCAGGTCCCCTGCAAAATATTACCAAAATGCTTCAATAATTTGGAAGGTTGTGGTATTGGCCTATCCATGGATTGTGGATTAGTTGGTGTGGAAAGTGGGGGATGGATCTAGAGTAAGATTTGACGAAGGCCCCTAGGTGGTATGTAATGAAACTCATAAGCTTCCTAGGCAAATGGTAGAGGCTCTAATGGAAAAATGATATGTTTTTTTTATTTCAAGTAACAAATCCAATTTGGCCACCAATCATGAATCAGGAATGGTGGGAGGCTAGTAGGATGGGTTTTAATGACGTTGAAGGTCTATTATAGAATGAATATTGTCAATCTCTTAGAAATAGTAATGTGTGAATCAAATATGAGGACGACTCTCCAATTTGGTCAAAAAAACCTATTGGTGGAAGTTATTCCCCAAAATTGAGCTACAAAGTACTTAGAGAGGTGGATGGGCGTGAGGCTAATTGGTAATGGTTTAAAAGGGTATGGAAATACAAATGTCCACTTCAAGCAAAAAAAAATGTTTGGCCATTAATCAAAAGGTTCCTACATGGGATTTCATGCAAAGGAGGAGTTAGCAAGGACCTGGAAGATGTCCCTTACATAAGGAAGCAGATGAAGATATCCAACATTTACAAAACCCCTCCGACGGGGGGGAAGGGGGGGTTTTATATCTCTCTGATCAAATTTGGCTCAAGTTTAAAGAAGGTGTGGGTAATGCTACAAACAAGAGAGTTGAACTATTGGATTTGAAACTAATTCTAAGGTTATCCATAACAAAAGGAGTTCAGAGGATTCGGGTTATGGGGGATTCAATTTTACTCACATAGTGGATAAAGGTTTTGAGATCCTTATAGAATATTTGTCTTAGGGAAATCTTTGAAGATATTTTGATCATAAAAATTATTTTGTCGATGTTACCTCCATGGAAGTGTATGGGGAGAGGAATGGGATCGCAAATAATCTTGCAAGAGAAGGTTTAAATTTGGCTTTTGGAAGCTAGCACGTATAGGAAAACAAGAATGGTACTCTGGCAAAGCATGAACCAAGTCTTTTTATGTAAAAGGGAAATGTTTTTGCTTCTCTTGTTTATATTCACCTAGAATTATCTTTTTGGGATAGTGATAAAGAAATCAGTTTTTGGATGGATAGGCTAAAGGCTAGATTGTATTTCATACTTGGCAGTTTATATGTGGGATACTATTATTGTGTTTTTTTTATGTGGGATTGTATAATTTTGTTATTTATTTTTATGCCTTTAAGTATAGCTATGTTGATAAAAGAGATCGAATGTCTGAGGATACAATGATGTGAAGATATTTATTTTTGTAGAGGGTCATTTGGAATGACTTCTTGCTAAATAGGTTTTTGAGATGTTAAGTTTTTCTTCACATGTACTTGATATGTATGGTTATACATCCACTAAAAAGGGCAATTTTGTAGGATCAATAAAGTTGCAAAATATTTTATGAGGAAAAACATAATGTGTGTGTGTGTGTATCAAGAACCATTATTGCCCCATTCTTTGAGCATAAGCACCCTAGGAAGTATAGTGACGGATGAGCACCTATTCCTATCACCCCATCTGACAACAATGGGAGATGGTCAAATTTGTCCATAAACTCTCATGGACACAATTTCTATGGTATGTACATTGACACACATATAATTGTTTATACATGCATATTGAAATATATCCATGCATTCAATCAATCACATATAATCTCTAAGTTAACATTTGTCCATTTTTCATATGCATCTCCTATTAGATCATCCCATCAAAGCATGCATTCATTTCTAGGTGGGTCTAGGCTTGAACCATTTCCTTGTTCTCTTGTTGCTCATTGGAACACAAATCACAATAGAGTGATCATGATACAAACTCAAAAAGTTCCCTTATGTTGGTGAATGTACAGGTTCCACGATGCCCACCACTTGTGTCAAGTCAATTCCTTAAAATTCACATCTAAATTATAAATGGATTGTGTGTGTGCACTTTTCTTTATATTTATGTATTGGAACCTACATGTCACGATAGGTCATATGCACAAGTCATGCTCATTCTAAGGGTCATGTTCATTCTAAGCATCATGTTCATTCCAAGGAGAATATCAAGGATCAACACTATCTTCACCAGTAGCGTGCAATGATAAATGTACAAGCGAATTAAGAATTAAGTTTATCTAATGATTTTTTTTGGAAAATAATTCGTGCACTTGTTTCATCAGGTAGGTTCAAGTACAATGAAAGGGTAGATATGTTTGTTTTGTTGAGTTACACATAGATAGTATAATATACTCCTTAACAAGAATTAGTATAATGTTGCTCTACGACTCCAACAGAAATAGGAGGAAAGATTATGCTTGGGGTATCGGCAGAAGAACTAACAACAGTGTCGAATGGCTAGCCCTCTCCAAAGGTCTGGAGATTGCAAGGGAGGAAGGCATCAATGAATTGATAGTTTATGGTGATTCTTTGCTGGTTATCAGGGAGGCTAGGAGTCTAAGCAAAAATAGAAAGAATCCAATTTCAAAAACCCATAATCTACTCAAATATTTGGTCAGCAAATTCAAGAGTATCAGCTTTCTACACATATTGAGAAACAACAACCATGACGCTGACACTATGGCTAATATCGGTGCTAAACTCGACAGTGGTGTCCTTGTTAGCAACAAGGTGATGAAACACAGGGTATGGGTCCATTTCCTGTGATCATAAGCACCGTCATGCTATGTTCTTCATTTATTCGATCCCACAAGGGGAGGGTTTCTGGATTTTATTTTATGTCAAAGATTTACGCCTTAGCCAAAGTTGCAAACCCACCAGGGGATCTCATTTGGAGTGCAGCTCGCACACGCTGGGGACATGGCTTCCACATGGAAAGCATGCGATCCCTCATCTCTTGCGTCACGCTTAGCAGATCATGGTAGATTTGGGTAAAGGAGCAAGTTGGTAATGATATCATATATAAACCTAGATGCAAAGCAGGCTTGCAAAACACTTGTTTGGAGAGCAAGGTCATGGCAGACCCTGGAGTGAACTCTCGTGGAAAACAGACTATGCCTCATCTTGGAAATGATTTCATGCCTGATTTTCGGAAGCGACACCCTTCTTGGACTGGGGGTTATGAATGTTCAACCTGTGAGCAGCACCGCTTGAAAATTCAGGCTTGCGGTGGCTGGGATGAGAACCAGGGCATTGCAGCATCCTTCATGGTGGTTGACGACCACTTGACCATTCTCGATGCACAAATTCACATTCTCAAGAATGAGAACTTTGATATTAAACAGGCCTTGCAGCATCTGAATGCCATGGAGCAGTCAGGCCGTCTGGAGGCAAGAAGCAACAATGGCATTCTCAACAAGAAGGTTGACACTCTTTCGGTGGTGGTGGACAGTGGGTGTACCTATCAAATTAAGGCGGTTTGTGCCATAGCATTGAACATCGAGAGTAATGTGGACAGTCTTCGAAAGGAGCTCGACGAATTGAAAATGGAATTGATGAAATGAAACGCAGCAGGCAGCATGGAAGCTGCGCACCGGAAATAACTCGAAGTCTGGGTTTTTTGGTTAGTCTGGGTCTGTTGGGTCTCATGTTATTTTGGGTTTTTTGGGCCATGTTTGGGTCTTCCTCTGCAAAAGTTTGGTATGTAAAAACTTCAATGAAGTCTGCGGTTCTGGGACACTCTGTTCTCCAAGTCCTTGTTTAATGTAATTATGTCTGATCTCGTCTGGTTATAGGCAATAGAATTGTTAAAAGCTTGTAGTTGTATCTGGAGGAACAAGCAACTTTTGGTTGGCTTCTAAAGCTTGTATGTAAAAGATGATGGCTAAGACATGTTGGCTTACCACTGATCGGAAGCAGCATGTACTTACACTATGTATTTATGTTTCTTCCACTTTTTATCAATACAAAAAATCTTAACTGTTTTCGTAAATAAATAAAAAACCACTTATATATAATAAAATTATATACCTTTTTTTTTCAGAAAGAAAAAAATATAACTTGATATTTTAAGTAATAAAATCAAAGTTACATCTGAGAGTTCATAATATCGAAACTGTTCTGCAAATGCCTACTAGCATTGTCTATATAAGACTAATCTGCTAGGTCTACATAAACATAAGTTACTGATCCACAAAATACAACAATAGCTTCTTACAACGACAGCCTGACAAGCAGACTGTAGAGAGTGACAAAACAACGAAGAGAAAACCAAAATAGAACTTTGCTTTTCCATCCTTAAAATGCCTGTATAGTGCCTTGATCCACTGTCATGTTGTCCACAAATTCCACATAATGGAGGATCCCATCCATAGGCCCAACAACTTTCTTGGATAAGCGATCTGCTTCCCTGTTAGCTTCACGATAAATATGTTTGCAACAAATCTGATCAAATGAATCCTTTAACCCCATTCATTTCATTAATCCATGATTCCAAATATAGTACTTTGATTGAGTGCAAACCATTGAACCAATTGGTAACCACCTGGGAATCACCAAATAGGGACAAAGAAAAGTAACCCATCATGCAAGCAAACAATAGCAAGCACCGCAACACCAGAAGCTCAGCTTTTAGGTAGTCCCCTTTGCCAACACCCACTTGAATGTGTATGAAGTGAACGCTTCAAATATAAAATAAGACACCTGCTCCACACATACCAAGCTTTGAAGCCCCATCAAAATATGCACAAATGGTATCACCCTCCATCACCATAAAGGAGACTAATCTACGTTGCATCCTGCTCACAGCCTCCGGGAATCCCTTCCAATTAAACAAAATCCTTTTGCATGTTGATGTTACCAATGGGGTTATATCATTAAATATCCCTTAATTCCTTGTCCTCCAAATACAAGCAATAACGAACATAGACATATTTCTATAGGTTCCACACTATCGAATCCAATTTCTCATACAATCACTTAAGTTGTCCCCTTTCCATTTGTCAGTAATATAAACCCAACACCGTAGCTCCTTCCAGATTGCCTTCACAAAACTACAATGAACAAAAAGGTGTTGAGTGTCTTCACTTTTAGCCCTGCAGAGAATGCAACGTCTAGGCCCTTGAAAACCTATTTTTTCTGAATATTGCTCCAAGTGAGAATTTTGTCTTGAAAACACAACCAAAGAAAGCATTTTAGTTTTAGAGGAATTTTCCACCTCCAGAGCTTTGTGTACCACCATTTCGAAGCTAGTTGTGTATGCAGATCATGTAGCACCATCCTGTAAACATTAGCCACAAATAGAGCTCCATTTGAGTCGGGACCATCTCAAGTCAACATGTCCGCCAAATCGTTTAGTTGGATGCCGGCAAAAGAAAGACCGGCTATATAATCATCCCACATTTGAGTCCAGTGTCTCGAAAGGTTCACATCGGTGGCATTAAGCCAACATGATTTGCAAAGATCTGTGCTTTTCCTATACACTTGTTACCGGACAATCTAACAAAAGCAGACTTAAGTCTTGATTTGCCTAGTTCAATGCGAATCTAGAACAAATCAGACAGAACACAAATCTAACTTCCTAGATCAAATTAGAGATTAAGTGATGTAAACATCTTACCTTTCAGATCTGTAAATCTCTTTTTCCTTTGTCGCTCCAGGCTCCACGGTCGTCAGATTCATAGCTGCAAGACCTGTCAGAACATGCAAGAGACAAACAAGCAGTAATAGTACATCTACACAATAACTGATCTAAGTAAACAGTTAAGGAAGTAAACTATAAATATCAATGAACAACAAGACATTTATGGAAAGAGTTTTGTATTACTGTATAAAAGTGGGAATACAAAGAAGAGAGAGGATTACAACCAAGCCCTAACGTCGCAATCTTCCTCCAACAAGCCAAGCCAATGCCTATAAGGAGAAATGGGTGCCTCCAAGAGATGAATGATGATCTCCTAAACTAATTCCACCAGCATATGGATGCTATATCCGTCCTCCCTTTGAAATGGAGAGGAGCTTCATATATATAAGACTAGGAGGATAGAATAGGTTGAGAAATAGTGGGAGAGGACTAAGGGATCCTCCCAAGGGGTTAGGGAACCGAAGGCCAACTCACCTACAAGCTAGGGATAGAGATCCAAGTCATACACCTTCGAGAAATCGATCGAAGATGCCCTTTATCCACATTAATTGACATCGACACAAGTTGTATTAGGACAACCTGCACCTGATAGAGACGACGCAAGTTGTATTAGGACAACCTGCACCTGATAGAGACGACACATGTTGTACAAAGGTAACATGGGCCGACGGTGCAAGCTGTCAAGTGACCACCTATGCCTGACCTACTTGGGCGCAAGTTGCTAGGGAGCAACCCGCGCTGGCCCAACTAGACCCTATGGAAAGGGGTCAGCAACTTCTCCAGTTTGACTTCCTAGTCATGGAAACCTTCAGGTATTTTTGCACTGAGTTGGCATATGTCTTATGATGGCGAGATTTTAGGTGTAATAGAATGCCCCCCCAACGCATGAAGCTGATAAACCTAGACAGGTGAAATGCTTTGATAGAAGGATGGCAAGGACTTGTCGGATGGAAGATGTTGCTACAGTACAATTGACTCTGAGAACACAGTCTCGTATGACTCACAACATGGTTGTCAACCAATACAATGCAGATCCATGGTAGTAAAGACCGACTGAACACAATCATGGCTACTAGACACAAGCGTAGATATATGATGAGATGATAACACATCCACGACCAATATAAAGTGGATCCGTGTAACATAACTCAAACAATATCCATCGGAAACTGGGTAAAACATAACTCCCCGGGGTCTTCAAGCCGAACCCGAAATGATACGAATCTACCCATGTGATTACAAATGTCTTGACGTCGAACATGGTAGAAACTGTTTGATTACCAGCCATTGACGTATACCATTTACAAGCGCGAGGGATATTACCATTAATGTCAATGATTGCCAAGATATCACAGTACATACCATCGAGCGCAAATTAATGAGTTGAGGTCGAACACTCGACGGGATCTTTCAATCAAGATTCAATGATGTAAACTCATGTCAAAAGCGAGGTAACCTGCCATTGAGGCATGCATGCCCAAAGTACTCGATTGGTTTCTAGATTCAGTCCTCGGATGATGTGTTGAAGTTGACAAGGATGAATCTGTCGAAGGAGAGCTATGATGAATCCCCCATCATCGACACGAAACTCGATAACAAATGTTTGGAGTAGATCGGATGGTACAGTAACATGCAAGACTGACTCAGAGTAGACCGACATGATAGAAGGTGTACTAACTACAAATGATTAGCTGTGAATGTATCTTGAACATGGGCATGGCATGACTTGGCAATACTGACATGATGAGAACGACGCCGAATCCTAATGCAACTGATGGTGGAAGCATTCTTTGGATGACCCAAAGGAGTAACAAGACTCATGGAGTTAGCAAGACTCGAGGACAAACGGATTACTCAAGTATTGAATGTAAATGCAAATGAGTGCCATGTTCAAGAATGACTAAGTACTGCCACGAGTTAAAGTGTAACATAAAAATCTTTCCTTTTTCCCCATCATGATTGATGAGTGCCTCACTTGTTTTTAACGAGCTTGAGGAGGGTAAATAGATGCTTGGTATAGTTGTAACATCCCGAAAATACCAAAAATTAAAAAATATATATAATAGCAATAATTATCAAGGTTATTTAATGCGGAACATATAATTTGATTTGAATTCTTAACAAAGATGATTAATGACGATGACACGCCAAAATAAGATATAATTGTAATTGCTGCTTCAGATTTAAGTGGATATTAATCTCCTTAACGATAGATCTTTTATGATTATGTAAACAAGTACAGTTTATGGTTTTGCTTAAGTTCTTGAAAGTGATTACTTGCTATACTATTGTGATGTTCTTGATGAAATGTTGACGGTTTGTTTGTATGATGATGAAGGGGTCCTACGAGGTACCCTGGAGTTTACTTAGCTACGTTTAGCTAAGGCATTTGAATCTTGTTTCCATGTACAGACCGTAGGTAAGAAATCTTATAAGACAACATATGTTAAGAGTACTTATGTTTTTCAATTCATCGTCAATGTAATACTAGGATGCTAAGTACTTCCTTGCGACACCAGTTACTGGAGGTATGGATACATGGTTCTAATCCTAGTTAAAAGTATTGTCTTACGAAGCTCTTCAATGTTATCATTCCATGTCGTCCAAAAGTTCTGTTATGATGCTACATTTATTGTCATAAGACTACTGTCATCAATATTAAATCAACGATACTACTATCTATTAAGTATGCTATTGTGAAGCTTGTAGAAATAATGATTACACCTTCGAACTATCATCATACTTGGCGTCTACAAGTCTTAGACTACTCTATGTCATGTATTTATCATTTCAATACATAGTTAATTTATAGAAAGTATAGTGATTACTGCTTGTACTCATGAACTTAGTAAAAGAATGAATATTGTCCTTATTTAAACTATGCTTATAGTATTACACTTGTCGTTAGACTTTGTAATACATAGCTAACAACTCTAATATGATGTACGTATGATGATTATGCAATGGACTTAGTGTTGAATGTGTATTACCCAATTATCTATACTTATAGATTCATATTAATATTATGGGTTGGATAAGCATGCTATAATGTACATGTATCTAATATTATTGTACATAGTTAGCATCCTAACTATATCTAGTTTTCCATGAATTAGCAATATAATATATATCTATATGGCTAAGTTTAAACTTGGGGCTATATAAATTTTACGCTACATTTTACAATGATAAGGTTTTCATTATGCAATGATATGATTATAATGTGCAAACCTAACTATATGTTAGCACTGTCGGATATTATCATATGCAAGCCATGAATACGATGCAAATAAACCTTTTAAAGGCTATGACTTAAACATTATATTGAAACATATTATGACTTATGCTCTTGTCCTAAGTGTTAATATCATATGTTATTGTATTCACCAAAGTCTCGTTAATAGAGTGATGAGTTGAGGTGCATTGAAATCGCTGTTGACAGGTTGACAAGGTTACGATCATGTATTAATTGTTATGACCGAACTCCATAGTGGAAAGCTTGGTTGTCAACCCATGTAGTCCACCCACGTGAACTTTGATCGATAATGTAACTAAGAGTTCCAGCTGGAAAGGTTGTTGTATCGCCTCTCCTTCACGCTGTACACAGTAATGTTCACTTGGCAAACAGTGTTGGCACTATTGTGGTTGATGTAATTAATGGGATATTAATGCGATGTTGCTCGGCTTTCAACGTAGCATTGTTGGCATCTCCATGCTCGTTGATCTCATCAAATCTCGACCGTTGATGTTGTTACCCTAAACCTCGTTGTATGTAATGTTTTGCAAACTTCCCGGTCTTCATTGTTATGCTAGGGTGAGGCCGACAGGCTACCAAAATGTAGGGTTTGGCGAGAGTATCTCTCAGGGTTTCGATATTACCACCTGTGTGTGGTAGTCTTCTAAAGAGTTACAGGCATTGGACCTTCTGCAACTAAGCTACGATACCAAAATAGTGACAGGGTGTTCTTCTTCCAATGTAGCAGACATGTTTCGAACAAGGTTCGATTCTCCTACGGTTGAGATTGGTCTGCTGTGATAGCTTTAGGGTTGTTGTCAATACCAATTTGCTTCGTCGTTTGATGGTGCAATGGATTGATATTTCGAAATGCTAATTTTAAAGGTAAATATTCGAGAACTGTAACATAATACTGAAATACTTGATTTGGTCCTGCATAATCTTCTTTTAACCTTTCACTGCATGTTTTGGCAGGTACCTGCTCGAATGAGGTTGTTGTGTGAAGAATAGGAAACTGGATAATGCTATGGTTCTCCTGGTAAGCTCCGGTGGTTCACAAAAAACCTCGTAGGTGCCTTGGATGGTCTTTGTTGTATGCTGAGAGTTGGAAACATTCGTCTTATTTCAGTGATGGCCGACTGCGAAGTTTTTAGTTTGACTTGCTTTGATGTCAAGATGTAAGAGGTTGATCCTCGGTCCTTTTTAATACTCGGCTCAGTAGGTTTTTACTGAAGCGTTGGAACCAACTTTGAGTTGGTCTTTATGCCTTTTGTTGTTTGAGGGAAAAGACCTTTCGTGTTTTTGGAAAACTGTAAATGGAAAGTAATACAGCCTTTGTCATGTTTTAACTAAGCTGTTGGGCAATCTTTAATGGAGTCATGTTTTATTTTCACTTGCCTCTGAGCTATTGGTTTTGATAAAGTATAAGATTGTTTTGAATACTATTGATTCAAGTCCGAAAATTAAATTATCTCAGGTCTAGTGTAGATGATTGCTTTCTATTCTTCGTCAATGATGTCGCTAGTGAAGTTTTTGAAAGATTGTGAAATGAGTTCGAATGTCAAGAAAATCTGCAAAAGATAGTGCACGAGGTCTAAATTTGAAATGTAAAAGTGTTCTACCTGTACCTTTTGGTTTCTATCCAACTTGCATTTAAGTTATGGTTCCAGAGGCTTAACCTGTGTATAAATAATTTCGATGGTGTAACTGTTTTCAATTGTTGAGATGTGTTCTACTAGGGTTATGAGTCTTTAACAAATAATGATATGGATTCGTACTTTCTGCTGTGTGAAATTTCTGTCTTAAAAAGGTTTTGAAAAGTTAGCTAGGGTTTGAGAAAGAATGTTTAGGATTCGCCATGAAAGGCTTGAGCAGAACAATGAAGGACTGTGTAATTAATTCTAAGGTTTGGAATTAAAATAGGGTTTGATACTATTTTGAGATATTCAATATTGAAAACAAAAGTATAAGTAATGTAAAAATAAAATATGAATATTTGTACTAGATTTATACAGAACTAATTATTGAAAATACAGTTGTATTGAAATAATCTATGACAAATGTGAGGAGAATGAAAATTATTTGCTCATAACAAAAATTGTATGGAAATAAATTGCAGCTGCTATATTTTGAAAAATTTGAAGGACAAGAAAAACAATAAATTCAAAATGTTTGAAATGCAAAATATTGCTATCTGAAAGGAATAGAGTAAGAGAAAAAAAAATACAGAAATGTGCAGAAGCATACTATGTTTTTCTTTCAGGTATCATTTAAATAAATTCTATGCTGCAATTGATATTATACTGTAGTGTTTTACTGTGTTTAAGCATAGGACAGAATTTTAACCAGAACACTACTACAATCATTTATCCAATCAATGGCAATCTGCCTATCTCTCATTTATCATTAATTTGTTTCTCTATACTAGAGTACTATGCAGAGAATGGCATGGGGAAAAATATAGAGATGGTTATCTAATCAAATAATTCACAAACTTTATCATTCAGAATCAAACATAGATCATAAAATAAAATAAATTATTTTACATAACAGAGTTTGAATAAGTAGAAGCATTAAGCTATAAACAAATTAGGAACAGTGAAACCTGATTAACTGTAGGGAAACAAAGAGCCCAAGGAACCTGTTCCACCCAACCAATTCCTGAAGACATCCAAGTTACTTGCCTTAGGACCCTGTTCACTGAACCACCAGGAGGAAGAAACTTAGAAGCTTAGGACCTCAACTTGTAGTAGCAATAGTTATCCAGTCTTAAAGACTTAGCAGTCAAGGGGACCTACACCAACACCTCTGGTTCTCCTTCTCAGAATAATTTACAGACTTACAGTTGCACTCTCACATAGCCTCCCTATTCGAATCTTTCAGTGATCACCTGATGCACTTGAGGAATATTTATGCAGAAAATATTGCAAGAGGGCTGCCTACCCAATTCGAATTGCCTTATGTAGGCTGCCTAGGCCTTTTAGTGGTTAACTGGTCATTTAATGAGCTGCCTGCTCACTCCCACCACCTGGGGGATAATGCCACATTTTTAGGGGTAGTTGTCCCATAACCAACAACTAGTGGTGAAGTGCAATTGCTGCCATCTGTCCCATGCCTTCTAACAGCTTCCATTCCTCCTAGTGGGTCAGTGAACACTCATTTAACAGTTCCCTTGGGTGTTTGTCTCCTGCTTTAATTTATTAAATAATAATAATGAGTAATTACATTCATCCTTGACCAAACTTGGTCATAATTACAAAACTTTGTAATGAAAATTTAACATAAATTATTTTACCAATAAAATAATATTTTCAAAAATTGGGTAGGTGACAATAGCTCATCCCATTCATGAGTTCAATCCTAAACATTTTACGAACCTAGGATAGGAGGGGTTTGTCCCATGGTGGGCCCTTCAATGCTGAATTTTAATGAGTCCAAAGAAGGCAAAATCGATGCCATTTCATGTTTAGAGAGTCTGAAAGGGACTAAAGAAAAATCCAAATGTCCTTTATTCATAGAGTTAGTCTCTCTACCTGAAAAAGGGTAAAATGGTGCAAGAGAGAACTCTTCCGTCCATGATTGAATGGAGCGCACCTTTTTCGTAAATAGTGCTTTCTGATCCGAAAAAGGGGTAAACTATCATCAGAAAGACGACCGTTGAAATACTTTAACAAGCGTGAACGCGACAAGTTTGCTTGGCGATCTTTTTGTGTTTTGAGAGCCTGAAAAGAGCTTAAGGAAAGACTAAGGGGGGTTCCTTTTTCGTAGGAGTTTAACGATCCCGAAAAAGTGATAAACTATAACTTGGTGACTTATTCTCATCATTTTACGAGCACGAGAAAGAACAAAGAGTTAGCTCGGTGTCATTAATAATTTAAATTTAATGAGTGAAATAATGACATAAAAAACGCTCGATGAGTTGTTCATAGCTGATAATACTTGTGAGATAATCACCACGACGAAAAATGGTATTAATTAGGCACCTAACTTCACCTGCAAGCTTAAAGACTAGGTCAAAACAGTTAACTGAGTGTTTAAATGCATAAAATAACTCAAACTATAGTAAATAACCCACTAAAGAATCAAATTAAAAAAGGAATATTCCCTTCTTAGTTATAAAATGGACAAAATAGTGAAAAAGAACCACAATTGTTTTTTACCAAGTTGGAGAGGTGTGAATTTCCATTTGGAGCCATTTTTCTCTTGCCGATTCCGGGAGCTACAATCGATCGTTTCGCGTGCCGTCAAAGATAGGTAACCCTAACCTTCACTATTTAACTTTCTAGTGGATTACATTTATGTTTTTGTTGCATTTTGGTGGGTTTTGAGTATGTTTGGTGGGGGGATATGCGCTCGCGGGTTGGCGCAATCCCTCCTTACGGAATCTGCGTCGGGCATTAGCCGACGCAAAACCCATAAGGGTAATCTGCGCTGGCGGCGCCCTGTCAGCAATTACGTCCTGCGCCGGCCCAAACCCCCAAATACAACTCAACGCCCAACCCAAAAGAAAATCTTTTGATGATTGGAAAGGGTTCTACTGATGTTTAAATGCCCTTTTTGATAGGTTCACGGTGACAGATATGCTTCTCGAGTGGCGAGAACGAGAGCACGAAGTTGATCATGCTCAAGTTGAGAATGACCCTCAATGCATTGCTGCACTGAGGCACTGTGGGTTGCTCAAATACTTCAGAGTGTCGGACATGAGGGCCTAAGTTCTGCTACTGATGCACATGATCCAATGTTGGGATCCGGTACAATGGAATTTTGTGATCGGAGTGCATACACTGAGCATAGATGTCGAGGACATCTATTTTTTGACAGGGTTATCCCAGCGAGGAGAGGCTATATCTCTTACCCGATCACGAGGAGGTGATCGGACAGTGGATGATATGGAAGCTCCCCATCAAAGATATTCGAGACTGTGCTCTACTTACCATGCTCTTCACCATAGTGAGGGTAGCGGGAAGTCGATCTGCTCACCTCGCGAGCAAATCGCAGTTGATGTATGTGGAGGAGTGCATGGCTCCTAGGGTATTCAATTGGTGTGAAGGAATCCTCACCACCTCCGAAGTTAGTTGACCAAATGTCAGCATAGGGCGCTAAAGCAGTTTGGCTATAGGTCGGCGGTGATATCATTAATGTTGGACCAAGTGCCTCATCTGCGTCTGCAGGTAGACTTGGATGATCGAGATTCTCGGGATCCGCACATGACCAGGTGGTCAGAGGTGATGGCCTTCCATGGTGGAGGGGATCCCATCATAGGCTTCGGTTCAGGATTTTTCACTTGGCTAGAGGGACAGCTCCTCGTGGTAGAGGATTATCCATACAGCGGGACAGATTTCAGAGGCGACCTCGACCTGGTGCTTCCCAAGGGAGCATAATGGGGCGATATTGGTGAGAACAACAACTATTGTGTTTTTTTCATTATGCATTTATGATTTTTTGTGGAGTAGTGTTGATGATTCACTAATGTTTTGTGCAGATGTGGGTCCATCGCGACCAGTTGGAGTCTCGCTTATTGTGAGGAGAGGAGAGGTGCGACATGACCGAGGTAGAAGCCCCTTCGTCTAGTACAATATGATGGACTGTCTTCCCAGCAACGTTCGTAGCAACTTGAAAAGCCAGCTGGTGGGAAAGCCTCGGTTTAAAGTACTCAAGTTGAAACATGATTGTGTTCGAGGAATCTGGATCTACCGCGCCAATAGCAGCAAGAAGAGTCTTGCGTTGGTTGGGACAATTTTGCAATACCTCTAGCATCGACATAGCACAAGGATCTTGTCCCAAGTCCTCTACAATATTGTAGTTTTGAGATTCCCGAGCATTGGGATTGAAAACTGCTTTCCGAATCATGCTCTTGGGTGGACGCAATACTGACTCTAAAGAAGGCTTCTCAATGGTGAGGGAGGCCTGCGGTACGGTAACATCGGGCATAGAAGTGGAATTTTTTTTCAGAATTACTTCCAACGAGTTCCTTCAGAGGGACTAAGTCGTATGAACGTGATCGTGTGTTCGAGTTAACCATCTCACTACGCATCGTGAGAACATGCGCGGTAGAGGATGCCTCGCCGTGTGAAGGAGAGGCTTGAGCGATCAGTTGTTGGTTCTAAGTGGGGAAGGGATCATTGAGAACTGCGGGAGTAGGGTTTCCCTTGAGAAACTTCTATACTTCGTCTCGGTGGGGACATTCCTTGGAGAAATGGTCACCACCACACAGTGAACAAGGATACTTCAACTTCCTCTTTTGTTTGGTGTCTTCAGGGGTGCTCTTGTTCTCCTGTGGGGTGGAAGATTTCTTAGGTTTACCTTTGTTTTTCTTCTTGCCACCGGAATTTTGAGGCGAAGCTAATTGAACAGAATTCACCTCTTCGATGGAAGTAGGAGTGGGTGATTTGGTGGTGTTGTTTCCAGCCTGAGGTGGTGATGGGGAAGAACCATGGAGGTTCGACGATCCACCAGTTTGAGAAGAAGGCTGGGAGTTAAGGGAACCAATAATGTTGTCAGCCTGAAGTCCCTTAAGTGGTTTTGCAGGGTCATATGTGGGGTGGGGTGCGTTAGGAGCAATGTCATATAATGTGCCAGATTGAGCATAGACCAGTTCTAAGTAATGGGCACGGGAAATAGCTTGTTCCTCGGTGACAGCCCCTCCCATGGCCACCTCTCGAGCTACGGTGGGAAAGAGAGACTTCGTGAACCAGTCCGCTAAGAGTTGGTTTGGAATAGGAGCCTTAATGAGACGTCCTCTCCTCCGCCACTCATGGATATGATCAGAAATATGAGTTGCGGTGGTTTGATGGAGCGAAGTCAATATATTCGTAACAGTTTCGTAACGTATGGGTAAGTGGAAATGAGTCAAAAAGGACATGGCAAGAGAGTGGAAGTTGGGAAAAGAGTGTGGTGGTAATTCAATATACCACTTGGCAGCTGGGCCGATGAGAGTTCTTTGGAATAACCTAAGACAGATCGAGTCATCCATCAAGGATTTGGATGAACACCATAAATGGTATGTCATCACATGATTTTTTGGATCCTCACTAGGTTTGCCATCAAATTTGGGAATATCAGATGGTAGTTTGACCGGAATTGGTGGCCAATTATATTCGTGGAAGATGGGGTCATTAGTCAGACGAGACAGGTCAGGTAGGTCCAAAGTGGCCAAGAATGGCAGCTGTTGATTCGGTTGCGGGTACTGATAGTACTGATATGGCATATATGGACCAGTGGACCATTGGGACCTTGCATTGACTGGTTGTAGGGTGTTCTCGAAGGAAACTGGTCATAAGGGGGTGTGCCGCCCGAACCATAAGTAGGTCCGCTGCAATAATAAGGTGGTCCATTACCATAAGGTGGGGGTCCGCCACCACTGCTGGGAGGGGGTGGGTCACCTCCAAATGGTGGAGGTCCGCCGCCTCCACCAGAATAAGGTGGTCCTCCACCGCCTCTGCCAGGAGGGTGTGGTGCTCCACCCCCTCCGCTGGAAGGATGGGGGCCTCCACCACCTCCACTAGAAGGGTGGGGGCCTCCACCACCTCTGTCGGAAGGGTGTGGTCCTCTTCCACCACCTCCACCAAAATAGGGCTGTCCTCCACCGCCGCCACCGGAATAGGGTGGTCCTCCGCCACCGGGAGGAGGTGGTCCCCCACCTCCGCAAGAAGGGGAAGGGCCTCCACCTCCATCGGGAGGGGTAGGGCCTTCAACTCCGCCACTAGAGTGGGGTGGGCCATTGTTGCTAGAATGAGGTGGGCCTCCGCCAGAAGGTAGAGGTATGCCTCCTTCGAAATTGTATGGGGGTCCATCGCCTCTAGAGGGAGGTGGAGGGGGACCAAACGGGGGTGGTGGTACTTGAGGGACAGTTGGTGGGGGTCCATTTTGTAAAACATTTTGGTGCCCCCATAGAGTGTATGGAGTTTCGGGATAAGGTATCCCGTAGAGTGCATTTCCAGGATTGAATTGTCCCGACACGAGGTTAAAATAACTTGGATACGCTTGACACCATGGTGGTTGAGTTGAATTAAATGGTCCCCCAACATGAGATAATCCCATGGCGGATCCTGCAGCGGGTAAGGAAGTTCCAATGGAATGACCGATACAAAATCCTCCACTCGTATTATGGTTAGGAAACAGGCGTTGCCCCCCAGTAACAACGTGCTGACCACTAATCGATGGTTGACCCATAATGGGTTGTTGATTACTTGCTACGAGATTAACATTACTCGTAAGAAAATTAGGGGGTAAAGAGTATCCTCACCGCGATTTTTGGGGTGGGGGAGGGGTGAGTAATGTTCTCGTAATAGTAAGAGGAGTGTTGGACTGTTGTCCTTCAACAAGTTGAGTCATTTGGGGTATAGAACTGGTGTCCTATCTAAGGGGTGTACTTGCAGGAAATGAGGGTTGACCAAGTTCATAAGTGGTGATGTCATGGGTGGATGTTTCCGGTGAAATAAGTGAAAATGAACAAATTGGGGTGTATTGAAATGTGAGTGTTTCTGAGTTGTCTCTTCTCCGTGAGAGACTTAGGCACCGAAGTTCGTCACCATGTTGGCGTAGTTGGTCCATGAGTTCATAGATTGGAGCCAAACACTGAGCATGACGTGCCCAACGAAAGGGTGGTTTCTTCCTCCGGGTGTAAAGCCATGTGGGCCCATTGTTGGCCTAGGGAGGTGTCCCAAAAAGATGCAGCTGAACCAAATGCAGCGGATACAGGGTCGTCCTGGGAGGAATTTAACCATTCTAAAGATCCAGGCTCTCCTGGTAGCACACCAGGGAGAGATATGTCTTGTGAAGTGGAAGGTTATGCCTCTTCGCCCCTTGAGGGGTTGGAGGTTGGTGAGTCTGGATGAAACAAATGTGCTCCAGAGTTCATAGTAGATTTTTCTACTTCAGGTGACACAACTGTGACATGTGGGTCCATTCTTACTCTCGAAATTACCTCCTGATTAAGGGGATATTCGGGTTGTAAGTTTAAAATTCTGTGGGACCTTCTCCACGGTAGGTCAGTCAGAGTGACCGAACCAGAAATTCTCCTAAGTGTATTCTAAACAAAAGAAGAGCAATCCAGAAAAAATCTACACAAACTAAGGCCGTAACCAAACTTATGTGATAGGTGTGGATTTTAAAAGTCTGGAACCTCACGGGATTGTCAAGGATTTGCAACTCGCGATATACTCCAGGTTCCAACAGTTATACTCGGCCCAATATTTCAGAGCACTAAGCAAGGAGGATTAGGACCGTACCCCTGACCATATAACCTGACTACCTGATAGTACGTGCGTAGTAGATCCCCGAGTGTTGTTCTCTGTGTATTGCTTTACCAAGACGGCCAAATGGTTAGCTTAGTTGGTTTCAAGAATCGTAAGGGTGTCTTCCGATATACTCAAGGTACGTGGGAGCTCAAATCCGTAGTGGTGCTATCTAATGCACAACCGTACGACAAGAGCCTTTCGATATACTACCGAGTACTTGAAACACCTTTCGATATACGCCGAGTACGTGAAGTGCCTTTCGATATACCCTAAGGTACGTGAAAGAGCCTTTGATATACCGATTGGTACGTGAAAGAGATTCGATATACCGGTTGGTACGTGAAATAACTATAGTGCCGCTGGAATGCAGTGCAGGAAAATAACGACAGTTGCCACGTTTTACGACACCGGAACACGTCTCTAACTTAACACACAAGCTACTAAAATTTTTAACCTAGTTCTACCGTTAATTTTATCTGGACTGTTAGGTGAATGCATGAAGTGAGTACATAAACGTAAGCATAATGCAAGCCCTAACTACATGAAAAAATGCACTCTTTCTTTCAATGACATCTATGTACGGGAAGGAGAAATCTTTTTCCAAATGGTTTTACCAAAACAACAAATCTCAACAAATCCCAAATCTACCAAAAATGATAATGAAAGCACTCTTTTCCTTTTTTCAAGCAAAACATGAAAATCAACAACACATCAAATCCAAATCAAAGCATTTTCCTTTTGTCTTTTCAATTAGAATGAAACTAAGTGATGAAAAGGGAGAATTTCTACTTAGAGCACACTAACTCTTCAGTTTTCACTATGATAGTCTAAAAGCACGAAAACCAAAAATGCATATAACTTCTTCAAGCATGGAATCACTTTTGCAAAAAAATGATTTCGCTTGGATTTTTTCAAGAAAATGAATGGCTCATAATTCATGAAAAACACAAACAATTAATTTATTTTTCCAAACATTCCAAAAGATCAATGAATGATGAATTCCAATAAATGAGACAATCTTTACAACAATTCTCAAATGAACTTGAAAATGGTAAAAATGAAGCACTTTTTGATTTTCCAATGAACGTACCAAGGAAAAACTTGATAATAATAATGCTTTCAAATATAAATGGTTGAAAAGAAGAGACTACTTGCAGCACTCTAATCACTTATAAATTCTCAAGAAAATGACAACCACTCCAATAAACTAAAAATACACAAGACACTCGAAATCAATGAGATGCAAGCAAAAATAAATGATGTGTGCAGAAAGAGGTCTGGAATCAGATCTAATGCAATGGCTAGATCAAGCGAGGAGAGGAGGGAAATGCAAGGTCAAGTGGATGAAGGCAGGGGAGTCTAATGTGTTCACCACTACCAAGTCTCAAGCTTGTCCAAAATGGAACCCAAAACCAATCCAAACAAGTCCAAATACTATCAATGCAAAATCAAAAGATCTATAACTGGAAAGTGTAGTACAGAGAGGTCTGCAAATCAAACCAATCTCAAACAGTTGGAGAGGGGATGTCCCAAGCACTAGGCTTGACTGCTCGGTGCATCTTGTGGTCAGGCTCAGAGCGCCTGGAGCAGGTTATAGGCATATGGTTTGCGCCGTCGGTGCAAGATGCGGATCTGAGCTAAGCGTCGGAGGTGCAGGTTGCAGGGAAGCAGAATGCGCCCGTGAGGGTATGACGCTCTGGTTATACTTCCCAGGTGCACCGGGAGAAATCCAAATGCAAGGATGAAAAGATCTCCAAGAATGAGCAACTAAAAGGTTTGATGATTATACACACAGACTCAGAGAAAGTCAACAGACTCTTCAAAGAGAAGATCTGGTGGCAAAAAAGGATTAGGAGGAAAATGAAATGGATCACAAAGAAATCAAAGAATATGACATTCAAATTGAAATCTTAAAACAATGTATATATTCCCCAGTATGGTCGCCAAATTTGTTACTTGACAATCTACCAAAAGCGGACTTAAGGCATGATCTCCCTAGTTCAATGCGAATCTAGAACAAATCAGACAGAACACAAATCTACCTTCCTAGATCAAATTAGAGATTAAGTGATGTAAACATCTTACCTTCCAGATCTGTAAATCTCTTTTTTCTTTGTCGCTCCAGGCTCCACGATCATCAGATTTCGTAGTTGCAAGACCTGTCAAAACATGCAAGAGATAAACAAGCAGTAATAGTACATCTACACAATAACTGATCTAAGTAAATGGTTAAGGAAGTAAACTATAAATATCTATTACACCTACAATCTTAACATCATGAGACTCAGTGTAAACATCCCTAAAGTTTCCTTGGCTAAGTAATTAACCTGGAAGAGATGCAAACCCATTTATACTAGTTTTAGAGAGGTCGTCACAGGTTGTCCTCATGCAACCTGCGACGTCGCAGGTTGGCCTCTTGCAGCCTGCGACGATGTCAGTTAATGGACAAAAATAGCTTCTTCGAGCCCATTCTCGAAGCTAGATGACATGGATCCCTATCCCTGACCTTTGGGAGAGTTGGCATTCGATTCCTAAACTCTTGGAAGGATCCCCTATCTCTCTCCTACCATATCTCAACCTACCCTATCCACTTAGTCCTATATAAGTGAAGCTCACTCCCATACCAAAGAGAAGAAGTCTATAGTGTCTACATGCTGGTGAAATTACCTTAAGAGAGATCTCTACTCATCTATTGGGAGACTCACACTTCCTTGGGAGGCTTTGGCATTGGTTTGATCGGAGGAGGATTGCTACGTCAAGTCATTGGTTGTAATCTTTTCATCCTATGTACTTCCCTTTCAATACAGTAATATAAGTGCTTTCCACCAAAATCTCATCATGTTAATGATATCTTGTGTAGTTCGCCTACTTGAATGCTTACTTGGATCTATTATTATGTAGATGCGTTTTACTTGTTTTGTTGTCTTGTCATCTTGACAGGTTTTGCAGCTTAGATCTAAAGATCGTCAAGTTTGGAGCAGCATTCAAGGAGAAAAGGATCGACGATTTATAAGGTAAACGTATCTAGTTCCTTGATCTCTAATTAGATCTAGGAGAGTGATTTATATTCTGTTCTATTTGTTCTAGACTCGCGTTGAGCTAGGGAGATCAGGCCTCGAGTCCGCTCTTGGTAGATTGTCCGTCAAACAATATCAATGAACAATAAGACATTTATGGAAAGAGTTTTGTATTACTATATAAAAGTGGGAATACAAAGAAGAGGGAGGATTACAACCAAGCCCTGATGTCGCAATCTTCCTCCAACAAGCCAAGCCAATGTCTCTAAGGAGAAATGGGTGCCTCCAAGAGATGAATGATGATCTCCTAAGCTAATTCCACCAGCATATGGATGCTATAGTCTTCCTCCCTTTGAAATGGAGAGGAGCTTCATATATATAAGACCAGGAGGATAGAATAGGTTGAGAAATAATGGGAGAGGACTAAGGGATCCTCCCAAGGGGTTAGGGAACCAAAGGCCAACTCACCTACAAGCTAGGGATAGAGATCCAAGTCATACACCTTCGAGAAATCGCTCGAAGATGCCCTTTATCCACATTAATTAACATCGGCGCAAGTTGTATTAGGACAACCTGCGCCTGATAGGGACGGGGCATGCTAACAAAGGTAACATGGGTCGACGGCACAAGCTATCAGGTGACCACCTGCGCCTGACCTAGTTGGGCGCAAGTTGCTAGGGAGAAACCTGCGCCGGCCCAACTAGACCCTATGGCAAGGGGTCAACAACTTCTCTAGTTTGACTTCCTAGTCATGGAAACCTTCAAGTATTTTTGCACTGAGTTGACATATGTCTTATGATGGCGATATTTTAGGTGTAACAACACTTGAGACAGAACAACTATTTTTCGATCGTGCAATTCATTAATCAAACCAGTAGGAAGTAGGTAAGCACCCTCATCACCGATAAAGGGATCAATCCCAATAAATAAATTCGAGCCCCTTCCCACCTTCCACTTAAGCCACAGGCCGATATACTGATATGTGCTAATGAGGCTGCGCCAAACCGCTGACGCTTGTGTGCCACATGGTTTCGGATTATGAATCCAATGGACAATTGTAGGAGTTTTCAAATATTTAGATCGAATGACACAGCTCCAAAGGCCCCCATTAGTCAAATCCCTCCACGAGATTTTTTTCCTCATCGCCATATTGAAACACTCCAGGTTTTTCAAACCCCAACCCCCCTTAGATTTTAGCCAGGATAAATTATGCCATGAATCCAAGTGCCATTTCTTCAAAAGTGGTTTACCAGACCAAATAAACTAAAATTTTTTGTTGCGAATACACTTGATGATCGAGGAGGGAACCACCCTCAATCCAAACCAAAAAACAAGTATACTTTGAAAGACTAACTGAGCCAAAATGAGACGGCCACCAATGGATAACCACCTCAGTGTCCAGTTATTTATCCTACGATTAATTTTATGAATCAACCACCTACAGTTCGCCACCTTATAACAATTGGCTTTAAGTAGTATCCCAGATACTTGAACTCGATGTCAATATGTTCAAAAACATATGGGAAAATCGACCTCATGTTATCAATGGTTCCCTTATCAGTACAGTTATACAAAAAGGAAGATTTGCCAATGCCGATAGCCATACCTGAAGCGAGACAAAATGCATCAAAAATATTTTTGTAGTTCATCCATTCAATTAAAGAGGCATCCCCAAATATCATAACATCGTCCACAAATAGCAGGTGCGTAATCGCCAAAGCCCGGGTGATTCTAATGCCACTGATTTTTCTATCATCTTTTGCTTCATGAATAAGCCTACTTAAGCCCTCAGTCGCCAATATAAACAGAAGAGGAGAGAGCGGGTACCCTTGCCTAATGCCTTTGCTACAAGAAAACATATTTGATGGGGCTCCATTAATCAAGATTGCAAACGATGTCGACGAAATGCACGCCATTATCCACTGCACCATATTTAAAGGGATGCCTATCTGAATGAGTATAATGCAGATATACGACCAATCCAACCGATCATAAGCCTTGATGAGATATAACTCTAGAATAAAAGCTTGTATATACTTAGCCTTCACTGAGTGCAAACTTTCTTGTGCCACCCCTACAGCATCCAGGATTTGGCGATTGAACAAAAAATTGAACTATTCCATATATATGTGCTTATCCAAAAATGGCTTGATGCGCCTCGCAATAATTTTGGATATCAGTTTATATAGAAATTGCAAAGTGAAATAGGTCGATATTCACTAAAATCCTCCGAACGATCCGTCTTTGGAATTAAGGCTAGATAGGTGGCATTGAGCTTCTTCAAAATAGTTGCTTTCTCTCTGGATTCCCCCACTGCCAGAAGAATCTCTTGCCCCATCAAGTTGAAGAAATGCAGGAAAAATTCCACCGTCCATCCGCCTGGCCCGGGGCTTTTTTCCTTGACAAAAGAACCTAAAACTTCCATAATATCTTCCAAAGTAATGGCTTCCTCAATCTTCTTTCCATCCTCCTCATTTAAAAGTCTAGGAAATAACTTGATAATCTTCGGCTGCCCTTCCAAATTATTGACACGGTCTTGAAGATAAGAACCCCTGAAGTACTGCTCCGCAGCCATCTGGATGGACTCATGATCCGATCTATACACTCCATCATCCGCTTTGATTTCCCAAATCGTATTCTTGTTCCTTCTCTGGTTTGTGTAATTCTAGAAGAAACGAGTATTACAATCACCCTTTGCAATCCATAGGGCCCAACTCTTTAACCTCCAATTATTTTCTTTCTAACCAAGCGGAAAATCCTTTCGCTTAAATAGCCCCAACATTTCATTTCTCCACTCAATAGAGAAGCAATCATCTTCAACACCTACCTCCATCTATGTAATCTTTCTCTTAATATAGCAAAGTTCCACATCGACGGATTTTTTCCTTTCACAGTCCCAAATCATCACCTCACTCCGTCAGGCTTCTAACTTGTGAATAATCTTGTACAAATGTGAATGGTGTTTAGTCAACGAAGGAGAATTCCACTTGCTCTTAATGAAGTCACAAAAATCCCCCTCCTCCAACCACAAACTATTAAATTTAAAAGGGTAAACCAACCTGTTAACCTGGAAATTCAGTTGAATCGAAACGAGTTTGTGGTCCGAAATGCCCGTGGCCACTTCCCATGATCTAAGTCGTCCACCCATACCAATCATGGATTCTTTGACAAGGAAGCGATCCAGGTGCTTCGCAATATCATGACAGCCAGATCTACCATTATTCCAAGTAGGTACCAAATGAGATGACACAACATCAATTAATCCCAGAGAATCAAAATGTTCCTTGAAATACCCAGCAAGTGGATCCTCCAAATGACCCGAACCCCAAACCTCATCAGAAGACATTGTAAAATTCAAGTTTCCGCCAATAATAAGATTTTGCTTCATAAGAACGGGATTTGTAAAAACATGATCTCAAAACAATTGTCTGTCACGGTAAGGACCATAAATATTTAAAATTCAAACATCCTGGTCCATTCCCCTTAAACGCCCTTCTAATAAAATACCTGCACAAGAATTGAAAGGCACCAAGTCAGCCAGCAAAGGATTCCAGGCTGCGAGAAGCCCCTCAGACCTTCCAACAGAATCAATACCACAAAATTTCCAGTGTGGACGAATGTCAAGGAAAAATTTACAAGCCTGAGAGCCAATATGCATAGTCTCATGAAGGAGAACAACAGTAGGTTTGATAGAATCCAAAAAATTCCTGAGAGCATCCTTTTTGGGATGGCTACCGATCCCCCTGATATTGAAGGATGTGATGATCATTAAGTACCATGGGGAGGGCCTTCACCTGCTCTAAGTGACCTAATAGAGTGACTAGGATTCAGAAGCAAGGAACCTTTGAAACGTTGGGAAATTTTGGATTGATCCATTTTCCTTCCACCCCCCCATCCTGACAAACCTCTTTAATCTTCCTCTGGATAGGCTTTTTTTGGGTAGTGACAGTAGCAAAATTAATGGATCCAAAAGACACCCCTGGCCCAGGGTCCTCAGAAGAAACAGGTCCCCTGAAAATCAACAAGGGAACCTTATCAAGTTCAGGAGTACAATGGGAAATGGAATCTGTAGACCCGAGCCCATGATTGACAAGTGGATAGGAGTCCCCCCCAGAACCCTGAAGTGGAGTTGTATCATCAGAAGATGGCAGAGAGTTTAAACCACCAGAATCCAAGACCAACTTCAAAGAGAGGTTCATACCCGAACCCTCTCGCCTCGTCATATCATCATGTAATGCCCCCACAAGCCCCCTGATACCCCCACCCGAGACAACGCCTTCAACCAAACTAGGCGGAAATAAATCTCTCGGAACCAAGGAAGAGGTCTCCTCACAAAATGGACCACCCTTCCCGTTGAATAAAATCAAATTAAGCTCTTCGATAGAAATGGACTTCAAAAGAAGAGGGATGAAGGATTTAAACTTACCCAGGCATTACATCACCGACGCAGCATCGAAAGGAATCGGGAGAGCTATGGTCCAAGCAGGATCCCCGGGATCCAAAGAGTCTTAAGAATCCTCGTCAATGTTTACCCTAGACCCCTTGCAATCCTGGCGTATATGTCCTGCACGTCGACAATTAAAACACCAAATTGGAATTCTCCAGTAGTCTAATTGTTGAATGAATACCCGTGTTCCCATGTGACCTCAACCTCATCCGAGAATCCATCAGAAACATCAACCTCAATCAAGACCCTAGGACAAATGCGCTCAGTTTCCATTAAGGTGCTTTCTTCTATAAGAATAAACGGCCCAATGGCGTTTGCGATGCCCATCAAATCCTTAAAGCTCAATAGTGTAATGGAAAGTCAGGGAAGAGCACCCATAGATGTCGCTTCGACAATTGCTCCCTCCATGGGTCAAAGGCCGGATGCCAACGCCGAAGAACCAGCGATCCAGTAGCCATAACCCAGAACTTATCAAAAATCATTTGCAGCGACTCCTCCGTCAAGAAGTGGAAATAAATCCACCCATTCTCCAGCAAAATAACACGAGGAACATAGTGAATTAGGGGTTTCCAAGTCCTGGTGATCCAATCCACCACCTCCACATGACTCAACCTAATATACTCGAGTTTCCCAATAAGAGCCCGTGAAGCCAAACTCTGAACCATATCCATGGTTACATCTCAACCCAAAGTGCATTGGAATCTGTTCTTGGTGGCTATCTCAGCATTAACGCCCCGCTTAATCTTTTCCCATGCCCGACAAGGAACACCAATATGTGGCTTTGCCACCAATGTTGACGCAGACTTGAGTGTCTAAACCGAAGTTGCAACATAACCATCTGCCAGTATTTCAGAACCAAACTTGATACCACCATGAACCTCACTGACCTTACAACGACCGAAAGGAGAACGGCAAGAAACCGACATAGTGTAAACTACTGACTCCTTAGGGTCAACCCTAACATATACCAGAGGATTCGGGGAGTCACCTCCATCTGTCCCCATCCCACTCAATGGAGGACGTAAGCTAATAAAGAACAACAACCAAGAAACTCCAGACAAGGACAAATAAACTAGATAGGAACAGGTTACATAGAGAACTGTACTACCCGGGAAAAATGCAGGATTTAGAATAGAAAATTCCCACTTGATTTACTTGGTTAGTACTGACCATACCGACAAGGATGGTTGACTCCAAGCCTGCAGAAAACTGGGTAGAGAAAAACAGACCGAAAGGACAGGTTTCGAAGTGAAAGGCAGAGAGACAAGTTAGCCTAGAATAGTGTGACACTCACCAAGCATACCAAAAACACCTCCACCAAAGTCGTCCGCCCTCATGGCATCAGCCAAACATACCAAACCGCCTCCACCATGACTGTCCATCAACCTAGGGCTTCAGCTTCAACTGGAAAGTCCGACGATGGCCTACTCTTCTGAATTTTCGACTCCAAAATAAAATTGATATACAAAATATTATATGTTTGAAATCTAAATCTTCCATGTCAAACTTCCTATCCCAACCACTAAGTTATGACATGACTTAAAATACATGAATTTTCCTTGATGCAATAACCGCTTTATATATAATAATAAAATTGAAGTACACATTATTGATATTTTTGTTTTATTAATGAAATTTTTAATTTTTAAAAATTTTCAATGTTTTTTCTTTATTTACTTAATTTTATATAAAATTGATGATGATGATGATTAAAGTTTATTTAAATCAATTTTGATTTATTGAAAAGTAAGGAATTACTTGGTTTGCTTTAAAAATTTATTTATGAGATAGAAGGTTGGACATATTCGTATTGTAACAAAAAAATTGAAACTAAAATCTTATTGAGTATACTCAAGGCAATCTAAGAGAAAGTGCTTTTTATCCTCAACTTTAGTAGTCTCACAAATGTGATAGATCCTTTTAGCCTATAGAGTTCTAGGAAATATCTAATGATGTGTTTCATTCTTATTTTAGTTTATGAGAGTTCATTCTTATTTTAGTTTATGAGAGTTCATTCTTCTTTAGGATAGTTAAGAGAAATAATTTTGATATTCAAGATTCGGGTTAATTACCTCCTTGTAATCTCTTAATTTTATTTTATCTTCTAATTTGATCACATAACTTCTCTTTGGACTTCAAAGTAATAATATATTTGGACTTCATAGTAATAATATTTTTAGTACCATCTATATTTTACAAAGTGACATTTTGGTCAATCCCTCGCATCTTTAATCAAGACATAACATCTATATAATACTAGCACACCCACTTAATTTGTCGCAGGTGATAGGCCATAAGTTAAGTGCCACTAACAAATAATACTAACACACCCACTTAATTTGTGGCAGGTGATAAGCCAAGTGTTAAGTGCCACTAACAAGTTATCTGTTACTTGTTCTCTATGCTTAGTTGTGATTACTTGTTGTCTACCACCAACTGCCTGCCTGTGATCCATGCCCATGCATTAACTATGAGTTATTCATGCAACAACTACCAATTATTTTTTTCTAATTATTATAAAATACAAAAGAATCATCAAATATTAAATAATGGTTTAAACATTTTATGCAATTCCAATAATTCTATTTAAATTTCAATTAAACCAGCATAACCACTTAACTTGTGGTTGGTGAACACCGATATGTTACAAATTAAGTGCCACAAATAAATTATCTCTTGCATGCATAGTTGTAATCAACTGTTGCTTATGCCTAAGCTAGATGTTATCACTTGTCTTCTTCTAGTTAAACGGGTTGTGTGCCAGGAAGTCCCGAGTTATTTTTTATATTCTTTTTTCTTTTATAATTGTTTATTTCGAATTTGGAACACTTGTCTCATCCTCCTACAATCTAGGAAAAACATAACTGTTAGTTCACCCCAAATTCTAAAATATAAACACCTATCGATGTAAATATTTAAATTAATATCTTATTCAATTAAAAACAACTTAACTCTTCTTAGAGTAATGGAACGAGAAACTTCTCATAGTAACTAAATTTCATTAATTACGCGGCAGGCGTATTTTAAGAGAGCGGTCCCTCTCGCCCCTTTGTCGTTTGTCGACGGCAAATGAGGAATCGCCCCCTATCATTAATCAATTGGACCAATTATTTGGTATCTTGCTCGCTCGTATGAAAGGTTGGCTCTCAGTCATATCCGTAGGTCAGCAATGCTCGGTTTCCAAAAATCCTCTCGTTTCTGCAAGAATTCCGCCCTTCTTGGAAAATATAGAACGGTTGTTAACCATCTAAATAATGTATGGGCGATACCGTAATGTAGCGGAAGTTGAATGCATGACCATTTAACAACCACGATGACAACAGCAATGGTGACTATCACTCCAGCTAACGAACTGAAAACAGATATGCCCCGGATATATTCAGGTTGGGAAACACGAGCCACGGTCCAGCATTTGACGACGTGATCCTCAGTGTTTACACACCTATCAATGTTTTCAGAGCAACACCAATTCTTATACGGTCCATCCGAATCAGAACAACACCGCGAGTTCTTGCACTCCTCAAGAGAAATGAAGGCGGAAGTGAAAGTTGATCAACGCGAGAGTACCCAATGAACCTTTCGTAAAAGATAAGGATGAATACATTCACTGGGATCCAGAGATGTTATAAACTGTAGACATTTGCGTCGGAGGAGGCCGCACAAGCCCACCCACATCAACACCAACACCACCAAAGTGAAGACGAAGAGGACCAACATTCTGGTTCGTCTTTCTACTGTCTCTGCGTCTTCTGTTTCGATACATGGGCTCCTCTAAGTTTGTTCACATGCCGGCCCTCCCTTCACTATTTATCACATCTAAGTCACGTATGTTTTGACTGGAAATACAAAATGATTTTAACTTTTTATGGCATCCACCATGCATGCTTGCAAGTTTGTTGTTTTTATGTAATCCAATACTCAAGGGCGTGAAATGTTTTATGTAATCCAATACTCAAGGGCGTGAAATGTGGTATTGGAGACAAATCCCTTTGAGAATAAATAATGGCAATGCCCATTCGATCAATGAACCAATCTGGGAATGAATTGCCTCATTCAAAGCCTTATACCATGATGGTTGGAGCATTGATTGTGGCTTCTAGTTGTCTGTCAATCAAATGGAAGGGGAACCCGAAGTTAAATAGTTAGTATACTAAAGTGAAACTCAATTGATTTAAAGGAATGCTTATAATACAGCTACCTTAATCATCTAGCCTTGGACAACTACAAATTTCCAAGACATCATCATCTATACATGAAAAAAGTAAAACATATATATCATCCATATCACGACATCATCATCTATATCAAGCATCATCTATACATGAAAAAAGTAAACTAATACGCATATAACATTGAATTATCTCCATGCATCATTACAACTTATCCAAGCACTACATCTATGCGAAAAGAATAGTATTAGTATGCCCCTAACAAAACCAAGCATGTAGCCAAAACTTGGTAGACTCTTAGACATTTGCTCAAATGATGGCAAGCTAAAGACACCAAAGCATTACCTTCTACATTTTATATTTTTTTCTATTCTCTATGCGGTGACCCATCGCGCAAGTAATTTTAATTGAAAAATAACTAACTCTTGATTTGCAAGTAGAGAAGACAATTGCGTGGAACTCTAAAGTACACAGTAAATATAATAACAACTATATATATCCTTGTAAAAACCACATTTGAAATGCTTTGAAAAAAATATTGATACAATGATTATATATATATATATATTTCAGAAATAACTTCGAAAACCACTTTAGTGTTTAATTAGTACTGAGAAATCACAACAGAAAATTTTATTTTTGAATTTTCAAAGCTCTCGGTCTATGTACAGAGTCTCTAATCCTGAACCTTAACTGGAATCTCTAAAATCACGCATGCAAGCCAAGTGTCATGGCATGGGAATGCGAAGTGTCATGGACTTTGCTGTCTGTCGATGGACAACACAGCAAACCAAACAGCCGTCGTCTATGAGCTGCTCCATAAAATTCTAACCCTAACCATCTTTTACTTTCCACCAACGCCTTGCATTTTCAATATGCCAAATCTTTCACTGCGTGTATCTACTTCTTAATTCCATGGCTCCACGGCGGTTTGAACCACAGAATTTCGGAATCCAGGTAAAATGCTTCAATTTCTTTGGGTTTTTATTTGTAAAACCAATTGGGATTCTCCTGTTTTCTTGTAATAGAGAATAACTATCTTTCAATTTCTTATTTGGGTTTTTATTTGTAGAACCAATTGGGATTTTTCTGTTTTCTTGTAACATAGAATTACTATTTTTGTACAGTTGGAGGATGCAAAAATCTCCAAAAATGGTGCGGTACAGAGCTGTTTGTATGGAATGGGTAGAATTGAAAAGAAGAATAAGACTGGAAGGAACCGGTATGTATGTATGTATTCTCTCTGAATGCCTTGAAACCGTCTTCGGTGATCAATGTGACCCATATTTCTTGTTTAATTTAATGAACGATTTTGATCTCTGAATGACTCAGAATGCGTTCTCTTATTGTTGTTAATGGAAAACGCTTAACATAGAAATTACTATACCGCACCAGTGGCCCAAAGTCCAGGCATTCTGTAGTGATTGTCTGAGTCTTAACCTTCAACAGGAGGGGAGGGTGTCGATGACCAGTTGTTAGGTTTTTGTTGAAGAATTGGATTTGCTATATTTTTTTAATAAAAAAAATAAAAAGTTTGGAGATTCATAGAAAGATATAAAATTGTATACTTCTTTTAATAAAAAAAGATAAAAAAGTTTGGAGATTCATAGAAAGATATGTGGTTTGGCCATGATAACATGATTGTACCATAAATCTGAGGCGGTACTCACATAGCACTAAAGCAAGCACCTATAACTCAGAAGAAGATCATAAAGACGATGATCCGGGTAAATCTGATCTTGCTCATTCCAATACATTTTCTCCTCCTCCCTATCCTTTTTATTATTGTTATTTTCTTATGCTCTTCCAATGTATAACCCTATGCTTGATCAATATGAGATTGCTTGCTCACTTGCTCTACCTCAACGTGGAAATATCCTTCCTTGGGATATCATATCTAACTTAGTTCTTTCTAATAACTCCTTCTCACCTGGAGCTCCCTGATAACATGATTGTACCATAAATCTGAGGCGGTATTCCAAGTTAGCTATATTTGGAAACCCCCTAAACCATTGTATTCTGTTAAGCCCAGTTTTGATCTTTGAATGACTGGGAATGAATTATATATATATGTAGATAGATAGATATAGATTGTATACAGCCTGAGTGGGTCGTCTAACGATTCGGAACATATGTATGTGTTCATATTTTGAGGTTAGCCTCTATCTCAAAATTATCAATATAAAGAACCATTTTTCTATTTTAGAGACTATATATATATATGGAAAAAATATAAGAGCATCTCCTTAATTCAACTAAGAATCTCAATATTAATCCCTCACAAAAATTAGGAGACTAGAAGTAATATTTCACTACATGTGAGAATCTAGAACTACCTGCCCCGTTTACTATCTACGCATATGGCTTTGTACTCTAAGACGAGTTATGAAGTAATATTTCACTACATGTGAGAATCTAGAACAACCTGCCCCGTTTACTATCTACGCATATGGCTTTGTACTCTAAGACGAGTTATGGGTGTGGATCCATTTTGAGTTTTAAATATTAACCTTAATTGGATACAATGGAACCTCATTTGAAACATTGTAAGAACACCCCATCTCAACTCTCATCAATTCAGGAAACACTTATGAACGAGTGAATCCACCACCCTTGATATTAAAATTTTCAGCTTCAAACTTGAAAATGAGCTTAATCGACATGACAACCCTCCAACCTATTAGCTTTTGGTTGCTCGAGAAGTGTTTTAACCTAGGATCTAGGAGAGTGCTTTATGGGATGTGGAGGACTTGTAGTCTCCTTACATTTGGAGAGCTTAGATCTATGTTAGGGAGGTGCACTTCTTGATGGGGTAGTTGGAAGATGAGGCATAAAGTTTACATCTTCTACAAGGGAACACTTCTTGAGGAGAATGTGTGGCACATGTGGACTAACCACTTGAAGGAGGGTATTAGGCACTTAGAGCTTGAATGCTTGGCCCTAGGAGCATTTGACCATGTTACACACAATTTGTGAAGAGGAAATCTTAATTTGAGAAGCCATTGATTAAAAGGTGCACCATCTTGGAGGAGGAGATCTTGACATGTGAATACTCAGGCAATGCATCACCTTGGGGATTGGACAGAATCTAGTGTGACATGTGAACATTTTACTTTGAGGAGCACTCTATTTTGGGGATTTGTTTGTTGACTTATCCTAGGGTTACTTGTGTACTCATTCCATGTTTTATTGTTGGATTTCCTTACATTCATAGAGGAGAGTGTTTTTGTTATAAACAAATTGCTTTGTATCTTAGAGATTGATAGTTGGTGATGCTAGGTATTTGGAGAATCTTGGAAGATCATTTATTACTCTTGTAACAAGGATTAGTGCTCATGCGAAGCTAGTTCTAGGGTGTGATGCAAGTGTCAAGTATTGTAGTTTGTGGAATGCAAGTGTGTGTATCTCCTTGATAACTTGTTTGATGCAAGTAAGAGACAAACCTTGGGGTTTGATAGTTGGTGTGATGTCAACTTGTTTGAAAGCTCCAAGGATTGGCTCATAGATCTTGGTGAGATGCCTTACTTCACCTTTGTATTGTTGGTCAGGGTTTGCAGTGATTGTGGATGCCTTAGCTAGGGTTTGTGATACATTGAAAAGTCCTTTCCTTAGATGAAATGAAAGTAGTTGTTGTCTTAGCATGGGATAAATTGAGGTACTATACTTTATCTTCATTAATGTGATAATATGTAGTGTACCATTTTTCTCCTAAATTTTTTTATTGCATATTTGATTTTTTTCATGTATTGGGCAAATTTCATTGTAATTATTTTAGTATGTTGATTTATGAGTCCACAAGAGGGTTGAATGCTATGTTGTTTTAGCATGCTTAGTTAAACATTCAAATCTGTTTGGTCTTCAATATAATTTTTATGTAATTGAAGAAGTTTTCAGATTTGTGTAATGAGATAGATCTTGCCTTGAGGGTCGTTGAAAAGATTAATGCTTGAAGTCTTTGCAACATCTACATTCATGATTTTTCCTAGAAGTGGTGTGCAACATATTTAAGTTTCTTATAGGGTTCTTGCAGAAATTGTTTTTAGCATTAATGCTGAAAATACTATGAAGTAGATCCATGGCCTTATAAAAGTGAGGTGGAAATTTCAAATTGGACAAGTTTTCAAAATTTCTACAAAATTGAAATAGAAAAACCTACAAGTTTTCGATTTGACATATCAATGTTTCTTTATGCTACCATTTTTTTTTGGAGTAGAATCATTAAAAATTGCATCACCTCCCAATTTCCCCCTAACAGTATCTCAACCAAACGATATTGAGTTGAATAGTGACCTTCATAAACACCCATTACTAGAGTTGACTACTAGTGGTCATTAACATCATGTTGTGGACTTCCGATCCTAGATTTAATATGAATATTTGAGCATTGATCTAGATCAAAGAAACTTTGACTAGCCGTCATCTTGATCTTTGTGCATCATAGAAAAAATATATTGCAAATAAAATTTCCATAAAATCCTCTAGCACCCCCAAACTTGAAAAACCTAGCTCACCATATCAAAGGCTATGAGTCCTTGACGTTCAGATACTTAAATACCAAATTGGGGTTTTCTACTAATGATTGATGAACCTCTTTCTTAGATACTTCTACTATTCATAATGTTGTCTCCAAACCTACATAACAAGAAATGACAACCCCTCTCTCAGTTCCTCCATAGAACCCATTTGTAACGCCCCATATTTGACTAGGCGTGTTTATCAATCAAACATATTGCACTTTATTTGCTTATTATTTGTTGAACTCAGCTAGACTGAGTAAACTATATTTTCGGCATGTTAGACCTTATTATATGTTGCTACTATGTTTATGATGTTACTATGATTATGTTGATACTATGATTATGATGTTATGATGTTACCATTCTCATGATGTTATTATGTTTATGCGGTTACTATGTTGTAGTTATCATGAGATTTCTTTCTTTCATAATGACAATGTATATTTAATAATCGTCCTTGATGAAATGTGATATATACAATGTGGTACGTTGATACCAACCCATGATGTGATCGATTTAATGGTTTTATGTGATGAAATGAAATGATGTTGATAATATGGAACATCTAATGATCAAATGGAAATGTTTGTTATAGATATATGCCTGCAAAATACTAATATGCAGGACACAGGGGCTACGTGGTAGCCGAATATCTGATATGATAAGGAATAAGTAAACAATGAACATTAAATATTAGCAACCAACAGGATGATACAATGACACAAACCGATAATCCCAGTATGATTTTGACAGGGTATAGACCCAATATGTTGAGAGGTATGGAGGCATTTCCCACCCTATTTTTTATGATACCTGAGGTCGTGGGAAGGCTGTGCTAAGTCATGCTCCCCTAGACGTGTGATGAGGACGGTCAGATGCCTTCTAGGAAAGGTTGGATCCACTGTTAGCTGACACTACCGCTCTTAATTTCTATATGTCTTCAGGTCGATGAAGTCGACACCACATCCCTACTGGGAATTGTCCTAAGGGCCAGTCAGGCAGCAAGCACAGGGAAGGAAAAGAACCCATGGACAATTCGGGCAGTACCCATCGGATTCATGCAGCGGTTCATAACCACCAAGCAGAATATCATTCTACCGTAGTAGAATCCACCGGTAAAGTAAACAATGTAAAACTTAAAATTTTATTTGATCCAAGTGCAACTGATAGTTTTATTTCACCATTTGCATTAGATAAATGTGGGTTGGTAGCCTATGAGCACGATGAATTCGAACTGGTTGAAATGGCTTCAGGATTTAAGCAAGCAGTAGGTCTTAAGGTGAGGAGATGTCAGGTTGACTTAGGAGTGTGCACCACTAAGTTGGATGCTTACGTCACCAATTTGGGGACCTATGACCTCATTATTGGCATGGATTGGTTAGAAGGCCATAGAGCTTTCTTAGACTATTATGCAAAGAAGGTGTTGTGCCTCGATGAAGAGGGAAGGACAATTCAAATCCAAGGTTTGAAGAGGAAGGTGTCCCTTTGTTTCATCTCTATGATGAAAGCTAAGCGGTTCCTAAGACAAGGATATTAGTTGTTTGTGGTTGAGGCAGTGAGTGACAGTAAAGGACCTTCCTTGAATTCTTACCCAATAATTTCTGAGTTCAAGGATGTCTTTCCAAAGGAATTGTCAGGATCACCTCCAGAAAGGGAGCTCGATTTCACGATCGAACTGAAACCTGGTGCAGAGCTTATCTCAAAGACTCCTTAAAGAATGACAAATCCAGCGCTTCGTGAGTTACAGATACAGTTAAAAGAGTTGTTAGATTTGGGACTAATTAGACCTAATATCTCACCTTGGGGAGCACAAGTGATCTTCGTTAAGAAGAAGGATGGATCTCTATGACTATGCATAGATTACAGATATTTGAACAAAGCCACAGTGAAGAACAGGTATCCACTACCAAGAATTGATGACCTCTTTGATCAGATGAAAGGCACATCAGTCTTCTTTAAGATTGATTTATGATCAGGGTATCACTAGTTGAGGATCAAAGAAGGTGGCATTCCTAAGACTGCCTTTCGAACTCGATTTGGGAATTACGAGTTCATAGTGGTACCATTTGGTTTGACCAATGCTCCAGCTGTATTCATGAGCCTCATGAATGGTGTTTTCTGAAATTACTTGGACTGCTTTTTCCAGGTCTTCTTCGATGATATTCTTATCTATTCTAAGAACGAGAAGGAGCATGAGGAACACTTGCGATTAGTCTTGACATGCTTAAGGGAACATAAACTATATGGTAAAATGTCAAATTGCTCCTTCTTCCAGAAAGATATTCACTACTTGGGACATATTATCTCGGGGGAAGGGATCTCAGTAGACCCGGAGAAGGTGAAGGCCATCAAGGATTGGCCAATTCCAAAGAATTCTCATGAGGTTTGTAGCTTCATGGGGTTAGAAGGATATTATCGGATTTTTGTGGAAGGATTTTCTAAAATTGCAAAACCTATTACCACCTTGAAGCGCAAGGAAATCCGGTATGAATGGAGCAATGAATGCGATGCCAATTTTATAGAGTTAAAGAGATTGTTGACGAGTGCACCGATCTTGAGGGTTCCAGACATGGATACAGATTTCATGGTATGCACCGATGCCTCGAAGCAAGGGCTAGGTGCGGTTCTAATGCAGGAATGAGAGGTAATAGCTTATGCATCTCGTAAGTTGAAACCTCATGAGGAGCAATATTCCACACATGATCTAGAATTGGCAGCGGTAATGTTGGCACTACCTGGTTGGCAGAAGCTTCACACTTAAAATAGATCATCAAAGCTTACAGTATATTTTTACAAAAAGGGTTTTGAATGCCAGGCAGAGGCGATGGAGTGAGTTCATGAGTGAGTACGACTTTGGTATCTCATATATCAAAGGAAAGGAGAATGTAGTGGAAGTGTCTTTAAGCCAAAGGCTGAGACTTTTCTCCTTAATTCCCTTGAAGGTTGACTTGAGGGAAAGAGTACTAGGACAATTTTTGGGGGACAGTTGGTATCTAAAGGTAACCTCATCTATTCAAAATGGGAAGAAACAAGAGTCGAAGTATGATAGGTACCATATTGAGGAAGATGGATTACTGCGGTATCAAGGGAGGATGTATGTTCCTAAGGAAGGTGGTATCAGAGAAACAATCCTTAGAGAGGCCCATAGAGCACATTATTGTGCACACCCTGGAGTAAAGAAGATGTATGCTGACATGAAGAAGCTCTTCTTTTGGTCAGGTATGAAGGGTGATGTAGTGGATTTTGTTTCGAATTTCCTCGAGTGTCAACAGGTTAAGGCAGATCATCGTAACCCAGTCAGTATCTTACAACCTCATGATATTCCTATAACAAAATGGGAGGTCATTTCCATGGACTTTTTTGTAGGATTTCCACTCACATCTTTGAGACATAATGTTATATTGGTGGTATTCAAAAAATTGACCAAGAGCGCTCACTTCATTCTAGCCAGAGACACTTATGATGTGACAGATGTGGCAAGGGTATTTATAAATGATATTGTACGTATTCATGGAGTTCCTAAGAAGATAATTTATGGCAGAGACCCTAAGTTTACTTCCAGATTTTGGACAAGCATGAAGTCGGCATTAGGGACACAGTTGAACTTAAGCTCATCTTATCACCCCGAGACAGATGGAGAGACAGAGAGGGTAAATTAGGTCATGGAGGACATGCTTAGGGTGTATGTTATGGATAAACAGACTCCGTGGGAAAAATATTCTCCTTTAGTGGAGTTTGCATACAACAACGGTCATCATTGCTCCATTGGTATGCCTCCATTCCAGGAATTGTATGGGAGACCGTGCAGGACACCACTCAGTTGGGACAGGTTGGAGGATCGCATTTAATTGGGCCTGAGTTGATTCAAGAGATGGAAGAGCAGGTGGTACAGATTAGGAAGCAGTTTAAAGAGGCACGAGATAGACAAAAGAGCTATGCAGATGCTCATAGATATGATAGAATTTATGAAGTGGAAGATCAGGTATTTATTCGCATCAGGCCAAACAAAAGCACCATTCAGTTTGGAAAATGGACTAAGTTGTCACCTCGCTTCATAGGGCCATTTGAGATTCTTAAGAGAATTAGACCGGTACCTTATCGTCTTGCACTGCCACCCCACTTGCATAGAACTCATAATGTATTTCATGTTTATGTATTACGACATTACATAGCTGATGAAACTCACAAACTTCATTGGAAGGAATTGCAGGTCTCGGACAAGGGAACCGCCATGGTCGAACCATTACATATACTTGATCGTAGGGTTAGACAGCTCCATAGTCACCATGTGGACCAAGTTAAGGTCCAATGGGACAAGTATAGCCCAGGATCTCCTACCTAGGAGGACGCAGAGACTATGCGTCGAGATTTTCCCTCACTATTTTGATCATAACTTTGGGACGAAGTTTCCTGAAGGGTGGGTGTATGTAACGCCCCATATTTTGACTAGGCATGTTTATCGGTTAGACTTATTGCACTTTATTTGCATATTATCTGTTGGACTCGGCTAGACTGAGTAAACTATATTTTCGGCATGTTAGACCTTATTATATGTTGCTACTATGTTTATGATGTTACTATGATTATGCTGATACTATGATTATGATGTTACCATTCTCATGATGTTATTATGTTTATGCAGTTACGATGTTGTATTTATCACGAGATTCCTTTCTTTCATAATGACGGTGTATGTTTAATAATCATCCTTGATGAAATGTGATATATATGACGTGGTATGTGGATACCAACCCATGATGTGATCGATTTAATGGTTTTATGTGAGGAAATGAAATGATGTTGATAATATGGACTAACTAATGATCGAATGGAAATATTTGTTATAGATATATGTCTGCAAAATACTAATCTGCAGGACATAGGGGCTACGTGGTAGCCGGATATCTGATATGATATGAGGAATAAGTAAACAATGAACATTAAATCTTAGCAACCAACATGATGATACGATGACACAAACTGATAATCCCAGTAACAACACATCATGCTTTTTACAGGGTATAGACCCAGTATGTTGAGAAGGATGGAGGCATTTCCCACCCTATGTTTTATGATACCTGAGGTCGTGGGAGGGTTGTGTTGAGTCACACTCCCCTAGATGTGTGATGACGATGGTCAAATTCCTACTCGAAGAGATTAGGTCCATTGTTAGCTGACGCTACCGCTCTCACTTTCTATATGTGGTCAGGTCGGTGAAGCCTACACCACATCCTTACTCACAGAGAACAGATAGGGAGGATGCAGAAGTAGGATATGATGGGAGGATGTGTTAGCTAGTATGGTTGGGGATTAGGAGTTCTATCGCACTATGTAGTGGTAGTAGGTACCCCTCCCCTGAACATAATTGATTAATTGATTACTGTGAACCTACGTATAATGATGTTAAACCTTAATTGTTAAACCATTAAACAACTCATAATGTTAAAATGATTATGTTAAGTATCTATGATTATTACATCTGCATTGGTATTGTTAATTAGTAGATACGCATAGGAAGGATATGCTTACTTATAGCACATATGTGATCTGTGCATACGCTAGCCACACATGTAGAGTTTGCATATATACACTAGTATCGTTATACAAATACTTATAGGTTAAATTATGGTGTAAGTGAAACGGTGAGTTCATTATACATTTATTTTAGATAGGTAATTGAAGTTAAGCAATACGTTAACTAATCCTTAACTAAATGTGAGTACTGTAATGAATGATTGAGTTGAGTATCGTCGATTGGAATTATTATCAAAATTTGTCGTAACCAAGTATAAATATTGTTCCATATATTCAACAGTAAAGTTGTACTGTTTAACTATTAATTATGATTGGTTAAACCCTTAAGGGTACTTTGTCTATAAGTATAGAAGTACTAGGTTGATAATCAGATACTTAGGAAGAACACAAACAATTAGTGTTAATTAATATTCATTATTATTATTATTATTATCATTATTGTTAGCATTATTATTAATAATTGGATTAAATAATTATTATTGTTAATATCATCATGAGTATTATGGTTTAAACTATCATGAAATAAGTAATTTCGTTATGCTAGTTAAATTAATTATTTAAATATATGGATTTATTCTGCCTCTTTGGATAAGTGGAATATTATTATTATTTAAACAAGTTGGAAGTAAATTGTGTAATTTGAATTATATTATATTAATATTGTATGAATATTTAAACAAGTTTGGAAATCAGAACATCCTTGTCGAATTTGATTTTGATTAAGCAATCAAGACATGGGAATCCTCATTATGCCAACTCATGCTTATTAATTATTATCCTATCCTAAAACATTTAAAACAGAAGTGGTAGATGGATCTGTCAATTAAGAAGATAGGCCTCATAAAGAAAACCAGTAGCGGTCATTCATAAGAATTAATAAATAATTGGAGTTGAAAGTTGTTATTGGAATTATCAGTTTGTGGGCTCGGGGGCTAGGAATTCTGTTGATTTCCTAGGGCCAGCACGATCAGAGCTGGTTGACAGGGTGGATTATTCAGTCAGTTTCTAAGTTCAAAGGAGGATAAGTTGAAGGAATCTGCGAGAATCTAAAGGGGACCACTTACCATCTACCGGATACAGGTATTTTTATCAGTATTAGTTAATTATCTACATCTAAAATCTATGCAAATAGCCATTCAATTTAAGAATTAAAGTATGCATAGATTTAAGATGTAGATAATTAACTAATACTGAGAAAAATACATGTATCTGATAAATGGTAAGTGGCCCCCTTAAGCTTCCCATAGATTCCTTCAACATAGCCTCATTTGAACTTAGCAACCGACTGAATAATCCACCCTATCGAGCAGCTCCGATCGTGATGGCCCTAGGAAATCAACAGAATTTCTAGCCCCCGAGCTCACAAACCGATAAATCCAGTAACAACTTTCCTTGTTTTGATTCTGAATAATATTTTTCCCATTCCTCTATTCAACAGGAGTTTTCCTCTTCCTCCTCAAGTGTTTCCAGAAATTCTCTTCCTCTTCCTTTCGAAATTTCTCCCCCAAAAAACAAGATCCCCCACTACCCTCTTCAAGCTCCTATATACCCAACTTCCTTATGCTTCCTTCAGCCTTACTCCACCACCTTCCACCTATCTTCTCGAGACCCAAACTCATTAATCCACTCTCCGCTATTCAAGACAATTTAATATTTAACATGTTTATCAGATCATGTTTTCTCTCAAGTAGTTAAACAATAATGTTCATTAAGTTAGTTTTGTCAGGCTGACTCTGATTATTTATTAATTCTTATGAATGACCACTATTGGTTTTCTTTATGAGGTTTATCTTCTTAATTGATAGATCCATCTACCACTTCCATTTTAAATGTTTTAGGATAGGATAATAATTAATAAACATGAGTTGGCATAAAGAGGATTCCCATGTCTTGATTGCTTAATCAAAATCAGACTCGACAAGGATGTTCTGATTTCCAAATTTGTTTAAATATTCATACAATATTAATATAATATCATTCAAATTAGATAATTTACTTCCAACTTGTTTAAATAATAATAATATTCCACTTATATAAAGAGGTAGAGTAAATCCATATATTTAATTAATTTAACTAACATAATGAAATTACTTATTAGTCCCTACCGAAGGCCAGGCTAACTCTTGTATTTGATAAGCTTGGACTTTCTATTAATCTGTCTTTGATTTTTCATATTTTTTCATATATTCCAAAGTTTTTGGCATGGAATGTGAATTTCTGAATTATTTATTGTTATACCTTTTATTTTTCTTGATTGTTATTGGGCTATAGTTTTACCCGTTATTGTCGGGCCAGCGACGTAATCCTTGGAAGTTGGGTTGGTTACTTAATGCAATTGGCTATGTGTAAGGTTCAAGCTTCAAGTCAGCTTTCACCGCTAGTTTGCACCGTCCTTGTCCATTCACCATTTGCACCGCTCTTGTCCATTCACTGCTCACAGCTTACCGTTCTTTTGAATTTATTTGTGTTATAAAGCTATTGTAATTAGCTCATATTTCAATTGTTAACTCATCTTTGTTTGAAGCTTTATTTCTGAATTACAGTGTTGTTATTGTTGCTAGTCCATTGGAATTATTTGGAATTTGTTTGGCCTTCGTGATTTAAGGTAATTCCTGGAATTGAAACTGTGTTTTTGTTTCCAATATTGAATTCAATTGGATGAAGATGCAATTTTCGATATATGCACTCACATACCTCCTATTAATGTTGTTTATGTTACCTGCAATTTAATTTACATGGAAAGCTTTGCTTGTATTCTGTACAACTAAACTAGTTCAAATATTTTTATATAAATGATCTAATGTACTTCTGTCCATTTGTTAGTTCTCTTCGCACACCCTATGCACTTAGAAATAAACTACTTATCGTACCAATTCTCTAAACAAGGCCAACAATACAACTAATGAGTCAAAACCGTGAGCTAGAAAGGTTGAATCATTTTTTGAGATTTATTGTTGGTTTGCAAAGGCGACCTTTTTCCTGTTATGGGCGGCAGCTTTCCTTCGAATCCTCCATGCTTTCGCCCTTACTGTCACTATACATATCTAACTATGGCTTTCCATCTTTAGCTGACCAAAACCGTGTAATCTTCCACTTTGCTTTCATGGGAGATTTCACTGTAACTTTTTGCTGATAAAAGTCTACATCGATGGAGTACAATCTTGTGGCAATAATCAAACATTAAGATGGGTCGATGTACTCCTATGCCAGTAACATTAGAATCTTCTATCCAACGTAATTTTAGTTGTTATGTTGTCTGAAATTATAAATATTTTTTACAGAAAGATTGAATGCTACAGATTATGAACAAGAGCCCAAGGATGTAGAAAAATTTGGATTCCAGGGCAGTACCTTTAAAAAGAGAGATAGCCTTTCGAATTTTGCCCTCGCAACCATAAGAATACAACAGTAGTCTCAGCTCCACCTTCTGCGCATACACTTTCTCTTATGATAGATCGTTAATATCATAAGGCTCTAGAGTTGGCTAGAACTAATTAGACATCGAAGCAAATCTTTACCTGTATTTGAAATGCATAAAAGTTTTGAAAATAATTAATCCTATGCTGAAATCTAAGAGACATCTTCCTTCTTCTTGACTATAACCCTTCAATTATATTAAATCTCTCTTTCCATTCTACATTTATAACATTGTAAAGAAAGAAACAATTTGAACAACTATGTGGCTTATGTGATAATAATAGCCCTAGTTTCATCTAGAAAACAACGTAACGGGATTCTATTCAGTATTCATGAATTTATGCTAATTTGAAACAAAGAGCATTGAGCCTAGAAATATCGCTATTTCTAACCTAGTAGGCATGTGCTGTGCTTACTTCAAGAATGCAATAAAAGGGTCATGCAGGTCGCACAATTGTGTTATTTAATTTGCAGCTTCTGCTTTGAAAACACAACATAAAGAGTGGTAGGAAGCACGTTAATTGACGAAATCGAGATGGCTGATTTTTCACTGCTTTGACTACACATATATATTTACTCAATCTTCATCCATCTTACAATATAAATTAACATTTGGAATACACATCATGCGGAAAAAAAGCTCCATGTGATTTCAAAGAGTTGGGCCATTTTAAATTATATACTTGGGTCATTCCTAATTGAAGGAAAAGCACGGTGTTACAATGATCGATCTGCTGGGAGGCTAAAAACCCCCTACCTTGGTTCCATACAACCTATTTACCCAAGAACTATACCTGGAACTATACCACGAATTTAATGGCTTAGTGGGCACAACTTCAATTAATGAGGTGTTCAGCGAAGCTAGCAGGTTTGCAGCGAAGGTAAGAGCTTGTAGTCGAAGCTATGAGGTGTCAAGCATGCATAACTTTGTTGGACACATTGTGAAAATAAGTTGTATGGTAAAGTCACCCGCATGCTCAACTGGGTGTAAATCCTTCAGTGACAAGCAGCAGCTCCTCCAACAGGTCGTAGAAGGTATCCCGAGAAAAGTTAAAATAACGCTTCATGTGTCCAAGTATCCAAGCAGATTGGATAAAAAACATAGAATATTATGAGGACACTGTTATGGCAGCAGCAAAGCTAGGAGGTTATAGTTATATAGGAATTGTGGGTCTAAGTGGGGTTGAAAAAAAAAAACTAGCTAAAGAAATCTTCAACTGTAAGAGATCAATTGACAACAAATTACAGTAGATCTTGTTATTTATTATATTCTATGGAAAATAAAATAGAAAGAATATGGAATTAAACCAATGCCGATTCCTGTCATCAAATTTATGTATGGATGGCAACACCGACTATGACCTGTTGTCACCGACTATGACCTGTTGTCTATGAGAAACTGTCTATCGTCAATGAAACCTTCAACAATGACTACCAGCAAAGATTGGCTATTGGCACCTGTAAATGATTGGCTAGGCCTCCTGCCTCTATGACTACCGGCTATCAGCAATGAAACCTGTAAATGGTCAGTTAGGCCTCCTGGCGACAAATGTTGCTTCTGGGAAAAGTCATATTCTTCATCTAGTTCCCGAACTCGCATTTTCTAATAGTCGAATTGATTATTGAATACATGTAATTTTATTCCCCATCCATATTCGTGTAGTTCAAAAGGAGAAGACCTAGCAGCTAGGAAACCTAATCAGCAGCTTTTCCATAGCTGCTAGACCTTGATAACGATTCTAATACAACAAGTAAAAATTATTTTTAGGTACATTGATAATAAAATAATTTCGTAACAAATCATCCAGGTGGTGGAGTGATTTAATCATTTAAATTAATTATTTTTCTCGGGCGTGGAACACAGCATATACGAGGCCATCCATGGAGTACATGGAACAATTTCGACATTTGTCGATGTGCATGCAATTTGTGATGGCGTCGCTATTTTGACATGATGGTGTCTTCCATGTACTTTTTGTTATTCGCATAACACACATTAATGATCCAGGTTGTGGTGCTCAACATAGTGTCCACGTATAAGAATTAGTCATTTGAATTAATTGAGTTGCGCATATCAAAGGGAATTAATTGAGTTGTCTTGAGTGCACAATTACCTATAGAAGACAACATATACGAGGCTATTGCATGGGACTATTGTGACACCTATAGTCCAACTACAACTCCGATTCTTTGTTGATAGTGAATTCAGTAACGTTATCGTCCTAGGTTTAGCAAGGATTATGGAGGCGGGTTAGCGTTGATTGGACTGGACTGTCCATACATTCTTCTAGTGCGGCCTAAATAAGAGGAACTACGCATGCATATGTAGCGGCCCGACACATGATCTAGAATTGGCAGCGGTAATGTTGGCACTACCTGGTTGGCAGAAGCTTCACACTTAAAATAGATCATCAAAGCTTACAGTATATTTTTACACAAAGGGTTCTGAATGCCAGGCAGAGGCGATGGAGTGAGTTCATGAGTGAGTGCGACTTTGGTATATCATATATCAAAGGAAAGGAGAATGTAGTGGAAGATGCTTTAAGCCAAAGGCCGAGACTTTTCTCCTTAATTCCCTTGAAGGTTGACTTGAGGGAAAGAGTACTAGGACAATTTTTGGGGGACAGTTGGTATCTAAAGGTAAGCTCAGCTATTCAGAATGGGAAGAAACAAGAGTTGAAGTATGATGGGTACCATATTGAGGAAGATGGATTACTGTGGTATCAGGGGAAGATGTATGTTCCTAAGGAAGGTGGTATCAGGGAAACAATCCTTAGAGAGGCCCATAGAGCACATTATTGTGTGCACCCTGGAGTAAAGAAGATGTATGCTGACATGAAGAAGATCTTCTTTTGGTCAGGTATGAAGGGTGATGTAGTGGATTTTGTTTCGAATTTCCTCGAGTGTCAACAGGTTAAGGCAGATCATCGTAACCCAGTCAGTATCTTACAACCTCATGATATTCCTACGACAAAATGGGAGGTCATTTCCATGGACTTTTTTGTAGGATTTCCACTCACATCTTTGAGACATAATGTTATATTGGTGGTATTCGAAAAATTGACCAAGAGCGCTCACTTCATTCTAGCCAGAGACACTTATGATGTGACAGATGTGGCAAGGGTATTTATAAATGATATTGTACGTATTCATGGAGTTCCTAAGAAGATAATTTATGACAGAGACCCTAAGTTTAGTTCCATATTTTGGACAAGCATGAAGTCGGCATTAGGGACACAGTTGAACTTAAGCTCATCTTATCACCCCGAGACAGATGGAGAGACAGAGAGGGTAAATTAGGTCATGGAGGACATGCTTAGGGTGTATGTTATGGATCAACAGACTCAGTGGGAAAAATATCTTCCTTTAGTGGAGTTTGCATACAACAACAGTCATCATTGCTCCATTGGTATGCCTCCATTCCAGGAATTGTATGGGAGACCGTGCAGGACACCACTCAGTTGGGACAGGTTGGAGGATCGCATTTTAATTGGGCCTGAGTTGATTCAAGAGATGGAAGAGCAGGTGGTACAGATTAGTAAGCGGTTTAAAGAGGCACGAGATAGACAAAAGAGCTATGCAGATGCTCATAGATATGATAGAATTTATGAAGTGGAAGATTAGGTATTTATTCGCATCAGGCCAAACAAAATCACCATTCGGTTTGGAAAATAGACTAAGTTGTCACCTCGCTTCATAGGGCCATTTGATATTCTTAAGAGAATCAGATCGGTACCTTATCGTCTTGCACTGCCACCCCACTTGCATAGAACTCATAATGTATTTCATGTTTATGTATTACGACATTACATAGCTGATGAAACTCACAAACTTCATTCGAAGGAATTGCAGGTCTCGGACGAGGGAACCACCATGGTGGAACCATTACATATACTTGATCGTAGGGCTAGACAACTCCATAGTGGGTGAAAACGTGAAGGTGGGTAACACTTTCGTGAGAAACCAGTGCAAAATCGTCTTAGCGGAAGTTATTCGGCCGAATAATAAATATTATTCGGCCGAATAATGCAGAGGTTATTCGGCCGAATAACCACAAACAGTTCTCCGTCCAGTTTAACGGAGATCCTTGAAATGTGTGCAAACAGTTGCCGGACGGAAAAAAAAAATTCGGGCAATAGTTTATTCGGCCGAACCGTTTTTTGGCCGAACAATTATTCGGCCGAAGATTTTTTTGGCCGAACAATTATTCGGCCGAACAATTTTTCGGCCGAATAATTGTTCGGCCGAAGAATTATTCGGCCGAATGATTGTTCGGCCGAACTATTTTTCTGCATAAAAACCCAGCATCGGCTGCCATTTGGCATTCCTTGCTGGAAATATCTAGACCCCGCAACGGGCCCGCATTAGATTTGTTGCCACCCCCGCTGCTGCTCCACGACCCGCTGCTGCTCCAGGACCTGCTGCTGCTCGTCGGCGGTTACGTTGGATAGTTCATCGGCTCGTCGGCTGTTTCTTGCTGTTTCTCGTTGGATGTTGCTCGTCGGCCGTTACGTTTTGGTTGGCAGGTGTGTTCGGTTGTGTTGCTGCGTCGACGGTGTTGTGGTTTTGTGTGCAGGGTTGAAAGCTCGTCATTGAAAGGTGCGTTTTTCCTTCACTTGTGATGTTATGATTATGTTTGTGTATGTTATAGGTCTTACTTGATGACATTATTTGTTGCTTGGTGAAGGAACTAGTTGGTGTCTGGAGCGTTGGTGGATCGAATAGTCGCGGCGTCGTGGATCGACGATCTCTTCACTGCTCGTTTGGATACAGGTATGTATCGATACGCAAACTCTGCTCTTGAGTTGTTGGCAGTAGGAGAAAATTAAAAAAAATATCTGTTATGGGGGTTAAAATCAAAAGGTTTAATTTTTTAATATTCAATTTTAATTTTAGAGATGTTTGTATGTCCTTGAACAGGGTTCATGAACTCTGTTCATGAACAGAACATGTTCATGAACTCTGTTCATGAACTCTGTTCGTGAACAGAGTTCATGAACTCTGTTCGTGAACTCTGTTCATGAACAGAGTTCATGAACAGAATTCTGTTCATGTTATGCTCTCAAATTATAGGCGGTAGCGGTTACTCCTTTTTTTTAATATAAAAATGGTAAGAGCAAGTATAAAGCAAGTAAGGCTTTGAAATATATAAAATGAAAATCAAACAACATAACATGTATTTGTCTTATTCTTATGAAATGTAACCCCATGGCTTCTTTATATAAATGGATATTTAAACCCTAATCCTGAACGAGTTTCATATTAAGTTTCCCTAATTTTTAATGAAGGGATAATAAAGGGTATACTACACAACTTTATAAATGGTCAACCGGTGGTTTTACTATGTTAAGTGAGGTACAAGAATGTCATATGAGTTCATGAACTCTGTTCATGAACTCACTTAAAAAGTCACTTAAAAATTCGATGTTGTAAGTTCTTAGGTATTTTTTTTATAAAAATTAAGGAATGTTTGTTTATTGAGATATAGAATGAAAACATAAGTGATCATTGAAAAATTTGGAAGGTTATTGTACTATTACAATTAAATGATTATGAGATGATTATTGATGTTATGTTTATGCTGCAATAGTGTTCTTAGAGTTAGGAGAGGAACTTACGAAAGAAAATAAGTTATAATATTTTAGGTGGCTCCACATTTTGTATGCAGATCTTTAAGAGATATGCTTTTAAGTTTGTAGAATGAACATGTACAATTTCAATGTGTGTAAATTGTTTTATCATAAATATAAACTAGAAATCTCTTAATAAGGGTATATATATGTTATACTATTTTAGGCAGCTCTACATTTTGTATGCAGATCTTTAATAGATATGTTTTTAAGTTTGTAGAGTTAACATGTACAACTTCAATGTGTGTAAATTGTATTATCATAAATATAAGCTAGAATTCTTTTAATAAGAATATATATATATGTTTAGTGAGATGTTTGTTCATTGACATATATAATTCAACCATATTTGTTGGATTAAAAGTTTTTAAGGTTACTATACTACTTCAATTAATCGTGTTATAACTTATATTTGATAATGAAATGATTATTAGATATATCTTTACGTTGCAATATTAGTGATGGTAAGGAATTTTAGTTAATTAATTAGAGTTAGGAGGGGGACTTACATTTTGTTGTAGTTTTTTATCAAATATTGGCTTGATGCTTGTATAATAGTCATGTACAATTTCAATATGTTAACGTTTGTGTAAATTTAGAAGTTATATCAAATGGAAAGAGAGTCTTCGAAGGGAAAGCGTAGGAGGTCATCACAATCCTCAGGAATTGGTGTTCCAATTGGTAGTCGAAGGTTGTCGAATTCATCGAGAGGTTCAAGTTTATTGCATGGGTCCCAGTCATTTGATCATCAACAAGTTCGAAGGGTTACAAATGATTCTCCTTCGTCTTCTGTGGGAGAGCGTCAATCTCAACCTTTTGTTGGTATGAACATTAATGTTTAATAATGTATAATTTGTATTTTTTTGTGTTTTGAATTTATGGACAAGGTTAATTCTTGACTACGGCTATATTTGAAGCAGAGCGACGTTCAGAAGATGTGCGTAATTCGATGGAGCGAGGGGAAGATCAAGATAGGATTGTAGATGATGGAATAGGTGTGGGTGGAGAGCAAGGTCCTGACAATCTATTTGATTTTTTATTAATCATTTGATTTTGCTATGACAATCTATTTGATTTTTTATTAATCATTTTGAATTGAATTTTTTGCTACATGGAAATAAATATATTAAGCAAATGTATTTTGTTTGCAGTTTTTGAGAATGTTAAATGCACATAATTTTCGAGTCTCCAGTAGTCAAAACCAAGAGCATCTTAGTCAAAATGAAGAGCGCTTAGGAGAGGTATTTTAATTATAATATTTATGATTGAACTTGATATTTTTTTTGTTTGTTTGAATTTTAATAAATATCAATGTATCTTATTGTTAATTTGACTTATCTATGCAGGTTTCTTTAGATTCCAACTTTTTAGATGATTTACCATCTCTTGTGAGCTAATGATTTTAATTTTTTTGTTTTGGTTTTAAGTTAATTGCTTAATTTATTATTTGTATCTACTATGTTTTATTTATTAACAAAATTTAAATTTTAGGGAAGAGACCATTTGGAAATTGGGGGCGAAGATGTGGGGTCTTTAATGAATGCAGATATTGGCACCGAGGTAATTTTGTTGAACTAGAAATGATCTCTGATATAAGTTTAATGTTTTATGTTTTTTTTATTTATTTGAAAATTGTTTTTGTACATGTTGCAGCTTGGCTCTTTGAGATCCTTTGGAGCCAAAGGAAAGGCTCTAGGGGAAAAAAGTGGTGGACATGCATTCAAAGAATTTGATGTACGATTTTTTTAATAATTGAATTGTTTTGTAGATGAGTTTAATATCTTAATATCTTGAATTTAGTTTAAAATTGTTTAAATAATTTATGATCTAAATTTATAATTTGTTTTTTTGTGTATTGTAGGTTGAGTTGAGTCCCAAGGAAGGTCCTAGTGGAAAATAGTGGAAAGATATTGGTCTAGATGGATAGTGGTTCAGAGTTTATTGTTTTTGTTGATATATATATATATATTGTAGTTGTTTTGAACATGGAGGGTATTTATTTTTTGATTATATATATATGTACATTGAATTCACATGTTCATCAACTTTTTTTTGGATTATATACATGAGTACATGTCCATTATTTCTCATTTGGTAAATGTTTAGAATATGTTTTGGATGAATGTTTAAAATGTTTTGATAATATTTATAATATGTTTCGCATGAATGTTTAAAATGTTTTGATAGGTGCAATCCAAGGTTAGGAAATGTTGAATGATGAGAATGAATGTTATGAAGTTAGAAAATGTTGAATGATGAGAATGAATGTTGAATGTTTCGGATGTTATGGAAGAATGAATGTTGGGAAAGAATGAATGGGAAGTGTTAGGAATGTTTAAAATGTTATTCTAAGTTGGGAAATGTTCAATGTTGAGAATGAATGTTATGGTAAGAATCAATGTTGGGAAAAAATGAATGGGAGGTGTTAGAGAAAAAGGAATGTTGGGAAAGAATGAATGGGAGATGTTATGGAAGAAGGAATGTTTTCAATTTGTTATGTTGAGAATAAATGTTATTATAATATGTTTTGCATGAATGTTTAAAATGTCTTGATAGGTGCAACAACCCAAGGGTAGGAAATGTTGAATGATGAGAATGAATGTTATGGAAGAATGACTGTTGGGAAAGAATGAATGGGAGGTGTTGGGAATATTTAAAATGTTAATCTAAGTTAGGAAATATTCAATGTTGAAAATGAATGTTATGGTAAGAATTAATGTTGGGCAGAAGTTTATGAATGTTAAAATTTTTGATAGAAATATGGATGAATTAGGAAGTTTAAAAGCAAATATATGTTAAGTTCAAATTTTGATATAATGGATTTTTAATTAATTTAATTTTTATTTTCAATGTTCAGGTACATTTGATGCGGCTGAAATCATGGCAAATGGGGGTAACGGTTTTTTTGTTTTTTAATCATAAGCGAAGATTCCAGGATTGTGAAGTTTGTGTTAAATTAGAGCAATGATTTTAAACAACAATTTGATGAATTTTCATTGATTTGTTGTAAATAATCATTTCTCTAATTTAGCATAAGCTTCACAATCCTGGAATCCTTGCTTGTGATTAAAAATCAAATGATCGTTGTCTCCATTTGCCATGATTTCAGTTATGTGAATTTGCATAAGCGATATTTTAAATTAAAGATTTGGGACGGAGAACTTGGTGACAATTTACAGACATCTATTTAAGATCATATTTATGGTGAAGTACGTATTAAAGAAACATGTTCGATGGATTAAAAGAATACAAAATTTAATAGGTCTTTTTGTGATTTTTCGTTAGCATCAATCAACCAAAAGTAAAAATTCGGGGCGGAGTGGGGATAGCCACATCCGTTATCTCATCCCTTAGTGGTCTAATAGACATATGGGGACCCGAATAAAGTACTTTTGAATTTTCAAATTATATTTGAATTCATTTTTAAGCATGTTAAAGTACAACCATTTAAGCTCTTATGTTAGTTGTCATTCAAGAAAATATTCATAAAATCTCAATGAAAAAATACTGTGCACAACAATTTTGATAATTGGACAAAAAATATATTGCACACAACAATTGACATGGACAAAAATATAGATCAATTTATTTTTGATATGTAGTTAAAAACATCGCAATGGAATGCCATCTTCAACTATCCGTTCATGGTCACATATGGATAGTTTCCATTTTTTGGTTTTTAACTGTTTTTTTTATGGAACTTGTATCAATTTTATTCGAGATGCACATACTAAATGACTATATTGACAACATATAACATCGGGCTCATAATCTTGAAAGTAGACATAATTTTTAGTCATATGCGTCTGCTGAAAAAAGTAGCATTTTAAAATGATGGATCCTCTTTCGTATGTAAATCCGTTGTCGTTGTAGTCCTCCAATAACTTCATTTTTCCTTCAGTGCATCGCATCAAATAATATTTGACATTTTCGTTGTTGTCTACAGGTGCAATCACAGCGAAAACATCTCCTGCGCAAGTTATGATTGGTGTTAGCGTATTTAAATGAATTAAATTGACTACTTATGGCGATGGATTAGAATGAACAATTGACTAAAAAGTCAAAAACAAGTTTATTACCTTCTCTTACGAGATCTGAAATTCTATCGCCATCAGACGATATTGCTATTTCTTCTGATTCTAATTCTTCAACACTTGCCAGTGGCATTTTTCCTTTTGGATTAATCTCTGTGTGTCTCCAAGCTTTTACGTAGTTGTTTGTTATGTTTTTACAAACTTCTGTAGACTCAACATTTTCAATGCAAATATGAAAAAAGCATGATTGCTTTCTACTGTCAAATGCAAACACGTTGTGAAATGATTTTGTTTGAATAGAGTGAAGATATCTAGTTCCATGTATGGTGCTAGCGTCATATGGTATTGATCTATTTATATCTTGGACCCCAACAAGCCAAAAAAACCTACACAATAAATAGTGTACATGTGTACTTAAATGTTAGTATATACATTTTTTTAAATTTTAAGAAATAATATAAATTAAAAAAATAGTGGACATACCTGCCCACGTCTTTTGATTGTTGATTATAATCATGGCTTAGATTTAATTGACACCATTGGACAACCTCTGCAACTGAATGAAACCGTGCTGAAGAATAGTTCATTTGCCATCTTCGAAGTGCTCTTTTCACGCATGCTCCTGCACCATCATGCTCACCTTTTCCATGCACAGTTTCAAAGAAATTCCAGCGATGTTTAATGTTCAGCGCTTTATGAAGTCGACATAACCAAAAAAATGATCGTGAAGATTTAAATTGACCCGCACATCCATCAGACCATATCCAATGCTCTTTGAATTTGACTTCGCGTTTTTTCAGTGAGTCATAGAAAATATTTTATATACAATGTTGGACAAAATGTGTGTCGTGTGTACGATCATCGCTGATATAGAAGTGATATTCTTTAATCACATCTCGATTGTCACATGTGCTTTCAATGCCATCGACATCCTGTTGAGAATGTCTATATACAACATGGACAAATATCGAAACTTGGTCAGAGTGATAGTATTCACTCTGTATTTCTTTTTGTGCAGCAAATGTATAGTTTTCAGCAAAATCAACCACTGACAAAATTGTTCCGGGTGGAAAAATTTCACGAGACTGTTTGAATTGAAGATCTTGCCATCGTGCTCTATGTGAATGCTGGGTGTATTTATAAATTTCGCTTTCAAATTTTTTGAGAAAATATATGACGCATATCTTGTCTTCTAGCAAATCAATTCTTTTGGAATGTGAATCACTAGAACTTGTATTATAGTTGATGTATTCGTATCTCTTCCAATCAACATTTACATTTGAAAACGATTGATCATTATCGATAGGATATTTATTGTGGAATAACACCAAATTTCCACAATGATGACAATGTTTTCCATTGACACATTTCTTTGAATAAAATACTTCATCGTGATTTCTCTCACATAAAATTTGAGATATGAATTCACGTATCGTCGGCGGAGGTAGTGAATTTGTCCAAAACATTTTACCAAATTCAAGAAACGTGTCATAATATAACTGAAATTGCACATGATAACGGCAACAACATGTATCACGTATAGTTATAGGTCAAACATACCATGGTTTTTGTTGCACAAATGTAGTGATTGATATATTAATTCCACGATGATCTTCCTTGAATTTATTGAACAATTGTACTTGTGTCATGTCCATTATATGTTTTGGTTGTCTTTCATATACATTTCGTGATATTCTTTTGCGTATCACATCTCTTGAATTTGGTGAAACTCGAGCATGTTCCAACCAATATTCTCGTACAATATCTTTAACACCTGCTCCTAATCTATCTTTGTAAGGTTGTCTACAAATAATTGCCCAACAAGCAAGTTCATTATTTTCATCTATTTGCATTCTGAATTTGCTATGTTTGTATAATGTCTTTCTTGATGTTCCAACTGCTTTTGCTAGTTCTGTTGTCAAACGCTTTTGTTTAGTACTAGCTGAAAGAATTGATGTATGAATTGCTTTACGTGCAGCACTGATATCTTTATTCCTGGATTTTCCAATTTTTTTTATTGCATCGCCTATATTTTCCATCACATTTTGTTTCAATTTCGACTCTTTTGTTACTTTGTGAATACCCAATAATGATGTAGCACCTTCTAACTTCTTGGACACTAATAAACATCTCAAAATTTGTGCCTGTACTGCTATTGAGTAATCCTTGAGAACTTCATCATAAATTTTTGTAGCACGATATCGTGCAACATGTATTGGTAGTTTTTCTCCATATTTGTCGCAATCAATGTCTTCTAACATTTCATCATCAATAGTAAAAGTACCTATACATCAAGTTAAATTTAATTTAACATATATCAAAAAATAAAATTCACTATAAAAAAATGAATTTGAAAAATATATGATATATACATACCAGGTCCAATTTCTGGATCTTGAACTTGATCTTCAATATTGATTTCATCGGCATTAGCATGTAAATCACTATTTACATCTTCTACAATGTTCTTTTCAACTTCAATTTGTTATTCTTGTACTCTATTTTCAATTTCCATTTCTTCAACATTATCATGTAAATCTGTATTTATATCTTCAATAGTTCTCTCTTCCGTTTCGGCAACCCTTTGTTTTTTGGCAATATATCTGAGTTTTTGTTTCTCTCTATTATCATCATCATCACGTTTACGATCAACTTTTCTTTGACGTTTTCTCTTATTGCCCATGGTTGTTTAATCTATAGACGATAAATTAAAGAATCATGTTACTTTATAGTCAAAATAAATAAATTAAGATTTAAAAACATTTACGGAATTTATAAAAACATGAACTGAAATTTACTTTACCTTATAAAAATTTTGTAAGAGTCTTTTGAAGAAGATTTCTTTGGAATTAACTTTCCTTTGAAAAAACTCTCTGAACAAAAATCTTCTTTGGAAAATAATAAAAAAACCTTGTGCCAAGGAAGAAAATAAAACACCTTGTAAATAAATCTTTGTTGTAAAATTCATTGCAAAAATACTTTTTTGAAAAAATATCTACGAAAAAAACCACTAGAAAAAAGTACTTTGAATAAAAACTTATTTATAAATATATCTGGGAAAAAATCATTGTAAAGAAATAACTCTTTGAAAAAAAACTCATTTCAAAGAAATAAGAAGTACAAAATTACCTTGCAAAAAATCCTTTGCAAAATACCTTAGCAAGATAACTATTTGAAAAAACTCCTTTCAAATAAATAAGAAGTGCAAAACTACTTTGGAAAAAAATCATTTGCAAAATACCTTAGCAAAACAACTATTTGAAAAAACCTCTTTCAATTAAATAAAAAGTGCAAAGCTACTTTGAAAAAAAACCATCCTTGCAAAGAACCTCCTTGCAAACATGTCTAAGAAAAGAAATATTTTGAAAAAGCTCCTTGCAAATATCCCTTAAAAAAAACACTTTCAATGTGTCTTTTGGAAAAAAGAAGAAGAAACATACTTTGTAAAAACCTCTTTTTGCAAAAAATGTCTTCTTTGCAAATATACAATAAGAAAAGAAATATTTTGAAAAAACTTCTTGCAAATATGCCTTAGAAAAAAATCACCTTCAATGTGCCTTTGAAAAAAAGAAGAAACATACTTTGTAAAAACCTCCTTTTGCAAAAAATGTCTTCTTTGTAAAAATGCAATAAGAAAAGAGATATTTTGGAAAAACTCCTTGCAAATATGCCTTAGAAAAAAAAACTCCTTCAATGTGCCTTTTGTAAAAAAGAAGAAGAAACATACCTTGTAAAAACCTCCTTTTGCAAAAATTATCTCCTCCTTCCGAAATTAGTTTGACAAAAAAATGCGAAGTTCAAACATGCGAAAATAATGAATTAACTTTAAGTTTATTTATATGAGTATAAAAAATATATTTGGTTTTTTTTTTTCGGCCGACGTGTTTTTTTTTCCGTTTAGTTATTCGGCCGAATAACCTTCGCCATAATTTACGGCTCCGTTACGGAAAACAATTATTCGGCCGAATAATTATTCGGCTGAATAATTATTCGGCCGAATAATTATTTCGGCCGAATAATCTCTGAAACATGAAAGATTCAGATCTCTGCAAAATTTTCAGGTTTCTCCATTTTCGGAAGGAGAAAACCACCTCTTACACAACAAAACGAATGTCGGACTTCATACCAGTAGATTCATCATTGAATCTACTTTACGAGGGTATAAATTTTGTTGTATATAGATAAGAACTGATATTTTTTAAGTTTTATCTTCGTAACATGTGTCGAGTTATGATTCAGCTCTTTAAAAAAACAGTGAAAAGAAAAATCCATAACTTTGAAAATACAACACCAAAAAAATCGAAAAAAATGTGGGACTCTTCATTGACGTGTCTACTTCAAAAGGGTGTTCGTATATTTTTTGCTTTTATAGTGGATTGAGAGAAAAGTGGTGCAACAAAAAGGTTGTTGAAAATCGACTGAGTTTCCCCATTGATCGACTTTAAAAAAATATAATAATTAGTATAGAGGTCCATTGGATGCAAACTTATAGTCAGGCACTAGTACATTGTGTGTAGATTGTCGTAGCATTTTCAGTTTTTGCAAAACACAAGTCTAACAACGATTTTAGTGGTGCAACAAATCATAACTCTTTTCTAGTCTTTTCATTTTATAAGAACACGCTGTCAAACATTTGCGAAATCGACATATCAAATCTTAATAAAAAAAATTGAAAAAATTATGAGTAGAAAGCTAACATAATTCTACAAAAGTTTTCTTTTTACGGCAAAGTGAAATTTTAAACAAAAATATCACTTTTGTTCGCCCGAAGTTGAAAAACATGAAAAAACCAGAATTATTTTCTCACGAGACCCCCCAAAATAGACACCCATCTTCATTTTTTCACCCTAAGTCACCATGTGGACCAAATTAAGGTCCAATGGGACAAGTATAGCCCAGGATCTCCTACCTAGGAGGACGCAGAGACTATGCGTCGAGATTTTCCCTCACTATTTTGATCATAACTTTGGGACGAAGTTTCCTGAAGGGTGGGTGTATGTAACGCCCCATATTTTGACTAGGCATGTTTATCGGTTAGACTTATTGCACTTTATTTGCATATTATCTGTTGGACTCGGCTAGACTGAGTAAACTATATTTTCGACATATTAGACCTTATTATATGTTGCTACTATGTTTATGATGTTACTATGATTATGTTGATACTATGATTATGATGTTACCATTCTCATGATGTTATTATGTTTATGCAGTTACTATGTTGTAGTTATCACGAGATTCCTTTCTTTCATAATGACGGTGTATGTTTAATAATCGTCCTTGATGAAGTGTGATATATATGACGTGGTACGTGGATACCAACCCATGATGTGATCGATTTAATGGTTTTATGTGAGGAAATGAAATGATGTTGATAATATGGACCAACTAATGATCGAATGGAAATATTTGTTATAGATATATGTATGCAAAATACTAATCTGCAGGACACAGGGGCTATGTGGTAGCCGGATATCTGATATGATATGAGGAATAAGTAAACAATGAACATTAAATCTTAGCAACCAACATGATGATACGATGACACAAACTGATAATCCCAGTAACAACACATCATGATTTTTACAGGGTATAGACCCAGTATGTTGAGAAGGATGGAGGCATTTCCCACCCTATGTTTTATGATACCTGAGGTCGTGGGAGGGTTGTGTTGAGTCACACTCCCCTAGATGTGTGATGACGATGGTCAGATTCCTGCTCGGAGAGATTAGGTCCATTGTTAGCTGACGCTATCGGACTCACTTTCTATATGTGGTCAGGTCAGTGAAGCCTACACCACATCCTTACTAGCAGAGAACAAATAGGGAGGATGCAGAAGTAGGATATGATGGGAGGATGTGTTAGCTAGTATGGTTGGGGATTAGGAGTTCTATCGCACTATGTAGTGGTAGTAGGTACCCCTCCCCTGAACATAATTGATTAATTGATTACTGTGAACCTACGTATAATGATGTTAAACCTTGATTGTTAAACCATTAAACAACTCATAATGTTAAAATGATTATGTTAAGTATCTATGATTATTACATCTGCATTGGTATTGTTAATTAGTAGATACGCATAGGAAGGATATGCTTACTTATAGCACATATGTGATCTGTGCATACGCTAGCCACACATGTAGACTTTGCATATATACACTAGTATCGTTATACAAATACTTATAGGTTAAATTATGGTGTAAGTGAAACAATGAGTTCATTATACATTTATTCTAGATAGGTAATGGAAGTTAAGCAAGACGTTAACTAATCCTTAACTAAATGTGAGTACTATAATGAATGATTGAGTTGAGTATCGTCGATTGGAATTATTATCAAAATTTGTCGTAACCAAGTATAAACATTGTTCCATATATTCAATAGTAAAGTTGTACTGTTTAACTATTAATTATGATTGGTTAAACCCTTAAGGGTACTTTGTCTATAAGTATAGAAGTACTAGGTTGATAATCAGATACTTAGGAAGAACACAAACAATTAGTGTTAATTAATATTCATTATTATTATTATTATTATCATTATTGTTAGCATTATTATTAATAATTGGATTAAATAATTATTATTGTTAATATCATCATGAGTATTATGGTTTAAACTATCATGAAATAAGTAATTTCATTATGCTAGTTAAATTAACTATTTAAATATATGGATTTATTCTGCCTCTTTGGATAAGTGGAATATTATTATTATTTAAACAAGTTGGAAGTAAATTGTGTAATGTGAATGATATTATATTAATATTGTATGAATATTTAAACAATTTTGGAAATCAGAACATCCTTGTCGAATCTGATTTTGATTAAGCAATCAAGACATGGGAATCCTCATTATGCCAACTTATGCTTATTAATTATTATCCTATCCTAAAACATTTAAAACAGAAGTGGTAGATGGATTTGTCAATTAAGAAGATAGGCCTCATAAAGAAAACCAGTAGCGGTCATTCATAAGAATTAATAAATAATTGGAGTTGAAAGTTGTTATTGGAATTATCGGTTTGTGGGCTCGGGGGCTAGGAATTCTGTTGATTTCCTAGGGCCAACACGATCAGAGCTGGTTGACAGGGTGGATTATTCAGTCAGTTTCTAAGTTCAAAAGAGGATAAGTTGAAGGAATCTGCGAGAATCTAAAGGGGACCACTTACCATCTACCGGATATAGGTATTTTTATCAGTATTAGTTAATTATCTACATCTGAAATCTATGCAAATAGCCATTTGCATAGATTTCAGATGTAGATAATTAACTAATATTGAGAAAAATACATGTATCTAATAAATGGTAAGTGGTCCCCTTTAGCTTCCCATAGATTCCTTCAACTTAGCCTCATTTGAACTTAGCAACCGACTGGATAATCCACCCTGTCGAGCAGCTCCGATCGTGATGGCCCTAGGAAATCAACAGACTTCCTAGCTCCCAAGCTCACAAACCGATAAATCTAGTAACAACTTTCCTTGTTTTGATTCTAAATAATATTTTTCTCATTCGTCTATTCAACAGGAGTTTTCCTCTTCCTCCTCGAGTGTTTCCAAAAATTCTCTTCCTCTTCCTTTCGAAATTTCTCCCCCAAAAAACAAGATCCCCCACTACCCTCTCCAACCTCCTATATACCCAACTTCCTTATGCTTCCTTCAGCCTTACTCCACCACCTTCCACCTATCTTCTCGAGACCCAAACTCATTAATCCACTCTCCGCTATTCAAGACAATTTAATATTTAACATGTTTATCAGATCATGTTTTCTCTCAAGTAGTTAAACAATAATGTTCATTAACTTAGTTCTGTTAGGCCGACTCCAATTATTTATTAATTCTTATGAATGACCACTACTGGTTTTCTTTATGAGGCTTATCTTCTTAATTGACGGATCCATCTACCGCTTCCATTTTAAATGTTTTAGGATAGGATAATAATTAATAAGCATGAGTTGGCATAACGAGGATTCCCATGTCTTGATTGCTTAATCAAAATCAGACTCGACAAGGATGTTCTGATTTCCAAATTTGTTTAAATATTCATACAATATTAATATAATATCATTCAAATTAGATAATTTACTTCCAACTTGTTTAAATAATAATAATATTCCACTTATATAAAGAGGTAGAGTAAATCCATATATTTAATTAATTTAACTAGCATAATGAAATTACTTATTAGTCCCTACCGAAGGCCATGGTAACTTTTGTATTTGATAAGCTTAGACTTTCTATTAATCTGTCTTTGATTTTTCATATTTTTTCATATATTCCAAAGTTTTTGGAATGGATTGTGAATTTTTGAATTATTTATTGTTATACCTTTCATTTTTCTTGATTGTTATTGGGCTATAGTTTTACCCGTTATTGTCGGGCCAGCGACGTAATCCTTGGAAGTTGGGTTGGTTACTTAATGCAATTGGCTATGTGTAAGGTTCAAGCTTCAAGTCAACTATCACCGCTAGTTTGCACCGTCCTTGTCCATTCACCGTCTGCACCGCTCTTGTCCATTCACTGCTCACCGCTTACCGTTCTTTTGAATTTATTTGTGTTATAAAGCTATTGTAATTAGCTCATATTTCAATTGTTAACTCATCTTTGTTTGAAGCTTTATTTCTGAATTAAAGTGTTGTTATTGTTGCTAGTCAGTTGGAATTATTTGGAATTTGTTTGGTCTTCGTGATTTAAGGTAATTCCTGGAGTTGAAACTGTGTTTTTGTTTCCAATATTGAATTCAATTGGATGAAGATTCAATTTTCGATATATGCACTCACATACCTCCTATTAATGTTGTTTATGTTACCTGCAATTTAATTTACATGGAAAGCTTTGCTTGTGTTCTGTACAACTGAACTAGTTCAAATATTTTTATATAAATGATCTAATGTACTTCTGTCCATTTGTTAGTTCTCTTCGCACACCCTATGCACTTAGAAATAAACTACTTATCGTACCAATTCTCTAAACAAGGCCAACAATACAACTAATGAGTCAAAACCGTGAGCTAGAAAGGTTGAATCATTTTTTGAGATTTATTGTTGGTTTGCAAAGGCGACCTTTTTCCTGTTATGGGCGGCAGCTTTCCTTCGAATCCTCCATGCTTTCGCCCTTACTGTCACTATACATATCTAACTATAGCTTTCCATCTTTAGCTGACCAAAACCGTGTAATCTTCCGCTTTGCTTTCATGGGAGATTTCACTGTAACTTTTTGCTGATAAAAGTCTACATCGATGGAGTGCAATCTTGTGGCAATAATCAAACATTAAGATAGGTCGATGTACTCCTATGCCAGTAACATTAGAATCTTCTATCCAACATAATTTTAGTTGTTATGTTGTCTGAAATTATAAATATTTTTTACAAAAAGATTGAATGCTACAGATTATGAACAAGAGCCCAAGGATGTAGAAAAATTTGGATTCCAGGGCAGTACCTTTAAAAAGAGAGATAGCCTTTCGAACTTTGCCCTCGCAACCATAAGAATACAACAGTAGTCTCAGCTCCACCTTCTGCGCATACGCTTTCGCTTATGATAGATCGTTAATATCATAAGGCTCTAGAGTTGGGTAGAACTAATTAGACATAGAAGCAAATCTTTACCTGTATTTGAAATGCATAAAAGTTTTGAAAATAATTAATCCTATGCTGAAATCTAAGAGACATCTTCTTTCTTCTTGACTATAACCCTTCAATTATATTAAATCTCTCTTTCCATTCTACATTTATAACACTGTAAAGAAAGAAACAATTTGAACAACTATGTGGCTTATGTGATAATAATAGCCTTAGTTTCATCTAGAAAACAACGTAACGGGATTCTATTCAGTATTCATGAATTTATGCTAATTTGAAACAAAGAGCATTGAGCCTAGAAATATCGCTATTTCTAACCTAGTAGGCATGTGCTGTGCTTACTTCAAGAATGCAATAAAAGGGTCATGCAGGTCGCACAGTTGTGTTATTTAATTCGCAGCTTCTGCTTTGAAAACGCAACATAAAGAGTGGTAGGAAGCACGTTAATTGACGAAATCGAGATGGCTGGTTTTTCACTGCTTTGACTACACATATATCTTTACTCAGTCTTCATCCATCTTACAATATAAATTAACATTTGGAATACACATCATGCGGAAAAAAAGCTCCATGTGATTTCAAAGAGTTGGGCCATTTTAAATTATATAGTTGGGTCATTCCTAATTGAAGGAAAAGCACGGTGTTACAATGATTGATCTGCTGGGAGGCTAAAAACCCCCTACCTTGGTTCCATACAACCTATTTACCCAAGAACAATACCTGGAACTATACCACGAATTTAATGGCTTAGTGGGCACAACTTCAATTAATGAGGTGTTCAGCGAAGCTAGCAGGTTTGCAGCGAAGGTAAGAGCTTGTAGTCGAAGCTATGAGGTGTCAAGCATGCATAACTTTGTTGGACACACTGTGAAAATAAGTTGTATGGTAAAGTCACCCGCATGCTCAACTGGGTGTAAATCCTTCAGTGACAAGTAGCAGCTCCTCCAACAGGTCGTAGAAGGTGTCCCTAGAAAAGTTAAAATAACGCTTCATGTGTCCAAGTATCCAAGCAGATTGGATAAAAAACGTAGAATATTATGAGGACACTGTTATGGCAGCAGCAAAGCTAGGAGGTTATAGTTATATAGGAATTGTGGGTCTAAGTGGGGTTGAAAAAAAAAACTAGCTAAAGAAATCTTCAACTGTAAGAGATCAATTTACAACAAATTACAGTAGATCTTGTTGTTTATTATATTCTATGGAAAATAAAATAGAAAGAATATGGAATTAAACCAATGCCGATTCCTGTTATCAAATTTATGTATGGTTGGCAACACCGACTATGACTTGTTGTCTATGAGAAACTGTCTATCGTCAATGAAACCTTCAACAATGACTACCAGCAAGGATTGGCTATTGGCACCTGTAAATGATTGGCTAGGCCTCCTGCCTCTATGACTACCGGCTAGCAATGAAACCTGTAAATGGTCAGTTAGGCCTCCTGGCGACAAATGTTGCTTCTGGGAAAAGTCATATTCTTCATCTAGTTCCCGCATTTTCTAATAGTCGAATCGATTATTGAATACATGTAATTTTATTCCCCATCCATATTCGTGTAGTTCAAAAGGAGAAGACCTAGCAGCTAGGAAACCTAATCAGCAGCTTTGCCATAGCTGCTAGACCTTGATAACGATTCTAATACAACAATGATAACGATTCTAATACAACAAGTAAAAATTATTTGTAGGTACATTGATAATAAAATAATTTCGTAACAAATCATCCAGGTGGTGGAGTGATTTAATCATTTAAATTAATTATTTTTTCTCCGGCGTGGAACACAGCATATACGAGGCCATCCATGGAGTACATGGAACAATTTTGACATTTGTCGATGTGCATGCAATTTGTGATGGCGTCGCTATTTTGACATGATGGTGTCTTCCATGTACTTTTTGTTATTCGCATAACACACATTAATGACGCAGGTTGTGGTGCTCAACATAGTGTCCACGTATAAGAATTAGTCATTTGAATTAATTGAGTTGCGCATATCAAAGGTAATTAATTGAGTTGTCTTGAGTGCACAATTACCTATAGAAGACAACATATACGAGGCTATTGCATGGGACTATTGTGACACCTATTCCAACTACAACTCCGATTCTTTGTTGATAGTGAATTCAGTAACGTTATCGTCCTAGGTTTAGCAAGGATTATGGAGGCGGGTTAGCGTTGATTGGACTGGACAGTCCATACATTCTTCTAGTGCAGCCTAAATAAGAGGAACTACGCATGCATATGTAACGGCCCGACTTCATCGATCCTGTGAGGAAGAGAATCAAGAGCAGTCTCCCGTGAACAAAAGACATACAATTAATTTCCCTAAACATAAATCAGATGGCCCTGCTCCCTCCTTGATGTTCCACGCTACTTACTTCCATCTCATTCAGGCATTATGATGCGGCTACTCCGGTAGGAAGGAAAGGCCAAAAGCAATCGTTGATTCTGTGCATGAATTTATGGTTCCTTCTCAATCGATGAGTGTGAGCATAGCAGGAACCAACTCCGATTTTATTTCTGATTTGATCCCAGCAAAGATAGAAGGAACCCTTCAGAAACGATAGAAGGAAGGAGCACACCGTTGCTAGATTTCTTGTACAACGCATCAGCTAGAGTTCACGCCAACGCAATTTTAGAATCAATTGTTCTTCTTGCAGATAATATGCTTTCACCAAATCGATGGTACAAGGCGGTTAGTTATTTATTACATTTCTCTTTGGTGTGATATTAGAAATATATCTTCCAAAATCCTTTTGGTTGGGTCTGCAGAATTATTTAATTATTGACTATGATTTTCCTCTGAATCCCTATTTCACTTTTGAACTCTAGTTGAGTAATTACTAATTATTATCGGTGAGGTCCAAGCTTCGTTGTGACTATTTTCTTGGCTGCATCTCTTTGCTTGAGTTTTGACGATGTAAAATATTTTTTATTTTATGTTTTCCAAATAATTTTAATAGTTTTCACTCCTTGTTTGGGACTTCAGGATGTGAAATATTTTTCTTTCCAAGATGTTATATACTTTTATTTTATAGTCTTTAAAATGTCTTTCCATTTCCAATCGGCTGAGTAGTTCGCGGCTATGTGATGGACTTTGTTTTCATTTTTCTTTTAAATATTTTTTCATTGAATGAAGGGTTGAGATGAAGAACCAATTGATATCTTTTTTTTTAATGTATTTGATTTATAAATAGATTCAATTTTGAGAAAGTTAAGAAAAAGCTGTATATAATACCTTATTTTTCTTATTTAGCCATTGCGTTATTTTCGGTGTACCACTCTTATATGATGAGTGGTTGACAGCTTTATTTACAAGATGTCTATTTTCATTACTCCATATTAAATACTAATTTTTATTACTATTTCAGAGTGTTTTCATATATTGATGTTATTTAAAGAAAATCTACTCTTATCTTGAATAAGGAATATTAGTGCTTGTATTTGATTTATAATTGCTTCCATAAATGAGTAATTAGGAAAAACTAAATTCATAGTACCATAAATAAACTATTTAATATTGTTTGTTTACTATATGTTCATATATCTTTTTTTAACAGATATGGATTTGGAATATCTTTCAATATTGATATATCTTTTTTGTAACAGATATGGATTTGGAATATCTTTCAATATTGTAGGAATATCTTTCAATATTGATATATCTTTTTTGTAACAGATATGGATTTGGAATATCTTTCAATATTGTATTCTTATTGCTGGAAAATATAAGAACAACATAATGCTATTCAACATTCAACATATAGAGAGAAGATTTCTTCCACATCCAACATTTTCAATATACCATCTACGAGAATGCTATTCAACATTCAACATATGGAGACATTCAACATATGGAGAGAGGGCATTTTTTGAGAAACTAATTCATTTTCATAATTGAGATACGATGAGATTGATAAGAGAGGATTGGCTACTTAGAAACAAACACATCTTTCCACATTTGGATGTCAAGTGGTGTTGTGAATGGCATGCATCATCTTGTAGGTCGATAAGAGAGGATTGGCTACTTAGAAACAAACACATCTTTCCACATTTGGATGTCAAGTGGTATTGTGAATGGCATGCATCATCTTGTATATATGAAAAGAAGTAAAATCCATACAAATTTGGATCTTATTGTTATCAATGTGACATGACTTTGTATATTTGAATAGGATGTGTTTATTAATATATACATCATTTTGTATATATGAATAGCATTTATTGTATCGTATGTTGAAGATATTGTTTTGTAACTTTCCATTAGTAAAACTTGTTAGAGTTGGATGTGCTTTTAATTGTGTTGAAAAATTAACAACCTCCTTCTCAATAATCTAGCAAAAATGATTTATCTAAGTTTTGTACTTTTTGCAATTTTGCAAATCAATAATTTAGCAAAAATGATTTATCTAAGTTTTGTACTTTTTTCAATTTTGCAAATCCGTATGGACTTACAAATGCTTGCAATGATTTTAAATTACTTTGTTTTTTCATATAGAAAATAAATCAAATTACCTTCCTTTTGCATATGGAAAGGAAATCATATCTATACTTAGATTATATAAAACTGTTATTTTGGTTATTATTTATCAAAATCTGGTCATTATTTGTTCTTCCTTTTTTATATATCGAAAGGAAATCATATGAATACTTAGTTTTCATACAGTTACTATTTGATTATTATTGGTGAAATTTGGTCATTATTTGTTTTTTTTTTTTATATCGAAAGGAAATTATTGGAAAGGAAATTATTGGTGAAATTTGGTCATTATTTGTTTTTTTTTTTATATCAAAAGGAAATTATTGGTGAAATTTGGTCATTATTTGTTTTTTTTTATATCGAAAGGAAATCATATGAATACTTAGTTTTCATACAATTACTATTTGCTTATTATTGGTGAAATTTGGTCATTATTTGCAAACACGTACTTATTATTACATTGTTTCTCAGGAATAAACAAAAACAATACACAATCCATGTTTAGACAAAATACAAAGGACATACCTAAGTGATTAAATTAAGCAAAGGATAACAAAGACACAATCCATGTTTAGACAAAGTACAAAGGACATACCTGAATGATTAAATCAAGCAAAGGATAACAAAGATAAATACGAGAAATAGAAGTTATGCTATTACATTATATGTAAGAAAAGTTTCATCACATATTTATTCACAATTTGATACATGTCATGAATAATAGATACTAGGAATTATAATAAAAAGTGCATTGTATAATCTACCCTTGACAACATCTTAGAAGAACTATTTTTCATATCACATGCATCTTTTTCATCTTTAGGAATAATTTGAAAATTACAACTTGCAAAATGTCAGTAATAATAGATGTTGAAAATTATAAGAAAAAACGCATTATAGAAGCTAGCATTGGCAATGTCTTAGAGGAACAAGGCCTTTTCAAATTACATGGATTTTCATATACATCAGGAGATTGTTTATTTGGTACATTACAAGTTCTATTGCATTTTTTATACTCGTCAATCGAATTGCGAAATGGCCTTCATACATGCATTTTTTTCATCTTTAGGAATAATTTGAAAATTACAACTTGCAAAATGTAGATGTTGAAAATTATAAGAAAAAACGCATTATGGAAGCTAGCATTGGCAATGTCTTAGAGGAACAAGGCCTTTTCAAATTACATGGATTTTCATATACATCAGGAGATTGTTTATTTGGTACATTACAAGTTCTATTGCATTTTTTATACTCGTCAATCGAATTGCGAAATGGACTTCATATACATCGGGAGATTGTTTATTTGGTACATTACAAATTCTATTGCATTTGTGATACTCGTCTATCGAATTGCGAAATGGCCTACTAGATCACTTCTTAGAATTCTTAGGAAACAACAATACAGAGGCATTGGAGTCATTTCAATATGAACTGTCTCCTGAATTCCTATATCAATTACATGGTATTTTCGATGTTGATACATATCTATTCAAAATTCGGTTGTCTGCATCTATCAATATCAATGAGATGGAAATAGGGCTATGGGGAGATACATTTTGCATACTTTGGATAGCGAAGTGGTTGAATATATCAATTAGAATTTGGTCATTAACTAGGAAGAGTAGATATTTATTGTTTAATGCAATAGCAAGTATAAATCCATATTGCATCTTGTTTCATGATGCTAATCCTACTTGTGGTCACTATGAACCTTTACTATACAAATTGACAATATGCAATTTCATAGGACATAATACTTATTTGTCATCGATGTGAAAAGAACTTAATCATCATTGGAACTCCATTGCAGTTGACATGAATTTACATGGGTTAAATAGAACAACCACAAACATAGTACCACAAACATAGTAAACTGTGGAGACAATATTTTCAATGCAGTATGTTATTTGATAGCATTCGACTTTAATGTACAGTCTCTTAGATTGTACATAGCATGTAATCGTTTTGCAATGCAATTATAAGATGCAATCAAGATGCATTTCATTGTTTGAAACATCTACCAAATAACGTCATATGCAATATGAAAGGAATTAAAAATTGGCAAGGATATCTGATAAATATGGCAATGCCATACGAACAAGGAAAAATAGAAGGTGGACCATTTTGTTTGCAATGGATATCAACCATATTCAATGCAAATATTCATATCTGGTCTTTTGTTAATAAGACAATATCAGAATCAGATTTAGTAAATTCGAATTCTAATGAAACATATGACATAATATCATTCAAAATATATACATCTCATATACATTATGAGCCAATTATCAGACAAGAACATCAACGCAAATTACATTTGCATTGTAGTCGATTGACAATGGGACAAAGTAAAAAACATAGAGCTGAACATTTGATAGAAAGAGAACATGATATCACATACAACGTGGAACAATGTGAACTGAATATGCGTTCAACGAATAGACATAATATACATTGCAATAAATTAAAAGAAATTGCACGTATGACAATTATAGAAAAAGACAAAGAAACTAGTCAACATATTGTGAAAGGCAATGAAGAGAGATGCAATGCAAATTGTAGAAAGACAATAACATTTTCAATCGATTATAATAGGTGCAACTTGGATAGTGATGGAAAAGAAACAGAAGCAAGTAACGTCTGTTTTCCAGGCACGTCCAATCTACTAGACCAATTGAATATGGAATCAACTAAGCTCGCGTAAGCTAAATTAAAAAAAAAAAAACAATCCAAACAATTTCTACACCAATTGTAGTCAATGGCGATGAATCCAATAAACACTTGATCTTAGACAATCAAGAACTATGCTATCCAAATTTTGCAAATCCATCTACATTGTCAATTGATCATGACAAATGCAACTACAATAACAATGAAAAGGGAGTAGTGGCTATTAATAAACCCTTTGCAAATTTGAACAATTTAAGAACGGTACCTAATAACACAATAAAACTTAGGTATCATAAACTGAAACAAATATTATGTGCAAACAAAGTTACTGAAACTTTTTCAGTTACTAAGCATGTACCTAGAAATAAAAAAACGACAAGGAAAATTTATATGACACAGATTGAAGATACGCCAAAAAAAAGTTGTTCAATTTGTGAATAGTTGCAATTCGAAAAAAACATGAACAATATGACGCATGATATAGAAACCGATTACCAAAGTTTAGTACAAAATTGAAAAGAATTTGCAACTAAAAAAATATGTACACTTTGCAAAAGGTCAATTCAAAATGGGAAATTACCACAATTTACAGTACCTAAACAAATTAGACGTAATATCCCACTTCCTACTGTAGCAACACTTTCAGAACTTGAAGAGCGACTAGTATCCCTAAGAATTTATTTTGCACAAATAAGACAATGGGGCTATAAACGATAAGACTAGAAGGTACAATTATCAATGTCCCTATACATATGGATGTCATTCAAAAATCATTGCCTCAATTTGTAGATGAAACAATGACAATTGCAATTGCATTAAAAAGATGATTGCAATACAAAAATGCATATCAAACAGGAAAAGTGCGTGTGAGAGTCGTTATGCGTGCATTGAAAGAACTATGTTCAAGGCATCTATACAAAACATAGAACATTTGTATAAACAAATAATGGAGCATTGCACTTGGACAATACATTAACAATTCAATTCAAAATGGAAACGATGGTAATAGAGATGACATAGATAATGACTTGGAAGATGAGAGACCTGCTGAAACATTAATAAATGGATTTACAAAATCGCAACGTGTTCGTGATCTACAAGATAAAATTGTTGAAGTTGAAGTTGCACTGGAATATTCAAGGACAAATATGCAGAGGAAATGAACTTTACAACACTTTTCTCTATGGAGATCCACGTGATGATGACATTGAAGAAAGATTCAGTTATCATAAAATAGTAAAATGGGAGTTACAACATGCATCTGGGTGAATTTTCAAATCACACAACAAATTTGTTTTTCAAGGCAATGTGTATAATCATTGACCAAGTCATGTCTTGCATATGGATACAAATAAGAAAGGGACAACTAAGAGGAAGGAAGTTAGTTGTAAGGGACGTTAAGTACAAGCCAAATTTAGAACAACTATTGAAATCTGAAATTGGCTACATGGACTTCAAGAACATACGCATTTCTCCTGATTACCTACAACAAAGCAAAAATAATATATTTGCAATGATACAACAATTAGGTCCACCAACATTCTTTGTTACATTCACAAGTGCAGAGCATCAATGGACACCATTAGTAAATGCATTGACTGAGTTGTGCAATAAAAGAAGAAACAAAAAACACATTGAAACCATAGAAGACCTTGATATCGATTACATTATAAGAAAATACCCAGTAACATGTATCTGTTACTATAGACATAAAATCAATGCCATAAAACAATTGATGTGTCATGATGATGCATTATTTGGAAAAAACTTGGATTACTACTTTGTAACAAATTTCCAGAATAGAGGAAGCGAACATGATCATGCATTGTTATGGATAGAATCTGCTCCAATATTTGGAAAAGTTTTCAACTCAAATATTAAGAAGTTCGTGGACAATTATATAACTTGTAACACGGACCATTTGGATGCAAAAATTGCCAATATACATATACATAACCATACAAAAAGTTGTAAAAAGAACAAGAAAACCCGTTGTAGATACAATTTTCCCATGCCTCTAATGAAAAGCACAAGAATCCTTGTGCCGATGGAATCCACAAATGAAACAATCTGCAATAGATCAAATTCATTGTTTGCAACTCTAGATAATACCCAATATAATGACTCAATGAGTTTTGAAGACTTATTGAATGACCTAATGAAAAGCACAAGAATCCTTGTGCCAATGGAATCCACAAATGAAACAATCTGCAATAGATCAAATTCACTGTTTGCAACTCTAGATAATACCCAATATAATGACTTAATGAATTTTGAAGACTTATTGAATGACCAGGACCTATCAGAAACTGATTACATTGAAGCAATACAATGTCACATAAAACAACCAACAATATTTCTAAAGAGAAAACCATCACATACCTGGAACAATAGTTTTGCACCAGACATGCCATGTCCATGGAATGCAAATACAGATGCTCAATACATACTCAACGCATATGCAACATCATCTTATTGTAGTTCATATATGACCAAACTAGATAAGTCTATGACACATGCATTTAGAAAAATACGCAAAGAACATGAGAAAAGCAAAATCAATGTTATAGAAATTATACATACTCTTGGAAATACACTACTTAACCTTCAACAAATGTCTGCTCAACAAGCAGTGCATATATCACTTTCAATGCCCTTAAATTGCAACTCAAGGCAATGTGTTTTTATAAACACATCTCCATCGGATGAATGAACATTTATTCTCAAGCCAACATTTCTGTTAAATCAAGAGCCTGGCAATTCAGAAGATGTCATGTGTCGCTCTATCATTGATTATTACATAGCACGCCCAACTGCAATCAAACAAATATGCCTAGCAAAGTTTGTATCCAATTATAAGAAAGATGGGACACCAATATCAAAGAGAAAGAAACCAAATGTAATTCGATTTTTCAACTATAAAAATCATGTTGACTATGAAAACTACTGTAGAGAGAAGCTATTACTATATGTTCCATTTCATAATAATGAACAAACGTTGAAACACTGCCTCCCAACCAAGAAAGCAGCCTATATTTTAAACCAACATACAATACAAATAAATGAATCCAAATTTACATGCAATATCAATCCTTTGTGGGGTGAATTGGATACTGTAATCAAACATGTAGACAATAAAACTATAGACAATTCTGAAACATTGACAAAGAAACAAGAAACCAGAAATCCTTCCGAATACTATGACTTGCAAACAGATTTAGAATGGATATCACACACTCATTTGAAAAAATCTATCAACATCGGATATCAAGTAACAGAGCATCCATTTTTTTTAGAAAACCAAGAGTACTACAAGATTAGAAGGATGATTAACAAAGAACAACGAGCATTTGTTAAAGACATTGCAATGAAAAAACATAGAGACATATACACGCCATTATACTTGTTCCTTGCTGGTGGGGTAGGAACAGACAAAACATTCACAACAAAGGCAATATTTCAAATGCTTATACGAATCTATGATGCGCATGAAAGTATTGATCCTCCAAATCCAAAGGGATTGATCCTAGCATATACTGGTAAGGCTGCATATAACGCAGGTGGAACAACAATTCATTCAGCATTGTTGATGCCATTCAACAAATCAGAATTCCTCCCACTTAGTAAGGACATGTTAGATACATTGTCAAAACTCTACCATTAGTTGCAAGTTGTTTTCATAGATGAATCATCTCTAATTGGAATTCGATTCCTATATTCAATTGATGATCACCTCAGAAACATAAAACATCTACAAACCAAATACTTTGGAAACATTGATATGATATTTTGCGGTGACTATATCAAGCACAACCTGTGCAAGATTCATGGATATTTGAACAACCTACAATAAGTAAACAATTGACAACTCATGACTTCTGGAAAGAAAATGTAAAATGCTATGATCTTCATATTACAATTCGTTAAACAAATGCGACATTTATCGCTATTCTAAATAGAATGCGAACAAATACACAAACAACTAGTGACATAGCATATCTGAATCTAAATTGTATGCGACATGCACCAAACGACCATAATTTTCCTTATCTCTTTTACAAAAACAAAGATGTTGCAACACATAACAAAAACTGTTATTATCTATGCCAGGAAATGAAATTGTAATCAATGCAATTGATGAAGAAGAACAAAGTGATGGCAACGCACCATACCATCTACATATGGAAAATCTTCCCTCGCAACTAGTTTTAAAGATAGATATGCTAATTGAAATATATGTTGGAAATTGTGACTCACAAGATGGTCTTTTCAATGGTGCAGATGGCATAATAAAAGCATATACAAAAACAAATAAGCTTGACGTCATATGGATAAATTTCCACAATCCAAAAATTGGACGACGTCAATCCAATAAATTGGCTTCTCTGTATACATCAAACATATGCCAAGATTGGACACCTATATTGTGAATGTCAAAACCAATACCAAGAATAGGAAAAACAAACAATTTGAAAGTTCAGAAACAATTCCCAGTGCAACTTGCATGTGCACAAACAATACATAGATCACAAGGATTAACAAATTCTATGGTGTTGCATTTGACCAAACTGGCATACAAATACATGGATTAGTATACACAACATTGTCTCATGTAAGGAACATATAGTCATTGTATCTGCTAAATGCTTTTACAAAAGATAACTTCAAGGTCAAAGACAAAGTTCATATTGAGATGCAACGCTTACGAAGCAATTCAAAATGGATTTTGCAATATGATCCGCAAAGCATAGAATTACACTCAAGTATTTTAATATTCTCCCTTAACACACGCAATATGCATATGCACATCAATGACATACTAAACGATCATGATACAATGAGATGCAACATCTTATGCTTATAGGAGACATACTTGACAGAATCAATGCTATATGAACTGCTTCCAAGTTTCCAATGCATAGCAAATTATACAAAACATGGTATACTGACATGTTTCAAAAACAATATAATCATATTAGACTATGCACATTTTGAAGAAGCAAACATTGAATCAACTCTTGCAAAAGTAGTTGTCCATGGATCACAACTTGCAATTATAAACATTTATGCTAATCCAGATGCAACATTGGACAACATAACTACTATTCTCACAAAAGCATTATCCAATTTACAACTGCATCAAAGAATCATGATCTTACGTGATTTTAATGTTGACATATCTCAAACAAATAGCAAAACAAAGGCATTAGAAAACTGTATGCATAATCACAATTTGCATCTACTTTTGGATAAGACAAATATTCCATCAAAGACAATTATTGACCATGTATGGTCAAATGTAGCTACGCAGAATTATAATATAATATATTTACATTAGATACGTATTGGAGTGACCATGATACCATTTGTGGTATTGGAGTGACCATGATACCATTTGTGGTGTCCTTGACAATACAAATGCAAATAACACATCGTACGTATTCACATATATTTATATATTTGCATCTCATTTTTTTAAATATATGTCCTTCTCATATGAACATAAATAACTATTATTTCTTTCATATGAACTTCGTTTTGCATATTTATGACTTCTTTGAACTTGAATATACCAGGAAAGCATGGCAATAGGATCTAACAGGTAAGTTCGTTTAAATTGCTAGCTTTTTTTTCCACATTTCCACAATTGTACAAGCATTCATGTCTAGAGAGAGATATATTTGTATTGACATAAAGTTACCACAATCCCAAAATCAGGAACACTAATGTAAATGATGAAGAAGAAGTCATGAGCCAATATCAAGACCCAGTTCATATGCTCTAAAAGGAAGATTTATAGCCATAGTAAATACAATATCATTACATTATCAAAGAAACATCATAAACATAGAAATGACTAATTATTTGAATCAGAACAAGTTGGACAAGCGAAACACCCATTAGCAGCAGTAGCTCACTTGGACAAGCGAAACACCCATTAGCAGCAATAGCTCACTTGGACAAGCGAAACACCCATTAGCAACAGTAGCTCACAAACAGCACAACAATTGGCTTCACAAGGGTAAATATTTATCCAATTCTTCATTTTGTTTTTCAATATATATATTTGACTATTCACTTTATATTAATTACAATCATTACTCTTAGGTCAAAGAAACTAACAGCAAGTACAACTACACCAGGAAACACAACCGATCAACAACAACCAAAAAGGTACGCATACTTCAATTCTTATTATATTCAACAACAATAATTATTATGTTCTGACAATAAGACAAATGTTTCTACTTAAATACAAATTATCAACCTCAAACATTGTCTCAATTTAAGACTTGAACAGTCGTAGAACTGGACAAGTTTTCATTGGGGACATCATGGTCGTATATAGTACATTCTTAGATCAAGCAAACAGATCACGAAAAATTTTGCACGCTGACATGACCGATGAAAAAGGTATTATGACAGTTATAGTAACTATACCAACACACCTTATTTAGTGTCATCAACAAAAAATTGTAGCTAGCAATGGCATCCGCATAATAGATTTCAAAATCTCGCCAAAAAACAAAATATGAATGTGGAGATTGTGATCGTATCATATCTTTGAATGAAACAAGTGTAGTTGAAACAATTCCTCCAGTTTGCAATGAATATAGTTTCATACCAAATACAACTGTAAAGAAACTATCATAAAATACAAATCCCTATCCAAATGCAACAAATGGTGTACTTGTTACAGCTTCCAGACCAATGGGAATGAAATATAATCTACAAATAAGGGATGGCAGCTCAAATGATGACAAAGCCAAGATATTTTTTAATATATTGTTCTTTAGTTATTTCATTTTCAAATCCCATGCTTTTATAAGTAATAATAGTTTTTTTTGCATAACAGTTACAGTTATATGAAACATTTGGACACTTTTTTACATCAATGGAAAAACAATTGCAAAGTGGAATATTTCCTATGATTTTATTAAAAAATATCACAAAGAAAAGAGAGAGAAAGGAAAGAATATTCCAAACAACACAAGAAACATTCATGACAGAACTGAAAACAGAAGCAGTGCACAGTTTAGAAAAATTAGTTTGCTCGACAACTGTTGTAAGTAGCAAAATGCATATTCATTTGTTAATTCCATTTGCATATACATTTTCAAATATTTCTACATTGCATTGAAAACTAATAACTAAAATGTTTGAACAGGAAGGCATATTGACGGAAACAAACACATATCCAACTCCATTCGAACCCATCGGCATAGAATGCAATTCCCCTACAGGAACATCTGCATTTATAGAAGAATCACTCATTGCTTGTGCAAAATGCAATAAAAACTATCCTTTTACATATGAACATTCTCTAAATGCCACTATCAAAACTATGGGAAACACTTTCATACAATGCACACTTAGAAATCCTATGTTACAAGAACTATTCCCTGCACTACAACAAATGTCATATGACGAATATTTACAAAACAAACCAGCTACTATATATATGCTACGTGATCTACAAGTGCACGGCCATTTCACATTGAACGAAGACAACATAATATTACACATCGCATAAGAAAATGGTAAGATAGAATTTCAATTACTTCTTCATATTCCTAATAGAAACTAGCATTAACATTTTGAAAACATTTTATATTCTGCAGATCAAAGGAGAATAAACAAAGAAGATCAAGCAAGCATAAAGGAAGAAGATGACAAACCATTCCAATTAGTAGTTGTTTACGTATACTAGTAGTTTTGTAAACGAGCATAAAAAAAGAAGACGACAAACCATTCCAGTTGGCAGTTTTGTACATATACTAGTAGTTTTGTATGTTATGTACATATTTTGAACATATACATCTTTGTAAATTTGTGCATATACTAGCAACTTTGTATCTTAAGTACATATACAAGTAATTTTAGCAACACTTTTGACAAATCTAACTTCACACGTTTACAATGTATTGTGCTTTTTAAAACTTACGGCAGGGACATCGCCACCCTGTGGCACTTGTTTCACGATAGTTTAACAAATAATACTCATGATGATATTAACAATAATAATTATTTAATCCAGTTATTAATAATAATACTAACAATAATAATAATAAATATTAATTAACACTAATTGTTTGTTTGCTTCCTAAGTATCGGATTATCAACCTAGTACTTCTATACTTATAGACAAAGTACCCTTAAAGGTTTAACCAATCATAATTAAAAGTTAAACAGGTCAATTTTACTGTCGAATATGGAACAATGTTTATACTTGGTTACGACAAATTCTGATAATAATTCCAATCGACGATACTCAACTCAATCATTCATTACAGTACTCACATTTAGTTAAGGATTACTTAAGGTCTTGCTTAACTTCCATTACCTATCTAGAATAAATGTATAATGAACTCATTGTTTCACTTACACCATTATTTAACTTATAAGTTTTTTTAGTATAACTATACTAGTTTATATATGCAAAGTCTACATGTGGTCAGGGTATGCACAGATCACATATGTACTATAAGTAAGTATATCCTTCCTATGTGTATCTACTAATTAACAATAACAATGCAGATGTAATAATCATAGATACTTAACATAATCATTTTAACATTATGAGTTGTTTAATGGTTTAACGATCAAGGTTTAACATCATTATACGTAGGTTCACAGTAATCAATTAATCAATTATGTTTAGGGGAGGGGTACCTACTACCACTGCATAGTGTGACAGAACTCCTAATCCCCAACCATACTAGCTAACACATCCTCCCATCATATCCTACTTCTGCATCCTCCCTATATATCCTTTGTTAGTAAGGATGTGGTGTCGGCTTCAGCAACCCGGCCACATATAGAAAGTGAGAGCGGTAGCATCAACTAAAAATGGACCTAAGCTCTCCAAGAAGGCATCTGACCGTCGTCATCACACGTCTAGGGGAGCGTGACTCAGCACAACCCTCCCATGACCTTAGGTATCATAAAACATAAGTTGGGAAATTCCTTCATCCCTCTCAACATACTGGGTCTATACCCTGTCAAAATCATGTTGTGTTGTTACTATGATTATCGGTTTGTGTCACCGTATCATCCTGTTGGTTGCTAAGATTTAATGTTCATTGTTTACGTATTCCTCATACCATATCAGATATTCGGCTACCACGTAGCCCCTATGTCTTGCAGATTAGTATTTTGTAGACATATATCTATAACAAATATTTCCATTCGATCATTAGTTGGTCCATAATATCAGCATCATTTCAGTTCATCACATAAAACCATTAAATCGATCACATCATGGGTTGGTATCCATGTACCACATCATATATATCACATTTCATCAAGGACGATTATTAAACATGCACTACCATTATGAAAGAAAGGAATCTCATGATAACTACAACATAGTAGCCACATAAACATAATAACATCATGAGAATGGTAACATCATAACATCATAATCATAGTATCAGCATAAGAATAGTAACATCATAAACATAGTAGCAACATATAATAAGGTCTAACATGCCGAAAATATAGTTTACTCAGTCTAGCTGAGTCCAACAGATAATAAGCAAATAAAGTGCAATATGTTTGATTGATAAACACGCCTAGTCAAAATATGGGTGCTACACCATTGGAGTGTCCAATATCCTAAACCCTATATTGATATAAGTATATCCTAACTATTAGACCTTGTGGGTCTCCCCAAAGCACCAACCAAATCTCTATAGGGTGCAACCCCTCACTTTGAAACCCAACCAAATCCCTATAGGGTGCAACCCCTCACTTTGAAACCCGTTCGTATCCTTACTTGTGTGGTTTCTTATTTTTCAAAACCTTCTTAGGGTATTAATGATAAAAGGGACCAAGGACATGATAGCATTGACGTCAAAATGGAATATTTTCAATGTCTAACATTTGAACCCAACTCTACTCACCTCATTCAAAGATTATTAGTTTAGAGAGACCACTTGACAAAGACATCAAAGCCATTATGTGGGATTTCTTATCTATCAAGGTTTTCTTGAGCCATGCCCTTGAAAGAATCAATATTATCACCAAATGATTGAAAAATTATTTGATCCCATAGTTGGAATGATAAAATAGGTAGTTGAACCCACATAGAACCTTTTGTTTTGTAGCTCAATTTAATCCCAAAAAACCTCATACTAAGGCATTAAAACCAATTTAAAAGATGCATGGCTTTGAGCCCCATCACTAGAATGTCATCCTTATCAACAGAGTTATCAAAGAGAAATGAAGAAACTAGCCCCCCGCCGCTTTAGAATGGGAAGATATAAACCTTAAAAACCCCTCTTTAGAATGGGAAGATCTAAACGTTAAGCCCCCCCTTTAGAAAGGGAAGATATAAACCGTACCCTTGGCTACCACTACTCGAGAAGAATCGATCCATTCTTCCATTTTGTAGAGTTGAAGTTTGGGCTTGCAAAAATACCCTATGAGAACTTGCAGTTCCAAATCCTTGACATTGTTCACCAACCATTCTCTTGGAAGGGATTTTTGTCACTAAAGCAATAGAAGGAATACACTACTTCCACCTCTAAATAAATCCTAGCTACTATTTTCCCTTTGCCATCACCTACATCCTCCTCCATCCATTTTGAACATAATCTTATATATGTATTAATATTATGTATATATATTGAGAGAGAGAGAGAGAGAGAGAGAGATTTTTCCATAAAATGTTATCGTATCAAGGGGTTGAAGCTTCTTCATGTCAAATTTCAGATGGTTGGCCTTGTGGCCTTCGTGTTGATTAGGATTCCTTGTAGAAATGATAGATGAGAATATAAGGGTGGGGAATTTTTGTGTATGGTTTTAAGTAGAGCTACAGACTTTGCTTGATAATCCCTCTTATATCTAACATATTCAACTATCATGGATATTGGCAAGGAATCAATGGAATGTGGGGAGGAGGATGATATGGGGTATAGTTTGATTTTCTTGTCCCACATGGAGTTGATGGAGATCCAAGAAAGTACAAAGGTATATAATGAAGTCATAAATTATATGGAGAAGGGACTTTCCCAGGTGTCAGATGGAGTCATTTCTGATTCACGTTACTTCTCCCTTCGTCTGGACAATACTACTACACATCTCCCACAGTCAGGTGATCCATTTCCAATACCCTCCCTAGATTTGGTTGGGGAAAACATACTCAGATCAAATTTTGGGTCTCAATGTGAATACAGTCCTGAGGTCCACGTCATAGGTATTATATGTTGGTGGATCAAAGTAGTAACATGATCTTGATACAAATGAACATTAGTAAGAAAATTCCTTGGGCGAAGGGTGTCGATGGAGAAGCTAAACCTTTGGATACAACAAAACCAATTTCCATTGCTATATGTTATCCCATGGTTGGTTAGGGTTCCTTTTCCACTTAGAGGACGAGACTATGATGATTCTAAAGGGTTCTTGGTTTATGGACACTTCTATATTATCCATGAATCCATCGCACCCATTATTTGATGCTAAGAAGGAATTCATGACTAAAATGTTGGACATGTGTTGTACCCTTTGTAGCTTCCCAAAGTAATGGGTGTCTAGGGGGGTTGATTATCCCCCTTGTCTAAGGGGGTGTGAGGGGATGGCACCTCCAAAAGAATTTTTTTGGGTTTGTTTGGTCCATTTGGGGTTGCTTTAGGCCCATTGTAAACTAAGTCAATTACGGAATTGGGGTTGTAATCTTATCAAAGTTAATGGGTTAGGGTTTTGGATTATATAATATTGTATTGTAAATAGGAAAGATAATACAATGAGATAGAGAGTGGAAAAAACCTCAAGGATGTTGTTTTTCCAAGTTTTTGGTTTCCAGGGTAAATATCTAGGTAATGTGTGTGTGAGCCATTGTGAATTCTTATGTTTTAGATTATGTTTGGTATTTTTTTTCTTACATAGGTTTATAAGAACTCTTCATAAAACCCCAGTTTGGGTGAAGCTTCTAGGTTTGTTGATGGAGCAACGAATTGAGCAGGTGATCAGAAACATAGGGAACTTGCTAGGTAAGATGGTTTTGGTTGATGACAGTCTCAAATTCAATAAATTTCTATATGTGGCTATATTGTTGGTGGATATTGATGTCAATCAAGGTTTATTTGATATTGTGGATACGGTTCTCAAGGTCCATAGGTATTCTCACATATTGGATTAAGTGAATATCCCCTTGTAGTGCTCAAGGTGACATCAATATTGCCATGTCTTCAGGATTGTGAAAAACCTATGATTAAGAAAGTGTGGAGAAAGAAGTTTGTTGTAGGGACTGGTTGTGTTGAAATGAATGTTGATTCAGCTACTTCTTCAGAGAATGTTGAAGTGGGGAGGAATTCAGAGGAGGCGGTTTTGACTTAGTTAATGGAAGGCAAGTCGAAGGAGAAAAGGTTATTAGTGGATTTTGGGGTGAATTTTGGTAACATATCTATTCATTTAATTGCTAGAACAAACCTACGGGTGAGCCCATGGATGTGCTTCACATTTTTTGGCAAGTGGGGCGCCAAAAATGTGTGCAGCAAACCCTCGATCAAGGTATTTTTAAACCATCAATCAAGGTTTTAATACCGCGATCGAGGGATTAAAAATAAATCAATCGAGCGCTTAAAAATACCTCGACCGAGGTTTTAACATAGACCTCGATCAATATATCGAAACCTTGATCAAGGGTTGGGTTGAACCCTCGATCAAGGTATTGCTCAATCGAGTTGTTGAAACAAAATTAAAAATAAAAATTGGAGCTCATGGGTCGGCTCAGGCTCCATTTGTGATTGACATTGATTAATCAAGAGATCGACTATGAACCAGAAGCTTGACCGAGGACCCAAGACACTCACCACCTCACCAACAAACCATGTCATCAACTCCACCAGGTAAGTGGACCAAAAAACCTTGATTTTTTATTTTTTAAGTCAATTGTATTTCTTGTTTGTTTTTTATAATTTTATATCAACCGACAACATAAACGTTGCCGGTTTTATTTCTAAATGTGTATTGGAAAGAAGAAATGATGTCGGATTACACATTTGGAAATAAAACCAACAACATAAATGTTGTCATTTTTTTCTCAATAAATTAAACCAAATTTTGTAAAACAAACCATTGAAACCTAAATTTTGTATACCTATGAACCTATGAACCTATGAACCTATCAATTACCAAGAACCACGTGAAAATTGATCAATTACCAAGAACCATGTGAAAACTAAGTGAAAACATAGAGTGGAAACATGTCACAACAAAACCAATTACATTAGGTTAAATATGTTTTAAGTTTAAGTTTTATTTATTTATCAAAGTTTTAAATATTTTTGTTTATATCAACAAGCAGCATAAAACCAAAAACGTTTATGCTACCGGTTTTATTTTAAAATGTGTATTAGCAAGTAGAAATGTTGTCCGATTTTTTTCAATCCTCTGAGAATGCCAAGAGGATTGAAAAAAATAAAAAAATAAAAACACACATTTGAAAATAAAACCAAGAACCGTGTGAAAAAACCAAGAACCATGTGAAAAAAAACAACCATGTGAAAACTGATTGAATTACTAAGAACCATGTGAAAACTGATTGAAAACACCGAGTGAAAACATGTGTAACCAAACCAATTACATTAGGTTAAATATGTTTTAAATTTTAAATTTAAGTTTTATTTATTTATTTAAGTTCTAAATATCTATGTTTATATCAACTAGCAATATCAAGTTTTATTTATTTATTTAAGTTCTAAATATCTATGTTTATATCAACTAGCGGTGTTTATGCTGTCGGTTTTATTTTAAAATGTGTATTGGCTAGCAGAAATGTTGCCCGATTTTACACTTTTATTTTAAAATGTGTGATTGGGATTGGAAGTGGAATTGGAAATGAAAATGAAAATGAAAATGAAAATGAAACTGGAAATGGAATTGGGGATTGGGGACTAAAATCGAAATTGAATTCGAATTCGAATCGAAATTTAAATTCGAAATCGAAACAAATTCGAATTCGAATTCGAAAATCGAAATTGAAAATAGAAATAGAAATAGAAATGGAAATGGAAATGGAAATGGCAATTGGAATTGGAATTGGAATTGGAATTGGAATTGGAATTGAAATTTGAATTTGAAATTTGAAATTGATTCTCCTATGTTATACTTAGCATGATTATCCTATGTTAAAATAACTTAACATCAAGTTCATTTAAAGTAATTATTTTCCTACGCTAATGATTCAATGTAATTGATCATACTTAGCACATGCTCCTAAGTTTAATGAATATAAAAGTGATTAAGTGTGTCACAATGGAATGTGATGCAGAGACTTCTCCAGAGAAGCTTTCATTGCTTCATGCTCGGCGGAGCACGAGAGGATCCGAGGCGGCCCCACGGGGAGGCCATCGTCAGTGTTCTCGTTCACCGAGGAACGAGGCCACACCAGGATCAGCTTCCACTGGTGGGAGCAGGAGAGATAGTGCGTCGGTTCATCTCGACGATATACATCTAGATCCCAAGGAGGAGGAGGTGCACTAGGACACATGTACATTATGTGCATATTTATTTTTTTAGATACGTTTTCAGTAAATTTTTAATATAGAATGCATTCAATTTCAGTTGCAATTTATAATGTATATGTTCACTAACATTTGTGTTTTTTTTGGATCGTAGGTGCCTCAGGAGGATCGTATGATGATGAGGTCGCATGTATCACCCATGTTGATATCACCGCCCAGCGAGACTGGGTGCACTCATGCGTCTGCACATTGATGGAGGATTCTCCTACCAGACGCTCATTGTTCATGATGTTATCAACAGTTGATGATATGATGTCCCTCTATAGGAAAGTGGGACCTCTTAGTGACGGCTGGCATTTTGCATGCCATAGGAGAAGATAGGATGTTATGGGTCCCCATAAATGGAGCAATTGGAAAGCCACCATAAGAGGCCATGATGTAAAGGGGACTTTGTTTGACATCCCTCCTGATTTCCCTGTCAGTCAACTGCTTAGACTCAAGGATTTTAAGCTCGAGGCCGCAGCACCATATGTTTATGATAGATTCATTGGAGCATGGGGCATGTTCCCCCACCGTGACTGGGTCCCTTTATACTTTTCAACACATATATATGCATATTTTGTTCTATATATGCACCCGAACTACACCAACATTGGATCTGAGTTCTTTGGTGTTGGTAGGGGATGCAGCTACCAACGTCCTGTAGCTTACAGAGACCTTGCTTTCATGCCACCCCTTTCGAGGTTGATATCGATTCCAGGCAAGATGGTTATCAGGTCAGGGGACGTATCCCAACCATCCCAGCTTTCTACAGAGGCCAGGAAGGGGATTACAGACTCGCTACTCACTGCCATGGGAATTGTTATTGTTGTTGTGCAGGGAGAGACATCCAGACCATTCCCTACACCTCCACAACTAGAGATAGAGTGGGTGGACGATGATCTACTCAATTTTCTTGATGAGGATGCCTTACGGGGGTATGCTCGATTAGCTCGAGATGCATACTTTCGACTGTATCGCAGATGCAATGCTCCAGGACAAGTATATTTTTGTACAATTATGTATGCTTTCATGTTACATCATTTTATACATCATAAATTGAAAGCTCAATAATACTTAAGGGGTGTTTTGTATTTCTCCATGCAAGGGACCAAATACATGGGCGAGCTCTTTCGTAGTGGAGCCATCAGTTGTTGGTTTTCCACGAGGTCCATCTGCCTGTCCTAACCTACCGGACCTAGTCGTCGAGGTAAGTTATAATTTATGTTCCATTTCAATTTGCGTTTCTATTAATCTCAATTTATAATTTATGTTTTAATTCTTGATTCAAGATTTTATGTTTTAGATCCTAACTTTCAAGTTCAAATTGTACAAGGTAGAGGCAAGGTCGTTGCTCGGGATGATACACATGAGGACCACCAAGATCCTTACCATCCAAACCCATACACAGAGGTAAGTTTTAATTTATGTTCCAATTCAATTCACATTTAGTAATTTCAATTTATACTTTATGTTTTAATTATTGAATTATAGTTTATGTTTTATTTTTAATTTTTTATTTCTAACTTATTACATGTAATCGCATCTTACACATGCATCGCTATAGGTGGGCGTCAATGCTTCCATCACTTTCTCAGATGATTGGGATGCAACTCGTTCACGTGGTCCTGATGAGGGCCCATAGACCCAGGTTTCGACCCACATGACAGATATCACCATTGACTCGAGTAAGTGAGTTCCACATCTATCCATTAAAAAATTTCACTTCTTGTTGAATATTATGCATTGGTCAAAATCTAACTAACTTACACAGTTCACAATTTTAACTTTTACAATATGTTGAGATCGAGGCCTTCTTTCATAGTTTACCGCCTGAAGGCCAGGGGTCTACTGCAAGTGAAGGCAGTCACAGGGATGATCAAGGGCCTGGTGGTGGTAGTGGCTAATGACTTGATGATGTATACATTTTCATGTTTTGGATATTTTGTTATATATGTACATATATGGACTTCTATCGTATATGGACTTTGGATATGGACTTTTGGATATTTTATCATATATATGGACTTTTATCATATATGGACTTTGGATATAAACTTTTGGATATTTTGTTATATATTTTGTATATTTTTATCATATTGATCTTTATGTCTATTTTGTATCAATTTGAAATTGATCGTCTTTTATATTACACCTAGATAGAGTTATTACAGTTACAAAAAAAAATTCGGTTCAATTGAAAATTTAATATACAATGATTACAATATAAAATTTCAATCTCAATTATATTACAATTGCAAATTCAAAATTTAAAATTTAAATTACAATTGCATTACAGTCTACACATTACAATTCAGTTACATTTTACACATTGCAATTCAATTACAAGTTCAAATTTCAAATTTAATGTGTAATTTCAATTGAAAATTCAATGTGTAGTTACAATTTAAAATTTCAATTTCAATTACATTACACTTGCAAATTCAAAATTTAAAATTCAATTACATTACAATTTACACATTGCAATTCAATTACAATTTCAAATTTAATGTGTAATTTCAATTGAAAATTCAATGTGTAGTTATAATTTAAAAATTCAATTTCAATTACATTACAATTGCATTTGAAACCAAAATTTAAAATTCAGATACATTACAATTTTACATTTTATAGGTGTATTTTAAATTACAATTTAAAATTTAAATTACAATTATATTAAGGTTGTATAGGTGTTGCATCTCCTTATTTCTATCACATAGAAGTTTGTGGTGTGTATGGAACATTCTATAGAAATGGGAACATATACCGTTCAACATCTTTCATAAAGTCAAGATGGCTACAAAGCATTCGTTAATTTTTGGGAGTGTAGACAAGGCATTGAAGTGATACATACATGCAATTTTTTTACATTATTATGGTTTATTTACTATAAAGATTTTAATTCAAGTTAAGGTGGAATAACTATGCATTAGTGAGGATTGATATTCACTGGTAAGCATATGGAATATGGCTACTTTAGTTATGTATAACATACTCAAGGACTCAACCCTTTCATTGTTGCTTCATCTTCATGGTGGATCTCTCAAGATTGAAACGACCTCCTCCATTACAACTCTAAAAAAATTATTTGAAGAGTTAAGAACATATGACCCTCCCTTAAGTGACTCCATGAATGAATACATGCAACTTAGGGATCTTTCGTGGAGGATTTAGTTTCTATCCATCCACATAGACTCTCAATAAAAATTTGTTTCCCGGAATTGTTATCAAATAAAATTTACCCATTTTATAAGGTTAGGTGGTTGTATTTTAATAATTCTTGGTTTTTAGAGATTATGACTCTTTAACACATGTTTATCCTAGATATTGATATTCTTCAACCATCTAGTATCTTTAATCTTGATTTTAAAGCATCTAAAAAAATATTTATAAAACTATTATGGAGAAAGTTCATGGAGCACTAGTACATTCAAGTGTATTCAAGGTATCAATGTGATTGTCACATTGGAGCACCGTGACCCAATTTTCACAAAAACCTCCCATCTAGTATCTTTAATCTTGATTTTAAAGCATCTAAAAAATATTTATAAAACTATTATGGAGGAAGTTCATGGAGCACTAGTACATTCAAGTGTATTCAAAGTATCAATGTGCTTGTCACATTGGAGCACCATGACCCAATTTTCACAAAAACCTCCCATCTAGTATCTTTAATCTTGATTTTAAAACATCTAAAAAAAAATATTTATAAAAATATTGGTCACCTTGCAAAAAAAACCTATATAAACGAGGAAAAAACAACTTCCACAAAAATCTCCTATAAAATCTTCAACAAGTTGACGTGACAACTAGGTCAATGTTGCAAGTGGCATGTGTAATTCATTCATCTAGCCAATGGGTTATAGGAATGCAAGTCTCCAAAATACGATCATGGTTAGCTTCTACCATCTTCCATCTCTTTGGCTCACCTCTCTTCCCTTGATTTCTGTTAGATGTATCTAAGATGCCACCGCTAAATGACTGTATTGGCATGATATATATCCAGGCATAAAATCTCTGTAAATAATATAAGTACCTTGTTTTTTTACTCTTTCAAAAAAGTGGCCCATCAGAACCAGGTCGCCAATTTGGTACGTGAACTCTCCATCTTGATAGGGTCGCACCAACCTGTTTTTAATTTGTGTGCACAACATCAAATAATAGGCCACATTTTCTTGATTACATGGGGGGTGCAATGATAACGAATACATCACCTTCAAGAGAAATTACAAATATTATCCAACTGTCCTACATGCATTTCTACATGATTTATATATGTGTAATATCTAATGATAGAATTAATAATGAAGTCTTGTAACTTCCCTAACCACATCACAAACTCAATCATGATCTAGTGAGACCACTGTCTCGTCAATGTGCATCTCTTTCCATGTCGGAATTGGATGTGGGCCCTTTGGATTAAGAGGGACATATTTCCATGGTTTCACATATACATCATTTTCACAATGATGAATCCCACATCCATTTGCATCAATGCAAAGATCGCAAAAACAAGCACACTTCCTCGTTTCAATGGTGAATATGTCGCCCATGTCTTTACTCTGAACATAATGTAATTCTCTCGTACCAGGTATGGTCTCACAATACCACAACATGTATCTATTTACATGACCCAGGGAAACATCCCAAAAGAACCTGCATGGAATTCAATTTTTCATATAAATTCTTATTGAGCAAGTGCTTTTTTCGAAATGATCATTGTAGCATATCCATATTCGTAGTGCTATTTTTGAAAAATAGAGCATAAATTTTTCTTCTTTCCTTGATCATCAATCAATCATAAAGCATCCTAGTTATTTACATCTATATTTCCTTCTTTCGCTACTCTTTACCATAGGAGTATCCAACCATTTCATAAGGTATGATATCATAGTTATATGATATACAAAATTATAATCCATGTAATTACTCTCGTGTCCTCGCTGCGATCTTGAAAAAAGGGGAACAACTAGAATCCTATCAAAACTTTCATTCAACAAGCAATTACGTTGACCTTTAACAACATTAATTTACAGATGAATATTCTTCATTTACATTGATATGAACCCCTTCAACTTGAGACTCGTTGCATGCTAAGTATTATTCATGTGAATGTTGCTCCATGCCTACATAAAACAAGATACTCTAAGTCCATTAATAAGTTGTGTGCAAGGATGCATATTAATTGTTAAGAAAACCTACAACAACAACCCTTATAGATACCACATTTGTATTAAGGATAGCTCCCTTATATATATATCCACGTTATACAAGTTGAAGTAAGGGTCTACATCATATCTCATCATAACCTCCTTGATACTTACTTCCATTTAAATTTATACTTTGATCATGTTAATGTACTACTATCCATATACTTTAATAGTCATTAACTACACATATGCCTTTCATGCACTATCATCATGTTAATATCATAACTCTACTAGATAAAAGGTACATCTTTAAATCACATACATTAACATCCTACGAACTTCATATGCCCTCTAGATTTGATCTTTCTCCCATCAACAAACTTTAACTTTATTTGCATGATTATTTTCAGCCATACACGCAGCTGAATTCGATCAATAATGCAATTTATACGATAACTCTTTCATAAAATCAACTCGTAGTGTTCCTACATCAATCGACGGTGTCTATTATCATCCTGCAAAACTTATGGCCAACTAAATATACATGTGGATTTTTTACCACATTTCATTCTCATATTGTATTCGTCATCTCATTAAATAAAAGAATACATCAGAAGTTAACACAACCATAACATCAAATATTTGTATAAGTACAATCCACTAACAATTATAATCCATCACAATATTTCACTTTATAAACATGACAAATTTTAAAACCATACAACCATGATGATAATACTTATCTAAGGAAAAATAGACGAAGGCGACTAAAGGATTTACTACAATTTTCCTCCCTACCATTGGTCCTTTGTCCAACATGTTTTTTTCGCTGAGAGACAACCCCTGAGCTGGGCGACGAATACACTATAGGTAAGAGAACAAGGATCTATTTTGACCTGGTCTTGGTGGCCCACTTCTAACCAAACATCACATCCCATACCAGAACCCGTCTCTTTCATAAGGATTTAAATTATTAAACTTGAGCCAACTAAGATTCCAAAACCTGCAGATTTACGATAGGCTTCTTATATCCAAACTAAGAATTCCCACTTTTAATTATGACATTAAACCCATTCGAGATGACCTTAGAACATATGTGTGTTGGGGTAGTGATCATATGGATCACAAGTCAGCCTCAGTTCAACTATATCTATAGACTAATCATAGATCAAAATAACTCAGACATATACACAGAAATGACGCAGACATACACACAGTTTTGAGTCAGTGTTTTAAATGTTTCACAGAGGAAACAAAGACATGGGATCGGGCTTGTTAATCCATCCCATCCCCATTTGGTATCACAACGATTATATATATATAACACAGAAAAATAACGCAGGTGTATGCACAGTTCTGAGGCAGTGTTTTAAATGTTTCACAAAGGAAACAAAGACTTGGGATCGGGCTTGCTAAGTCGTCCCATCCCCATTTGGTATCACAATGAATATGTAATATAAACCACAGAAATAACGCAGGCCTATGCACAGTTTTGAGGCAGTATTTTAAATGTTTCACAAAGGAAACAAAGACTTGGGATCGGGCTTTGTTACTTGTCCTATCCCCAGTTGGAATCACAGAAAATAACGCAGACATTTACACAAAAATGACGCAGAGATACACACAGTTTTAAGTCAGTGTTTTAAATGTTTCACAGAGGAAAAAGAGACTTGGGATCAAGCTTGCTAAGCCGTCCCATCGCCCTTTGGTATCACAACGAATATGTAATATAAACCACAGAAATAACGCAGGCATATGCACAATTCGAAGGAAGAATTTTAAATGTTTCACAGAGGGAACAAAGACTTGGGATCAGGCTTGTTAGTCGTCCTCTCCCCAATTGGAATCACAGCGAATATGTAATATAAACCAAAGAAATAACGCAGGCATATGCACAATTCTGAGGAAGTATTTTAAATGTTTCACAGAGGAAACAAAGACCTGGGATCGGGCTTTGTTAGTCGTCCTATCCCCATTTGGAATCACAGAAAATAACGCAGACATATACACAGAAATGACGCATACATACACACAGTTCTGAGTCAGTGTTTTAAATGTTTCACAGAGGAAACAAAGACTTGGGATCGGGCTTGTTATCCATCCTATCCCTAATTGGAATCACAGCGAATATGTAATATAAACCACAAAAATAACGCGGGCGTATGCATAGTTCTGAGGCAGTATTTTAAATGTTTCACAGAGGAAACAAATACCTGGGATCGGGCTTTGTTACCCATCCTATCCCCATTTGGAATCACAAAAAATAACGCAGACATACACACAGAAATGACGCATACATACACACAATTCTGAGTCAGTGTTTTAATGTTTCACAGAGGAAACAAAGACTTGGGATCGGGCTTTCTAGCCATCCTATCCCCACTTGGAATCACTGCGAATATGTAATATAAACCACAAAAATAACGCAAGCGAATGCACGGCAACCCGTAGAGGGAGAGTCGCCCGACTGTTCATCTACATAGACACATTTAGTGTTTACAAAACCCAAAAAAGGAAGTGGTCCCCCCCCCTTTCCTACCCATCCTCTATACATATATATTTAAGATTCGACTTACATTGAAGAGGTCACCCCGAGTATGCCGCCCCACTTCATCATGACGTAACGGAACACCCTCACCCGAAATCCCTGAAATTTCGGTTTATGCCCCCCTCCATAACTACGATAACACTTATTAACATTGTAGTGGATTCTTTGACAAGTGCATACCTAGCTACACTTTTTTTTTCCATTAACCACTTCTAGATGAAGTAATAAGAAAATAAGGACTCCTTCTATCTAATTCTTTTATTTTCCTTTCGAGTAGTTAAGTGGAATATAATCTCCATATAATTAGCTCCAAAATCTATTTATATAATTAGGAGACACATGAGCTATTATTCATGCTTTCATATCTTATTCTTATTTTTTTTAATAATATCTATCTTATGTATAAGATACCACATTAGTAATGGATTATTTATTCAATTTCGTAGTATAATATACTTGTATAAAGATAAGGATAAGTTGTATGAGAGCGTTCCTCCACCTTATTCCCAAGGTGGTCATTTTGTAACAACTTTAGCTTCTTATCCTTTATGTATATTAAGGATACTTTCCTTTTTGCGGTCATAGGTATAGCTCTATGCTAATATATCGGTGGTCGGACTTTAATTATCAACATGCGGTGAAATAATTGTTATCCTTAACCTAAGATAATGATCTCCCATCATTACTCATGTTTTTCTCAAAGTTATCGTGCCCTTCTCATCCTCCCCCTAACCTTCAGTCCCTAGTCCATAATTCATCATTACAGTTTAGGAAATAAACGACAATGCTTGCAAGGTTTTCTAGTGGGGCCTTGGCCTTGAGCTCCTCACCAGAAACCATATACCATTTACATTTTTAATTTACAAAAAGGTAGGGGTATAAGAGGGATGTTACATCCTTTCCCCCTTAAAGATAACACCATCCTTGGTGTTCATGCCCTTCAAACCTGTCTTCCACTTTTGAGTTCCTTGTACATCATTCTTGAGTTATCTTTTGTTCGCTTCGTTTTATTCCTTTTTGGTACTCTTAATCATCTTCTAACTTTCATGATTCCCACAAGTCGCTATTGCTTGTCCTTCTTTCATATCCTGTACTTTTACGCAACCAGGTCTTCCAAAAAAATTCAGTAAAATATATCATTATTTTCAATTCAAATCAAAATGTAAGCAAAAAGTCTTTTTCCAACACACTAATGTTGCTATTCATGGAACATCTTCCAGTCTTTTGATATTGAACTTTGTGCTCTTATCACTATAAGGAGACATAATACATGATTATTTTTCATTATAACTCGAAAAAATTCATAAGTAAACACAATTTACTTATCTTTTGGAGGACATCATTTACCTCCAATACTTGGACCTTTAGCTTGTCCTTAGATTGCGATAGACATTACCTTCATTCACAAGTTAGTAGCACATATTTTAAGCAATAAACTTCAGCTTGTCATTCATCCTCTTCCGTGAGTGAAGTTTTCATTACTTAAGTTTTATTTGTATTCATAACATTCACACATTAGGGAATTCAACAACCTAGTTACTTGGTAGTTCTTTAACATATGTCTCATTGTTACATCATGGGGATTGAAAGATTCCAACAACAGTTTGTTGAACACAAAACTCTCTTCTTGGTTTTGGAACTTCAGCAACACTCTGTTTAACACAGATCTCTCCCTCGATATCTGTCACCAATTTATGCGTGGTCTTAGAGGCTTAAACTTTTGAGATTACTCCTCTTTTGATTGCTAGTCAAAAATTGTCCTTCTCAAAAACATCAAACAGCGTCATGTCTTTCAGATGTTAAAATTGTGTACCTAGGTCTTTGTCATTGATATCACAGACTCTTTCTCTTTTCAACTCAAGCCCCCTAGGGTTGAGTCCAGGAATTTTTCCACTCAAGTTCTCTTGCTTGAGTCCAGGAAAATTATTTAGCAAAGTAGAGTTGGATCATCAATTCGGCCACTTGGTGTTATCATTCATCACCCATGATCATATTATTATTATTATTATTTATTTGGTCTTTGTTTACTGTTAATCACAGCATTTGACTATTTGCAACATACAAACTTGGAACTTATTGTGACTTCATTGCCATTGCCAAGTTCTTAGAATCACTTACAACTTCACAGTTAGTTGCGATATAATATCATCAATCTATAAACAATAGGTTCACCTATTTACTTCATCACATTCCATGAGTTTTAATGATTTGTACATCAATAACATAAATATACCATCAATCATGGTTCATACAATCTTGTAATCCAAAATACAATAATATGTAAAAGGAAATCATCACTCACTCTTGAGTGGTTTAACTCAAATATTCGTATAAGTGGATTTATAATCAACATTCCATTTCAATTGTGACGTCGGTCATAATCATGGTATAGTCCTGCAATGTTAGTACATAAGCTTTTATTCAATATTGTCACTACAACATCAATCCACCTATTATACTCAAATATTAATAACATCTAAACATCTTTACTCATCTATCCTTGGATAGTTACCAGTGAAGGAAACATTTCAACCTTAGACAATGTTCATGAGTAGTAAGCTAGATATGTATAAACCCAAATTGCTATATACTTCTATTTGGCTATTAGTGTCATCAAATGAAACAATATACTTAAAAATGGAACGTTTATACTTTGAGTCGAAAATATTTTAACAAGGCGACGCCTACTACGAATACACACGTGTTCATAACTTCTCAAACTTTATAAGGAAATTCAATAATGAAGAATGTGCATCAAAGGTAACTGAAGGTTTGACTATTTTTAAAGTACTATTCCTTCCTAATTCAAACCCACTTCTTTCGCATGAATTTTCAACGTTGGTACAATACAAATGTAACACCCAAAACGTTCAAATAGCCAATTAATTATCATGATGGGATGTATTACAACTCAATACATCAGTTCTCGTTACTTATAAGGATACATGATTTCCTAATGTATTAATCATATAACTTCATTCACCTTTTAACATTTACATATGAACATAATCATAAAAGAACACATATTTGACAACTTTACATAATTTTCCCAATCATCGGATTTCAGTGATATATAATACATTTGTTTTATCATATATTACATGGAATGCACTAATATATTAATAAGTATCATTACGCTAGGTTACCCTTTCTACTTCTAATAGTAACCATTTAACATTTAAGTTATAGCTTAAATAACGTAAGTTTTGATTCAAACTTCCCTTTAAATTATATTCTGAGTATGTGTGTGTGTGTGTGTGTGTGTGTGTGTTTAATCAGTAAATACATTCTAGAATTATAAGCTCATTAAAGCCATCTAAAAGAGTTTCAAATACAACATTTAATATTTTATTTTTAGAACACTCTTTACTGAAAGTAACTTCCACCACTCTTGAACCTCCTATTAGTAATTTAACAAGTTATTTGCACTCCTTATAACTTGATGAGGGTACCTCTACCTCATTTCTATTACTTGTAAGCAATATGTAATATTTCAATTTATTTCACTTGTTTACAAGCTTATAAATATAACTTCATACACAGGGTTCCCACTCACCATAATAGACATGATATTTTTAACGAGATCATAGCCCTCCAATATTCATATCTAAATTTTTACTAAACAACATAGTCATTAGCAGTTTACAAATTAACTTATATATATATAGGGGTGGGTTCCCTAAGAAAATGTACACAAACTCATTTATGGTCATTAAGTTCTCCTTTCACTACTATACTACGTTTACTCATCCAAATATAACTACCCATCTCTTATAGGATTGTCCATACATAGTATCATTATCCTTTTCTCATGGGTTATAGTATCTTTTATTTCCATAAAATCATAAAATTATGATCCTATCGTCTAGGTACCCTAGTCCTACCTTAATTCTAAAGAAACATGTGTACTTCTTGCGGAATATGCCCTTAACCCGAACTTCATTAGTCAATTTATAAACATAATTCTTCGAACATAAAACAGAATGAAAAATACTTACTTGTAGACTCACAAGCTACTTGGTCATAGCATTCAATCTATCTCTTTGGTTACCTCTTGCAGAACTTTGAAAATGAATTCATCTAACTCGTTCCTTTGTCTGTTCCTTCTATACAAGCAGAGTCACTTTGTTAGTTCAACAAATTTGTATTCCCTTACCTCATGTTGAGCTCAAATAGGCCCGAGTGCTACAACTTCACCTCTGATGCCAATTGTAGCATATCCATATTCCTAGTGCTTTTTTGAAAAATAGAGCATAAATTTTTCATCTTTCCCTGATCATCAATCAATCATATATACATTAGTAATATAACACAAAACCTCCTAATTATTTACATCTATCTTTCTTTCTTTCGCTACTCCTTACCATAGGAGTATCCAACCATTTCATAAGGTATGATATCGTAGTTATATGATATGCAAAAATATAATCCATGTAATAACTCTCGTGTCCTCGCTGAGATCTTGAAAAAAGGGGAACAACTAGAATCTTGTCAAAAATTTCATTCAACAAGCAATTACGTTGACCTTTAACAACATTAAGTTACAGATGAATATTCTTCATTTACATTGATAGGAACCTCTTCAACTTGAGACTCGTTGCACGCTAAGTATTATTAGGGTACAAATGTTATGCTAGTGTTTTAGGGTCCAAACTTGCACCTATATTATGTATTATGTATTATGTCATAAGTTACCTTGTCTGATGTCTAGGAACTAAAGAAAGAGTTGGTTGAAAGTAAGAAGAAATTAGACCTCCCAAAGATTCACATAGAATATTATAATGCAACTATGGGTAATCCATCTGAGCTTGAAGCATATGCATATGAATTGGAGAATGAATTAAATGTTGTATTGAGAATTTTGTATTCATAGCTCAGAGCTTGCAGCATTTCTATTGTGAGCTTGCTAATGTCTATAATGAAAGCCATCAATGGACAATAGATCAACAAAAGTTACAAATTCAGTTCGAGTCGCTCAATAGATTGCAACTTGAGATGTGAATCATAGCACATGTAGAGACTCCAACTAAGAAAATGGAATTAACTAAAATTTTGGTTGGAAAATTGGAAAATTGGAAAAAAAATACATTCAAAAGTTAAAGTGAAACCTCACCTTACTTAGGATTCTAGTGGAGTAGCATGTGTTCCCTTGTGTTAGTGTTATTAAAGAAAATGTTGAAATTTTAGAATTGAATCTTGTTTGAGTACGTATAAATAGTATTTGATACAAAAGAATGGGATTGTTGTTTGTTTCATTGTTTTGTAAAACTTCTTTCTAGAACTTTAATCAAAAGGGAAACCATTTTGGCCAAGCTTTTTTGAGAGGAAGACTTTGAGTTTGATGTTGTGAGCCTATGGAATTCCTTTTGTTACTTTGTTGAGCATTGAAGTTGTAGTAAGAATGTTTCTTTACAATATAGATTATTCTCATGTCTAAATAGTGCATTCTTAATTATGTTTTTCTCTCAAATGTGTCTAAAGAAGTAAGTATGGGATTGTAATTAGTGTTTTTTTTCTAGACTACGCATATTGATATTTATATTTATGTTTATATTGACTCAATAAATTTCTTGCTAAAGATAGTAGCTATATGTTTGGTGATTTGCTTACATCTCTAGTTATTCTCTCTTAGCTAGAAAGCCTTAGAATAAATTTACGATTTGCATATAGTATAAAATCACATTTGAGACTTCTCGCTAGAGAGAACCTTATTGTTGAAGAGGGAATTTCACCCTATGAACATCACTCTAAATAAAATCCTACTTATAACATATTTAATCTTAATCTTTCTTCTATCTAAGTCCCATCTTTGAATACAAGTGCGGGCTGAACTTTGTAGGGATCATCCTAGTTTTGATTTGTCTGATAGTGTTCATTAGATTCTATATCTTTAGTGTCACCCATAGGCCCCAATAAAAATAGCACAGAGCATGGAGAGGGTTCTGAAACAGGCACGGAAAAAGGCATGAAAAAACCCAAAGTGTTGTTTATAAAGCATTGCATGGGGAGAGTACTTGGTGTATTTCATGAGGGTTTATTCATATCCATCATAACAACTGAGTTTTAAGGTAGCACTAATTTTGTTACGAATGTGTTAAGGTAGCACTCTTTCAAGGATTCCAAACCTGACTTTGCATTTAGGGGCTCTAAATCTTTCACTTCTCTCAACATTGTTTTGAGGTAGCACTATTTTTGTGCCCTAGGTAAATTAACAAATTGATAGATGAAAAGACAAGTGGGAAAAGTTGTGACATGGGATGATGCACCAAGTGTTCATTTTAGTCCATTATGGAAAGGTCCTAATTTTGGTAGTGTTTAGGTCCTTAACTTACAACTCTATAATGAAGAAAATGAAGAAAATTACTCTATAATGCATTTTAAAGTATAAGCTTATCAAGATATTTCCACTGAGGCATCACATAAGCATTAACTTTAACCTCTAAATTTTCTATTAAGAAACCAGTCTTATATTCATTGCTATAAAGCAAGAAATTGTATGGTATGTCCATGCTCACTAAAAAGGCAAATGACAATATGAAAAACCATGAACTTATGCAACTTTTAGAAGCATCTATGACTAATACCTTTTGGAGGTTGAATAAGATCTATATTTAGAGTTGTCCATTGTTCATTGTACCTAGATCTTCGTCAATAATGATATGTTCACTGTCATTGTTCATTGTTCCCTCTTCACTTCCCATGGAATCCCTCTCCCATGTCTATGTGAATCTAAATGCCTGCTTCACGGCCCATAGCTAAATAGCAACCACTAGTAGACTTATCAAAAAACGAATGTGTTCCTCCATGAATATGGAAGGGTATTACATCATACACTATTTGAATGTTTGTCCATGAATATTTTAAAGCATATACTATTAGCTAAATAGAAACCACTAGCATCCTTATCAAAAAATGAATGTGTTCCTCCATGAATATGGAAGGATATTACACCATATACTATTCGATTGTGATGCTCCATGAATGTGTATTCAAGCATACAATATTCACTTATACACCATCCAACTGAATACATATTCATCCAATTAATTCCTTTCTAACAAAAAAATTATTCCCTTATGGTTAGGCAGAAACCTTTTCTGCCCTTATGCTCCAGGAGGCTGAGTTTCTTCATTGCCCAAGCTTGTTGAGCCTCCTACATTTGGATGAGCCCAGTTGTTTGAGGTGCCTACATTTGCCTAAGCCCAGTTGTTTGAGGTGCCTACATTTGTTTGAATAGGTTGGGTTGAGCCTCTCGTGGTTGCTTGATGCCATGTTGCTACTTGAAACCATGGAGGAATTGAAAACCCATAGCCCTGGCGTGTTCCCAATACACCTGGGTTTTTTGGAGGTGCTGGAAAATCCCATCTCGGATTGGCATCTAAAGTGGTTATGAGAAAAGGGGGAGGTGGACCAGGTGGATGATGTCGGGGCCCATGTGGACCAGTAGAAGGAAACTGGGGGACCTATATGTTTATAAGGTCTTGCAAGAGACATGTATTATTTGCAATTTGATCGAACGAGGCCATCCTCCTCATCTCAATCTCCTCCACAATTGTGTCCACATTCTCCTTTTGTTGTCTTTGTTGGACCTTTCTTTTTTCACTTTCATCCCTATCCAATTGCTTATGGTATTCTTTTTCTTGCCTTTGCTGCTCTCTTTTCATCCTTTCATGCTTTCGTGATTATGCTTGAACAATCTTTGTTGCCCTCTTGTCCTCTAAAAGTCCCTTCTTCTTCAGTTTCATTTCCTGCATCTCCTTTTTCTTTAGTTCATAATCGTCCAAAAGTGCGATGTTGTCGTCTGATGTGAGTAGTTGTGAACTTTTGCTTAATCGAAGAAAATATGTCGTTCCTTCCCTTGCCATTCTACTCACTTTGTAACATCCCTCCAAAATTGACCTATTATTATTATTATTATTGTAATTATGCATTTTGTGTAATGGACATGGTGACGAGCTCAAGGCCAAGGCCCCACCATAGGACCTTGAAACTAGTGTTATGTCCCCAAGTGTTATTTTAATCTTAGGGGTTTAAGCGCAATGACACATTTAGAAGACACAACCATTTTCATTAAGGTTAGGTAAGGTTAAGATCATCACCGAAAAAAAAACCCACTATTAAGCAAATTGTGTAAGCTAATTAGTAACACTAGGTAGACTAATTAAATCTAAATAATGTCACCTCTTAAGGAGTGTGCTAAAAGAATACCATAAACTTCCAAGGCAAAAGAAGCTTAGCATATCTATGGAGTTAAATGGGCTAAAGAGATGTTAGTGAAGCTTGATTATATATAGATATATACATAAGTATTTCACAACCAGAAAAGCATTTTGAAGGGCTATAATAATAGTATCATTTTAGTATGTTTGAGTACACTCAACATATGAAATGATTTAGAATCAGATTAAGTAAGACTAAGTAGTGATTAATGGTATTGGTATATATAATTATTTATATATGGATAAAGGAACATTAGAGATAAAGTATTACTTGGAAAATAGCTATAATCTATATAAATGCTACGTACTAAGTTACATAGTAATGAGTTAGCTAAAATATTTATAAGAAAATATGAATACCCTAAAGCTAACCACTATTACCACTATCCTAAGTTAGAATAAAATCACAAAGTCAAATTATATCACACTTCATACATCTATGGGATTATTAATGATGTAGGCACATCCCTAGGATTTGGATGCAAAAAGTAAAATATTTTAATAGATAGTCAAAGCTTTTTATACATGAGAATAATAAGGAAAGTTATCTCTATAAAGTTACCCTTATAAAGTAATTATTTTTTGTATAAAGTGACTAAGTATGTTTTTCTTTTAGAAGTGTTAAACTTGTGTATGTAAGGAGAAATGGGAGATAGTGATGTTATAATTAATACATGTTATAATAAATTATAAAGAGAACATATATAATAAGATATCTTTGTAACTACCTAACACTATGTGGATCAAAAGTTCAAAGTATGACTTAAAAAATGTTATGGTTATGCCTCGAGCTCATAACGGAGGCTGTCTCCTTCATGGAAGACATGAGAGAATTTGCATGAACTGCCACCTACCGAACTTTATGTCCACGATCTTTTTTTTGTTAGAGAACATAACTGTAATATTCCTTAATTGCGGGTAGCTTGGCAGAGTGGTAGACTTAGGAAGAGGGAGGCGTGTAGTTAGTATTAGTAGAGTAGCTTTTAGTGGGATATTGTCTGCATAGTGGTGATTAACATCTCCTTTAGATCGCCACATGTCGAGGGGATTGGTTAGTTCGATCGGGTGTCACTCCAGTGAGGAGAGGAGACAACTGGGGTTCTTGAGTATTGTTATTTATGGCTCAGTCGGTAGATGGAGAGGGGGTCGATGATTAAAAAAATATAGAAGTTGAGTTCTTAGCTTGAAAGGGAGGATCTTTGCCCAGCTACGGCGAGGAGAGGCTAAAGCTGATGATATTTCATGCATATCGAGGAAGGTTATGTCCAGCTTAACCAACTCCGTGCATGCTTTAAGTATCGCAGAGTTAAATTATATTTTGAATCTGCTTTTTGTTCAATCTACACGATCTCAACATCGTTTCTTATGGAATATGGAGGGAAACTCGTAGTGGGTTTTGGGGAAGAAGATCGGGGATTCAATGAAGGGGTGGAATGACGGTAAGAAGAGGAAGACGCGTGCACTCAGTACTTTGCAGGACTAGATGAGAAACTACTTCTGCAACAACTGTGTTAGATATACGATCTCCACGGTAAGAGTTGTAAGCGATTTTTGTTTGTAAGTAAATTGCAGTTTGAACTATGCTTTTATTTATTTATTTATGTATCTAGCTCTCATGGCGAACCTAGCTGGAAACTCCTTGATCTTTGTTTCATAACTGTCAACCGAGCTAATGGTGAGTCTTTCCATTCGAAACCCTACTTAGATATAGATCTAGACAGAACTTTTTAGGGACTTTATTTTAGCTGGTGATCTCTGCACACGGTGAGCGAGAGGCACCATCCGTCATTTGACAGAAGCAATCGATATTACTATGTAGTATAGTGTTTATTTCCAACTGCGAAATGTTTTAGACATGGATAGAGTCACTGAGCTAACTTCACATAATACTCTGCGGAGGTAGCGATTGTGTTAAGCTTAAAATTTACAAATATATGTAGACAGCACCGAAAGCCATAAGATTTGGATAGAACACAGTTTGTAATGACTGTTTTTAGTTACCTTATTGTGTTAAGAGATAATGCCAAGATGATGGAGATACTTCTGCCTATGTTAAGCTCAATCTCTACAAATAGAGACAGTACACCTTGTTTCCCTTGGAAAATAATTGTATAGGTCGGTTCTAGATTTCGTAAGCGATTTACTTTCATTCTATCATATATATACATGTCTGGGTGAGTATAGAGGTTAGGATAGATTGTTTTTCCAAACTAAAACTACCATTGTGATCCCCGTGCTGTTAACCCGCAAATGTTTACAGCCAGCATGAATTGCCTACAGTCATGCTTCTATCATGTTAGAGATCGATCCCTATGGATCTCAAATCTCTGTCTTCAACTATAAAACGATCTTTGTGTTGTACGGTTTCCTTGAATGGATCTGTGTGAATATAGTATGAGAGCCAGCCGGAATATATCTTGTTTTCCATTTATAACTTTTAGATCTCTGTTAAGAAAAGGTGAAGATTTCTAAACAGAGCTGCGGAGCTCTGTTCTAAACCTACATTTCACCTGCTATAGCATCCCTAAAGAGGCATTGTCCTCTTTTCTAAACTTGCGTTTAAAAGTTACTCTACCAATCGCTTCGACAGAGACGCAATCTCTGCTCTAGATTTTGGGTCTGGACGACTACCCTGCTATCAAATTGACCGAGATCTTTTCTCTAAACCGTTGGGTCATAAAATTACCCTGCGGACTCGTCGTGACACTGTTTGTTTGCTTAAAGCTTATTTTGTAAAACAAAAACATACACAATGTTATGATAGATCCTTGGAAATAAATTATGTTGTCTAAATATATATATATATATTTCTTAAAATATGCTTTTTCCTCCGAAGAGCATTAGTTTACAAACTGAGTGATGCCAATAAACTCATAAAGTTTAGGATCCCTTTTTATGATAATACTCATTGTAGGTAATTCCTAATTTATTGGATGTTGTTTTTAGTGCAAATATCTTTAATATTGATTTACAATATTAAACATGCAGTAACCTCTCGATGAGATCTGCTAGTTAGGTGACGTTTCTTTAATGAAGTTAGGGCACTCTGACTTCACCTTTTAGTAGATATGTATGTACTCCTAGCATACTTTGTTAACTCAGCCTCGGTAGAATTTTGGAGACAACTCTTACAAGTTCTTGTTCCCTTTGTTTGGTTCCATCGTAGTGGTATGGCCTTTAAACCTTTATTTTTGGTGGGTTCACTTTATCATAAAACCTTTAAATTTGTATAACATGTAAAGGTGTAGTAGTTAATCAAGCATTGACTTATCATAAAGAAAAAGTGAGATTTCTCTTGGGAAAATTATTAAAGAGAATAACAATATATTTATTGTTTGAGAGGATGCATTATAGAGTTAGTCATCTAGTACATAATCTTTTGTGCTTCATAAACATATTATCCATCACTTGTTTAGGTGAGTAAGACTTAATTTTTCATGTTAAAAGAAAATCCTTGTAATAAGGCTTTATAAATCTTGTATGACGAAAATATCTCTAAGAGGGAGAGAGATCCCTTGGAGAAAGTGAGTTGTGACACTTGCAACATGAGTGTTGTTAATAAGTTACTTAAAAGCTTATGATGTTACACATAAACTTTTAAGGGAGTTTTTATTGTGGAAAACTCTCAAGGAAATTGTAATTTTATATTGCAGCCTTGTGATGAAAGGCTTCGAGATTTTAGAAGGAGATTTATCGCAACAATGTTGCTGGATTGTAATCCCTGATTTCCTTTAAAGAATAATAAAAGATGCACACACACCTTTGTGGACTAGCCCGTGTACGGGTGAACCACGTTATATTTTGTCTCCTATGTTTCCTATGGTGTTTCTCAATGTGTCTTATGTATGAGTACTTGTTTCTGTCCTTAAAAATGTTTATGATTACTTTGATGTATACGACTCCTATACAAGATTGGTTGTTGATATAATGCTTCGCTTATGATTATGATTGTGTTGTTACCAATTAGATTGTTTTATTGAAAGAAGTATATGTTTCTTAAAGGATGTATATTAAGACATAATGAAGTTTGTGTTTCCCGCAAGATTTAAGAAATGGTTGACATCTTAAGTTAAGCATTGATTTAGTTAAAAGAAAAACATCTATCTATTCATGCAAAAATGACGGGAGATAGTACTTAATATACATGAATTTCATTGAGGGATCTTTTCCTTGATTATTACCATGACATTTATAAACAGTAATAAACATTGCAAAGTTTTAATTATTTGTAAGCAATAATTTAAGAAAGTAAACCCACACTTTATATTTCCGCATATATTTTAGTGGCATTTTAGGCACTTAGAAAAGTTTTAAAATTTTACGAAATTTTGGGTTCGTGACACACTTTCTCCATAGGCAGCCTTAATAATTGTCTAAGCATTGGGGAGCCATGATAGTTTTCAGTATCAGCTGGGATTTCTGCTTCATTTGTGTCGTCTACACCCATTCTTCATTCCCTGCAGTGTCTTCTTCTACACCAGCTGCATCCACGTAATAGTGGGCAGCTTCATTGTTCAGGTATGCTGGCAACGAAGGCATGACAAGGATTTCTTCATTGGTGTTAGTAACAATATGTCTGTTCATATTCATCATTGCATCTGCTAACCAATCGAACTGTGGTACATAGCTTGGAAATGTCAACTGCTCTTCTATACTTTGTTGTGCTTCACATCCGTCAACCATAATCGATCTGGTAGAGTCAATATTGTAATACCCCATTTTGACCTTACTACCTGAACGATCATTATATGTTATATTTGCTTATGATTGTGAGACTTCGTCAGTTTGATGACATTGTGGACGTGTAGTTCTATTATTTTACCGAGATACATATGTGTGTGTGATGTTAGTGTTATGATATGTAGTCATGTTTTGATATATATCATGTGTTAATTATGTCTCTTACATGCAAATTACTGAATTATGGGGTACGTGGATACCAAGTTAAAAGTTATATTTTAAATGGATAAATGTGTCAGATACCAGGTGCATGGTAAATAGAAATGATTTGCTTAATGTTTTTTAATGACGAAATGTATATATACATGTCAAGGATTTTTCACGATATTCTAGATCATATGTTGGAGACTAACTTGCAGGTTAAAATGGCTAAGTGATAGTTGGATCCTACGAGGTGGGAGTACCTCGGGGACATGGACTCCAAAAGATAAATGGTATGCAAGTGATGTATTATTTATTTAGCATGATTATTGTGTTTATTATCATGATGTATGGGTGGGGTAGGGTTTCAGGAAACTCAACTTCTCAGATTGGTTATACGATGACAAACTAAGTACAAGTCGCAACGCAGTCATTATGTCAGTGTAGACATAGTCCCTTGTTCCATTAGGAGGGGTGGAGGCTTTACCCATCGTTTATCCCTGAAACCCAGAGTCATGGGAGGGTTGTTCTAAGGCGTGCTCCCCAAGGTGTGTGATGATGACTAGTGGTTTCCTATTGGGGAAGCTTGGTCGATGTAGTCGACACTTCTACTTACAGGTTCTAACTGGAGCCGGTCATGGCGTGACACTTCAAGGCAGTCCAGTAGAGGAAGGATAGGATGTGGAAGTTAGTTGTGAACTAAATAGACGGAGTAGGTAGATAGATGTACAAAGAAGTTAGGAGGGAAGACTCGATTAGCTGTATATTGAAGACCTTGTCGAGTCATTTGCCGTAACTCAGTAACTTGTATAATTGTTCGTCAGTTAATTGTATTTAATTAAGTGAATTATCCAACAGTTCAAATTATGTTAAGAATACGTCAGTGAACAATAACTTATGTGATTATGAATGTTGTGTGGTTAAGATTATTATTGTACCTACGTGATGTATATAAGCATTAGCTATGCTTACATAACTCGTCTACATATGTATAAACTTGCGTGAAATAATATTAAACTATGTTGTTTAGGCATTGATACATCATGATTATGACTAATTACATTATATTACTTATCTAGTTAAGATATTATATTATTAAAAGTTAGTAATTTATGGTTGATTAACTATGATAGGGTTGATTATTAGTTATGATGGAAATTGAGCTAAATAAATGTTAATAATGATTAACAATGTTAACAAGTTGTGGTTAACTTAGGTGGTAATTTATGCACATGAATATTAAATGCTTAAATAAGAATCAATGATCTTAAACAGTCAAGACCTAGGTTTAAAATACTAAATGGTAATTGTAACGAAAATTAGATTAATATTAATTTGGTCGGTTAATGTTAATTAAGTCTTAAACAAGGTTAATTAATTAATTAAAATATATGGATAAGATTTAATTTATAATTAATTAATTAATTATGATTATGTCGAAGTCATTTAGAACCTATTGTAAAATTATAACTAGTTACCATATGCAATTATTAAACCAGTGTTGAAATATATTTTGGAGTTATTTAATAAAAAAATTAATTAATTATAATTTAATTATGAAACATTGAATTGTAAAGTCGAGTGATGACTAGAAGTTATTATGGATAAAACGTGTAAATGTGAAACACTTGCGGTTGGTAGGTGAACCAACCCAAGCATTAATTACATAATAAAATAATAGAGTTTAATGTCTTTGAGTTAAGGGTTGGGATCGAGCAGGACTTTGGGGATATGAGAGTAATAATGATGGGGATAGGGGTAATTATGGTAGGAAGAGTCCGTGGAAGGAGGAATAAGGAGGAGAATAGGATAACCAAAATGGATCTTTGATTTTGGGCAGAGGAGGAGAAAATTAGAGAACAGAGAGGAAGTGTTGGAGAAAAATTTACGGTAAGTTGGTCAGTCTTGTACTTAGTTTGGGCTCAGGAGTCCAAGAGGAAAATTTTGGAGTTGGGTGGTCGGCGAGACCTCGCCAATTGGAAGGTAGGCATACCAGATTGGTTTGGTTGGTTGAGTTTCCTGGTTTGGGGAAGAATTTACTGGTTGCAGGGACATACAGAAGGGAAAGGAGGAGCAGCAAAAGGGACATATAGCTATCTATAAGGTAATTTTCATATAGGTATAAAAATCTCTTTCTAATTGTGTAAATTTTTCCTTATTCAAGTTATAACTTAAAGAAATTTTATTGGAAAATATATTCATATATATGTTGTTGCACATGTAAATTTAATAATGATGGAAATAGGAAAATAGTACATTTATTTACCGACATGTAAATGCTATTTTTTGCAGGCATTAGAACTAAACAAAACTAGAAATGAAAACATGAATTTGACACAGAATGTAACAGTGAAAAGGATTTATATTTTATTAATAAACTGAGGAACCTAGGTTAGGGTCCCTACAAATATGCAGTTGCCCTGCATGTTTGGTTTGAGTTTGGTGTGTTCCAACTCCCATGCTTGATTCAGCTTCTTCATCAACTGCATCAGTAGCATTGATGTGACCATCATATTGAGTTTCATTGACCTGTTCATTTTCATCACCCAATGGTTGGCCATTCCCTTACGAGAGGGATAAGATGTTGTCCACAGCAGTTGCATCTTCTGCATCATTTACACCTTCGAATGCTCGGCTACAATCCATGTAATTGATGAGAGCATCATAATCTAGAGGCCATATTCCAGTTCGCTTAAAGCTAGCCTTGATATTTGAGGGTGTTAATGCCCCTTTAAATGATAGCATTTTGTAGCTCAAAGGCACTCCTGCATCAGGTGCCTAGGTGCAGGGGTCCAAGAACTATGAAGTCTCATTAAATAATTCATAAATGACGTTATGAGCCTTTATTAAAGTTATTTATGATGTGACTTTATGATTTAAAAGTGAGTTTCACTTTATTATGTTTTTAAAGTGACTTTAAGTCATAAAGTGCACTTTTTAATTATTTAAGGTTATGTGACTTTTCGAAAAGAAAAATTAATTATATAGTTCACTTAGGAGTTTTAAGTGAATGAGAGATTAGATCCTATCCATAGATCTCTTGGCCAAGATCTAATCTCATCCATTAAATTTGAAGAGTCGTGGGAGTTACCCTAATGAGGTAAATAAAAAGGGTTTTGAGAATTCATTTACATACATCTGAAGAAAACAAAAGAAGAGAGGCACGCATCCCAAGAGGAGAGGAAGAGGCACGGGTTCCAAGGCAGAGAGAGCAGTCTCTTGTGGAGCACGAGTTTCAAAGAGAGAGAGAAGTAAAGTAAAGCTGAGGAGACAGAAGTGAAAGGGGCAGTCTGGGGCTCGATTTTATAGAAGAAGAGAAGGCTAGAAGAAGGGGCACGCATTCCCAGGTTGACAGCTTCAGTGAGGGTGCATTTCCCAAGAGATTTGGGCTGGGTCATTTTCCTGTATGTTTGCAGCACCAAAGAGAGAGACTGTTCATCATTGTTGACAGGTCGTACTACTAGACAAGACTGGCCATGCTGCTGATAGAAACAGGCAGTACATCAAAGTAGAAGGTTCATATTTCGAGGCTAGGTATTGAGCACAGAAATCGATGTCATCATTGCTGAGGTATAAAAATGTATTGTCTGCATTTTTATTCTCTGTATCGACTGTTGTTTATGTGACTGTAGCATTCCATACTTTTGTACAGATTGACAGTTAGAACAGTCAAGGGAGGCATAGAGTTTAAGTGTTGTGTGGCACATTTTTTTAAGGTTATTTACAGTCATTTACTATTGTTGTAACATCAAGTTGTACTTCTGATTTTTTGTCTGAGATAGCTCAATAAAATTTCCCTCTCTTGTGGACTGGTTTTCCCCCAGGGGTTGGGGGTTTTTCCAAGGTCTTATTTGACCAAAAATATTATGTTCATGTGTTTCTACAGTCATCTGAAAGTCTGTTTCATGAAGAGTATATTCACCTACAGTATCATTTAATTTAAGCTTGATAAGTGTGTGTAATCATTTTCTACTGTTGAGGTTAATATCAGAGTTTTATGAAGCATTTGACATCACTCTCAGATGGTTGTTATGTGAACAGATTTCTGAGTTTTGTCATTTTCTAATATTAAAAGCATTACATGCAAGTTCTGCCAATTTGGCCCTTTTTACCTCTATCCAAGGGTTTTTGGCTGTCCATGACGCTCTCTCCATCCTAAAGAAACACTTAAACGGACCGAACACACTCACGTCAAGTGGCTGCAACCTATGAGTGGTATGTGTTGGTAGAGTCAACAAGTCAATTTCATCTTATTTGCCTCCTGGACGGTTTGTAGAGCTATGTGGCTACCATGGCCATCAAAGATCAATAGGTGTCTATTTTTAAGAGATACATCACTCGACACGGATGCGGAAAAATGGAAAATCCAATTCATGAATAGTTATTTAGTCATCCATGCATTGGGATGAGCAACCATGCATGCTCCTGGCTCACAGTTCTTGATGTAATTCTTCAGTTGGGTCTTTCCCTTGAATAAGCATAAGCAAGGGATCGATGATTTGATTGCATTTACACAACACAAAATAGTAATCCACTCCCTACTCTTAGATATAATTTTGGGCACATTCTTGTTCTCTCTCTTGGCCACTACCTGCATTCTACAATTCTTGCATGTGTGTAATCTTGTTTCATCACAGTTCCATATATGGGTTGGACCATATGAGTGTTTTTCATGCGGCACACGACAGAGTGTTGTAGAACTTGGCCACAACTATAGGCCTAAAATTCATATCTTTGTCTTTGTTTAGGCCGTCTGTTGTTCACAAAACAAGATCTGGGTGTCTAGCCTTGAAACCTGCCCACCATGATTTCCCAAGAAACCCATCTCTAAATGGATTTGGCCTTGACTGGCATATTTGTGCCACATTCAATTTAAGTTGTATCAATTCCAACCCATGGCCCATTTCGGCCATCTCCTTACACCAATCAACCACTTCCTCTTCCTCATATTCAGTTAACACTATAGGAGGCCCTCTCCTCTTTGTATGAGTCATACAATTCAGCCAATAATGCAAAGATGTAGGTCCAATCCCAAATTTCCTTGAAATTGATCTCACCGAATAACCATTGAATTCTACATCATTAATCGCTTTCAACATATCCTCTTTTGTCCGGACCATGATAGCACTGATATTCTTGCTCGAACCAGCACCGTGCACTTTGGTTGGTGGTGTAGCAGCATTGACTAAATCTTATTGGGGATGGTTTCCAGCATCTGTATTGGAATTTCCTTGAACTGTGTTTGATGGTTGACCGGAAGCAATTGCATCTGTATTGGCAGTGTGGTCTATTTCTTCATTTGATTAAGTCTGTTGTAGTTGTGCACCCCCGGTCGATCATCTTCGTGCCCTCCTTGCTTGCTTAGCATGGTTCCCTCTTTCCATGACTGTATAAACATGTATTACAGCGACATCCATTACTATTTATCTCTTAGATGCATGTACAGTAAATCATTTGGATGCATGTACATTTGAATAAATTTGAGTCTATCCTTCAACAATAGAGATAGTAGGGTTGTTTGTTAGTATCCAATCTGTACATGATCTTATTTTTTGAATACATTCAGAGCCATGTATAAATATGATTGTTTACAATCACTTGTTCTGCTCTTCCCTAAAATGCATGGCAGCTCTTTGTTTTCTTTGAGGATCAACAAGTAGTGTTACTCTCGCATGTTATCTTTGTTGTTTCTATGCTATGTTTTGACTTTGTTTCATGGGTGTGCACGGAGATCTATTGCTTTTGGAAGCCATAAGCACAAATAGTTTTACTATCTAACAGCTAACTCTCCACTGAATCACTAGAGTGGATAAATGCCCAGGGCTCATAGCTCCTCAAGCAGCAATTGAGATACTTGGTTATAGATTCACTTGGTTTGTCTCTATGTAAAGTGGGAGAAATTATTACTTGTTTTTTCTTTAATAGAGAAGAGGTTTGATTGGTTCTCTTGCAACCATACGTTTAGGATGATCTATTGCGGTTTTTTTTTGCTATGCATGCAATTCTCCATTGTAATACTTGTAGTATGGGGGACTTAGAAGTGTTATCCAATCTGACATATCTCGTTCATGAGCTCATTTCTAGAGTACTAAGAGGTTTGTGTTGGCACTCTTGACCTGGTATGTAGCTTCATTCTTATATATATGGGCATATTGAACAACATATGCCTAGTCATGTACAACTACAAGTACAACATTGAAGATCTTGCATTATAAATCTCGAGTGATTCTTATCTATATCTAATGAGAGAAAAGGGAAATCTTCTCGGATAAGAACATGCAATATGCTTCATCCTAGAGTGCCTTAGACTTCATATAGTTCAGTTACAAACACACATATGTTTATGCTTTATGTTGTGTTTTTTCTTATTAGTACTTGACATAATGTATTAATAGGCTTGAGGACAGATCTGACATATATAGTTTGGTTGTCAATTGATGGCCATCTTAAGTAGCCAATAGCTTGGTCAAGTATAAGTCTAGCAGCAAATAACTTTTCAGTTGAGTATAGAAAGGGCAATCTTCTTGGTTAGAAAGACCAGATATGATTCCTCCTAGAGTGGTTTTAGTGTGCACAGTTTAGATCCACTAATTCTATATCATCATTGTACTAAATTGTTGATATCAACCATAAATTTTTAATGGACATTTAGAAAATGCCACCAAGAGTGAAAAGGAATAGTAGGTGCTCTTAACCCGTTTCTTTCGCAACATTCATTGAGCAGATTGTCTTTCATGAGCTCACTTCTAGAGTACTAAGAGGTTTCTTCACGATTGAGCACATGTTCACCATAGGTAATAAAAGGTGATTTTCATGACTTTTTATGCAGCTATGTTGCATTCATGAAATGAGGATGAAATAGGCTTAGGGTGGTTCTATTATTATCATCGGGCTTGCACTTTTGTTGTATAGTGCCTTCGGAATACTGTGATATGTATGTATTGCATACTTATGGCATAGTATATAGTTTCATTGTTATACACTCTTGACACGATCTATAGTTTCACAGTTAAATAAGTGGGCATATTCGTGGGATCCCCCACAGGATATATGAGGAGAATTTTGAACTTCTTTTTCCTCAAATCATGCCCATGGTGGAATTAGAGTTCCCAACAATGCCAACGGTAATAACCCACGTGATGAACAACCTATTATGTGCAGGTAAACTTGAATATTTTCAAGGGTTGGAATGTGCAGTTGTATTGTGGTTGTAATGTAAACTCGAATACAGATCTTTGTTTTGGTTTCAAAAAGGTCACATGTCAAGGGTATTTTGATCTATACAATTGGGACTGTTAATGCGCATGGACAATTTCCCACATCAGGAATATGGAAAGGGATTCAGCGTGAAAAAAAGAACATAAAGTTTATGGAAAAGCAACACAGTCAAGTAATTAAGTTGAGCTATAACAGAAATATAGTATGCATGTGTGTTAATGTTCCCGGTATAGTAGAGTTGTTTGATAATGTGCCTGGTGTTGTTTGTTGTGTGTTGTGTGAGGCCTCTTCTCAGTGATCCCTTAAAGCAGCAGTTGAGTGAGTAAAGTAAAAATGGTGGATATGTGTGGTTGATTTATAGAATTGTGAGTTGGTTTTGAATGGCTATTTGAATTGGCATGCATTGAAGTCTTGTGTTTTTTATTGTGTGGTTGGGATCAATTGGAGTATGATCCAATGGCTATGACTCTCATCTTGATGATCTTTGTGCTTTCCTGCAGAATGATGGTTGATATTATGTGTGCATTGTTGATTTGATTGTGTTGGTTCATAGTTAATACATTGCATACTAAATCCAGGGTGTGTTGGTGAAAAATGGGTTGGTGATAAATGCAGCAGCTGAAGTTGAACATATTGTCTCCCTTTGTTGTGCACGAGTTATTACATTTTGGGATGATGGTAGCCTTGATGTTGGAACATATGTCTCTTTTGCACCTTCGCTAGGTTTGATTATATGGTGTTGTTGTACTCTTTAGATTGATTTTGGAAGGAGGTTTTAAGTTTTGAGTGATCTTGTATGTCAAATCATTGCATGATGTGGCAGTGATAGGATGTTGTGTAAGGCAGATTGGTACAGGATGTGATTGGGACAGGTTGTCGTGTAAGGAAGACCTTTTAGACTTGTACAATGTGTCATAGAAAATTGGATACTAGTGAGATGTGGGGCGAGTTATATTATGGCCTCCTTTTGTAAAGTATTTGGACATTTTGTATAATTTAAATGACTATTTTATGTTATTTATTTGAATGCATTGGATTATGTTAATGGATGTGTGAGGTGACCACAACCCTCACCACATTTGGTCCCTGCCCCACATATGGAGTCTCTCTCCTAGCTCAAAAAAAATCTATGTACCTAAATTCAACAGAGAGCCACCAGTGTATTTTGTTCTATGAAAATGGGCAACAAAAATTTGACATCGTTTAGAGACATTGTGTATGCCAACAATATTGTTTTAAACAATACATGCCGAGGTTGTAAAGCACAGCTAACACAAATACACCAAGTGAAATGAACCAAAGCCTAATTCTATTTTGAGCGTAATATCATAGATTAAGTGAGGTTGTTAATTGCCACCATGTGACGAGAATCTTGTCATTGTTACCATATGAATGCCCCAGAAATGTCAACATTCCAGCATAGGAATATTGCAACAACGAAAGAAAATAAGTAATAGATATACCAAAGTCCATCAAGAAGGCAAAATGTTTTGTCGCATAGAGATGTTCAAAGAAAAAATTGACACAATTCAATCAAATTGTTTATGCCAGCGGAATTATGCTCTAAATTTTGTCTAGAGCAATCATTGCACTGGTTGCAAGGCAGAGCTTTAAACAATGTGTGAAGACAAATGGGACCAAGCCATGTAATTTTACTTGGCATTTGACAACAGCTATGTTGCAGCCAGGTTTCCGAACAACAGCTGCCCATCCACATATATCTACAAAAGCTTAAAAAATCCTTAGCAATGTCAATTTCGCACAGACAATTTCACATTTCCATCAAGATCAATCATTAAATATTGAAGAGGGAAAAAATCAAAGTTTCAACAGCCACCCAACGCTTGCATAGGAAAAAGCGGGAAAACAATCACAATAAGGAGGCGAAATGGCAGAAGTTGGACATCAATACAAAACTTGTACAACAAGCAGCAAACACGGGTCACAGTGAAGCCTCAGAGCAGTTTCCAAGCATTGGCTATGAAAAGCTACATTTTTTTTATTAGCAAGAAGGCAAAAACTGAAAACATCCAATGTTTTTTGTTTTGCAACATTTACTGCTCCCAAATAGCAGAGCTTCACGAAAAAAGAATAACCAACAAAACAAATATCGCAATGAAGCTCATAAGATCATAATGTTCTTGTCCCAGGTTATTTTGATACAAAGACATAGACAGGGAAAAGCCCAATGAATATCTAGATGTGGAACATAGCATGCAAGTGAGGAAACCCTTCTTGTCTGAAAGGAAGATCTAGCAGATACATGGATACAAGCTGCAACTAGTTGCCAGCACAAGAAGACAACATTTATTGCCAAATAATTTAATTACCCGGTATTTTTTTTAATATCGCAATTTAATGCACAACTGTAGACACATTGCATAAATATGGCCCAACTACACACAATTTTCAATGCTATAGCCATTTAAAACATAAATCACTGTAAGAATTAAAGTCAAAGTGTAACCACCTAAAACCTAAAATTAATTAGGGAATTATAATTATTAATCCCTCGTAAAATATTAATAAAGTAGTAATAAAATAAGAAATTATTTTTTTTAAATGGCATAAAAGAGAAATATTAATAATAGTTAAGTTAATACTAATAAAGAAAATTAACAATGATTAAAGATAATTATACTAATTAGGTGCATGGAGGCCATGTGGCCCTCATGCATAATTAACTCTAATTAAATTTTAATTTGAAATTTTAAGCATAAATAAGGGAATTAGGGGTTGAGTTTGGGGTCTTTTTCATGCTCTAGCTCTTTGTTGGGGAGGTTTTTGGTTTTGAGTGCTTAGTCTTGCTACATTTTTTAGAGGGTTCTATGGGCGTCGTGTGGTGGAGATGGAGGTTTGGAGGATGAGGGTAGTATAGGATCATGATTATGATGTTTGGCTGGCATGGTATTGTTGAGTGAAGGTTCGTCTACGACTGAGGGGTTGGTTGGGAGGAGAGCGGTCCCCTCATACATGGTTTCCTGAGGAGCAATGACTGAGTTGATGGACATTTTGCAAACTTCAATTGTCTAACTTACAAGTTCAGGTATGTATTCTTGATTTTCCTTTTGTTTAGTTTACTTAATTTGTTCAATCAATTCTTCAAATTAGAAAAATGACATGAAGATAAAAATTAGTATAAGTGATTCCTGTTTTTTAATTAATTAATGGTTAATTTCTTTGTAAATTAGTAGAGACATTCATATTAATTTTGATTTTATTCAGATTTAAATATGGAATTAAAATTAATACCCCCGATTAACTAATTGGGTCGCTACATTTGATGCTCTAAGGACCTTAAGGACCTTTGGGTTAATAGAACTAGACATTCAAATTGTAGTTTGCTAAGTCTCAAAATTCCCAAATTAAAATATTCCCAAATATGCTGAAATAGATACCTAAAACTTATTAGCTAACAAAAAACAACTTAGTGCTGAGATGTAAATGAACCATAAAATAAATTTACCTTATATAATTTGGCTCTGGACCCGTACTATTGTATCATAGATATTTGAGCATTTTGGGTCCAATCCCTTCCATGTTTCATGGTATAATGGGTTTTGGACCTGTTGTATTGTGTCATGGATTTTTCAGCAAATTGAATATCTTACCTGAAGACATATCATGTGCACTGAAGACATATCATGTGCACTGATGTGTGGACTTGAATTTTAAGTGATTCTAATAATTTAAACACCAATATGATATATTTACAACACACAGAAGCATGTCTATGTTTTAGTGCTGGAGTGTGTTATTCTCTAAAACTTTAGCATTGACATTACAGAGTTTAATTAATATGTGTTGAGTTGTAGAGCATCGTTAATCGTATGAAGGATCTATGTTCTTTGTCTGTTATTAACTTCCAATTGGATAATACAAAGCATCGTCCCGTTATCATTCGTGTGAAAGGATGAATTGGTGGAGGCCGTATTATTTGCACAGCCTATATTGCTCTCTAAGAAATTAGAACACACATGATTTTTAGTAAAAACCATTCATGTTTGCCTTAAGATAAATCTGAATCAATCTAAAGAACCAGGTTCCAAAATGGTGGATAGTTAGTAAAAACCATTCATGTTGGCCTTAAGATAAATCTGAATCAATCTAAAGAACCAGGTTCCAAAATGGTGGATAGTTTTCACTGAGTTACTGCAGTATAAGTAAGAGACAAAGTAGGATAATACCTTTCAGTTTAAAAATAAGAGATTACTACGATAAGACCTTTCAGTTTATATCAAGCTTTCTATACAGAAATTAAGAATGGATAGAAAAAACAAATGGAACTATATCTATCTCCTGTGGTTCAAGACTTCTATTAAATGATTCAACAAAGATAGATGTATGCAACAAATCCAAAATACCTTAGTAACAACTCTTAAATACAATAATCGTAACGTATGAAAATTGTAGTTCAATCATCGAAGACATGAAATATTACTATAAGATTTAAAACACGCTAAGAGGGAGTCCAGAACATCGCTGCATCCCAAATAACTTCTTCAACTCATGGTAGTTTAATTCTATTAAGATAACAAAATATATATCATGAAACTTAAAAAGGACATATAGGTAGTTCTTCTCAAAATATATATCATGAAACTTAAAAAGGACATATAGGTAGTTCTTCTCAGGCCTTTGTTATCGTTTGCATTTGCAGTTATTTTTGCATTTGCATTTTTTTTAAAGCTGTAATATTTTTCCATTTTTTTTAAAGTTGTAATATTTTTAAAGCATTATTGATTAGAAAATAAATGATTTCTTAACCAATGTCATGTGAAGGATTGAGCCAATACAGTAATAAATTCAGTCTTTTAACAATTTTTAATTTTATTTTTGAATGGCACAACATGACCTAACATCGATAAATCAAAGCTCCATGAATCAATCATGTATATGTAATCCATGAATCATGAATGGTTTTAGTCTACCTGTAAGAATTTGAAAGACTAAATTGATAACCATTTTATTATGTACTAAATGGTGTATTTAATATCATCGAGTTGGGTAACATCTATTCTACACATTAAAATATGATTATATCTATCAAACATTAATTTACCACTAAACAAATTATTATTAGTCCCTGCCTATTATTAGTCCCTGCCGACTATATGTTTCACTTTTGACAATTAATTTGATAACAAAATATAATTATACATTATGTTTTATAAAGTTATTATAAATAATAATATTTTTTTATATTTTTTATTTTGTTTTTTTTCCAGTTTATTAGATAAAACCTCTAGATTTGACAAATTTTCTTATTCAAGATTATTAACAAAAATTATAAAATAAATTATTTTTCACAAACATTATACTCAGTAGAAATATTTATGACATATCACTATTTATTTTACTCAGAATATTGTGCCCTGACATTGTGACAGTTTCTGTGTTGACAGGAGCTGCAAGCTTTCATTTCACAAGCAGCTCCTCTGCTGTTATTTCAATTAAAAAATTAAATAGGCTATCTTTGCCAGTGTTGAATATGAGCCATTGTGCCTCCATGGGTGAGAGCAGCGTGAAGCAACCTCTGTGCTGCTCTTCCCCGGTTTACATGTTTCAACAGCTGCTGCCTGGTTTGAATCTATGAATTATTTATTTATGGTTATGTCTTGTATTTATATTTTAACCCGTCACTCAATCTCTGTATGTTCTTGGTTGTGCTGAGTCTATTCATTGAGCGTGAGTTGACACCTATAACTAACTAATCGATCTTATCACTTACAGTGAGTACCTTTCCCTTTCATAATATTATTGTAAGTAAACCTATCGCAGTATACCCATATAAATTTTATGGGTTCTTATCAACTATTGTGTGTGTGGCATGAAATCCCAATCGCTCATTATGGTTGGGTCAAGGCTGGCTATCCTAAAATGTTCGAGTTGCAGGTTCATGTTCTATATTCGAGGCCTACAAGGTTTAAATAAGGTGTAAGTCTTACCTGCAAGCTTAAACTTTAGCTTCTATTAACAATAGCTCAGTTGTAGCTCAGGAAGCAGCAAGCTTACACCATTTTAAGGTAGATGGTTTAACCTTTTCCTGTTATTAACTCTTCCTTAAGCTGGCTAGTTTAAGCTTAACAATATCTCAATCATAGCTGGTTTGGCATCGGTGATTTCTAAAGTGGGTTTTGGGTTCATAGTGGATTTTTAGCCCGAAATTTGGATTTTTGAATCCAAACAATTTTTTGTGCTTTCAATATGTGAAATTAGCAACTGGATTTGGCTATTTATGAAACGAGTTTCGTTTTCATAGTGGATTTATTTTCGCTCGCAATTTGGATTTATGTATCTCAAACATTTTTCAGTGCTCAATTCATTAGTTTGTCTGTGTTGGATCCATATCTGACAGTAGTTAACCATTTCTAGTTTGAAGGTTGAAGTGGGTATTTATTTCAAAGAGTTCTAGAGTGAATTTGTTTAATGTCCAGGTTCTAGATGGGCATTAGATATCATTTCCTAAAATCCTTTTTTTTCCACAGGAAATGGCAGACAATCAAGAACAGTCCTCAAATATTGATTCCACTGTAAACATTGTGGTGGATAAGCCATCGAAACTGCCAGCTTTGGCACACGTGGAAGAAGCATCAGAGTATGTTCCACCTCACCTGCATCGGCACGGAGCGGAGAATGCTCCATCTCAGCAAGCTTAAACCAGCCAGCTACAATACAGGGTATATCTATAATTTGCTTGTAGAATAAGTTTGGATTTAATTCTTCTTTTCTTTTTCGAAACCATAATTTTCTTTTTACTTGCTACAGGTTTCTGACCACGGGATTCTTCCATTTCTATCTGGTGAGTAATTTTTGTTATGCTTACTATGCATTTGGGTTTAAATTGTGTTTCTTGGAATTACCCAAGCCCTAAATTCACATCATGCGTAAGTTCCTTCATTTTTACAGAGCATGTCAAAATCAATAGACCCATCCATCTCACGACGATTTCTTATTTGAGTTGTGGTTTAGAGCCATCTCATAGGCTACATTGGAATATGGTTTTAGATGCAAGGGTTTGGAGTTATAAATTTTCTCCTTTCTATTTTATACTCTATAAAAGTCTTGCATTGGATCCATACTTGTAAGAAACATTTCATTGTACTACTTTTAATTGGAGTGGCGGATTAGAGACCATTAAATTTATTTAAATGAAATAAAATGTTTACTTGAACATTTTGATACTTGTCTTGCATAATGTTTATAAATAGGTATTTATTCTGATCATATTTAGAATTTGGTTCTGGTTGTATTCGACCATTCTATCTCTGCTTCTTTGATGATCAATCATAAATTGATCTGTGTTAATTCATTGTAAATGTTATTACCAAATCACCAGATTTGGGTGTGCTCTATTGTTTGTTAGAATTTCTCTATTGTCACTACAGAAGTTATTTCCTTAACTAAGGAAGTATTCTAACTCGACTATTGTATTCCAGTAGTAATTTAGAATTTTTGGTGATTTCTCTGCTTGTAATATTATGTTTATGTAAGCTTTATTTAAGTGAAAAGAAATTAGAGTTAAATTAATTGGTTGTGGTGGGGATATGGCCCAAGGCCCCCATGATATCCGTACTCTCTTAAGCATTCTACTTTCTTGTTCGGTCTCCTCAGAGTATATGTTTCTAAATCTCTCTTTTAAGGTTGAAATCATTAATCTGATTTATTTTTGGTATTCACACAGTTCTTAGTTAATACGGTTCCTTTTTACTTCGATTTCACAGATATCGTTTTTCCTTTTATAAACATAAAATATCTATTGCGTAAACTTCATTTTATTTCTTTCCATGCTATGTAAACTTCAGGGTTCTTACCCCATTTCCTCTTGTTTTCCAATTCTTAAAGGATTTAAGAAAAAAAATATTCTTTTACATATTTCGTATATAATTTCCACGACGCTATCCAACTATAATTTAGTTTAAAAGTGTAAAATGTCTATCCTATCTCTTTTGAATAAGAATCCATTAGTATCACTGGTTAAAGACTTTCTTATGGTCACTAACTTCTCTTAAAAACAATTTACTCCCTATATTCTTTAATATCGTTACTCTTTTCTTTTATATAAAATGAATTCAAGGAAATACTGCAGGTTGGCTACCAATACCATGAAACCTGCATCTCAGGTATGCACAGATTTTATTGAGATTTCGTAGGTTTTAAACCCAGTTTGCTCCAAATGGGGTCCCGATCTCCCATTTGATCTACCTGTTGGTAGCTTCTCGTAGTAGGGATTATAATAGGGTTCATGGCACAAGATACTTATTGATTTAGGATACCTGGGCAGCAATCCGCTATTGTAACTTATAGATCGATGGAGATTATAACGTCTACTATGTCAGCAGTCTTACAATGACGCCTTACGAATTCATGGAAAGAGTGTTGCTTATATCTTGAAATCAGTGATTAAATCCATCATTTGAGTAAATCAAATGATTGTGAAGTTAGGCATGATTAAATAGATACGCTATCATGCATTTCTGATATTATGCTACCAACCGTCAATTAGACAGAGTTCATGAGATTCAAAGCGTTGGGTATTTATATTTACATAAGTGTTGAGCTGCCTGACAAAGTTCGAGAAATTGTTGTGCTTGAAGTAATTGGGCAGTGGGTCTCTAGGAAACTCAGGCAATCGCCATACCACGTAAGTGGTATCATATTCCCCCTAGAGACAATGTGATCGGTGACAGGATCGTCCACTAGCTATAAGTCTGTGTCAAAAAGGGCGATGGCCGGATTTGTGACTCCACAGACAGTAGCATTCATTCGCAGCTATCGAGCAACAGACCCACGGCAGCGTTCATTAATTATATATAATGTTATGTTTTCATGTTTTTATCAACTTATATGATAGAATAGTTTTGTTTAATATGTTTTAACACAAATAAAATTATATCCAAATCTGATCCAAATAAACATGGATGCTTTCTTTGCTCTGTGAGCATCTCATTGTTAACATCTGGGCATTTGTATAAGTGCTTCAAATATAATATTTTTCATGGCAGTGGCCATTATTTGCAATTTACATCCATATTGCCCTAATAAGCACCAAGTTATTGGCTTGATAGAAGAACGTATAGAGTGGTTGCTTATGGGTCGTCGTTATAAAATAAGATTGTCTACTGATCTCTCTATTATGATGGGGTGTTGGAATTTATATTAATTCACGATCAACAATTTTAGTTGTAAAAAGAAAAATTGGAATTTGTAGTCATCATCAGGTCCATGCAAATCATGATTTGACTTCAAAAATTATTTAAATTCAAGTTATAAATGACTTTGTAGTGTCCAAAATTATGGGCAATGGATATGAGAACTTAAATACAATGTTGAGCAGAGTTATTTCTCTCTATTTATAAGTCTGGTTTTGGGAAATTTACAAAGTATAAAGGACAATGACAAAGCTCCCAAGTGCACATACATTGTAATTTAGCAAATGTCTTGATTTAATTGTGTTAATATCTTCGCAAAAAGCAATTGAACAGAGATTAATGAAAGGCGGCATTTGGAAATCCTATTTGGAGGGCAATGTATATTTTCTTTATATAATGTAATGTGTTCTATAGATTTATAATGGGTATTGATGTAGGTTTGGTTGTCAGTCAAATCTTATTTGTCCAGTTCCATCTCGCTTGAGGTATGACTTTGGGGTTGCACAACTTCACTTAACAAATGTAGATCCACTGTGAAAACTTCACATTATTTAAGGCCCCCAATAGATTCAAGCTTTGGATTCTTTAGCGGCTTATCCCAACTCTTTCACACTCCCTCTGATAAGGCCGAGATGTCTGCTTTATGCTGAAGTAGATTCTATTCCGTAGATCATATCATGAATTCCAAAGGAATGAGTAGGACTCCTGATCATTTTTCCATTCAAAAATTTAATTAGTTAATGATTATGTTTCTGTTTATGTTCCTTAGTGACAGGTAGAAGTTTAGTTGATTGGTTATAAGGATGATCTTCATATTTTTTTTTTCAATTTATTTGTTAAGGTTTATATATATATATGGTACGGGGCCAAGCCTTGCAATGACAAACCATGCTTGCAATGACAAACCATGGTGAAAATTGAGATTGGTGAAAATTGAGATTTGTTTTCGATGAGATCCCATCATAGGTATTTAACTAATTGATATTTTATTGTGATTTAGAAGGGACCAACGTAACGACTACAATACCCATCTAAATAACTGCTTTCTGCAAATGGGAACCGGAGCTGAATAGATGATTGCAGGTGGTATTTAGTAGTTTAGAGCAGTGAAAGAATTAGCATTGAGAAAGATACTACTGAAAGTTTGAAAGAGTGCATGGCTACTGCATGCTTGAAGTTCGCAATAGAGTAATGGGTAATTGTGTTTTGAAGTACGGAACTTTGTAAATTTATTATTTTTTCATTTTGTTGCTTATAGATGCTCAAATATTGAATTTAGTTTTATAATTGTGGACATGTGATAGTGGTGTTAGTATCGGCAGGCGCCTTTTCATCGTCCTCCATTGCTTCAGTTGGAAGGGGAATTCATAGGCATAGGGGATAAATCAATGGCATCTATGATCGGTTCTGGTGTCCACATATTTTCTTCACTTGATGGAGTCATTATCTTAACGGTGCTCATTGTCATGTCTAAAAGCACTCTTTAGAGGCATCTCTATCGTATTCGTTGATGATATAAATGGAAAATGGAATTGAATGTAGAATTTGGTTTTGTAAAATAAATCATATCATTATGGAGACTTGGAAGGTTGTTGGGTGTGTGAGTTACTAACTAATTATTGTGGGGGCTGGTGCGGGCTGGTGCTCTCGGAGTGAGCTTCTAAAGAACTTAGCCCTCATGGGAGCCTCCTGTGGAAGTCAGGGAAAGTTGACTTTAATGGATGATAACGTTATTGAGAAGAGTAATCTTAGCAGATAATTCCTCTTTCAGGATTGGAATATTGGTCAAGCAAATTCAAGTGTGGCAGCAGCAGCTGCCACCTCAATCAACCCATATTTGCAGGTTGAAGCATTGCAAAATCGTGTGAGCCCAGATACCCAACATGTCGTTGACGACTCCTTCTGGAGCAGTGAGGTCGATGTTGTTTTAAATGCTCTGGACAATGTCAATGCCACGATGTATGTAGATTCAAGGTGTGTTTACTTCCAGAAGCCATTGCTAGAGTCTGGAACTCTAGGAACCAAGTGCAACACCCAAATGGTTATCCCTCACTTGACTGAGAACTATGGAGCATCACGAGATCCTCTTGAAAGGCAGGCACCCATGTGCACGCTTCACTCGTTTCCACATAATATTCACCCCTGTCTCACATGAGCAAGGTCTGAATTTGAAGGTCTCCTAGACAAAACTCCGGCTGAAGCAAATGCTTTTCTTTCCAAACCACAAGAATACATAGCGGCAATCAAGTCTGCAGGGGTTGCTCAGGCCCGACAACTTCTGGAGTCTGTGTCTATTATTTGGTTTCACAGAGATGTCTAACATTTGAAGATTGCTATGTAGCATTTAGATCAATTTGTGATGTGGTTAATACACATAGGAGTCTAGTAGGCGTTCAGTTATGTAATGGTTAATCCATCTCTAGTACCGAGTTAGTGGGGTGAAGTTAGTTTTAGAGTTGAGGTAGAAAGATCCATTTCAATTTCAAACAATATATTCTGTTATCTAATCCAATTTGTATGTCCAGTTCAATGAATTTCAACGACTCTAAAATAATTACTATGTTCGAGTTATATGTTGGAGATGTGATGTTTGCGTTTATATGTACAGACGTTTAGGTTTTAAATTCGTATGGGTAGATTGACAAGTTCAAAATATATGTAGAAATTTCAACAGTTCATTTGGATAACAACCGTTACCATTCCATGCTGCAATCGTACGGATTGACCTAATAGTCAGATTGACTGAACATTGTATATTGCATACTATTTACTAATTGTGTGACAACGAGGTTTTGCATACAAAGACTGTTCTCTTATCTTTTAATTAATAATGGATGTCGATTTGGTCGACACTGTTTGCACATAAAAGAAAATCACAAAAGTAGCTTTAATGTTCTTTGAAATGTCAAAAGTCATTTATTTTTTCAACGGCTTTTTTTTAAGACAATTGAACACGTCATAAAAATAATAAGAAAATATTTTTTAATTTTTTAATTTCTAAAGTTGTTTAATTGTTTTAATTTGTTTATTTATTAAATTACTATTTTTTATTATTTTTATTATAAAATCTAAATATTATCTTTTATTTCAAAATCTTCAAATTTTATTTAATAAATTACTCATTTTCTTGTGGTAATTTAAAATTATATTTTTGTTATAAAAGTGTTTTTTTTACTAGAATGTAGCATTAGAGAGAATGAATGGATGGGCACTTAACTTAGGTGCCTCTTTGTAGATTCTCATAAGAATATTAAATGAAACATTTTAAATTTTTAACAATGTTTTGAGATTTATTGATGATTGGTATTACGGTTAATGTGTATTTGTTCATACATATGAGTTCACTACATATTTGCAAAAAATGCAATGAAGATTAATATTGGTTTATATGTAACATGTGTGAATTGTTGCAAAGTCATTTTCATGGAATGGAAAATGGCCATTGCACTTATGTCATTTATTTGTTTTGTATTTTTAAATTTGTAATAAGAGTCAATGTTTTTGGTTGGAAATAGGAGACACCTTACCTTTCCACAACTACTAAATTTAAAAATAAATCTCTTGAATAAGCTTAAAATTGGTATCTAAGTCTCAAACTAAGGATGACCTTTGCATATTGCAAACATAATGATTTTGCAATATGTTGTAATGATTGTTCTGGGGATCTTAGAATTAAAACATTAAGGAATATAGAGGAATTTATGATTGCTAATTTAGTGGGTTATTTTAATAATAATTAAGTCTTTTTTTTTTAAATTAATTCAAGTTTTTTATTTTATCTCATGATTGAGAAATATAATTTTTTTATAATAAAAAAAATATAGATGTTAATGGAATACACTTTATATGGTAAAAGAAAGAGTTACCATTTAAATGAATTAATTACCTATAATGTTTTTTACATAAGGATATATATTTTTCTTTTTAAAATTATTATAAAATTAAAATTAATTTTACATTCTCTACTAAAACCAAAAAAATATATATTTATTATATTTTTTTTTACATAATATATGTAAATACTCTAAGGACATCTAAAGTTAGGTGTTAATGTGTATCTATCTGAGGTGTTGTGTCACATGTTTTTGTGTTAATGTTGTGCTAGGTTCAATAATTAAGTGGTGGTGTCACGATGCATGATGAAAGTGGTGTCAGTTAAGTGGTGGTGTCATGATACTTCACTTTAGAAGGTATACCTTCAACACAAGTAATTTAATCACAAGGATTGGTCCATAACCATTTTAACTCTATATCTCAACTTTCAATGGATCATGTAAATATAAGGTTAGGATGGGTCGAGAGGTATCAAAAAGCTCGAGAGTATCAATTTCAATGTTATATGTACTTAGAATGTTAGTGTCAAGAAAATTGATATTTGCATCTCAAGTTTTGGGATACCTTTTAACACAATAAAATATATGGAGTTAAAATGGTTATGAGCCAATCTTTGTCATTAAATGAATTTGTTTTTCATGTCTCCTCTATATTTTAGCTTGAATGACTTGATTCACTTGTTTCAATTTGTAAATTCAAATGGCAGGGACTAAGCTGCTCGCAGCTCTTGTTCTTTGAATGTATCGAGACATGAATTGTATAAAGAAAATACATTTATACTATAAAAATTACTAATTATTAACTTTATAAAATATTTTATTACTAAATAATGTGTCACATCCACACATACATGAATTATTTAGAGAAAATAATGTATATCAAAACAATTATTAATTATTAGCTTTATAAAATATTTAAGTAATCCAAGGGAGGTAGGTGCGGGTGGGATCATCTTCGATCCCGGAGGAAACAAAGTCATCAAGTCATCTCCTTCTCATGGGGACTTGGAAAGAAAACAAACAATGAAGCATAATGGCTTGCCTTGCTCCACTCTTTGGAAATAGTTGCGACCCTCAACGTTGGCAAACTAAAGGTCTTCGGTGATTCGAGGCATGTCATCCAAAGAATGAGATCCGGGATAAGAACAAGAGGCTCAAAAAGTCACAGAATTCAAAGAAGAATCGGCCTTCTCCCTCTCCCTCAAGATATACATTACTTTCGCATTCTCCAGGGGAACAATATTGATGCTGATGAAGCTGCCAACAAGGGAGCCACCCTAGCCATATGCCAAATCTTATACAACAATGAAAAAGAAGACTTCATTTTTATACCTTAACCCTCTCCCAAAAATTCGTTTTTGCCACTTTGGCTTTTTCGGACTCAATATGGTTATACCCCTCCCCGCATTTTTGTTGAAGGCACGTGGAACATCATGTGGCCTTCACATGGCCTACCCTTCTCCTGTCAGTTCACGCGAGCCAGTCTTAACTCCTTCCTCCCTTCCCCAAGGTTTATTTGACACAATGGATCTCCCTCCTTGCTCCACTGCACTTCAACTCCCGGTCGAATTTGACAACCTCCTCCTTTCCAATCCTCTAGAATTTTGCTCTGACCTCTCCGGCGTTAGCTTCCCCGAGCCCTTCTCTCGTCCCATCCTCCTCTGCAACTTCATGGACGGCACGATGGAAGGATTTGTGGCTTCGAGAACTGCCATAGGCGACATCAAGGAGCACCTCCGCAGGGTCTATGAGGTGATTTGCACCAGCGTCAAACAAAACAACAAAATTTCCTCTGACATCAGGTACAATTCTCAGCAACTCACCTGTCAAGATTCTAGAATTGATGACTTAGAGAGAAATCTCTTCGAATTAATGGGCAAAGTTTACATTATCAAGGAAGATGTTACAAGCATGGTCAAAATGACCCAATGCAGCCATTGCAAGGAATCCCCCACTATGAACAAATAAATGGCAAACGCAACCTCTATGCACGAACAGAACTATGGATAGTAACGTCTCTTCTCAGCAGGGTCCTTCATATAGTTTCAATTTTAAATGTGTTTTTGCATACTGTTAAATACTTAGTTTGTAAGGGTTTATCCCACCTCCACTACGGAAAGACATAGGCAACAACAAAATCGGAAATTCATAGCTAATCTAGGCATGACCATGTGCTCTATTTTGCTCTCCTATTGAGTATGAAGAAAAACTCTATTTTTTGTAATGAATAGTTGTGCATAGCCTTTTTCGAATATATATATATACCCTGTTTATGTTAAAAAAAATATTTAAATAATAAATAGCGTTTTAAACATACTTGTTGTGGTTCGTTCTTGTTGGAATCTCCATACACATTATTTATTATAAATATGGGCAAGCAAAACATCTAACTACCATTTCTAGATATTCCTTTAAGGGAACACAAAATATCCATATGTCACGGCCCTGAAGTAATATTTACTTCCACATAAAACCTTAGTTAAGAGAGGTCAAATTTTAGGGTAAATTTGTTGTAGCTTAACATGGTAAAACTAAATTAACTTTATATCGCTAGACCAAGAAGTAATATTTACTTCCACATAAAACCTGAGTTAAGAGAGGTCAAATTTTAGGGTAAATTTGTCGTAGCTTAACATGGTAAAACTAAATTAACTTTATATCCCTAGACCAAGATAAATGAGACTTATGTCGTTAGTAGAGTTTTATCATTTCCTTACAAGTGTCAATGAGGAAGCTTTTTAGAATATATATATATATATAAGTTACTTTAATAATAGTGGAAATTGAAAGAATAAATTCTTACATAGCAATCATATTTTCTATACAACAAAAACTCATCATATGTTTTACTGTGATATTAAATAGGAGACCTATATGTTTAATTTTGTGCATTACTTATCTATATGTGGTGCATGGATGATATTTAAACTATTTGTGGAAATGTTAGAAAGATGAGGTGATCCAGGTGGATATCGGTGGCCACCCACCTTTCCAACTGGCTCAAAACAGTTTTCTGGCAATTTTAGTAATGTACTATTTTTAGCAGTTTTTCGGGTCCTGAACTTCCGGGGCCATTTTGAGGCCCTAAATGACCTTTTTTGGCGATATGGGGGGCCAAATGGTTGCCCCCCGGCAAACATTTGGCGATATGGGGGGCCAAATGGTTGCCCCCCGGCAAACATTTGGCCCCAGTTGAAAGTTGTAAATCACGGATAGACCTTTCCAACGGGCTACTGAGCGCCCCAAATGGAAATCGTATGCAAAAGTTATGACCCTAGGAAGTTGATGTACTAACTTACCCAAACGGGGCCCACATGACTTTTAGCGCTTCATCTCCTAGGGTTAGGTTTTTGGATGTCTAGGGTTTTTGACATTCCTGTTTATTGTAAAAGTCCTTGAGGGCCTCATTGTAACCATCTTCTTGCGAAATGAGCGCAGCCGTCACATCAGGGCCCACATGACTTACGACTGCGCTCATTTCGCAAGAAGATGGTTACAATGAGGCTCTCAAGGACTTTTACAATAAACAGGAATGTCAAAAACCCTAGACATCCAAAAACCTAACCCTAGGAGATGAAGCGCCAAAAGTCATGGGGGCCCCGTTTGGGTAAGTTAGTACATCAACTTCCCGGGGTCAAAACTTTTGCATACGATCTCCGTTTGGGGCGCTCGGTAGCCCGTTGGAAAAGTCTATCCGAGATTTACAACTCTGGCAACCATTTGGCCCCCCATATCGCCAAAAAATGTCGTTTAGGGCCTCAAAATGGCCCCGGAAGTTCAGGACCTGAAAAACTGCTAAAAATAGTACATTACTAAAATTGCCAGAAAACTGTTTTGAGCCAGTTGGAAAGGTGGGTGGCCACCGATATCCACCTGGATCATGAGGTATCATAATGATGTTTGTCAATGAGCATTTAGTTTATACCTTGGACGATGTCATACTACTTTATACATGTGTAAGGCTATGGTAATAATGAAATGATGATAGGATTTTATTGATCATGTTCCATATTCATCACAAACATGTTGACTTATGATCTAACTATATCATGATCACATGGGTGATCATGTAGGTTCCATTTCCATAGTAGTGATGATCAGATTAATGGCATACTATGATTGCATGTGGACTTATTTCCTTTTGATTACATCATACAATTTGATGGCATGTTTAATTAGTGTTTAAAAATGTTATGTTCCATTAAGGGATGTGGTCATGTTGGTTAATGCTCCATGTTATGAGTTGATGGCATACGGTAGTACATGTTGATTTTGTTCCATGATAGCGGTGATGTGAATAAGAACATGTAGTAATCAATGAAATGGTAAGAATATATGATTATGAGTTATAGATTCTTGATATTATATAACATACTAATAATTCTTTTTTTATTCCACAGTATGTTATGTTGCATAATAGCATGTGTAACATGTGGTGCCATGGTATTTATGATGATGGTATAATCTCATAAGGGCACGTGGTAGCATGAAATTCTTTGTTATTCGTGATGTTAATAGTATATGATCTTTAAGATGTTATATTTATGACTAATGCTATGATGGCATGATGAGAAGTGGAGTGACAGGAATTCCACGTTGGGGCCTTCAAGGCCGTGTCATTCTAAAAGCCACGATATTGTGGGAACCCATAACCACAAGAGAGTATGGGCTGGGGACAAACTCACTTAGTAATACCTTGCCAGCTATGGTTATGATGCTTGGTCGACCAAAATCCGGTGCTGCCGATGAGGTGACCAGAGGAGACCAAAATCTGATGTGGCTGATGAGGTCTGATATCGGAAGTCCATGGCTTGAGGTACACCGGCCATAGAGGGAGCACAGAGGGAGGTATATGAAAAAGGACTTCCGATGCATGGAGTTGGTTTCCTTGGAGGGATATGGAGGGAGTCAAGGCCAACCTTTCGAGATGCCTAGTTTGTCAAATACGGTGCGGCCGATGAGGTGACCAGATGTGACCAAAATCTGGTGTAGACGATGAGGTCAAAATAGATACCGGAAGTCTACCAAAATCTGGTGCGGCCAATGACGTCCATAGATCGGTTTAGCAATTATGCTAACTGTGAAGCTTCCAATGCCTATTGTGATGTCTGTGGATAGGTTACAGTAGAGGGCCCGTGCCATGACGAGCGGGCCCACCCTTGTTGAAACGTTAACTCTGGAGGTCTCCCCATATTTTTGGTATGGGTGTGATGAGGAGGACCAAAATAAAAAGAAATTCCTTTATGTATTTATGTAACAAAGTGACGTTTATATAAATAAAGTGAAAGTGATTTTATACTTTAGAAAAGTGGGTCATGCTTAAGTGATGTATTTAATAATTAAAGCTTTTAATTTATTAAAAGTGAATTAAATGGAAACCATTGATTTTGTAATTAATTCTCAACCCTAGATTAGGTAGTTGATGAAGTTAGTTGCAAATGACAAGTATAAAACAAAGTGAGAGGGACAAATGAAACACTCACCATCAAAGAGAGGAGAAGAGAGATTAAAGACCAAGAAGAGTTTCTCAAGCAAAGATTGGCACAATTTCCAAGGACGAGAAGCAGCACGTTTCCCAAGGAGAAGTACACAGTTTGCAGAAGTTGTATAGTCACATTAATGGCAGTCGAACGTGTGGACTCGGATCTCTAGATAACAAGCTCGAATCCCAAGAAAAATTGTTGTGCATTAAATGCAATCCGTACAACAGTAAAGGCAAACTCGTGTGGGCCCAGAAATCGAGGCAAAAGTGTAGAAATCCGTACAACAAGCCGTACAGCAGAGTTTGGCACAGTTTTGGAGTTCAGCACAGTTTTCAAGGTTGACAAAAATTTCTGGGTTAGTTTTTTGTTTATGAAATTTTGCCAATGAGGGTTGAAAGAAAAGTTTTGTACATTGAGTTACTCTTCTTAATGAAAAATATTTCTTAGGGTTTTTCCCGGTCTTTGACCAAAATAATTGTGTTCATTTGCTTAAAGATTGTTTCAGTATTTGGCAGTATTTTTTGAAGTACGTTTTAGAAGTGTGGTTTTACTTTCTGAAAATCAAGTTAAAACCATAGATTCTGAAAGTGTTTGACAGAATGTGTAAATGAGCCATTTCATTTTTTAAGTCAATTTTCTTCATGGTATCAGAGTTGATGGTGTCAGATCTCAGTTTAACAGAGCCATACTGAAAAAGAAAGTTAGCAAGTGTTCATTGAAGTTTCAGAAGGGTGTTAGATTCATCTTTCAAAGTTATTTTTGGTTGCAAGTTATTTTCCATGATGAGCATTAGGTATGAGGATAGGTTGGATGGAGTATCCATCTACATTCCATGGAAAGTAAGAATTATTGTTGTGTTAAAGGAACTTAGGGTTTGGAGTTTGACTAACAGTGTCATGACTAAGCCAACAGATAAAGATGACCTTGTGGAGTTTGAAGCTCTTGAAGCCAGAGCCCAGAGAGTTATACTGGATGGGGTTAATGACCATCTCATCCCACACTTAGCAGAAAAGAAAACTGCTAAAGAGATGTGGGACACATTGACCAAGTTGTTCGAAGCAAAGAACGAGAACCGGAAGATGGTCCTTAAAGACAAGCTGCACTGTATCAAAATGGACAAAGATGAGGGTGTAGCCTCCTACTTGACTCGTGTCACACAAGTCAAGGATGGGTTGGCAGTAGTAAGAGAGACTATCCATGATTCATATTTGGTGAGGATAGCCCTAAAGGGCTTCAACAAGAAGTGGGAGGTCTTTGTGAAATGTATTGTGAGCAGAGAAAAACTTCCCAGTTGGTCCAAATTATGGGATGATTTTACCCAAGAGGAAATTTGGGATGGGTCACAGATTGGCCAAACTAGTGAGAATGTTGAGCAGGATGTGGCACTCGCAGCCAAATCAAATAACAAGAAGAAGAAAGATCTGAGTCAGATCAAATGTTATCATTGTGTTCAGTTAGGACACTATGCCATGAAATGTCCTGAGAAGAAGAAAGGAAATTCAGAGAAAGATTCAGCAGCTACTACAATGGAAGAGTTTGCATATGAGTTTGCAGGTGAATTTTCTCTAACCTCTTTTGACTCTAGTGTAGGTAGCTCAGTTTTCGAGCGTGTCTGGATGGTTGACCTTGGAGAGGTCTTGGAGATACATGGAGTCCTCTTTGTACCTGGGATGAGAGTTAGCAAACTCTCAATGTCATCTCTTGAAGATGATGGTGTTGGGATGTTGGTCAAGGACGATCATATCTTCATTTATCGAAGAGATGATTGGAATGTATGATGCATTCCAGATCATCACGGAGTTGGGACCAAGACACTACATTCAGGCAGATATTGACGATCCACAGATAGTTATTCAAGGGGTTGGAACAGTCAGGTTCCAACTAGACCCTGGAGAGGTCTTGGAGATACATGGAGTCCTCTTTGTACCTAGGATGAGCGTTAGCAAACTCTCAGTGTCATCTCTTGAAGATGGTGGTGTTGGGATGTTGGTCAGGGATGATCATATCTTCATTTATCGAAGAGATGATCATGTCAGGACTACTATCTTGCTTAGTGATCACAGGGATAGATTATATAGTTTGAGAGGACATGTTGTGCGTCCATAGACAGGTGGATGATTGTCAGAGTCAGAGGATGGGGCATAAGATACAGTTGATCGGCATGTTGTTTGCATTTCTTCTGATGAGGAGAGTGATTCTCTCCAGAGCACTGGTAGAAGACTCTGCCAAACAGGTGATGGTGATGAGCAAGTTGATGAGGTTCAGGCAGAATCTCAGGAGTCATGGTTTTTCAGTGGTGGGCACTCTTCTCCGAGAGACTTTCCAAAGTAGGAGGGAGCTGCATTAGGAGTCGGAGGCAGAGATTTGGATGGTGCCAGAAGGACCTCCCTCGTTAGGAGGGAATGTTTAAAAGTTAACTCTAGAGGTCCTCCCATATTTTTGGTATGGGTGTGATGAGGAGGACCAGAAAAGTTTTTGTCCTCTATGTATTTATGTAACAAAGTGACGTTTATATAAATAAAGTGAAAGTGATTTTATACTTTACAAAAGTGGGTCACGCTTATGTGATGTATTTAATAATTAAAGCTTTTAATTATTAAAAGTGAATTAAATGGAGACCATTGATTTTGTCATTAATTCTCAACCCTAGATTAGGTAGTTGATGAAGTTAGTTGCAAAAGCCAATTATAAAACAAAGCGAGAGGGACAAATGAAACACTCACCATCAAAGAGAGGAGAAGAGAGATTAAAGACCAAGAAGAGTTTCCCAAGCAAAGATTGGCACAATTTGCAAGGAAGAGAAGCAGCACATTTCCAAGGAGAAGTACACAGTTTGCAGCAGTTGTACAGTCACATTAATGACATCTGCATGTCTGGACTCAGATCTCTAGATAACAGGCTCGAATCCCAAGAAAAATTGTTGTGCATTAAATGCAATCCGTACAGCAAAAAAGGCGGACTCGTGTGGGCCCAGAAATCAAGGCAAAACTGTAGAAATCCGTACAACATCCGTACAGTAGGTACAGCAGGACGTACAACAAAGTTTGGCACAGTTTTCGAGGTAAGCACAGTTTTCAAGATTGACATAAATTTCTGGGTTAGTTTTTTGTTTATGAAATTTTGTCAATGAGAGTTGAAAGAAAAGTTCTGTACAGTGAGTTTTATGTACTCTTCTTAATGAAAAATATTTCTAATTGTGTTCATTTGCTTAAAGATTGTTTTAGTATTTGGCAGTATTTTTTGAAGTACATTTTAGAAGTGTGGTTTTACTTTCTGAAAATCAAGTTAAAACCCTAGATTCTGAAAGTGTTTGACAGAATGTTTAAATGAGCCATTTCATTTTTTAAGTCAATTTTCTTCAACCCAGAGTAGTGGTGTGGAGGGTTATGGAGGTTGCTCGGGTGGTATGATTCTCAAGGAGAGAGTGAGTAAGGATTGAGGAAGTTTTGTGGGGAATGTATTCTGAAAGTGTTTGACAGAATGTGTAAATGAGCCATTTTATTTTTTAAGTCAATTTTCTTCAACCCAGAGTGTTGGTGTGGAGGGTTATGGAGGTTGCTCGGGTGGTATGATTCTCAAGGAGAGAGTGAGTAAGGAATGAGGAAGTTTTGGGGGGAATGTGTTATTTCTTTCTATTTCATTAAGTCAGTTTTGATTTATTGTTTATGTTATGTTTATGAAGTGTATTGTGAAGTTAATGCATATTTTGTAAGAATCGTTGCATATTGAGAACCTAGATAATTAAACAAGAGCATGTAGTAATTAGGGCGTTGAATGTATTAGTGAAGGAAAAAAAATCTTGCATGATGGCCACATGCAAGAGTTTTCATCTTCACAATAATATTAAATATGTATAAATATACTATACTAATTAAGTGAGTATTGTTTTGTGTATGATGTTATTCTGTGTTATAAACCTATCTCTATGGGGAGTATAACTTCGGGGTGAAATTCCTCGACGGAGGAAAGTATCTAACAACCTAAAATTAATTAGAAAATTATAATTATAATCCCTCATAAAATACTAATAAAGTAGTAATAAAATGGGAAATTAATTAAAAAATGAAATAAAAGAGAAATATTAATAATAGTTAAGCTAATACTAATAAAGAAAATTAACACGAACAAGATGGGGGAGAGCCGCTTGCCGCCAGAGCCGATCGGAAGGAGCCAATCCGAGAGGAGGGGCATCTGAGTGGGCATAGGCAGAGGCAGAAGCCTCACTGACCGCAGCATCAACCAGAGGACCTGCCTCGCACAAGACGCCATCGCCTCATCGCCGCCGGCTCTTGCAACCGATTGCACCTCGGGCCACAGCTCCGTCGCCAACGCCGCCGCTGCGGACCTTGATCTTTACAGAGCTGGGAGAGCGGAAATCGACGGCGGTCTGCTACATTTCCTCCAGGGTTTTTACGAGGTTCCTGGCTGGCTGCTCTTTTTCGCCGGTTTAGGAGGCCGCGGATCTGCTGCGTTGTCCACAGAAGCGGATCTCCTGCACCTCCGTTGAGGGGCGGCTTAGAAGGATTACATTGTATGGAGGGCACTTTCAAAGATTGCCGTGGCTAGTCTTAGGCGACGTCACCGTGGGCTTCCGTTCTTGGAGGCCGGAGGACGTTTTCTTGGCATCAGCCGGTTCCCAATCTTGAGGGCTGCGGTCTACCATTAATGTAACAGTCTTTTTGATTACTTGCTGGTGGATATATTCGGGCTGTCATAGCAGCTATTATTATCTAGAGATGGACACTTTTCAGTTTCAGGTTTTTCTGTATTTTGGGTTTTTGCGGGCTGTATGTACAGCTGGATACAATTGTATTGATCTATGTATGGGACTTTCAGTCTCGAACAGTAATATGGGACAGTAAATATGTGACAATGTATGGATCTCTTTGATTCCATTACATGTGCAGAATGTAATTTTGTTCATATTATTGAAATAAAATTACGACTTTTTCCTAGGAAAAAAAAAAAAAAAAAAAAAATTAACAATGATTAAAGATAATTATACTAATTCCGTACATGGAGGCCATGTGGCCCTCATGCATAATTAACTCTGATTAAATTTTAATTTGAAATCTTATGCATAAATAAGGGAATTAGGCATTGAGTTTGCTAGTCTTTTTCATGCTCAAAGAGGGGAGGTTTTTGGTTTTGAGTTGTTTGGTCTTGCTACATTTTTTAGAGGGTTCTATGGGCACGGTGTGGTGGAGATGGAGGTTTGGAGGCTGAAAGTAGTATAGGATCCTGATTATGATGTTTGGTCGGTATGGTATTGTTGAGCGAGGGCTCGAGGGCTCTCACTCTACGACTAAGGGATTGGTTGGGAGGAGAGCGGTCCCCCCATACGTGGTTTCCTGAGGAGCAACAATTGAGTTGATGGACATTCTACAAGCTTCCATTGTCTAACTGTAAGTCTAACTTACAGGTTCAAGTATGTATTCTTGATTTCTCTTTTGATTAGTTTACTTAATTTGTTCAATCAATTCCTCAAATTAGAAAATTGACATAAAGATAAAAATTAGTACAAGTGATTCCTGTTTTTAGTTAATTAATCTATAATCTCTTTGTAAATTAGTAGACACATATTGATTTTGATTTTATTCAGATAAGTATGGAATTAAAATTAATCCCCCTGGTTAAGTAACTGGGTCGCTACACAAAGAAAGGCAAGCATGAGTGGGGGGGTGGAGAAACCAGACACCAGTGCAAACACAAGAAAACTGCTTCAAAACACAAGCAAAATATGCAACCTGTCACATGTTCGAGACATGGATACCCTGACATGGATAACAATTGAGAATGAAAACCAAGACATGGACATAGATAAACAAGTGCTTGTCACTGTTATGAGATCTTTGGAAGACATCGTAGATCGAGTTAGTATTCCTCCTGCCTTAGATGACACGGCAACCTAAACGGGCACAATTGGAGATGACCAGAAGCATCTGGTTTCAGCTGTGATTGCCTTCGCGAGAGTTTCATCCATGCTTGCAATCGGCGCAGATTTATGCAAGTTAAACTGTCGATGACAAGCACAAAATGTTCAACGTCTTAGATGCAATGCTCACATGGATGAATTAAAACGATATCATAACAAGAATTATAACATAGAGAAAAAACATACAGGCGATGTTAATATCCGATGATTTCTTCTAATTCTCAGAGGGGTAGAAGACCAAGGCAGTTGACCTAACCACTATCAACCAAACATCTATCAGCCCATGTCTTCAATCAACGCATGGGAAAGAAAGGAACACGGCGGCAATTCAATGACAATTTCCATTATCGAGTCTAGCTCCTCGCCCATGCACTGTCTCTTAAAAACAGAAGATGAATACAAAACAACCACCAACGGTTTGACCTATCAATCATCATTTTTTATTCAACTGAATAAAATATCACTGTCTACTCGGCCCCATTGAACACATCAACAATCACAACAGACCATAGTCTTCCGCTGCGCATCATCAAACAACAATGCAAAATCTATTTCGACTACCGACCAAGCCAGAGCAACAGTGCACGCACAGCAAACACCAACACACAATCTCTCGCAACCATTACAAACAACCCCTCAGAAAACGCTGCAGCCAAGCCGACGCAATTCGCATTTAAACACCAGCCCGGAAAACACAAGTCCCGGTCCAACCCTGCCCATCGGAGAAATCAGATGTCCAAAACCAAAACCGCAATCAAACACCATACCGAAAAACAACAAACTTACCCCAACCATGTTAGTGTGCTCTGCACATTTGAAAAACAACAATAAATAAGCAACATAACAGCAGATCCATTGCATTTAAATAGGTCGATCACAAAACGTTGCAGTGAAGAAGGTCAACTGGCCTTCATTGACTACAACTGACACCACCTCGCCGCCGGTCCTTTGGCACAGGAACCCAAGCCGACATCATGCCCAAGCAGCCAATGGTAGGGCAGAAAAATCCAACGTTATAAAAAACAGAAACATACTAACTCCATAGACTATAACCAAACCTTAATCCAACTACCACATTTTTGAACGCGCCGGGGGATTAATTCAAGTATGTGTCCCCGTCAGTGACATAATAATATTGTTACAAAGTGTGAGTGTGATGGTCCATGACAATGTTGCAAGTAGAATGTGGCAGTCCAAGAGAAGAGAAGAGGTATTCGCTCTCTTGAATACACTCCAATATAATCAAAGGTCCAAGAGTAATAGCTGGAAGAATTTTCAAGGTACATGAAATTGTTAATATTGATGAAGTATTTTTTTTCTTATTATTTGAAAGGTGGTCTGTCAAACTTAACATCTTTAAATGGAGAATAATAAGAATGTAAAATCCAAAATCAACTAAAATCCTTCTTTCTCTTCGGGATTGCTATCTGTTTTGTAAAAGTAGAAAAGGCTTCCAAACATATCCATTGGAGCTTCCTAGTATCAGCGCTTTTTTTTTCGTTCCCATTGTTTGCAGGACGTCTGTTACTGACTTTGAAAGTTGGCATTTTTATCAAATTAATTATTACTTATGAGAGCTCTAAGCATTGTATGGCAATGAAACTTGGCATAGACATGCCATGGATATTTGATTGGTGTTGAATAAGGAATTCTGGGTATTTGGACTATAAAGGAGAAGCACTATTAGTAAAGGATTTTCTGTGTTTATCAATTACAAGTTTTTTAATTGGGAGAAGCTCAGTACTCGAAATAACTCTGCTTACCATGCATTCATGTTTTCACCATGGTTTGGGAGAGGGCCCACAATGGATGGCTGTTCAAACTCAAATCTGTGTAAATACAGCACAAATAGGATTTCTGAAAATAATTATATAAAAACTAAGTATTATTCAAAGTGAATTTGCGAAGCACTTGGACTTCTGTTTAAATACAGCACAAGTAGGTATTTGTAAAAAGACTTGTATAAAAACTAAGCATTATTTAAAGTGAATTTGCGAAGCACTTGAAATTGGGAAAAAGAAACAGCTACTGTCTTCCAGTATAGTATTGCAAAAGATTTATTGAAGGCCATTTTTCTTTCAAGGATTTCATTATAGGACTTTTTAATACAGGTGAATGCAGTTAAAATTGAATGACTGAATGGATTGGTTTTGAAATAAACCACAGAATCTGACTAATGCACTAATGTACAACATTATACAGTGAAGCCCTTCTACAAAATGTTATTTTCTCTTTTTCCTGTTTTATAATCAAAATGCAACAATAATTATTTACGTCATACAATGAAGCCCTTGCTACAAAACGTTCATTCTTTACCCTTTCATTCTCAAAATGTAATTAATATAGTATAAATGTTTCAAGAGGTTACTGGAACTAAATATTGAAGAGAAAGAAAGGATAAAGATGTTCTGGAAACGGGTTTTATGCCTTTGTAAAAGCTCTTATACTGCACTTGTAATTGGAGAGAGACGATGGAAGAATGAAGATGAACACAGATTATAATGCATTAGATCAAGCCCTAGTACCCTTAACCAACAGGTCCATATTGCTGATTTGTGCTTAGCAACTTAAAGTTGAAGTCTCTGTTTACCACTGTCCACTATCTTGCAGATCTGGAGGCCTTGCAAAACTGATCGCTACAATCACATGGTAAAGGAATAGCAGCTAAGCTTATTTAATGAGTGAAACATTATTTTAAATCTCAGTCCATTTAGGACCTAATACTCTGTTTCATATTTCATATTTCATAAGAGAATTCAGCCATAGCTCAATAAACTGGCAGGTCATTAGCTCTTTTTTGTGCCTTGCATGGGTCACTGCTCTTTTTAATACTCTTAGCCCCCATTCATATACTTGGTCATTGCTAGCATATGATAAAGAGTTGGCGAAGCATATGGCATATGAATTAGTTGAAAGGTACATGGAAATATTGGTAGCAAATGCCTTCTCACACCAACCAGGGATAGATCATAATGAAACTTTTGTTCCTACAGCAAAACAAAAGAAATCTGTCAGGGCATGTAGACAGCAATCCTGTAAGCACCCATTGGCAGTTACGGAGCAGTTTTTTGCAGCTTCAACAGGTGCAGTCTTAGTGCAGCAAAAGGGTACCATACCTAACTCAAAATTGTGCAAAACTGTTGAAGATTAATCTACCTACAAAGGGATGGTATTGTTGTGTAAATAAACACAAGGAACAGACACTTCTATTTCCCATAGCTTACCATGTAAAGCATCATAGTTTCCACAATAAAAAGAACCAATCTAACAAACAATATCAATTTAAATAACCTTAAAAATCGATGGGCATATTGAAACTTTGATTTGTGACAAGGAATGAAAACCCCATTGTAGGATTTATAATTTTGCAAGTTAAGAGACAAATGGAACCATTAGAGCGATAACAAAAATTATTGACTTTGATTAACATAGTGTAAAAGAAGTCTTCTGTCTGAAATGAAACAGTCCACAAATCTATGCATGGGAACCGTCACCCAGCAGTACTAAAACAATGTACTATATTTTGAGCCCTGTGCAGCAACTCCGGAGACAATAACTATACAGATTATTGTCCCAAGCCCTTATCAATATTTATGGAATCTCCCTTCATAAAGAAAAATGTGCATAGCTCATTGGTCAACATTAGAGTTGAAGCCCTTCCATGGTGGGTTTCTCATGGCAGAAGATGATGCTCCTCCCCTTGTTCTATAGTTACCTGGCAAAGTGTCGTGAGTCAACACAACAAAAAGAATAATGCAACATCCAATACACCCATAAAGAAAACCTCAAAGTAAATATATCACAATTGCCATTACAGTTTAGAACACAGCATTTGTCAAACCTTGGAAATAACCAACTGGATAGTTGGCCATCAACCAGGCATGTTCGGTAGGAGGAAGATCGCTACAAGAATCTCCTACATCTGAAATATAGCAAGCAATTCTGATTGTTAACCATATTGGTGTGTAAAGCAATACACACGTTAAAGAATGGTGATGCCTAAAGAGTTGATAACATAGCATTTTTCCAAACCTTGCAGATAACTTGGAGACTTGTCAACCAGTTGGGCATGTTTCAACGGAGGACAATTCCTTGATTTCTTGTATCTGTAATTAAAAAATAAAATAGTCATCATAAACCACATTGGCATGTAAAGAAACATAGGCATGTAAACTTTGTTTACAACATACAAAAGTCCCATCAAACGTACCTGGCATAGCAAGAAAAGTTGGATGCCCTTGCATCTCCATATGACCTTGGATTGGCGCCACGGTTGTGGAGTGTTGCACCTCTGCACACATCAACGCAAAACATGTTAAATAATGGCAATACCTAAAAAAAAGAGTAGTTGACAAAGATTTGATAACATAGCATTTTCCAAACCTTGCAAATCACCAATTGGAGACTTGTAAACTAGTTGGGCATGTTGCAACTCCCTATGGCTTTGAATTGACGGCACGGTTGTGGATTGTTGTACCTCTACAAACATGAACACATCACATAGATATGAAACATACAATAATTCAAAAATTGTTTTTACAACATATGAAAAGTAACATGAAATGTACCTAACATGACAAGAAAAGTTGGATGGTGTTGCATCTCCCTTCGGCTTTGGATTGACGCCACTGTTGTGGACTGTTGCACCTTTGTGGATTGTTGCACCTCTACAAACAATAACACACCACATGTTAAAGAATGGTGATGACTAAAAAAACTAATCTAAACTCATTACTCTCGTCAATCTATGAAACTAACCTGTGACCATAGGCAATGCATTGTTTGATCAAGGACATCCCCGCCTGATGAGGTATTGAAACTGAAATGGTCCATATTTAGATGCATGGGCATTCATATTAATTTCCAAACCATTGTTTTGCTTTCTTCTTTGTTTCTTTGTAGACCCAAGGAAACTCTTCTTCCTCTTCAAAGACGAATTGAGAGCATCCAACCAACTGTGAAGTCAAAATCCATAATGTGTAAATTGTTAGCCTCGTCCAACATTTTTTTAACCATATCAATCAATTGTTTGGTCTTGCTCAAAGTAGTATGGGGGTTGTTTTGAATCAACTGTAGGTAATTAAACAACTCCTTTCTAGCCAAATAAAGAGCCTCAACATCTACATCAACACTATCGATGGCCATAAGAGTGGTGCCAACATCTACATTGAGGTTCTGGGGCTCCATACGTGTTTGGGGAGGGTCATTGAATGTGTTAGCCATTGCATCCTAATGAAGTAATGGGTATGAATCACTTGAATGGAAATATAACCAACTGACTTTTATGGCATGCTTGCAAATATTGCCATGAATAGACCATGGGCATTCACTCACTATAAAATTTGAGCAATACCAATTGACAAGCTATTTCTTATCACGATTTGTTTCATTGTTTGGCTCCTCACACAATAAGCATGGGGTGTGATCTCATGAGGGCAGCAATCACTATCTGGAATTCTTCTAGCTTCTTCCAATGAGGATTCAATTGGTTTTTCTTTCCTGTAGTTATTCATGTATCCTTTTTTCGAAATTTCCTTGAACCAATAACAAAGTTCAACACTTGTTAGGAGCATGTACAACAACCAATCCATCCTACGTGCACATTTCTTCCTTGATCAGATAAGAAGTTTGTCCTCAAGTAGCAATGGTATGACTCAACAGAATTATTGGTCTCCTGATTTGCATAAGAAAAATCTCGTTAGCCTTTCACCCACATCCCTAAATGTAAAAAACTAAGTTAGTGCAAGTATATTATCTTTATGAAAGACAAAATAGAAAAACCAGTAAGAGTTTGTGCACATACAAATCTCATCACCCACAACCTAATTCTTGTGGAAATACTTCTACTCATTTGCAAATTTGCTAAAAAAATCCATGGATTGCTTCATCCACATCATACATTTCGAAATTTACTTGTAATGTAATGTAATATAAGATGCATAAGAAATAAAGAAAGAATTCCTGTTGACTGCTAATTGACATTAAAATGTTGGTTTCTGGTAATCATTTCTAGCCCTGATGAATCTAGTTCTGGTAGAGCAACGTTTAACTGGATTGCCTTCCCGTACAAGTGCAGTGAATTTTTACAAGCATGGGGGGTGACCAACAGAAGTCGTTAACTGCTTGAGTAATCAAGGCTCTGAGGGTACCATTGCCTACTACAGTTCTGTTCTCTGTATTTTTTTACTTTTGAACTACCTGAAGGAATTAATGAATCAAGGTTGGGCTTTTATGGTTTTGTATCAGAATCAATTCTGCTTATGTACTCTAAATAAGTTGATTGATTGCTACTATGATTGCTAGAACATGTTGTAAAACCATATTCTGCAGGGTAGGAATAAAAAATGATGCTGTAAAATCTTAAACCCAAAAACTGATTTCCCCTCTTATTATTTTGACTCGGTAGAAAAAAACCATTTCACAGTCCATTTTCCCACCTATAATTTTGAGCTAATGGAAAAACACCATTTCACAGGCCATTTCCCCTCTTGTTATTTGAGCTAATGGAGAAATATCATTCCTTTCACAACCAATTCTGATCACTCCCATATTTAACCAAGAATAAGTCAATTTGGTATAAATGAACAGCAAACAGTAAAATACAGTGTCTTCGATTCCTTAGTAAAATGGCACATTTTAGGTCTAGTGCTTTCAACTTTTACTTTTACATACCCCATCAGATCCTAAATTAATATTAAACTATGTCAAGGATCACAACCATAGGTTGCACCCAACTGAAGGGAATGCTACTCTCATTTGTTTGGCCATAGAATTGTACAGTGTACCTATTCTACCATTGTATTATTCAAATATATATTTTCTACTGTCTATTGGCTAAGTACCTTGTGTCATGAATGTCCTCATTGATTCTTGTAGCTATCATGAAGTACACAATATTTAGTTTTATAAAGAAACTCAAGGATTGCAATGCTACACAGTTACATAAAACATATGCAATTGCATGTGCAAATGGATGTTTGTTGGGAAATATCAGAATATTTTGGGAATACATTCGAGGGGTGAAATTCTACACAGTTATGTAAAGCAAATACAATTGCATGTGCAAATGGATGCTTGTTGAGAAATATTAGAATATAAAATCAACCAAAGAGGGATGTCCATGAGCCCTTGCTTTATTGTAATTGTTAAAGATCTTATAGAGCATAAAAGCAGATAATTCAGTTATTACCAATTAGCTATATGATAGAATAAATCACAATTTTTCTCCTGCACACTAATTGTCCTAAAGATTGCCAACTAATGGAAAACTCTAATTCTACGTAACTTTGATGTTAAAGAGTACAACCTCAGTAGACCTAACAGTTAAGAACATGTTTTATCCCCTTGGAGGTCACGGGTTCAATTCTAGAGGGGGGTAGGGTATGTACATGTCTAAGCAAGCTGTTGTTTGCAGATATTTGTGTGGGGCAGGCAAGAAACCAGCAACCTCATTCTTGCTTACAGGCTTGAGAGTGGGAAAATCTGTATTTCCCAGGCAGATCTCAATGCCGAAAAATTTTACTGTGGAAAACTTTGATGTAAAAGAAACGTCCTATTATAACAGCCTAGACTCTACTATGAACTCCAGAAAAACAAAGAAAGCTGAGCACCAGGGCTGATAGAAGCCAATGAAACCCCAAGGCATGAAAATCTGTCATAATTTTGGAACTTAATAATTCTGTGTGAAAAAAAGAGAATTGTGAACTAATTAAACTTTATAATTAACCCACTGACCACTAGATCAACCCAATTCATCAAAGAAAAATCATCTCAGTGGTCTACGCTTAAACATTGAATCAGAAAGCAATTAGGAAAAGTTAAATGGCATAATCTAGCAAAACTTGGAATGTTCAACAGTATGAAATACCAACATAGTCGGTACTTTCCTTACATTGTTGACATGTTAACAACGCTTTAGCAAGCTGAAACTACAAACAGAACTTTGAATGCCATTCTGTACAATAAAAAATTAGTCAGTACTGAAACAAATGTCCACTTTGCACAACATCCTTTCCAATGGTCAAGTTAACCACTTCCAGAAGGGATTAAACCAAGAAGTTCAAAATTCAATTTAATTTCAGATGGAGTCTTAAATAGACAAGGTATAGTGAACCATGTAATATGATAATATGCACCCACCACCCCACCCCATCTGAAAACAGTAGACACTCTTGGAAGTAAGACTTGCTTGGAGAAAGCAACAAAGGGTGTAGTAAGCGTCCAGGTTAGCCCTTCCAGGGAAGGTGATGAGGATCATATATGATGGATGAGGAGTCATCTACAACTTCCCTATTTAGTGACTCTCGTGAAAATATACCGTTTTGCCTTAAGGAACAGGTGGGTAAGTGGTTGTCCATGATGGTAATGTGGAAGAGAGAATCATGTAACAATGGCATCAGGTGCATATAAGTTGATGTGGCCAGTAATTAATCTATATATGTGGAAAGGCAGCTATTGAAGCAATATTAAAAAGATGTTGCTAATGTTTGTTTAAGTTGTAGCAGGATATACTACAGACTATTGTAAGTATGTGTTGTAATTGAAAAAGGAGCCGTTGAGGACAAGTGTTGGAAATCAATGATCTATTAAAACTTAAAAGCTTTCAGCTCAATGTTATAATCAGGGGATCTGGCTTAATAAGTTAATTCTGCAGGGTAGATAGATGGATCCTATGTGTAGATGAATCCATGGTGTTTATATATAGTATGGTTGAGCTACTAGAGCATACAGAAATAGGTTGGAGAAGTAAGACTTGCCTGCAGAAGGAAGCAAAGGTTGTAGTAGCTCCACGGTCAGCCATTCCAGAGAAGGCACAGAGGATCATATATGTTGGATGAGGAGTAATCTTCACCTTCCCTATTTAGTGAGTCTCATAAAGATGTACCATTTTGCCTTCAGGAACAGGTGGGTAAGTGGCTCTCCATGATGATAACAGGGAAGAGTGAATTTTGTAACAATGGTATCAGGTGCATATTGATATAAGTCGATGTGGCAAGTAATTAATCTATATATGTGGAAAGGCAGCTATTGAAGTAATATAATGAAAATGTTGCCGATGATTGTTTAAGTTGTAGCCGGATATACTCTGTAGTAATTGAAAAGGGAACCCTTAAGGACACATGTTGGAAATCAATGATTATTAAGGCTTAAAATCTTTTAGTTCAATGTTATAATCAGAGGGCGTGCTTAACAAGTTAGTTCTGAAGTATTGTTCCTTGTACAGTAGAGAAATGGCTATCTATTTCAATGTTCTTCATGGGCACAGCTTATCCAGAAAAATTGGCTCAATGCAAATTCTAAATGAAGGTTGCGTGTGAGGGTACACGTACTTGTGCCACTAATAGTTATGGTATATATTGTGCTCCAATGCTGTTTTATATTGGGATCACTTCTCAATAGTGTTAAATATTATCCTAAAAAAGTTCAGCATAGCTCCAAATGGATGATTCTGCAGAAATGCGATAACATTTGAGTTCAAACTGTTGGCTTCTTACCTATGGGATAAGAGTAGACTTGCTCAAGGATATCATCTATTAATGTGGACTTGCTCAAGGATACCATAGGGATTCTTTGTCTTTGATGCAGAATTCTTCTGTTTTGTTTGGCTTCAGGGAACGTGTTGTCAATATAATCAGCAGCAAGATCCACTATCTTTCCCATTTCATTGTCCACTTGAATCAAATCCTCAAACCGCGTGACCTTCTCCAGTGTTATATATTTGGCTTCAGGGACTATGTTTCCCATTTCATTGTCCATGTGAATCAAATCCTCAAACCGCGTGACCTGCTCATGTTCCTACGGGACGTTGAAACCGGTGAACTGCTGCAATCGGTGAACTGTTGCAATCTCTGAAAGTTCAACATTGGCTATTATCTTTTGTAAAATATGTATCACGTCCTACACCAAAAATTCACGAATAAACAAAAATTTTATTAAAGATGTCATTGGAGAAGCATGCATTCCTGGATATTATCCACAAAATTTGAAAACAAAATACTGAGTTATCTCAACTCAGATATTGATTGTGGGGTTTGTTCTCAACAGAAGAGCAGAACAGATTGAGAGCATGGTTACACGTCACAGGCACCCCCACCCATTATTTGGGGCAGAGGGAGGGAACGGCACAGCAGTGCAGTGGGTAAAATCTTTGACAAACGGTTTCACATCACAGGCACCCCCACCCAGCAGTTGGATGGACATGGAGTGGGAGTGGGCATGACATTGACCTCAAATAGCATCCAAAATTTGTTCAACAATAATATAAAAATCAAACCATAACAACTTTCTTTGAATATTATTTTATAACCTGTGAAATAAAGGTTTAGAAGCCTCTCTTACCTGGTTAACCGTGAGCGCTTATCTGGGAACCGTCCTAGCACCTGTTGCACAATGCAGAGTATCCAGATCTGGCAAAAGAAGAGAGCTCGTAATTACAATATCAATGGCTTCGTCCCAACTGGATATGAAAAGCCAGAATAGTACAATTTTCCCAATGCCGCCCCTCAATCAAATAGTACAAGTCGAATAAGTCTTTGCATCAGCAAATTGCCCTAACGGCTCTCAAGTGAAGATCGACTGTGTGGTTAACTAAGTCGTCTAAGAAAATGGTGTAATTACTATTTATAATTCAGTTTCAGTGATTTACATCATTTATAGTTGAGTAATTACATCATAAGTGTTAAAATAATATCTGTCAGTGTAATTTTTTTCATTTTTGATTTGGGATGTGTTAAATTTTCACTTATTTATCCAGATTGATTTTATGGTAGTCATAATTTCAAATAAACAATTATTGTAAAAAATAACTCAATTATTATAAAAAATATAAAAAATAGCTTATAGCTATACATGGATAACTGATAGTCAATAAAAGACAATTTGTTTAACTAGAACTAGAAGAAGAGATCCTATCCATATTCATCAACCACAAATTGAAAATATTAAGAGATAGCTAACATTAACAGATTCTGCAGAAATGCGATAACATTTGAGTTCAAACTGTTGGCTTCTTACCTATGGGATAAGAGTGGACTTGCTCAAGGATACCATCTATTAATGTGCAGAGCTGTACTCGGTATAATTATTTATGTTGCTGAAGAGAGCGCCTTTCCTGTACAGATATATATTTAAAATTTTCTACATTTACACATTATAGAACCAATACACTGTGGGTATGATCAAGGGCATACTATGCTCAACAGTTCCAGAAAAATATTTAATTGAAATTATTTTTCCACATTTAGGGAATAAATTTATTCTTCTTACCTAAGGTCTCAATTGATAATGCAATTTGGTATTTTACCAATGATTTTCACTTTCTCTGGTTTTTTTGGCCAGTTTTGAAGATCAAGGATAAGGTGATTAAAGCTTTGCTTTGCTAAAGATGGAGGTAGAGCCACAGCCACAACAAACCCAGGCAATCTGCATAGCTTCGAACTAATCTAGCAGGTTCGTTTAAATGACAACTAGTTTCTATTATATTCTGATTTCTTTTTGAATTCACAACCGTAGAGATCCTTTTACGAGATAAGTTCTGGTATTTACTGATCTCTTTTTTATTTATAACATGAGAGATTCTGATCATTATCGAATTCATCGTTTCACTGCCAGCTGTTTAAACAAATGAACCAGATAGTCAAACCAGGGAATCTGATATTCAATCGCTTGAACGAAACGACGAGAAAAGAGAAGGGATTACCGGGCACAGAGTAGCTCGGAGCAGCTGAGAGCGAATTTGGTCACGGAGCAGCAGCAGATCTCTGGTCTTTGGGTTGGTGACTGCCTTTCGAATGGAACGGACAATGTGAGCAGAGGAGGGTGACGGGGGAATTCAAGCTGGAGTCACCAACCCACCACCCTGAGAATTAATGCACGTCCAGTCCAGTGCAGCAATGCGACTGTGCTTCGGGCAGAGGGAGGTGGGGACAGGAGCCTGGTGGGGACAGCGTTGACAGTATAGTGCCCGGATAAGTTATCGCCAGAGATGGTGAGGGGATGGCCAGAGACATGACAGAGTAGTCTAACGCCATGCAAAATCATCGAAGCATTAGACTAATCTGATGTTTTGAATAACCTTTGAATACCATAACTAAATTTTACCATTTGCAAGCAATGGCGTTGTAACATATAGCATGTATCGTTTGCAAACTATGGTTTATCAGGTATAGACTTTAATTGCCTTTATATAGGGTTTTAAACAAACAATGAACTCGTCCGAAAGTCTTCCAATGGTATCGTTGTGGTGTAAATCTATTGGGATGAATGTTTATGTTAATCAATGCACCTCAAAACTCCAAGGTGGTGCTTTTGGTCGAAATAGATTCTTTGGTGCGAAAGAGAAATTACAAGATGTTTTGAGTAGAGGTAATTTACAGTTCTGGCTAGGTTGGCATACTGAAATTTTTAACCAGCTCATGATTTTCTCCAGGTAAATTTCTAGAAACCATTCTTACTGTACAAGCTTTGGTCATTAAAGAAATCGTTTCAAAGTTTAATTTGTTTCCCATTTGATCTAGGGTTCTCATGCATATGTAATTTTTAGTTTCCAAAGAAATAATTTCAGAGCTAATACTGAACCACGGTTTCATTTTTCAATTGTATAAGTACTCCAAAAATATATATATATGTAGGGTATCTATTTTTTCCTTTTATCTTAAAGGAGAGAGAAAGTCAAATCTCTAAACAGCTATGGCCTACCAAGACATCAATGAATTAATCCCTGGTTCAATTATGATTTATAAAATCACCACTATGGCCAAGGTATAGCAATGATATTCAATTACTACTTATGCTTTCGCCATAAGAGTATTAATCTGTTTGAAATCGTTGTCTAACTGTTTAGGTTTTTGTTTCTCCAGGTTTATAGGTGTCGACCTTGTTAGCTTAACCAGGTATCAAAATTTTCAATCCCTGTTTCATTCTTTTGTTATACTTGTTAATTTTCATAAAAATGAAATTAACATATATAAGCCAAGGTAATTAAAATTATATGAGTGTTTAAAGCACATATGCTTCCATTATGTATAGTGTGGACACTTATTATTCTCGGTTGGTTTGGAGATCTCTTAATCTGTCCCATGTTTGTTATAGGCTTGTAGTCTTCGGATCTTTAGAATGGTTGGACATTATAGCATCAATGTTATTGTCCTTTACAAGCTGTTGACAATCTCATTTCTTTGTTCGGAATTGTAACTTTCTTCTATAGACTGGAGTCCTTAAGATTCCCATGTTCATTGGAAAATATATTCCAGGATCATCTAGGCAATTTACTAATCTAGAGACATGTATTCATCATGATCACAAAGTGCCTAATAAGATATTTGGAATCAAAATTTGTGCAGCTATAACTAAAAAGAGCTTAAGGATTCCTTGTAATGAAGACTATTCTCTAGTTAAACTTCCATCATCAAATTGATGCAACACTAAGGGCAATGCCAATAGTGACATGAAAAGATTTAATAGACCTTGCCTAATTGTGAATTCTATGGTTTCAAATGTTCTCTATTCAACCTTTATGGTTCCTCTTGCCTCACAAATAGAATGGCCCTTCTGAACTTCAACATCTGAATTTCCAATTTAATATTCTTTTGAGCCTTCATTGATGCCTGAGATCCTTGTCATGGTAATTAAATCAAAGCCTAAGAGCTTTGTTGTGGAAACTACTTACATCGAATTTCTGAAGTTTCCAAACTTTTAAGAGTAGGTTTAGTCGATGTGTTTTACAATTTCTTCCCTAATGGACTTTTCATAAGTAACAAGTTACGACTTCTCTTCATGACAAACATTTTCTTTCTCCGACTTTTTTAGACAGGATCTTATGACTTCTCTTAATGACAAACATTTCCTTTCCAAGACTTTTCAACAATCATTTGCAAATGATCCTAGCTCACAAACATTCAATACAACTGTTAGAACTACAGAATCACATGATCCCCAAACAAAATTGTTAAGATATACACAAGCTTCTAGTCCCTCTAACTCAAATTAGCATATAACGTGCAAAAGGGTTTTATTATTATACACTCAGATGTAAGTCTTTAGGGCAAGTAGCAAATTCATTCCTTAAGCATTGCCCACAGAGATGTCCCACATCTAAAGACACAAAAAGCATTTGATGATTTTGACCACTTAGGCACATTAATCCATCCATATTGGGCCCACTACCAAGTACCAACATCATATCTACCTACCTAAATCTTGAGTGATTAAGTTCATAATATATGTTATCTCATTTGTTCGTGGCCAAAGACCAATCGATTCATAAGTTGATGCATTTTGGAGTTAATAATGTGATTGAATGAGGGAATATCAAACTCAGGAGCTAGCAATGTTTTAAAACTCGGACTCAGACTGGGAATCGGTAATGAATCAGCAATGACTCGGCCGATTTGAATTTAATGACTCGGTTTATTCCAAAATACATAAAATATTTAAATTTTAAAGAAAAACAATATTTTAAAGATTATAATCCATGATTCCAAAGCATTAGAGACAAAATATACAAAGTCTGCTCATGTATATACCATATAAGGGTGAATTTATCAAAATGTCACGAAGTGTACTATGGAATCAATATATGGATTCTGGAACAAAATACACAATCAATGAGGCCTAAATGGCCAACAAAGTCCAAAAAACATCATACTATGACACTAGTAGATCATACATGTCATTGATCAACATGATCAATCATCAAACTCATCACCACTACTAGAACTAGAAGTAGAACTCAGGTCTAGCAATGGCATAGGCAATAGTATCATCATCTGGCTCAAGCTTGAACTCCTCAAGGTCATCTACAATTGCAGTAGTAGTAGAAGTAGATGAATGCCTAGAAGCACGAGGTTAGGGTTCATCTTATAGCTTTAGGGTTAGATTCTAAGTTGCACGAAACAGGGAAACAAGGATGAGTTTCTGACGCAGGGACGCGGTTGAAACGTGACCCCCAAAAATTTTGGAAATGGGGATATATATATCAAAGTTGATCCTTGATCTCAATTGATCCTCCAAGAACATTAGTCAATGACCCAACACCCTACAATTTTGATGAAACTTCCTAATCCAATCATTAAAATAAGGTAAAAAAAGATTCCCGTGCTTAATAAGTGATTTTGCTTGAGTGAAGAGTTCATTTTTTATTAAGGTCATGACAGAGGAGTTCAACAATCAACACCACCAACATCAAGGTATATAGAGGGGTTGATGTGTTTGATTAAATTCCAATCCCATACCCTTGTACATAAGAGAATTTGGTGGAAACTTTGCAATCCTGAAATCCTGAAAACTATTAAGTGTGTTGAATTCTGAATGGGATCTAAAATTCCACTTTTTGCATATGAAGCCCGATGAGGTTGGAACCACTCTCAAACATCCTGAAACAATTAATGGTAATGTTAGAGGGGTTGATGTGTTTGATTAAATGTTAATCCCATACCCTCGTACATAAGAGAATTTGGTGGAAACTTTGCAATCCTAAAATCCTGAAAACTGCTAAGTCTGTTGAATTCTGAATGGGATCTAAAATTCTACTTTTTGCATATGAAGTCCGATGAGGTTGGAACCACTCTCAATCATCCTGAAACAATTAATGGTAATGTTAAAAATTTAAGCAAAAGGATAGAAAATGAAAGATAAGGAGAACCACTCACCAATCCGGTTTGAAGGCTAAGTGAGCTCGATGGACGGTCAACTCGGTCAACTCGTCCAAGTCCGAGTTGACTGATTTTTAAAACTATGGCTAGCATATAGATAGAGTTCTAAATAACCCAAACGCTACATGTTTTAACAAAAAAAGATAAATGGTTTTCTTTACAACCGTGCTTTGTACTATAAACACTCAACAAAGGAACTGTTGATGTTTATGTAGCATCGGAATATATTCTAAAGAAGTCCTAGTTAAAGTGGAAGAAATGAAGAGCACAATTACCCCAATAAAATGGGTAAAACAACCCTAGAAGATAAAAAGATAAGTCGGCTTGAAAGATAAAATAAAAGATAAATAAATAAAAGTCAAGCCGACCTAATTTAGGAAACTTCTAGTGAAAAGAAGAATATAAATAAAGTGCTTTCACACTTCATTATTACAACAACAAGTTCATCTCTCTCTCAAGTCATGCACACTTCTCTAGGAGAACAAGTGAAGAAGACAAGAAGGAAGAAGAAGTTCGCTCTAGGTTGTAGAAGACTAATTTCCGAGGCTCTTATTTTTTGTATCTTCTCTGTTTGTGATCTATCTTGATAAAGATCATTTTCATATCTGATGTATTGAATCTCTGAGTAAGAAAGGTTTGTTAGTTTTTTCCCAAGTTTGGGTTTTCCCAAGGTAAACTAGTGTGTCTCTTGTGTTCTTGTGCTTTATTATGTGAAAATTATATTGTTATATCATTAAAAATCTAACCGGAACACCACAAACAGACATATTAAAAACAAAAGGGGATCCACTACTCCTAACCCCCAAACAAAACTGTTAGATATGCACAACCTTCTAGTCCCTCTAAATCAAATGAGCATACAACATTTTCGTCTCAAAATCAACAAATTAACATTGCTCCTTCAAGCATCTATGATAGGCATGGCAATGCCAATATTGACTCCAATAAAGGCAAAAATCCTGAAAGAGGTACTTCCATATTTGAGCTTGATAAGGGGCATTCTAAACAATTCATTTATTGCAAGCTATGCTAGAATTTGACAAAATAGCACATGCAAAGTTTCACTCGATTTAAGGTTCCAGGTTGAGTCAATGAAGGAAAAAATCATAGTTACATGTATTGGAGATATATCACCAATAGCGCAATATATTGCACTACTAAACACTCGGTGATATATCACCACCAAAAAATGCGATATTTTCCAATATTTCAATGTGTCATGGTGCATTGAATAAAGCACGACATTTTCAATATATAGTGCGAGTTGATGGAATATATCAGCATGTGGAGAAAAGCACACCAGATTTTGAGATTAAAGTCGTGGATTCAAGGGTTTTAACTTCATTTTGCATTGTTGAGGAAGGGTGAATAGCTCCAAGGAGGTTTGTGACGATTTCCATCAAGGGAACAAGGGGAAATCTGAGGTTTTCTTTGCCATTAGTGAAGCATTTAAGGAGTGGGGATTCACGTCACCACAATCCATAATAATGGATAATATTAAATTCTTAATGTAAAAGTGGCATTCTCCTTATCTTTCAGTTTCTATCCTTTTACTTAAATTTTGAACATTACCATTAATTGTTTCAACTTTCAACGTGTTTGAGAGAAGTTCCAACCTCATCAAACTTCATATGCAAAAAGTAAAATTTTGGATCCTATTCAAAATTTAACAGACTTTATAGTTTTCAGGATTTCAAGATTGCAATGTTTCCACTAGATTCTATCATGTATGAGGAGATGGGATTGGCATTTAATCAAGCACATCTAGTCCCTCTAACTCAAATAAGCATACAACGTTTTTTACTCAAAAGGATTTTATACACTCAAATGTTAGTCTTTAGGGCAAGGAGCGAATTAATTCCTTTAGCATTGCCCACAGAGATGTCCCACATTTAAAGACACAAAAAGCATTTGATGTTTTTGACCACTTAGGCACATCAATCCATCCATATTAGGCCCACTACCAACATCATTTCTACCTACCTAAAGCTTGAGTGATTAAGTTCAAAATATTTTGTTATCTCATTCGTTCGTGGCCAAAGACCAATTGATTCATAAGTAGGTGCTTCTTGGAGTTAATAACGTGATTGAATGAGGGAATATCAAACTGAGGAGCTAGCATATAGATAGAGTTCTAAATAACCCAATCGTTATACATGTTTTAACAAAAAATGGATATATGTTTTCTTTAGGACTGTGCTTTGTAATATAAACACTCAACCCAAGGAACACCACAAATATACATATTCAAAACACAAGGGGATCCACTACTCCTTATCCCCAAACAAAACTGTTCGATTGTCACGTCCCCTCCCGTCGATCCAACGCAAGGAAGGGAACATGACTACAGATGTTGGGATTTTTCCTAAAATCAGTCCGACTCATTAGATTCATACGAATAAAACAAATGTGCAAATGTAAATCAAAATAGCATGCACAGTGGAATTAAACTGTCCACACACATTCCTCATGCATACATTCAGCAAAATCAGAACAACCAATACATTGCAGAATTGAATACACATAAATAGAATGAACACTTATCTTTATGGTAAAGTTGCCCCAAGCAACTAGCTATGTCGCTGCAACGTTCCACCCAACCATAGGCCAGTTGTGTTCATCAATCTCTCAACACAACTGCCACCCCCAAGCTGGGCATGATTTCTACAAGAAAAGGGGGGCTCTCAAGCTCAACACAACCCAAGCAAACATCACATCGAAGCCAAGCCAGTCCACAACTGGGTTTATCAGGCTAAATCTGAACCCTCTTCATTTTTGGATACTTGCACTCAAGCTCAAGCCAAAACAATGGATACCCATAACCCATACCCCAGCATACACTTTCTACACACAGCAAAAACAATCATTGGGCATGGATACACATTTTTAACAATGGGATTTTGAAACAAGATGGCCATGGGTTTTCCCAAATCGTGGGCACACCAAAAACGGACTGTGGAAAGGGAAAACATCCACAGGGAACAAACACGATTTCTCTCACAGGTTAGGAGTATTTCAAATGGCCAAAACGGCCTCAATGAAACCCCAAATCGATCTCCCTTCCTCCCAGCAGCTCTGCAACACCAAAAACGCCCTCTTCCCAACTAGAAAACAAGGAAACACAGGAAAAACGTAGAGGAAAAACGCCCAGGAAGGTCAGACTGCGTGAGAGAGCAAAGGCAAGGGTGGATAATGGCTTGAAGAGCAATTTCGTGGCTCTCTTCTTGCCCAAGAAGTCAAAAACGAATTTCCATCAAGGGTGGCTTGCCCATACCCAAATTTGGACAGCCATACCTCTCCATTCCCCAAGGCATTCACTACCTCAACCAACTCTCTTGGGAGAAATAAATGATTGGGCACAAAAGTCAACATGGGTAGTTGAGGGTTCATGAGTTCTCTCATTGACACTTGGCTTGACTTGATTGGCCCAAGGGTTTGAATATTTCCCTCCCAATTCCTTGTAAAAATCATGCCCTCATCTCTTGTTGCATTGCATAGCTAGTTGTGGGCATTTCTATTAAAATGCATACTAACATGATATTTGCAATTCCATTGTGCCTAGCTAGCACATAAACCATATGCATCACTAAATCGATGGTGGGGACTTGGCCTTGAGCTCCTCACCACAATTTTATAACAATATTACATCATTTACATTTTAATGCAATGGGGTCAAAATCGGGATATTACATCGATATGCACAACCTTCTAGTCCCTCTAACTCAAATGAGCATACAACATTTTCGTCTCAAAATCAACAAATTGACATTGCTCCTTCGGGCATCTACGATGAAGATGGCAATGCCAATATTGACTCCAATAAAGGCAAAAATCCTGAAAGAGGTACTCCATATTTGAGCATGAAAGGGGGCATTCTAAACAATTCATTTCTTGCAAGCTATGCTAGAATTGACAGAATAGCACATGCAAAGTTTCACTCGATTTAAGGTTCTAGGTTGAGCCAATGAAGGAAAAAATCATAGTTACATATATTGGTGATATATTGCCAATAGCACGATATATCACACTACCAAACCCTTGATGATATTTTCCAATATTTTAATGTGTCATAATGCATTGAATAAAGCGCGACATTTTCAATATATAATGCGAGTTGATGGAATATATCATCATGTTGAGAAAAGCACACCAAATTTGAAATTAAAGTTGTGGATTCAAGGTTTTTAGCTACATTTTGTTAGTTTTTGTAACTCAGTCGATCCTTTCCCATGATTTTGATGTTCCATGGGGGGGACAAAGTTGTCTTTCCTAGTGTTACTTTTTGAATATAATAAAGTGACTTTCATATTTTAAAAGTGAGTTTCACTTAAGTAATGTGGATCCCTTATGTAAGTGTGCATTTTGAAATTAAATGTGCAATTAATGATGACCCTTAGATTATCTCTAATCCTAGCCATCCATTGAGGAAGTTAGGGTTAATGGGGGTATTAAGTGACTATTTAATCACTTGGAAAGTAGATGAAGAAGAATATCAAGAGAAAAGAGAAAACTTCTACATTAAATGCAACTAGGGCATTTATGCAGTCATTAATGAAGTGAGAATACAGTCAAAGTTATAAAAAAGAGAAAGAATCATTATTATCTGAGAATCAATCCATTTGCACAGTTTTCGAGGAGACAAAGTTTGTTGGGTTTACTATTTCGTACAGGACCATTCCATACAATTTTGATTTGCTTCAAATTGACACAAAGTTCAAGGTTCAAATCTGTTGTTGTTTCAATCAGATTTAGCACGAATTTCGAGGCAATTTAGGCACAGAAATCAATGGAACAGACTACTAAAAAATCTTTCTATATAGCATTCCGTACAACAGGTTGTACAACCTCATTAACAGTTCGTACAGCAGTATTTAAGTCCGGTATTTCTCCTCTACAAATGTAGTCTTGGGTTTCTGAAAATGATCAGTTTTTCTCTCTCATACTCTACTAAAAAGATTCATTGATTAAGAAGAAAGTTTTATGGGTTCTCCTCTTTTGAGGTTTTGCCTTGGGTTTAGCCTAAATTTTTGTGTTAGTTTGTGCAAGTTATCAATAAAATTCATCATTAAGTTGTATATGAATCTTTAACTCAGAAAAGTCACAAATCTGGTTGTAATCAAAGTGTTTGACAAAAGTACAATAAGAGAGTTTGTGTTTATTTGTCAAATTTCTTTATGGTATCAGAGCTTGATTGTTGAAGAAGGTGTGTTAAGTTGTGTAGATACAGAACAAAACAGGTTCAAGTCAGAGTCGATTAAAGATTATCAGTTGCAGTCATGGCCTCAGCAGGATTACGATTTGAAGACAGGTTGGATGGGTCTGGTAACTTCAACCCCTGGAAAGAACACATAACTGTGTTATTCAAAGAGTTGGAGCTATGGGATATTGTTGGTGCTTCTGACACCATTACAGTTCCCACAGATGCTGCTAAGAAAACTGCCTTTGAGAAGAAAAATATTAAGGCACAAAGAATGTTTTTGGATTCCATAAAAGACCATGTGATACCTCACATCACAGGTAAGCAGCATGCTTTTGAAATTTGGAAAGCTTTATGTACTTTATACTAAAGTAAGAATCAGAACAAAAAAATGGTTCTCAAAGAAAAACTGAGGAACACCAAGATGACTGATACTGATACAGTAACCACCTATCTCACCAAGATTTCCCAAGTTAGAGATGAATTGGGTGCTGCTGGTGAGAAAGTGGAAGATGAAGAGCTAGTCAAATATGCTCTTAATGGGTTCACTACAAAATGGCATACATTTGTGCAAGGAGTAGTTGCTAGAGAGAAACTTCCAGATTGAACAAGGTTATGGGGTGACTTTGTTCAAGAAGAGTCCCGGGAGGGGACGTTCCAGAATAACACTCAAAGCAGTGAAGATAATGTAGCCCTTGTGATCAAAGGTAAGGTCAAAGGGAAGAAAAAGGAGAAAGACCTTAGTAAGTTCAGATGTTTTAACTGCAACAAGTATGGTCATTATGCTAGTCAATGTCCCAAGAAGAAGGGGAATGAAGAAAAAGAGGGAGCAACATCAACAATAGTAGAAGAATATGCTGCCCAATTTGAAATGGAATTTTCTTTGGTGTCAGTGCAGACCAGTGTAGGCAATTCAGTAGATTACCATGACACGTGGATAGTTGATAGCGGGTCAACTAGCCATATGACCGAAAAATATGGAGTTTTTCATAAGATAGAAGAGATAGCTCCAAGAAACCCTCAGGCAGAGATAAGAGGTGTTGGGACTGTGAGATTCCAACTAGATCTTCGAGAGATTCTTGAAGTAGACAGGGTATTATTTGTTCCAGGTACAAGAGTCAGCAAACTCTCTGTGTCATCATTAGAGGATGACGGGTATGGATTTTGCATCAAGTCAAGTCATGCATTTCTATATCAAGTAGGGAACACAGTTGATACCACAATACTACTTGAAGATAGAAAAGATAGAGTTTATTTTCTGCGTTGAGAGGTGATATTTCCAGGTCCAGGTGGATGGTTATCTGAGACTGAATCTGAAGATGTGGCAAGTGCACAGATGATACCTTCAGATGAGGAAAGCAGTACTAGCAGGAAACTCAGCAAGTATGGAGGCTATGAGAAGGCTCAGAGGTTTAGAGAGGATTCCCCTCACAATTCTCAGTTTAGAGTTGTTTTTTGACATGGATCTCCAGGTCATATTCCAGAGCAAGAGGGAGTTGCTCCAGAGGGCAGAGACCCAGGTGGTGGAGGTAGAGGCATTGTCGAAAATACCTCCCTCGTTAAGAGGAAGTGTTAATTTTTGTAACTCAGTCGGTCCTTTCCCATGATTTTGATGTTCCATGGGGGGACAAAGTTGTCTTTCCTAGTGTTACTTTTTGAATATAATAAAGTGACTTTTATATTTTAAAAGTGAGTTTCACTTAAGTAATGTGGGTCCCTTATGTAAGTATGCATTTATTATTTATTAAAAGAAATTAAATGTGCAATTAATGATGTTCCTTAGATTATCTCTAGTCTTAGCCATTCATTGAGGAAGTTAGGGTTATTGAAGGTAGTTAGGGTTGATGAGGGTATTAAGTGACTATTTAATCACTTGGAAAGTAGATGAAGAAGAGTATCAACAAGAGAAGACAGAAAACTTCTATATTAAATGCAGCTAGGGCATTTATGAAGTCATTAATCAAGTGAGAGAGTATAGTCAGAGTTATAGAAGAGAGAAAGAATCATTATTATCTAAGAATCAATCCATTCGCACAGTTTTCGAGACAAAGTTTGTTGGATTTACTATTTCATACAGGTCGTACAGTATCATTCCATACAGTTTTGATTTGCTTTGGATTGGCACAAAGTTCGAGGTTCAAATCTACGGTTGTTTCAATCAAAGTTTGCACAAAAATCAAGGGAATACTGCTAAAAATTTGTTTGTACAACAGTCCATACAACCTCATTAACAGTCTGTACAACAATATTTAAGTCTGGTATTTCTTCTCTGCAAATTTAGGCTTGAGTTTCTGAAAATGTGATCAGTTTCTCTCTCATAGTGTACTGAAAAGATTCATTAATTAAGGAAGTTTTTTGGGTTTTCCTCTTTTGAGGTTTTTCCCTGGGTTTCGCCCTAAATTTATGTGTTAGTGTTCTTATGCATTTACCTTCAGTTAGATCACGGGACTGGTTACATTGTATTTATGCTTAAGTTATCAGTAAAATTCATCATTATGTTGTATATGAATCTTTAACTCGAAAAAGTCACAAATCTGGTTGTAATCAAAGTTTTTAACAAAAGTACAATAAGAGAGTTTGTGTTTATTTGTAAAATTTCTTTACATTTTGCATTGTTGGGGAAGGGTGAATAGATCCAAGGAAGTTTGTGATGATTTCCATCGAGAGAACAAGGGGAAATCCGTGCTTTTCTTTGCCATTAGCAAAGCATTTGTGGAGTGGGGATTCACCAATCACCACAATCCATAATAATGGGTAATATTAAATTCTTAAAGTAAAAGTGGCATTCTCCTTATCTTTCAATTTCTATCCTTTAACTTAAATTTTGAACATTACTATCAATTGTTTAAACATGTTTGAGAGTTGTTCCAACCTCATCAAACTTCATATGTAAAAAGTAGAAGTTTAGGTCCCATTCAAAATTCAACAGACTTGATAGTTTTCAGGATTTCAAGATTGCAATGTTTCCACTAGATTCTATCATGTATGAGAGCATGGGATTGGCATTTAATCAAGCACATCAACCCCTCTATGTACCTTGATGTTGGTGGTGCTGACTGTTGAAATCTTTTGTCATGACCTTAATAAAAATATACCCTTCACTAAGCATGGGAAGCTTTTTCTACCTTATTTTAATGATTAGATTAAGAAGTTTCATCAAAATTATAGAGTGTTGACTAATGTCCTTGGAGGATCAACTTCGAGATTCAAGGTAGAGGCAAGGGCTCGAGCTTAGAGGAGGGGGGCATAGGGTGTTATTGATGAATAGGATCCCAATATAGGCAGTGATTTTTATGACATGCAGTTACAGGAGGAGAAAACTCACATTGGCTTCCACCTGAGCCCTATTACCTTCCACCATAACCCGAGCAATTGGAGCTTCCAATTTGACCTCAGGCTCATCCAGGGCACATACAGGACCACCTACTGCTTCCAAAGGAAGAGTGGTGCCCCTTGACCATAAAAGAGGGAAGGAGGGGATCGATGATTCCTATTATTAATCATTGTACTATGTAGTATCTAAATGCCTCATGAGTCATGATGATTCATCTCATGAGATACATTTATTTTGATCATTTGATGTGATTTTCTATCATTCTATCAAGAACATATTTTGATATTTTCAATTTATTGTCAATATGTGATCATGATCCACCGTTTGACATCTTATGCATCATATATATTATTTGTATTTTCATATTTATGTAGAGACGTGTTTATTTGATGATGTTACTTTAGATGTTAAAAAATAAAATAAAAATGGTTATTTTTGTTTTTTTAGGCTTCACAACATTTGTCGATATTTTTTATAGTTTTATTGATATTGTTGATAAGTTACATTTCATACCCTCGATGATATATCCATTGACACAGTATATGTAACTTTGGAAAAAACCCTGAAAGAGGTACTCCAAAGTAAGGCTCGATAAGGGGCACTCCAAACGCTCAATTTCCATTTAACTATGTTGGAATTTGGCCAAACATTACAAGGAATGTTCCTCTAGATCCACTTTTATCTTTGGACTTTAAACTAGGTTGAAATAGAGAAGGCCAAAACCTGCATTGCAGAGTTCATACATCGATATAACTTCGACTACAATGGAATGATGGTTTTGTATATTTTTTCATTGAGGTAGATAAACACGTAGATAAAGGTTTCAACATCCATAGGCTACAAGATGCAAGTTACAAATATGGTTAGTAGTCATCTACATAAACAAACAAAATAATCATAAACCTACAATGCACAATCAAGATGTTTATCCAATGATAACATAGTGGAACAGTCTTCTTTGTAGACAGTGTTGGAGTATTATTTGCAAACAAGGGAACAAAGGATCACGTAAAGGCAAGGTTCTTTGAACAAATTATTCTGATTGCGAATCACGGGTGCTACGAAGATTGGGATCGTATGTGTTGCATTGATGAGGATGTTCTCTCGCTGCAGAGAATGGGATCAAAAGTGGGTAAATAAGCTTGGGACCACAGCAAAATGAGGAACAAGAATAAGGGACAAAGATGGGTAAACGAGACACGAAGGTTGCCAAAGAAAGACGATTAGACAATGGCCAAAAAAAAACAAATCGTCTAATTGTTAGATTAATCTTATTATCTCTATTGGGTCTTCTAATGTGAACTATGAGGGCTGTTCTCAATTGTAATTGCTCCGGCTCCATTAGTACAAAGCATTCTTGAGCATCACTCAATCATTACAACATTCCCACATCATCTAGATTCTATACTATGTCATATATATACAAAATAACAAATTTAGGTATTGACTTCATTCTTTCTACAAAGGAATATGAAGATTGAGAATGGATAACATCAACTTGCTATATTTAATCTGGCAGCAACGTACTACCTTGACTGAAGATATAAAGCAAGCAAAAAAACGGAACCTCAAGAATGGAAATCACACAAGGAAAATAAACTCGATTATTAGAACATTGCCACATCACCTTTACTATCCCGAATACATAGTGGGAGTATGGCCATCGGAACCCTGACAGCATGAAGAGTTTGGCCTTGGCAAGGGACGCACGCTGCATGAACAAGGTGAATGAGGCATAAGCGGAGGTCCAAAGATGGGTTGGCAATAGGAGGTTTCGAAAGCTTTTCCGAGGGCAGTCATAAAAAAATGGAGCATTTTAGCTAACCCATAGCTGACACCCTCCATCATGATGTATGGGGCATTAATGAAATCCGAGACTTGCAGTAGGAGAAGCAATTTAACGCACAAATCATGTGATCATGATCACATGCCTCTGTCAAGCTTTCCTACAGAGCTCTCCCGCAGTTTTAAAGGGACAATCGTTTTCTTATTGGAAAAGGGCATGTGCTAAAGGCTATATAACACACCCCACATTCAGGTGGTTTTCCACTTTCTATGTGCTATTTTCCGGTATTCTTTTGCTGGAACTCAGAAGCTGCAATTTCATCACAGCAAAATTGCAATCTCATCTGATCTAGTGGTTCTGGGGTGTCTGAAACCATCCAGAATGTCAAAATTGCAATTGGAAGTTCGAACAACGGATTGTTCGGATTGCAATTTTTTTTTGTTGCCCGATTTCGGCAAGGATGGGGCGTTTTGAGTAGGGTTTAGATTACGCCTTTCAAAAGTGCGAAGATGTGGATGAAATGCAACTAAAATTTTCTTAGAACCCAAACAACTGGGCATCTCCACTCACAGCTCGCCTTATAAGCTAGAGCATTTACTAGATGTCTGATTTATATATGGCTTGTTCCGCAGAATTAATGGCTTATTTTGCAAAGGTTTTGCAAGAGTATGTAGCTTAACAAAGGGGTTGGAATAAAAAATTAAAAATTATGACGGCCATTCATTAGCCTCTTTCGGAATCAGCTATTATCAAACAAACATAAAAATAAAAATGTAATGGTCGGCAGACAGACATACATACCAGTAATACATTCTTTTCAATTCTACCCATTCCATAAAGACAGCTCTGTACCACACCATCTTCCAACATCTTTGCCCCCATCATCTGTACAGAATGTATTAGAAAAAAACCGAGACAATGCCAGGTCATTTTACCTGGATACCGACAGTCTCTGGTTCAAAACCCCTGGGAGTCATGAAATGGATGGAAGCGGCAGCAAAATGCAAAGAATGGAATGCAGAAGCAGCAGAAAGAGAGTAGAGGGGATTGGGGTTAGGTTTCATCTCGAAGGTCTAAGACCAGTAAACTTTGGTTTGCCCACATCCTTGGAAACCATTTAAAATACGAGCGGGATAAAATTTATAAAGGCAAGAGTTGGTGAAAATATTATGATCATGGATTTTGGTCACAATTATTATCTTTTTCCAAATTTAAATTGTTCTTTCAACACATACTTCAAGTTTCTTAACCTCCTAAAATTCTTGAAAGGAATGAGTAAACCCTATAATTGGGAGAGGAAAGGTTCTTTGGTGCCATATAATTGGGATAGGAACATGATTGACACATTTTGTTTTTTAACCTATGTATACAATCCAAGTGGGCCCACTCGAAGGGGCTGCATGCTTATCAACTCCTTGTTGGAGATCTTGACCTTGAACGGATCTAAAAGATCGGACCCGCGTCACATGACAAAGGCCCAACAACTTTGCAAGGAGGCTTTGATCAACTGGGCTACCCATCAGAGCTGACATGATTGAAACAGGTTGATGTATGATCCAAGATAACGGTAGTTGTAAGTAATGCAATGTGCAACACTTAAAAAAATGCCCATGGATGTAGGTGAAAACACATTAAGCTTGTTTCTCGAGAAATATTAACACTAAGCATGTTAGGTTGCTATGACATTTTCTTCAAGTCTTTTCCTTTAGTGTCAATGAGATATGAAAAGGATACATGTTGGTTACATGCAATTAAATTTTAATAAAGTTATTCAAGATTCATGTTTGAGTTATCATTTTTTTAACTCTTTTCCTTTCATGTCAATAGGATTAGGATATGAAAGAGATACATGTTGGTGACATCTAATTAAATTTTACTGAAGTTATTAGAGATTTATGTTCGAGTTTTTTTTCACAAAGAAAAAAAAAACTATACTTGATGTTTATAAAATGAATCAAAGTATATATCACAAAACATAAAGTTGTCCACCATATAAAATAACCATATAACCAGAATACGTAAATTGTCATGACAGAAATATAGAGTCTGTAAATATCCACAAGAGCATCACATATGAAAATAAGATTGACCACAAGAGCATAAATAGTCTGCTCAGAAGGATCAAAACAATATACAGTCTATGCAAGTGCTAGCAAGACAAATATATACTAGATGTATCTAAAAATAAAAATAAAAACTAGACCAAAAAATGGCAGTGTCCTCCATGAAAGAAAAATTCCCTGTGAGATCTCATCAGTATAAATAGTGCCTTTAGGGCACCTCGTAGCCCGCTTTGATAGGAGATCTACATGTTTGTTGAAGCATCTGTAAATGTGGGAGAAGGATATCTGCACAAAAGACTACTGTAGAAATTTGATTTGTCTCATCCATCCATCTAAAAGTGGAACTTGAATATTACACTTTTCTCTAGCCCACTCAATGATGACCCTGGAATCACCTGCAACCTACAATGAAGATATATTCCTATCACTGGCAATATATAAGAGGGCCCACGGAGCTAGAAGTTCGGCCCCAGTGTTTGTAAAAGATCCACACCCCATCTAGAAATAGATATAGTGACCAATGTCAACGAAAATCAAACCACCGGCCCCACTGAGACCATAGGATAACTGGGCATCCCAATCAAAAAGCCAATAGGAATGGCATCAGAAAATGTGGGGAATATAACATTCTTTGAAATTCTACACCTATTTTTTGCAAACCATTCCTTATATGAACCAATGATGGCACACGCCACTTTAAGAATGGAGCTTGGAGCGTCCTCAAATAACACTCCAAGTTTTGCTTCTTTCATGTTTGAGTTATGATGAGAGAGAAGATGAAAGAAGCATTGTTTATCCTTCTAAGTCACGGCTTGCGTTAGAGATTAGAGGAGTAATAATTTTTATTAAATTTTAATCATTATATTTTAAAATTTTAATTATATATGTATTTTTATTTTTTTCACAAAAGAAAAAAAAAAAACATAAACTTCTATTATACAAAACCAAAGCTTACATTCTTCATGTGTCCTCTAGCATTAGTAAAAGTCAAGAACCCTTTATAGAATTTATCAAAAAATAAATATTTTTGATCACTCAAGCATTGATGCCATGTTGTCATCTAGCTTTTTCATAATCGAATCTTTTATTTACATATCTCTTCAAAAGATATTAGCTTCACTGATCTTGGACGGAACATAGAACTTTACAGGTCTCAAAATCAAACAAACAATAACACTATCCGATAAACATCAGTCATAAGATTCAAAAAACAACTGACATATCTTTCAATAAGAAAAAACATTTGTTATTATGGAACTCAAAATCAAGTGAACCCTGATCGTCATGATTTATTCATGAAGTCCGCTACAAAGCTATGATCTTCAAGAAAAATACAACACAATCCAATGACAATAGACATTGTATTATGTTCAGCTCAACTGTTATGAAAAGCCTCATTCTGCTTCAGATCAAAATGGTTAATGTATAAATTATTTTCCCTATCCATTCTCTTCTTGTATTATATGCCATTCCCCTTGCATCAAGTTCAAACCAACCTTTGATAACTTATTAGCCTCAATATTCCTTTCCTTTTGAAGTGGCCACCATCGGAGCTTTAAACTTTAAGCTAGCCGAGAAATAACATTTCTCATGCCGCTGGGATAGCATTCGGACCAGAGGGGCCCAATCCCTGGCTACGGGGACCTTCTCCCTTAGTAACCAGACTACCTGATCAAGCAATCGGACCAGAGGGACCCGATCTCTACCTGCGGCGTTTCCTGGGAGACTGCCTTTGAGCGACGCGATCCAAAGTTTGGGCAAGAGGCAGAGGTGGAGGCCGAGTAAGTGATCAGGAGCAGTTAGGTCTCCAGAGGGAGGATCGGATCCTCCTTCACCACCGATTCCGCCGAAGATCGTAGTCTTCAAGAAATTAATCGAAGCCTAGGAAAAGTGACCTGCTACGATGATCCAACATAAATTTGTAAAAAAACTCGAAGGGATCCCTACCGTGGCTCTTCCGGCCGAGTGGCCTTGCAGAACAACTATGAATATTTCAAAGAGAGGCCTTATTGGTCAGTTCACGGGATTATGGCCAGCTCCAAAGGCTATAGAATCTTGGGTGCAACATAACTGGAAACCACTTATCGTCGAAGACATCAAAAGCTACCTAGTAGGCAAGGGATATTTTGTGTTCATCTTAGAGGGCACTGCGGATCAGGATCTCATCTTTTGGAACGAACCATATTTCATGGGACCACAAGGTCTGTACCTGAACAAATGGACCCTAGACTTCGATCCTACCCAAGATATTCCTTCGGCAGTCCCGATCTGGGTCAGCCTCCCACATCTTACACTACACTTCTGGAATCCATAATCACTAGAGGCTATAGGGAATACACTGGGATGGTGTATAGATAAATCAGAAAAACAAGATCAATACACCTACACACGGATATGTGTGGAAGTGGATCTCGAAGTAGGACTACCATAAGCAATAAACCTAACCGTACTAGACTGGTACCACGTACAGGAGCTAGATTACAAACAGATTCCTTTTAAATGCAGACATTGTCGAGAATACAGCCATTTCACACATTACTGCAAAAACAAAACAAAGGAAGAACCAGATAAACACAAAGAAGATCATTGGACACAAGTCCAGAAATAGGAAAAGATAAACCTACCTCCATGACAAAAGGGAAAGGAAATCCATCTGGGATACCGAATAACTCAACAGAGAAGGGTCAATAGGAAAATGCTCACCCTAGGGTAGAAGCTCCACGAAACCAATTTGAAACCCTAAGCACTTCAGACGAACAGACTGCTCCCGAAGAGAAGGAAGAGGGAGAGATACAAGGGGAAGGCGAGGAAAAACAACCAACTCCACAAAAAGAGGTTACCTCTTCACCTTCATACGTTGAAATGACAAAAAGAAAGCCTACGGAAGTGGTCTCTTCCTCAGAGGAAGACTTCTCGTATAGATCCTCGAAGAAAACAGGGAGGAAATCCAATAAAGAAATAAGAGAAGAGGAGGCAGAACGACAGAAGTTGCAAGGAAGATAGGGAACCATGGACATGGCCTATGGCAGAAATACCAGACACAGGACCCCCAAAGGAGGTCCACCTCCATCAACCAGTAAGTAATGAATATGATCTCTTGGAATTGTAGGTTTGGGGAATCCTTCGAAATCTGATGTAGTTCAATATCTCCTCAGAAATTGAAATAACAGACATCCTTATGCTCCAAGAGACCAAAATAGAAGAGGAAGCTCTTCTCTCGATTAGCATATCCAAATGGAAAAATAATGCAGGTATGGAAGTTAGCGTTAGAGGGTCCTCCGGAGGGCTTGCTACTCTGTGGTCCGAAGAGAAGTTCATACTGGAAAACTCCTTTGCAATGCAGCATTGGATCTATAATGAACTTTATCACATCCGAACCAAGCTAACCTTTGCATTATTCAATTTATATGTACCAGTTCAATACTCTAAGAAAAAATATTGTTGGAAAACTCTAACAGACTTTCTGGAAATCTACACACCCTTGAATATTATTCTGGCAGGGGATTTAATACAATTATGATTCCAAAGGAAAAAAAAGGGGGAAACAATGGCAAAGATCCCATGCTCCACCTGGTCGAAGATTTGATACAACAATGGGATCTGGTTTACATTAAGCCTAAGAGGGGAAAATACACCTAGACAAACAACCAGATGGGATCTCAACACATTGCAGCGCGTCTCTATCGATTCTTAATACAAAGCTCTCTTCTCCTTGAAAATAAAATAATATTTTCTAAAATATTACCCAAGCTAGCATCTGATCATAAACTGATTCTCCTGCACTTGAACGATGAGGAAGACATTGGACCAATCCCCTTCAGATTCAGTCCACTCTGGATCAAGCAAGAAGGATTTATGGAGCAAGTGTCCAAAGCTTGGGACATTCCCATCATGGGGTTCCTGAGCTTTGTATGGGAGCAGAAACTAAAGAACACAAAATATGCATTAAAAAGTGGATCAAGAAAACGATCAAGGGTCCATCGGCAGACAAGAAGGAAGCAATTTTGGAGTTGTCTTCGCTTCAGATGGAGATGGATGAACAGGATATCTCTCCCACGGACTTAACAAAGGAACAACAAGTCCAAGCGAACGTATACAGAACACTTCGCTATGAGGAAGAACACTGGAGATTGAAATCGCGCAGCCTGTGGCTACAAGTAGGAGACCGCAACACCTCCTTCTTCCACCGACATGCTAGAGCCAGACAAATACGAAATCACATTTTTGAGATCATGCTAACAAATGGAGAAACTATCCAAGGTTTTGAAAAAGATTAAAAAGGCCGCATAAATACATTGCCTTGCCTTGTATACGGAGGATGGCCACCATGATGAGGAGACAACGTCTGAATTCCCATCACACATTCCCAACATCATCAACATCGATGAAAATCAAAATCTGTTGAAGCCTTTTACAGAAGAAGAGATTGTAAACATTATTTGGAATATGGAGCCGAATAAAGCCCCAGGACCGGACGGGCTTACAATACATTTTTTCAAAGCATGTTGGTCCACCATCAAACCTGATCTCATCCGATTGATCAGAGGATTTCACACAAAAGCTAAGATCGGAGGTAATACTAACTCCACCTTCCTTGCTCTGATTCCAAAAGAAGTGAACCCGGGATCCTTCGACAGATACAGACCTATTTCGCTCTGTAACACCCGTAATCTGCACATTGAAAACATTCCCAAAGGCACTTCAATTTGTAACTTATGCAGAGCAAGAATTGAATACTTGCAAAATCAGCTATACCACATCCCTGGAAATGGGGCCAAAACTTACCTTTGGACAGATTGAATTATTGGCAATCCACCTCTTGGAAGTATAGAATATTTATCAAACATTCAGGATTGGCTAACTCAAAGAGGTCTAGTTACTCTGGGAGACATCTCTTGTTGGGATAATAATGGAAATTGGATCGCCTGGTACCTGACAGAAGTTCCAGAACGACTCTCAACTCAGAAGATAACGCTATTACACAGTATTAATGGGCTGGCTCCACTTGACATAATTATGAAAGACAAATGGGGATGGGGTAAATCGGGAGTTTACACAGTTTCCCAAGGATTCAAAGAGGTACAAGTAACCTAGAACCTACTACAGACTCCCTCTCTATGGAAGTTAGTCTGGAACACCTATGGCTTTCCAAAAATCAACTTCTCCGTTTGGCTTTTAATGCACAAGAAAGTTCTGACAAGAGAAAATTTAGAAAAACGAGGAATCATAGGGCCGCATAGATTCCCTCTTAGCTGCCAAAGCTTGGAAAATATAGACCACCTGTTCTTGGATTGCCCATTTGTGAATTATGTTTGGACCATTGCTCTTCAGAAGTTGAAAATTCCACCACCATCACAGATCACAATCACATACCTCTTCTCCACATGGCAAAATAGCTACTCATCTACTCTCTCAAATAAGCCTCTATGGAAAAATATCTAGATAACATTGCCCAAATTCATTTGTTGGAATCTCTGGCTAGCCAGGAACAACAGAATTTTCAATAACCAGGTGCAAACACCGGATCAAGTGGCTGATAAGGCAGAGGCTCATCTTATGGAAGCAGTAAGAAATCAAGCAAAGGGGCTGGATCTTACTCTCACTACGATAAAGAAAAACTGGATTGGACCGTCAACCTTCAATCAAAGGGAGAATATAGGCAGAAGACCACCACACCAGCATCGATACTTAGATTACCAGACAAGAATTTACAGAAATGGTGGAAGGCACAAGATAAAGCCACTATCTTTTCTGATGGAGCGTCTAAAGGAAATCCTGGAGTCATTGGTGCTGGTGGGGTGATATTTCCCCTGGATGGAAAAAAGGAGTTAATTTCAGTTGGGGGCTTAGCAAATGCTCCAACAACCAAGAAGAAGCGCTTTCTCTTTTAAAAGGATGTCAGCTGGCTCTGAGCGAGGACTATAATGAAGTCCAAATATTTGGCGACTCACAAATTTTGATTAACAATCTGAATACAAAGAATCAATCTGGAAATCTCAAGTTAAATATGACCATTGAAAGAATTCAAAACACTCTTCATCGATTCTCAAAGTATTAGATCTATCACATCCTGCGTGACCCAACCAAGGAAGTGGACAGGTGGGAAAACTCAGGTTGTAGGTTATATCAAGAACAATTATCGATAAACAAAGGCCACATAAGGCCTCGAGCAATCCACAATCAATTCGACCCCTTGCAATCCACACGCAATTCCACGAGCCACGAGCAATCTGCAAGTTCCTTCAATTTGACTCTACGCAATCTGCATGTTCATTCAATACCATAAATCAGGTGTCAGAAAGAGAATAAAGTAGGCGTATCTCAATATGAAGGCTGGCGATACAAAGGAATACAAGATGAGCAGGTGAGATCATGAGTATTCAAGTATAGGATATCGAATAACAATGATATCCAATGTTGAATGAGAGAATCAGAGGCAGAGGCAGAGGCAACCAATGCTAAGGAGTTTGACTAAAGTTTCAGGAGAATCGGAGGCAGAGAAGGAACAAGTGCAAAAGTAAAGCACGTGCTAGAGGAGGAACAAGTGCAAAAGTTTGAAGCTATAAGAGAGTTAAAGCAATGGCTACAGAGATCATAATTATAGGCTAGCAAATTGAGAAACAGAGTTTGACCTATAAATCTAGAAACAAAGGAGTTTGACAGAAGTTGATATATCAATATTCTGTTGGAAAATAAACTAAATATAGAATTGTAGATATTGCACACTCGAAAAATTGTAATAAGGTTGTTTTAGGCTACGGCCGCGACCTCCAGATTTTTATAAAATTAAACGTTTTAGTGAAAAAAAATACTCCTTTCCTTATATATGTGATAGAATGATATAAATTCCATGCATAATTTTAACCACTTGGTCTCTTCCAAGATTGTTTCCAAGAAGATATTGTGATCAGTATTTTTCCCCATGATCGAATCTATGATGATTTGTGCGTCCCCAAAAAACTGTAACTGTTTGATTTTAAATTCCACTGCAAGACTTAGTAAAAGCTTAAGTTCCTTCAACCTTGGAAATTGTTTGAACTAGGTCCCAAGCAATACTTGATCTCCTTAGATAGATGAATAATTCCTATAACTCCACTCTTGCGATGGTTACTATGTGTTGCGCCGTCAAGATAAGACCAATTCCCAATTTATCTCCTCAATTTTTGCGTGCCTCACTTTGATATTTAATTTTTCTTATGGGAAGCTTTGAAGGATTGCAAGACATCAGTTGGCACACTGAAGAGGAGCAGTATAATGGTCTTCAAAAATGTTGTTATTCCTTGCAATCCAGATTTGCCACATCAAAATAAGTGGCAAAGTTGTGATTGCTCTGCATGCAAGGTTTTGCACCCATATCTTTAAACAATGTTGAATTGATGGACTGGAACATGGGAACCTCAACTGTAAAATATCTTCCAGATCCTTATAGACTTGTTGAGTATAACTACATTCCATAAATAAATGGCAATTAGTCTCCTAAATGTACTTGCAAAGGTAGAAGCTTCCTCTGACCTGTCTATTCCTTCTTTTAAGGTTTTCCCAAGTCAATGCTTTGTTACATAGGATAAACCACATTAAGATTTTTGTTTTGATTGAGCATTTAAACGCCCATACTACCTTCCACCCCCATATGGGATCTACAACTGTGTTTAAATCCATCGTTATATCATAACGAACTTTTGGAGAATATTTTCCACGAGGATCGCAAATCAAAACCAAATAATCACTTTGATTCTAAATTCGAGCATGACTCAACTGCCATTGGTTTGTAAAGGCCTTCCATCAAATACAATCTTCATCTCTGAATCCTAAATAATCCACGTTGTGCCAATCTTGTCTCTTCCATGTAGTGAATGCTTGATCTGCTATATGGTTCAAAGTAAAAATACCTCTAAAATGAAGCTGCATAACCACAGGGAACGAAAGTTTATGTTTTGATCCAATCCCAATCCATGGATCCTCACCCAAGCGAACATTATGCCTATCTCCTACTTTCCATGCTAGGCCCTCTCCAATCAAATTAAAAGAAAGCATCGTTGCTTTCCACATCACCAAAACATTGTGAATGGATTTTAAAGGCTTGCGGATCCATTCAAGGAGTGATGCTGGAGCGATATATTTATGCAAAATCACTTCGTTCCATAGTCCCGAACCATTTCTCAATCTCCAATTGTTCCTTGTTGCCAACGCCTTTGAAAACACATGAAGGCTTTTGATACCCCATCCTCATTGACATTTGGACATCGCAATAGACTGCCATTTTATCCAAGCATGCCCCTTTTGCTCTAAAATTCTTGACTAGAAAAACTTAAACATTAACTTCCTAATAGAATCTAACACTCCACGCAAGATCCAAGATAAGGTCATCCAGAACACCGACGTCGCCTCCAAAACAACCTTGGTAAGTACTATCTTGCCACATCGACAAAGAAAATGAGGGTGAGCTAACACCTACCGCCAATATTAACTCCTTTTAATGCACCCATTATTTTTGCTTCGAGAATTTCCCTGCTAAGTTCATCTGCGACAAATAGGAGTAGTTATGGGGCGACTATACAACCTTGTCTCATTCCTCTAGTTGGTATAAAGAAATCAAAAGCTGCACCATTTATCAGAACTAAGAAAGAAATGAAAGTAATGCATCCCATCACCCATCTTATAAATGGTACATAGAACCCATATGTGTCAAAACCATCCTCAAATAAGTCCAGCTTACCCTATCGTACGCCTTTGAGAGGTCTATTTTGATTACCACTAACTTCAGTTTTTTTGTTCTTATAGAATGTATGCCCTCTTGAGCAACCTTGTCAACTTCATGAATATGCCTGCGTGGGAGAAACCCAATTAATTGCTCTTGAGTAATTCTTACAAACAACAAAGGTTTAAGTCTTATAGCAATAATTTTTGCCATTAACTTATAGATTGTATTGCAAAAGGAAACTTGCTGGAAGTCATCAAATGTATCTGGATTATCAGATTTTGGTATCAGAGACATAAATGTGGAATTAAAAGCAACCAACATCTTTCTATTTTTCCTATTATCCTCAACCACCTATAAGAAGCCCTGCGCCAACACATCAAAAATCCCTATGAATTATTCAACTGGAAGCCCATCTGGGCTAGGGATTTTTTCCCTTTCAATATTATGCAAGGCCCAATATTATGCAAGGCCTCCTTTGTTTCTTCTTGAAATACTGCTTCCATCAATCTTTTATTATCATCTTCCTCAACAAAATAGGGGAATAATTGAATGACTTTGATAATATCTAACAAATTTCCGCATCCCTCTGCTCTGAATAAACTATTAAAATGTTCGATACCTGCCGAAGCTAAGTCCTCATTTTTTTTTACCTTTGCTCCTAAATCGTTATTTATTTTCCATAATGTATTGTAGTTGCTCTTATGGTTCGTGTATTGATGGAAAAACTATGTATTCTCGTTTCCCTTGGCTAGCCATATTGCTCTTCTTTTTAACCTCCACTTTGCTTCCCGTATCTCTAAAATCTCTCCCTCCATCTCTTTTCCAAACCCAAATTTTTTTATTTTGTCTCCTTTGTAATAAACCCCATACAATCTGATTCGTTACATTATGATAGACAATAAAAAAAGAAGATTTACTTTATTTCAAACGATATTTTTAATTATATCTTGAAAATATATTTTTCAAGGTGGATGGCAATTGGCAATTGAACTCTTGCATAGCCAATTGATTGGTTTGCAAGAATTTTATGATGGAGTACCATATAAGATAAAGAAGATTTGCTTCCTTTCAAACGGTGTATACTTATATTTTTATTTATACTTTCAAAGAATTAGTTTTTTAAAATTTTCTTTTTCACGAGATAGAACACTAGCGCGTGCTGTTAGGCAAAGGCGTTGATAAGGGGGGTGGGGAGTTTGATCTAGATTGATGAGAAATAAGCTCGTATATAGATATTTGATTAATTTGCAAGGATTTTATGGATAAAATACCTATAAGATAAAGAAAGTTGATGGATGGCAAGTGAGCTTCCACCTAGCTTAGGGTTGGTAGGCGCGGGGGGATTAATTTTTTATTATAATGGGAACAAACAGAGAGAGTTTGCTTGGGGCATTGGGAGAAAGACCAACAATGGAGCGGAATGGCTTGGTCTCATCAAATGTCTGTAGACCACTATAGATCTGGGAATCGAGAACTTGATGGTTACTGGGGACTCATTAATTGTCATCAGAGAAGCCAAAAACATCGTCACCAAAAGGAAGAACCCCTCCACTAAGATGCATCATCTCTTAATCAACATTAGCAAAGAATTCAAAGAAGTAACCTATCTCCATACTCTGAGAGGTCTAAATGGGCAAGCATACGTCATGGCCAACAAAGGAGTTGGGATCACCTATGGTTCCCTTGATTGTGACAATGTTAGCTATGAAGACATATGGATCCCTTAGCATATAGTTCCTCCACAGAACTTGGGCCCTCTTCAACCCAATAAGGGGACTTCACAATTTTTTGGTCTCAAACTATAGAATTCATAAAAAAAAATTGGGAAATCCAACCATGCCTTTCGACGGCCACCCCGATCTACGCGGGATCTCCACTCAACCCAGCATTAATGTATGTCGGCCAGATCGCCAGTTGGTCTGCATGTGAAGCTTGGGAAATCGTTTAAGACGGGATGGGATGCCTCATCTCGCATTCATCCCTGCGCTGGTTCAAGTTGTCTAAGTTTCTTCTTTGTCTGGAGTGGTGGTCGTGTGAGCATGGAGCATCACATTATTGGGCATTCGCAGGAAGGGGCTGCCGTTTACCTGAAATGCATAAGGTGCAGCAAGCCTGTTAGGAGTTCTCATGGCACTTGCAATTGGGCTATCCCGATGGTGGACGAAACAATGGGCGACCCGATGGATAAAGAACATAGCAACATTCTTGTGCTTGGCCCCTGCCGCAGGAAAACCAGGTCTGGAAGACTTCAGGGGCACGAAGTAAGGCATGGTATTTCAAAGAATGAAGGGGAAATGATGAAACACATGCAGGATCTTGAGATGCAAGTTAGCCTGGTTCGTAATGAGAATATGGAATTCAAAAGGGTTTTGACCCGTCTCTTCTCCCTAGCACAAGTAACACATTCTGAGGTTAAGTTTCAGAACAACAAGGTGGATGAGAAGGTGGAACATCTGGAAGAGACTCTAGGTCTCTGTTATCCCCACAAAACTCGTAAAACTGATGCTACGACCAGCAAAATGGAAGACCTCGGCAGGAAGATGGACAAGTTGAAACGGTTCATGGTTCATGCTGGAAATTACGTTGACCTCAGCTCTAATAAGAATGGGACAGCTGAATCTGAAGGCGCAGTCATGGACACCGGTCTCCATTAGCAGTTCGATGGTTGGGCCTTCTTTATTTTGGTTTTGTTATGTTTCTTCTATTGTTTTTATGTTTTTTGCACAGTTCTTCTGAAATTTACAAGATGGGAGCACTCCATAGGCTTGGCAAACTTTTAGAAAGCTCCCTTCCTCAACTTTTTGTATAAGGCAACACTGTAGCTATGTTTTATTTCTGTATTATCCTTCTCGGACAGTTTGTAAGGTGTTATAGTTTTCATAGAACTGGAAGATATCATGCCAGCTATAAGCTTGAAGAAGATGAACTTGGAGTGATGGATGTCATCATGTTATGGGAGCAATCTGTCCTCTTTACTATCTAATTTCTGTTTTTATATATAATCAAAGCTACTCAACCGTTTCTGTGAAAATAAATAAATGAGCTTCCACCTAGCTAATTAATTGGTTTGCAAAGATTTGATGGATATAGTACCTATAAGATAAAGGAGGTTTGTTTCTTTTTAAATAGTAGTAAGTAAAACGAGGGAATCTTGTATAACTTAATATTTAATTTGTTTTTATTTGTTTATATATAGAAAATGATTTATTGGTCTTTGTGATACAATTAATTTTTTTTAAGTAAGATTTATTTTTAAAGTAAAAAAGTCTTAAAAATATATTTTTGTAACCAAACTTTTAAAATAAAATATTAAAAATTTTATTTTAAAATATAAAGTTAATATAAGTTTTAGTGAAAAGACATCTCATATTATCTAATGTATTTTTTTCTATAAATAAAATTATATTTTTATGCGGATTTTTTTATTTTGAAAGTAATACTCTTGAATCATGATAGATTGTGTCGAGATTATATGAATTGGAAACATTAAAAAAGAGTCCATTTTGTACACATGATTGCATATACATATGTTAATTTTATTTTAAAAAAAAAATTATTGTAAATATTATTATATAAGTTAAAAGTATGTTATATATATATATATATATATATATATATTTTTTTTTTTTTTTTTCAACGATAAAAATCCTATTATTTATATTCAAAATTGTATTAAAACAGTATAATGATAGATCTGTCAAATATATGACGTTGACCCAGTTCATCTTTAAGTCCCTCCCATCATTATATTATATACTTGATGACCAAAATGATACCTTCCAAACATTTTCACAAAAAATAACTATCATCCTAATCATAAGATAATTCAGTACCTGACTTTACTATCTAATCTAGGAAATATATAGATCCTTGATCCTGGATCTCCTCCTCAAAATATTCTTCCCAAAAAAGATAGCCATCTTCACCTGTAAGAGCATGTTTGGACATCTTATCCGCCATCTAGTTGTGTTCTCTGTAGATATGCTCCAGTACTATGTTTCTAAATTGTTCAATCTCGTCTCTAATTCTGTTATACCAATGTGTTAAGGCATAAATGTTCAATTTATACTCACCCTTTGCCCATTTTATAGTAACTCTGGAATCACCATAGATCTTGAGTCTTGGAAACCCAAATTGATTTGCCAACCTCACAGAACACCAAAGTGCAAGAAGTTCTGCCTTCATGTTTGTGCCCTTGCCACACCTAAGTCAGAAAGTGTAAAAGTGGTCTTGATTTATAAGAATCCCCCCTAGCTGCGCATTTCCCCATGGAGGTTGCACCATCAAAAAATATAACAAGGTCATCAATGATCAAGTTGAAATTTTTTAGTTCCCTTTGCATTGTACGTTTCTCCGGCTGTTTGTAAGGCATATAAAAGCTCATGGTTTGTAGAAAAACAACATCAGTATTAGTGGATTGCTCCTCAAATATACTTATGTTTCTCACCTTCCAGATTGACCATGTAATAAACACTGGTAGTGTAGGATGTTCTATACAATTTTTTATCCATAATTTCAAACTTGTTTCAAAATTGCCATGTCCCCAAACAGTGTCAATGCGGAATGCTTTGAAGAATTTTTCCCAAATAATCAAAGTAAATGGGCATTCCAGAAATATATGTGAAGTTGTTTCAGTGCAACTTGTACACAATGTACATCTGCTAAGTCCTATCCAACCTTTCTTCACCAGATTTTCCCATGTCTTCACCCTGTCCATAAGTACAAACCACATAAAACATTTGAGTTTCAATGGTATTTTCCAAGTCCAAATGACTTTATACCACCACTTTTTTGGAAAAAGACATTTCCTTTTGATTATAAATTTGTAAGCCGTATTTGTTGTTACCTTGCTAAAACTTATATTTTTTTTCATATCTTCTTTCATCACAAAACAATTTATGTAATATTTATAATAATAATAATAATAAATGATTATATGTATTATATAATAAAAAAGTGTGTATACTTATATTATTGTATTTTAAAATATTTTGGTATTTTTTTACATTTTACAAAAATAGTTTAAATTTTTTGATGATAATTATGAATTTTTATTTGGTATGCACAACAATCTAGGCATATAACAAAGATAATCCAAAATCTCAAAAAATAGATCCTAAAATCTTTTACATAAAATTTTCAACCACTCAAATTAACGAACTAATTTAATCTAAAAATATATAACAATTATTGTTAACAAAATAACTTATAAAATAATAGATACAAAACATCATAAAATATAAATCATAGTAAATAAATTTTTTATTGTTTACAAGTGAAATATTGTGTATACATATTTAATATATGTTCCACTATTTTCATTTAGTTTGATATTTATAATCATCAAACATTATATATTAACAAAGTATAATAATATTTTTGGATATTTTTTATTATCTTTTATCTCAAAGTTTATTGGACAATGACTTGGGATGTGGCAATTTTTATCATGACGCGATTAGTAAAAATTAGAAGAAAAAAATATATCCTTGAAGTTGAAAAAAATATTAATCTTACTATTCCATCAACATAGACAATTTGGCCAAGTTTTTGGTTTACCAAAGCTTTTGGTTTGCCAAAGCTTTTAGGACTATAGCACATTTAATTTGCCTTCTCAATTACACCAACGAAGTGAGGCACTGCAATATTTGCCGACTATTTCTAGAAGCTTCTCTTGAGTTGCATCACATTTAATATGCCTTCTATGTTATAAATCACATTTAATATGTCTTCTCCGTTATTTAATATGCCTTAAGTTGTGGCTACTGACTTTGGTTCTTGTTTTTTATTTTTATTTTGATTTAGTATAGTCTAATAAAGAATGGAACAACCTTAGTTAACAATTGTTTTTATGGTAGAAGGTTAGTAAAAAATAACGAAAGTAAAATTACATTAAACACAGTTCTAATAATAATATTTAAAAATTATTTTAAACGTGAAATATAATTGTTCATACATTTATGATTATTATTTTTAATAAAAACATCATAACGATTTTCACAATAACATTTTTATGTAATTTATAGGTAACTTTATGTAACTAACATTTTTATGATCAGTTCTTCAACTATTTTTCACTCAGGTCAATCATCACTTGTGTAGATGCTTGTTTCCTTTTTGATGCTATGTTTTTTCATCAGCGTTTGACAGATTAATGGTTATCATATATAATTGTATTTTTCTTTTCAAATGGTTTCAGGAACATTTGATGTGGAAGGTATTAATATGGATTGAGTTGTCTACAGTCATGGGGCCGTCAGCAGATCTATTCTCTTGCTTGTAACATTCTTGTTTTTTTGGTGTGAATGTGGTGGTCCACTTGCTACGTCATCACTTCGGGACAATTTCTTTTTTTGAAGTTACGTAGATTATGTATGTAAATGCTCTGTAGTCTGTGCATCAATGGGTTGTATCAGAAAGTTTCGGGATGCCAATGCTGACTGTTTCTATAAACTTCCCTTGGTAGGAATATTAATAGTGTTTTTTATTTTATTTTAAATATCATGATACCTTAGCCATAGACATGAAACGTTTTGTAAATTATTTTTTTTATTATTCTATAATAACATATCAATTTTTTTTTAAAATATTATAGGTATATTAAAGTTACATATAATTAAATATACTTTAAACTTTTAATCATACCTAAAAATCACTTCGGGACAATTTCTTTTTTTGAAGTTACGTAGATTATGTATGTAAATGCTCTGTAGTCTATGTATCAATGGGTTATATCAAAAAGTTTCGGGATGCCAATACTGACTGTTTCTATAAACTTCCCTTGGTAGGAATATTAATAGTTTTCTTTTTTTATATTTTTGCTATATCATGATACCTTAGCCATAGACATGAAACATTTTGTAAATTGTTTTTTTATTATTCTATAATAACATATCAATTTTTTTTTGAAAATATTATAGGTATATTAAAGTTATATATAATTAAATATACTTTAAACTTTTAATCATACCTAAAATTTTGGATTAAAAAAAAGATAAAACAATAAAATTATTTAATCATTTATGTATTGAGGAAAATATATTTTATCTATTTAGTTTAACAAAACCACTTGCACATAGCTTACCCACATTGAAAGTATTTGTTATAATTATTAATATAGGTTGTACAAGGATTTATTTTTCTATCATATACCTTCGGCAACATTTGGGATTCTAATTACTTTGTATAGTTTTATAGCGTTTTATTAAATTATTTTTTAAATTAAAATTTATTTTTTAATTTTTAAAAATAAATATTTTTAAATTATTTAAATTTTTATTAATTTTAATTATATTTTGATATTTTTTTATTTAATTGAAAAAACCTTTACTTAAAAAAAATACAAATTTAACTTATAAATAGCACATAACTCAAATCTATGTACATTAATTTATCATTATATACAATAATGAAGACTAAAGAACTTCATACATCCCAAATACCCATGTGATGGTATTGTAGATGTTTGATTTCATAAGTAATTTGATTGACCAAATATTATTTTTTTATTCTATTCTTGTTGGGATATTTTCTAGGTAACAAATTTTCCAAGAAATAAAGTGGTTGACCAAATATTATTGTTTTGTTTACTTGATGTTGGGATATTTCCTAGATAACATATTTACCAAGAAATTAAGTGGTGTAACTTTTTTTCAGCAGAAAAATCACTTTCTTGCTATTCCGAAGGAATCAACGAAAGCTAATACGCACGGGAAATCTCAACAAACTTCCTCACATATCGTGGATGGTAGGTCGAGCAAATCATTAGCTGGTCATCCAAGCTAGAAGATGTCTCAACGGAATTGAACCCGGGTGGATGGAATGAAATCCATCTATCCCCACCAACGGACCACCGTCATTTTGAATATATGTTGATAAATTGTTAGAAGTTAATGTCGAAGTTCTACACTGTAAGAATTATATTCAATTTTTTAAAACATATTAATTGTTTTTTAATATATATATGCAAATTGATTATATAAATAAATATAAAAATAATATTTAATTTTTTTTAAAAATATAATAAATCATATAATTAATAATTCTTTTTTGTAACTGGGTTGGCAGGTGCGGGGGGAGTTCTTCTCGACTCCGATGGAAACAGAGTGAAGGATTATGCCTGGGGGATCGGCCAGAAGACTAACAATGCAGCCGAGTGGCTTGCATTGATAAAAGGTCTCGAAATAGCAAAAAACAAACAAGTCAGTGATCTCGTGGTATTTGGGGACTCCTTGTTGGTTATAAGGGAGGCCAGAGGACTCGTCAACAATCACCGTAAAGCCACTCTCCCTCTTCACCAATACTTCAAGTTTGCAGCTACTGGCTTCCACTCTATCTCCTTCCTGCATATCCTAAGGCATAACAATCAAACTGCCGATGGAATGGAAAACACCGGAGCAAGATTGGATTGTGGTCATGCCATCTTTAATGGCATCCTCAAACTCAACGAATGGGTCCCCTAGCCTCCTCTTCCCTTTTCTCCACCCTCCTTGGTCCCGTCCTACCCCCCTCATCTCCACATTCTCCAACGAGGGTCGCATTAATTCCCTATATCTTCTTTGGATTCCAGTTATGCTTCCCCTTGTCCCTTCAGCGCATACGACGACTGCGTCTGACCTCCACCACCTGTCTCGCATGCTCCAGTCTTAAATTCAGGCATTTCCCCAGGCCACCTTTTCCCTATTTCATGCAGGGTGGCAGTCTCATTCTTCATTGTCCCTCTACGAAATCTCCCCATTCTTTGGGCGCTCTCATTTGTTGGTTTTCGCTCTGTGTCATGGCGGGTATTTGCCATTCTCAGCACTGTAAGGTCTGTGCCTTGGGACCAAGCTCCAGTAGAGGCAAGAAACGCTACCTCAATGAAATTATGCAGAGCAATGAAAGCAGTGGCAGGCGAGGGGGCCTGGCCTGCAACGATCCTCGTCAGTCTGAGGATCAGGGTAGTAGAAAGAATTGGAACCCCCTGGAAAATGGAATCAGTACTGGTAATCGGGATGTTATGCACTGCCTTGGCAGTGGGTTCGATTACGGCAATAGAAGCAGGAAGCTGCAAAAAACTCCGGAACCTGGTCATGATGGCCCTCACTTCCTGGTGTGCAATAGTCTTGATGGCTATGGTAGCAAGAATTGGAAGCAACATTTGGGTTACCGGGGAAACCTGGTTGCTATGGACTCTCCCCATGGGCATGCTAGCCCTTCCCCTGAAGCTCAAACTCAGATTCAAGACTTGGAAGCCTAGGTTAGTTGGCTCCGTGGCGATTTATTGGACACCAAGAAGGCGATTTCAAACCTTGCCACCTTCGTGCAGATCTCTAACTCGGAAGTAAGGAACAACTCTGGAAAGGCGAAAGACTACTTTGAAAAATTAATGGGTAAGCACGATACTTTTTTCAGCTGTCTTCGAATTCTGGAAGCTAAAGTGGACTGCATAAGGGTCAACAATGGTAACAATTTGGTCAACAAGGGAAGCAGCCCCTCTGTTATTTTGAATGTGGAGGACGAAAATGCAGTCACGGCTCCTGCCAGTCGCCATCAGGCCAATTGATTTGGCTCTTGCACCTTCAGGCACTTCTCCTTTTTGGTTTTCTTATGCACCATCGAAGCTCTGTAATAGGTTCATGTTCTGTTTTAGTTTAAGTCCAGACCTTCCTGCTTCTTTTTGTAAATGGTGTAGCGCCATTCTTTTTGAAAATTAGAGGCTGAACAATGAGATGCTTGCTACGGCAACTCTGGGATTACGGGAACAGCCTCCCGGTTATATGTAATATCCTACTTTTTTTTAATATACAAAGCTAGTTATCCGTTTCTGTTAAAATAAAATTTAAAAAAAAAAAAAAAAAAAAATTGTAAGAAAAAAACATATTTTTGTTATTCTTTCGAATAAAAAAGTACATACAGTATCCAAAATTTGTCCAAAACCGTAGGACTAATAGCCATTCGGGCGGAAAATGTTATCACCAATGTTTTTTCTGCGCTTTGAGTGAACCGCTAGGGTTCCTAGCGGGAGTTTGTGCAGCTCGCATCCGAGTCAGCCATCATGAGTGCGCCTGGGGGTGGGGAGCCACCTCCCACCCCATCGATCTCTGCAGAAGAAGCCTTCAGTCGGCTCATTGCCCAGCAAGGGAAGAAACTGATGGCCCCATCAGTCCCGAAATTCATCAAAAAGTTGGATGCAATACCAAAAATTGCTCTCCCAGAAGAACAACCAATAAAAATCGCCCTAGCTCTGGCAGAAAGAGGATTGGTCGGTCAGTTCATGGGGCTATGGCCTTCAGCAAAAACATCGATGACTGGATTCAGTGCAACTGGAGACCCCAACTTAAGAACAGTGTGACCTGCTATGCCGTTGGCAGAGGATTCTTCATTTTTGAGTTTATCACCAAGGAAGATCAAGATCTTGTCTTTATAGCCTGTACTTCATGGGGACCCAGGGGTTGTATCTCAATAGGTGGATGCCTGACTTCGATCCAACAATAGACCTCCCCAAAGAGGTACCTGTTTGGGTCCGGCTACCCAATCTCCCAGTCCACTACTAGAACTTTCACTCTCTGCAGAAGATAGGAAATGGGCTAGGTCGTTTCATTGATAAAGTCGACAATAAATCCCAGTACACCTGTGCAGGGATCTGTGTAGAAGTAGATCTGGAAGCTGGTCTCCCAGAAGCTGTAAAACTCACGGTAGAAGCATGGCAGCACTATCAAAAGCTGGTCTACGAGCAACTCTCCTTCAAATGCAGAAACGACCATGAACACTGCCACTTTCAGAGGAATTGTCCAAAGGCCCAACCAATAGACAAAGAGGAAGGAGAAGGCTGGCAAAAGGTCAAAAAGAGCAAGGCAGATCTGAAATCAATTGAGAAGAAAAGCACAGGACCTACGGAGAACCCTCAAAACAACCCAAAAGCCAAAGAAATGCCAAAGGAAGGCTCATCTTCTAGCAAAAGCTCCGATATCGCTGAGATCCAAGAGGTGGAAGACAATCAAGAGAAAGAAACGCCCGGAAAAGTTTATGATCCGAATCCCTTAGAGGTTGACTCAAGGGGAAAAGAAGCTGAGGAAGAGCACATCAGTCTTGGCTCGGACACAGGGGGGAGTCAGAAGACGGAGGAATGGAATCAAATAGCTCCCAAGCCACTCCTATCAAATCCACCAGGGGACGGAAGTTTAAGAAAAAAAAGAGAGAGGAACAAACCTACCTAGATGTGCTCCAAGGCTCCCAGAAAACCATCAAAGGAATGATAAACACCAGATCCACAAGTAAACATGGCCAGGCTCCAAAGGGAGCCACAACCATCCAAACCAGTAAATAATGAAGTACGTCTCCTGGAACTGTAGAGGCCTAGTCAACAATTTGAAAGAAGAAGCCCTGAAAGACATTGTAAGATTGTATATGCCTGAAATCCTTCTCATCCAGGAGACAAAGCTGGAGGACTCGGTCCTCCTCCAAGCAAGCAAAGCATTTTGGAAAAAAGGCCATGGGAAAGCAGTCAGTGCAAGAGGCACATTAGGAGGGATAGCTACCTTCTGGGATAGCTCCAAATTCGACCTGATAACCGAAAGGAGCTGCTTGCACTGGCTCTTCACCAAATTTCTCCACAAAGATTCAGGTCACCATGTAAGTTTGTTCAATTTATACGTTTCGATTTTGCTTTCCGAAAAAAGACTCTTCCTGGGACTCCCTAAAGTCCTATATTAGCATGCACAATCCAGAAAATGTCATTATTGCAGGTGATCTTAATGTAACCCTCGCCATAGAAGAGAAAAAAGAGGGTTCTCCAGTCAGAGACCCAGCAAGAGAATGGGTTGAGGATATCATTCTTGATTGGGCCCTGGAGGACATCAAGCCCACCAATGGAAAATACACCTGGACCAATAAATGTCTGGGCCTCGGGCATATAGCAGCTCGCCTGGACAGATTTCTTGTCCAATCCTCCTTCTTGACCTTCGGTCTTATGGCTTCTTTTAAAATTCTGCCTAACTCTGTCTTTGACCATAAGCCCGTCCTTCTGGAGCTCTCCCTTGAAAAAAACCTTGGCCCAATCCCTTTTAGATTCAGTCCTCTTTGGATTCAACATGAAGGGTTCTAGGATGTAGTCTCGGCAGCCTGGAATCGGCAAATCCAAGGCTCCCCCTTCTTTGTCTGGGAAGAAAAACTGAGGGGTCTCAAAAAGATCCAAAAACTTGGGGTAAATCGTTGAAATCCCCCTCTTCCAAAATAAAAGAAGCGCAGGAGGCCCTTGAGATCCATCAAATGGTCATGGAAGAAACCGCAGTAACTCAAGATCTGATAAATAAAGAAGCCGATCTTCAAAAAGACTCCCATAGAGCTTGCAAGGTGGAGGAAGAGTATTGGAGGCAGAAATCCAGAAGTCTCTGGTTGAAAGCTAGAGATAAGAACACGAGCTACTTCCACAAGCAAGTCGAGGCCCGCAAGCACTTTAAAGCAGTAAATGAAACCCACTTCCAAGGCAACTTGATTAAATACTTTGAAGGTATTAAGAGAGCAGCACACTCCTTCTTCAAAGACCTCTTCACGACACCGGACGGGAATAATTTAGATGTAAACTCCTACCCGTTCGATCTTATTCCCCATCTTGTCCACGAAGTAGATAGCCAAAATTTGGCAGCACCGATTAGTATGAAAGAGCTCAAAAATTCCCTGGACCACATGGAAGCAGATAAGGCTCCTGGCCCAAATGGTTTCATTGCAAGGTTCTTCACGACTTGTTGGTCTACCATTAAAAAAGACTTGCTGCGAATGGTCAGAAAATCTCAGAGATGCACCAAGCTCGGTGGCAGCACCAACTCGGCTTTCCTAGCTCTGATCCCGAAAGAAAAAAGTGCTAGCAATTTTAGCAGATTTTGTCCCATCTCCTTGTGCAGTACAAGCTATAAACTAGTCACAAAAATCATAGCCATTCATCTTAAGAAGATTCTGCCGATAATCATCCCTGAGAACCAAGGAGGCTTCATTAAAGGATGCCAGATTCTTGACAACATAGTGTTGGTGCAGGAAGCCATTCATTCAAGCTGTCAACGAAAAGAAAAAGGCATGGTTATCAAGCTAGATCTAGCTAATGCATTCGACAGAGTGAGACATTAGTTTTTGTTCACTGTTATGAAGAAGCTGGGTTTTTCCATTGCTTTCATAAACTGGGTGAAAGCCTATATTGCCTCTCCTTGGATTGCACCCCTAGTAAACGGACGTTCAACAAATTTCTTCTAAGCTTCGAGAGGCCTAAGGCAAGGATGTCCCTTGTCTCCCCTCCTCTTTTCCATCCAAGCCCCAATGCTCAGCTTTCAATTGGACCACTGCCAGCATATCCGTTCTCTCTCAGGTCTCAGGATGGTCCACAATGTAAAAGACATCAATCATGCCCAATTTGTTGATGACACGTTGCTGCTTGGAGGAGCAAGCATTATCTCAGCAAGAAACTTCAAGAGGGAGCTGGACATCTACAAAGAGATTTCGGGCAGCAAGATCAACTATCATAAAAGCAGGATTTTTGGGTGGAACTGCTCCATCAAGGAGATGGAAAAAATCGCCAGACTCTTAGAAATGGAAGGATCCTTGTCCTAGGATTCCTTCAAATATTTAGGTATTCCAATCTTCAAATCAACCCCCAAAGTCGCTCATTGGATACCTCTCCTGGATAAGTTGAAAATTAGAATTCAAGCCTGGGGTGCAAATTGGTTAAACATAGCAGGAAAGGTGGTTCTGCTGAAATCAATCCTTATCAGTCTCCCCATTTATCAGAACTCTATTCTGCTTGCTCCCAAAACCTTCATTAGCAAAGTTGATATTTTGTTGAGAAGATTCCTGTGGGAAGGAGGAAGACAAAACGAGAGGAAGCTTCACTTAGTAAACTGGGACAAAGTAAAAAATCCTTTCTCAAAAGGTGGCCTCCAAATCCGAGATATCGTAACTCAAAATCTTGCTATGGGCTTCAAGCTTCTATGGAATCTAGTCTCTGGAAAATCCAATTGGAGCAAGCAAGTGCTTTGGAAAAAATATTTCCATGGGCAGCGCATCAGATGCTTGGATCAGCAGCCAAGAAGCCTCAAAGGATCGCCTATCTTCAAACTCTGCCTCAGATCCCTAGAGCACTTCAAATCTAAATTATACTGGATCCCTGGCAATGGGAAAAACATAAGAATCTGGGATGACTCGATACTTGGAGACCAACCTCTTGGCCAGAAGGATGAGTTGGCCAATATAAAAACTGGCTTCAGAGTATATATATTCTAAACTTGTGGGACATTTCCAGTTGGGCAGACGACGTAGAGAAAAGCTGGGAAAGCTGGAACTTGGGAGACAACCCTGATATACTTGAAGATGAAGCCATAACCTTGATTGAATTACTTCAAGGGAAATCACCTCTAAAATCTCTCTCAAAGGACAAAAGAGGGTGGGGCTCTTCCTTTGGCTCGTACTCGGCAACAGAAAGGTATAAATCAATATAGGCAATTCCATATGCCCCTCCAGATCCCTCTCAATGGAAATTTGTTTGGTCCTTTGCTTCTATCCCAAAGATCGATTTATTTATTTGGACCCTTGCCCACAAAAGTATTCTAACTAGTGATAACTTAAGAAGGAGAGGGTTGGAAGTCCCCTCAAGGTGTCCATTGTGCGTTACTGAAGAGGAAAATGCAGACCATCTACTATTAAACTGCTCCTTTGCTAGAGACGTCTGGAGTGAAGTCCTGAATCTAGGACTTGATAGAATCGCCATCCCTGAAAATATTCAGGATCTGCTAAAAACTTGGGCCACCAGATCTCCATTCAACCTCACCAAAAAAATCTCCTCAAGGCCAGTTGGTTGTGGCTCCCCAAATTCACATTCTGGAAACTTTGGCTTGAGAGAAATAACAGGATCTTCAGGGATGAAAGTTGCAATGCTTCCAGGGTTGCAACTAAAGTCAGAGCTCTTCTTGGAGAGGCCTTGGAAGCCAAACTCACCCTAAAAAATGCAAATGCTTCTGATAATGAAGAAGATCAATGGCTTAAAGGATTAGTCCCAAACTATCAGCTCAAAATCACTCCCCCTACTGTCTCGGTTGCCGAATGGGAAATTTGTTTGGAAGAACAGGAATTCATTAAATGGAGGTCGACCTTGGAAGACCCCTTCCTTTTCTTCGATGGAGCCTCAAAAGGAAACCCAGGAGCGGCAGGCGAGGGAGGTGTGATCCTAGGTCCTGGAGGCAATATTGTTCTGGGATATGCCTGGGGTCTGGGCCTCGATACCAACAACAGAGCGGAGGCTCTCTCGCTATGGCAAGGTCTTAAACTAGCATTAAGCAATAACATCCATTCTCTGGTGGTTTTTGGGGATTCTCAGTTAGTTATTCATGCAATGATCTTGAAGCAGATCCCTTCCCAGGTGTTCCTCTCTACCATTCTTAAAAAAATCAATCTTTTGCTTCCCAAGTTTCAAAGTTTAAGATTCTTCCATATCCTTAGGAGTTTAAATTCAATGGCTAATCTGGAAGCAAACAAAGGCACACTCCTGAGCATGAGCTTTCTGTCAGTAGATGGGTCTGAATCTTTCTGCAATATTCCCTAACTCTAGAGGAGACTCAAACCGGCCGGTCAAGAGGTCTTCTCATTTATTTGCTGCTACAACTCCAATAAGAGAATCAAATCCTTGGACAGATCTTATGTCTCGTCTCATCATGGACTGGTGTTTGCATCTGTACACTGAGTCGTCGTCAGAAATGAATACTCCAAGACTCTTCATTCCCTCTCGGTAGAGCACTCAGAATTCACGTGATCCATCTAGAGATCATGAAGTTTACTTATATAGAAAGCCTCTAGTCACTGATTGCAAGCAGTAAGACACCCAACATCTCTGTCAAAGGAAAGTGACTTTCAAACTCCCCAAAAGATGGCCTCCATCACCTCAAGCTCTAAGACGAGCTAATGGCGGAATTGGACATGCTCAAAACTCTAGTCTGGGAGAAAGATCGAACAATACTCGTAGCACCGGAGAAAAAAGTTGGGACCTGCTCAATCAGGACCTCCTCAAACTTCGTGAGGATTTCAATGACACCACGAAAGCTGGCGAGGAGTTCTCGGATGCCACGAATGCGCAGTTTAAAGACGTGGCAAATGTTCACGAAAATTTTGGCAACAGGCTCTGCAATCGGGAAAACAAAGTAAAGCTGTCAGCTAAAAAGGATGACAAATAAGAATGTGCAGCTCCCTCTCTCCTCACCTCTGAATGCTTCTGCTCCCCTTCTATTTACGACTGCTACTTCTAATTGTATTGAAAGTTTGTCAGCCCATAGGGCGTGCGTTTTTTGGTAATTCGTTCTACTGATTACCTACCAGTCCACTAGAAAATTTGTACGGTTGAGTTGAATTCTCACGGTGTCAAAGTACTCGACAGCTGCTTTGCCGGTCTCTAAATCAATTTATATCCATTATTGTCTAAAAAAAATAGCCATCCGGGCAATACAAAAGCACCAAAAATACTCAAACATAAGCTGATTGATCCAAAATACAAAATAACCAATATCAAAATACTTTAAACATAAAAAAAGAGAGTTGTCCAGAAAATTCCAAATGGTCTTCAATATATCTTGACCAGATTATAATGCCTTCCTCCTGTTGTAATGCTTCCTTTGAAAGAGAACCTACATTCTCGTTGAGCTCTCGAAAAATATGGTGGATCAACTAGCTATGAAAGCACATAAAATAAGCCTTAATTATGCTGCACCAATGGAGAAGTGTAGTAGTTTGTAGATCTGCCTTGTTGTTTGTGCAGTTAACAATAGTCAAACAATCCCCATAGATCTTTAGAGTATCTATGCCAAGTAGGTTTGCAAATTTAATCAAACACCATAAGTAATGAGATCTTCCTTAATTATGTTGCACCAACGGAGAAGTGTAGTAGTTTGTAGATCCGCCTTGTTGTTTGTGCAGTTAACAATAGTCAAACAATCCCCATAGATCTTTAGAGTATCTATGCCAAGTAGGTTTGCGAATTTAATCAAACACCATAAGTAATGAGATCTTCCTTTGTGTTTGTGCCTGTACCAATATTTAGCATCAATTTGAGCATGTGTTCACGATTTAGTACAAGATAGGCCCCTGCAACACTTTTCCCATCCACATCTGCACCATCAAAAAACCAATGGGCTTCCATTATATCAGGCAAAGCAACAATCTTTCTTGTTTTTGTTTCCATAACATTTCTTGGTCAAATCTCCCTATATAAAACAAGGATTTTAGTCAGTCTAGTCAGAATAGAAGGCAACATGTCTTCGAATATTGCCATATTCCTCAAATACCAAACGTTCCAGCAGATGATTGTCGGGAGCATTTTGTGTTCCTTGACTTGTGTGTGCCATATATATAAGTTTCTATCTAGAGTAGCATTACCCCATATCATATTGATAATAAAAAAGGAACATACAACATACCATATTTTTTTTGTAAAAGAGCAGAAAATAAATATATGTTTGACTAACTCTGCATCACATAGGCATAGTGCACATTTGTTTGGGCCATGCCACCCACGCTTTATGAGGTTATCCCAAGTGAGGACAACATTCTCCATAATCAACCATATAAAGCATTTGATTTTTTGCGAAATCTTCCATTTCCATATTTTTTCATACCACCAGTTTGGAACATTGTAATTATCCCAGTCTGTAATGAAATGATATGCATCCTTTGCATTTACCTGACCATTCCTATTATTAAGAATCCATAATAATTTATCTTTTGAATTTGATAGTATAATGCCCGCAACTTTAAATCTTGCAATGTAAATATCCCATTCTTTTTTATAAACCCCACCGATGCCGAGATCATAGGCAGAGTACCAACATGAACCATCACCATTAAAACTTCCGTGTTTTTTGATCTGTGATAGTTTAGTATATCCAATTTCCTGAAGATAATCTAGAATGACATTTGAAAGTTTATAGTTCTCCTTGCATCAAGTAATCCTATTAATTCCAATCTAAACTCTTTCACCAGATCCCGCAACCCATTGTAGAATATCCCCAATCCAATGGAATGATTTTATAAATCCATTCCAAAAATTTGCGACTTTCTTGGCTGATTTTTTGCCAGACCAAATCCATTGAAAAATGTCATGTTTTATATATTTTCCATGGATGATTTGATTCCATAATCCATTACCCCACAGTCCTCTCCAGAGGCATTTCATGCTTAAAGCAATGCTAAACCACTCCAATTTTTTATATCCCATCCACCTTTTTGTTTTGGCAAAGACAGTCGTTTCCAACTAACACGATGTATTTTATTCTTATCCAAGTGTCTTAATAATGGGTTTAGGAATGTATTCTATTGAAAACTAGTAAACCAAAATACCCGTCAATACTGACTTCAAAAGTGTTAGTCTTCCACCCAGAGTGAACGATCTATAGGTTCAATTTCTGATCCTTTTCTCAAATTTTTTAATCAAACATCTCTAATCATTTGACCTGTAGTAGTTTGGTTTTAGGTAGTAACCCAGATATCGAAATCCATCCTCCAAGTTGGTATCCTGAAAAGGTAGTATATCTTTCATCTCCATCATCACTGTCGGGTCTATTTTATGGCATAAGAAAGTGGATTTTGAGCTGTTGATTTCCATTCCTGAAGCAACACAAAAGATTTTTATAATACTTGCAAATGGTTTCCAATCATCCTTTGAGCCCCTACCAAACATAATAACATTATTCACACACAAGATATGAGTAATGAATACAGAAGCAATGATTTTTATCCCTTTAAGTTTTCCTTCTCTTCTAGCGTTATGAATGAGGTTACTTAGGCCTTCAATAAAAACAAGGAAAAGTAATGGCGATAATGGACATCCTTATATAATACCCCTAGAACCATGAAAACATTTGGTAGGGGATCCATTTATGAGAACCAAGATATTTGCAGTTGTAACACAGGCCATAATATAGTTCGTCACTTCAAGGGGAAGACCTGAAGTAGGGTCATTCTCAGGTACACCCAATTAACCCGGTCATATGCTTTGACCAAATCCATTTTGAGGATTGAAACATCAATATTCTTCAATTTTATATAGTGAATACATTCCTGGGTAACCCCCACAGCATCCAGGATTTGTCCGTTGGTTAGGAAGCCAAATTGTTCCTTAGTCATCATATCATCCAGTTTTGGTCTAAGTCTGTTGGCTATGATCTTAGTTATGGATTTATAGACCATATTACATAATGGAATTGGTCTAAAGTCATTAAAGCTATCCGGTTTATTCTTTTTTCGTATGAGAGCAATATATGTTTGATTGAGAGATCTTGAAACAAACCCCTCAATTCTAGAATATCCAGTCATCTGCAGAAGTTCATTCACCATGATATCAAAAAAAGCCAAGAACAGTTCAACTGTCCATCCATCCGGTCCCGGGATCTTATCATGAGCAAAGGATTTAAGAACATCCTCCAACTCTTGAAGTGTGACTGGTTCCCCGATTTTCTTTCCTTCCTCACTATTGAAAACTGTAGGAAAGTGTTTTATGACATGAAGTAGTTCACCAATGTTTCTATCCTCTTGATCTTTGAAAAGCTTAGAGAAGTGATGTATAGCTGAGGATTTATATCTTCCACTTTATGAAAGGCTATACCATCCTCATTTTTAATATCCCTAATGGTATTAGTGTTTCTTCTTCTAAAAGTGGCATAATTATGGAAGAAACTTGTATTGTTGTCCCCCAATTTTAGCCAAATAGCCCTGCTTTTGAGGTGCCAAGCCATCTCTTCATGTTGTAATATCTAAGCTTGAGGACCAAGGAGTCCATTGGAGAGGTATCCTCATCAACATGGTACTTTTTCCAACAATCTTTTACCAGATTATAGAATTCAAGGTTTGAAATCCAGGAACTGTTAAATTTGAAAGGGTAAGTATGCCCAGATTTGAAACCATCCAACTGTAGAACAACTGGGAAATGATTGGAAATGGAAGATTTGATATCTCAAGTTCTAAACTTTTTCAAAGATTCAATAATTTGTTCACCCATTATAACACGATCCAACATTTTACTAACTGCTTCACTACCATTTCTGCCATTATTCCAAGTTGTCCCAATGACTTGGGGATCTATCAAGCCCGAATCTATTAGGATACTTTTGAAAAAATCCTGAAGTGGGTCTACTCTATCCCTATCTCCCCATATCTCTGATGTAGATAAAGTGAAGTTTAAATCCCTTGCTATGATCATATTTGGAATCTTCAGAATTCCAGAATCAGAGAGGGAGGACCAAAATTCCTCTCTATGGTTGTAAGGCCATAACAATTTAGGATCGATATCTCCAGTTTCCCTTCAAGGAAAAAGCCTTCTAATAGGATGCCATCAACTGTTTTGAAAGGTTTCAAATCAACAACCCAAGGATTCCAACAGGATAATATACCCCCATAGAGACCATTAGAGTCTAAAGCACAAACCTCCCATGTAGGTAGCAAATTTGTAAAAAACTCAGTAGCATTTGAAGCTGCAGACATAGTTTCATGTATGCAAATAACATCCGGGCTAGTATCTTTAAAAAGCCTATTTAGTGCCCTAGCCTTCCCAACACCCCCAAGGCCACTGATGCTAAAAGATAGGATATAAATTAGTCCACTAACTGACTGGGCAGACTCACTCTAAGGGCCCAAGAGGTGGTGGTCCGATAATCCTTTGCAGTACAGTGGTTTTCCTAATGTAATATTTTAAAAAGAAGGATGAAGACATTACCAACTTCCAGAGAGTCTGACGAGTTTTTAAGGGCTCTCTTTTTTCGAATTGTGACATTTTGGTGTCTTGGGGTTGAGACAGGGAGAAGCCCGGGTTTTGATGAAGGCTTCTTCGAAAAGACCTGGATGGGAGATTTTTTATCAAAACTTTCTAAAGGGGGAACGACATGAGAGGGAAACAGAAACTCCCTAGAGTTTCTCTCGTAATTGACCTCCAATGTATTTTTGACAGGGTCTATATACTCTGTATTTACAATAAGAGGTGATTTTGCAAGTTCCTCTTTTCCTACGGCTAAAGAAAGCTTCGGAGAAGCAACATCTAGGTCAATAGGTTGAGTAGGATTGCTACCAGGAAATAAATTTTGTTTTAAACCATCAGATTTAACCCCCATCGATCTTCTTTTATCAAGTTCTTTCTAAGCACTTAAATAAAAGTCTAACCCTACCCTAGTTACACCTTCATACACAGTGGGGTTAAATTTATCCATACCTTGAGAATCGTTTATAAGCATAGCCGGTGATTCACCAAGTTCCATATCAGGTTTGTGTGCATCCATGTTGAGAAGCGACTATGTTCCAGAAATCTGAGTATTGTTCCCAGTCTTTGAGTCCCCCGATAGAGAATCACTATAACATTCAGAAACATCACCAAAGAGTAGTATGGGGCATTTTTCCTTTAAGTGACCCATCTCGTTGCAGTAATGGCATTGGAATGGAATATTATAATATTTCATCTTTTGACTGATCACTCACTCTCCCCAATGGATATCTATGACATCTAGAAGTCCCTTTGTGACATTGAGTTCTATCATAACCGCAACAACACGCTTGTCCACACCATGAAGCAATTTTTTATCCATTTTGATAAACGTGTCGAGATTGTTAACAAGCCCAATGAAAACATTCTCTGTACAAAGCTCGATGGGAAACCCCTATATTAAGCACTAGATATGTCAACGTGTCGTGCGCTCAGTTTCAGGATTAAATTGTTAATGCCATCTCTTTAATACCATAGATCCGCCCTTTATCAATCAAATTTTGTTGAGAACCCTAGGGACATCTTCCAGCTTTGGAAAAACAAAGCAGATCCATATGTTGGTGAGCATGGTCGTTCTGGGCGCATAGTCAAATAATGGCATCCAAGTATTATTTACCCACTCGATTAATTAAGATCTGGTGACCCTGGTATACTCAAATCTCCCCACCACCGCCCTAGTGGCAGAAATTTCAACTATGTCCATGTTTATGTCCTTCCCAAGGACATAGTTTTTTTGCTTAGATATTACTTTGAAGGATTTGGCTCTTCACCTGGATCTGGCACGCTCCCCAGTCATGGTAGATCGCAAATTTCCAACTGGTTTTAGAGTGGATCCATTCCCATCTAAACCCTCTGAATGTCTTGCTGTAGATTTAGACCCGGATTCCAAAAAGGCCGGAACATGTTTACTACGTTTATCCCCAGACCCACCTGGCGGCACACTTTGGTTGTAGGGACACATGGAGAGTGATTTACCCTTTCACTGACAAATGTTAGGAGACAATATAGTAAACCATCCAGAAAGGTTGCAAAAAAGTAGAAGTGTCCAAAAAGAGAAAACGACAACCACATGATTTTGAGCAAAAGCAGAAACCCGAGAATAAACCCCAAGAGACATTTATAAAAGGAAGGCAGGGTTGAAGCAAATATTTAGTAATCCTAAAGAAAGCCTAGGACTAGTAGTCTCCAAGTTGATCTTAGCAGAAAAAATGAAGGTTCCCACTTTTTTTAAACTTGGTTGATACTAGGCCCGCGCATGCGCATGCTGAACTCCAAGCCTTCTAATATTAACTGAAAACCCTAGCTAGGGTTTTTCCAAGAGAACACAGAAAAAACTCCATTCATCATCTCAAATTTGAAGTCCACATTGTTGGGAAGTCTAAACGAACTCTATATGATGTATCGATATTGTACTTTGTGGTTATCAATATACCGAACAATTGAAAAATGGAACCAAAACGATCTCTACTTTGCATTAATAAAACAATTGATCCGCTAAAGTGACAAGTACAAAGCTAGTCCAATAGTAACCCGCACAAAAATCGAGAATATGGAAGAGAGATTGACGAAATGGAGGAGGAACTTGCTCAGCTGCTGCTGCAAAATAAGAAAATCAAATTAATAATTCATTATATGGAAAAGGTTGTTAAACTATGTACAATATTTTTGTTGTCTTGCTCTTATATCTTATGTAATCATTTTTTGAAAGGTTTATATTATAGGAGTAGTATACTTGTTAAACGAATTTGACTTCCCGATGACTTTCTTTTTAGGCCACATTTTTTTCAGGAGGTCACTTTCGTCTCCTCCGTTAATGCCCGCTTCCATCTCCTTCGTTAATGGCTTTGTTAATTTACATATGGCACCTTCGTTGACTTCTTCTAGCTTGTAGAGGAGATTTAATGCACACGTGGTTCATTAACTGCAAACCACCCTCCACCACATGAAGACCAATTCCTCAATATAGCCATGTCAGGTGTTTGTGCTTAAATATTTTTGATCAATTTCCTCCCGCTTCAAAGTTGTTTAGTAAATGGTGGCGGAGATACTTGGTTACTACAAGGAATCTATTTAAGGTATGGAGATGATTCTATTTCCTCACACAATTTTTTTATGTACATTCATGTTTTTTTTGTAAGTAAAACATTATATTATCAGCGAAAAGAGTTACATGGATGTCAGAAATTCCTGCCAGCGAGAAGGCAACTCGGCATGGTGTTATCCCTTCCAAAATCCCCTATATTATTCATAACCTACTCACTAACTTCTATTACAAGAAGGTAATTCATCCCAAACTCTTATCAGAACTAAAGCCTAGACCTCTCATATACCCCCATACCCCAGTACAACATAGAGGACAACATAAACTGCCGAAGAAAAACATAGAGGACAACATAAACCACAGATGCTTAGCTTTACTTCTTTGGATGATCCGTCTGACGACACATAGATGTTCCCGGCTGATGAGCAGAACTGGAACCGGGAGTATCCTCAGCTGCTCATGCGACCCTTTTTCCTGCAACGGTTAATTGCTGCTCTTGAATGTTTCCACCAGGGACCAAGGGCCGAATGCTTCCACTAGGGACCGAGGGGTCCGGGCTAGGTGGGGGATAAAGCAGAATTCCCATTTTCATTATCATCAAATCAAGCTTCTTATGCATTATCTTGCAGTCACGGTGGTTCTCTTTCCATGCTTGCACTGGCCCCATTTCTCTCGTTGCCTTGTTTTCACGATCCATCAGAACATGTGCGAGCATCCCTTTCGTTACCCAGTAGGTGGTCACAATGCGGTCATAGGATACTAGACAACCCACATTCGTGCTAGGGTCATGGACCCATTCCTCCACCTCCATCTTAATATCTTCCATATTCTACTCATTTACTTGAGTCAAGAGTCCCTTCTCCACTCACTTAATTCCCCCCCGAACCATCTTAGGGATTCGTTCATAGAAGAACCGAGCAGCCTGGGTGGATTTTCTCTGTTCACAGGTGACTCACTTCGGATTAATAAACTTTCCTCTTCGGGTGTTCTTCCCCCCTCTTTTGATCGGATTCCCCTTGGAGCCATGCTCTACCACAGAAGGGGGCGATAAAAGTCTACACACACCCACAATTAGGTGAAATCTCTCAGAATGCCCTCAAATAAGCCTAGGTTGGGTGGTTTCATGTGGGCCTCAACTTGCCCCCCTTCTTTATAGCCTTCAATTCATCTCTTTCCTTAATTACTTCCATCATTTGATGACCCTCTGGATCGATTTGCTGTACAAATCCGCTAGGACTGACATCCTCTTGCCTCATTTCTTCGTACGGTGATCGTTGGTCGAGGACTGTTCGAAACCCTATCCCCATTATTGCCCACTTGGGGAGTTAAATGTGCAGACTGTCGAAGGTAGAATTGATTGGTGTCATCGTCGTCGACAGGTGGGCAGTCATCAGTTCTCGTAATAACATTTAATCCAACCACATGGTGAATTGCCTGAGCCTCGGGCCTAAGATTCATGTCGCCATCTCTCACGCTTGGATGTGGTATGTCCTGATGTGCCAGCTGGGAGAAATTTGGGACCTAGTCATGAGATCCAAAATCTGATAGTTGGCCTTCTTTGCTTCGGATTTTGGCTTCTTCTCCAACGTTTTCGAAACAATATGCCACTTTGTTGCTGTATCTCCTTACGTGGACAAAGGTCCACGTGTGGGGCTCACTAAGGAGGGTGAACAAGTCTTCCACCCTGTGGGAAAGCCTCCAGTTGTCTACCACCTTGGAAGCCTTTTTCTCAAGCTGGAGATTTTTTTCCATGTGTATGATAAGCTTTGAATCGCCCTCCACAATGAGTGGTTCCCAGTTTTCCCTCTTTGCCAGCTTCAACCCATAGAGAAAACCTTCGATCTCGGCAGCATTATTTGTATCTAGTACAATGTAGCCATGGTATGTCTGCATGATGTGGCCCTCCGTGTTGCAGACCACGCCTCTGAAACCAGCTGAACTTGGGTTGTCTTTCGAGGCTCCATCGAAGTTCAGTTTAAATGAGCCATCCGGGGGGGGACCAAGTGTTTGGGCTGCTTTGATCAATCTGCTTAACTCTCCTTTTGATCCATTTTGGTCGTTTTTATTAAGACCCATAGCATTTATTATTCTCTGCTCCAGATCGCCCATTTCCCAATCTTTATCATCCCATGGGGTGATCTTTACTGTCTCTTGAATATGAGTCTCGATTTTACTCCAGAAAATTTGGGTGGAAGATTGGGAGTTATGGAAGATTCTACGATTGTGTTCCTTCCATACCTCCCACATCAGGAAACCCAAGAACATGAGCCATATATACATCACAATAGGATTCTTGAAAGATTTTATGTCCCACTCCCTGAGTGTTTGGTCTGGTTGATCATGCTGTTGATTTAAGCATATGAATATTTCAGCGCCTCTATCCCAAAGGGCCGAGGCAAATGGGCATGAGTCCAAAAGGTGATTCATAGTTTCTTCATCATTAGAACACATGGGGCATTGCGAGGGTCTTATGACGCCCCTCTTCTTAAGATTTTTCCCTGTTATAATCCTCCTTTAGACTACCAGCCGTACAAAGGTGGCCACTTTCGGCTGGGGGTTGGATTTCCATACCTTTTTCCATATGTCCTTTGCAGGTCGTTCCTCTTGATTTGTCCATAACTCATAAGCTTCTTTGGTTCTAAAATTACCTTTGGTGGCATATCCCCATCGTAGTTTGTTTGAGCCACTTTGATTCTTTATGCTTCTTTCTTGGAGGGACCGCTCTATATGTCTGTAATCCTCATATGGGCATCGCTGGTGCCACTCATGATATTCATCTTTGTCCAACACCATCCTCCAGAAGTGATTGAATTTGATTAGCCCAAGATCCCTGCCAAGAATTCTCCCGGAAGTTCGCTGACCTTCTATCCCTGATTTCCTAGAAGCTGCAGTCCTGTATGATTCTTCTGCTATTGAGGGTAGTCTTCTAGATGTGTGATCCTTGAACCTCCTCATTGAATCTAATGAGTTCATACTTTGGTCTATCCTGAGCATATTTTACATGCCTCATTTTTTCCCAAGGTTCTGAGTTATGCGTGACCCAGTTCCACCAAATTTCGCCCCCAAGTGCCTCACTATTCGTATCCGGGTCTCTAAGGCATAGACCCCCTTTGTTTTAGGTTGACACAGCTTATCCCAACTGACAAGAGACCACTTTGGTTTCTCCAGGATACCTCCCCATAAGAATTTGTGCTGTAAGCTTCTCATTTCCTTAATGATGGCTTTGGGAGCTGCCATGACAAAGAAGAGGTATATGGGAATTTCCTGAAGAACATATTTAAGGAGGATGAGTCGATTGGCGAGGTTAAGAGGTCGAAGTGCCCATTTGGTCAACTTTTTCCTCATGTGGTCTGATAAATCAACCCAAGAAACTATCTCAATGACTCCTTCAGCCAGCAGGGCTCTAAGTTATTTGGACGAAAGGGAGCTCCACTGGAATCCCAAGATCCGAAGAATGTTCCTTTGGGATACACAAGGGGTATTGAAGAAGAAAAATTATGATTTTTCTCTGTTTATTTCCAAACTTGAGGCCTTCAAAAATGTATTGAGGCCTTTCTTGAAGGCTCTAGCTTTCTAGACAGAGGGATGTTTCCATGAGCATTGTATCATCAACAACTTGCTGATGGGTTTCTTTATCAGCTCCTTGGTGGATATCGAGGCCTCTAATTTCTCCATTATCAGTCATGGCTTTGATCAATCTGTTAAGACCCTCAACCATCAGGATGAAAAGGAACGGGGATAGAGGATCCCCCTGCCGAATGCCTCTAGTAGGACATAAAGTTTAAGTAGGATATGCATTAAGCAGGATCGAGAAAAATGTAGACGAGGTCATGTTCATGACCCAGTCGATCCAGTCTCGATTAAAACCATATGCTTTGAGCATTTCTCTCATAAACTGCCAACTCAATTTGTCATAGGCTTTTGAAATATCCAATTTGAGCAACATCCCCTGTATTTTAGAGACCTTTAGGGAATGGATGATTTCATGAACCAAAATTACACAATCAAGAATCTCATGGCCTTCCACAAATCCATATTGCTACGGAGAGATCAAGTTGGGGAGAATGAGCTTCAACCTATTTTCCATGACTTTTGTTATAATTTTGTATATCACATTACAAAGAGCAATGGGTCGAAATTTATCTGGTGTTGTACTTAAGTGGATTTCATAGTTACCATCGATACATGATATAGAATAAACAAGCAATTAGATATATATGAACACAAGATAAGAAATGGTGGAAGAGCCAACAAGTCTTTTATTACCCAGGACAAGTGCAAAGATGCGTTACAATGCCTCAGTGTTGTTCTCTATGTATCCGACTCTCCAACCTATATGTATAGTTTACAAACAATTACATAACGATCTGTCGGTTCACTAACAGACGTGACTAACTGAATCGACATGTAGTGGTAAACACGACTGTTCGACATGTTTTACGAAGTGGTCGAACGGAGAACCTAGTCGGGCAACTGGCCTAGGATTCTCCAACATCTCCCCAACAAACAAAACCTTTCTTCGTCCCGAAGAAATAGGGACATGCTAACTAAACTAGAGTAAACTGAACGAATTGAACACAACTGAGTAATGAGAAGAATTTGGTCGTTACTGCTGAGATTGGCTGGTGCTTGTCGCCAATTGTTGTTGGACATGGGTTTCGACAATGGCTTCTGTGGATATTGACAGGTGATGTTGAAAATATTCCCATTCATGGAGTGCATTTTGAATATCTATAGTAAGGGTGGTAAGGTTATCCATTTTGTCGTGAATCGGTCGATCTCGAATATTGATCATGTCTTTCCCTAATACGAGTGTTTCGTTGTCGGCAGTGGGGAGCAGGCGCTGAAGTTGTGGTCTGATCTTGTCAACTTTTGTCAAGCTTACTCAAGCTTGTGTGATCCATTGATCTTCTTTCTTCTCCAATTTTGCTAACTTCATATGCTCCATACTAATTTGGTCATCAAGGATTTGTGTGAAAGCTTCATCAACAGTCTGTCGTTGCTATTGGAGGTTGTTAATAAGATCACGGGTTCTCTGCATTTCAACAAACACATTGCCATAATGTGTATATCAGTTACAAAATACTTCTATGGTCGTACCAGCTTATGTGGAATATTGTGCTAATAGACTATGTGCTTCTATGAAGGTCGTATACTGGTTTGTCATGATGATAGAGGTTTCTTCTGCTTGATCCTGTCATTCCTTAGTCAACTGCTTTTGGAGAGTCGACACGACATTTTCAAATAAGGCATATGCTTTGTATGGCGGGTTTTCGGTGGTGGTTCTCGACGAGAGTGGTATTGATTGTGGTACTATTTTTTGGACTAAGTTTTCACACTTAGCCAGAAATGAAGATTGCTCTGCTTGAAGTGTTCCAATGCATTCTTTGTCTTCACTTACTCTTATCCTGCGCTATCGGTCGATAGCGTCGGTAAGTAGATCTAGTTCTTCTTCTTTGTCTTGTCGGGGGTCAAAAGTGGCAATAGGACCCAGTTGATCTATATGGATAATGAGTAAAGGTTGCTGCTGTAGGTGTTGCAGATGCTGCTGTTGTTTCTGCTGTTCTTTTTCTTTCTTCTTCTTTTCTCTTCTTTGCTTTTTCTTTTTCCTTTCTGACTCTTTTTCCTTTGTCTTTTGAGGTTTTGTCTGCTTTTCTGCGGTTTTTTCTTTTCCATCCACCTCTTTATCTAGTGTAGAGGGAAGTGGTATTTCGGGTGCGTCGGCTGGAGTTGGGAATTCGACTGTAGTTGGTTTAGTCGGTGGTGGGGAAGTAGTCGGTAGCATGGAAGTGGTCGGCGGTGAAGTTGATAGGTCGGCGGTGAAGTTGGTAGGTCGGCTGTGGTGAGTTTTGGCGGTGGGGACGAAGGTAGATCATAACTGCCGGTCGAGGTCGGATTTTCCTGCAACGAAGGTAATTCTTGGTTACTTATCGCGACAGTTTCAACATGCAGTTGGGGAGTTTCAAAATTGTCCAGTGGTATCCAACTGGTCGACGGCTTCCTGAACTGAGGGGGTTGGTGATGGAAGTGTAGTGGGTTGGTCGACTGGTAAGGGTGTAAAGGTGGATGTTTGTTTGGATTCAATCTCACTTGTAGGGTCAGGGTTTTTCTCTATGATGGTTTCGGTATATCCGATGATGGTTGGAATGGAGGTTGATGGCGGGGGAATTTGTTCAACTATATGGACATCTAATGGAGGTAAGTTGGGTGGCGAGTTGGAGTCGGCTACCACTGGTTTCTTTATGATAAGTCGTTTCCAGTCAGGGAGAATTGTTGGTAGCTAGTCAATGAATTCTCGTAGGTTGAAGTAAGTCTGTATATATATATATATTTTATTTTTTTAAATTTTTTTGTTAGGGGAGCAGGGAGTTGCTGCACAAAACTGGGGCTAAAAACCGAAGCAGTAGTGAGTGGTGGGGTGAAAGTAGTCAAAGCAACTGGTCCGTCTTCTTCCATAATAGCAGTTGGGGAGGGTGGTGGTGGACTGTTAGTGAGGTCGACATGTGGTCTGTCTGCGAATTTAACTTTCTTGCTCGGTGGTTCCTTTACCTGTTGCTGATTTTCTTCTATAAGGAATTTTCCTAGCTACTCGTCTACATATATTTTGCTTTTGGCATCATCTTCCAATATTTGTGATGCGCAGTCGAAAAGTTCAGAGTTATCGTCTTCTGTCGATTCCTGGAGTATAGGATTTCGCTTCCGTTTCCCTTGTGTTGTGTTCTTTTGGTTCTATCGTGACCTGAATATCTCATCGACTACTCGACATATGTTTTATTTTGTGAGAGAATATTCCGGGGGTGGAGTATCCGACTGAGTATTATCATCCGACTGGTTGGATGCATTCAATTTCTCATGACGAGGAGTCATCGCAATCCCTAGAGGATTGATGTCGACAATCTGCTCAAGTTTCATTGTAAATGTGTTGAGGTAGATTTAGACTTCATAGTCTTCTTCTTTCTCGACATCTGTCAAAGGTTCAACTATTGGTTGGTCGACCAATTTTGATAGTGGTGGTATTTTAATGGTAGTATTGGTATGTTTGCGTAGTTCTTTAAATATTCTTTCGACCGTAGGATAAAATTCAAGTTCTTTTGCTGCTCCGGATGCTCCCTCTAGATACCATGCCACCGTGTGGTCGAGTGCTAGCTGGATGTGTGCGGTCGGAGGCAGAATTCGACGAACATTTTGTGGGAATATCCGTCTAACTATTTGTACTTTTAATGCCTGGAATGAATTTTCAAGCCAAATTTTGGTAGTTTTTGCACTGAGTCAGCATTCACCTTGTGAGAATGAACGAAAGTTCCACATTATTGGTCCTAAGGATGCAATGAACTCTTTGTCTCCTGTGGGTTGAAGGTGAGCCATTGCAATCCAAATTATTAGTGAGGGATATCGGATGTTGGATCCCTCCTCTTGGCATTTATGGCATATATGTCAGACAATCTCCGCGAAGTGATCGACCCATCAGTAGATTTTTGCTTTTGTTGCCACATTCTACACGGATTCAAGCATGTTGATTTTGAGGTTGGATCCTTGACTAGTACTGGTTAGCGCGACTGACACGATTCTTGCCACAATTTTATGTGTGCCATAGATGATTTGGTTGACAACTAACCCTCTGGAGTTTTTTCCTGCGGGGGTACCTGTGAAATCTTTAATCAAAGCAGGGTTTGGTCGAATAAGTACTCTATCCCCTTTATTTGATAATCCGGTGATATGAAAGATCAAGTCGCCATTGATCTTGACTGGTTTGTCGAAGTAGAATTTTCCATTGTGGTATTTGCTCACAATGAACTGTGCTATAACCTCCTTGAGTCCTGCAAAGCTATCGACCAAGGGCGCGTGGATATAGTTCAATATGGTGCTTGTTCAGAGTTTTTGAGCTTCCTCTCGCCATCGGCCATTGGGATCCTTTCCCCAATCCAAAGTTTCATTCCAGATTCTTTTCCATTGTTGTTCCACAATTTTTGCATTGCGAACATTCTGGAGTCATAATTTCAATGGTGTGTCTGCTTCTTCTAGTTGTCGAACTTTCGAAACTGCGGATCTTGTGGTTGCTTGAGATTTCTTGGGGACCATTATGTTTGCAGGGTTTTTTGTTTCGATAGTCAGTTCCGTATTTTCAGGAGTATCGATGCTTTCTTGCTCAAGTTCTTGGTAGAATCACATCCAAGCCTCTTCCAGTTCCGTATTGATAGAAAAATTGTGAGGCACGGGTGAGCACGTAGTGGTTGGTTGTATTAATTGCGATATTAATGGTGGCAATAAATTCGATTAACAATTGGCCGGTACTTTGTCTGCCACATATTGACTCTTTTGTTCCTTATGTTGGGTTTGATTACTTAACTTTTCCCGTTCGTTGGTGCTGTGTTGGTCGGATGCGTGTCTGTTTTGTCGAGCATTTTGTTTGACGGTTTCTTGTCGATTTGTGTCATTTTAACTATAATTTTCGTGTCGGGTTTCATGCTTCGGGTGTTGTTGTCTGGTTTCAAATGATCTTCTACTTGTGTGGTTTTTTGTACTGCTCTTGTCAGAGTTTTCTCTTCTCTTTCTTTGTGTATCCCATCTTACAGCTTGACTTGTGAACGTTTCGGCTAGACTCTGAAATCAACCTTGCTCTCTTATATTCATTGATACTTTCTGGACATGGAATGCGGGTGATTCTCATTCTCTGTATATTAACGGGCGAATACCTGATGACTCATTTCTCACTAGTGTAAGTCTCAGATATTCTCTGATTTTTCTTTCGAAGATATTCGAAATAATGGAGACAAAAAAACAGTGTTGGATTTTCTTCTTGGGGATAACCTCAATCGTCCGAAATTCTCATGCTTGTAATTCATAGTTCTCTATTTTCTAGTCGTAGAGTTCAGAATCTGAATGATATCCAACTAATGCAGGGTTCCCGAGGTTGATCTCTCCTTGTGCGTTAGGTTCAATATAGTCTTCATTGTTCGTTATTTGGTATAATTGTCGAATATCCATGTCGTCATCGATAGGTTCTATCCATGGATGTCCTTGTGAAGGGTGGGTGGGCACAATCACTTTCTTCCCATTTCCTTTAAGTTTTATTCTATTTTTATCAAGAGATATTGAAGCTTTCATCTTCCTTCCCCATGGTCGGCCAACTAGGGCAAGAAAGGAACTGGCACCTTCCTTTGGGTCGATAATTTCAAAGTCAACTTGTGTGGTTATGCCCATGATGGATGTGTCGACATTTTTCCATACCCCAATTGGTTCGATCAATCCTTGGTCGACTAGTTTGAGGTAGATGTCCGACTCATGTAGTTGTGGTCGACCAAGTCGTTCCCAAGTGTCTGTAGTCATGATATTTTCTTGTGATCCGAAGTCCAGGACGACTTGTTGAACATAGTATCCTTCAATTTCTAAGTTGACAAGTGGGTCTGCATCATTTTTATCTCTCTGACTTAGTCAACAAAGATTTTTAGTTTGTTTGCCTTCGACATATTTACTTTTAATGCTATGTAATAGGTCTATAAATTTTGCGACAACTTCTTCCTTGGTTATTAAATTGAGAAGTTAATTAATATGTCTTTGTCGAAATTCATCATTGTCTTCTTGTGATGCCAACTCTTGAAATATTTTTGCAGCATTATTATATAAGTGCTTTTGTCCGATTGGATTAAGATAGTCATATTTACTTTTGATTTTGCTAATTTGCAGATTATCGACACCAATTTTAGTTCCTTGATGAGTGACAATCTGAAGATTCTTAGTTTTAACAATATCAGACTTTGGAACACTAGACAAGATGTTAATGTTTTTTTTATTAGTAATTTTCTCAAGTATGGTGGGGCAATCCTCCAAGAAGTGATCACCCACCCCACACTTGGTACATAATTTGAGATCTGTCTGATCTTTGAAGGGACAGTCTGCAAAAAGATGGTCTTCACTCAGACATGTAAAGCACTACAGTCTTCGACGTGGTCGAGGATCTCGATTTCCAGTGTTTCGTCCATGACCTTGAAATCCTCCTCGTCGATGGAAGTTGTCATTTCTTCGATCGTATCGTCGGCCGTCGTTCATGTTGTTTCTAGCATTCCTCTGGTCGACAACATTGGTTTGATAGAATGCGTGGTAATTATGTTTATTCTTTAGATTTAAGCTACATTCTGCTGTGGAATGAGATTTGATGTCGCATATGGCACACCATCGAGCTTGCTCATTTTTCATGTTGTAGGGACAATTTTTAGTTGCGTGCGAGTCATGTTCTTGGAATATGTCACGAAATTTTTTTGTTACTGCAAAGCGGACATCCTGTCGGTGGTCATCTTGTCGGCAATAATCTTTTGTATGACCGACTGTTGAACATTTTGTGCACCAAATATCAGCTCCTCGCAAACTGATTTCGCGAATAGATTTTTGCATACTTTCCAACTGTTCTTCAATGCGGTGGTCGACAGTGGCTATAAGGTAGTCATCGTCCATTTCTATCTGCAATGGTTTTGTCAAAGTATCTTCATATGTTTTAAAATCAGTAAAACAGATGTGCACTATGATTTTCTGTATCATTCTAGCCAACCATTGGACCAATAAGGATTCTTCGATGTCATGCTCGATCTGGCTCAACAAATCTTTAAATCGTTTATCTTAGTCCCTAACAGTATCTATCGGTTTTTGCGTTGTGGTCCTCAATTTCTTGGAAGCTAGATATTTGGCATCCGATGTCTTGAATAAAGACAAGAATTGTTGTTTGATCTGAGCTTTTGATGCAGTGGGCGTCCTTTCTTTAAAATTTATGTACCATGTGAGTGCTCGTTTCTGAAGGGCACCCGTGAACTGTGCCGTTTGTCTGTCTTCATTAGAAATAGCATTGGCTTCCCATATTGATTCACAAACAAACCAATGCCTTCTTGGGTCTTCATCATCTTCATAGAAGGGAAGGTGTGCCTTTATGTGCGCCGTATCTGTTGCGAATTCGACTTCTAAGCTCAAAGGTGGTGATGGTGGATTGTTTCCAATGACAAAAATGCTCGTACACTTGCTTTCGACAAGTATTAGCTCTCGTTGTGCACTGACATCAGTTAATGCACGTTCTTCACTTTCAACAACAATATGAATGGCTCCAGTCGGTTCATCGTTGGCTGTCGGGTGTCGAATTTCTTCGACAGCTTCTGTCGAAACCCAGGTAAGGTTTTGTTCTATTTGGGTTGTACTTCATTTCGTAGATCTCGAATTACTCGACGAATCACTTAATACTGGAAGTGGATGGGGGGGGGTGCTTTCTCACGTTCTGGATAGAGTAGATGAAAACTTCGGTTGGAAAACTCGAGCTGAAAAGTAACCCAATTTCCTTCTTGCGGTCGATTGATCAATAATATATCGACCTCATTACCTTCATCGTTTCGTCAACTCCAAATGCTAGTTTGGCCAACGTGAATTCCTAAGTCTTCTTCGACAATTTCTTGTACTTGAGCACTCTGAGTTAGATGTAATGGAGAATACAGAGTGATAACTTCATGTATACTCACCTGGAGAGCGCTACCATGCTCTATCCATGGATCTTCATCCCTCGGTGACATGTCTTCATCAACGCCCTCGGTTTGTCGAGCTCGACTCGACTCTGGCGGATTTCCATCTACATCTGTCACTATACCCAACTTTTTTTTTTCTTTTTCTTTTTTGGATCGTACTAACTTGCTCCCTTAACTCCTCGCGCCTCTTCCTCCTCTTTTCTCGTTCTATCTTATGAATATTTGGAGTGCTTTTATGGATCACTGATCTATCTTTGCCGAATTTTGGGGATTTTTCACTATTGGCCATATCGTGTTTTCTTTTGTCGACCGTTATTCATCGATTCTATCAGATCGTGGTCGGATACCCCCCCATTTCTGTTCTGAAGTTCTTTAGAGAACTCGAGTGATACAAAAATTCATTTGTTGAGGAAGTGCTCCCACTCCTACTCTTTCACGAATTTTTCCCACTGGTTTTGCTTTTCTTCCCAGTTCATGTTTCAGAGAGGTGGTAACAACAATGGTCGAGGTTCAACAATATGCGCTGCTCCCTTGTAGATCAAGAATTTAAATAGAAGCGTCGATAGAGAGAAAAGAAATTGCTCGATAAGGTCGTTATAGAACCTATGCTTCACGTTAACGATAGAAACTCATTCCTCGATCCCGCACTCTTCATAGAACTCATCAATAAATTCTTTCGAACCATTCAGATAAATTTGTTCGGCCTCCTCTGTTTAGTTTTGTTAGCAATTGTCGATCTCTTTCATTTGCTGGTCTTGTCATCCATAAGTTTCTTCAATGCGAATGACACAAACTCAACGAGCTTTTCATGTGTTTCAGAAAAGAACTTCTCCCTTGCTAGAGCGATAATCAACTTGTTTCTTCTGGCATAATTTTGCAAGTAGTTTGCTATTTTTCTCTCCCACCATTCCTTTATCTCATGTTCTGTTATCATTTAATCATGCTCATTATTGTGCTATGCATGTATCACTGGAAATAGAACCAATGTTGTAGTTAAGTGGATTGCATAGTTACCAATGATACATGATATAGAATAAACAAGCAATTAGATAGATATGAACACAAGATAAGTAATGGTGGCAGAGCCAACAAGTCTTTTATTACTCAGGATAAGTGTAGAGATGCGTTACAATGCCTCAGTGTTGTTCTCTATGTATCCAACTCTCCAACCTATATATATAGTTTACAGACAATTACATAATGACCTGTCGCTTCACTAACCAGCGTGACTAATTGACTCGACATGTAGTGGTCGACACGACTTTTCGACATGTTTTACGAAGTGGTCGAACGGAGTACCTAGTCCTGCGACTGACCTAGGCTCCTCCAATATCTGGTGTATCAGCGCCTCCACTCTTTGGGATGAGGGTCAAGAAACTAGCATTAAAGGCCTAGATCACCCCTCTGTCTTGGCGAGAGCCTTCCACAATATGCCAGACATCCTGCTTGATCATATACAAAAATTGGTGGAAGAAGTTGGCTGTGAAGCCATCCAGACATGGAGCCTTCCAATCTGCCATCTGCTGGAATGCCTCCTCAACTTCATTTAGCTCAGGGGAGGGATGTATTGTGTGATCTTGGCTATGTGTTCTGATCTACTGGCCCTATCCTCCTTCATGATTGTTCCAAAATATTCTTTCAGCTCCTCTTCCATTTCTTCCCTGGTTTCCATGTACTGCCCCGTCTCCTTTTTTTGTTCTACTTATTCTTGAATTTTGCCTATTTTGAATCACATAATAGTGGAAGAATTTGGTATTCCGTTCTCTCGCTTCGAGCCATTGGTTCCTTGATTTCTGCTTCCAGTATATTTCCTCCTGACGTTCTCACACGTTGAGTTGCTCTAAAATTAACTGCTCTTGCTGTTTCAGTTCCTCACTGAAACCGTTATTCATGCCTTCTCTTTGGATATCTTCTATATGCTTGGTCAGAAGTTTCTTGTCTTAGAAAATGTTTCCAAACTCGTCCATGTTCCACGTGCGTGTCCCTGCTTTCAGAGCTTTCAGTTTTTGTTGAAATTGGTACATTTGTGTCCCTCTTGGATTATCCATCTCTTCCCACCATTGATGGACCAATGATTTAAAGTCCTTATGTTCTAGCCAAAATTTCTCAAAGCGGAAAGGTTTCCTCCCATTAGTGCCTATCCCATCCCACATGAGGCAGGTCGACCAGTGTTCAGAGCCAGCAAAGGGAAGGACAAGAGCCGTCAAATCACCTCTTGTATTGACCATATCCTCAGAGATTAGGAGTCTGTCCAATCTAGATGCCACATGGTGTTCTCCCCTGCGCTTGTTGTTCCATGTGAACCATCCATTCCCCGTCTCCATATCCAACAACCTCCAATCCTCTATAAATTCCTTGAAGGCTTCATTGGTTGCTCCTAAGGTCTGCCTTCCACCCTTTTTTTCCTCCAAAGATGTGATCATGTTGAAATATCCCCCAATGATCCATTGCTTTTCTCCAATCGATCTTGCAACCCATCATAGGGTTTCTAGGAAGGCTTCCTTCTGAGTAACAACACTTGGTCCATAAACATTTGTGAGCATTCCTTTCACCAGGGTACCAAATATTTGGAAGTCTGCGGATAAGGAGAATTATGTGGCCCATAAATTTGTTAAGCACACTTCCTCTGGTCGCCACATGATTGCAAGCCCCCTCGCATTGCCCTGAGCGTCGATTTCCATTGTCTCATTTCCTCTCCAAACTTTATTTCCTATTTCCTTCATAGTCTCTATTCCACACTTTGTTTCTTGTAAGAAAACGATTACAGGTTTCTCCATTATTCCCTTACTTCGTAGGGTTTTTATTTTGCGAGGGTGATTCACCCCGCAGATGTTCCACGTTATCACCTTCAATGGGTAACCTTATTAACTTCAAAGAAAGTCGTTTTGATGGTGTGGTACTGACCTGATTCTATCAGTTTGGTTCCGACCTCTGCTATTCTTTGCTTGCTTGTCTTCCTTCCTCTCTTTTCTCCTTCTTTTGGCTGTTTCCTTTTGCTACCTTTCTGTGGTTCCGAGGCTATCCCCAATTGAGGGGTAGCTTTTGATTTTAACATGGTTGCTTGCAGGAGTTCGATCTGTCTGCGTGAGACATAACCTTGCCCTTTTTTATCACATTCCTTTTTTATTTCATCCAGATCTAGCTCTTTGAGATCCATATCCTCTGCTTCTTCTTGTGGGTCGTCCTCCATTGCATCAGGCTGGTCTTCCAATCGTTCTGGGGGGTAGGGGAGGCCTCAGGTGTCCCTTTCGCCAAGTGGGAGGGTTATTTCTGATCCCGTTGTACAAGATCCTCTAGATCCTCTCCGACCGTGTTCAACGTCTCAAATCTGTTGGTTGTTGTTGTCTTCTTGGTGTTGTTCTGCATCTGGTTGTTCGATTTTCACCCTTGCCGCCGTCGATTTACCTGGGTGAAACCCTCATCCGCACCATCTTTTTCCTGGGACACGGGAGGGCTAGCAGGAGCGTGATCCTTATGAGTACAATCTCGACTGAGATTTCCGTACTCATGGAATTGTCTACACCGAAAGGGGAGGTGGTCATAATCTAATGGTTGTACCCAGTCTTCGTCCTCCCACATCAGATTGATGGCTTTGGGTAGCTCGCCTGTCAGATCCAAGTATACACAAATCCGGGCAAAGGAAGTGTATCTACGTTGTTTTGTTTGCTCAGACATTTTTACAAATCTTCCCAAGACATTGCCTATGTCCTGCAAGATTTTAGTTTCCCAGTACCTGCAAGGAAGAGAGTACAATCGGATCCATACTGGGGTGATATTCAGATTCTCTTTATCATGGTTAAATTGCTCCTTCCAGGGGCGAAGGAATAACCCAGCTGAGAAGAAGAAGTATGGGCCTCCTTCCAGTATCTGATCTCTTTCCTCCTGGTTGAAGAAAATGATACTGAAAAAACCTTTGGCCCCCAGATGTAGGTCATAATGGCCTTTAGGGTTCCATGTTGCTTGGATCCATCTGAGGAGATCTTTCTCCTTTGGCCATATCCCGATGAACTTTCTAATCAAAGCTTTCTCCTTCCATTGTTCCACTCTTTCCCTCAGACTATCTGATCAGATCTGAAGAGAAGGGTTTTGTTGGATTTTGAAGGAAGCCCCCCTGTTTACGCCCTGATCCACATCTTTCCTGGTTTCTCCTTTCTTCCCCCTCAAAACTCCCTGATGCTTCCTCTGAATGGTTCTTTGTCTGATCGCTTGAGGAGCCTACCGGTGGATGCAAAGAGGTGGGGGATATGCCCCCTTTGTGGGTTCCCACTGAAAAAAAACCCTTTCATACCCAAGCATAAACTCATGCGTCATGCTCTACTGCAGCTCTGTCCCCTTGATTCTCACCAGATCACGATTCGCTTATGTACATTCAATTTCATCTTCAATGTTTTAGATCAATTTCATTGTAAATGCTACAACATGTAGTCATGTTTAAAATTTCTTTATTAATAACATCAATGACCCATTCTCTGCAATCGATACACAATCATACTCACAATAGCATGTGTAGGGTCATCTAATTTGTATCTTCTTGAATAAAGTCCCCTCTTGGAAAATATTTGCATATTTCATGATAGAGAAGTAAACACTGGATTTTGAATCAGTGGGCAAAGCGTGATGGATTCCAACCTTTGAACATAAAACTGGATTGGATCTAACATATCTTTAAATCGGATTAATGGATCTTCAATTTCAATAACTAAAGCCTGCCAAACTTTTGAATACATTGGCAAACTATAGATACAAAAAACTTCATTCAACACTCGATTGGGAAATAAATAACTGTCCTCACAAGTAAAAAGTGCCTCAGATCCTAGTAGTGCTTTTATATCAAAAGAAAAGCATCAGGTTTCTCAGGCCATAAGTATTTTAACTCATCTATGATAGCCAAGACACACCCTTCAGGCTCTTTTCTGAATTGCTGAGATGTCAAGTATGTCTCCAAGTTGCTAATCACTAGATTTGAATCTAGATCATTTTGTGATTTCAACCTATCTATAAACTCTCTTGATATAACATTTAAATGTTTTGGGTCTGGATATGCTTGAAAGAGACATAAACCTACATGCTATCTGTAGAATCTTACTCCATGTTATAAGAACAAGACCATGACATGATACCCAAACATTGACATTTTTTTTGTTGCATGTAGCCTTCAAAAATATCTCTAAAGCAGGTAACGTAAACCTGTTGGGAGGGAGTGCATTTAGAAATCGAGCCATCCAAGCCCATTCGCATTCTCTTGACGAGAAGGTGCTGCCCATTCATTCGCATTTTTAACATTTGAACCATGAGAATATCGCTTTTAAAGAGGTGCAAATGTAAAGAGTTATTTTAGAAGGCGTTGATAGCTTGGATATTACATGATATTTGATATTATAGTATTAAATAATATTATACTTTGTGAAATTCATCAACATGTTCATGCACGGGAGGAGTTATGCACTTTTCCATATGCATTAACATTACTTTCTCCTTATTACTTTCTCTTTATTAGATATCCTTTAATATTTTAATTATTATATGATGTATTTATTAACATTACTTTCTTCTTTTAATATTTAAACTATTATATGATCTTTTATATTAAGATAATAGTTTTAAATATTAATTTATATTGTAATTTTAGTGCTTTTGTTTTTATAATCAAATCATTAAGATAAAATTAAAAGTTATTAAAAGACTCTTAAAAGTTTCAAAATTGTAAGTTGTATTTAGCTTACCGAACAACTTTACATAGGTCCAAAGGGTTTGAAATGTGCCATATGTAATGCCCCACTTTATCACAATACTTTATGTATTTTCTATTGCTAGAGGTATGAGCACTTCACCACACTTAGGATAATTGTGTTTTAATTCTCACTTCACCACAATACCTTATGTATTTCTATTGCTAGAGGTATGAGCACTTCACCACATTTTGGATAATTGTGCTTTAACTTCTTAAACTTTTGTAATTTATTTATTTTTATTGAGTTCTTAAAAATATGGAATGTAGTGTGAAAATTTTTGTGATTTTATTGTTAGAATAGATACCAAATCATTGTTGACACAATATGCACTTACCATTTGTATCGATGACAATATGTTATAAGTTTGATTTGAATCTTGTTTACAATGCTTATTTGCTGGAACCATCCATAGAACAATGATTATATGTCTTTATATTTTTAGTCTAGTAGATAGCAATCTACATGTAAATTGATTTTTTTTTCCACATAAAATATTCATACCTTTATTAATTAAAACAAAGTTACAATTTTCAAATGCAACATGGACAGTCATGAACATTTCTTGAGAATCAGTCTTTTACAAGACATAGTCTTCATACTTCAAAGGTAAACTTTATCAAAATAAGAGATAAGATCTCTTACTTTTGGTATTCTAAAATCCATAGTATATCTTTGATAGCATAATCAGTCTTTTACAAGGCATAGCCTTTCATTCTTCAAAAGGTAAACTTCATCAAAGGAAGAGCTAAAAACTCTTACTTTTTAAAACTCCAAAAATTAAGTTTTTCAAGATCATATAGTCATTTACAAGACTTGACTATAAGCATTTCGAGAAATAAAAATCCACTGAGTCAAGAAGCTTAAAAAAAGAGCACATTTCTTTCTTAGCAAGATCATATTATATTATATGTCGTTTTACAAGAATTCACAAACCTGCAAGTGTGTCATGATAATAATCAGTTAAAATCAAGTGTTTAGATTCAGTTATTTGCCAAATGCCTTCAGCCATAAGAGCACCAGCTTTTGCAAGTATATCAGCTTCTCCATTTCTTTCACGGAAAATGTGTTTGATCCTTACTTGTCCAAGGATTTCTTTTAGTCTTAAAACCACATCCAGGAGGGATACCAAATGAAGAGATTGAAGTCTGTATACCCCATTTATCCAATTTACCGTGAGCTGAGAGTCACCAAATATTTGTATGTCCTTTACCTGATGTTCACTAACCAGCCATATTAAAAGTCTAATAACACTTAATTCAACAAAGTTATTGGTGCTTGCTCCAAGTCCAACTTTGAATCTAAACCAATGATGTTTATAAAGGAAGAGTATTCCTCCTGCTCCACAAGTCTGAGGCTCACCCGATGCTACACCATACAAAAAAATCCCATGGAAGGTTTTCATCTATTTCCTCCTCTAAAACCTGCCTTATCTTTAAATCCACTTTTTCCCATGGAAAGAAACTAAGTATCCCCAAACTTTGAAGAGCACACTGTAAGGGAAGAATAGTTATATCTTCAAAACAACTAGCATTTCTTGCTAGCCAAATTCCCCATGCTACAATCAGAGGCAATGATTTATGCTCCGAGACCCTATCATTTCTATTCCAGTTAAAAAGGCATATTTCAATAGTCTCACCATGTCAAATGTTTGGAACTTTGATATGAGATTCAATCTCTTTCCAGGTTGCATGAGTATAAGAGAAAGCCACTGCTATATGAAAGTTTGTCTCCTCCTCCATATTGCATAAATAGCAACATCCCAGGTCTTCTCTATGTTTCCTTTGGAGTCTATCCCTGGTAAGTGCTTTACTAGACAAAAGAAACCACATGAAAATTCTATATTTTAAGGGACACTTGTACTTCCATACATATCTCCACCAACAAACAGGCTCAGATACTTTATCCTATAACATATAGTTATATCCTGATTTTGGATTATATAGACTTGTATCCGAAAACATCCAAACCAAACTATCAGTGCTATTAGTTAGCCTTATGTTGCATTTCCTTTGGTTAGATATGTACCCATTCCATATTTCAACATCAATTCCAGTTAGACCCACTTCCTTTGCATTCAACCAACCTTGACCTCTAAAGGAAGTCAAATCATGATCGACAATATTATTTAGAAAATAAAGACCATTCGACTTGAGTATGTTTACTATATTACATGGAAGAAGGAATCTATGGCTACAACCAACCCAAGGATCAACTCCCAATCTTACTGAGGTCCCATCCCCAACCTTCCAGGAGAGACCCGTGCCAATAATATCGAATGCCTTTAGTACTGCTTTCCAGCATAAGGATACTTTCCTTCAGGATTTTATAGGTCTACGGATCCAATTAACAATAGTAGAAGGATTTACGTATAACCACCTGGTTCCACAACCCTATACCTGTTATAAGTTTCTAGACATTTTTTGCTGCCAAAGCATTTGAGGAAAGTCCTGGAATATTGAAACCCCATCCCCCATATTTTTTAGGAAGAGCCAACGGCTGCCATTTGATCCATATCATACCTTGATTTGCAAAATTTGTAGACCAAAGAAACTTGTAGCAAAGTTTTCTTATCTTTTCTAAGACACCTACCGGGATCCAGAAAGACATCCAATACACCGGTATAGATTCCAAAATAGACTTGATCAGGATAATTTCCTACCTTTAGAAAGTCATCTATGACTCTAGTTCAGAATTCTAGACTCACATTTTACTATGAGCCAGTCCCAATCCTTTAAGGTATAGGCCATAGGCTTCAATCTAAACCCCATATATTTTAGACCTGCTTCCAGATGGGAAATTTGATAAGGAAATACACTGCTAATAGAAAGGGTCTCATGGTTGTCCATACCATGTAAAAACCTAGAGGATTTGCCAATATTTACCAACATCCCAGTAGCTGAGCAGAATAATTGTATGATCTCATTGATTTTCCCAAGGTCCTGTAAAGATCCATCAGAAAATAAGAGTATATCATCAAAAAATAAGATGTGGGTTATATAAGTACTACCACCAAAAGAAATTCTTGTCATATCTCCATTACTCTTAGCTTCATGCACTGCCCTTCTCAAACCTTCAAATATGATAATAAACAAAACTGGTGCAAGAGGACATCCCTGCCTGATTCCTCTTGTAGGTCTGAAAATTTCTGAAGCAGATCCATTAATTAAAAGAGAAAAGGAGACAAAAGATAAGCATCCAATAACCCAAGATATAAAGGGAACATCAAACCCCATTTGAGAGAGCACCACTCTAAGATACATCCAGTTGACTCTGTCATAGGATTTTGACAGATCAATCTTGATGACTGCAGCCTTATAATTTTTACTTTTGATCGTATGTAAACCCTCCTGGGAAAGACCTATTGCATCATGTATATGTCTACCTGGAAGAAACTGGAACTGCTCACCATGGATATATTCACTCAACACTTTCTTTATTCTCGTCGATATAACTTTTGATATAATCTTATAGATGTAGTTACAGAGGGCAATAGGCCTATATTCCTCAAAGCAAACAAGAGCATTAGTTTTTGGAATTAGGGAAAGAAAAGTATAATTAAATACTACAAAGATTTTCCCACTGAGTTTAGATTCTCCTATCACCTTTAGAGGATAACAAGCCACAATATCAAATAAGCCAATATAGAACTCAATTGGAAACCCATCCGGCCCTGGACTTCTATCCTTTTTAAATAAAGTCGGGATTTATTTTAATTCATCCGTAGAAACATCTTCCAATGACATGCTATTATCCTCCTCTGATACAGATGTAGGAAAATTTTGAACAATCTTCATAATATCAGATAAGCGGACCTGACCATCATCACAAAAAAGAGTCTGAAAATGCTTGATGCCTGCCTGCGATATTTCATCACACCCTTCAACCTCTTCACCCGTATCCGAAGTAATAATCCATATCGAATTGACATTTTTTTGTGATTAGCAAACTGATGATTTTTTTTTGAATTATCATCACCATTTGCTAACCAAACAACCCTACTCTTCATTCTTAATTAAGAATCCTTAGAAAGTAAGATTTTCCTTCTACTCACTTCCAAATCTGTTGTTTCCTGTTTAAAATCTTCAGTCATAAATCCAAACCCCAAACCTTTAAATTTCTCCACCAGTCTTTTTTCAATCAAAATCAACTGTTGATCTTCAAGATCTTTTTTCCTTATCGAGCATGATATAACTGATTCTTTAGCTAGTTTTAAGTTTTTGGCAAAATAAGAGTAGGCCAATTCCTCAAAGTTCTCATCTTGAACTAACCATCCATCAACTATCCAAAGGACAAGCTGGTTTTTTACTTCCTCCATTCAATTCAAGAAAAACAGGTAGATGATCAAAGTCTCCACCACTACCAACCCATTGCTTAAACCAGATCTGCTTCTCCATTAACTCTTCTGAGATTAAAAACTTATCAAGACGTTTTGCTATTCTAGCATCACCAGCTCTTTTATTAGTCCAAGTAGGATTCATCTTGACCATCCCAATATTGATAAGTCTTTTCTCTTCTATACTGTTGGATAAATAATCAAATAAAGAATCTGATTGAGCTGACGGACCCCATACTTCAGAAAGACCCACATTGAAGTTTAGGTCCCCTCCCAAAATAACGTTATGAGAATCTAAATAGGATTTGAAGAAAACACTATCCTAGAAGTTCACTTTGTCGATGTACTGACCATAGAGGTTTACAAAAAGGAATCCCTATCCTAGATCGAGAGAATAAAGAGAAATTCCAAGCCCAGATTCCAACACCCAAGAATTAGTTAAATTAAAACTCCTCCTTCTCCAACCAGTCACAGCACCTCCAGATTTACCTTTTGAGTCAATATAATCAAAACACCAGCCATCAAACAATTTTTGGAACTCTACCACTATACCTAAACCTTCACTCATGAGTTCTTAGAAAAACAACATCTATTCTATTAACTTCAATTAATCTCTTTCCGCTGGCTTTTTGGGTAGACTAGCTAGACCACTACAATTTAAGGTCATGAGCAACATAAGGGGTTTTTTCCCTGGGACCACGCTGCTCTAAGCGCTCGATTTAGGTTTCTTTGTCTGGTCTCGATACCCAATAAGCCAAAATCCTCCATAACATCCATATACCCTTCAGTTTTACCTCTGTAATACCTCCTAATGGAATCAAGGGTCTGATTATTTTAAGATAAATCTCCCTTAATGAACAAATTGTCACCCTGAATAGATATTAGATTATATCCATGTTTTGACTTCTTTATACCAGTATATTGAGTGTTCTTTAAAATTGGTGAGATGTGTATCATGTTCTCATAATTAATACACAAATCCTCCATCAAAGGGACATAATCCAAACTAGGACTCGCAGAATCAGAAAAAAGGAGGTTCGTATCAGAGGACATAGGTAAAGTGGTGGAAAAAGGTTCAAAGGGAATACCTGTATTAAAGGATTTGGTAACATCATCAATTCCAGGAGACATAACAAACAAAGGGTCATGTAAAACCTCCAAAACCCTTAGACGGGTATCCAAAGAAACCCCTAAGGCATCACAACGTATATCAATAGGCGTCACTTCATCATTCTGAACAGACATAACCTCCAGTCTAGGCACATGGAACACAAGAGGTGGATGGCCCACATCGAACATAGATCCAGGAGAACCAGAGAGAAAGGGAATTTCTAAAGAAACCCCCAAACCAATAGGGTCTATATCAGGCAACACACCCTCCTTCGAACATGGCGAGAGCACAGGGATAGGACAGAGGGAGCCTGGTACAAAATTCTCCCCTAAGTTAGGTTTCTTTCTTTCCCAGACCTTCCTCGTAAAATAAAAAACACAGTCCTTAACCACATGACCATAGGTATGACACCGGTTACATTTAAAAGGTATTCCTCGATAATCCAGGACATGGGAAAAGGATAAGTCTCCTCTAGTAATAGTGATAGAATTAGCAAGAACTTCTCTGAAATCAAGGTTAACCAAGACTTTCCCCACACAAAAAATATCGGAGACTTCATAAGAAAGACCAGTTTCCACAAAAGAACCTAAGGAATTCCCCACCGCCTTAAAGAAATCTCTCGATCAAAATTGAAATGGCAGATTGGGAAGCTTAACCCATATAGGGATTGTATCGTACCTTTCAGTTCGTGGGTCAAACAGAGATGTCCAACGCTTGAGGTAGAGTGTTGCAAAATCCCATCTCCAATTTTTGGCAAGTACAGAGGAAGAATCTTTCATAGAAGAGAACCGAAAAGCAAGCCATCCTCGCGGAAGAACAATAACCTTAGGGTTTGATTCCACAACATTTTCCAAGCGTTCTCAGACCATTTCTTTAAACCCAAGACGTTAACCCTTCTACTAGTGAATCTTCTAATAAGGGTCATTTCATTAGTTATTAATACCTCATTCATAGATATATTTCACCCAATACCAGGTTAACTGGTTAAACTTCTTAGTAATCACCTTGTACTTCTTTTTCTTGCGTCGAGGGTTGGTCTTCATAGCTTCAGTGATAACAGGTTCAGATATCTATTCTGAAACAGAGGTCTCTGTGTATCCTTGAAAGTTCCTATCCTGAGAACCACCCACATCTCTCTGCAACTCTAAAATGGTATCATCCTCAATAGAATTACTTTTACCTTTACCGCTAAAATCAGATTTCCCCAAATAAGTTTTCTTGGTTATCGTCATATCATGCGGTACATCCGCATGTCCTTCCTGACATGTTTTGACAGTGCTAGTTAATATAGCAGTCCCATCACCTTTAGTTTGGGTTCTAGCTAATAATTTGAACTTCCTCAAGTCCATAATCATGTAACCAAACTAAGAGTGGTAAGCTAAAGATACAGAGAGCTAGTAGGCCTAAAACCATAAGAAAAATGAAATCCAAAGTGTCATAAAGGATCATAAAAGCAAGTTTAGAAACCCAAGGAAACCTGTTGCCTTCACTTAAAGTATAGAAACAACATCTTAGCTTGACACCATTCGGCTCCAATCGGCTGCATTCGGCTCCAAACATCTTCATTTGGCTCCAAACATCTTCATTCGGCTCCAAGAAGTCCATTCCTTCCAATCACTTAAGATTAAATGATCAATAACATGTAAATTGATATAAATTCATTATACTAACAATCCCATTTCTTTTGTAACCTATAGCTAGTATGGTTTGTGAGGTTGAATTGTATGAGCAATCTAAATTCCAAATTGTGTGAATAGACTCAATACTACAATACATATCATTGTCATTTTGTGTCAACACAACCTATTGCATTGATGTTAGTTATGACAATGTTTTTATCGTTTATCAGTTGCACTAAAATTTCTATATTTCTTATGCAGTTATGAGTGTTCGTATGGCCCACAAGACAAAAAAGGAGAGCAATCAACTAAAAGGAATTCATTTGTGAATACGATGGGTTGCCAATGCAATTTCGTTATAGAGGAGGTGGAGGAGGAGGAGTAGAACAAGGGAAAATTCAATTTTGGAAAACATTTCCTTTAAATCATTTTTGCTTAAATAACCACTACAGACATGACACCTATCAAATATGAGCATGTTCATTACCAAAGGTATTGAATTGGGTTCATCTATTGATTCATTGGTAATTTTTGTGTTCCCTAATGATCACAGAGATCACTTTCAACATGTGACATGGGATTAGGGGGTGCAACACAGTTCATGAATGCAACCCTTCTTATGATCCATATGCATTGAAAACTTTGTACTATGTGAAGGTTCATGCAATTTGTGTTTGTCTATGGAGTATTAGAGTGGTAAGTCATTATATTTTTCTATTTAAGTTTTATGAAAAGTATAGTGGTAAGATGTTTAAAATAAAATAATATATGATTCACATTGATCATATGGCTAGCTTATATACATTTTATATTGATAACATTTAGGGTTGACTTCCAACAATGTGTTGAATTCCAAAACAACTATTCCATTGTTTGTGTTGAATTATTGAAATTTTTAGTTTTACTTACGTTTAATATTTCAATTTAGACAAAGAAAATGGAAGATGAATGATTATTTGGATAGGTGGAAGTTAGATCAATCTAAATGAATAAACACTTCATATCATTAAGATGTCAATTCTAATAACTATTGTTATAATATTGGAAAAAGACATTTTAAAAAACCTATTTATAAACAATTTTATAGTAAAACAGGGTATTGGACAATTCCTAAAATACTATAATAACCATCATCATCATCTTTAAAATTAAAATTAAAATTCTTTAAAAATGAAAATGAAAATATGAATTTTTCTTTATCAATGAAATTTGATTTCATTTCAAAGTACAACAAAACATAACCAATAAAATCAAAGTAATAAATAAACTAAACAAAACCTTTAATAAATATTTTATATCTAATACATATATATTCCATACAACTTAATTTATAAAGTGAAAATTATTTGAATAATACCTCTCATAAAACTTCGTAATTTCAATTTTTTTTTTTAAATTTACAAAATATAATTACTTATAACATATTTTTTCAAAATTATATTTTTTATTATTAATTACTTATAGCATATTTTGTGAAAATTGTATTATTATCTTGTATATGTGTAAAACAATATTTTATAAAACATTATACATAATTGTTTCTCATGCTTTTGTAAAATAATATTTTAAAAAACATTATACATAATTATTTCTAAGATTTTTAATGTTAAAGAAATTTTACCATGTAAGTATCTGAAAGTTAAAGTTCAGTGAATATCAAATTTTAAATATCCTTAAGAACATGACAGGAATTTTAATTCTAAAGAAATTTTACCATGTGAGTATCTGAAAGTTAAAGTGCAGTGAATATCAAATTTTAAATATCCTTAAGAACATGACATAGAATATGGTTTTTAGCATATTACCTAATAAAAATTGTTTGGCATATATTACTTAATAAAAAAACTCTCAAATAAATAAATGTAGGGTTCATTTTAGATATCATAAATAAATATATAAATATATAAGTTTTCAATGAAGATAAATTGTATTTGATATATACCTTAAATGATTTAAGTTTAAAATAAACGAAAATGATATTTTTTATAAAATAAAAGTGATTAGTGATCAAATGCTTAAAATATAATATATGCTTTATATTCATCATATATATATTTTATATTAATAAAATTTTAGAGCTGATTTGTAATCATGCCATTGTTTATATTGAATTCCAAAATATTTTTCATTGTTTGTGTTGAATTATTAAAATTTAAGTTTTTATTTATGATTAATATTTCAATTTAGATAAAGAAGATGGAAGATGAATTATTATGAAATACGTGGAAGTTATATCAATTTAGATGAATAAATATTTCACATAATTAAGATGCTAATTTTTATAATTATTGTTATATTATTGGGAAAATACATTTTAAAAAAACTTCATAAACAATTACATAATGAAATAGGGTGTTGGACAATTCCTAAAGCATCATCATCATCATCATCATCCTCCTCCTCTTCCTCCTCGTTGTCGTCATCGTCATCGTCGTCATCAAAATTCTTTGAAAATCAAAACTAAAATATAAAATTTTCATTGTTAATTCAATTTGATTTCATTACAAAGTAAAAATTCTTTGAAAATGAAAACTAAAATATAAAATTTTCATTGTTAATGCAATTTGATTTCTTTTTTTTTCACAAAAAAATATATCTTACTATTAATACAGTGAAATAGTAAATAGGATCAATACATCAAGTCATCAAACCATAAAGGCATGAGAGTCAAAACTCATATGGGCACAGGATGAACCCCAAGATAACATCACAGCATCCAGGATCCATACCAAATCCCAAACAAAACCAGCAAAGATGCCACAAAAAAGCATCAGAACCCCAACAACTACATGACCAAAACAAAACAGTCCCCATGTGACATTGTATTAGATTGCCAAAACATAAATACATGTAAAATAAGTCCAATAATAAGTCCAAAACAGCCAAAGGCCTGGACACAAGGGTCTAATATATCAAAAAGTATAGAGCCGCATAATCCAACCAGATCAAAAATCCAACAAGTAGTTGGAGATAGTGACTATGAACGTGCACAATATATAGCCGCATATAAACATGAGAGAAATATATCATATCATGCCGTAAGTCCAGACCAAAAGATTCAGATCCAAAGCAAATCAACCGAACCCCGGGAGAAAAAAGGTCCTCATGCCATTCCTCCCACAAGATAATACCAATCGGAGCGTCCAACACCCGCTTGGAAAGGATGTCTGCCTCCACATTTATCTTGCGGTAAACATGGGCAAAGTGAATATGCTGAAAGTCACTGATGAATTTCCTGACAGCAGCCAACCAATTTGTGAGGAGCAACACATTAAGAGGGGAAGTACCCAAAGCCCATGATATTATGGAAGAAGAATCACCCATAACAACAAGTGAAGAAACCTGTTTGCGCCGAGCAAAGTGTAAAAGAAGCCAGAGTGCACACAATTCACTGCGGGTATTCGTTCCACAACCCAAATTTATATGTATCCGATAGGAAACGGAGTTGTTGAGATGAAGCACCACACCCGCCCCACTAACACCACCCCCCCTAGCCGCAGCCCCATCAAAAAACCCACAAGGATACATCAGTACCGGAGGGGCAATGCAGTAACCAGTTTGTTTAACAAAAGAAACAGTCCTGCCTCCCGCAAGGACTGAAATGGAATTAAACTCCTTATATAAAGCAATAATACGACTGCATAACCAATTCATATTGATAGCTATACCTTCAAATACATAGCGGTTGCGAGTTTTCCATAGTTCCCATAGCATATAACATGGGAGTTCTAACCATCGACGAGAGCGTGAGTCACGGAGCCACTGGCCTAAGCTGTCCTTCAATGTGGCCGAATGCCAAACTGCAGATATACCAAGGGAATTGGCAATAAGCATCCAGAGCTCATTTATGATCAGGCACGAAGAGAAGAAATGATCAACCGTTTCCAAATGTGAGCAGCATAAAGGGCACCAGCCAGGACCATAGAAGCCACGACGGCAGAGATTATCCCATGTAAGAATATTGTTGCCCATTGCCAGCCAAACAAAACATCGAATCCTCGGAGGGAGGGAAAGCTTCCAGATCGCAGAGTGCCACCAAACCATATTCGGTTGACAGTCTACAAATAATGAATCATAAGCAAGTTTTGAAGTGACCAAACCACGAGCAACATGCCATGACCAAACCAACATGTCCGGGGAATCGCAGAGGTGGATGTTTGCTTGGCAAAGATGCATAGTGTATTCCGACCATTCCTTTCCCATAGCCCCCCGAATGCCAAGTTGACGAGCAGTGATCCATCCCCCATTATTGAAGGACATAGCATGTGCAAGGTTATAGAGCCCCCTAGCTCAGAGATGTGCAAGAAGTTCGGGAGAGAAAGGAAACGAAGGGGACACCCCCAAAACAGGGTCCGATCCAAGTCTGATATCCCGGCCATTGACAGGTATCCAAGAGAGCCATTTTGCAACAACAGTAAACGAGCCCATGAGCCCTTGCCAAATATTTGAAGTACCATTAACAGAATGCTCGCCAATCCGAAACCAGGACGTAACCGTAGCATGTTTGAGGTATTTGGCCTGAATGATACCTCCCCACATAGATTTATTAAATAAAACACGCCACAGGCTCTTAGCATGGAGAGCCATCACAAACAACTCCAGATTCTTTATATTCTAGCCTCCAAGAATATATCGTTGTGCCATACTTTTCCAATTTATTAAATGAAACCTGTTCTTCTCTCCCCCGCCAGACCATATAAAGCGAAAGAATTTCCCCCGAATTATGTGAAGAATTGAAATCGGAATTTTACAAAGGGAGAACCAGTATACTCCCAGGTTCTGAAGGACATTCTTAGCCAAAGTAATCCGGCCACCCAGTGAAAGATATCTCAAGCTCCAGTGACTAATGCGCGTATCAAAACGTTTAACAAGCCATAACCAATCATTGGTCCTGTATTTTGCAGGTTTGAGGAAATAGCCGAGATACTTTGTGCCCTCAGATAACTCCTTAAATTCCAAAGGAAAAATACACTTGACACTATGTTCCACAGTCACCTCCAGTGATTGTTTCAGGAAAAATGATTTCACCATACTAATGAGCATACGAGTTACCAAGCAAAAGAAATCAAGAATTCTCTTATACTGTAACCATTCAGCTAGAATTCCCAGCCCAAATAGAATCACATCGTCCAAAAAAAGCGTATGGGTAACTGATACACCAGCCGAGACTTTGATACCCACAATAGAGCCCTCGCTTTTAACTTTGTGAATAGAGAGGCTCAGTCCTTCAATGATCAGCATAAACAAAAGGGGAGAAAGAGGGCATCCCTGACGGAGTCCCCTAGACGCCTTAAAGAAATCAGTTGGCCGACCATTGATAATTACTGCATAGTTGACAGACGAAACATAGGCCATAATCCACTTCATCACCTTCCAAGGTAGTCCAATTTGAATAAGAATCAATTTGAGAAAAGTCCAAATGACTCGGTCGTAGGCTTTTACCAAGTCCAGTTGTAGAATGAGTGCCTCCAACTTCCTTTGATTAATAATATGGAAAACCTCCTGTGCCACTCCAACCGCGTCATGAGTCTGCCTCCCATCCAAAAAACCGTATTGTTCCATAGAAATGTACGAGGACAAGATCGGTTTGATACGTTGTGCAATTATCTTAGATATGATCTTGTATACTAAGTTGCACAAAGCAATCAGACGGAAATCATTAAAACTCTTAGGATGTGTTGATTTAGGAATCAGTGCCAGATAAGTGGTATTTAACGCCCCCGAGACCAGTCCCAAGGACCGAGATTCATCCACAGCATCCCTTAGGTCATTCCCATAATTCCAAAAAAATGTATGAACAGTTCCATCGTCCACCCATCCGGTCCAGGAGATTTATCCTTAGCAAAGTCCTGAAGTGTGTTCTGAACATCTGTGCTAGTAATAGTCTCAAAATTTTTGTCCCCCTCCTCATCAGTGAACATCCGAGGATATTCCTTTATAAGCTTAAACTATTCAGGCAGGGACGTAGTTACAGGATCAGTATAATAATCTAGAAAATGTCGAGAAGCCTCATCCTTCAAATCTTCATCACCACGAATCTGTCTCCCATCATGATCATTAAGATCCCAGATGTTATTTTGTATTCTGCGGCCATCAGCATATCGATGGAAGAACTTCGTGTTTAAGTCACCAGCTTTAAGCCAAATAGCCCGGCTCTTTAAACGCCATGACTCTTCATGAATGAGAAGTATTTTGAGTTTCCTTTCCTCCAGCATAGCAAGGGGGGCACGACCAGATGGTGAGATCCCCACTCTCAGGGATAGATCCCTAAGATCACCAATTTCTAAATCAAGGGCATTGAGTTCAGAGGTCTGCTCAGCCTTTTTGGATCGTTCCCACTTTATAGTATAGTCTTTTAGAGACCCTAATTTGACAGCAAGCTTGTCCATTGCCGACCGCTCCCCTGAAACATCGGTATTTGCCCAAAGAGATCAGACACCCTCATCATAATCCAGGTCTTTTAACCATATCGAATTGAATTTGAATGGATATACACAGTGATTAGCATCGATTTCAAATTGCAAGATAATGGGGAGATGATCACTGATATGTGTCTGCAGGCTCCAAGTTCTGTATGAATGAAAAGAGCTCAAAAGTGTCTCAGATATTAGATAACGGTCAAGACGTTTAGAGATCAAGTTCTCATCTTGTCGTCCATTTGACCACGTAGGGGTCAATGGCCTCGGTTCCACATCAACCAGAGAGTATGTGGAAAAAAGGTTTCTAAAGTAAAGCCCCAAAGGGTCCCTTCTGGCCGCACTACCCCAAATTTCTTCAGCTCCCCATGAAAAATTCAAATCACCTGCAAGTATCAAATTTTCCAATGCCAATAAATGACCCGAGCATGCCAAATTCCAGAAAGCTTCCCTGTTACTGTATGGCCCATAGCAATTAACAATATTTATAACTTTTTCAGATCCCTTAAGTTTGCCAGTCAGAAGTATGCCCAACGAAGTAATAAAAGGATCCAGCTTAAAGACCCCCGGGTTCCATGCAGCCAGGAGGCCACCAGAAAGACCAACCGCATCCATAGTGGACATACACCACCCATGCTTAATTTTATTGAATAAAATACGAGCTTTCTCCCCACATACCATAGTTTCTTGTAAAAAAACCAAATTGGGATTAACAATTTGAAGGACTCTTTTGAGGGCCAGTTGTTTGGGCATACCCCCCACACCCCTGATATTTAAGGAGATAAAAATCATTATCGACCCCTGGCTAGGGCTTTGATTCCTCTAAGAGCCCTGGTGTCCGGTGAGACAGGAATATTCGGTACGTTTTTTTCAGTACCCCCCAGAGTGATGACCTTTGTATTTTTCCTCGCACTTCTCGTTTTTAATGGAGAGAAATCAACAGCCAACCCGCCCAGCCGAGCCCCCTTCACAATACATTGGTTGCCCAACGTAGTCAAATTAGCATCAGATGGATTGTTATTCATCACCTCCATATCCGGGGCCAATGTCGCAGAGTCCAGAGGATCAGCCACGGTTGTATTACATGGACCACAATCAACGACAACCCGGTTATTTAAATAAACAGGGAGGGGTGTTTTCTTGACCATCTTAGAGTAGCAGGGGATGTGTAATACACGATCCCGAACCTCCGGTTCACAGGTAGGTAAAGTATGTGAGGGAAGGGTAACGGCCGGGGGTTCCGATAACAAAGGCCCATCCTCAATAGACGCAATATTAGGCAATGTCTCCTCGCAATCCGAGGAAAGGATTACAGTAGGACTGTGGGCAAAGGCCGACGCCACAGGCGAAATGGGAATTACGGACGAGGTCTCCGGAGAGGAAGTACAAACAGGTAGTGGAACATCAGAGGTGGGAGACGCATTATCAGACGAGACAATTGGATCCTTTTCAGACTCAGAGGCAATTGACAGCTTTGGATATAAACGACTCAAATAGTTATCGTTGTTACCATTGTTGAGCTCCAATGCATTTATGAATTTAATGTCCAAATCATTCAAAGAATGATAAAAAGATGGGTCATTGGATTCCAACTTACCCAATAATCCCGCAGCTGGGGTCGAAATCCTGTTGGAGTAACCATCAAGACCACCATTCGTATCCACCTCTTTGTCACTGCCGTCATCCGAGGACCAAAAGGGATCCGCCCCCACCGGACGACCAGAAGAAAACCGCTGGTTGCACTGCCGCCAAAGATGTCCCACTTGTTTGCAATTGGAGCAACGGAAAGGGATGCCCCAATAGTCGATAATCAAATCCAGCCGACGACCGCGCCAGTTGACGTGGAGAACATCAATGAGTCCCAAAGAGATGTCTACTTCCACCAAGAGCCTTCCCATACGCCGGTTAAAACCTGTAAGGTGCTCCTCCTCCACATGAAGAAACCAGCCCAAGCTATTTCCAATAGCTTCAAACGCCCCCCAATTCCAAAGAGTAAGCGGCAGGCCAGGTATGAGTACCCACAAATGACGTAGGCGAACAGTGGCCGAATCCGGGTCAAAATCAGTATACCACTTCTGTAACATGAGACTGCCAGCACCATGAAGCCATAGCTGGGCTAAAATAGTAGAACAGTGAGCTTCCTGCTCAAACTTGAAACCATACCAGCCACGGGCCAAAGCAAATACCTGAGGAGTGTAACCCACAATGGGCTTCCATTTTTCAGTAACCCAACCCACAATGTCCTTTCGGTCCATGGCAAAATAGGAGAATTTCCCCACCAAAACCATCACATTGAACTCGACGAGCTCTTCTAAGCCCAGGTCCCATCCCATTGTTAGTCAAACCTCCCCAGGACGACAGCAAAACTTCTCACTCAAACGATGAGCAGCACGAGAGACATGTTGTGTTTTCCCCACCTGCACATGAGACGGACAAGCCCGCGTGCTATCGACTGACGGGTCTGAGCCCGATGTCAACCCAGGAGCTTCTGATAAAGGCAAATGGCCTTTTTTTGCCCCATGCCTGGCACGTGGAGCTCTTTGCCTACTACCCGAGGCAAGTTGACGTTTTCCATGCAGCATATTTAGAAAATATGAGTCAGGTTTAAATAACCCCGACTCTTCCATCCTGTATTCCGAGGCGGTCAGGGAGTTCTCTGCCAAACCTTGAGGATCCGCCACATGTTCCCCCATTGTCAGGTGGAAGCCGTTCACTCAAACACCATAGAATCTTCCAGCTTCCAGAAGTGTAAAGAAACCGTGCAGCTCCCTTCAAAAGCAATCAAAACCCCAGGTTCGAAGCAAACCGTATGTAAACCCCAACAGGTCCAAGAGGATAATGATGTCTAGGAGTATGAGGATAATGATGACCGGGAGTATGAGGATAATGAGCCTTCGCACCAACCTCGGATATACCCTTGACAAAGACCAGCGGCACAGGGACCGGCGAACCTTGAGCCAAAACACGATCGGAATCGAAAACAAACTGCAAGAGATAACAGATCCCCGGACAACCGAAGACCCCAGATATCAACCCAAGTTCACCGCAAGCCTAGCAGCAGAATCCAATAGATTATATGGAGCCCGGACGGATAGGATAGTCTCCAAACCACGACAAATACCGACCAAGTGTAAAACTGACCTGGCAACAAAAGAACTGGGCCTAGAAATAGCAGATGTCACCAGACAAGAGAACACGACATAGAAAAATCGAACCCCAGGTAAAATGGCTGGAACCAGAACTTCACAACTTAATGGCCGGGAGCAAAGATACACGGAAAAACCGAAACCCCAGGTCGTAGCTAAAACTGGAGCAGGCACCCAATCTATCGTTTAGTGGATATATAATCCCCACCAGGTAGTTCCTGTCGCTGTCCACAGCATGCAGGTAGACCCCAAAGGAAACAACATTCTATAACAAGAACCCCAAAATATCCAAAAAAAAAGAGAAATACGACACCTATATGGGGAATGCATGAGCTGTTCGAGGGAATGATGACCTCGACGTCACCCGGAGAAAGCCCATCCCCACACCTGCGCCAGCTTCATCTTATCACTGCCTACGAGCCACCATCACAGCACCGCCTTCGGAGTTGCAGAGCCCTCCTCAAATGCAATTTGATTTCATTACAAAGTACAACAATATAGAATTAATAAAATCAAAGTTGTAAATAAAACTAAAAATCTTTGATAAATAATTTATATCTAACACATACACATTCCATAAAACTTAGGTTATAAAGTGAAGATAATTTGAATGATGCCTTTAATAAAACTTTGTAGTCTTAAAAATGAAAACCTATGGAAAACTTACAAATATTACTACTTCCATCATATTCTGGGTTGTAATTTTCATTATTATCTTATATATTTTCTCAAAAACAATATTCTTTAAAACACCATACATAATTGCTTCCATTATATTTGTTTTGTGTTGTAGGATTTTTAATCAAGGTTAAGAATTTTTACTATATTGGTCTAATTAAACATTAGAGCTATGAAAGTTAAAGTGTTGTCAATATAAAATTATCAAATATGTTTAAACAACATGAAATATAATATGATTCAACACATTCACGGATAAAAATTGTCAAATAAAAGTAGGTTGCATTTTCAATATGATAAAAACTAGAGCATTTAAAAAAAAAAAAGTTTCATAGATTTTCATGGATCTTTACACAGAAAAAAGAAGACTACAACCTTGTTGAAGGTTTTACATTAGGTCTCTATGTATAATTAATTCTAACCCAATATTGACTACATTGCATTGTTGGAGGTCACAATTCAATCCCTACCCAATATGAGAAGGTCACGTGGCTCAGTGGTGGCTGCTACTGGGCTCTAACCCTAACATGTCAAGTTTTTAAACAAAATACACATATTTTAGTCAATATACACGAAATAAATGACACAACAGACATGGAAATTATAGAATCTAATCCCTCAATTATAAGTTGTAAGACATCTATTAACCTCCAATCACTCTAAATTTCTAGCAGAAAATTAGGATACCAAAAATAATAGGATGTTGCAAAACATGGTGGTGTTTTGAACCATTACCCTTTTTATGTATTGGAACATGTTGATGGTCTTCTTTTCCCATGAATAAAGAGCCTTGAGTGAAATGGATTACTTGGGATTAGAAGGTAAGTCACTGGAGAATTGAGCGAACTAGAGCTGAAGCCCTCCCATGGTGGGATTTGTATGGTAGAAGATGATGCTTCGCCCATAGTCCTACAGTTACATGGCATATAAATCGTCAACATAATTACAACAATTTTACAACAACCAATACACAATGCAATTCTCATAAAAACCCATATTGGCATGTAAAGTAATACACACATGAAAGCATGGATTACATCAATAGGTAGTGCCATCAAATGTACCTGGAATTGGACAAAAACCAGAATGGCACTGCATTTGTCTACATCCTTGAATTGAAGTCCAAGTAGTGGACCGTTGCACCATTGCAAACATCCACACACTACAAGTTAAAGAAATGGTGATGTTTAAATAGACTAATTTATCCACATTGACTCCTTTCTTTATGAAAATCACTAATAAGAGGGAAATAGAGAGAAAATATATCACAATTAATATGTTAAAGAGTTTGAAGTATATCATATGTCAAACCTTGCAAATCACCAATAAGAGAGTTTTCAACCAACTGAACATGTTCCAAAGGAGGAAGATCCCTTCGAGAATCTCCCATATCTATCATATAGCAATGCAATCCTCATCAAAATCCATATAGGAATATAAAGTAATACACATGAAAACGTGGATTACAATAATTAGGGGTCCCATAAAATGTACTTGGAATGGGAGGAAAATCATAATGGCATTGCATTCGTCTACATCCTTGGATTGTAGCCAAGGTAGTGGATTTTTGCACCCCTACAAACATCAACACACTGCAAGTTAAAAATTGATGATGTGCAAATGCACTAATATATCCACATTGATATTCTTGCTCTATCAAACTTACTAATAATAGGGAAATAAAGAATAAAGATATCACAATTAATACGTTAAAGAGGTGAAAGAATATCATATGTAAAACCTAGCAAATCTCCAATTGGGAGTTGTCAACCAAGTGAGTGTGTTCCAAAGGAGGAAGATCCCTAGGAGAAATTCCCATATCTATCATATAACAATGCAATACTCATCAGAACCCATATCGGCATGTAATGTAACTCACACATGAAAACATGGATTATATCAATTGGGAGTCCCATCAAAATGCACTTGGAATGGGAGGAAAACTAGAATGGCATTGCATCTGTCTACATCCTTGGATTGAATCCATAGTAGTGGGTTGTTGTACCCCTACAAACATACACAGACTATAAGTTAAAAAATGGTGATGTTTAAAAACACTAATATATCCACACATTGATCTCCTCACTCTATGAAACTCACTGATAAGAGGGAAATACAAAGAAAATATATAACAACTAATATGTTAAAGAGTTGAAAGCATACCGTATGTGAAACTTTGCAAATCACCGATTGGACATTTGTCAACCAAGTGAGTGTGTTCCAAAGGAGGAAGATCCCTAGGAGAAACTCCCATATCTATCATATAACAATGCAATCCTCATCAAAACCCATATCGGTATGTAAAGTAACACACACATGACAACATGTATTAGATCAATTGGGAGTCCCATCAAATTTACCTCGAATGGTAGGCAAACTAGAATGGCACTGGATCCATATACATCCCTAGATTGAAGCCATAGTAGTAGATTGTTGCATCCCTACAAACATCCACACACTACAAGTTGAAAAATGTCGATGTTTAAAAACACAAATATGTCCACACATTGATCTCCTTACTCTATAAAACTCGCTAATAAGAGGGAAATTTAGAGAGAAAATATATAACAATTAATATATATATATATATATATATATATATCAACTAATTTAAACACATTTATCGCTTTGCTCAATGAAACTCACCTGGTACTGTAGAGGATGTATTGCTGAAGCGAGGACACCCCCACTTGTTTCATGGGCATCCAAATCAATTTCTAGACAATTACTTTGTTTCTGTCTTTTGCTTTTCTTTTTAGGGCTAAGGAAGCTCTTTTTCGTCTTCAAAGATGACACAAAAGCACCTAAGACAAGGGTGAAGTCATAATCCATAATGTGAAGATTGTTTTCCTCATCCAACATTTTTTTAACCAGACCAATTAATTGTTTGGTCTTGCTTAAAGAAGTGGGAGGATCGTTTTGAAACAACTCTAGGTATCCGAACAACTCCTCTCTGGTCAACTGAAGTGCCTCAAAATCTGGATCAACACTGTCATTAGCCATAATAGTCGTGTTGGCATTTGAATAAAGGTTCGGTGTCTCTATACTTACATCAGGAGTGGAATTTAATGAATAGAGTGTTGCATCCTTATTCAATACTCGGTTTGAATCCCTTGAGGGAAAATACAACCAATCAATTTTTATGGCACGCTTACAAATGTTTCCATGAATGGACCATGGGAAGTCACACACTATAAAATTTGTGTGATACTAGGTAACAAGGTATTTTTTATCACGATTGGTTTGGATCCTCACCCAGTAAGCACACGATATACTTTCATGAGGGTTGTAATCACTATTTGTAATTCTTCTAGATTTTTCAATCGAGGATTCAAGTTGCTTCTCTTTCTTTTAATTGTTCAAATATCCTTCTTCTTTCAAAGTTTCCTTGAATTGGTAAAAAGGTTCAACATTTGTCAAGAGTACATACAATAACCAATCCATTCTACGAGCACATTTCTTCCTTCGATCAGATAGAAAGTTTGTCTTCAAGTAACAATGGTATGACTCAACAACATTATTGGTCTCTTGATTTGCATGAGGAAAATCTCGACAGCCTTTCACACACATACCTAAATGTAAAGAATTGAGTTAGTGAAGATGTCTCATCTTTATTAAACATAAAACCAAGAAAACAAGTAAGTGTATGTGCACTTACGAATATTATCACTACCAACCCAATTCTTGTGGAAATAGTCCAAGAACTTCTCCTCATTTGCAAATTTGTTGAAAAATCCATTGATTACATTGATCACTTCAGCATTGGAACAATGTTTCATGATAAACCCTAGATCATTAAACATTTCATTAGCTTTTTCTTTACGAGTGGCTAATCGGTTCACATTTTTTAACCATGCCCTCCGTATGTGCCAAACACACAAGATCACTTTGTACCCTCTGATCCTCCTACAAAATTCAATGCATGTAATTCTAACATTCTTAGAGTAAAGAGAATTTTTTATGAAGAATAAAAAATTTAATTTACCTTAAAGCAACGATTTCAACCAATGCATCATCGACCATGAAGGCATTGACTTTCCAATTAGGACAGAGTTGGTAACACCTATGCATGAGTTTCTCCAACCATAATGCAATATCTTTTGATGTATTGCGTGATGTCACAACCCATGCAACTGACACCACTCTTTGTTGTTGATCAAATGCCATGAGTGTGTACAACTGATACTACCATATTCAAAGAACATATCAAGTCAAATTTAAGTTATCAATCATATTATATGGTTACAACTCAAATGATCATACTAAATCAACCATTGGCATCACACTTACCCCATATTTATTTGTAGTGAATGTTGAATCCATGGCTATTAAGCTATTATGGAATAGCTTGACCATTGTCTCCAACATCCATTTCGTTTGAATTCCAATTATAAAAGGGACCCCTCCACCATTTGGATTTTGGTAAAAGAAAAAATAATCTTGTTGTTTTTGATACCAAAGGTTGACACTCATTTCATCATTTTCGTGGAGTTGATATTTTCCCTTCATTAAACGATTGTAGATGTTTACGACATCTTTCCTACGTAAAAAAAAATCTCTATCCCGAACTTCCGCATCCATGTCAACATGTTTCTTAATGTGAATTTTACACACTGATTCAATTGGCACTTCCAAAAAAAGCAACTTTCTACATATGAAACCATGTCCCTTGAAAGCCTTGGCATATGCAGGGACCTAGTCTCACCCAAAGAGTCATATCGGCCATGACAATGCCATCCTTCCCCATCTTCATGCTCATACATGTTATATGTCAATATTTTTATCTCGATATTTTTAACCATAACCTTCACAATGAAATGGCATTGGAAACCCCTCTTCTTCACATATGAAGTCTTTTTAGTTGATTTCTCTCCTCTTTTGTCTCGTGGGCCATATGAACAAGCATAACTGCATAAGAAATATTTAAATTTTAGTACATATGATAAATGATAAAAACATTGTCATAACTAACATCTAAACAATGCACTTATCAAATACTTACACCTCATATTTCAAGGCAAAACTAGCCCTTTGGCTTGGGGGCTTGTTTTTTCGGCGGGTGAAATTACATGGAGCATGAGGATTCATTTCCTCCCCTTCAATAAAGTTAGAAACTCTATGTAAAGGGATTAATGCAACCCTATCAATGGTCATGTTCTTTCGGTATATTTCAGACTAGACTAAATCTTTTTTGGAAAAGGTGATCAAGTCTTTGGGGTTTTGCACCTCAAGGTCCATGATAGCCTCTCATTTTCCTTGCTTTCCCATTTTGTATCAATGCCTACAAAAAATATGCAAACACATAAGGATAAACAATTTAAGGAACTCTATTACTATTAACTTTGTTGTCCACTTGTTCTATATTAAGCATTTCACAAACTACAAGATGCAAAATTTACAAGGAATATTGAAAACATATTTGAAAATGTTTACAAGTCTACTATAATGTATTAAATGTACCACGTATCAAAAGTTAAAATGTACTAAGGTAAACTAATGACACAGAACATTAAATTTGTGTTGACACAAAACTACAATGGAATAAACTTGTATTGTAGTATTGTGTCTATTCACACAATTTGGAATTTAGATTGCTCGTACAATTCAACCTCACAATGCATACTAGCTATAAGTTATAAAAGACATAGGATTGTCAGTATAAGGAACTTACATCAATTAAATACATGTAGTTTGCTATCTACTAGATTAAAAATACAAAGATATATAATCATTGTTTTATCAACGAAAATTTGGTTCCAGTAAATAAGCATTGTAAACAAGATCCAGACCAAACTTATAACATATTGTCATCAATACAAATGGTAAGTGCTTATCATGTAATTATTTGGCATCTATTCTAACAATAAAATGACAAAAAATTTCACACTGCATCCCATACTTTTAACAATTTAATATAAATAAATAAAGTACAAAAATTTAGGAAGTTAAAGTACAATTATCCAAAGTGTGATGAAGTGAGGCCCATACTTCTAGTATTTCCAGGCTTTTCACAAAACTTTTAATTCTATATCAAGAGAGCTTATAGATAGGCTGAAATCACAAAATGGTCAAAATTCAAATCCAGTGATTAGCAACTTGGAGACATACTTGACATCTCAGCAATTCAGAAAAGATCTTGAAGGACGTGCCTTGGCTATCACATATGAGTCCAAATACTTATGGGCCCAAGAAATTTGATGCTTTTCTTTTGATAGAAAAGCACTACTAGGATCTGAGGCACTTTTTACTTTGTGAGGATAGTTATTTATTTCCCAATCGAAACACCTTAGCATGGCTAGATTGAGGAATTGGTCTTCACGTGGTGGAGGGTGGTTTGCAGTTAATGAATCGTGCGTGCATTAAATCTTCTCTACAAGTTGGAAGTACTCAACGAAGGTGGCATATGTAAACTGACAGAGACATTAACGAAGGAGGTGGAAGTAGCCATTAACAGAGGAGACTGAAGTGACCTGAAAAATTGTGTGCCAGAAAGAAAGTCACCGGAAGGTCGAATTCGTCTAACAAGTAGACTACTCAATTCTTTGAAAGGTTTTTGTATGAGTTAGGTATTTTTATTTTTTTATTTTGGAAGATCCAAAGCTTTAATAAATAAATAATTTTAATTTTTTTATTGTTTATTTTTTACTTTTAAAGTAATTTGGATTTATGAATTAAAAACATTGTCATACAAAAATTGGATTTCAATAACTAATTAAAAACTATTGTAGCTGACTTATTAATTTACTAATCTTTAATATGAAAACTATCATTTTTTTTAAGCAAAAAAAAGGACCTTTCATTCTATTAATAAAGTGGCAAAATTACATACTTTCAGCATTACATCCATCCAAGTGCTAACAGAGCCACCACAGAGCATCAGATAGACCCATAACCCCCAAAACCCATATCCAAAGCGTCACAGATCAGAACAGAGTTACATAGGCCGTATCGCTTACAAAAAGACCAAGCCAAAACCCGAGAGCTAAAACACCATAAGCTACATGTCCCAAACCCCCTAGCCAAAACGAGGTCAAGCCTCAAGAGTACAAAAAGTATGCCATACAAACTTATAGTTTCCAGATAGTAGACCCATAACCAAAGAACCAGAACAGAGACCACATTAAATCAAAACTGAATGATAATCCGACCTTCACCATGCCGATAATCTCCATGCCGATAGACACCATGCCGAAAAATTCCACTGACGCTACATTAAACGGACGGACCAGCCTCGTCCTCAATGATCACAATCGGGGGTGCCTCCACAGCCTTCCCCTTATCACACAAATTTATCTCCCACAGATTCTCCACTTTCTTGGGGCGTGACTAAAAGGAAGCCCCCAAGTCACCAGCCAGAGCATCTAATTTCATGTGAATCCAGCGACAATTTTCAGCAGTATCCTTACATAGATCTTCCAGATTTTGAAGCCGCGGAGAACCAGACAGAGCATCACCCCGAGTTTCCAGGAACTGTGCGATCAGAGTCTTGGTAACCCACAGAGTGACGACAACCCGGTTATACAGGGCCATCTGCCCCAACGTGTTACTCGGGTCTTGGATCTATTCAGCCATCGTAACCGCCTCCTCAGGCTGCTCCTCCTCCCCCACCAGGCGCCATAAGTCCGCTTCAATCTCCTCCACCTCCTGCTGCACTCCCAGCGGAAAGAATAGACGAAAGAAGATAGTCGTCGCAGCAATGTTCCATTGCTCCTAGCTAGGGCTAGCCTGCACCGGGGCACCCCCACCAACATTACTGTGCTCACCACGAGCACGTCTACCTCTCCTCATATTTCTTCCTCTCTGCGGCATGATGTCCACACCCTTGCAATCACTATGCACACCTAAAAAGGAATTACAAGATCTAAACCAGGCACAAATGTAATCCAGGATATAATCTCTTTGGCTGTAACCATCCCTGAACTCTGAATTTAAAGGGAAGCAGCCCCCTGCCTTCACTAACTCCCTCATCATTTCCTAGACTCTGTAATGATGAAGCCTGTCCTGAGCCTTCGTCACCTCCACCCTCCGCTGATCGTGATAATTCATAAGGATCGTGCGATACCGATCCACCATGTCCTTCTCACGGTTCAAATCCCATAACTAAATTTCCCCATCCGATAGGAAATCCCCGGAAAAACACACAATAGTCCTATTATTCATCTTACCAGAACACCATCTGTCCGGGCATTCATAGACGGGTACCATCTGTTACGCAAACCTCGAGATTAGGAGGAGTTCTGTCGTCAGCATTCAACAGCGTTTCTCCACGATCACACTCGGTGATCTTAATGCAATTAAGCCGACACGAATCCGATGGTAATTCCAGTACTTCCTCGTCTCATCGATCATTACATTTACTGGCCCCCTGATTAGCCAACATGTCAGCCAGACAGTTGGCACTCCTCCTAACGTGCTGGAAAATGACGGAGTTAAAAGAGGTGATGAGGTTGCCCAGACAAGTAAGATGCCATGCCAGACGCCACGAGGTTGCGAGCTTAGCTGCATGGGTCCCGTTATTAAGTTTAATTGTGATCTCTATTAGCATGTTAGAATCTCCTTCCACGATAACACTGCTAATGCCACGACGAGCCACAATGCTTAAGCCTTGTAACAATGCTTCGCACTCCACAACATTGTTAGTTTAATCATAACCCAGATGACCGTAGTAACTGAACAAAACCTTACCCTATTCATTTCGCACAGCACCGCCATACCCTACCATCCCAGGGTTGCCTTTGGAAGCTCCATCAAAGTTCAGCTTCAACCACCCCTTTTGAGGCGGCGACCACACAGTTGGACTGTCCTACTTCTTATTACCGATATTTTTGCGCCCGATGTACTGTGGAAGCACCATGATACCCTAGGTATGGAGAATCTGTAATTCATTGTCCGGTACGTTCAGATCCTGTTCATTCCACAAGAATAATTTCAACATCTCAGTAATCCCGTGCTGAATATGCCCCCAGACCATCTTCCACGAACTTTTTTTACCCTGAAACAGGCGTTTATTTTGTTCCTTCCACACCTCCCAAAGGATAAAACCAAGAAAGAGTTGCCATATACGGTTCAGAATTCCCCCTTGGAAAGGATCCCCTCTCCATTGTCTAATAGTTTGCTCTGGTACAGTCCTAACCTGCTCAGACCGGCAGAAAATCCTTGCACCTTCATCCCAAAGAGCAGCTGCAAAACTGCACTCATATAAAAGGTGCGCTATAGTTTCACTGTGTTGGTCACAGAGAACACAGATGGAAGGTCCCTCAAAACCTCTCTTCACAATGTTGTCCCAGGTCAAGATTCTGCCTCTTAGAACCAACCAGAGGAAGAGGGTGATTTTAGGCCAAAGTTTGGCTTCCCATAAATATTTCCAATTATGATCTCCCACAGGAATCCCCGAGTTGGTCTGAAGGTTGTAAGATTCTTTCACGGAGAACATGCCTTTGGGGCTATAACCCCATCGAAGAATGTCCATACCCCTATGAGTTTTTGTTTGTCTGTTGCTCACAATTCCGTAAACCTACCTGCCTGTGTCTTCCCCATAGGAGAACATGGAAACTATCATTAAAAAAAATATTTTTAATAATTGCACTAAGGTTCTTACAACCCAGTTTTATCAAAAATAAAAAGGAATTAGAAAAATTCATGTCGCCTTATAAAAAAAATTAAAATGCATCCAATATTATCAAAAATAAAAAGGAATTAGAAAAATTCATGTCGCGTTATAAAAAAAATTAAAATGCATCCAATTTCTTGAGGTGTAAAATTTATATATCTAAAATTTTGTACACATCAAGAAAAAATCGCACTTCAAGAAATTGGATCCATCTTAAATGTGGATCTATTAAGCACATGTAGGGATCCAATTTCTTGAGGTGTAAAATTTTTTATCTAATTTTTAACACGTCAAGAAAAAAAATGATACAAAACCAACAAAATAAATTTGCATTCTTTGACTGCACTTTGTATATTTGAAAAAGGCCAAATTTACATTGTTCTTCTATCTCTCGCAGATTGAACACTTCTCGTTGCAACATTCTAGTTATAGCCTATGCAACAAAGCTAAATTACTATTCTAGATTTTCATGCAGTTACCTTTTCATGCAGTGTTTAGAGACACTTGAAACTCTAATGTTAGCGTCTTCCGCAACTGATATCTAACTAAATTTCACAAATGGACATAAAAAAATGTGCTACAACAACCCTAAGGAAAGCTTAAGGTCCCATTGTTGCACTTCAACTTCTACAAATTTGCCATTGGGAGTCAATAGGTGAATGTCTCCTTACATTAAACATTGATACATCTATTCTTTGTGTTTGGATTTTGAAAAATTCTAATATCTTAAACATGTTATCTTCTTGTTTATGCAACAACAATCACTCTGTTTGGGTCATTGCATCACATTCATCGCATTCAACCTTTACAATAAGAGCAACATCAAAAAGTTTTTCTATTTTCTACGTATCAACTATTTAATATCTTTCATTATCATGTGTTGTACTTAAACTTAACTGCAATTTTTTCTTTGTTGTAATATTTTCATATCCATCATTTACTATTAGAAATGTTTTTCTTCATTTTGTAGTGTAGAAGCCTTAGATTATTTTCATAGGGACCACCCCCCTTGGCTTCGCTAGGAGTAGCCTAGACAGAGGAGTCGAGTAATTAGGTGACAACACTTGACTCTCACTTGACCCCAAGGACACACCGAGCGGCTTGAAGGTTTTCTGCCGCGTTCCCCCCAGGTGTGTATTAGGCGACAACACTCACCTTAAACACAACAAACTCCTTTGTAAGGTCAAATCTTGGTCCTTTAGAGACCCTTGAATCTTGAGAAAGTGTCCTAGGTCTCAACTTGTAATGACAACATATTTGGGAGGAGATAATATGAACATTATTATTAGTACAATGGGGATTGAAGGAACATAGAAAAGAGTCGGAATTAGTTGACAAGACCACGGTAAAATTGACACCATCCTTCCCCTTAAACATGGATTGAGCATCAGATTCCCCAATTGTTTTAGAAGTAGTTCTACCACAACTAGAATGTTGAGGAGTAGATCTATTTGTTCCCAAAATAGGTAAGAGAAGAGAATCCATCGATTTCTTGCTTGAGAGATCATTGATGGAATCCTCAGCTCTCCAGATAGTCTCCATATGTCAAATCACCGAACACCCCCCTTGTAATCTCCCTCAGTGCTTTGTGATGTCTATTTTCTACTATTAATGGGATTGACATGTCACCCACTACAAATTCCTATAGATTACACCTACCATATTATCTATAGGTATTCCTTGTGAACCAAGCTAGATGAGCCACCCGATACCCCCAGAACCTTAGCAGGCCCATAAGGCTCTTGCAAACAAGCTTGTAGATTAATATCCTCAACTGATGCCTTTGATCTTTTCGGTTTCCATATTGTCCTCCGAAAATACTTCTCACAATCAACCAACACATGATTGTAAGCATGAAATTGAGCACAACAAAAGCGAATATTGAGATAGTCCAAGGGTTGAGTGTAAGACCTTCCCCCAACCATTAGCTCCATCGATTCACAGATACCTTGCCTTAAATCTATTTCAAGTTCTCAACCAATATATGAGCCACCAGGCGAGAAAAAATGTTATGAAAATTGTCATCCACGGCAATGAACTTACCCAAATTGTCTCCTATCACTTTTAATCTTTTGTTTGTCCAAAATTCAATAGGTAATCGAGGAAGCTTAATCCAAACGAGGGTACTATAACCATACTCTTATCGGGCATAAAAAAGGGTTGTCATAATTTGAGAGCCAGGGAATTCTTGTCCATATATCAACATTGGTTAAGAATCCGTAGTGCATCTTCCTTATTTCAAAATATGTACCCCATCGAACTCTTGGTCAATAAGTGAACAATTGGACTATCTTTTGGGACCATGTATTTAGAAAATCCAGGGAAACCCTTCGACCACCTTGCATAGTTATCAAATCACCTTGCATAGTTTCCAAGTAACTTGAGATGAAGCCCTAGGGCACAAACTATGCAGGTCATTCAGGCAAATCCAATATCCAACAAACCCCATAATGGACTCAAAATGGCCACTGTCCTCTCTACTCAAACCTTTGAACTGAAATGAATCCCCAGGTTGTGTAATGTTCTGTAGGACACATGCTCCATTCCTTTGAAATTGCTCTGAAAAAGACAACAGATGTGCCTTTTTGGAACCTACAATATTAGTCTCCTGGTCTGGCGTACCTTCCCAACCAGATCCAGTAGAATAGTGATTTGACAGAGGTCAATAGGCCTAGTCCTCTCCCCTAGACCAATATTAATGTTATATACAAACTTATTTTCTTCAAGACCCTTCTTGAAACAATTTTCATCCTCTTGGGCCTTTGACAAATGTGGGGAGGTGAAATTTTGTTCCTCCGAGAGTGAGTCCTTTACATTATGTCAGATAGAGGGCCAATGGATTCTCTAAAATAGAGGGAGTTGACCGTGATGTTACTGTCAACTAAATGAGGCTCCATGTGCAGATAGGAGATTATGAGATGGATGAGATAATTCTTGATCTGGGATTAGAAGTAAATGTCTTGACTAAGCAGACATGGGAACAGATGGGGAAACCAAGGTTGGCATGGTCACCCATATAGTTGAGATTAGAAAATCAGCGGAAAGTCATACCTTTTGGGAGGTTAGAAAATGTACTTGTAGACATCGATGGAGTCAGAAGTTCAGCAGACTTCGAGGTTATTGAGATCATCAACGATAGTAACCCATATCCAGCATTATTGGGGATAGACTGGGTGATGGATAACCTCGCAATTATAAACCTGAAAACAAAGAAGATGATCTTTGAAGGGCGGGATATAAGGGTCATCGTGCCATTGGAACCTTCACAAGGTGAAAGATACAGTGAGCCGATTCAGGAAGAATCCATAGCACAAAACCTTGATCGCATCTACAAGATGACGGCAAATCAAGATGAGTACATCAATCCTACGACGGATGGAACACTTAGTTGGTGATGCGACAGTTCTTGCGTATCAGACTCCGATGCAGGACTGGAGAATTGGTAAAGCAAAATGCATGAAGTATATGTGAGGCGATGTGCACAGATCACAAAATTACTGCACTGGATTGGAATAGAGGTAAGTCCAATCCCCACTTATGATGGTTCAACTAACGTTTATTCATTTATTCAAGAATATACTGTATCAGTTTTAGCTGAACATCGCATACCAGCATTGGATATAGCGCTGTGCGCTACACTTACTAGATGGTGGGCCGCGCATAAGCAAAATTTGACCACATGGGATCAGTGCAGACACATGATGCAAATCAGATTCACAGAGAAAGTTGCGCTAACATTTGAGAAGTATAATGGACAGACGGATCCAAGGGATCACATACAGATTTGTTCAAAAGCATGGATAAAAAGACCACAGATAGAATGGGTTTATCTATTTGTGCATACATTGGAGGAGCAGATCCCAATGGATTGGTACATAGACATGGAGCTTCGCAGAGAAACAACAGATTGGTCTATCCTAACTGTGAACTTCCAGAGAACCTTCAGCTTTGAAGATGAAAGTCCAAGCATAAATGAATCTCTACAGATTATCAAAGAAAGGATATTCAAAGCCGAATGCCGAAGTATAAACGAGGCATTAGAGGAAATCAAAGAGAATATATTCGAAGATGTAAAAGTACCTGTGAATAGGCAACCAGAATGGGAAAGACAGATAGAATGTGCCCTTGAATGTTACAACCTCTCCGCAGATGAAGAAGATGAGGGGGGAGAGCGATGAGGAGGATCTGCGCAATATCAATATACCTGAATCAGAGGGAGCGCATGATGTAGAGGGACCTCCACTAGAAATTCCATATATGAGCGAACTTGTTAAGACAAGAAAAGTTAATATGGCACAAGCGAAGAGCCGAAGTTCACATCCATTGGAGATTAGTGGGATGATGAGACGGTCATGCAGATCGCAAACCTTCTACCTGAGTATCAAGATCTATTTCCGACGAAGTCCGCCGAAATGAAAGGAATTTTGGGCGACTTGGGGGTTATGAAGATACCTCTCAAGCCAGGCGCGAAGCCCATATAGCAAAGGCCTTACAGCCTGAATCCCAGATATAAAGAAAGAGTGAAGGTAGAAATTAATAAGATGCTCGATGCAGGGATCATTGAGGCAGTTGAAGAATCAGAGTGTATAAGCCCTATGGTTATCCAGGATAAAAAAAGACTAAAGGTGAGATCAGAATTTGCATAGATCTGAGGATGCTGAATGATGCTTCACTACATGACCCATTTCCTACTCCATTTACAGATGAAGTACTAGATAATGTGGGGGGAAATGAGTCCTACTCATTCACTGATGGATTCTCTAGATACCATCAGATCCGAATTGATCCAGCACACAGACATAAGATAAGACCACATTTGCTATTGAATGGGGATCATATCAGTATACAGTTATGCCATTTGGGTTGAAGAATGCACCTGCTATATTTTACAGAGTTGTTGTGGCTGCAATCAACTACTTTATCCATAAGTTCTTAGAAGTTTATTTTGATGATTGGACTGTCTTTGGTTTGCTGAAGAACCATTTTGAAAATCTCAGAATAATGCTAGCTAAGTGTAGACAACATCAAATCTCTTTGAATTTAAAGAAATGTATATTCCGTGTACCCTATGGAATTTTATTAGGACACATTGTGTGCAGACAAGGTTTGATGGTTGATCCTGCAAAGATCACAAGGATTGTGAATTTACCTGCACCCAACTCAGTGAAACAACTTCGCACGACACTAGGACATACAGGATATTACAAGAAGTTCATCAAGGGTTATGCACAGATAACCGCGCCGATGGAGAAACTTCTGAAAAAAGAAGCGCAGTTCATATGGAACACAGAATGTGAGAAAGGACTAGATACACTGAAGGAGAAAATGGTAACTGCACCCATCCTAGTTTTTCTAGATTGGGATAAGCCATTCCATGTACATGTTGATGCTTCATCTGTAGCGTTGGGCATTGTGCTTGCTCAACCAGGTGAAGGGGGCATTGATCACCCCATTGCATTTTCGAGTAGAAAGCTATCTTCAGCTGAAAAGAAATACACAACCACAGACAGAGAAGGTTTAGCTATGGTCTACGCACTACAGAAATTCAGGCACTATTTTCTGGGTGCGCACTTCTCCATGTACACTGGCCATTCAACTCTGAAGTATTTGGTCAATAAGCCAGTGTTAGGGGGGAGAATCTGCAGGTGGTTATTACTCTTTCAGGAGTATGACTTTGAGATTATTGTTAAGCCAGGCAGATTGAATCTACAACCTGACCATCTCTCAAGGATTGAGACAGGAGAAGAACCCACAAATCTCGAAGACAGCCTACCTGACGCACAGTTATTCGCCATACAGATTGCAGATGATTATTACAAAGATATTGTAGATTTTTTTACTACTTGGTTAGCACCGACAAAATTTACTATGCAACAAAAGAAGCAGTTGGTAGTGAGAGCAACAGACTTCACTATCATCGCAGGACAGTTATACAAGTTGGGACCAGATGAAGTGTTGCGCAGATGTGTGTTGGAGCATGAGAAGTCATTCATCTTAGCTGATGCACATTCAAGAGCATCGGGAGGTCACTATGTAGGAAGAGATACTGCGCAGAATATATTGAGAGCAGGGCTATGGTGGCCTACAATACATAAAGATTCAAAGGAACATTGCCAAAGTTGCGATGTTTGTTAGAGGATAGGAAGGCCATCGCGAAGAAATGAAATTCCATTGAAACCACAATTGACTCTACAAGCATTTGAAAAATGGGATATTGATTTCGTGGGACCTATTAACCCACTGGGAAAGAGAACTGGTGCGAGATACATTATCACCGCGACTGATTATCTCACCAGATGGGCAGAAGCTAAACCAATGAAGGATTATAGCGCAGTTACTGCCACACAGTTCATCTTTGAGAACATCCTTACTAGATTTGGATGCCCAAAAATTTTAATGAGTGATCAAGGGACTCACTTTTTGAACAAGACTATTGAAGCCCTTACTGAAGAGTTCCACATTTACCATCAGAGGAGTACACCATATCATCCACAAGCTAATGGAACTGTGGAATCTTTCAACAAGGTATTGGAAAATGCGTTGACAAAGGTATGTAATGTAAACGGGGATGACTGGGATCTGCACATTCCAGCTGTGTTATGGGCATACAAGACCACTTGTAAGAAGTTGACTGGACATACACCTTTCAGGTTGGCCTATGGACAAGAAGCTGTGATGCCTATGGAGTATATTGTACCCAGCTTAAGAATAGATGCATTTACAGGCATGGAAGATCAAGAGATAGTAGAGGAAAGACTTCTACACTTGGTTGGATTGGAGGAAGATCGCTTCATTGCAGACTTTCACCAGCAAGTGTAGAAAGACAGAGAAAAATCATGCCATGATCACCACATCAAGAACAAGTCTTTTTAGGTAGGTGACTTAGTCCTCCTATATGATAGTAAGTTTATGAAATTTCCTGGCAAATTTAAAATGCATTGGCTAGGGCCATATATTGTTATGCATGTTACTAATGGTGGCGCAGTTCAGTTAGCCACATTAGCTGGAGAAAACTTACCAGGTCTCATCAATGGAAGTAGACTAAAACTCTATTGGGATAGTCCTACTTCGCAGAACCTTGAGTGATCACAAGAGAAGGAAATTTCTAAGTGTCAAGTACAGTTGAAATTGGGCATTAGAAAGTCAACAGAGTCTGTACATAGATTTGGTCCAATACGCAAAATTCGATGAAAAGGATGCATCTACCATGTAGCATTAGTAGAGAAGTGAAGCTGCGCTATGAAAAAAAAAGAAAAAGAAAAGAAATGAAAAGAAGAACCGCACAGTTGTGAAGTTCAGAATGTAGTTGCGCAGATCAACAGAAACAAAAAAGATGTAAAGTTCAGAAGAAAGAAATCAGGCACTGCGAAGTAACCGCGCCGGGAGTAGCGACGACCCACTGCGCAGTTCGACGCAACGCTCCAAGAAACTAGCCGTTAAAATGTTAGTAAAAAAACTAGCCGTTATACAGTGATTTTGCCAACGATCGCTTGAGCATTTAATGCGAAATTAGCTGTTCTAAAGCAGTTAATGAAGGAAAGGACCTAAATCCACGGAGGATTTGGCCAGCGGACATGTCATTCAATGCTTATCTAGCCGTTGATGGGCGCAACGAAGCTCAACTACGCCTATAAATACCGTTATGTTTGGACTCGCGGGCGTTATCAAAACTCTAAAATTTTTCTGCGAGCTATAGATTGAAACTGTTTATAGTGAGCACTCAGTTATCCCGTGAGTCTACAGAAAAAATCCAGTGAATGTCTGAAGATTCGACACTTGAGAAAGAATCCACAATCGGGCAGGCTGTGAGGGTGTTTAAGCACACTGGGATTGAAGGGTTGATGAGAGCCCCTACTAAGAGGAGTGTTACAGAACAAGGTCAAGGTTCACGTCGTTCGCAACGACATTCCACAGTTATGCAAAGCAAGGGTAAGGAACCAGCAGTGGTGAAGACAAAACCGAAGATAATGAGCTCCAAGCTGCCAAAAGGTCCGCTCGGCGACAAAGAAATCCTGTTAACTTTGAATTAGAAGTATATCTCTCCGCGTGCACAAGATGCACCACCCATCAAGCTTACCAGAAATGCAAAATATGAAATCCCACTTCCACCAATATCCAGTCACGTGAAGCCAAAAGAGAACCTATTGGGTAAGCTCGCGGAATGCATGTTTGAGGACTATGACTTGCTGCAACAACAAAAGGATCCGGAGGGGCCGAAATACCCACAATTTCAACCAGATAGATATATGTGCTGGAAGATGGATGTGAAGAACAACCCCGTGCTAGTCGCGCAGGGTTGGCTGTCCGAAGTAGCGGAATCAGGGTTGCTGAACCTGTTGCGGCTCCCACACTTCGACAAGAGCCCGGAACTGAACGCGGTTGTGCGCACACTCATATCACGCACACACCAAGGATACCTTTGGATGGATAGAAATGTCGATCTCAACATCAACTTGATCCATTGGATCACAAGGTTAAGCAAGCGAGGCGAGGACCCTAAGAAGTTCTTTCAAGGCAAGACCAAGGATAAGGAGATTGCCATGTAGATGAAAGAAACCCACAGCGTCCGGAAAGGAAAAAGAGGGTTCGTCATGGACGATATAAAAGATGATGCTACGCGGTTCATAACACAACTACTAGCAGGAAAAATTTTGCGGAAGGCAAGACCTATTGAAGTACCAGCCGACATAGTGCTCCTTGGGGCGAAGGCCGTAACGGGGGGAAGATTTAACTAGTTCCAGTATCTGCTGAATGAGTTCCTAGAAGATGTCTACAACACGCAGATCAATGGCAGTATCTTCCATTATAGCTGGTTGATGGTACTAATCGCATTTATTAGCTGGAAGGAACCGAGGCACAGTGTTGGCCTCATATCCAAAATCAACGATTGCAGAGGACCCAGGTATGCAAACTTCTGGGCAAATTCAATATCAGAAAGACAGCGCACCACCAACAAAGTCCTGTTCACGTACTATGAACAGATGCGCGAATTCATTGTTCGAACACCTCGCATCTCCAAGGAGGTAACTTCTAAGTACATTTGTACTTTAAATTTTAAGGCTGACATGCATTATATTTATATTTCACCAAAGGCGCAGAAAAAGAATCCGGAATGGTTCCCAGGGAACAATCACTTGGATGAAGCAGGCATTGACTTTCTCAAGAAAGAATGGATCGACGAATGGAGGTTCGAAGGACGAATGGTCATCGGCTCTGATTCAGAGGAAAGTACCCCAGAGAGGACAACAATCGTTGAAGAATCACCATTAGGAAAAAGGAAGGAACCTGGAAGTGTTGTACAAGAGAAGGTACAAAAAAAGAAGCAGAAAGCCTCGAAGGGCACATCGGAGGCAAAGCTCCATGATGACGATTATGAGATGATCGCATCCTCGGTCACCTCGCATTTAGAGGATATGCTGAACCTCAAAGACACTAAGGATGAGGAGATTAAAGCGAGTATGCAACAGAATCTCTCCGCTTTGCAAGGCATAATGAAAATTTTTGAGCAAGTCCGGTGCAACTTGGCTCGGGAATCGCAGTCAGAAGAAAGGTCAAGTGGAACATCGTAGCCAAAGAAAATGCCCCTAGATCTGACCATGGCACTGAGACCATGCATCGTCCGACTAGATCCGCTCAGTGTCATTTTATCGCGCGATGAATTAGCAGTGGGCATACAGAGAGTAGAACATGTGGACATAGACATTGCTATGTTGCAACTTGAAGGCCTACAGAATCTGCATCTGCAAGTTGTGGAGGAAATACATGATAGAGATATAGTCGCTGTGAACCAACATCAAGACCTACAAGCAAATTATAGAAAGTTGCAGGAAGAAAGTGAAAAGAAGGCTAGAGCACTTGACAGTGCACATGAACAACGAAGAAGGATAGAGCAAACTGTCGCTTCGGTTTGCGCAGTAAACCCAGAGTGCGTCGAGCAGCCAGAGCTCGCAGACACCATCCTTAAGATCAGCTCGGTAGTTAGTGATCTTAAGGCAGCAATGAAAGACATGGAGGTTGATTATAAAGCAAAGATTTCCACTTTGGAAGCATAGAATCTCCCAAAGACACCACCGGATCAGCAAAAGCTTAGAACAACAAAAGTGCAAGCTATCGCAGAGAACATATCTAGCGAAGTGGCTAGTTTCCAGAATTTGCTGGACGAAGCGACAAGAGTGTTTATTGCGCTGCAAGAGGACCTTGAGCTATTGGAGGTAAAAACCACTTTGCAGGAAAAGCATGCAGCATTAGATGCTCTAAACACGGAGATGAAGGCCCTGCTACCAAAAGATAGGCTCCACAGATTTCCAGAAGTCAGAGAATTAAAAAGGGAACTTCAAGTGTTAAGAGACAGGGAGGCTGAAGCCGAAGATAAATTGCAGCCCTGCAGGAAGAAGCCCATGCAATCTCGTAAGAGATTGAGGAAAAATTGAGGGAGCTCTACGACGCGTAGGAATCGGTACAAGAGAAAACTTAGGACGACGTAACACTTGATGTGTTAGAAACCGTCAGACAAATTGAGCAGGATACAAAGGAAATAATTGCTAAGCTGAGCGCAATATATCAAGAGTTCACTGCTAAGATAGCTCCGCAAGAGGAAGAGTAGCTCATGGAACCAGAAGTGGAAGTGGCTCGGGGACGGGCCATATGTAAGTGTTAGGGGCCTGTTGGGCACAACCCAAGTAAGGAATTTTTTTGCAAATCAGTTTTGGAGCTGCGAAGTTACAGCGCAGCTCAGATGAAGGCATTTTTGACAAGATAGTTTTGGGAAGCTGTGAAGCTACAGCACAACGCAGCTTCAGAAGGTATGAACCGCGCGGCTAAGTGCCAACTCCACAAAGTGGTAGCACCGCGCAGTGCCAGCAGAGCACCTATCTTGGGCAAAGGTCGAGCGGATGAAAGCGACCTATTTGGGTATGCAGCAGCATGAAGGAGGATGAAAGTGACCTATCAGTTAGAGTGGCAGAAAACAGTTAGAAGCTAAGCCACGAGGTCGACAGTTATGGGCAGGCCAGAGGGACGGAAAGCGACACGCCACGATGCATTGTAACCATTTCATGAAGGATGCAGCTGTCAGAAGGGAGTGTGAGCTGTGAGTGGTCTAGCAGAACGAGCAGAAGCGTGTGGAGCAGTTGTCGACTGCGATAGGCCGAGTCGGCAGGTAACCACACCAGTTTTGGGTAACCTTAGGGTTTTGGACCAGTTGATTGTAAATACGTGACCTACGGGCAAGATTTAAAAAAGGGGCACATTTTGTAAGGGAAAGGGGTTGTTGAATCTTCATTAGTCTAATTTTTTAGTATTGTTGTGTTGAGAGAAGATTGTAAAAGGCTCTGCAACTGCGTGCGTAGAGACCTACAGAAGAGAGAAGAGAGTATGCAGTTGAGTGCGCAGACTGGAACTGTTTTACCCTTCCCTTTGATAATATAACAATAGTTCCTTTGGACATAACTCCCATCCTGGGGGTGAACCACGTTAAATTCTGTGTTATGTGATTCATTATGTGTTGCATCTGTGTATTTGCTTATGATGAATGGTTAAGATCTTGTTTATGAGTTCATGTGTTCTTGATTTTATATGTATTCGCCATAAGGATAATGATGGGAATAATATGTTAAGTATTGAGCACATATGAATGAATGTTGAATGTGGAAGAACTTCTGAATGTGGTGAATGCATAAGTTGATCGGGTAAACACTTAAGTCTGCGAATTCTATATGGTGTGATTCCTCAAAGCGCTGCACCGGAAGTGCGAAATGCATTGTATTTCATCATATTGCATAAGTTCATAATATAAGTAACCTAAGGCACCTGTTGAATAAATAAGAAACACTAAGTAAGGTTTGTTGAAGATTGGTTAGGTCCCGAAGGGGAAGCGCAGTCTCAGTTGTGCTGTACCATTGTCGAAGGGCCATTTCCAGGCTGTGCAGTCCGTTGGATGCGCTATTATGTAAGTATTAACCACGAAGAAGGTGAACTTCACGCAGTCCCTAGTCGCAGCGCGAGTCCAGTAGCGCGCTGCTCGCCAATTTTCCAAAGCACGCATCACCCAGTTGTGGAAACCTGATTCCGCAACCTCCCCATTAACTTCACCTCGGGTGAGACTTCAGTTTATTCGTAGATTGTTGCCGAAAGGGCCGATGAAAAGGGGGTTTTGTTCGTTCCTCGAACTGCGCAGAACCTGGATCTTTCTAGAAAAACTCAAGAACAGTTATACAACCAACAATTACTCTTATTTCATGGTTATCTCATAATGAGGGAGTTCACCCAGTTTAGGATGGTTCAATTGCCACAATATTTGGGGTGCCTTTGTTGAATTTTATTATAGCATTAGAAATACAATTTTCAGATGTAATAATTACTTCCTAAATTTTTCAAGCAGTCATTTCATCCCACTATCATCATTGAATAATTACACACTTAAAATTTCAACTTTAAATGCAGCAGAAACAAAATATCATAGAAGCACAACCATGCACAGTAGACACAAAATTTTTACCTTGGGAAACCCAAACTTGGGAGAAAACCCGACAACTTTTCTTAGAAGAAATCATTCCAAGCACATTACAAGTACATCATTACCATGAAGATGAAACCCTAGCACATAGAGAAGTTCGCCCTCTTTCATGAGGAAACCCTAGCCATCAAGTTCATCCTCTTTCATGAGGAAACCCTAGCCATCAAGTTCATCCTCTTTCATGAGGAAACCCTAGCCATCAAGTTCATCCTCTTTCATGAGGAAACCCTAGCCAAGATAACGAACCCTAGGAAAATGATAAGAACCTTCACAAAATTTGCTCCTCATAATTTCTCTAGGTCTCCTTGAAAATTCTGCATTAGCTGAGAAGAGAAGATGTGTTGTGATGTGTAAAAGTGAAATGTTTACCTGCTTATTTATACACTTCAAGTCACCTTTATTTCTTGGGGGCGACTTGTATTTTTTGTTTTCACTTTTCATTTCACCTTCGAGGTTGACTTGTACTTTTTGTCTTCAATATTTCCTAGGGCTTCTTCAATGCTTTCTGGGGATTCTTCAATGGTTCAGTTGGCCTTTGCTTTTCTTTTTGTTTATTTATTCTTTACTAGCAAAGTTTTATGTGAACCTTGTGATATTATTCTTCTCCTCTCATGCACGTTTATTAATATAGATATCTAATGTTGAATAGACCCACTAAGAAGTCTCGAACACTTCTTAGAGTCTACATCAATTCAACATTAGACTAGACTCGGTCTAATGGGAGAAGGATTGCCCCTTCCTAGTCCATTCACATCTAGCCATATGAATCGGGCTCCGAGGATGAATGTGTCATTCCCTCTTGGTCAAATCAGCATAACCAATCTGGGAGAATGTATGCCATATGTTTCTAACTAGACTCAAACATCAACACTCCCTCTCAGCGAGGCAGACATTCTGCTTCTTGAGTCTTTCAATCCTAGCCAAATTAGCATGGATAACTAGAGAAAGGTTGCACCTGGGCCATTCACCACTATCCAAATCAACATGGCCCCGTGAGTGAATGTATCATTCCTTCCTTGGTCAAATCAGCATGACCAATCTAGGATAATGTCTCCCCAATGTTGCTCATCTATGGATATGTACTGGAGCTTTACCGATCCATTTTGCACCATGTCTCAGATGAAGTGATATTTGATCTCCTGATCAAATAGTCCTGCAAAAAGTTTTTGAGGCCACATTGCTTCACAACTTGCGAAATTGGATGTGATATACTCCACTTATGTTGTACTGAGTGCTACAAAAGTCTACTTCCTGCTAACCGGGGATATCATAGCTGATCCTAAGCTGAAGCAAGACCCCAAGGTGCTCTTTCTGTCCACTGCACTCCTTTCCCAGTCAGAATATGTATATCCCTGTAGCCTCACTTCACCACCTAAGACATATATCAGATCATATCCAATTGTACATTGCAATTACCTCAGCACATACTTTGCTGCAACCCAACGTACATGCCTAGGATCAACCATAAAATGGCTCAAGGTGCTCACCGTAAACAAATATCCGACCTGGTGTTAACTAGGTACATCAAGGATCCACTCAACTTCTTGTACAAAGTGGGATCCACCAAATCTGAATCTAAATAAAAATTACTCAGCTTCTTCAAATTTGTCACCATAGGTGTAGCCATGGAATGGAATTCAATCATACTGAATCTACTCAAGATCTCAATTGTGTACTTCCCCTGACTGAGGAAGATCTCACTTGGTCTTTTTTGCACCTCTAATCCCAATAAATAATGCATCAAGGCAAGATCCTTCATCTCGAACTCTGAATCCAAATTTCTCTTGGTGAGGGAGGTACTCCTCCTCCATTATCAACAAACTATGATGTAGCTACTCCCTCTGTGCTGGAGCACCCAAGTATCCTACTCCCTATGCATATGGACATCTTGCTCCCTCTGCAACTGAGTATCTTTCACTGAAGCAACCTGCTTCCCTTTGCACTGTTGATCCTCATGTATCTACTTGTGTCATCTCCCACCAAGTGGGTCTACTGAGAAGATCCTCCTGATCACTCAAGAACACTGAATACCATCCATGACTCTCTCTAATCCTGCAAACTGGATGACTCCATAACCCATATAATGTGTCGTTACTAATTCGAATATGGAATACTATTGGTTGTGGAGCTAGATCTTCTAGTCTCATAGATGATATTGTATCAGCTGTGTTTGTACCCCAGTTCTATATGATATGTAGGTGGATTGTACACCCACCCCAGTGGGGGGGCATCGCCCCTGAGAAATGGGGGTTCGGGGGCAACGCCCCCGAAGAAAATTTTTGGGGCTGTTTTCGCCAGCTGTTTTGCGGGCCCATGGTTTTGGGTATCCCGTGGTATTTTCCCATTGTATTTCCCTTATAAAAGAAAGACATTGTAATACGGCTAGGGTTGTTGATGTATTAGGTTTTATGCATTGTAAAGATCTTTGAGATCAGGAGAGAGACTGTGAAACAGAGAAGAGGAAGTGCAGCGGTTGTGCTGCAGGTTGTATCCCTTCGACTTGCTGGACGGTAATAATAATAAGGACTGGAAAATTCAGTGTGGACGTAGCCCAAGTTGGGTGAACCACGATATATCTGTGTCTCTCTTGTAATGTGTATGTGTGATTATATTTGCATTTCTGTTTATTGTTATTGCTCTGCGATCCTGTTTTTTCTAACAGAATACATGCTTGATATTATAGATCCACTTGGAAGTCACCACTGAATTCCCCTCTAATATTGGAACTATCTCCCTGAAAGTACCAGTGGGAGCTACATGCCTCTCTGCATCCTGTAAAGTGTCATGAATCCATGTTGGCCTCTTCCTGATTACTGCAAAATCTCTAGGTAGATACATTGGCTCTGTTGGCTCTACTGATTCCTCCTTATAGTTTGATGGATGAACATCTGGACTAATTGGATTTGTACCCTCATCCTTCAGAGCCTTCTTCTCCTCACTATCAATCTCCATATGAGACTCTCTAGACCTCCTAAAGGATACCTCCTCATCAAAAGTAACATCTCGACTAACCTCAATCTGATGTTGTCTTGGAATGTAGATCACGTAGGCATTCAAAGTCTCGTTGTATCCCACAAAGTTACCTTTCTTCTCAGAAGGTTCTAACTCCGTCCTCTTCTCCTTGGGAACATGGATGTATACTGGACAACCAAAGATCCCCAAATGACTAAGATATGGATTCACTCTTGTGAATGCCTCCTTAGGTGTCTTGTCCCCAATATTCAGTGAGGACTCTTGTTCTGGACATAAACTAATGTATTGGATGCCTCTTCCCATAAGAACATGGTTAAATTATGATCATGAATCACTACTTTGGTAGCCTCCACAATGGACCTATTATTACTTTCCACAACCCCATCTTGCTAAGGGTTGTAAGGAACTGTCAACCCCCTCTTTATCCCTCCCTCTGTGTATAAATCACTAAATTCAATGGAGGTATACTCTTCTCCATTATCTAACCTCAAAACCTTGATCTTCTTTCCTATAAAGTTCTATACAGGATCCCTGAACTCTTGGAACCTGTTGAAGACCTCATCCTTGGCCTTCATGAAGTAGATCCATGTTTTTCGGGAGAAATCACCAATGAATGTCACATAGTACAAGAAGCCACCCAGAGATGATCTTGTCATCGGTCTGCATACATCTGAATGCACAAGATCCAAGATCCCCTTGGACCTACTATCACTGCTCATAAAATAACCCTTGGCATTCTTTCCAAGTGCACAACCCTGAAAACACCCTCATGATCTACGTGGAGATCTGGAAGACCTGTAACCATCCTCCTCAATGCTGGAAAATCCTTGTAATGCAGGTAAGCAAATATCCAATGCCATATCTCACATAAACGGATATTGTCATGTACCAATTCCTAGGCTGGACATCTGAACAATATGTATAGTCCTCCCTCTCAAACACCAATCACTCATGCTAAGTCTATGCTCGATCCCTTGGGTGCTATAAGAACCTGACCATCTACAAATGCAACTATATAGCCTCTATCCTCCAATGTTGAGATGGAGAGTAGGTTCTTATTCAATCCTAGTACAAACAATACATCTCTCATGTGTAGAGAATATATGGACTCTAGCTAAAATGATGGTGTCCCAACTCCTTTTACTGCATACTTGGCATTGTCTCAAGGATCCACCTGTAATGTTGAGTCCTTCTCTATAAAATCTCTAAGAGACTCTCGGTAACATGTCATGTTCCTAGAAGCACCACTATCTACCAACCAGGTATCACTACTATCTGTAATAGTTCCTATAAGAGCAGAGACAAAGAAATACTCTTTCCAAAGTTCATCTGCAATCTCATCAAGTTTTGTTTTCTTCTCTGGTGAATGCTCATCGACATCAGTTGTTGATGAATGTTGCTTTCCCTTTATTTTATTTTGAGGACACTCAAAAACATAATGACGAAATGTATGACAATTGAAGCACTTAACTTTTGAAAGATCCTTCTTCTTATGTTCTTGAACTAGAGTTTATCCTCCACCTATATTTTTCTTCCCAAAATTTCTTCTTCCTTTTCCTTTTCTTGCATGAGTTGCAAGAGCTTGATTTTCTTTATTATGAGGTCTCTGCAAACTATTCTTGGGAAATATTCTAGCATCCTCTTGGACGCAAGTGATCCATATCCTATCAAACTTGGGTAACTTCTCTCGTACACAAATGATTTGAACAAATGACTCCCATGAAGAAGGAAAACCATTAAGAGTCATTGTAACAAGTTCTGCATCATCAATGTTGTCCCCAATGGCCTTAAGTTGATATCTCAATTGGGAGACTCTCATTAAATAAGTGGAAACTGAATCTAATTTGATCATCATGATACAATGGATTTGATTCCTCAAAGCTAATTTCCTGCTAGTGTTCTTACTTTTGAACAATTCCACCAAGGAATCAAACATTTCTTTGGTAGTCTTCAACTCAGAAATATGTGGAATCAGATGATATTTTATGGAATCTATCGAGATCATCTCAACCTTTGCTTCATTCTTCTTGTGCTTGGACTTCTCCTCAACACTTTCTGGTTCTGAGACATCTTCTTTTGCATAATTCTTAATATCATTTTCATTCAAGAAGAAGAGTAACCTGGTCTTACAGGATCTAAAATTTGTAGCATCGTCTAATATGTATTCTACTATGAGACTGGACACCATTTTGAAAAGAAGTCTAAAATATAAATCAGAAACCCTGGAACATACAAAATATGTCAAAACTGAACTTTGACAGAACTGTGAAATGACTCCACAAATAGGTGTTCCATTCCAAGGCTACCTAATCCGCACGCACCCAGGTGCATGAGGGGGGACAACAGTCGATTGGATGAATCGACACTGTTATGACGGAAGCATAAGAATAAGAATAAGCAAAGGAAGAATACACTATGCACAGAAATATAAACACACGTACAATATGCAGGAATGTGAACTGATTCTCTATTAGTGGAAGATTACTCGATGCTAAGATCATAAGATATATATTACAATATTTTACATGCTTATATAAAGAGTGCTGAGATGCTTGGGTGCCTTCCCATTACGTGCAGTTACAAGAGAAGTTAGAACGGTTTCAAGAAGTTCAACCGTTACAGTCGACTAGAAGACAGAGAAACAATCTGTCATAGTTCGACAGTAGAAAGTCGCAAGTCGATGCTGTTGGAATATTCTCACCATCATCATTTGTATTTGCATGCTTTGCATGTATTATGCATGCATCCAGTCATCAGTATGGTAGTCTCCCCAGCACCTAGATCTTATTTTTAGCCCCCTGGAGCCTGTTTTTAGCCATCTGCAACCCTCCTACCTACCTAGTGCACCTTTTTTTCATCATCTGGATGACAAATGCGCCCTACTACACCTACTTGGATTCCAACAGTCAGCTCTTGCACTGATTGCCCAGTTCATGCATTTATTGCTTAGTTTAACTACCTGTAGCTTCCAGTTGTCTATATTGGAGTGCCACTTGACTATTGGTAGCCCTCATGCGCCCTCCTTGGATTCTCCTTCCCTACATCTGTGCTCACATGGCTCAGTTAGACTCAGTTAGACTCATATTGACTGACATTTGAATATTTGTGACTACTACCACTGATTGGGTGATGTCTCCTATGCTATCCAAGACACAACTTGAGGAGAATTCGAATCACCTTTGTGCTATTCAAATCCATTCCATTGTACTCTCACGTTTTTTCCAGCTTACAGCTAATGAACATGATTACCATAGTTTTTCCACTTCTTTGAGTTCATGTGTGAATATTGATTCTATTCTTCTTCTTCTTCTCTGCAATTCTATGAGTGAATTAGTGAGGTTTGCTCAAGTTGAGTGATATACACTTGTAGAATATGACATGGTATCAGAGCTTGAGACAACTATTTGAATTGCATCTATTGCAGCAGTTTATTAAACAATTGTTTTTTAGTTGAGCACCAAAAGCCTCTGGATTTCCACAACAAATCCTAGTTCCATTGCATTGAATTCATTGGAGCAATCCAGTGATTTCTATCCAGGTGTGAAGGATCCAATCACATGTGCTCACTGTCCTAAAGCAATGTTCTTTAGACTCTGCATCTAATCTCCATCATATTTGCTTGTTTTATTACAGGTTATTCCATCTTCAACAGTTTCAAATTCTGCAACTACTATGGATCCAAAGCTCGCCTCCTTCAACTATTTCAAATGGAAGGAAAATATGAACATCTTCATGAAGTCTAAAATCCTTTCAAGATCTACATTTTCATGTCATTGATCTCAAGACTCCTAAAGAAGTTTGGTACAAGCTCGAATTGCTATTTGGGAAGAAAGATGACTTGAAGGGTCATCAATTGGAAAATGATATTATCTCCCTAAGCCCCAGTAGTTTCGACTCAATCAATGAGTTCTTCACCAAGCTCAAAAATCTGATTTCACAGTTGAAGACATATGGTATAGAGAAAGAAGAGAAGCAGCTTATCCTTTCCATTCTCTCAAAATTGGGGGTTGATTACTCAGTATTTGTCTCCACCTTCCAGTTAGCGAAGCTATCCATTCCAAATTGGAAGATGCCCAATCTTGAAGCCTTCATATTATCTCTCTCAAAAGAGCAAGACAAACTAGTGCATATGGGATGGATCAAACCAAGATTGGATTCAACTATTCAAGCTGCTGAAGGGAAGAATGTGAATGCCAAAGGGAAGCAAAATATAAAGACAGAAATTTGAATGAACATAAGCCAAGAGAGGCTCCCTATTAGTCAGAAGGGGCTTCGAATTCCAAGAGAGGAAAGCAATATCAAAAGGAGAAGAGAAAATGCCCCTATTGCGACAGGGGCTTCCATCCTGAGAGTGCTTGTATGAAGAAAACAATAGATCTTATGGCACATCTATTGGAAAAGAAAAACCTTCCATATGCAGATAGGGAGAGTCTCGTGTGGAGCTGCTGCCAAAGAGTCTTCCAAAAGATGTTGACGAATTTGGCATCTCGGTCGGAAATAATGGTTGTTGGTAAACCATAGTGTTTCCAGACATGTTCAAAGAAGAGTTGAGCGATCTACTGCGCTGTCGTAGTCTTCTTGCATGGAATGAGAATGAACATCTTGGAAAATCTATCTACTACTCCTAAGATCGTGTCATGCTGATGTTTGGTAGTAGGATATCCCGTAAAGTAGTCCATAGAAGCAGATTCCCATGGTTGACTAGGAATTTGTAAAGGTGTGTACAATCCCTGTCGTCGATTAGGCAATTTAGCAATGGCACAAACCACGCATGATCGAATGTACTTGTTGACATCGATTTTAAGTGAAGGCCAAAGAAATACTTATGGAGAATAGCAATTGTCTTTGCTATTCCAAAGTGTCCTGCAGTCTCGATGTAGTGCGCGTCCCAAATGAGTTGCCTTCGGTGCTCACCGGTCGGTACACAGAGCTGTCCAAGCTTGTATAGCAAGGTGTCTTTCAAGAAATAGTCGGAGGTCGATGACTTGTCAGTGAGGATGACTGTTTCCTTGCCAAGGATGAATGTCTCCATTGCTTAAGAGCTTGCACAATGGTGTACAGTTCTTTTTCATACGTCGAATATCTTCTAACAGTGTTGTTAAAAGTTTCAGAATGAAAAGCGACTGGGTGACCAGACTGAGTGATCACTGCACCCAAGGCATAGTCCAATGCGTTTGTCTCAATCTCAAAGGGCTGATGCAAATCAGGTAGCACAAGTACTGGTGTAGTACAAAGCTTGTGTTTGAGCTTTTTAAAAGCTTCTTGTTGTGTCGATGTCTATTTGGAGACAGTTTTCCCATTTCCTTTCGTCAACTGATTCAAGGGCCAGGCTATGTGACTAAATCCGAGTATGAATCGTCGATAGAAATTCGCCAAACCAAGAAAAATTCTTAGTTAATGCTTTGAATAATGGACCAATATTTGAGAATTTGTACTTTGTTTGGGTCAACGTGAATTCCTGCAGAGTCAATTACAAATCCCAAATATTTGATGTTGTTCATCGCAAAGGAACATTTGTCCATATTCAAACAGAATTGGTGTTGCTGGAGAGTGTCGAGGACTTGTTGAAGTTGTCCGACATGTTTTTCCCATGATCGACTGAAAATCAATATGTAGTCGAGATAGACAATGACCCATTTTCTGATGAAAGGTCGAAGAATGTTATCCATGTATCGCATGAAGGTTGCAGGTGCATTGGTTAAGCCGAAAGGCATTACTAACCATTCAAACAATCCTTCCTTGGTCTTGAAAGCTGTTTTCCATACATCTGAGGGATTGATTGGAATCTGATGATATCCCGAATTGAGGTCGAGCTTAGTAAATAATTTAGCACCTATCAGATAGTCGATAAGCTCGTCTATCCGTGGCAGAGGGTACTGATTCTTTACCAAAATTTTGTTGAGTGCCCGGTAGTCGATGCACATGTGCCAAGTCACGTCTTTATTTGGAACGAGGATGAATGGACTTCCACAAGGAGAGGAGCTAGGTCGGATATGACCTTTGTTGATAAATTCTTGGATTTGTCTGTGAATCTCTTCATTTTTGAGAATGGATCTTTTGTAAACAGATGCGTTAGGTAATGAAGAACCAAGAGCAAGTTCAATAGAGTGTTTTACCTGGCAATGTCTAGGTACTCCATCTGGAACTTGGAATAGGTTTGGGTATTCATCAAGAATATTGTCGATATGCTACTTTTTTCGGGAGCTGCACTGGTCGGTGAGTCGACTTGTTGCTGCAGTCTTCCTATAATGTTGCGGCTTTATCATAATAAATGCGAACTTTTGAGCATGGTTGATGAGTTTTCTCGTTTGTTTAGTAGATATCATTGCAACCGTTGGTGTAGGTCGGCGTTTTGGTATGTCGTACCATTGATTTCTGATTCTGACAATCACTTTCTGAGGCCGTGATTGATAACTTCCATGGCGATCCCACAAGTAAGGTTTCCCAGACAAGGTGTTGGATACAGAGAGTGGTGCCACGTTGCAGATTACTTCATCTTCAAAAGGATTTATGAAGTAGGCGATTTTGAATTGTCGAGTGATCCTTAGCTCTTGTCCATCCTTCATCCAACCGATGTTGTAAGGATGAGGATGTGGAGTGGTAACAAGACCTAGTTTCTTCACAAGTTCTTCAGAAACAAAGTTCTTTTGGCTTCCGTTGTTCACAATCAGATGTAATGGATCGTTTTGAACCCATATCTGTGTATGGAACATGCGCTCTCGTTCCTCATCGTCGACGATAATTGAGGCTGCTAGAGTTGTCGATGTCGATGTCAAAAGGGTCATTGCTTCTGGGTCATATTATACCAAAGTCTTGTCGAACGCGTCGGATGTCGACACTTTTTCCAAAAAGGTCTTTCGAGCTTTGCATTAAGACGTATCATGCCAAGATGAGTGGTGGTAATCACACCATTTCCCGGTTAGGGGTTGTTTGCTACATTCCCTTTTGAAAAAAGGAATTTTGCCATGATTTGGATTTGGCGGAGTTGGCTGAGAATATTTTGACTTGTCGAAGTCGGCTGGTGCCTTCTTGTCGGGTGGTCGTCCTGACGGTTTAGTCACGAAGCGTGCTTTTCCCTTCTGTTTGGTTTCGAGTTTGCTGGCGTAGTGGAATGCATCCGTGAGCATGTTGACAGTCAGAAAACTCCATCTCCTGCTGAATGTACCGTGGGATAATCCGCTGACGTACTTCAGAACAAGCAATTTTTCTTCTTCTTGAATTCCAAGTCTAGCCATGAGTCGATAAAACTCATCGGTGTAACTCTATACATATTGGTCTTTCCATTGCCTTAGCTGCTGCCACTTCTTGTATTGTTGTTCAAGTTACTTGGGCGGGTTAAAATCCTTTCAGATGTATTTGACAAATTTCTCCCATGTGTCTATGGGGTCTTTTCTTTTCTCCATCTTTGTCGAAAGGTTCTCCCACCAGCAATGCACAGATGTTGACATGTTTAAAGATGAAATGGTGATCTTGTCAGCTTCCGAAAGTTGATTCACAGAGTAATAGGATTTCAATTGTTATAACCAATTGTCGACGGATTCTGCGTCAATCTTGCCTTCTAGATTTGGTATGTCCAGATTCATTTGCACTTTGAATGGATTGATTTTGTCAAAGTTAGTTCTCGTCGTAAATCCTCGTGATGTCGAAGCAAATTGCATGAGAATCTCATTGAACTGGGTGAACGTTTTAGTTGGTTGTTGAGCCAGCGCTTGCTCTATGAGTAGTTGTGTCTCGTTGATTGCATGTCTAGCGCCTCTTTCTTCTGCCATCTCTGGAGGTAGTGTCTGCTTGGATTGTTGAGTTTGTGAGCATGTTTGAACATGCATAAGTCAGGTAACTTCTATGGAAGTGTCTACGCAAAACTTAAGCACGAACAAAGCTGATGTGCTCTGATACCAATGATCCACACGCGCCCAGGTGCATGAGGGGGGACAACAGTCGATTGGATGAATCGACACTGTTATGGAGGAAGCATGAGAATAAGAATAAGCAAAGCATGAATACACTACACACATAAATATAAACACACAGACAATACGCAGGAATGTGAACTGATTTCTGTATTACTGGAAGATTACTCAATGCTAAGATCATAAGATGCATATTACAATATTTTACATGCTTATATAAAGAGTGTTGAGATGCTTGGGTGCCTGGCCAAGTTACAAGAGAAGTTAGAACGGTTTCAAGAAGTTCAACCGTTACAGTCGACTGGAAGACAAAGAGACAATCTGTTGTAGTTCGACAATTGCAAGTCGCAAGTCGATGCTGCATGTCAACGTCGCGAGACTGTTGAGGCCGTTGAACTTGTCGAAGTTGTTGAGCTTGTCGAAGTCGTATTGAATTCGAAACTTGTCGAATTCATGTCAAAGTCGATGACTTGTCGTAGTTGATGTTAGCATTCGACAATAATGCCAACTATTGAGTGGATCACTACCTTTAGAACACCATATTCAAGCCCAATATTCAACCAAAAAGGGTCCAAGCCTGAAACCTTGACCAAATGGGAATCTAAGAGCACCAATAGGTGCACTAGGGAAAGGCAAGTTGATACTAGCAAAATTTGCCCCAAAGTTGTCCAATAAATTCCCAATGAACTTCAAAGAAGGTTCAGATCTTTGACTATGCAATGACATATTTCAACAAGGCTCTAATACCATGTTGAATTTTCTTATAGCAGTAGAAATACAATTTTCAAATCTGGTAATTACTCCCTAATGGTTTCAAACAGTAATTTCATCCCACTATTATCATTGAATAATTTCACACTGAAAATTTCAACTTTAAATGCAGTGGGAACAAAAGATCATAGAAGCATATCCATGCATAGTAGACACAGAAATTTTACCCCGGGAAACCCCAACTTGGGAGAAAACCCAACAAATTTTCTTAGAAGAAATAAGTCCAAGTACATTACAAGTACAAAATTACCATGAATATGAAACCCTATCAAATAGAGAAGTTCGAACTCTTTCATGAGGAAACCCTAGCCAAGATTAAAAAAAAAAAAACCTAGGAAAATGATAATAACCTTCACAAAATTTGCTCCTAGTTGTAATTTTACTAGCTCCTTGAAAAGTGTGCATTAGCTGAGAAGAGAAGATGTGTTATGATGTCTAAAATTGAAATGTTTAGCTGCTTATTTATGCACTTCAAGTCACCTTTTTATCTTGGGGTTGACTTGTACTTTTTGTTTTCATTTTTCATTTTACCTTTAGGTCCGACTTGTACCTTTTGTCTTCAATATTTCCTGGGGCTTCTTCAATGGTTCATTTGGCCTTTGCTTGTCTTCTTGATTATTTCTTCTTTACTACAAAATTTTTCCATGAGCCTTGTTGATGTTATTCTTCTCCTCACATGCACATCTATTAATATAAATCCCTAATGTTGAATAGACCCACTAAGAAGTCGCGAACACTTCTTAGAGTCTACATCAATTCAACATTAGACTAGACTTGTAAACAAGTCAAACCTGATCATATATAAAATAGATCACTTCGTCCTAGAGAAGGCAATGTGAGAGAACCCTGGGGCCAATCTCCCCTAGCCATATGACTCGGGCTAATGGGATAAGGACTACCCCTGCCTGGGCCATTCACCTCTATCCATATGACTTAGGCTCTGAGGATGAATATATCATTCGCCCTTGGTCAAATCAACATGACCAATCTGGGAGAATGTCTTCTGATACTGCTAACTGGAGAAACATCAACATCCTTATGCCTACATCCATTAAAATTATAGAAAACTATTAAACTACAATTCCCTTCATCAAAGGCTAACAAACATAAAAGTGTTGGACACAAGTGAAGCACTCAAGCATATTTAAATTACTTGCTACATTGCAAAGAGAATATTTATTTTTATTGTGAGTTAGATTTAGAAAATGTCCAATGTTAAATTATTGCTACTTGAATGGATTTTTGTTGAACATTATGGAAATTTGCTTGGATTTTCCCTCTAATGAGGTAATTTAGGTCTCAAAAATAAATTCTTGTCATGAGACACTTTAGCATAGATAAGAATATCGTAAACATCAATGAACATATTATCCTTTGGCAACATAGTTAAGTGTGTAATACATATTTATATTAATTGTGCCAACAAATGTTCTAATATTGTTTTTATATCCTTGATTCTAGTTAAAAGAGTAACAATATATCCTTGCTTGCAACTAAAAGGCTACCAATTATAACCATATTGGCCTTTTTCATGCCTTGCTATAATGAATATGAATACAAATTTGTGTTATTGAATTTTGTTACATTCCATTTTGAATAATGATATGTGGTGTATTCTCCAACTTCACAGGATGTGTGGTAGTGATTCATTGCAAGAAGAGAAAGGGCCAAGTTATTAACCTTGCTAGAATTATTTATCTAAAGAAAGATGAAAAAAATTGGTTCATTCTATGTGCAATTGTATTAGTATCATGGAGGGTAATACACAATAGTATTAGAGCTAATTCTACATGCTTGAGCCTATGGACTTGCATATGTTGTCTAGTTCTCGATTTGTTTATTTGTTATGGATATGAGTTTTGGAACTATATTGAAATCTAACCCAACCACCTATATTTTTCATATTTTCCATGGATTGGCAAGGGGTATGGGCAGAGGAAGATGTTGTGGTGCATTATTGTTGTCACCTAGGCTCCAATGGATGATGAGCATCATAATATACTTATTGTTGAAGTGATGACAGAGGGGTCTTCAGTACCCTCAACAAATATTCAACATACACACCACACCCTTAAAAATGCTTCACCTGCAACTAGAAATTGAACCCATAGACACAACAACACAAGAGAGAAACAACTCAAATGTATAATTTAGACACACTTACAACCAAATTTTTTGCATAAAGCTATTCTCAATAGGCTTGCTCTAAATACGAGCATTTAACCTGCACTCATTCAAGCACATAAACTTGAATTAAAATTATAGGATCAACTAGACTTTTGTTAATCTTCATCAAATAAGTTATACAAGTTACATAACTAGCCTCAAAGCGATATCTTTCTCAAAAATTGCAAGGGGATCAAAGATCCTTCAATTTTTCATCAATAAATCTCTAATTCATCAATCTAAGTCTCATTGATCCTTTAGATGGATTTTCCTCTCTAATTCTGGAAACTAAAAACTTTTACCTATCACAACTACAAATTCCTCTATGCTATCGTTCTTCTCCTCTTTGATTTTATTGTTTTCTCTATCTCAACCTTCTTCTTCTCTATGCCCTCTACTCTATATTATTCTTTACCTCTGCTATTTTCTCCTCCTTCAACTTTGCCTTGGCTCTATAGCCTCTATTCCCCTTCCTTTTTTTCGTATAGATCTCCTTCCTCTACCATATTCAATATGTTTCTCTCCCTTGTACGCAACTGCCTCTTTTGTGATTAGATGATCCAGATCTTGGGGGCTTAATAGGGAGGTGAGGCTCAAAGACAAGCCTCGCCTCTCAAGATAATAACTAAAAATACTAAACTCAGAATTGGATAATGAGAGAATGACTTGGAAGCATAAAAGAAATGAAAGACTAGCTAAAAGAGTAGGAAAATCTGAACCAAGAGTTTACTGTAACCATGTCAGGGTAGGGAAAACATGAGGAGAAAATGAAATAAGAAATAAAATGGACACCCATAATGGATTCTGTTGGTGGTAGGAACGACTGAATACTGAGAACATCATTAAGGGAAGGGAGAAATAGAGGGAGAGCGGAAGTTGAAGGCACGAGCTGAGTTGAGAGATTAGATAGCAAAAGAGTTGGAAGGGTGTGGCAACTAGCATTTTCCTGGCTCCGAGATGTATATCGATAAATGGAGTAACCAAGAGTACAAGAAAACAAGTAGGGTGTTATGCGTGGCTAAGGTAATATATATGTGATCAGAAGAATAGCTCTAGACGAGTAACATAAAGGGAAGAGGATAAATGTTTTTAGATTAGGTCTCAAGAGCATGCAATTATACCATTGATCATGATCTTGGGGGCTGCGACCCGGGAGGCTTGAATGCTGAGAGATGAGGAGATTAAACCTGCAAAATTTCTATCAATTGATCCAAGATCGAGATCAGAGGTGAGGCTCAGAGAACCTCACCTCTCAGAACAACAACTCAAATAGATTAACCAAGAAAAAAATCACAAAATTACACATAATAATAAGTCCCAATGTAGGATACCAGAAATCATTGAAAGCTTTATTGAGAAGGCATAAAGCCTTTATATAACATTATTACAATGTACCTTGGGGACATACCATGGGAAAAACCCATGGGATACCAAATACCATGAGTGGTTGTATTCTAAACTGTGGGATTCTAGAATCGCCTGGAAGATACCAAAACCATGGATGGAAGAGGATGGTCTCTCCATTTAAGGATTTTATGATGAATCGGAGAGGGTGGCCTCTCCATTTAATGCTTTTATGACTTATACATCCAAATTTAGACCATACCCCCCCTAAAATTCAAATCATTGGACCTCCTCCAAAATAATAATGAGAACCCCCTAATAATTGTCCTTCTCCATTTTTACCTTGGTGTTTCTTTCTCCTCTTTCACGCAACCTCCCAAAACCAAAAAATGATATGCCATTAATAATATTTTTATGGGGTTTTATATTTAATGAGATAATGGAGGAGGATCCATTCAAAAGGGTGCCATGCACCCCACCACATTCATGCTTTAACCAAAAGGACATTAAAGCCATGTGCCCCCTCCTTAAATATTGATTAATCAATAGCTGAGGAATAAATGGATGTGACCTCAATGTTAGTTAACCCCCAATCAAATACAACCATCATATTTGAAGATGAGAGATGGATGGGGGAGAATACATCGCGCAAAAACCAAATGATTAACCTCTACAAACAAAAAAATCTACAAGAAAACTAGACCATTCACGACATCAAGGATCAATGGTCATAACCTTTTGCACCAAGAATCCCACACATGTTTCCAAAAATCAACTTCTTGTACGAAAGAATCTAGCCATTCACACAAATTGAATGGACGGCTGAGATGATGACAGGTATCATTTGTGCACAGTCCCGCGGTGGAATGTTGATCATCAATTTAATCGACTATTGATCTGGCAATTTTGGTGCTCCTACTTCAAACTTTCTAGGCAAGACAAATGCATGCCCACATACTGAGGATAAATACTGCAACTAAATTTCTTATTATCACAGCCACATTGCATATGCCTTTTCTTTTTCTTTCTTCGGATCCATACTCTAAATTTTTCAACCTTTCTTTCTATCTCCAACTTCATCTTCACTCTCCATCTCATTCTTAATATCATCTCAGGCTCCTCAAGCCTGCTTCTATTACTATCAACTGTAAAATATTTCTTCATCAATTCACCATCATCCAAATACACAATGTCCTTCACCCCATGGGATTCTATCTCACTTTTCATCTTCTTCATCACCATCACCACATTTAGCACATAACTCATATTTATCCACACAATAATCATTTCTTTAATAAATTATTCTTCAAAGTAACTTTATTTATGTGCTTCTACAACTCTTTAGAATTGCTTATCTTTAACATCTTCATCCTTTTCTTCACAGATGTTGTTGTTGCTTTGCAATCCTTGCATTTATTTATGATATCCTCCATTAATATGTTCAATTTCCGTAGGTTTAGTGGTGCATTCCACCTCAACACCTTTAGCATTATCATGTTCAGTTTCATTAACATTTTCTTTTACCTATGGCATGCATTGAAGGAAGGAAGAGATTTCTTTGTTTATAATATGAGATGCCTTCTTGTGTGATATATTTATATCCAACCATCCTTCAAATTTTTAGGTAGAAATTTATCCCATTACAATGGATTTGTGTTCTCCACCATCTCACTCATATAGTATTTTCTAGGAATCACATTCAATCCAATTCGTATTATCTCAACCTCTATTCTTGGTTGGATATTTCTACAATTAGGCCCCTCAATTTTCAATTTTCTAGAGGTTCAATATTGGATAGCAAGTATTTATGTGTTATGCATTTGCAAACTGTAGATAGAATGCCACATTGCATCCATCAACCAAGGATAGAACAACAAATGGTGCAATGAAAAACTTAAATATTTATTTATGCATGACATGTGCTTTACTAGGATTCACAACTTTATTCTCATCATATTATATTTGTCTAGTGGCTGAAATTATTTTGTGTCCATATTTTAGTTAATATTAATTGAAATTTGATGTGCAAAGCAAGGTAAGTCATTCTTGCTACAAACTCTATTTGGCATTTCTTAAACTTTTGATTGTAAGCCTTCATATTGGCAAACATCTAGGCGTGCACGTGCGTGTGTGCGTGTGTGTGTGTGTGTTAATTTGGTCACATATTTCATATAAGCATTGTAATGTCTACTTCATAGAAAATGTGGGAAAAAGCTGAGCTTTTTTAGCTTGATTCGACATCACGTAGAGAATAGTTTTTAGGGTTGACAGTAATTCACAACCCCCAATAGTTGCTTCTGTTTTAAGCCATTCATAGTAAGTAGCATTCTCTTATGCTTCAAGGTCTAGCTCTTCAAGTGGTATTGTTTTGGAAACTCAATATCTTAGTTTGCTTAGAGATTTATCATTATGTTTATATGTCATTAGCTGAAACCTATGCTATGTGCTTTTTTTTCTTTTTTTTTTACAATGAAAAGACTAAATTTATATTTTATTTTAACTTCATACTGTTAATTTTGTTCATATATCAATGTCAAAGAAAACATAACCTTTTGGTGGCACTTGACATTTTTTACATTTCTACACTCGATTTGTTGTATGTTTGTGTTGTTCTATTGTAACTTTCAACTGCTTGGGCACCATCCAGTGATTATCATCTTTATATTCTTTTAGATGATATTTCAATTACATACTTAGATTGCACAGGACATCCTCCATTGATATACATTTTCTCATTGTAGTTTCACCCTAACAAGTAAATGAGAGATTTATAAACCCATTTCTTATTTACCATGTTTGTTTTAGAACTACATGCAACCCTTTGATGTAAATGATTGGAATGGATACCTTGTATTGTTCAAGATATTTCCTTTTGGTTTTAGGATGGAAGTGCATCTGTATTAAGAGAGAGTCATTTTATAGCCAATCTACTTTTATCCATGCAACATAACTTTCATTTATGCCTAGATATCTTGCATAGTATTTTCATTTTGTTGATTTTCGTTATAGGAATCTATTATGTGTGTGCATTCTAAGTTTCATGTATACCCAATTTGTTTTATGCAATTAATGCTCCAATTTATATCAATCAAAAAGACATTTTTGTTTCTTGTGTGATGCCTTGGTTTTACCAAATTAAATACTTGAATATGACAAAATGTTTGGACATTATGCATTTTCTAATACCTTACATGATATACAAATTGAGGTTTGGATTTTTGTTGGATTGGAATATGTATTACAATAATAATGAAATTCTTTCCTTCATGGATTATGTGATGACAACATGCACATATCCATTTGGGTATACTAGGGAGAAACATTTCGTATGTTATCTTTTATGCATTTTCGCATTGTATCAATAGGTATCTTTTGAATTTTTCTTTGTGAAAGTGGATGTTGCAGGTGCTTGCACAAAGCATGATTTTAGTGCTTTCTCTCTTTCTACGATGGTGTTTCTCTTTCTTTCATCTTGGGTAAGTTTCCCTATGTCTTGGCATTGTGATTTTATGATCTTTGTTGTGTAGAATAGTGTGATTTCATTCTTTTTTGTTAAACCAATGGATTTCCATTACTTGTTAGTCATTATGTATTGTTGTTATAATGCAACCTATATTTTTTATATGAATAATAATAGTTAGGTTTGAATAAATTAGAACTTGTGATTATGTTTGTGTCCATGTTGACACTTTTTCTCGTACTTCACTTTTCAAAATCCCCTAGAACTTAGCACTCCCCATCCTTGTGATGATTTTAGCAAGAAAAGGAACTAGTATATATCAAAGTATTCAAGATCACACTACTAGGAATTTAAAAGGGTCACAAGAAGTGTAGTTCTATTTTAGACTTGTATACTTCTACAATAGAAATTGTATGCCACTAAGGCTTCATAAAAAATACAAAATATTAATATTCTATTCTACTCATTTTTTGATTGTTCGTTATTCAATGAGTGCTTTACTAGCTACTAAAATGTGTTATGCTTACATTCCTTACCGTGCACCCCATATTCTACTCATTTATTAATTGTTCGTTATTCTATGAGTGCTTTACTAGCTACTAAAATGTGTTATGTTTACATTCCTTACAGTGCACCCCATAATAGGGTTTTGTGTAAATTACAAACCTTTTGACATAGTTGTTCTACTCATTTCTTAATTGTTCGTTATTCTATGAGTGCTTTACTAGCTACTAAAATGTGTTATGTTTACATTCCTTACAGTGCACCCCATAATAGGGTTTTGTGTAAATTACAAACCTTTTGACATAGTTGTTTTGTGTTGTATGGACCAAAAATATTTTATGATACCATTGCTTGTTGTTTTGCATCATGTGAATCAGCCCAAGCACTTATTTAACTTCTTATAAATGAGAAAGTACTTATTTAACTTCTTATAAATGAGAATGTTTCTCATTTTAGATTGTGTCCATGTTAACAACATATGGGCGTCACTATATTTCTCCAAAGAGTAAGCACTTATTTAACTTCTTATAAATGAGAAAGCACTTATTTAACTTCTTATAAATGAGAATGTTTCTCATTTTAGATTGTGTCCATGTCAACAACATATGGACGTCACTGTATTTCTCCAAAGAGTAAGCACTTATTTAACTTCTTATAAATGAGAATGTTTCTTATTTTAGATTGTGTCCATGTTAACAATATATGGGCGTCACTATATTTCTCCAAAGAGTAACGACAAATTAATGAGAAGCTCATTCATTAAAAAGAATATACCCAAGAAATAATATAAACCTTGGTGTTCAAATCATTATCGTAAAAAATCACATTACTAGCCGTCATGATTCATAGAATAGTGAGTGTATGGCCAATTGGCATAAAATTTGAAGACATCGTAACCTCCAAAAATGGTCATCCATGTTCGGGTACACAGGGTACTCCCAAAGACCGAACACCTAGAGCAACCACTTCACACAAATAGATCACAGATCAATACACCGATGTTTTGACGTGGTTTAAACCCTCGAGAGGGAAACACTCCACGGCCTTGGCCAAATAGCTTTTACGGAGCAATTTATTATGCAAAGAAAGAAAGTTACAAATGAGCTTCTCATAATTGATCAACTAAACAATGACCCTCCATGCTCTTTAAATAGAGATCATGGACCAATCGGGTGTTAAGCCACGGATCAAGGTTAGGTATGATCTAAGAGAAGTTGAGCCATCGGATCACAACATATTGTGACCGTCGGATTAAATATTTACAAATGCATACTAATGCATACTAAAGAAACACACTTTTCCTAACGGATATATTACACAAGTTGATCTTAACTAACTCCTAAGTGTCTAAATATCTTAACATCCTCCCTTAAGAACAACATGGAATAGGATTGAAGAATTTACAAAAGTGACACTATTAGGAAAACGAAGGAAGCATTAGAGCCTATCCCCCCTTAATGACAAGTTCCTGAACTCCTAACATAGATCGAAGTTTAGAAAACTTCGCTTCTGTAAGAGACTTGGTGAAGATGTCTGCAACTTGATCATCTGTAGGACAAAAGAGCACTTCAAGAACACGATTATGAACAAGATTTCTGATGAAGTGCATATGTAGCTCAATGTGTTTGCTGCGTTGATGTAGGAATGGATCTTTGGCAAGCTTGATAGCACTTTGATTGTCGCACCAAAGTGGAGTAGGCTGCTGCTGCTCGAATCCAAACTCTGAAAGGATCTGTCGAAGCCATAAAGCTTCCTGACTGGCATTAACTGCGGCTCAATATTCTGCCTCTGCTGAAGAAAGAGCAAGAGCTTGTTGTTTCTTGCGAGCCCAAGTGACAAGTCCAGATCCCAGACTGAAAACATAACCTGCTGTAGACTTTCGATCATCAGGATCGCCGGCCCAATCTGAATCAGTGAAACCAACTAACAAAGGTTTCCCCCCTGTACTATAATGAATCACAAACTGAAGTGTGCCTCGAATATATCGAAGTATTTTTTTAGCTGCTTTCCAGTGACTTTCATGAGGTGTTCACATATCACGGGCAACACAACCAACGGAAAAGGAAAGGTCAGGACGGGAATGAGTCAAATATAAGAGACTACCAACAAGCTAAAGATACAAGATGGCATCTACTTCAGGTGAAGTACAAGTGGCAGAAAGTTTGACTCTAGACTAGAAGGGAGAAGGGGCTGGTGTATAATCTTCCATGTGAAAGCGACGAAGAAGGTCACAAGCATACTTAGACTGAGAAAGAAAGATTCCTTCTTTGGTTTGTAGGACTTGGAGACCAGGAAAATAATGCAAATGTCCTAAGTCTGACATTTCAAAATTTTGCTTAAGACTGGATTTCACATGGGTTATAAGCTTAGGGTCACTACCAGTAAGAATAAGGTCATCAACATAGAGAACAAGTATGATGAGATGGTTTCCTACTTTCTTGGTATAAACATTGGGGTCAGAATGGCATCTAGAAAAACCAGTGTCAAGGAGAAAGTTATCCATTTTGGCATACCAAGCTCTAGGAGCTTGCTTAAGGCCATATAAGGATTTCTTAAGGCGGCAGACAAGGCTAGAGTTATTCTGAACATATCCAGAAGGTTGTTCCATGTAAATTTCCTCTTGTAAATCACCATGTAAGAAGGTAGACTTGACATCCATTTGATGGACTTCCCAGTTATGTAAGGCTGCAAGGGAAAGAACAAAGCGGATGGAGTTCATTTTTGCGACCGTAGCAAAGGTTTCATTGTAGTCAATCCGTTCAACTTGGAAAAAACCTTTGGCAACTAACATTGCCTTAAGTCTTTCAACACTTCCATTTGATGCATACTTAGTTTTGTAGACCCATTTACATTTGACAAGTTTTCTTCCTTTTGGAAGAGGTACAAGATCCCAAGTATCGTTCGCCATTAAGGAACGATATTCTTCATCCATAGTTGCATTCCAATCTGGATTTCCTGAAGCTTCTGCAAAACTTTCTGGATCATGATTCTCGGAAACCCGAGCCAAAAGAAAAGAGGCTCGCTGAAACTGAGAACATGTTCAACGTTGATCTCCAGGATCACCGGCAAGATCATCAGCTGCTTCACATGTTGAACGGACCCATTGAGGAAGCACGTGTGTTGGTGCAACTGGAGGAACATGAGCAGGCGGAGGTGGATTTTCATCCTCACTGTCATCATCAGAAACTGGAGTTAGAAACCTGTCAAGGAAGTTGGAAGAAGAAGAAGGCACAATCGCCGAATCAGGCTCGCAGGCCAAAGATGGCACAATCACCGAGTTAGGCTCGCAGGCCAAGAGATTTTCATCAAATTTAACATCTCTTCTAATGATTACATCATGAGAATGTGGTTGAAGAAGTCTATAACTTTTTACACTTTCAAAATATCCAACAAATATGCACTTTTCACTTTTAGGCTGCAATGCTTTCCGTTTTTCATCCAGAATGTGAGCCCATACTTCACTACCAAACACACGGAAGTGACTTACATCTGGTTTAATTTTACTCCATGCTTCTTCCGATGTGATACCTTGTAATGTTTTAGTGGGAGTGCGATTAACTATGTAATTTGCACAATTAATGGCTTCAGCCCAAAATTGAAGACTTAGTCCCTTAGATTGGATCATACAATTAACCATTTCTTTTAAAGTGCGGTTCTTTTGTTCAGCTATACCATTTTGTTGTGGTGTATATGGAATAGTGTGTTGTTGTTGGATTCCTTGTTCAGTGCAGAAAGTACTAAACTTTTTGTTAACATATTCTCATCCATTGTCAGATCTTAACTTAATAATTTGATGGCCAGATTGTTTTTCAACAAGGGCCTTGTAAACCAAGAACATGTTAAATACTTCGCTCTTAAGTTTTAGGAAATAAACCCAAGTGCATCTGGTGTAATCATCAATGAAAGTTAAGAAATATTTGAATCCAGAAAATGAAGCAGATGGAAGAGGACCACACAAGTCATTATGCACAAGTTCCAAGGGAACCGAGGCGTGCCAAGAGGCACATTTGTTAAAACTGTCCCGATGATGTTTTCCGAGTACACAACTGGAACAAACATCATCCCTGCAAGATACCATCGAAAGACCTGTCACCATATTGTCTTTACATAGTTGTTGCAATGAGCGATAATTTAAGTGACCAAATCGTTCATGCCAAAGTTTGCTCAAGTTATCACTATGAACAACAAAAACTGAAGGAAAAGGGGATGACCCAAAGTTGTTAAATTTGTACAACCTGGTAATATTATCAACAATTCCGATAGCTAGGACCTGTTGAGGATCTTTAAAATCCTTGATTACAACTTGGTGAGGTGTAAACGTCACAGTTTTACCTTCACCAGAATGAGTGATCTGATACACTGATAACAAATTGCAGGAAATTCTTGGAACACATAGTATATCACTAAAATGACCATTATCTACTGGAACTATTCTAGCTCCTACAACACTTAGAGATCTATCATCACCAACAAATATTTGTTTGGTGTTACATTCATGCATAGTAGAAAAGATGGTTTGATCCTTAGCCATATGATAAGATGCTCCAGAATCAATGAGCCATTCATTTGAAATAAAAGAAGAAGATGCATTATAAGAATAACCGGAAGCACAAAGTGCATGTCCATGAGAGGTAGATTCTGAAGGCGAATCTAAGCTGATGTAGTGCTTCTTCATTGCTGCTTCCAAGGTTGCCATCTTCTTGAAACACTTAGATTCATCATGATTATCTTTTCCGCAATAGTTGCAATGACGCTCAGTCTTCTTGCCTTTTGGCTTGGATCCTTTGTCATTTTTTAAAGAAGGAGCTGACTGAGAGGGTTTAGGACCCTTGTTTGACTTATTATTTGCGAAAATTTTGTTTCTTAGGAGGCTTGGACTTTTCTTTCTGTTGAGACAATAAGGCTTTCACAGATGTATCTGCATTGTTAATTATTCCAAGATGGATGAGCTTATCTTGCTCTCTAATCAAAGAATCACAAAAGGATTCAAGACTAGGCTCTTCATAGCTAGCTGCATTCAAAGATTCTTTCATGGAGTAAAATGTAAATACAAAAACAGAATATGCAGGTCCAAGTTTGGAAAGAATATAATAAATGCATTGTTTGTCTTCCCTCTTAATCTTGCATTCTTCACATAAGAGTTTAAGAGTTTTGTACTTAGATAAATAATCTTGTATGCATGAAAAATCACTTAGATTTAAAGAAATCAACTCATTTTCGAGATTTCCATGAGAAATAGTTGGAATTAGTAAGTAAAATATCACAAGGGGCGGCCATATTTGTAAATTAATGGCAGTAAAAGCAGAAACCAATAGTCTGGATGCGAAGAGCTCAAATAAATAGGCGATTTAAAAAAAAACGGCACTAAAAACTGATTCGGTATGATGAAGTTATGCTTGAACAAAGAAAATGTTGAAGATGTCCCCAATAGTGACGTGGCAGCGAGAGAATGTCCAGTAAAAAAAAGAACCCCCATCTTCCCAGGATGAACCTTTGAAAATCACTTACAAAAAAGTTGCTTTTAAGTGAATCACTTTTGTAAAATAAGTGATTTCACTTTTATAATGATGTTACTTTAAATAGTGCAGCAATAAAAAAAAGTAACTTAAGTGACTCACTTTTGATTTTAGTTTTTTATTATTTAAGTGAGATGCGTTTTTACAATAAAGTAACTCGAAAATAGAAATTGCATGCACTTTTTCTTTTAAAAGTAACTTCCTAAGACTTGAACCCAAGACCTATTAAGGAATAAAGCAACTTTGAACCAAGTGAGCTAAATTAAAAGGTATGTAAAATATGGGAAGGAGGAAAAAAGCTTTTTTTTTTTTACTCTTCTCTCTCGATTTCCGTGCTTGCCTTTTTTCCTGCAAATCACACCACAAACCGAAACAAAAAAACTTTTCCACAATATTGGGGTTAGATCTCGTTAGCTTTCTCGGAAAGTCTACGTTTTCTCTTTGTTTCTAATTTGCTGAGATCGCGCAAGGTACAGCAAAGAGCATACGCAGTTGAAAAAAACTCTTTCCCTTTCTGTTTCTGATTCGCCGAGATCGCACAAGGTGCATGGCAAAGAACATACGCAGACAGGGAAAGCAACAATTCGAAACTAAAAAAATCTAATAATAAAACTAATAAAATATGAGATTTTTTCTTTCTTTAAAACAGAAATAAATAAATAAACGTCACTATAACATTATACCTTCAGATCTGATGAAATACGCGTTTCTAAAACAACCGATAACCGTTTTTGATCAAACGAAAACTATTTCCCAATGGAAACGACGCTCCGGACGCAATGGAACACCTCCCACAGCCCAGAAATGCACAGAAATACCAGAACCAGAAACCCTTTCAAGTTTCGGCAACAATAGTTCAAGATCTAGATCATAACCGGAAGCGGCTCTTCATAAAAGCTCTGATACCATGTTCGGGTACACAGGATACTCCCAAAGACCGAACACCTAGAGCAACCACTTCACACAAATAGATCACAGATCAATACATTGATGTTTTGACGTGGTTTAAACCCTCAAGAAAGAAACACTCCACGGCCCCGACCAAATAGCTTCTACGGAGCAATTTATTATGCAAAGAAAGAAAGTTACAAATGAGCTTCTCATAATCGATCATCTAAACAATGACCCTCCATACTCTTTAAATAGAGATCATGGACCAATTGGGTGTTAAGCTACGGATCAAGGTTAGGTATGATCTAAGAGAAGTTGAACCATCGGATCACAACATATCGTGACCGTCGGATTAAATATTTACAAATGCATACTAAAGAAACACACTTTTCATAACGAATATATTACACAAGTCGATCTTAACTAACTCATAAGTGTTTAAATATCCTAACAATCCGCTCACGGGAATGTCATATATTATAAAATAATTTGTACTTAAAAAAACTATTCTAATTTGAAATAGAGTTAAACTTAAGAAACAATTTCAAGTGGGATATATCTACATTATTTTTTTGCCATAAAACTCTTGTTGTAGTAGTTGTGTCATGATTTCATTTGCTTTTAAAACACAGGTGAAGATTATTGACTTGAAAGGACCTTTTGTATATGTATACTTGCAATAGCTTATTACTACATAATAAAATTCATGGTTTTGTTGTAGTAGGTGTCATGATTTCATTTTATTTTAAAACACACAGGTGAAGATTGTTGACTCGAAATGACATTTTGTATATGTACTTTTTTTTTTAGAAAGATAAGAAAGCCTTCAATTACTAATAAAAAAGAGAACTGTACATAATGTTACAAAAATGGTCTGTCTAAGAAATAGACCCATTGTCATCCAGAGACCCCCAATTTTTGTTGTTACTTCCCCTCCCATTACATAGCATCCTTGCCGCTTTAGCGCAGGAAATCAAAAAACTTCCATCTACAAACCAGCGTCCTTTACCCTTCACCCAATATACCTGGCTCAAGGCCATGAAAAAAAACATCCCATAACCCCGACTCAAGGTCGTTACACAGAAAACCAAGAACAAAAGCATCGCACAGACCGAATCATACTAAAAAAAGAAAAAAACCAGCGTTTCCCCTCGCTCGTCGTTGGAGGCGTCTCGTCTTCCAGAGAGCTCTCCACGTGAATCGTGCCTACTAAACAGGAACCATCGGAGGAAAATCATCTTGCACCGAATGACGATTGAACGGAGCCTTTGCAAGGTCCAGGGCCCCTTCTATATCCACTAGATTTCTCATCAAGTCCTCCTTCATATTACTGATAATCTGAGTCACCAAGTCGCCAAAACTCTCTCATTCCATCGTAGTTTTTATCAATATTTTCCTCATCACCCAGTAAGGACTCAGAACCGCGGCCAATCCCTTCTCCTCTATCCTCGATTGCATTTCCTCGTCCTCCATTATCAAAATTGTATCATCAATATGAGAGGGAATCCCCTCCATAAACTCTTGCCCTTGTTCACCTTCCGCTTGCCTCTACCTTTCCCCCCACATCGGCTATGCATCCGCTAGCGAGGAGCCATCACCACCTTCCAAATTTCCAATGCTTCAAGCATCCATCACCCCAACAGAGCATCAATACGTCTATGCACCTTGTCCTTCATCTCTTCAATCGTTAAAGCTCCTAATAATACCTTTCTCGAACCTCTCCTACCAGTACCAACATTATCTAGCTTCATCATGGCTCATGTACAGTCATTAATTGTGAGTGCAATGAAATCCCTGGTGATGCATCCTTCATCTTCCTTACCACCACTAGTTCCCATGCTTTCAGTGTACAAATCATTCAGCGCCCGAACATTCCTCCTTAACCACAACATCATTCCACTGTCGCCTTCCCCGAAGCTGTCATGTTCACTTAAATGGAACAACCTTCTCTGTTCCTTGACCTCATGTCCACTTAAATGGAGTTATGTAGGATCTAAGATCTTGGTTTGTTGAAGATTGTTCAACTATATATTGTAATCATTTTACATTAGATAATTGAATTGGTATTTACCATTCCTGTGTGTGAGCAAGCCTCTTTGCTCTGCACCTCTCCTTCTCTCTTGAATTTATGAATCAAACAACCCCTCAGAAAATACGGCAGCCAAGCCAATGCAATTCGCATTTAAACACCAGGCCGGAAAACACAAGTCCCAATCCAACCCTGCCCATCGGAGAAATCAGACGTCCAAAACCAAAACCGCAATCAAACACCATACCGAAAAACAGCAAACTTACCCCAACCATGTTAGTGTGCTCTGCACATTTGAAAAACAACAATAAATAAGCAACATAACAGCAGCTCCATCGCATTTAAATAGGTAGATCACAAAATGCTGCAGTGAAGAAGGTCAACTGGCCATCGTTGACGCCACCTTGCCGCCGGTCCTTTGGCACAGGAACCCAAGCCGACATCATGCCCAAGCAGGCAATGGTAGGGCAGAAAAATCCAACATTATAAAAAACAAAAAAATACAAACTCCATAGACTATAACCAAACCTTAATCCAACTACCACATGTTTGAATGCGCCGGGGGATTAATTCACGAAAGCGAAACATGTGTCCCCGTCAGTGACATAATAATATTGTTACAAAGTGTGATAGGCCATGACAATGTTGCAAGTAGAATGTGGCAGTCCAAGAGAAGATGTATTCGCTCTCTTGAATACATTCCAATATAATCAAAGGTCCAAGAGTAATAGCTGGAAGAATTTTCAAGGTACATGAAATTGTTAATATTGATGAAGTATTTTTTTCTTATTATTTGAAAGGTGGTCTGTCAAAGTTAACATCTTTAAATGGAGAATAATAAGAATGTAAAATCCAAAGTCAACAAAAAGCCTTCTTTCTCTTCGGGATTGCTATCTGTTTTGTAAAAGTAGAAAAGGCTTCCAAACACATCCATTGGAGCTTCCTAGTTTCGGCGCTTTTTTTTTCGTTCCCATTGTTTGCAGAACGTCTGTTATTGACTTTGAAAGTTGGCATTTTTATCAAATTATTTATTACTTATGAGAGATATGAGCAATGTATGGCAATGAAACTGTGCATAGACATGCCATGGATATTTGATTGGTGTTGAATAAGGAATTCTGGGTATTTTGACTATAAAGGAGAAGCACTATTAATAAAGGATTTTCTGTGTTTATCAATTACAAGTTTTTTAAGTGGGAGAAGCTCAGTACTCGCGATAACTCTGCTTATCATGCATTCATGTTTTCACCATGATTTGGGAGAGGCCCACAATGGATGGCTGTTCAAACTCAAATCTGTGTAATACAGCACAAATAGGATTTCTGGAAATAATTATATAAAAACTAAGTATTATTCAAAGTGAATTTGCGAAGCACTTCTCTGTTTAAATACAACCCAAGTAGAGATTTGTAAAGACTTGTATAAAAACTAACCATTATTTAAGGTGGATTTGCAAAGCACTTGAAATTGGGAAAAAGAAACAGCTACTGTCTTCCAGTATACTATTGCAAAAGATTTATTGAAGGCCATTTTTCTTTCAAGCATTTCATTATAGGACTTTTTAATACAGGTGAATGCAGTTAAAATTGAATGACTGAATAGATTGGTTTTGAAATAAACCACAGAATCTGACTAATGCACTTGTAGCATACTTTATAACATAATATTCAAAATTTATAATGTACAACATTATACGGTGAAGCCCTTCTACAAAATGTCATTTTCTCTTTTTCCTGTTTTATAATCAAAATGCAATAATTATTTACATCATGCAATGAAGCCCTTGCTACAAAACGTTCATTCTTTACCCTTTCATTCTCAAAATATAATATAGTATAAATGTTGCAAGAGGTTACTGGAACTAAATATTGAAGAGAAAGAAAGGATAAAGATGTTCTGAAAACGGGTTTTATGCCTCTGTAAAAGCTCTTATACTGCACTTGTATTTGGAGAGAGAAGATGGAAGAATGAAGATGAACACAGATTATAATGCATTAGATCAAGCCCTAGTACCCTTATAACCAACAGGTCCATATTGCTGATTTGTGCTTAGCAACTTAAAGTTGAAGTCTGTTTACCGCTGTCCACTATCTTGCAGATCTGGAGGCCTTGCAAAACTGATCGCTACAATCACATGGTAAAGGAATAGCAGCTAAGCTTATTTAATGAGTGACATTATTTTAAATCTCAGTCCATTTAGGACCTAATACTCTGTTTCATATTTAATAAGAGAATTCAACCCTCGCTCAATAAACTAGCAGGTCATTAGCTCTTTTTTGTGCCTTGCATGGGTCACTGCTCTTTTTCATACTCTTAGCCCCCATTCATATACTTGGACATTGCTAGCATATGATAAACAGTTGGCGAAGCATATGGCAGATGAATTAGTTGAAAGGTGCATGGAAATATTGGTGGCAAATGCCCTTCTCACACCAACCAGGGATAGATTATAATGAAACTTTTGTTCCTACAGCAAAACAAAAGAAATCTGTTAGGGCATGTAGACAGCAATCCTGTAAGCACCCATTGGCAGTTACGGAGCAGTTTTTTGCAGCTTCAACAGGTGCAGTCTTAGTGCAGCAAAAGGGTACCATACCTAACTCAAAATTGTGCAAAACTGTTGAAGATGAATCTACCTACAAAGGGATGATATTGTTGTGTAAATAAACACAAGGAACAGACACTTCTATTTCCCATAGCCTACCATGTAAAGCATCATAGTTTCCACAATAAAAAGAACCAATCTAACAAACAATATCATTTTAAATAACCTTAAAAATCGATGGGCATATTGAAACTTTGATTTGTGACAAGGAATGAAAACCCCATTGTAGGATTTATAATTTTGCAAGTTAAGAGACAAATGGAACCATTAGAGCGACAACAAAAATTATTGACTTTGATTCACATAGTGTAAAACAAGTCTTCTGTCTGAAATGAAACAGTCCACAAATCTATGCATGGGAACCGTCACCCAGCAGTACTAAAACAATGTACTCTATTTTGAGCCCTGTGCAGCAACTCCGGAGACAATAACTATAGAGATTATTGTCCCAAGCCCTTCTCAATATTTATGGAATCTCCCTTCATAACGAAAAATGTGCATAGCTCATTGGTCAACATTAGAGTTGAAGCCCTTCCATGGTGGGTTTCTCATGGCAGAAGATGATGCTCCTCCCCTTGTTCTATAGTTACCTGGCAAAGTGTCGTGAGTCAACACAACAAAAAGAATAATACAACATCCAATACACCAATAAAGAAAACCTCAAAAGTAAATATATCACAATTGCCATGACAGTTTAGAACACAGCATTTGTCAAACCTTGGAAATCACCAACTGGATAGTTGGCCATCAACCAGGCATGTTCGGTAGGAGGAAGATCGCTACAAGAATCTCCTACATCTGAAATATAGCAAGCAATTCTGATTGTTAACCATATTGATGTGTAAAGCAATACACACGTTAAAGAATGGCGATGCCTAAAGAGTTGATAACATAGCATTTTTCCAAACCTTGCAGATAACTTGGAGACTTGTCAACCAGTTGGGCATGTTTCAAAGGAGAACAATTCCTTGATTTCTTGTATCTATAATTAAAAAATAAAATAGTCATTATAAACCACATTGGCATGTAAACTTTGTTTACAACATACAAAAGTCCCATCAAACGTACCTGGCATAGCAAGAAAAGTTGGATGCCCTTGCGTCTCCATTTGACCTTGGATTGGTGCCACGGTTGTGGAGTGTTGCACCTCTGCACACATCAATGCAAAACATCTTAAAGAATGGCAATACCTAAAAAAAGAGTAATTGACAAAGAGCTGATAACATAGCATTTTCCAAACCTTGCAAACCACCAATTGGAGACTTGTCAACTAGTTGGGCATGTTGCAACTCCCTATGGCTTTGAATTGACGGCACGATTGTGGATTGTTGTACCTCTACAAACATGAACACATCACATAGATATGAAACATACAATAATTCAAAATTTGCTTTTACATCATATGAAAAGTAACATGAAATGTACCTTCGTGGATTGTTGCACCTCTACAAACAATAATACACCACATGTTACAGAATGGTGATGACTAAATACACTAATCTAAACTCATTACTCTCGTCAATCCATGAAACTAACCTGGGACCATAGGCAATGCATTGTTTGATCGAGGACATCCCCGCCTGATGAGGTATTGAAACTGAAATGGTTCATATTTAGATGCATGGACATTCATACTAATTTCCAAACCATTGTTTTGCTTTCTTCTTTGTTTCTTTGTAGACCTAAGGAAACTTTTCTTCCTCTTCAAAGACGAATTGAGAGCATCCAACCAACTGTGAAGTCAAAATCCATAATGTGTAACTTGTTAGCCTCGTCCAACATTTTTTTAACCATATCAATCAATTGTTTGGTCTTGTTCAAAGTAGTATGGGGGTTGTTTTGAATCAACTGTAGGTAATTAAACAACTCCTTTCTAGCCAATGAAGAGCCTCAACATCTAAATCAACACTATCAATGGCCATAAGAGTGGTGCCGACATCTACATTGAGGTTCTGGGGCTCCATATGTGTTTCGGGAGGGTCGTTGAATGTGTTAGCCATTGCATCCTAATGAAGTAATGGATATGAATCACTTGAGTGGAAATATAACCGACTTTTATGGCATGCTTGCAAATATTGCCATGAATAGACCATGGGCATTCACTCACTATAAAATTTGAGCAATACCAATTGACAAGGCATTTCTTATTACGATTTGTTTGGCTCCTCACACAATAAACATGAGGTGTGATCTCATGAGGGCAGCAATCACTATCTGGAATTCTTCTAACTTCTTCCAATGAGGATTCAATTGGTTTTTATTTCTTGTAGTTATTCATGTATCTTTTTTTCGAAATTTCCTTGAACCAATAACAAAGTTCAACACTTGTTAGGAGCATGTACAACAACCAATCCATCCTACGTGCACATTTTTTCCTTCGATCAGATAGGAAGTTTGTCCCCAGGTAGCAATGGTATGACTCAACAGCATTATCGGTCTCCTGATTTGCATAAGAAAAATCTCGTTAGCCTTCAAACCACATCCCTAAATGTAAAAAACTAAGTTAGTGCAAGTATATTATCTTTATGAAAGACAAAATAGAAAAACCAGTAAGAGTTTGTGCACATACAAATCTCATCACCCACAACCCAATTCTTGTGGAAATAATCTAACTTCTACTCACTTGCAAGTTTGCTAAAATAAATCCATGGACTGCTTCATCCACATCAAATATTTCAAAATTTACTTGTAATGTAATGTAATATAAGATGCATAAGAAATAAAGAAAGAATTCCTGTTGACTGCTAATTGACATTGAAATGTTGGTTTCTGGTAATTATTTCCAGCCCTGATGAATCTGGTTCTGGTAGAGCAACATTTCACTGGAATGCCTTCCCCTACAAGTGCAGTGAATTTCTACAAGCATGGGGGGTGACCAACAGAAGTCGTTAACTGCTTGAATAATCAAGGCTCTGAGGGTACCATTGCCTAATACAGTTCTGTTCTCTGTATTTTTCTACTTTTGAACTACCTGAAGGAATTAATGAATCAGAAGCAATTCTGCTTATGTACTCTGAATAAGTTGATTGACTGCTACTATGATTGCTAGAACATGTTGTAAAACCATATTCTGCAGGGTAGGAATTAAAAATGATGCTGTAAAATCTTAAACCAAAAAACTGATTTCCCCTCTTATTATTTTGACTCGGTGGAAAAAAACCATTTCACAGTCCATTTCCCCACCTATAATTTTGAGCTAATGGAAAAACACCATTTCACAGGCCATTTCCCCTCTTGTTATTTGAGCTAATGGAGAAATATCATTCCTTTCACACCAATTCAGATCACTCCCATATTTAACCAAGAATAAGTCAATTTGGTATAAATGAATAGCAAACAGTAAAATACGGTGTCTTTGATTCCTTAGTAAAATGGCACATTTTAGGTCTAGTGCTTTCAACTTTTACTTTTACATACCCCATCAGATCCTAAATTAATATTAAACTATGTCAAGGATCACAATCATAGGTTGCACCCAACTGAAGGGAATGCTACTCTCATTTGTTTTGCCATAGAATTGTACAGTGTACCTATTCTACCATTGTATTATTCAAATATATATTTTCTACTGTCTATTGGCTAAGCACCTTATGTCATGAATGTCCTCATTGATTCTTGTAGCTATCATGAAGTACACAATATTTAGTTTTAACAAGAAACTCAAGGGTTGCAATGCGTGTATACACAGTTACATAAAACATATGCAATTGCATGTGCAAATGGATGTTTGTTGGGAAATATCAGAATATTTTGGGAAGACATTCCAGGGGTGAAATTCTACACAGTTATGTAAAGCAAATACAATTGCATGTGCAAATGGAAGCTTGTTCAGAAATATTAGAATATAAAATCAACCAAAGAGGGATGTCCATGAGCCCTTGCTTTATTGTAATTGTTAAAGATCTTATAGAGCATAAAAGCAGATAATTCAGTTATTACCAATTAGCTATATGATAGAATAAATCACAATGTTTTCTCCTGCTCAAAGATAATTGTCCTAAAGATTGCCAACTAATGGAAAACTCTAATTCTACGTAACTTTGATGTTAAAGAGTACAACCTCAGTAGGCCTAACAGTTAAGAACATGTGTTATCCCCTTGGAGGTCACGGGTTCAATTCTAGAGGGGGGCAGAGTATGTACATGTCTAAGCAAGCTGTTGTTTGCAGATATTTGTGTGGGGGTCTGGCAAGATACCAGCAACCTCATTCTCGCTTACAGGCTTGAGAGTGGGAAAATCTGTATTTCCCAGGCAGATCTCAATGCCCAAAAATTTCACTGTGGAAAACTTTGATGTAAAAGAAATGTCCTATTATAACAGCCTAGACTCTACTATGAACTCCAGAAAAACAAAGAAAGCTGAGCACCAGGGCTGATAGAAGCCAATGAACCCCAAGGCATGAAAATCTGTCATAATTTTGGAACTTAATAATTCTGTGTGAAAAAAAGAGAATTGTGAACTAATTAAACTTTATAATTAACCCACTGACCACTAGATCAACCCAATATATCAAAGAAAAATCATCTCAGTGGTCTACGCTTAAACACTGAAACAGAAAGCAATTAGGAAAAGTTAAATGGCATAATCTAGCAAAACTTGGAATGTTCAACAGCATGAAATACCAACATAGTCGGTACTTTCCTTAGATTGTTAACATGTTAACATCGCTTTAGCAAGCTGAAACTACAAACAGAACTTTGAATGCCATTCTGTACAATCAAAAATTAGTCAGTACTGAAACAAATGTCCACTTTTCACAACATCCTTTAATTTAATTTAATTTCAAAATTCAATTTAATTTCAGATGGAGTCTTAAATAGACAAGGTGCTTAAAGTAACAATGGCATCAGGTGCATATAAGTTGATGTGGCCAGTAATTAATCTATATATGTGGAAAGGCAGCTATTGAAACAATATTAAAAAAATGTTGCTAATGTTTGTTTAAGTTGTAGCAGGATATGCTACAGACTATTGTAAGTATGTGTTGTAATTGAAAAAGGAGCCGTTGAGGACAAGTGTTGGAAATTAATGATCTATTAAAACTTAAAAGCTATCAGCTCAATGTTATAATCAGGGGATCTGGCTTAATAAGTTAATTCTGTAGGGTAGTTAGATGGATCCTATGTGTAGATATATCCATGGTGTTTATATATAGTATGGTTGAGCTACTAGAGCATAAAGAAATAGGTTGGAGAAGTAAGACTTGCCTGCAGAAGGAAGCAAAGGTTGTAGTAGCTCCAGGGTCAGCCATTCCAGAGAAGGCATAGAGGATCATATATGTTGGATGAAGAGTAATCTCCACCTTCCCTATTTAGTGAGTCTAATAAAGATGTACTATTTTGCCTTCAGGAACGGGTGGGTAAGTGGCTGTCCATAATGATAACAGGGAAGAGTGAATTTTGTAACAATGGTATCAGGTGCATATTGATATAAGTCGATGTGGCAAGTAATTAATCTATATATGTGGAAAGGCAGCTATTGAAGCAATATAATGAAAATGTTGCTGATGATTGTTTAAGTTGTAGCCAGATATACTATCTGTTGTAATTGAAAAGGGAACCCTTAAGGACAAGTGTTGGAAATCAATGATTATTAAGACTTAAAAGCTTTTAGTTCAATGTTACAATCAGAGGGCGTGCTTAACAAGTTAGTTCTGAAGTATTGTTCCTTGTACAGTAGAGAAACATCTATCTATTTCAACATTTTTCTTGGGCACAGCTTATCCAGAAAAATTGGCTCAATGCAGGTTCTAAATGAAGGTTGCGGTGAGGGTACACGTGCTTGTGCCACTAATAGTTATTGTATATATTGTGCTCCAATGCTGTTTTATATTGGGATCACTTCTCAATAGTGTTAAATATTATCCTAAAAAAGTTCAGCATAGCTCCAAATGGATGATTCTGCAGAAATGCGATAACATTTGAGTTCAAACTGTTGGCTTCTTACCTATGGGATAAGAATGGACTTGCTCAAGGATATCATCTATTAATGTGGACTTGCTCAAGGATACCATAGGGATTCTTTGTCTTTGATGCATAAATTCTTCTCTTTTGTTTGGCTTCAGGGAACGTGTTGTCAATATAATCAGCGGCAAGATCCACTATCAATATAATCAGCGGCAAGATCCACTATCAATATAAGCAAGATCCACTATCTTTCCCATTTCATTGTCCACGTGAATCAAATCTTCAAACCACGTGACCTTCTCCAGTGTTATATATTTGGCTTCAGGGACAATGTTTCTCCCATTTCATTGTCCACGTGAATCAAATCCTCAAACCGCATGACCTGCTCATGCTTCCACGGGACGTTGAAACCGGTGAACTGTTGCACAATCTCTGAAAACAAAATCTTTTATTAGTCAATAAAGGACAATTTGTTTAACTAGAAGAAGAGATCCTATCCATATTCATCAACCACAAATTGAAAATATTAAAAGATAGCTAACATTAAGAGATTCTGCAGAAATGCAATAAAATTTGAGTTCAAACTGTTGGCTTCTTACCTATGGGATAAGAGTGGACTTGCTCAAGGATATCATCTATTAATGTGCATAGCTGTACTCGGTAGAATTATTTATGTTGCCGAAGAGAGCGTCTTTCCTGTACAGATATATATTTAAAATTTTCTACATTTACACATCATAGAACCAATACACTGTGGGGGCATGATCAAGGGCATACTATGCTCAACAGTTCCTGAAAAATATTGAATTGAAATGATTTTTCCACATTTAGGGCATAAATTTATTCTTCTTACCTAAGGTCTCAATTGATAATGCAATTTCGTATTTTACCAATGATTTTCGCTTTCTCTGTTTTTTTGGCCAGTTTTGAAGATCAAGGATAAGGTGATTAAAGCTTTGCTTTGCTAAAGATGGAGGTAGAGCCACAGCCATAACAAATTCAAGCAATCTGCATAGCTTTGAACTAATCTAGCAGGTTCGTTTAAATGACAACTAGTTCCTATTATATTCAGATTTCTTTTTGAATTCACAACCGTAGAGATCCTTTTACGAGATAGGTTCTGGTATTTACTGATCTCTTTTTTATTTATAACATGAGAGATTCTGATCATTATCGAATTCATCGTTTCACTGCCGGCTGTTTAAACAAATGAACCAGATAGTCAAACCAGGGAACAAGATATTCCTAAGTTACCAGAAACGGCTGAGTGGCACCCCGGAAACACCATTCCCCGTTTCAGATACGGAAACGGATTCAAAACGGGTGGCATTCGGCATTGATACGTTTCTATGGGAGCTGATACGAATCAGCAGAAATGGAAACGGAAACGCTGGAATTGGATACAGATCAGCCGGAGTTGGAAACGGATCCGTCGAAAGGTGATACGAATCAGCCGTAAAGGGGTACGCATCACCCGGAAAGGGATATGGATCCGGCATTTGACAAAAAATCGTGATCCAGCAAACAAGCTCCGTTTTCGATTTTTTATTGAAGATTGCGCTCGCTGGGACCAATACATACCTCCGGCTAATCCCTATCCATTTTCAAGTTTCAACCCGTGCTACTGCTCACTGTGCCTGTCAAGGTCGCTGGTTTGATCCCTATCCATTTTCAAGTTTCAACCCGTGCCCGTTTCAAGTTTTTAGTTTCAACAAGTGCTACTGCTCGCTGTGCCTGTCAAGGTCGCCGGTTTGAGTTTAGGTTGAAGCTTGAAGGTCGTTCAAACTTCAAAGTCGCTGACCAGTTCGACTCTCAAGTGAAGGTTGAAGCCTGAAGGGCCAAGGCAGCTCGTTATTACAGTGTTCGAGTGAAGCTTCCAGCTGACTGTTAGTGTTACAGTGTATTTGCAGCTCAGCCTCGCTACTGTTCCAGTGGCAGCATACGTCCAAACTCCAGGCATGCTGAATTTTTTATTTTTTTTAATTTCTTTTTATTTTAGGTAAAAGTTAAAAACTTAAAAGTAAAAGTTAATTTTTTTTAAATTTTTTTGCGTAACTATTATATTCGACAATGAGCACAAGCCACTTTTTATAGATTCTACCATTTTTAATATTTAAATTTTATACTCTTGGTGTTATAAACTAATAGTGTAAGTGGATGCTTGCTATATGTCATTTTTTATACATTTTTTAATACATTTTGTATTCTTTCTACATTTTTTTTATTCTTTGCAATATGCCATATGGTATATGGTTATAATTTATAAACAGTATTGACAAATAAAAATTATTTAACCACCCTCTATTTTGTAAATATTTTAATTCAGCCAATGAACATTGAACTGCCAAAAATTGTTTGATAGTAGCCTGTACGCTTCATCCAAGCCACTTCTGCTCATGAGTGAACACACTTTAGAAACTTCTAAGTTCTGTCCCGGGATGACTGCTCATGAGTGAACACACTTTAGAAACTTCTAAGTTCTGTCCCAGGATGATACTACTTTTATCATTTATGAGCTCTATTCTCCATTTTAACTTTGTTCTGGGGGAGTTTGGATGATACTGAATGTTTTTTAAGTAAATACTCCTGAGGCTTTAAGCTTCAACATACAGACAAACTCTAGCAAGCAATGCATGTGATTGTTCATGTTTAAACTTTAGATTAACCTTTGTTTTTATATTTGTAATTAGATCTGCTGCATGGATTTATTACACCAGCCTAGATCCAAAACCTAGGCTCTATCAAGCGCCGAGAGGGATCAAATCTCCCGAGGTGCAAACCTATCCTCGAATAGCTCCTTGAGTGCAAAAGAAACTTCAAATCAAGAAGGAGATTATTCTCTGAGTGCAATACTCGGCTATAATTTTATTAATGGCCGACATAATATTTATTACTTTTTACTTTGTATTATTCTTTTTTGTTTATGGCCGACATGTTACAACATCTCCCTCATACTCGTGTAACGTTACTTGACAAACGTTACAACATCTCCCTCATACTCGTGTAACGTTACATGGACACACGTTACAAGATCTCCCTCATACTGTGCTGTAGAGCGCCTCTTGACGCAACCAGGGAGGGAAAAAACAACCAATAATCTGTAATTATGAAAGTATTAGATGAGGATTGAAGGGCAGAAGTATCTCAAGACTCGGGGGTATAATATACATTGTAAATATAAAAAATATATATATATAACTTGAAACTTGAAAGTTAGATGCATTATTAATTTATTTTGTGCTTTTAAAATTATTTTGATGCATTATTTGGTTTGGTGGGGCATGGGTTCAAACTTCAAACTCAAAGTCAAACTGGTTCTGTTTTATATTTTCTGTTTTGAAATTTGATGCATTATGTGGTTCTCTTTTCTTTCATTATTCTGTTTTTTATTTCATTTCGTGCATCTGTTTTCTATATTAATAGCTTTACAAGTTTACTCTATTGTAATTTATTTAGAGCTAGTCCATAACTGGAGTATAACTATTGGTATATTTAATGATCACTGATCACTTTGTATATTTCTGAACCTGCAGGGTATAGCAGCACAGCTTACTATTCATCTGCATCATGGAATCGTCATCTGTGAATGTTGGGGGGCAAGAAATTGAATCTGCCCCTAGAGAAAATTGATCCAAAGTCTCCTCTTTGGAAAATGTGACTGTTGTGGGGAAGATCCAAGGAGGGGGCTCATTAATATGGATTTGCAGTGAATGTCAAAAGGAATTCAAGGCACCAAGGTGAAAGCACATTTGCTTGGAATAAAGAACGCTGGTATTCGAGTATGCACCGGTCCACCTAGATCGGATGGAAAAAATGGAAAGGGTTTGAGTTGCACCGGTGCAATTCCGCCAAGCATGTGCAAAATCTAACCACAAGAAAGCATTTTAGATGGGTTGAAAAGATTCTAAAGGTGTTTAAATGGCCTTTTGGACAGGATTACAGCGACCAAAATCGTCCTCAAGTGGCGAGAACGTGAGCACGAGCTCGACAACGCTCAAGCAGAAAATGATCCCCAATGTATAGTCACATTGAGGAATTGTGGCTTGCTCAAGTACTTCCGAGTGGCGGGCATGAGTGCCCAAGTACCGTTGTTGTCATATTTGGTCCAATGCTAGGACCCGGTACAACAACACTTTCAGATTGGTGAGCACACTTTGAGTATAGATGTTGAGGACAGCAAAGAAAAAATAGCAAAGTATAAGAAAGAACAGGATGAGGCAGATGCTAAAGCAAATTAATGAAATGCTGCCTTTCAATTCAAACAACCAACAAGAATGGGGGCACATTCATCAAAGATTACATTTCCCTCTCATGAATTTGGTAGTCTTTCAAGTTCAAACTCAAAGCGATCAAACAACCAACAAGAATGGGGGCACATTCATCAAAGATTCCATTTCCCTCTCATGAATTTGGTAGTCTTTCAAGTTCAAACTCAAAGCGGTTTAATTTGGGACCACTTGAAAAAAGTTTTAATAATGATGCTCGAGGCACAGCGGATGAAGCTATAGGCCGGTGCATTTATGCAAATGGCCTTCCTTTTAACCTTCTGCGATCTCCTTACTGGGCAGAAATGATTAGAGAAGTTAATAAGGCCCCAACAGGATATGTTGGCCTTGGTTATGAGAAGATCCGCACTACACTGTTGACAGGTGAGAAGTTACGTTTGGAGGGTGCATTGAACCCCATTCGTAATTCATGGCGCATATCAGGGGTGTTCATCATTTCTGATGGATGGAAAGATCAAAGGAATAGGCCTTTGATCAATGTGATTACTCAAAGCCCTAAAGGGGCAATGTTTTTGAAGGCAATGGATTGTGAGGGGCAGCAAAACAATGCTCAATTCATTGCCGACATCTCGATTGAATCAATTGAATCTGTGGGGGCAGAAAACGTTGTCCAGGTCATAACGGACAATGCAACAGTGTGCAGAACAGCGGGCCTAATTGTTGAAGGCAAATATCAACACATCTTTTGGACCCCTTGTGTTCATTCATTAAACCTGATGTTGATTAAGATGGGAACTCAAATTGAGTGGATGCGACTTATTTTCGAAGAGGCAAAGGAAATACAAGGCTTCATCACAAACCACCACATGTCCCAAGGAATTTACAGGGGATTTGCCAAGTTGGAGCTTCTCAAGGTACCAAAAATTTAAAGATTAAAGTTTAAACTTGTAAAGTTTGTTTCATAAATGTTAGGAGCTTAGGACTCTAAATTTTAATTTTTAAATTTTAATTTATTGAAATCTTGTCACTTGCAGGTTGCAAAGACTCGTTTTGCCTCTCACATCAAAGTCTTGACAAGGCTTATGCAGGTGAAAGAAGCCTTGCAGTGAATGGTATGCAGTTCTCTTTGGAATCAATGGAGGCAATCCCAAACTGAAAGAACACAAGCAGTGAAGAGGTTGGTTGTTGATGATGAATGGTGGGATAAGGTGGAGTACCTCTTGGCATTTACTAAGCCAATTGTGGATTTGCTACGCATGTTTAACACAGGTAGGCCCAGTTTGGGAGAGGTGTATGAAGGCATTGACTCCATGATAGAGAAGATACGATTGGTCATCAATGCCAAGGAGCATGATCCAGATGAAGTCTTTTACAGAGAAGTAAAAGACATATTGACCAAAAGGTGGAACAAGATGACCACTTCATTGCACGTTTTGGCCTATGCAGTGAATCCTAAATATTATTCTGCAGAGTTACTAAATGATTCCGAAAGAACTACACCAAACAATGACCCAAAAGTCTCCCAAGGGCTTAAGAGAATTGCAATCAATGGTATGCAGTTCTCTTTGGAATCAATGGAGGCAATCCCAAACTGAAAGAGCACAAGCAGTGAAGAGGTTGGTTGTTGATGATGAACAGTGGGAGTGGAGTACCTCTTGGCATTTACTAAGCCAATTGTGGATTTGCTACGCATGTTTGACACATATAGGCCCAGTTTGGGAGAGGTGTATGAAGGCATTGACTCCATGATAGAGAAGATACGAGTGGTCATCAATGCCAAGCAGCATGACCCAGATGAAGTCTTTTACAGAGACGTAAAAGACATATTGACCAAAAGGTGGAACAAGAAGACCACTTCATTGCACCTTTTGGCCTATGCAGTTAATCCTAAATATTATTCTGCAGAGTTACTAAATGATCCCGAAAGAACTACACCAAACAATGACCTAGAAGTCTCCCAAGGGTTTAAGAAAACTATTTGTAGACCTTGATATTGCCTATCAGATTCGTGAAGAGTTTTCGCATTTTGAGGGATCTGAGGGTTTGGGTGCAGGTAATGATCCTTTAACATCTTAAGAATCAAGATCATTGTTATTTCCTATTGGTTTCTTATTCATTTCATATTTGTTTAAGATCTAAGGGTTTGAAGTTTTAAATTTGGTTTGAAGTCCAATTAATTGGTGGAACTTCCATGGTGGGGAAATTCCAAATATCCAAAAATTGGCCGTCGAGATCGTCACAAGTTGTTAGTTCCTCATCAGCAGAGAGGAACTAGAGCACATATGGCTTCATCCATTCGGCGAAGCAAAATAGATTGGGCTCCAAGAAGGACGAGGAACTTGTTTATGTCCATTCCAACCTTCGCCTTTTGTCACATAAGAACGATGAATACAAATCGGGGCCCACCAAACTATGGGATCTAGAACCAGAGTTATCTGGATATGAGTTTCCCTGTTGTATCGTAGTGTTTTGAAAACTGGTCCAATTCGAACCGGAACAGACCGGTTTGACCGACCAAGTGAAATGAACACCGAACCGACGGTCGACTCGGACCGAGATCCGATTTGGTAATGAACCAGTCCTGAATCAACTGGTTCATTACCAAACCTGCCCTAACCGACCGGTTCCATAATAACCCGGCCGGCCAGCTAAAAAAACACATCCGCAGGCCAAAACAAAAGAGAGAAGCATGTAAAAATTATCGCATAAATGTATCATACAAAAACAAAAGATAGAAGCATGTAACTAAGGGAAAAAGGCAAAAACATGAACAAGTGTACAATACACATAAAATTACGGTTTTAGCCCGATCATAAAGAATAACAAAGGTTGACTGGCAATCATACTGTGACCTGAGTATACAATGTAAAAAGTAGCATCTCTAGCAGGTATGATATTTAATAAAATTAAAAAGTTAGACTTCTATTTGTTCTAATTTTTTAGCTTCTTTTTTTATCATAAAAGAATTTCTTAAAGTAGTTCCTTGACAATAACAAACTCCTTGACAAAATATCAAAAAGCAGTCTTCTAAATGTTAACAAAATACCTGAGAAAATATCAAAAAGCAGTCTTCTAAATGTGAAGTCTCTACCTGAAAGAGGCAATGGAAATTTTAAAAAGTTCACTGATAAATTTGCAAAAATATCTGTGTACTGAATTCAAAGTCCCTAATATGTGTCTAATGGTTTCAAATATACATATTATGTGTCTAATGGTTTGAAATATAGCTTGGAATGTTAAATATAATTTTTATGATTAAAATTGTAATTTTTTAATAGTCTGGTTCATTGAAATCTAACTGCTCCGATTCATTACCAGTTCCGGTCCGAGTTGACCCCTGACCGGTTTGATTCCCGGTTCCGGTTTTTAAAACATTGCCGTATCGTACCCAGATTTTTTGAAAATTTGTCGTATCCGTGTCCCCCCCTTGTATCCGTATCCGTTTTTGTATCCGTTTCAGTGCAACTTAGAGATATTCAATCGCTTGAACGAAACGACGAGAAAAGAGAAGTGATTATCGGGCACAGTGTAGCTCGAAGCAACTGAGAGCGAACCTAGCCACGGAGCAACAACAAATCTCTGGTTTTTGGGTTGGTGATTGCCTTTCGAATGGAACGGACAATGTGAGCAGAGGAGGGTGACGAGGGAATTCAAGCTGGAGTCGCCAACCAACCACCCTGAGAATTAATGCACGTCCAGTCCAGTGCAACAATGGGACTATGCTTCAAGCAGAGGGAGGTGAGGACAGGAGTCTCGTGGGGACAGCGTTGACAGTATAGTGCTCAGATAAGTTATCGCCAGAGATGGTGAGGGGATGGCCAAAGACGTGACAGAGTAGTCTAACGCCATGCGAAATCATCGAAGCATTAGAGTAATCTGATGCTTTGAATAACCTTTGAATACCATAACTAAACTTTACCATTTGCAAGAAATGGCGTTGTAACATATAGCATGTATCGTATGCAAACTAAGGTTTATCAGGTATAGACTTTAATTGCCTTTATATAGGGTTTTAAACAAACAATGAACTAGTCCAAAAGTCTTCCAATGGTATCGTTGTGGTGTAAATCTATTAGGATGAATATGTTTATGTTAATCAATGCACCTCAAAACTCCCAAGTGATATGGGTAAACTACCCTACCTCCTCACATATGGCTTTTGGTCGGAATAGATTCTTTGGTGCGAAATAGAAATTACAAGATGTTTTGAGTAGAGGTAGTTTACAGTTCCGGCTAGGTTGGCATACTGAAATTTTTAACCAGCTCATGATTTTCTCCAGGTAAATTTCTAGAAACCATTCTTACTGTACAAGCTTTGATCATTAAAGAAATCGTTTCAAAGTTTAATTTGTTTCCCGTTTGATCCAGGGTTCTCATGCATATGTAATTTTTAGTTACCAAAGAAATAATTTCAGAGCTAATACTAAAGCAAGGTTTCACTTTTCAATTGTATAAGCACTCCAAAAATATATATATATATATGTAGGGTATCTACTTTTTCGTTTTATCTTGAAGGAGAGTGAAAGTCAAATCTCTAAACAACTATGGCCTACCAAGACATCAATGAATTAATCCCTGGTTCAATTATGAGTTATAAAATCACTTGTATGGCCAAGGTATAGCAATCATATTCAATTACTACTTATGCTTTCGCCATAAGAGTATTAATCTGTTTGAAATCGTTGTCTAACTGTTTAGGTTTTTGTTTCTCCAGGTTTATAGGTGTCGACCTTGTTAGCTTAACCAAGTATCAAGGTTTTCAATCCTTGTTTCATTCTTTTGTTATACTTGTTAATTTTCAAAAAAATGAAATTAACATATATAAGCCAAGGTAATTAAAATTATATAAGTGTTTAAAGCACATATGCTTCCATTATGTATAGTGTGGACACTTATTATTCTCGGTTGGTTTAAAGATCTCTTAATCTCTCCCATGTTTGTTATAGGCTTGTAGTCTTCAGATCTTTAGAATGGTTGGACATTATAGCATCAATGTTATTGTCCTTTACAAGCTTTTGACAATCTTAGTTCTTTGTTCGGATTTGTAACTTTCTTCTATAGACTGGAGTCCTTAAGATTCCCATGTTCATTGGAAAATATATTCCAAGATCATCTAGGCAATTTACTAATCTAGAGACATGTATTCATCATGATCACAAAGTGCCTAAAAAGATATTTGGAATCAAAATTTGTGCAGCCATAACTAAAAAGAGCTTAAGGATTCCTTGTAATGAAGACTATTCTCTAGTTAGAAACTTCCATCATTAAATTGATGCAACACTAAGGGCAATGCCAATGGTGACATGAAAAGATTTATTAGACCTGGCCTATTGTGAATTCTATGGTTTCAAATGTTCTCTATTCAACCTTTATGGTTCCTCTTGCCTCACAAATAGAATGGCCCTTCTGAACTTCAACATCTGAATTTCCAATTTAATATCTTTTTGAGCCCTCATTGATGCCTGAGATCCTTGTCATGGTAATTAAATCAAAGCCTAAGACCTTTGTCGTGGAAACTACTTACATCGAATTTATGAAGTTTCCAAACTTTTAAGAGTAGGTTTAGTCAATGTGTTTTACAATTTCTTCCCTAATGGACTTCTCGTAAGTAATAAGTTACGACTTCTCTTCATGACAAACATTTTCTTTCTTCGACTTTTTTAGACAGGATCTTATGACTTCTCTTAATGACAAACATTTCCTTTCCATGACTTTTCAACAATCATTTGCAAATGATCCTAGTTCACAAACTTTAAAAACAATTGTCAGAACTACAAAATCACATGATCCCCAAACAAAATTGTTAAGATATAAACAAGCTTCAAGTCCCTCTAACTCAAATAAGCATAAAACGTTTTTGACTCGAAAGGAATTTATACACTCAGATGTTAGTCTTTAGGGCAAGCAACAAATTCATTCCTTAAGCATTGCCCACAGAGATGTCCCACATCTAAAGACACAAAAAGCATTTGATGTTTTTGACCACTTAGGCGCATTAATCCATCCATATTGGGCCCACTACCAAGTACCAACATCGTATCTACCTACCTAAATCTTGAGTGATGAAGTTCATAATATATGTTATCTCATTCGTTCGTGGCCAAAGACCAATCGATTCATAAGTTGATGCATTTTGGAGTTAATAATGTGATTGAATGAGGGAATATCAAACTGAGGAGCTAGCAATGTTTTAAAACTCGGACTCAGACTTGAAATTGGTAATGAATCGACAATGACTCAGCTGATTTGAATTTAATGACTCAGTTTATTCCAAAATACATCAAATATTTAAATTTTAAAGAAAAATAATATTTTAAAGATTATAATCCATGATTCCAAAGCATTAGAGACAAAATATCCAAAGTCTACTCATGTATATACCATATAAGGGTGAATTTATCAAAATGTCACGAAGTGTACTATGGAATCAATATATGGATTCTGGAAAAAAATACGTAATCAACAAGGCCTAAATGGCCTACAAAGTCCAAAAAACATCATACTATGACACCAATAGATCATACATGTCATTGATCAACATGATCAATCATCAAACTCATCACCACTACTAGAACTAGAAGTAGAACTCAGGACTGGCAATGGCATAGAAAATAGTATCGTCATCTGGCTCAAGCTTGAACTCCTCAAGGTCATCTACAATTGCAGTAGTAGTAGAAGTAGATGAATGCCTAGAAGCACAAGGTTAGGGTTCAACTTATAGCTTTAGGGTTAGATTCTAAATTGCACGAAACAGGGAAACAAGGATGAGTTTCTGAAACAGGGATGCGTTTGAAACGTGACCCCCCAAAATTTTGGAAATGGGGATATATATATCAAAGTTGATCCTTGATCTCAATTGATCCTCCAAGAACATTAGTCAATGACCAAACACCCTACAATTTTGATGAAACTTCCTAATCCAATCATTAAAATAAGGTAAAAAAAGATTTCCATGCTTAATAAATGATTTTGCTTGAGTGAAGAGTTCATTTTTTATTAAGGTCGTGACAGAGGAGATCAACAATCAACACCACCAACATCAAGGTATATAGAGGGGTTGATGTGTTTGATTAAATGCCAATCCCATACCTTCCTACATAATAGAAATTGGTGGAAACTTTGCAATCCTGAAATCCCGGAAACTATTAAGTATGTTGAATTCTGTATGGGATCTAAAATTCTACTTTTTGCATATGAAGTCCGATGAGGTTGGAACCACTCTCAAACATCCTGAAACAATTAAGGGTAATGTTAAAAATTTAAGTAAAAGGATAGAAAATGAAAGATAAGGAGAACCAGTCACCAATCCGGTTTGAACGTTGAGTCAGCTCGATGGACGGTCAACTCGTCCGAGTCCGAGTTGACCAATTTTTAAAACTATGGCTAGCGTATAGATAGAGTTCTAAATAACCCGATGCTGCATGTTTTAACAAAAAAAGATATATGGTTTTCTTTAAAACCGTGCTTTGTACTATAAACACTCAACAAAGGAATTGTTGATGTTTATGTAGCATCAAGATATATTTTTAAGAAGTCCTAGATAAAGTGGAAGAAATGAAGAGCACAATTACCCCAATAAAATGGGTAAAATAACCCGAGAAGATAAAAAGATAAGTCAGCTTAAAAGATAAATAAATAACAGTCAAGCCGACCTAATTGAGGAAACTTCTAGTGAAAAGAAGAATATAAATAAAGTGCTTTCACACTTCATTATTACAACAACAAGTTCATCTCTCTCTCTCAAGTGGTGCGCACTTCTTTAGGAGGACGAGTGAAGAAGACAAGAAGGAAGAAGAAGTTCGCTCTGGGTTGTAGAAGACTAATTTCTGGCGCTCTTATTTTTTGTATCTTCTTTGTTTGTGATCTATCTTGATGTGACATGGTTAGGGGTGAATAGTCTAGAGGCAGGGCAGTATCACCTCCCAGCGACCCTATGACGGGGTGGGGAGACTGGCCCTTGATGAGTAGTGTCGATGCATCAAGCATTCCCTCCGTATTAGCCATGTGACTTGGCTAGAGGTGAATAGCTCATAGTAGGGCATTTCCTTCTTCCGGACATCCTGTGACGAGGTGGGAAGATTAGTCCTCAGTTGCACACACCATCCTCCTAGAGGTTGAGCATCAAGCATTTCCCCAGTATTAGCCATGTGACTTAGTTAGGGATGAGTCAAGTGGGACAATGTTCTCTCGAACACCAAGTATGGTGGAGAGATTAGTCCCTAAGAAGACTCAAAACGGGGCAATGCCTTCTCTTGGACACCAAGTGGGGTGGAGAGATTAGTCCCTAGTTGCTCACTCATAAACTCATGACTCAGAATGGGACAGTGACTTCTCCCAGCCATCATGTGACGGGATGGGGAGATTAGTCCCTAGATGCCCATGCAAGCTTATGATCAACCACTCCAGTGCAAGAAGAATATGTTGATACTTCAGGATGAATTCATGAGAATGCCTCCCTCATAGAGAGGGAGTGTTGATGATTGCAGTATTGATGAGGCATTGATGAGACGAGAGAGAGAGAGAGAGAGAGAGAGAGAGATTGATACTTCTTGATGGACTGAGTTGTGTTGAAGACCTTTCTTATGATGACGAGATGTACGAGACAAGTCGTGACGCTCAGATGATATCCAAATGTGTTCCAAAATGATGATACCTCCCTAGCTGAGAGGGAGTGTTGATGTTTTCATGAGTTCCAACCTTGATTAGCCATGTGGACTAATTAGTAGAGCGCTCGAATGAAGAAGTACATCCAGAAGACAAACAGTGTTGAAGATCGTGCAAGAAGAATACATTCCTCGCTAAGAGAGAGTGTTGATGTTTATGTAGCATCAAAATATATTCTTAAGTCCTAGATAACGTGGAAGAAATGAAGAGCACAATTACCCCAATAAAATGAGTAAAACAACCCTAGAAGATAAAAAGACAAGTCGGCTTGAAAGATAAAATAAAAGATAAATAAATAAAAGTCAAGCCAACCTAATTGAGGAAACTTCTAGTGAAAAAAAGAATATAAATAAAGTGTTTTCACACTTCATTATTACAACGACATGTTCATCTCTCTCTCTCAAGTGGTGCGCACTTCTCTAGGAGGACAAGTGAAGAAGACAAGGAAGAAAAAGTTGGTTCTAGGTTGTAGAAGACTAATTTTTGGGACTCTTATTTTTGTATCTTCTCTATTTGCGATCTATCTTGATATAGATCACTTTCATATCTGATGTACTGAATCTCTGAGTAAGAAAGGTTTGTTGGGTTTTTCTCGAGTTTGGGTTTTCCCGAGGTAAATTATTGTGTCTCTCGTGTTCTTGTGCTTGATTATGTGAAAATTATATTGCTATATCATTAAAAATCTAACAGGAACACCAAACAGACATATTAAAAACACGAGGGGATCCACTACTCCTAATCCCCAAACAAAACTATTAGATATGCACAACCTTCTAGTCCCTCTAACTCAAATGAGCATACAACATTTTCATCTCAAAATCAACAAATTAACATTGCTCCTTCGGGCATCTATGATAGGCATGGCAATGCCAATAATGACTCCAATAAAGGCAAAAATCTTGAAAGAGGTACTCCATATTTGAGCTTGATAAGAGGCATTCTAAATAATTCATTTATTGCAAGCTATGATAGAATTTGACAAAATAACACATGCAAAGTTTCACTCGATTTAAGGTTCTAGGTTGAGTCAATGAAGGAAAAAATCATAGTTACATGTATTGGAGATAAATCACCAATAGCGCAATATATTGCAGTACCAAACACTCAGTGATATATCACCACCAAAAAATGCAATATTTTCCAATATTTTAATGTGTCATGTGTTAATTTCTTAGTGCAGCTGCGAGACGCATTCTCAGAGAGAATGGTACCCTAGTCAGTTAACTAGGGTTCCTGGTCAAGTTAACCAGGCAGAGTAATGAGTAAGACCCTAGAAGGTACCCTAGAGCCCCCAGCTGTCTCCTGGGGTTCTTGGTCGAGGACCAAGCAGATGGATGCCATGGCAAAGTCCCTAGCATGTAGCTAGGGCCCCTTTTTGTCTCTAGGATATTCTGGTCTGGGACAAGACAGTTTCTTAGTCACGAGGACCAAGCAAATTATTCATTCCAGTCTAGGACTGAGACTCAGCCTTGGGCTGAGAAGCCATTCCTTGAGAATGGAGGCACTTGGTCAGTTACCAAGATTATGATGTGTGATGTCCTCTTCTCCTAGGTCTTCGAGATGGATGAGTTGGTTGGTCTTCTCAAGGGACTGGCCACCCCTTGTGGAAGCTACTAACATTTGACCTAAGGAGCAGTTGAGAGGACCACATGATCACATCATCTGTGTGAACCCTTCCTTATACAATGATGATGAACTTTCAGGTTATATGGAACATTTGTACATTTGAGAGAGAGATGACTGGTTGTACCTTTCCACCTTGGGTGATTTACTTTTGGTCCTTGCACCTTGTTGTTTATTAAGTCTTGTGATACCCTGTCTTTGATTTGTGGTAAATAGGGTCATTGACCCACCTTCTATTTATACCACCCTTGTTGTTTTGGTCTTATGGGTACTTGTCCACTTTTGGAACATACCCTTGGTTATTAGTCTTGTACCCACTTATTTGGTACATGACCATAGTCTATATTTATTCTTTTATTTTTACATTTTTATTTTTTTGTTATCTTTTATTTCATTTTTTATTTATATATATATATATTTTAATCTTTTGACATCTTTCCTAATTCTATGGAATCCTAATTTAAAGGATTATTTTAATGATCCAAATCCTATTTATTGAAAACCCTTGTTCCTCATTTAAAGAGTGCAAAACAAAAAAATCTTCTATCCCTGCTCTGCTTGACGTCAAGATTTTTCTGCTCGCCCGAGATTGAGGACTGCACACCTCCTGAACAATTTCAGATCTGTTATTTGATATTGGTGAAGGTTGTTATGTATCTAGGGTTTGATCTTTGATTCTTTGTTTTTTTTACTGACTTGTGAATACCATGACAGTTATAACCTAACCATGAGCCTTTCTTTTGCTAACTCATGAGCTTGTGGAGTTTGACCTACTGGTGTAGAGTTTCGATCTACTTGATGACTACTTGGTTGAGGTTGTGATGAACATTGGTCTGCTCATTGAGCTTTCCCACAGGTCCGAATTACCTTTTAAGAGATCTGATCTTCTCTCTACTTCTTTCCTTTTGGAGGTCATGACCCTAAGCTCTAGATTTGACTGCCAAGACCTTGAGGTCTATTTTTTAGTTTGTTGGTTGAAATTCTTGTGGAGGCCGTGAGGTCTGAGATCTACTCTAGTTGAGGACGTAAGGCCTGAGATCTGATCTGTTCTCAAATAGCTATCTTTAAGTCTGATCTAAGCATGGTTGTTGGGGTATCCTGATTGGCTGCTCTTTGTTTTATGAAGTGCCCTAAATCTGTTTCAGTCTGCTGAGACTTGTTTTGGTATTTAAGATCAGATTTCCTGTGTTATGATTTTGTTGGGTTACATCTTGTGCTGAGTTTTGGATCAGATTTTGTTTCTTATTGAGTCTTGGTACTGCCAATGTGTTTTTTATTATCTTTGACCACTTTTGATTGACTGTACCTTAGCTCTGTCATCTCTCTCTCTCTGGTTTGTACTACCCTCTTGTAGGGTCTGATAGTTTCCAGATTTGACTGGCCTCTCTGAGGCACAGTCTTTACTGAAAGTAAGTAACTCTTCTCAGTATTCTTATAGGAAGGGTCCCACACACAAGTATCTTCAACCATATCTCTTTTATTATTATGTGGTTAAATTAGTTATTCTACGTTACATGTTGCTGGAGATTAATTTAGCACAGTGACCTAACTGGCAGTGTTAAAAGTACTTTAACACAGTGACCAACCTGAGAGTGTTAAAGGTGTGAAGTTGAAAGATATGAAAATTATGTTATGATAGATTTTACTAATGCACTATTTAATATTCAATATTTGTAAATGTTTATTAAATGTATTTTCTGCATTAAAGTATGATGAATTGTTATTTTCTATACATAACCCTAACTTGATGAAAATTCGACATGGTATCAGAGCTTAAGGCTTGTAGCTAACTCTGTTTTGCAGGCTATCAGAGTCTACATAGATCCTAAGATAGGGTTTTGAATTCTAACCAACTTGACTTCAAAAGGTTTCGTCCAGTTGGCAAGAAGGGTTTGAATATTAGAAATCAGAAAATTAGAATTGAATGAACACATAGAAGTATTATTGGCTGAAAATGAAAGATGTGGCAGTAAAGCTACTAATCCATATGACAGCAGAAAATAAATGATGAATTTAGCAGGCTGTGAACTTGCTTCTTTAAAAGAAGTATGTCAAGTATCACTAGCATTACTAGAAGGTTTATCTCAGGTATGTATTTCTGAGGTGAGTAAGGAGCCAGCCTAAATCTTTATATGACCTGATCAAGGGCTTACATGAACATGGTACTTTCTAGGAATCTTTTGATTCATTGTGATCTGAATATGCAAGTGTAAAGAAGTTTAGTATCCATACATGCATGAAATTATCATGATCTGACTTATTATATCTAGAATTGTGATCTAACCTAGTTTGTGCTAACGAATGATATTATGATGCCATTACACACTTGAGAAGTACATGTTCAATATGATAACAAGATCAAAGATGCACACTGTGAATTCTGCATAAGGGCAGATATAAAGAGGGTAGAATTTTCTATCCCAACTAGTTTTGATTCTTTAAATTGTCATGATGAAACATATGACATGTTGTATGATCTTGATTGATTCTAGATAGCTATCCAATATATGCATGGATGCTAATTTGATATTGATTATTGCTGACTATGAAGTTGAATATTGATGTAATAATAAAGTTTACAGATCCTGCTTATGCACAAAGTTAAGTGCACAGCTACAGAGGGAGCTAAGTGCTCAGGTACAGAGGGAGTAAGAGACTCCACAAAATGCAGGATCGAATATTTATTCTCCCATACGTCAGCAAAAGAGAATCTAACATGTAGTTGTTTGTGAAACAACTAGGAAGATCAGAGATCAAGAGGGAGCCAACTGTGCTCTTCAATCCCCAATAGAGTGGGATTGCAGAAAAGAGGTAAGAGATGTGACCTCTCAGTGGTATAGATATGAAAGTGCAAGAAGCACCAGTCCATGAGACATCCCGTTTAGAGAAACGGAGGGAGAAGGCCAAGAAGCCTTCAATTGATCTCATTAAGAAGCCTATTGAAAGGCTTCAAGGGTGCTCTAGTAAGAGCCATGTCACTGATTCAGGATCATCCACTTATGTGAAGGCAGCCAAACATCAAGTTTGGAAAGATGCTATGATAAAGGACATCCAGTTGACATTGGATAATGATGTGTGGAAAGTGATTCTCAGACAGCAAGGAAAGTCAGTTGTAACTTCCAAATGGATCTATAAGATCAAGGTATTTACTGATATTCAGAGCTACTTAAAGCTCTCAAAAAATCCTGTATTCTATGACAGGTTGTTTTACCATGACAAGGACATGGTACAGTTGTCAAATGTGTTGACTAAGCCTCTATCTTCGACAAGCTTAGTATTGCTGAGAATACCTCTCTTACTGAGAGGGAGTGTTAATTTTTAGTGCAGCTGGGAGACCCATTCTCAGAGAGAATGGTACCCTAGTCAGTTAACTAGGGTTCCTAGTCAAGTTAACCAAGCAGAGTTATGAGTAAGACCCTAGAAGGTACCCTAGGGCCCCCAACTATCTCTTGGGGTTCTTGGTCGAGGACCAAGCAGATTGATGCCATGGCAAAGTCCCTAGCATGTGGCTAGGGCCCCTATCTGTCTCTAGCGTATTCTGGTTTGGGACCAAACAGTTTCTTGGTCACGAGGACCAAGCAAATCCTGCAGGTTTAGACAAAGACATCCTAGGTCCTGCAGGTGGTTGATCAACATTCAGTCTGGGACTGAGAGCTCAGCTTGAGGCTGAGGACCATTCTCTGGGAGAATGAAGGACGTGGTCATGAACCAGAGGTTGATCAACATGACTCAATCTAGGACTGAAGCTCAGCCTTGGGCTGAGAGCCATTCCTTGAGAATGGAGGCACTTGGTCAATTACCAAGATTATGATGTGTGATGTCCTCTTCTCCTAGGTCTTCGAGATGGATGAGTTAGTTGGTCTTCTCAAGGGACTGGCCACCCCTTGATGAAGCCACTGACATTTGACCTTAGGAGCAGTATAGAAGACCACATGATCACATCATCTGTGTGAACCCTTCCTTATACAGTGATGATGAACTTTCAGGTTATATGGAACGTTTGTACATTTGAGAGAGAGATGACTGGTTGTACCTTCCCCACCTTGGTTGAGTTATTATTGGTCTTGTGACACCTTGTCTTTGACTTGTGGTTAATGGGGTCATTTACCCACCTTGAGTTATTTTTTATTTCATTTATTTATACCACTTGTTGATGTTTTGGTCTTATAGAGTATTATGGTTGTTTGCCCACATTTGGAGCATACCCTTGGTTCTAAGGGTCATGGGTCTTGTACCCACACCTATGTTATTTATTTTTGGGACATTATACCCTACTCTTGATTTATGACCATTGTTTTATTTTTATTCTTTTTTTATCTTTTATTTTATTTTTTATTTTTATCTTTTATTTTATTTTTTATTTTTATCTTTTATTTATTTTATTTTTTATATTTTATTTTTTATTTATTTTTTATCTTTTATTTATTTTTATCTTTTATTTATTTTTTATCTTTTACTTTATTTTTAAGGTGGCCTTTCCCTAATTTAATGAAATACTATTTTATTATTTTTATAACTTTCCTAATTCTATGGAATCCTAATTTAAAGGATTATTTTACTGATCTCACAACTCTATAAATAGAAGTCTATTGTTCCTCATTTTTTAAGTCATTTTTTTTATCATCACTTATCTCAGCTCTGATTCTTCTGCTGCTTGACGTGAAAGGGTTAAGGGGTTCTTCCTGTTACTTGTACTCATCTGATTAGGCCGCCCACCTGTTGGAGATCATCTTTATCTCAGATCTGATTTAAGTTGACCTCATGCTGATAAGTTCTGCTATTTTTTCTGTTGTTGGTTTGGGACTAGGCAGTGAGCCTTATTGATCTGATATAGATTGCTGAGAGCTCACTTGTGGAGACCACATGCCCTAGATTTTATTTGTTGGCTGTTCGTTGACTGATATGGAGGCCGCCTGCTCTAGAAAGCTGAACCGTGAGTCAGTTGAACTTTTCCTGAGATCCGATCTGCTACCTGTATGCTTGGCCGTGTGCTCTGAGGTCAGATATATCATATGTCTGCTGAAGTGCTATTTGTAAAGGCTGCATCCACTGAGTTTCTTTTTATGATCAGCCTGTTGTGTTTTTATGAAGGCCGCACCATTGTTGGCTGAATTGTGGACTGAAAGTTAATTCCGTGGAGGCTGCTTATTGTGGATGATTGTTTAGGGACAGATCTATGTGTTAATACCTAGTTGGGGTCTAATCTATGTACTAAAATTTGTTTGTGACCAGATCCCTACTGCTGAGACTTGATTTATAATATACCGAGACAGGAGACTTGATCTATGTGCTGAGTCTTGTTAGTGACCAGATCTAGTATGCTGTGTGTTGTCTATGGTCTGAGCTATATGCTGAGCCTAACTTGTGTTCAGATCTAATGTGTTGAGCCTTGCTTGGGGCTGCCTCTGTGACTTGACTGTTATTGACCATCTACTACAGCCTTTCATCTCTCTCTCTCTATCAGGTTTGTACAAACCCTCTAAGGGTCAGTTTGTTCCTATTTGTTGACTTGCCTCTGAGAGGCAAAGTCTGTTCTGAAAGTCAATTTTCTGAGTATATAATAGGAAGGGTCCCACACTCCAGGTAAGTGTTCTAACCTGTTCTTCTGAATTAAACATGTTAGTCTACTACTGCTTATTACATGTTACTGAAGATTGCTTTTTAACACGGGAACCTAATTGGTAGTGTTAAAGTTGAAAGAGATTAAAATTATGTTTTAAATTATATTGGTTGTTTACTGTTGTACTATTCTGCTTCAGTTGAATTTAATCCTGCATTAAAGTATATGAATTTTGATTTCTCTGCAATAAACCCTAACCCTAACCAAAATTTAACACTCTATGATATATTCATTGACACAATATATGTAACTTTGGAAAAAACCCTGAAAGAGGTACTCCAGATTAATGCTCAATAAGGGGCACTCCAAATGCTCAATTTCCAATTAACTATGTTGGAATTTGGCCAAACATTACAAGGAATGTTCCTCTGGATCTACTTTTATCTTTGGACTTTCAAGGCTCTAGGTTGAAATAGAGAAGGCCAAAACCTGCATTGCAGAGTTCATACATCGATATAACTTAGACTACAATGGAACGATGGTTTTGTATATTTTTTCATTGAGGTAGATAAACATGTAGATAAAGGCTTCAACATCCATAGGCTACAAGATGCAAGTTACAAATATGGTGAGTAGTCATCTACATAAACAAACAAAATAATCATAAACCTACAATGCACAATCAAGATATTTATCCAATGGTAACATAGGGGAAGAGTCTTCTTTGTAGGCAGTGTTGGAGTATTCTTTGCAAGCAAGGGAACAGATGATCACGTAAAGGCAGGATTCTTTGAACAAATTATTATGATTGCGAATCACGGGTGTTGCGAAGATCAGCATCGTAGGTGTTGCATTAATGAGGATGTTCCCCCGCTGCAGAGAATGGGATCAAAAGTGGGTAAATAAGCTTGGGACCACAGCAAAATGAGGAACAAGAATAAGGGACAAAGATGGGCAAACGAGACACGAAGGTTGCCAAAGAAAGACGATTAGACAATGGCCAAAAAGACCAAATCGTCTAATTGTTAGATTAATCTTATTATCTCTATTGGGTCTTCTAATGTGAACTATGAGGGCTGTTCTCAATTGTAATTGCTCCAGCTCCATTAGTACAAAGCATTCTTGAGCATCACTCAATCATTACAACATTCCCACATCATCTAGATTCTATACTATGTCATATATATACAAAATAACAAATTTAGGGATTGACTTCATTCTTTCTACAAAAGAATATGAAGATTGAGAATGGATAACATCAACTTGCTATATTTAATCTGGCAACAACGTAGTATCTTGACTGAAGATATAAAGCAAGCAAAAAACTGGAAACTCAAGAATGGAAATCACACAAGGAAAACAAACTCGATTATTACAACATTGCCACATCACCTTTACTATCCCATATACATTCATACATAGTGGGAGTATGGCCATGGGAACCCTGACAGCATGAAGAGTTTGGCCTTGGCAAGGGACGCACGCTGCATGAACAAGGTGAATGAGGCATAAGCGGAGATCCGAAGATGGGTTGGCAATAGGAGGTTTCGAAAGCTTTTCCTAGGACAGTCATAAAAAATGGGGCATTTTAGCTAACCCATAGCTGACACCCTCCATCATGATGTATGGGGCATTAATGAAACCTGAGACTTGCAGTAGGAGAAACAATTTAACGCACAAATCATGTGATCATGATCACATGCCTCTGTCAAGCTTTCCTACAGAGCTCTCCCGCAGTTTTAAAGGGACAATCATTTTCTTATTGGAAAAGGGCATGTGCTAAAGGCTAACTAAAACACCCCACATTCAGGTGGTTTTTCCACTTCCTATGTGCTATTATCCGGTATTCTTTTGCTGGAACTCAGAAGCTGCAATTTCATCACAGAAAAATTGCAATCTCATCTGATCTAGTGGTTCTGGGGTTTCTGAAACCATCCAGAATGTCAAAATTGCAATTGGAAGTTCGAACAACGGATTGTTCGGATTGCAATTTGTTTTATTTGCCCGATTTCGGCAAGGATGGGGCGTTTTTAGTAGCGTTTATATGACGCCTTTCAAAAGTGCGAAGATGTGGATGAAATGCGACTAAAATTTTCTTAGAAATCCAAACAACTGGGCATCTCCACTCACAGCTTGCCTTATAAGCTAGAGCATTTACTAGATGTCTGATTTATATATACTAGCAGCATTTATGGCTTGTTCCGCAGAATTAATGGCTTATTCTGCAAAGGTTTTGCAAGAGTATGTAGCTTAACAAAGGGGTTGGAATAAAAAATTAAAAATTATGACGGCCATTCATTAGCCACTTTTGGAATCAGCTATTTTCAAACAAACATCAAAATAAAAATGTAATGGTCGGCAGACAGACATACATACCAGTAATACATTCTTTTCAATTCTACCCATTCCATAAAGACAGCTCTGTACCACACCATCTTCCAACATCGTTGCCCCCATCATCTGTACAGAATGTATTAGAAAAAAACCGAGACAATGCCAGGTCATTCTATAAATAAAAACTTATTAATGCATTTTACCTGGATACCGACAATCTCTGGTTCAAAACCCCTGAGAGTCATGAAATGGATGGAAGCGGCAGCAAAATGCAAAGAATGGAATGCAGAAGCAGCAGAAAGAGAGTAGAGGGGATTAGGTTTAGGTTTCATCTCGAAGGTCTAAGACCAGTAAACTTTGGTTTGCCCTCATCGTTGGAAACCATTTAAAATACGAGCGGGATAAAATTTATAAAGGCAAGAGTTGGTGAAAATATTATGATCATGGTTTTGGTCACAATTATTATCTTTTTCCAAATTTTAATTGTTCTTTCAACACATACTTCAAGTTTCTTAACCTCCTAAAATTCTTGAAAGTAATGAATAAACCCTATCATTGGGAGAGGAAAGGTTCTTTGTTGCCATATAATTGGGATAGGAACATGATTGAAACTTTTTGTTTTTTTAACCTATGTATACAATCCAAGTGGGCCTACTCAAAGGGGCTGCATGCTTATCAACTCCTTGTTGGAGACCCTGACCTTCAATGGATCTAGAGGATCGAACGCGCGCCACATGACAAAGGCCCAACAGCTTTGCAAGGAGGCTTTGATCAACTGGGCTACCCATCGGAGCTAACATGATTGAAACATGTTAATGTATGATCCAAGATAATGGTAGTTGTAAGTAATGCCATGTGCAACCCTTAAAAAAAATGCCCATGGATGTAGGTGAAAACACATTAAGCTTGTTTCTCAATAAATATTAACACTAAGCATGTTAGGTTTCTATGACATTTTCTTCAAAGTCTTTTCCTTTAGTGTCAATGAGATATGAAAAGGATACATGTTGGTTACATGCAATTAAATTTTAATAAAGTTATTAAAGATTCATGTTTGAGTTATCATTTTTAGTCCCTGCCGTAGGCAGAGACTATATGTTCTGGTTTGTGCTATTAATTTATATATTTCTAAAATCTAACTATACCTTGTCCAATGTAGAATAATTTTATTTATTTATTTGTATTTATTTAATAAATTATATTAACAAGTGTGTAAATTTTATTGGTGGAAAGTGCTTGAAAAGACAATTTTTATCATTGCCGCGAATTAAGAAAAATTAAAATAGAATATGACTTTAACCTTTCTAATGTGACGTCTAAATATTTACTTTCTAGTGAACTGACATATTGAAGGTCAAGCTGACAGGCATGGAGACATGCATGGAGACATTCGGACTTTGCAGGCTATGGACATCAACCCACACTTGCATGTTCTAGTCTATTCTAGACATGCGTTACACTCCAACCTCTTATGCTAATCTCTATCTATTTGTTGTGCAAATGCACTAATCTCAGGTTCAAGGAAATCTTTACTTGTTGTGCCATTCTGCAACAAGGATGTTGCAGGTAATGGTATGTCAATCCACAATTTGTTTTTGTTTACCAGTTCAATCTTGAATTTTTCTTAATCTAACTATTTCTTTTGTTAATTATTCTGACTCTTTTATGCATTTTCCAGTTTAGTTTATGATTATATTTCAAAACACATGTGTTCCATAAAACAATTGGTACTTCTTAAATTTGCCAGGTATAAAGGGTTTTACCCTCGTTACTTTCATTGCTTTCGTTTTCCAGCTTGTGGACATAATAATCAAATATACAGTAATCATATTAACCTTTGGGCATTCCGCCTTTGCAGATGAATCATGAGCTAGAATGTCAAAAATTGTTGAATGCCGAGGATTCCAGGATTCTAGTAAGACCAAACTTACTAGAAAATCTCTATCTACCTTGAGCTCGGGATTTTATGCAACCCTGTGATTTAATTCAAATCTTGGACTTTCAAATTCCTCTTGATACTAAGTTTTAGAATGAGTTGTCGAGAAATGGGGTTCTAGCTCTCTCTCTTTTTTTTAATAAATTGTTATGCGCCTCTATATCCAGGCTTTTCCCTGTTTGTGTCTTTGTATTTGATCTATAGGAGATTAAATATTGTATTTGCTTGTTTCCCTATTGCAAATATACCGAGGAATTACCAAAATCAATTTTAAAGCTTAAACTTGCCAAATTTAGAATCATTAAATTCTCTGCAAAAACTCAATTTGCAAGCTTGCAAACTCCCTCAGGGTATCGGAAACTTAACATCACTTTTTAACTTGTCTTTCACTAACTTTTCTAGTCTAAGAAGCATTCCAGAAAGCATTGGAGGGTTGAAGTCATCGACGTTCTCAATGGACATGTCATGTTGCTCATAAGAGAATTTATGGATTTATTTGCTTAATTAGGAAATCTAAGAGAGTTGAACCTATGTGAATGTCATAGATTAGAGAAGCTTCCCAAAAGTTTCAGAACTCAACTGTTTGGTAAAGCTAAATTTATCAAAGTGCATCTCACTTGAAATATTATGTAATGAGTTCCATTTTATCAATTCAATATGCTCTGTATAGGGATACAAACAAAATAAATTAACGAAAATAACTGAAAGCATCATTAAAAAGACCAGAAACCACACACAAATCCATTGAATCACATCCATGATAAGAATTTCCTGTCCTCAGCTCTAACTTTAGCCAATGTAAGTGCCTTCAATGTAATCCCAGGCATTACTTTAATTAAATTTAATATTAATGTCCACGAGACTCTGAAATAAACAAAGAGAAAGCGAGGGGCACCTAAAAAGAAAGGGAATACAGATGACATGGTAATAGAAGAATTTGATATTACAAATACCATATAACAGAAAAGAAAAGAGAACGAACAGATTTGGCACATTTATGACAGATTTACAAATATATGATAGATTTACAAATACATAGAGTTGAGACAAATTTGGCATAGAGATGACAGATTTACAAATATAGAGAGTTAAGACATAGAGATAACACATTTACAAATACAGAGAGTTAAGACGGATTTGGCATAGAGATGACATATTTACAAATACAAATGATAGAAAATAGAGGAGAGAAATATACTATAGATAGAGTGTTAGTTCCGGGCTTATAAAAAACGACACATACAACCACTCTTAACCAATTTATGTTTACATCATCGGACTTAAGCTTATGTACAAAACCTAAACTCCTACAAATTTATGGGGGAAAACTAAATGGCGATGGCAAACAAAGATATAGAGAGATTCGAAACAAAGAATCTTCCCAAAACGTTGTGTCAAATATTTCTGTAGTCATATACATATGCAGAATCATTTACAGCATCCCACCTTTCTCTCTTCTAAAAGCTTTATGAAGTTGGCGCATGAGACACAACAGACTCATCACAAACTAAGAGAAACACAAAAAAGATCCAACCATTTCTTTTAAAAAAATCCATAAGAGACCAAGGATATATACTAAGAAACATATTCACTGCAAATATGCTGCACAAGCCATATATCAAAGAAATATAGTTTTACAAAATGAAAGTGGATATACTTACATTAAAAGAGACGAAAGATATACTTGAAACTACAGATAAAAACAAAACCAGATTGCAAGAACCATGTCAGGGGCACAGTAGTATTTGATTTATTCTTTTCTTTTATGCATAATACATTAGTAGCCTAATGGTTCTAGCATTTTTTCCCAAGTTAATAGATCATTCTTGTACAAGTTGCAGCCATATAAGTAAGTTTGAAATTTTCCTACGAGTGTAAGTACTATATTGATTTGAATGCAAAACACATAACCAGAGGCTTTGGTTTCTAAAATCTTTGATCCCATTGGACATATTTTGTAGTTTGGTCTCACTTTTTCAAATATAAAGTTGTGGTTGCATGGTAATGAATATGACCATATCTTTCATCCCATAGTATAACTATCTGGACAAATGAACATATGTATCATGTCAAGCTAAGGATAAAATTGAGTGTTAGTAACTGTAATCATTTGGCTTAATTTATATTGAATTGTGAACACTGAAATTCAAATCTATACTACCTTTAAATATGGGAAGTCAAAGAACTCTCACAGTTTTGACATAGAAGAAAATGTTCTTTGTTGAACATCAGTAGTAGCTTAAGCATGTGACTGTATCCAGAATAATAAACACAGAAATATAGTTCTTTCCTGAGTTTCTCCCTAATGACAATTCATCAGAAATTCATTCATTCATTCTATAGGTATCTCTGCTTTACCGTTTTAAGGGATGGAAGTTGTGAATGACTTAAATCTCCTCTCCTAGATGCTGAAGGGTAAGGTGCGAATGACTTAAATCTCTTCTCCTTGATGTTGAAGGGTAAAACGAATACAGTGACAAATTTAAAGTGTTTTTTGTGGATGAAATAACAAGTTTATGTAGAATAGGTTAATCTGTTTGTTGGTCTTACAAAAAATTAAATATCTGTTGTGTTAACTTCAGACATTCAGTAATTGAATGCTTGCTGAGAGTTCAGGACTAGCACTTGGCCAACAACTTTCATACATGGAGGCAAGTCGACCTTCTTGAATGAGAGAGATGGGCCTTGTTGGGTGAGCATGTCTCCGGGGATTTGACTCAGGCTATGAAACACCCTGTCTTTACCATTGAACCATGAACCAAATGACTCAGACTGTAGGCTACAATTTTCACAGCACTAACACATAGCCATTGCTTATGCTCGAAGTTTTTCTTGTATTCACAGATAAAGTAGGTTAATTGTGATGGATTCTGTTAAATGGGTTTTAACAATGAGGCATCTGGGTACAAATTTTGAACATTTCTTAGCGCATCTTATTACAGTCCTGTGTATCATTATATGTTTTCAGATATAAGGGCAATGTGCATTTCTCACTGCTCATGAAATTGGGATAAGTTTTATTTGAGTAGCATCCTGTGAAATTATGTTAATATGAAGTAATTGAGTTCGAATTTTATTCGGTGTTTTTTTTTTGACAATGTACTTTAAGCACTTGGCGACTGTTTACCCTAAATCTATTGAATGTTTTTAATTGATTTTATCTGGAGAAATAGGGACCCTGTGAAATGGCCACAACTTAAGTTGGAATGTCTATGAAGTAGGCGATCAGCTAATTAAGGTGACGAAAAAAAGAGCTTTAGTCAAATTCTCTTATTTATTTTAACATAATTACTCCAGAGTCTTGTGCAAACCAGTGGTTCAATCATGTGAAATTTGTCTTAATTTAATGCACAGCCGAAGACATCCTTTAAATTACATTAAGAGTTACATTTCAGAAAATTGGTTTTGTGTGTCATAATTTAATCTCACAACACATAGCTTATTTTAAATATTTTTACAGTAATGGAGATTTAAATATTTTTACAGTAACAGAGAAAGAACTGTCCCTTAGTAATTTTGCCAACGGTTTAAAGTATTGACTACAGCTTCAAAAGTTAAAACTATATCTGAGACCTACGTTCATAAATGACCGAAACTAGTTGATATTAGGCCACTTCACACAGACGTATCAGTTAAGATAATTTTTGAATGTGATGTTGTTGAGACTTGTCTCAAATTTGGCAGCTTTTAGTTTCTTCTTAATGTATTTCGGGACTTACTTCAAGAAATTTATTTTTTATACTTCAATTTATTTTTTCAAAACTAATTTATATCAATATGACAAAGGTTGATAGGGATTGTATCTGTAGGGTCGGTTTTGTGTTAGAAGGGTTGGTAAGAACTTTACAGGGTTGACCAGGACCCTTGTCACTTAAAAGGACCTTTCCATGTGCGATCAATTGGCTAGCTCGCCCTTGCTCAAATTCATTTTGCCACAACTTGCTAAAGTTTCTCATTAGATTTTATTAAAAAATTAGCTGACTTAAATGCCAATGGAATTTGTGTTGTTCAATCGTGTGGTGGATATTGCATCCAATGCTACCATATTCTGCTTGCATTAATTTTAACACTTTTTCTAGAGACATCAGTTTGTGTTAAAGTTGTCAACCAAATACTAAATAAGAGTTGATGTTCTGTTAACCTTTCTCCGAGTGATTTTATTAAAGTTGTTAATAGAGCTATGGCCAAAAGTATCTTGATTCACTTGTTTTAATTTGTAAAGTCAAATGGCATGAACTAAGGTGCTCGCAGCTCTTGTTATGTCCTCGACATTATGTTTTCGGTCGGGGACAATAATCAGAGGGGAAGTCGCAATTTTTCGGTGTGTCTAAGGTTTCACTATAGATATTGAAAAATTGAATTATTTTGCAATTTTTGAAACACTAATTTGTGAGGTTTTGATTGGTGTCGTGCGCAACGACGCCTGCTTGGGTTCCTGTGCCCCAGGACCCGGCGGCGTCATGGCATCATGCTATTTTAAATGCTGCATATGGTTCTTTCATGCTACCAAGGGTTTTCAATGTTGCATATGGTTTTTTTCTGCGGTTGATGGAGAGTTTTAAATGCAGCAAGGTGAAATGGATCAATGTTGTGGCCTTTCCAATGGATAGTTTTAATGCTCGCACCTGTTATCCTGCAAGGGTTGTTAACCGGTCCTTGATGGATTTAATTTCTATCCTTGAGAAGTCATGGTCATCTCCCCTGGTTATTAAATGTAGTTGTCTTTCGGAGATGACCAGGGGGCTTGGATTTCGTCATGTTAGGCCCTACTACCCTGTTGTCAGGGCAGGATCGAGGGTTTTTATAATTTCGTTGTTGTCCAGTTGTTGTTTTCTATTGTGGTTGTTTGGAGCGTTTTGTGGGGTTGACATGGTGTTGGCGAGGTTGGTGTGTGTTTGTTGCGATGATGTTGTTGTACAAAGGTTTTGCTAGTGGTTTTTGCAGGTTGGCCAGGGTAGTTGTGGCTTTGTGGTTTGGTGTGGGTGCTGGATTTATCGTATGGCTAGTTGCGTTGGTTGTCCCTACAAAGTACAGTTCTTCTGGGTGAGGATGTTATTTGTGTTCTCTGTTGTAGTCGGGAACTCCCTTGCTCAGGTATGTTCTAGACTTGATTTATTTCGCAGGTAGATAGTTGAATTCTGTGTTCGTTATTCTATAATTTAAAGTATGCCACGATTAGGGTTTATAGGTGCTCCTTTACTCAGGTATGTTCTAGAATTGATAGATTTCGCAGGTAGATAGTTGAATTATGTGTTCATTGTTTTGTATTTTGAAGTCTGTCGCGGTTATGGTTCAGGTTCAGTTGTTGAATCCGCTAGGAAAAATGTTAAGTGGGAAAGATGTATCCTTTCCAATTTTGTATCCCTTAACGATGGAGCAAGCTGCGAGAGTGGCAGCAACATATTTCCCTATGTGTTGCTTCCATGTCATGATTTATCAGCATTCCACAATCTATCCAGGAAAAGGAACCTGATTGGCCATGTTCTGCACTACTTGTGGAGTGATCAGGGCAAAATAGGGGTGTTCGGGGACTTTAAGTCCTGAATCGCCCAAAATCAATGGATTTTCATGGCTGGTTCTTAGCATTTTTGGGATTTTGCTCCCTTTTTATGTCATGATTGCTGCTTCGCTTTAGAAACTTGTTTGGCTTCAAGTTTGCCAATGCCTTTTTCGTAAATTTATACAAGTTGATTTCCTTTAAATGTCTCACTTCCATTAAAAACCATTGTGGTTAATTGCGAGCGTGTTGGGGATTATATGGAGAATGCATTGTAGTAATACATCAATTCCAACTCGGATTTTGAAAAGCTTGTGCCGAAACATGCATTTCTCATTTGTAAGCTAGGTTTTTTACTTCCTGGTTGCAGGGTTAAAAATAATTGTTAATAGTGTGCCAATCTTGTCAAATCAAGTTGGACTATATGTAATTTGAGTAATTTGTGTTTTTTCTTTTTTAGGTTTTCATCTGGTTTTATTTTATCCTTGCATCATGGATGTCTTCTTTGGAAAATATTTGCAATATCATTTATACTGGATGCATAGACTTCTGTTCTGGAAAATTTTTAATGCAAATTTTTTCCTTGATTTGTTTTGTTATGTACCTTTACTTGAAAAGTTAGAAGGTGATGCAATTTTAGGATGAATGCTAGGTTGTTAGTTTCCTGATTACTCTCGGAAAAAGATCTACAAGGATATACAAAATCTCACTCATGATGCTAGATCATTCCCTATGTTGAGAATATTAAACGTTGGCAATGGTTTTTGCATGCATTGTTGTTCAAATTTAGGTTTTCAGGGTCTCGTGTAAGCTTCATACCATATCCTACAATTTGGTAGAGTGTAATTTCTTCTTGGCTCATGCCATACCTGATATTCAGAATGATTACTTTGTTGTCTATTCATGCCTATTCTCAAGGTTTGTATTGCATTCTAGGAGCATCCTGGCAGTATTTGCTAGTTTCCACATAATTAAATGCCTCACTATGTTTATTGTTCTTGGTCTTATATACATGATCAGAGCATGTTTCCCTGTTGTGAAAGCGTTTTGTTTTGACAATGATTCTCCTGTCCCCTTTCAGCATTTTGCAATATTAAAGGCAACTGTTATATTTTTATTGACAACCATACATAGTATTTGGGAACTTGGAACTGTTAAATAGAGTAGGCTTATTCTTGCACTTTTGCAATGTTTTGCACGTGTTCTGCCTAGGCTCTGCAAAACAATCTTTCTACAGGACATAATTCTCTTAACAGATAGAAAATTCATCTGATATGATATTTTACAATAAAAATCAATAAAAATCTCAAAACAATTGTGCAATATGCATATTGGATTTGGAAGGAAACTACAATTTATAGTAAACCATAGATATGTTCTCAATAGCCTTACAATTACATGTCACCCAACTTTTAGTCCACTCAAGATGTCAACAAGAGGATCTCTTGTGGAATATCGAATTATATTTTTGAGCTTCAGTAACGTTTGCAAGAAAAAAACAGAGAAGATACTGAGGGGTTACACAAAACACATCAATTACATGAATTTGTTTCAAGGATCTAGCTGGCAATTGTGTTAATTTGCAGGTCAAACATGACATGAGAATTTTTTTGAAGTTAGATTTCAACAACCATATGCATGACCATCCAGAATAGAAGTTCATATAGGATCATAGAGGAAAGAACCAATTTATGAATATAGATGATCTTTTAAGTTTAGCTAATATAACTGATATAAAGATGTTCCACTCGTTCATGGTAATAGTATCTCGCATTTATAGCACTTCGACAATTCATTTCCCAAATGAATTTGTGAAATATATGTTGATTACATAAACATAGCTATCAATTGTTTTTTTGCAACATTTTTTTTTTGAAAACATGCATGATTCATATAAATCAAATGAAGAGATAGAATACAAGAGACAAAAGTATGAAGAGATAGAATACAGGAGACAAAAGTTTGAGGACTTATAGTGCTAAACCCCCCACCTATAATGAGGTCTCAATGACCCTTAAGCACCAATTAGATCCATTAAATCACCTTGGACAAGGTTCTAGATTGACCCATCGTTTCCATCACAACACTTTCTAGTTCATTTAGAGTTGACAACATCTCACATGCAGTTTCTTGTGTTTTACAGAAATAATGAAATCAAGACTTCCCCAATATATTGGGATCAATAGCGAGAAGATCACTTCACATAATTAATGTGAGATAATACAAATCTCATCCAGATGCTTGAGGAATATTATAGGGAAATTATCACAAAGTTTGGAGATTAAAATAATAATAATTAAAAAATGGGTTTGCTGCTGCACATTGTAAAGGTTTTACCACTATAAATCCTAGTAGCTTTTGTGTCTTGTTTTCTTCTTTTGATTTTCTTATGTTGACCATGCAGAATCATAACTGCATTCTGAATTTCAATGTCATATTGGAATACTATATTTACTTAGACATTATCTATATTATCAATGCGATATGTTGATTGCTGTTATTAGGAAAAGTCCGTTAGATTTTAACTGTTTCATATTTGTCTTCTAGCATGAAGACGCTCTTATTCAAAGAATTAGTTATTGCTTATGTTTTGGGTCTAATCTAACATTTTTTATCAAGAAAGAAGAGGCCACTAGCCATCAAGTTTTGTATATTTTCTAAATTTTCTAAATATCTCTACCTTTCGTCTACAATTTTTTTACTCAAGCATGTGCTCACATTAAAGTTTTTTCTTTGTATCATGAACTAAATCATGGTATTACCTTCAAAACAAATAGGACCTTCATCCTAATTAGAAGCATTGAATTGAAGTGAAGATCTCGTTTGTGCCAACACAGTGAATGTAGTTGGATCATTGGTCTTAAGCCCAATGGTTTAGGTACCCAGTTAGGGTATACCACTCTTTTGTTATTCAATACGACTACAAGTTTTCTTGCTAAAAATAATATTACTAGACATCCCTATATATTTGTCAACTACAGCAAGGGTTTGGTATACCGTGGACTCAATGACATGTGAAACAAAGTTGGAAATTAATTTGTCTCTCTTGAAAGCAAACATGTGGATTTCAGACCGTTGTCAAAGATAGTAGAAAATGCAAATATATATGTGAAATTTAGGATTTTGAATTACCAAATCCTCATGCTAAAAGAAAACGATGAGCAGGATCACCAACATGTATGACTCGGTCATTACAAAAGGTAAACTTTTTAGCTACATCTACAGGCATTTCCCATTGATTCATGGATTTAATCTTTATGTCCACATGGTCATGGACACTACATTTCTTCTTTAAAGCATAAAACGGGAAAACAATCATTAGCAACCAATAATCCATAAAGTCAACTTCGAAAAATTAAGCTAACAAAGATGGCAGTCAATTGAAATATTTCATAGAAATAAGCACAAATTTATTGTTTCTTCATACACAACAAGACTTCAATAACCCTCTTGTTGTAGGCTAAGGACCATGGCCCCTAGAAATGAATCCCTGTGATTAATGATCACACATAGTATTATTATTTTGAAAGGCTAGGAAAATGAACCTTTATTCCATATTAGAAACCATAAAATTATTTTTTGTAATCAAATCAAATCTTTTGCACTTGCTACACAACTTGACCTTGTCCAGTATATCCAGAGGTTATATCATTCCCTTTGACTTTGTTCTTGGCTCTTTGGTTTGCTAAAATGCCTGAAATTTCTTGTATCGTATTAGCAGAAGATTCAACTAACTAAGTTAAGTGAAGGACTTTAGTATTACTGGTCCAAATCAATAAATCTATGATGAAGACAAAATTAGAATTATGCCTCTTTAATGTGCTTAAATTATAGCCTACATTCATAAAAAAATAAAAGTGCACTAGGGCAACCTAAAGGAGGAGGAATTGACTAGGTAAAATATATGATGACAGACTCATTATTTTTGTACATTCACTCAAATCTCTCCAAAATTAGATACAACCTTGTGAAATATGGAATTTGGAATCTTATTATAGCTAGAGGGTCTAGAATTCTTTGATTCTTAGTGTTCTCTTGCCTTCATTTCAGCTTGCACTTGCCATAGTGTGGAGATTACCAAAATGGCAATTCGGAGGAATCTATGAACTGTTGTGTAGAGATAAAAGCCTGACAGTAATTGAATGAATAGAGACAATTGAGTTTACAGGTCTTGCATCTCCAAACATCTCAACAGGGAGTCAAAGAGCTGTTGGGATCATCAATGAGGCTAGAGACACGCTAAAGCCTAAAATTACATAGAATTTCTGATAAAGCCCCCCTAACACACATTAAACATTATACATATTATCAAAAACACAAATCTCAACATATACATGAAACACTAAGTGTTTTTGGAATGCCAAATCACTACATTTCCCAGAATTCAAAATCCCGCCAACTCTAATTTGTTGTTTATCTAGTTACAATGCTAATAGTTTGATAAGGGAGCCCAAGGACTCCGACCATTCATTTCGTTATAAATGATATGTATTTCTGTGAAGAAAAGTATATTTATATATTATTTTTCATAGCAAATGTAGATTCACCCTCGAAAAATATATTTATATATTCTTCTTTATAGCAAATGTAGATTCACCCTCGATGCATAAAAATGTATAAAGAACATTACTGGTATAGTTCAGAACTGTAAATAAGCATTATGTAGAAACAAGATATTAATCTCTATGTTGCAAAATGCTCCAACCAGCTAAATGCACCATCGCTTCTTGCGATTTGCAAGGTCTGGGACATTGCCACACCGTGGCTCTTGTTATGTCCTCGACATTATGTTTTCGGTCGGGGACAATAATCAGAGGGGAAGTCGCAATTTTTTGGTGTGTTTAAGGTTTCACTATAGATATAGAAAAATCGAATTATTTTGCAATTTTTGAAACACTAATTTGTGAGGTTTTGATTGGCGTCGTGCGCAATGACGCCTGCATAGGTTCCTGTGCCCCAAGACCTGGCGGGATCATGGCGTCATGCTGTTTTAAATGTTGCATATGGTTCTTTCATGCTGGTAAGGGTTTTCAATGCTGCATATGGTTTTTTTTGTTTTTTTTTTCTGCGGTTGATGGAGGATTTTAAATGCGGCAAGGTGAAATGGCTTAATGTTGTGGCCTTTCCATTAGATAGTTTTAATGCTCACACCTGTTATCTTGCAAGGGTTGTTAACCGGTCCTTGATCATTTTAATTGCTATCCTTAAGAAGGCATGGCCGTCTCCTCTGGTTATTAAATGTAGCTGTCTTTCGGAGATGACCAGGGGGCTTGGATTTCGTCATGTTAGGCCCTGCTTCTGTTAGGGCAGGGTCGAGGGTTTTTATAATTTTGTTGTTGTCCAGTTGTTGTTTTCTATTGTGGTTGTTTGGAGTGTTTTGTGGGGTTGACATGGTGTTGGCGAGGCTGGTGTGTGTTTGCTGCGACGACGTTGTTGTATAGATGTTTTGCTAGTGGTTTTTGCAGGTTGGCTAGGGTAGTTGTGGCTTTGCGGTTTGGTGCGGGTGCTGGATTTATAGTCTGGCTGGTTGAGTTGGTCGTCCCTACAAAGTACAGTTCTTATAAGTGAGGATGTTGTTTGTGTTCTCTGTTGTACTCAGGAACTCCCTTCCTCAGGTATGTTCTAGACTTGATTTATTTCGCAGGTAGATAATTGAATTATTTGTTCGTTATTCTATAATTTAAAGTCTGCCACAATTAGGGTTTATAGGTGCTCCTTTGCTCATGTATGTTCTAGAATTGATAGATTTCGCAGGTAGATAGTTGAATTATTTGTTCATTGTTCTGTATTTTGAAGTCTGTCGCGGTTATGGTTCAGGTTCAGTTGTTGAATCCGCCAGGCAAAATGTTAAGTGGGAAAGATGTATCATTTCCAATTTTGTATCCCTTAACGATGGAGCAAGCTGCGAGAGTGGCAACAACATATTTCCATATGTGCTTCTTCCATGTCACGATTTATCAACATTCCACAATCTATCCAGGAAAAGGAACCTGATTGGGCATGTTCTGCACTACCTGTGGAGTGATCAGGGAAGGATAGGGGTGTTCAGGGTTTTCAAGTCTTGAATCGCCCAAAATCAATGGATTTTCATGGCTGGTTCTTAGCATTTTTGGGATTTTGGTCCCTTTTTATGTCCCGATTGCTGCTTCGCTTTAGAAACTTGTTTGGCTTCAAGTTTGCCAATGCCTTTTTCGTAAATTTATACAAGTTGCTTTCCTTTAAATGTCTCACTTCCATTAAAAACCATTGTGGTTAATTGCGAGCATGTTGGCGATTATATGGAGAATGCATCGTAGTTATACGTCAATTCCAACTCGGATTTTGAAAAGCTTGTGCCGAAACACGCATTTCTCGTTTGTAAGCTAGGTTTTCGACTTCCTGGTTGCAGGTTTAAAAGTAATTGTTAATAGTGTGCCAATCTTGTCAAATCAAGTTGGACTATATTTAATTTGTGTTTTTTCTATTTTAGGTTTTCATCTGGTTTTATTTTATCCTTGCATCATGGATGTCTTCTTTGGAAAATATTTGCAATATCATTTATACTGGATGCATAGACTTCTGTTCTGGAAAAATTTTAATGCAAATTTTTGCCTTGATTTGTTTTGTTATGTACCTTAACTTGAAAAGTTAGAAGGTGATACAATTTTAGGTTGAAGGCTAGGTCCTCAGTTTCTTGATTCAAGATCTACAAGATCTACAAGGATATACAAAATCTCACTCCTCATGATTCTAGATCATTCCCTATGTTGAGAATATTGGGGACATTGGCAATTGTTTTTGCATGCATTGTTGTTCAAATTTAGGTTTTCAGGGTCTCGTGTAAGCTTCCTACCATATCCTACAATTTGGCAGAGTGTAATTTCTTCTTGGCTCATGCCATACCTGATATTCATAATGATTACTCTGTTGTCTATTCATGCCTATTCTCAAGGTTTGTATTGCATTCTAGGAGCATCCTAGTAGTATTTGCTAGTTTCCACATAATTAAATGTCTCACTATGTTTATTATTCGTGGTCTTATATACATGATCATCGCATGTTTCCCTGTTGTGAAAGCGTTTTGTTCTGGCAATGATTTTCCTGTCCCCTTTCAGCATTTTGCAATATTAAAGGCAACAGTTAGATTTTTCTTGACAACCATACAGAGTATTTGGGAACTTGGAACTGTTGAATAGAGTTGGATTATTCTTGCACTTTTTCAATGTTTTGCATGTGTTCTGCCTAGGGTTTGCAAAGCAATCTTTCTACAGGACATAATTCTCTTAACAGATAGAAAATTCATCTAATATGATCTTTTACAATAAAAATCAATAAAAATATGAAAACAATTGTGCAATATGCATATTGGATTTGGAAGGAAACTACAATTTATAGTAAACCATAGATATGTTCTCAATAGCCTTACAATTACATGTCACCCAACTTTTAGTCCACTCAAGATGTCAACAAGAGGATCTCTTGTGGAATATGGAATTATATTTTTGAGCTTCAGTAATGTTTGCAGGAAAAAAACACAGAAGAGATAGAATACAAGAGACAAAAGTATGAGGACTTATAGTGCTAAACCCCCCACCTATAATGACGTCTCAATGACCCTTAAGCACCAATTAGATCCATTAAATCACCTTGGACAAGGTTCTAGATTTACCCATCATTTCCATCACAACACTTTCTAGTTCATTTAGAGTTGACAACATCTCACATGCAGTTTCTTGTGTTTTACAAAAACAATGAAATCAAGACTTCCCCAATATATTGGGATCAATAGCGAGAAGATCACTTCACATAATTAATGTGAGATAATACAAATCTCATCCAGATGCTTGAGGAATATTATAGGGAAATTATCACAAAGTTTGGAGATTAAAATAATAATAATTAAAAAACGGGTTTTTTTGCTGCACATTGTAAAGGTTTTACCACTATAAATCCTAGTAGCTTTTGTCTCTTGTTTTCTTCTTTTGATTTTCTTATGTTGACCATGCAGGATCATAACTGCATTCTGAATTTCAATGTCATATTGGAATAGTATATTTACTTAGACATTATCTATATTATCAATGCGATATGTTGAATGCTTTTATTAGGAAAAGTCCGTTAGATTTTAACTGTTTCATATTTGTCTTCTAGCATGAAGATGCTCTTTTTCAAAGAATTAGTTATTGCTTATGTTTTGGGTCTAATCTAGCATTTTTTTATCAAGAAAGAAGAGTCCACTAGCCATCAAGTTTTGTATATTTTCTAAATTTTTTCAATATATCTCCCTTTCGTCTACAATTTTTTTACTCAAGCATGTGCTCACATTAAAGTTTTTTCTTTGTATCATGAACTAAATCATGGTATTACCTTCAAAACAAATAGGACCTTCATCCTAATTAGAAGCATTGAATTGAAGTGAAGATATTGTTTGTGCCAACACAGTGAATGTAGTTGGATCATTGGTCTTAATCCCAATGGTTTAGGTACCCAGTTAGGGTATACCACTCTTTTGTTATTCAATATGACTACAAGTTTTCTTGCTAAAAATAATATTACTAGACATCCCTATATATTTGTCAACTACACCAAGGGTTTGGTATACCGTGGACTCAATGACATGTGAAACTAAGTTGGAACTTAATTTGTCTCTCTTGAAAGCAAACATGTGGATTTCAGACCGTTGTCAAAGATAGTAGAAAATGCAAATATCTATATGAAATTTGGGATTTTGAATTTCCAAATCCTCATGCTAAAAGAAAACGATGAGCAGGATCACCAACATGTATGACTCAGTCATTACAAAAGGTAAACTTTTTAGCTACATCTACAGGGATTTCCCATTGATTCATGGATTTAATCTTTATGTCCACATGGTCATGGACACTACATTTCTTCTTTAAAGCATAAAGCGAGAAAACAATCATTAGCAACCAATAATCCATAAAGTCAACTTCGAAAAATTAAGCTAACAAAGATGGCAGTCAATTGAAATATTTCATAGAAAGAAGCACAAATTTATTGTTTCTTCATACACAACAAGACTTCAATAACCCTCTTGTTGTAGGCTAACGACCGTCGCCCCTAGAAATGAATCCCTGTGATTAATGATCACACATAGTATTATTATTTTGAAAGGCTAGGAAAATGAACCTTTATTCCATATTAGAAACCATACAAATATTTTTTGTAATCAAATCAAATCTTTTGCACTTGCTACACAACTTGACCTTGTCCAGTATATCCAGAGGTTATATCATTCTCTTTGACTTTGTTCTTGGCTCTTTGGTTTGCTAAAATGCCTGAAATTTCTTGTATCGTATTAGCAGAAGATTCCACTAACTAAGTTAAGTAAAGGACTCTAGTATTACTGGTCCAAATCAATAAATCTATGATGAAGACAAAATTAGAATTATGCCTCTTTAATGTGCTTAAATTATAGCCTACATTCATAAAAAAAATAAAAGTGCACTAGGGCAACCTAAAGTAGGAGGAATTGACTAGGTAAAATATATGATGACAGACTCATTATTTTTTGTACATTCACTGAAATCTCTCCAAAATTAGATACAACCTTGTGAAAGATGGAATTTGAAATCGTATTATAGCTAGAGGGTCTAGAATTCTTTGATTCTTAGTGTTCTCTTGCCTTCATTTCAGCTTGCACTTGCCATAGTGTGGAGATTGCCAAAATGGCAATTGGGAGGAATCTATGAACTGTTGTGTAGAGATAAAAGCCTGACAGTAATTGAATGAATAGAGACAATTAAGTTTACAGGTCTTGCATCTCCAAACATCTCAACAGGGAGTCAGAGAGCTGTTGAGCTCATCAATGAGGCTAGAGACACGGTAAAGCCTAAAATTACATAGAATTTCTGTTAAAGCCCCCTTAACGCACATTAAACATTATACATATTATCAAAAACACAAATCTCAACATATACATGAAACACTAAGTGTTTTTGGAATGCCAAATCACTATATTTCCTAGAATTCAAAATCCCGCCAACTCTAATTTGTTGTTTATCTAGTTACAATGCTAATAGTTTGATAAGGGAGCCCAAGGACTCCAACCATTCATTTTGTTATAAATGATATGTATTTCTATGAAGAAAAGTATATTTATATACTCTTTTTCATAGCAAATGTAGATTCACCCTCAAAAAATATATTTATATATTCTTCTTTATAGCAAATGTAGATTCACCCTCAATGCATATAAATGTATAAAGAACATTACTGTTATAGTTCAGAACTGTAAATAAGCAATATGTAGAAACAACATATTAATTTCTATGTTGCAAAATGCTCCAACCAGCTAAATGCACCATCGCTTCTTGCTATTTGCAAGGTCTGGGACATTGCCACACCGTGGCTCTTGTTATGTCCCCGACATTATGTTTTCGGTCAGGGACAATAATCAGAGGGGAAGTCGCAATTTTTCGTTGTTTCTAGGGTTTCACTATAGATATAGAAAAATTGAATTATTTTGCAATTTCTGAAACACTAATTTGTGAGGTTCTGATTGGCGCCGTGCGCAATGAGGGCTGCCTGGGTTCCTGTGCCCCAAGACCTGGTGGCGTCATGGCATCATGCTGTTTTAAATGCTGCATATGGTTCTTTCGTGCTAGCAAGGGTTTTCAATGCTGCATATGGTTTTTTTCTACGGTTGATGGAGGGTTTTAAATGCGGCAAGGTGAAATGGCTCAGTGTTATGGCCTTTCCATTGGATAGTTTTAATGCTCGCACCTGCTATCCTGCAAGGGTTGTTAACCAGTCCTTGATCGTTTTAATTGCTATCCTTGAGAAGGCATGGCCGTCTCCCCTGGTTATTAAATGTAGCTGTCTTTCGGAGATGACCAGGGGTTTGGATTTCGTCATGTTAGGCCCTGCTTCTGTCAGGGCAGGTTCGAGGGTTTTTATAATTTCGTTGTTGTTTTCTATTGTGGTTGTTTGGAGCGTTTTGTGGGGTTAACATGGTGTTGACGAGGCTGGTGTGTGTTTGTTGCGACGATGTTGTTGTACAGAGGTTTTGCTAGTGGTTTTTGCAGGTTGGCTAGGGTAGTTGTGGCTTTGTGGTTTGGTGCGGGTGCTGGATTTATCGTCTGGCTAGTTGAGTTGGTTGTCCCTACAAAGTACAGTTCTTTTGGGTGAGGATGTCGTTTGTGTTCTCTGTTGTAGTTGGGAACTCCCTTCCTCAGGTATGTTCTAGACTTGATTTATTTCGCAGGTAGATAGTTGAATTATGTGTTCGTTATTCTATAATTTAAAGTCTACCACAATTAGGGTTTATAGGTGCTCCTTTGCTCATGTATGTTCTAGAATTGATAGATTTCGCAGGTAGATAGTTGAATTATGTGTTCATTGTTCTGTATTTTGAAGTCTGTCGCGGTTATGGTTCAAGTTCAGTTGTTGAATCCGCCAGGAAAAATGTTAAGTGGGAAAGATGTATCGTTTCCACATTTGTATCCCTTAACGATGGAGCAAGTTGCAAGAGTGGCAACAACCTATTTCCCTATGTGCTGCTTCCATGTCACGATTTATCAACATTCCACAATCTATCCAGGAAAAGGAACCTGATTGGCCATGTTCTGCACTACCTGTGGAGTGATCAGGGAAGAATAGGGGTGTTCGGGGTTTTCAAGTCTTGAATCGCCCAAAATCAATGGATTTTCATGGTTGGTTCTTAGCATTTTTGGGATTTTGCTCCCTTTTTATGTCCTGATTGTTGCTTCGCTTTAGAAACTTGTTTGGCTTCAAGTTTTCCAATGCCTTTTTCGTAAATTTATACAAGTTGCTTTCCTTTAAATGTCTCACTTCCATTAAAAACCATTGTGGTTAATTGCGAGCGTGTTGGCGATTATATGGAGAATGCATTGTAGTAATACATCAATTCCAACTCGGATTTTGAAAAGCTTGTGCCGAAACATGCATTTCTCGTTTGTAAGCTAGGTTTTCGACTTCCTCGTTACAGGGTTAAAAATCATTTTTAATAGTGTGCCAATCTTGTCAAATCAAGTTGGATTATATGTTTGTGTTTTTTTCATTTTTAGGTTTTCATCTGGTTTTATTTTATCCTTGCATCATGGATGTCTTCTTTGGAAAATATTTGCACGATCATTTATACTGGATGCATAGACTTCTGTTCTGGAAAAAATTTAATGCAAATTTTTTCCTTGATTTGTTTTGTTATGTACCTTAACTTGAAAAGTTAGAAGGTGATGCAATTTTAGGTTGAAGGCTAGGTCGTCAGTTTCCTCATTGCTCTCGAAAAAAGATCTACAAGGATATACAAAATCTCACTCCTCATGATGCTAGATCATTCCCTGTGTTGAGAATATTGGGGACGTTGGCAATTGTTTTTGCATGCATTGTTGTTCAAATTTAGGTTTTCAGGGTCTCGTGTAAGCTTCCTACCATATCCTACAATTTGGCAGAGTGTAATTTCTTCTTGGCTCATGTCATACCTGATATTTAGAATGATTACTTTGTTGTCTATTCATGCCTATTCTCAAGGTTTGTATTGCATTCTAGGAGCATCCTGGCAGTATTTTCTAGTTTCCACATAATTAAATGTCTCACTATGTTTATTATTCTTGGTCTTATATATATGATTAGAGCATGTTTCCCTGTTGTGAAAGCATTTTGTTCTGGCAGTGATTTTCCTGTCCTCTTTCAGCATTTTGCAATATTAAAGGCAATTGTTATCTTTTTCTTGACAACCATACAGAGTATTTGGGAACTTGGAACTGTTGAATAGAGTTGGCTTATTCTTGCACTTTTTCAATGTTTTGCACGTGTTCTGCCTAGGGTCTGCAAAACAATGTTTCTACAAGACATAATTCTCTTAACAGATAGAAAATTCATCTGATATGATCTTTTACAATAAAAATCCGAAAACAATTGTGCAATATACATACTGGATTTGGAACGAAACTACAATTTATAGTAAACCATAGATATATATATATATATATTTTTTTTTCCTCGGAAAAAGTCGTAATTTTATTATCGAAGATACAAAATTACATTCTGCAAATATATGGAGAGCAAAAACTGCTCCATACATTGTCACATATGAGTAGTTACAGAAAAAGAGCTCGGGAACAAACCCTCATTGCCCAGAAAAATGGAAAACAGAAAAAAAATGTAAACAGAACATTTCCGTCAATACGGCAAACCCCAAACTCCAGAGAATCCGCATCTCCCAGGATCCGCCTCCACTAATGGCACCTCTCCATCATGTAGCCGTCGGCCTCCTCAGCAGCAGAGGCAGTCTTTAAGACAAAGCTCCCTGCAGCGTGAAAGGAGAGGTGGCGACGTGAAAGGGAGCAACACCAATAATAGGCGGCAAACCCTGAAAACCCAGAGCAGAGCCAACCCTCCACAGAAAATTCGTCCTAGCCGAAACCCTCATCGAAGTATGCAGTAGATCTATGTCTGTGGACAAGCAACAAACTCGATAGACCTCCCAAACCAGCAAAAACGGCCAGCAAGCAGACCCCAGATGAAGAAAACAAGAGCAGACCACCGTCGGAGCCTCCACCGGAAGATAGGGCACCGCCCTTCAGGAAACTCTGGAGAAATGGTGCCACAAACACCCGCCGGCCTCCAAGAACAGAGGTCGCCGCCCTTCAGTAAGCCTGCAAGAAAAGCAGCAGCTATGCACAGAGAGGAGGGGCGGCTGGGCCAGACCCTGGCCGCCCAAGCTTAAACAAGAAAACGACTCGACCTTCTTGGATCCCAGCGCTCGATCTTTTGACACCCACTAGCATGTTAACGCAGCAAGGGTCTGTCGATCTGCTTTCCCGGCCAAGAGCTTCACCTCCTGCGCAATGTGGACGCCCCAGCCGGCACCGATCCGGCGCAGATGATCGCCAAACCGTCTGGTCTCGGACAAGCCCCTGCCTCATAGTCACTCTGCAACTCTTCACACCCTACATCTCAGCGCACGAGGGCAAATCGCTTCAAATAGCAGCTATTCACAGAGGGGGAGGGGCGGCTGGGCCAAACCCTGGCCGCCCAAGCTTAAACAAGAAATCGACTCTCAAAACCAGAGATCGCTGAGCCACTCTAGTATTACTGGTCCAAATCAATAAATCTATGATGAAGACAAAATTAGAATTATTCCTCTTTAATGTGCTTAAATTATAGCCTACATTCATAACAAAATAAAAGTGCACTAGGGCAACCTAAAGGAGGAGGAATTGACTAGGTAAAATATATGATGACAAACTCATTGTTTTTGTGCATTCACTCAAATCTCTCCAAAATTAGATACAACCTTGTGAAAGATGGAATTTTGAATCTTATTATAGCTAGAGGGTCTATAATTATTTGATTCTTAGTGTTCTCTTGCCTTCATTTCAGCTTGCACTTGCCGTAGTGTGGAGATTGCCAAAATGGCAATTGGGAGGAATCTATGAACTATTGTGTAGAGATAAAAGCCTGGCAGTAATTGAATGAATAGAGACAATTAAGTTTACAGGTCTTGCTTCTCCAAACATCTCAATAGGGAGTTAGAGAGCTGTTGGGCTCATCAATGAGGCTAGAGACACGCTAAAGCCTAAAATTACATAGAATTTTTTATAAAGCCCCCCTAAAGCACATTAAGCATTATACATATTATCAAAAACACAAATCTCAACATATACATTAAACACTAAGCGTTTTTGGAATGCTAAATCACTATATTTCCTAGAATTCAAAAGCCCGCCAACTCTAATTTGTTTTTGGAATGCTAAATCACTATATTTCCCAGAATTCAAAAGCCGGCCAATTCTAATTTGTTGTTTATCTAGTTATAATGCTAATAGTTTGATAAGGGAGTCCAAGGACTCCGACCATTCATTTTGTTATAAATGATATGTATTTCTATGAAGAAAAGTATATTTATATTTTTTTTCATAGCAAATGTAGATTCACCCTCGAAAAATATATTTATATATTCTTCTTTATAGCAAATGTAGATTCACCCTAGATTCATATAAATGTATAAAAAACATTACTGTTATAGTTAAGCATTGTAAATAAGCATTATGTAGAAATAATATATTAATTTCTATGTTGCAAAATGCTCCAACCGGCTAAATGCACCATCACTTCTTAGACTTGATGGTTTATATTTTATATTGTGGAAATTATTAGACTTGCTGCTGATAGGTAAATGACCGGTGGTCCATTTTAATTTTTGTTTAATTGCTGTATTCATGGTATGGACCTGTGTTTTGTAATTCAGGATGCTGGCTCATTGCTTTACCTGGGAAGTTTCGTTTTCGGTGAGAAACCTCTTCTCATTGGCTCGGTATCTTTTTGTAAGTTTGGATACAACTTTTTCTCAAATAAAAGTTTGTTTTTTCTTCGTGAAAATAAAAAAGTAGTTGGACACTGAAGTTTATTTGTTTATTTATTCGTCAAACGCATGGAATAATTTTTTTTGGAAAATGTAGTAAAATCCTTAATGCCGGTTAAATTTAATAAATTGTGACAAATGACTCTGAAACTTTGCAGATGGCAAAAAAACTTGTGAAGACAATGATCCGGAGCTAATTTTTGCAGATGGCGAAAAACTTGTGAAGACAATGATCCGGAGCTAATTTTGCAGTTTCTAAAATTTAATGGAGAAACATTTGTTATTTGTAAATAATGAAGGATTTATTATTTTTAAATAATGAAAACAATAGTCCACCAACTATTGACGTGGCTTCCTTTATCCATACACACTTTGTATTAAACTTGGGCATTGCTCCGTTGGTTTCACTCTGGGCATTCGACCCTGCAATCACTATAACTGGGGTTCTGATTTGTTGGCTCTTGTTTAAAGGAGGAGTAATATGATGATAACTCATCTTCAAACGTGAAGAGGAAGACAGCTCTTCATTTAATTTATTTGTAATGAATTTTATAAAATGAATTGAATGTTTGTGTAAGTTATTTGTTTTAAATTAAATTATGTTTGTTTTAAATTTTTATTTAGTGTATATTTATTTAATCAAAAATAAAAAATAGTATAAGAAAGTAATTTAAAATGAATTAAAAAAGATTTAAATGAACTGTTAGCTTAGCTTTTATGTAAAATAAATAAATGGTTAGATAGTATTAAATAAGAAATGTTTGATATATATATTTCATGTTAGAAAATTCTTTATAATTATTTAGAAAATCTATATTTTAAAATTTATTAATTTAAAAGATTGTTAAATTAATTAGAGTACTCGATTATGTAAAATTTAGGAATATTATAAAATTATAAAATTATTTGGGTTAACTTCATTTATTCTTAAATTTAGAATAGAATTAATCATAATTTGGGGATTTCCATTGATTTTTCTCTACTTTTGTTTTACCCTAAGATAATTAGGGGTTTGGAAAATTGTTGATGGTTGGAACTTCAACAATAATCTATACATGTAATCAATTGATGTGATTCATTGCTTAGTGTTTTAATATTATGTTATTGTTTAGTTGATAATTGTGATTTAATTGAATGTTGCTTAGTCGATAATTGTGATTTCAGTGAATCACAAGAGAAGAAATTGATGCGTTCATGCATGCACGAGTACATTTTGACTATTCTTGGTAAGTCACTAGAGGCCCCAGAGACATCATGAAAAATTAGCACAGAGCACTTTCAAATAAATGGTGTCACTATCCAAGGGACATAAGCTTCATAATTGTTAGTTGCATGACATATTTAGTGAGTTAGCAAAAATAATTTTAATTGGCCATTTGTTAATTGGGCATTTAATGATATTGGGTAAAATATCGCATAGAGTGAATTCAAGGAAATGTCAAGCCACATGGTTGACACCAACAACTAAGTATGTCAAGAGCTTCACAACAACGTCTCACATGACCTTATTCGAGTCGGTGAGGAGAAACTCGTTTAACTAGCCCATTCTCCATCTCATCCATGTTTTAAAATTATGTTATTTGCTTGAGTTATGAAAAATTCTTCCCTTTAAGGTTGTTAAAATTTAAAAAATATGGTATTTGTTTGAGTTATGAAAAATATTTCCCTTTAAGGTTGTTAAATGTTTGGCTTGGAAGAGTTGAACCACTTATGTTGAATCCTCAATTGGGTTTTCGTCTTTGCTTTTTGTTATGGAATTTGAGAATGAAGAGTTTGGGAAGGAGGAGTCTTGTGAGATGTTGAACCCAAGATTACTAGTACTATATGATTATCAAAACTATTTTCAAATCAATCAACTTGAAGGGGGTAAATAGATTTGCTAAGAGGTGGCTTTAACCTACATAGAGGCACAAAACCAGCCATTACACCTTGTTCGTGCTTGGAAATAATATTTTATTAGCAGATATATTAAGTGACCTTAGTCTCAATGGTCTCTTAAGAATTTTCCTTTGATTTTCTTAATTTTATTGGAAAGTAGTTGATAAAATAAGAATATGTGAAAATGTTCACATGCAAGACTTTTGCATAAGGATAAGCCAAACCTACAAAAGTAGAGAGACCTTCCCATGCTTAAGTTGGTGATTATTTCTAGATTGTACAACCAGTTACATGATTGAGCTATATGTAATTGTGGTGAAACTTGTAAATATCTTTGAGGCAACAATGAAATTAGATAGTAATGGTCATTTATCTTGGAAACATTTTAAGAGCATACTACTTCTTGCTTGTTTTGCAAATGAAAAAACTACAACTTTGATATTTATGTTATTTTTATTTCATATGATGCTATGCATTATTCATATAACTTTGGAAACTTTCAAAGGCTTTCAAATTAGAAAAATTCTATACTAAAAAAACATGGAAACACAATGGAAAACAAAACCCACTTTTAAAGTTGTCGTATACCTCATTTTATTAGGTTTATAACAAAATAAATGTCAATATGCTAATATGACCCTTAAAAGTTTTTTCACATGAAAATTCATTTAACTAATGCATAATAATACCTTATTGTTATTGATAACTTTCATTTTTTTGTTAATTGTACTTGAGCACAATAGTTGATGCATCTCGCAAAGAATTTGTAAGAAAAATGTTAACAATTCTTGTTTTCTTGAATTCAATAGATTTCATGGCAAAACAAATTATCATAAAACATATGGTTGTGTAAAGTATTCATCTTAGAGATTCAACAAAATAAGCTTTGGATTTTCACAATCTTGAAATAACATTGACCACAACTTCCACAAGCCAACAACACTTTAATGCTTTTCACATGTTATGTTTTTGTAAGCAATATTTAATTTACTATATAAAATTAAGATCCCTTTTATAAACACTATACTTAGATGAATTCTAATACAAAATATAAAATGATCATCTTACATTTATGTATATAGTTTTAATAGATACCATTTGTATTTTATAGGCATCTTATAAACCCATTCCTATTCTTCAAATTTCCGTGGAAGTTCCCATAAACCCCATGTACCCACTTAGATATCAACATAGATAAATTTAATAACTGTTTAAGGAAATACAAATGAGATGAATTCTAATACAAAATATGAAATGATCATCTTACATTTATGTATATAGTTTTAATAGATACCATTTGTATTTTATAAGCATCTTATAAACCCATTCCTATTCTTCAAATTTCCATGGAAGTTCCCATAAACCCCATGTACCCACCTAGATATCAACATAGATAAATTTAATAACTGTTTAAGGAAATACAAATTGACAAATATAATAGTTTTTTAAGGAAATATAAGTTCGAATCATTAGGATTGTTTAAGAGTAATATGGGATGAAGAAAGAGGCATATTGAGTAAATGTTGTTTTATTATAAATTTAACATTAATTTAAAATACACTTTTCTTATTAAAAGAAATGATATTATGGGAAAAAGACGGGGTTTTTATGTGCATTAAATCTTCAAAACATAGAATTTTCATATGTATTAAAAATATACATTATATGTTTTTTAATGCAAAACTTAAAAAATTTCATTTTGTATTTTAAATTTGTATCATTTTTAAATTAGAAAATTTTGTCTTTTAACTATTTGTTTTTTAGATTATTAGTATTAAATAAGTTTGATAAAATTCTCATAATCCATAATATTTTAAATATGAATGGTTGGTCATTGCACCGAGAGTGGTGAGGTGTTTACAACTTAGTATGGGGATGTTGTCATGTTTGTTACATTAGTCACGTTACATAATGTAACGTTCCCACGCTGGCTCATAAAAAAAATAAATTAAAACCAACATAGATCCATCTTAAATCCAAATCTATTAAGCACCGAGAGGGATCCAATTTCTTGAGGTGTAATGTTTCCTTATCTTATTTTTTTTACATATCAAGAAAAAAATTACACCTCAAGAAATTGGATCCCTCTTGGTGCTTAATAGATATGGGTTTAATATGGATCTATGCTGGTAAAATAATGCATATATTGATTATGAATTTATCATTAACCATGATTTAATGTATTAAAATAACTCTTCATAATACTTTGAATTGTGTTCTACTTCTACCCCGTTCATTTAGGGGCTTGGTCAACAATTGACCATCAACAAACTTAAAGAAACATGAATCTAGATCATTGCTTCCTTTTGTATTTTAATCTCTCTTTTTAATCTTCAAGATGAAAACCTTCTATACAAGGAAAACTACATCAGTGACCTATGAACCTCCTTTGTCCTTCATGCTATCTTCATTGGTAAAAATATTCTCACACCAAAACATGCATCGAGACTTCATGCGGCAATGAAATCCATTGTATGCAAGGCCTAGACAATTATATCGTACCTGTTAAATAATAGATTGAAATTTGCACCAAACATAAAAGAATCAAACATGAAACAATCTCATGGATATTGAAATCCAAATCTAGCGATGCATGTATCAACCCATCTAGAGCAACACCCTCTTTGTGGGAGAGTCCTCCAACAATTGGAGTTAGAGTCTCATCAAGGTCAACTAGATATTGTTGAGATAATCCTTATGTAACAACCTTCTCAATGCTAGAAGAACCCTCCATCATGGCATCTTGTCATATGCTCAACTAGATCCATGAGTAGTGGGTAGAGGAAAATTTCACAACCCTCTGCACTCCAATCCTTGGCATGTTTGTGGAACCATAACTGGTGAAACTGGAGAAATATTGAGTACAATGCAGTCCATTTCTTTTCACTCTGGTCCCTACTATGCTTTTCGACACCATCTTTTGGAGAATAGGTCAAAATATGTAAGAAAGTATCCCTAGCGACCTTTACAAACATTTGGGTGCTTGGTATCATTTGAATGCTACAATATTATATTCAATTAATTTGTAATATCAATGCATGACTACAGACAAGAGCAATATGTTTTTAACACTATGGGGTTGTTGTTTGTGACGATGCTATTCATAGGTGTGAACAATATTTCTTTGGTTTGGCTTGTAGTGGATGTTGAAATAAAAATTTTCTCCAGAGAAAAGGAAGAAGGGATGTACTGGGTGAATAACTTTGAGTGTGAAAATTGAATATAAGCAGATGAGCATGTAACTGCACAGTTAAGCATTGGTCAAGTAGACCTTTTTCACGAGGATCATTTTGCATCATGGAAAATGCATATTTAGAGACAAATGCACAGGGCTAGAAACATTGGTGTTGTAGTTTTTGTAATTATAAGTCAAGTTGTCTAAAATACTTTGTCCTCTATTTGCATCACAATTTGAGTTTGTACTTTTTATTTGTAGAAAATACTTCCCAATATAGCCCTTTCACCTTTAACTCAAGATATGCCTCAAATTTTATCTATATAGTACTCAATATATGCTTTAAAATTGATCCACGGTTGAGTATGGATGTATTATGTTGTTAGATATTAAATGGTTGGTTACTTTTACAGTCAAGTTATTTTAATTAGTTTCTTAATTAAACATGGTATTTATGGATGACATGCTAACAATGACTAAAAAGTGCGTAACCTGACTAACAATGATTTTTTCTTTTTTCTTTTTGATGGATAACATGGGATGGTTTGCTCTAGGGTAACTTTGTTAGTTGTCTATCTATTGATGTTGGATAAATGAATTCCATGCACAATTGGTTCTAGAAATCAATTACTTGAGGCACTATGTCCTTGGTAAAGAAACCATCATTCTTACTAATCATCTCTCCTTTATGTTTTTGAATTCACAATCCAATAAGTACACCTTAAATGGGCTTATTACTTCAACAATTCATTTGATTAATAAGTACAAAATGGAAATTGATAATACAGTTGTTGATATGTTGTGTAGACCTCCTTCTAAGTTTTTCATATTCTCAATACATTGTTAAGAATAGGGCTCTGCATACTCCACAAACCACTCCTGCTATTGTTGAGGCAAGTAAAGAAATTGATGAATGGGTATTGAACTCTCTATAAGGAACAATTGTTCAATCAACTGATAGTATCCAAGGTCTCTTTTGATATTGTTGAGTTTTATTATCTTCATTATGTTATCTATCCAAGGTCTCTTTTGATTGCTTTTTGCTTCATGTAATATACTATGCAGAGTGCTGAATTCAAACCTCAAAAACAAGAAATTGAGAATGAAGCTTTCTAAAGAAGGACTGAAAAAATTTGAATCCATTCCTATGCATCTACTTTCAGTAAATATTCTTTGCCTAATCATTCTACATCTGCTTTGGATTTTGGAGCCATTGTTCTTGCATCTAACATTTCTGTTGATGTTTCTCTATCTCGTGTAATTTATAAGGAATGATGTGACAAAGTGTTCCTCATGAGCATAAACGATACTATCAACTAGGTTGTGGAAACAAAAGAAAAATCCATAATGAAGACTTGGACCATAGCTTCAAAGTTGCAAAATATTCAGGAAACTAATGCTACTTCAAATGTTAATCCTATTGATGATAGCATATGCTAAAGTGCGTGAAGCTTACAATGTATTTTTAATGGTTAATTATTTTGATGTTTAACACTCTTGATAGAGGAGAATATAATCCACGAATGTTTTTATTGTTATTTTGTTCTAATTGTGGTATGCTATTTCATTCCTAGTTTATATATTTTGGATACAAAATATGGTATCCTTTTTTTTTAACGAAAACGGTTGAGATTTTTTGTATTAAAATAGGATGTCAGGAATCGAGTACAAAGTGTAAGACCATAGCTACATCTTGACAGATGAGTGCTGCCATGTCTTAACTATCATCTTTTGCAAAAAACAATTACATCATATCAGTGGAGAAAACTAGGAAGTATCTTATCTGCAACAGACCCCATACTAAACTTTTACAATAAAGAGAAACATATTAGAGGCAAAATTCTTATCAGCCTACAAGCATTTAGCTTCGATAACGCAGGTTATACAAAAACAAAATATGGAATCCTAGCAAGGGTCATAAAACTAATTTTTATGACATAGCATACATCTTACATAAAAACTAATTTTTATGACAAAGCATCATATCTTATATTAATGTACACATCATTATGGTTTACTTTAAAGTACACATTATTATTGGCATACATGACTATTTTTGAATTTTTTTATTTATTTACTTTCATAAGTTATATTTTTTATTTTTTATTTTTGAATAATTTTATTTTTAATAAATCTAATAAAAAATAATAATTCTAAATTATTTTTATTTTTGACAAATCTAATTTAAATTAAATAAAAAATTTCAATTCTAAATTTTAAACTATTCAAAAAATAAATATACAGAATTAAAAGTTTTTGAAAATTATTTTTAATTTTAAAAAAAGTTGTTTAATATATGATATTAATAAAAACAACACAAACTAAAGAGTTATAAAAATTAAATTAGTTGCAAATAATTGGTTTGATCCCACACTTTATAATTAAAACTTGTGATCTAAGGAAAAACATATGAATTAAAACACATTTTATAATTAGAACTTAGAACTTGTGATCTAAGGAAAAACATATGAATTAAAACTTTGTAGCATAATATGGTTTGACCCCATATTATTATTAGAACTTGATTTATAAAAATTAAATTAGTTGTAAACAATTGGTTTGATCAGAGGTTGATACCACATTTTATAATTAGAAAGTGTGATATAAAATATAAGGGGAAAAATGAATTAAAACCTTGTGGCATAATATGGAACTTGACCTATAAAAATTAAATTAGTTGTAAACAATTAGTTTGATCCGAGATTGATACCACATTTTATAATTAGAACATGTGATATAAAATATTAAGAAAAAAATGAATTAAAACTTTGTGGCATAATATGGTTTGTTGCCAGACTTTATAATTAGAACTTGTGATATAAGATATAAGGAAAAAAAGATGAATTAAAACTTGTGGAATAATATGATTTGATTCATGCTTTATAATTAGAACTTGTGATATAAGATATAAAGAAAAAAAGACAAATTAAAACTTGTATATGGTTTGATTCCAAACTTTATAATTAAAGCTTGTGATATAAGATATAAGAAAAAAAAGACGAAATAAAACTTGTATATGATTTGATCCCAAACTTTATAATTAGATCTTGTGATATAAGATATACGAAGACTTTATAATTAAAACTTGTGATATAAGATATAAGGAAAAAAGGATGAATTGAAATTTGTAACATAATATGGTTTGATCCCATACTTTTAATTAGAACTTGTGATATAAGATAAGGAAAAAAAATGAATTAAAACTTGTATATGGTTTGATCCTAAATTTTAAAATTAAAACTTGTGATACAAGATATAATGGAAAAAAAAGAATTAAAATTTGTATATGATTTGATTCGAGACTTTAAAATTAAAACTTGTGATACAAGACATAAGGAAAAAAAGATGAATTAAAATTTGGATATGGTTTGATCCCATATTTTATAATTAAAATTTGTGATATAAAATATAACGAAACTTTATAATTAGAATTTGTGATACAAGATATAAGGAAAAAAAAGATGAATTGAAACTTGTGATATTATATGGTTTGATTCCCTATTTTATAATTAGAATTTGTGATATAACATATGAGGAAAAAAAATGAATTAAAACTTATAGCATAATATATAAAGAAAATGTATAAATCTGATGTAGTAGTTCATTTAATTGGAGGCTCCCAGACCAAGTTCTAACTAGTCCTCAAGGTTAGGCAGCCTATATAATAAATTAATAAAAAATATAGAACTCTTCCATGTACATTTAGATTACCCATGATTGTTCCAACTTTAAAAAAAAATCGAAACAATACATTGAAAAAACAGAATTTTACAATACTATTAAGATAGAACATTGTATTTGTTTCTTGTGATAAAAAAAATAAATAAAATAAAAACTGTGACATAATATATAAAAAAAATATATTAATTTTACAGAATTTTATAAAATTATTTTAATTACAATTAAATGTTAAAATTAATTGATCAGCAATGGATTACTGTAAATCTTGCATAATAAATTAATAAAAAATATACAATTCTTCCCTGTACATTTACATTTAGACTACCAATAATCTCTCCAACCTTTACAAAAGAAACACAACAATACATTAAAAGAACATAATTTTACAATATTACATTGTATTTATTTCTGAAAACAAGTACGTTATTTTTTATATATGTTATTAGTTCATAATCAAAATACAAAATAGTTTCTAATTGAGATATAAAATATGCATTTCATCCGATCATATAATGTTTATAAACACCTTTAAAAACCGGTTTCAAAAATATCTTTAAAAATACAATCAATTGATAAAAAAAGACACTCTAATCAAGATATAAAACATACATTTCAAGATATCTACATAAACAAATCCCAGAAAATTTCTTCAAAGACACAGATATCTACATAAAGAAGCTTTTCCATGAATCCCTTGCATTTCCCGGCTGTGTAAATTGCTGTGAGCAACTTCCTTTCCTGGAAATCTTGTGCCCAATGGATGCAGTTGTCCATTAATGCGGCTTTCACTTTGAGTATGCAAGCACCAATAACCCCTGCTAATGCGGCTTTGTAACTCTTTTATCAGTTCCTTAAAATCACCTGCTCCGCAGTATATACTTTTGCACAATTTATATAAAGCATTCCCCGCAGCCGCATTTTTCCAATCCAGAGAGTCTTGTCCATCTCCGATCACCTTAGCTTTTAGTTCACTTTCTTCTGCGAGCTTCTTGATTGTTGCAGCGGCCGCTTCAATAGTTGTAGTAGCAGGATCAGTGTTCAATAGTTGTAGTTTATGCAATTTATTTTAGATTATATGTAAATTTTGGATTCAATAAATTTTTATTTTTTAACTAAAGAACAAAATGTGTCAACTGATTTTTTTAAATTTATTTTAAATGTTCTAATAAGATAATTTTTTCACAATTAAATTATTATTTGGATTTTTTAAAAATGATTTTCCACAAACGTTTTAGACTTTAGGCTTTTCATAGTTTAAATTTAATTATAAACTTGTAATTAATTTTAATATAAAAAATTATAAATTATATAAAATTTCTACACACTAAAGAATAATAAAATCATTCAAAGGATTAAAATAAAAATAAAATATAATAAAATTTAAAAATTAAAAAATATATATATATATAATAAAAAATGAAATAAATTTACATAATAGTAAATATTACTGCCTTAGAAATGTCACGATAGATTTAGTTTAAACCATTTTGTATATATTTTTATTTATTGATTGATAAATATAGTCTATATTTATTTGAAAAAGTTATATATAAATACAAATAATATTATATATCAAATTTATATTTATAAATTTATATTTAAATTGATATATTATTATTATTATTTTAAATACAAATTTCAAGCTTTATTTTTAGATTAAAAAGATCATTGAAAAAAATATTTTTTAGTTAATTTTAATTTATTTTCAAAATAGTGTATACATATGTGGATATGAATTGTGCGATATAGAATTGCCTATACTTAGCACAACACAAAGTACATACTTAGTTAGATTAAAAAAATATTACAAACATATATATATATCTTTGCAAGTGATTGTTTTTTTTTTCTTTAAACATGTAAGTATTGTCAATCCCATAAAATATATATTAAAATTTTTCGTCTATTGGACTTTATGAAATTGTTTTGTTTGTTGTAGGAAATTATTTCTATGCTATAAAAACTTAGAAATAACTTAGAAGATTAGAGAGGTTAGTATTATAATAAAGGTTGAGAAATTGCGATCTAATGTGGTTGTATGTAGGGCACTCTAGAAGAAAGTGACTTTCATCCTCAACTCTATTGGACTCACAAAGAGGGCAAATCCTATCCTCTCAAGGTGTTTTAGGAATTGTCCAGCGCCTTGTTTCACTACAAAGTTCATGAGAGGTCATTCTTATTTTGGCTATGTTAGTTTTTTTCTTCATGCCAGTTAAAATAGAGAGAAACTTTTGGTATTCTAGATTAGGGTTAATAACCTCCTTGTCCCACCCAGGATTGACCCCGTGACCCAGGCAGATTTGGCGCTCTCGCATATTGAGCTGCCAGTTTCACTACGATTGAAAAAAAAAAAACCCTCATTGTAGTATCTTAGCTTCCTTTTAACCTCTAAATCTTTTTCACCCCACATTTTCTCTTTAAACTTAGATGTAATAGTATTTTTAATGTTATTGTTATTTTGCAAAGTTGCATTTTCATATATTCCCCAATGATTTAACCATGCCATGTTATCTGTATGCCAACCTTTCTTGAGCTGCAGGTGGTCCTGACTAGATTTTAAAGCAATTCTAGGGAGTCTATAGTATCCCATGCCATTTATCTTGCACTTGTACATCAAATACCTTGTCATAGCGATGCTCTCTATGGGGAGGGTTGCTTCTATAAGAAGAATAGGATAAGGTGTATTGATTTTAATTATGAGGTTATACGTGATAAAGCGCTTATGGATTCGCACTTGATATTTCTCCAGGATTCTCTAGAGATGCTACACCCCCAAACTTCATAGCCATACAAAATAACAGGACTAACGAGAGTTTCAAAGAGGAAATTCTTTTTATCCTACATCATAAAGTTTGTTGATTTACAATCAAGTCTCAAGACCAAAATAAGCTTTCCACCCTCCATTAATCCTTTCCCCAATGCTATAGTTCCATTTGAGCTTGAGATGAATATCAATTCCAAGATACTTATAGGAAGAAACTTCCTCCAAATTGTTATTGTCATATAGAAAGTTATCATAAGTGACCTTCTTGGACTTGATAATCATTACTTTTGTTTTGTTATTGTTAACAGTCATGTCCATGTTAGAGCATAAACCCTTTAGAGTTCTCAATTGCTTATTAAGGTCAGAGGGACATCTTGCCATAAGGACAATATCATCAGCATAAAGAAGAAGGATGACGACAATTCTTGCTAAGGTTGTGCCGGCATAGCCTACTTCCTCTAAAAAAATTATAGCTTATCGATGTAAATGTCGAAGAAACAGAGTGTGAATCTGTAAAACTAGGATTACAAAAATGCACGCCACAGCCTAGGCCCACAACACCAAGATAGTATCCTACTTATATCATACTATAAGTATTATACATGCATGACTTATTATATTTTATAAGTAGCATTGTCATAATTGGAAAAGAATGTCTAAATTCACAATTTTGTTTTGTTTTCTAAGGTGGATGAATTCAAACTTATTGGATATTATGATTCAAACTTTGACAACAAGATAATGGAGTGTCTACATTAGGCTACCTTATGAGTCTTGGATTAGCAGCTGTCTCGTAGAGATCACGCAAAAAATATGTTTTAGAAGATTCCACAACAGAGGTAGAGTATGTGGTTGTAGAAAAAACAAAAAAGGAGATTGTGTAGCTGAAAAAAGATACTTGAATATTTACAACAGAAATAAGGGAATTCTACTCCCCTACTGGTTGGAAACAATTATGTAATCAAGTTGGCCAAAAATCCTAGATTCCATGATCGAGCTAAGCACATTAATACAAAGTATCATATGATTAGATATCATGTAGAGGCCAATACTATTAATTTGATAGATTGTTGCACAAGCGTTCAAATTGCAAACATCTTCACCAAAGCACTTGGAAGAGAAAAAACTTGAAAAGTTTAGAAAGATGCTTAGATGCAAGAATACCCCTTCTGATTAAGGGGGAGAATGTTGGAAACCTAATTTGTAGGTATTATGGTTCCATTTGTCAAATATTGTAAATATTTTAGTGTAATTTATTAAGGAATAAGTTGAAGAGTTGTGTATCGTTGGAATTTGAAGGCCAAAGGTGTAATACCCCCATTTTGACGTTTGGAATTATTAGCTTAATGTGTAAATATTGTAAATATGCGATCTAAGGATTCATAGCGTGGAGCTCAAGGCCAAGGCCCCGCTGGCGAACACACAACTTGTAAAGGTAAGTATTTTATATTTTGTGAACCATGTGTAGTAAACCATGGGAATTGTAAAATCATGTAAATATTTAGGATGGAAACAAATTTCCAAGAACTGGCTATGGTAGCAACTAAAAATGAGGGGGATACATGTATCCACTAGGGATAGGTGAGGGGTTGGGGGACTCAATCCTTTGTTTCCAAGTGTCATTTTGATAAACCATCTTGACTGGTATTTTGACATTTAATTCTGTTAGGAAGAGGCAACTAAGAAATCAACTCATGAAATTAATGGAGCATGGGAAAGCTTAGAAATTCGTAGGGCAGGTTATGGGCTTAGTTTACTTGACCAAGAAGTTAGTTTCCTCATGGTAATTCGTTTTCCATCATCCCCATTGTAGAAAACCCATACATCAATTTTCAGCCATTATGCATGCCTAACAATGAAGAATTGCAGAAAATCGCAACCAGGAAAGAAGCCATGATTTAGAGTGCCAAAAATGCCTAGAATTTTTTGTGAGCAGCAAAATCCAATGGGAAATCCATAGACATAAAATCTGGGGCGAATTTGAGAGTGTCAAATGCCCATAAATCCATAGGAAGAGTCATATTTGGAAGCTGGGAAATTCAATTCCGTTTTTGGGAGTCACGTGGCCAGAATTTGGAAAAATCCAAGAGTGGATCGAATTGGGAGAGAGATTAGAGCCCGTAATTGCTTGATAAACCCAGTGAAGGAAAGAATCTATGTGGATCTAGCATCTTGGAACTTTCTATGCCCACCCTGAAGAGAACTGGAGAGAAGGGGCGCCTAAGGGACTATGTAGCAGAGAAGGGGACCTTCCTTGTGTTGGGTGTGGTAGGTATTGTGGGTTCCAAGGCTTCCTGAGATCAGTTGAGATGCCTATAGCTCTATGGTTGAGCTCACTGGCTTAGCATTCTCCTTCCCTATCTCTCTACATGTTTGAAAAAACCAGGTATGTTCTGGCTTAGCATGAGTGATTGTGCCTATGGCTATGAGTGAGCTTGAGTAGTTCCTCCTTAGTGGATACATTGCCTAGCTTGGGGGTGGTATCTCAGTTGAAGTAATATAGGCTGGACAGAGACCTACAATTGGGTGTAACATTGCTTCTCCATAGCTAGTTGCTTGGACAATTTCAATCAAAAGATAAGTTTTCACTGTTGCTTCTCATTATGCCAAATTTATGTGTTATGAATGACTGTTTGTTTATATCCAATTGAATGAAATGATCCAATTTGAGTTGTCAAAATTGAATGATTGCAAATAGCATAAGATGAATTTATCTCTGTGCATGGTTTTTACTGTTATACATGTGATGAGCATGTTAGTATATGCATGTTGTGTATGTGTAATTGATTTAATTTCTACTGTGTATCATTAATATGCATCGCACACGCATTTAAATGTTAACGAATTTGATAATATGGCCCTATACGCAAATTTTAGCACTCTGTACGTCCGCCATGTTCCCTCCGTTGGTCGGTTTGGTGGGAGGGGACGTGATAGAGTCGTATCAGAACCAATGGTTGCAGCACTTGGGCTGTTTGGGTCAGAACCTACACCTACAGGAAGAAAATCAGAAATGCACAGGAGGTGTTGGCGAGTGTTTGGTGAAATTGTGGGATCAATTATGGCCAAAAATAAAAATGTTCAACTGTTGCAGAGGATCACACCGTTGTGTAGAACTCACCGAGAGCTTTCCGATGATATCCATTTCATAAAAAAATGGACATTGGATGTGAAATATATAATCATCGACGCGGTCGCGGAAGGTTGAGGTTGGTGGTGCTGACTTCCGACTCCCAACGTACATAAGGTTGTAGTCATAGTCAGGAGGTCGAGGGAGTTGTCAAGATTTAGTGTTGTGGTGTCGACTTCCAACTCTCGACTTACGGAAGGTAGTAATCCGATTCGGGAGGTTGGGGTGGGTTGCGAAGTTTTGGTTTCGTATAACCGACTTCCGACTCCCAACGAATGGAAGGTCATAGTTGGAGTCGGGAGGTTGGGCTAGTTTGGCGAAGTTGGAGTTGCAGTGCCGACTCCCGACTCCTGACATGCGGAGCGTATCGGTTGGAGTTGGGAACTTAACTTAGCCCCACTTGCCAATGCGCCAACAACGCTATGTTGAACAGTCTGCCTGCCTCCTATTATTTAAACTTGCAAATCCACCAATGTGGGGAGGATTCGTTGGGTCAAGTGAGGGTACATTTTACGAGGTACGACCTATCATTAATAGGCTTGCACAGACTATTGTGAGCATGTAGTTTGAGATTGAATTCTCCAGGAGTTTCATAAGTGATGGTAACATAACTATATCAAGTTTATAGTCTTTTTTTATGATTTCCGAGATGAGTCCGCTAGTGCAGTCCATTTTTTTATCCGAGCAATGGATTTTCACGTCTTCTTTAGAATTGAAGTATTATGATGTATTTTGCCATGTAATTTTCCATTTGTTGAGAATTATAAAAATGCCTCCCCATTGCAGAAGCATGCCCGGAGACATAGTCCACATCGAACGAACTCCATTAACAATTTGTTGTTCTCATTTACTTGTGGCGTGTTCTTCTTTTTGATGTTCTTTATTACTATGCATTGTTCTTTTTATTCATGCTCTTTTTAATCAATCCATGATAAGTCTAAGAATGCAAAGATCCTGGATCATGTTGGTATCAAAGTGGGATTCTATGACTTTGGATTGAGAGTGTGAATGATAACTAGGACCGAGATCAAAATGGGAGAAGGGAAACTAGAACCTCTCAATACCGAGATTGGACGTGCACATCGAAAGAAGAAGATGGAGAATGAAGAAATTTGCACCGATCATGAGAAAGCTTTTCATAAATCATTCTACCAAATGGAAGACATGGTGGAGCAATTATTTGCAGATTATCAAGAAAGGATGGTAAAGAAAGAGAAGAAGAAAAATGTAAAGGAGCAAGATGAAGCTCAGTGAATCAAGAGGATGGAGGAGAACCTCCTAAACCCCCATCCCCATATTCAAGTTTGAGCTCTTCTTCTTCTTCCTCTTCTAATCAGTCCAATTTTCATAAAAAGAGTGATTTTAGGAAGACATTATTAAATATTGATGTAAAGTTTGATTTGCCCATGTTTAATGGAGAATGCAATGCAAAAAAACTTAACAATTGGATAAGACAGATCGAGGTTTATTGCCATGTGCTGCAAATTGAAGAAGAAGAGGTCAAAATGTTCAAATTTTCACAGAAGAAGAGGTCAAAATGTTCAAAGTTTCACAGAATAATTTAGAAAGAAGGCTCTTGCATTGAATGTGTCTTTAGATACTTTAGAAAGTTTGATGAAATACATTGGTGCACTTCCTAATTATATTCGTCATACATTGTTGTTCTTAAATTTTACTAGTTTGAATGAAACAAGTGTGCAAGCTACTCACATTGAAAGCAGGGGAAAACATGTACAAGAATACCATCCAAAGAAGCCTCACAAGTTTTAACACAACAAGTTCAAAGGAAAATGAAAGGAAAATAAGACAGCTACAACAAAGAAAGAGGGTGAAAAGCTCCATTATACCAACTATGAGAAAGATGGACATGATCAAGAGCACTGCTGGAAGTTGCATCCTGAGCTCAAGCCTAAAATTTTTGGAGGAAAAGGTAAGAAGAAGACTGTTGCAATAGTACAACAAGAATTGGGATTTGATTCAGGGGATGAAACAAAGATTGCAACCGTTGGTGTACAAGGTAAAACTTCCCTTCATACTGGTTCAACTTCCTCAAATGTATCTCATGGTGATGATGAAAAAAGGAGTCAATTGTTTCACATAAGAGTTGTTTCAAAACATACAAAGCTAGAGACTCTTTTTGATCCAGGCTCTCAAGTTAACTTAATCTCATAATCAATTGTTAAGAAATTGGGTTTAGAGACCATCCCTCATCCTAATCCCCATCCTCTTGGTTGGGTTTGTGATAACGCCAAGCTTCATGACACCAAGCAGTGTAGGGTCAGATTTGCTATTGCATCAAAACTAATAGATGAGGTTGAATTGGATGTTATCCCACTTTACATCCGTGGCATAGTTTTGGGAATCCCTTACCTTTATGATAAAAAAATCTTCTCCAGACATGAGAACAAGTACCATATCAAAAAAGATGGTGTGAAATACATTGTTAGAGCTCACAATATGAAGGTTAATTCTACTCTTGTTAGTGCAGGGAAGATGAAGAGACTCATAAACACTAATAAGAGATGTATGCTCATGGTTGTGAGAGAAAAATATGTTGAGGCATATGATACCTTCCAAGGTTGTGATCCTTCCCATAAGAAAGCTATGATTGATATTGTTTCTAATTATGTTGATATTTTCCAGGAACCAAGTGGCTTGCCTCCTAAGAGGAAAATTCAACATGAGATCCATCTTCAACAGGATGCCCCTCTTTTGAATGTGGGCATGTACAAGATGTCAGCTATTGAAATGTCTAAAATTAAAAAGCAAGTGCAAGACTTGTTGGAACAAGGAGTCATCAGGCCTAGCTCATCTCGATGTGGCTCTCCTATTGTGCTCGTACTAAAGAAATATGGCACATGGAGGATGTGTGTTGATTATCGAGCTCTTAACAAGATCACGGTGAAAAATTGATACCCTCTTCCTCACATAGATTATTTTCTTGATCAATTAAAAGATGTTGTTTATTTCACTAAGTTGGATTTGCGCAGTGGCTACCATCAAATCAGGATTGCAGAAGGAGATGTGTGGAAAATTGCTTTCAAAACCAAGCATGGTCTTTTTGAGTGGTTAGTGATGCCATTTGGGCTTTGTAATGCCCCAACTACTTTCATGCATGTGATGAATGACGTATTCCGACCATTCATAGATGAATTTGTAATTGTGTACTTAAATGATATTCTTGTCTTTAGCAAAACTTGGGAAGAGCATGTAAGGCATGTAAAATTGGTCATGGACACTTTGAAAAAGGAGAAGCTGCATGTGAAATTGTCCAAATGTGAATTTGGAAAAACTTCTTTAGTGTACTTGGGTCACATTGTAGGAGGAGGACAACTGAAAATTGATCCTTCCAAAGTTGATGTAATTGTAAACTAGTGTAAGCCTACAACTACAATAGAAGTGAGAAGCTTCTTAGGAGTTGTTCAGTATTGGAGGAAGTTCATAGCTAACTTCTATTTCATTGCATCTCCTTTGCATGCCTTAACCAGTGTGAAGAAAGCCTTTCAATGGGGAGGAAAATAGCAAAAATATTTTGATACATTGAAAGGAAAGATCAACACAACACCAGTGCTAACCCTGATTGACCTTCAACAACCATTTGAGATTGAAAATGATGTCAATAATTATTCCATGGGAGCAGTTTTGATGTAACATCGCAAGCCTATTTGTTACCATTCTAAATTTTTTTCACAATATGTGGCTAATTAACCCACATATGACAAAGAGTTGTATGCATTGGTTCAAAGTGTTAATAAATGGAAGCACTACTTGATGGGAAAGGAGACTATCATGCATACAGATCACCAGCCCTTGTAGTACCTCTAGTCACAAACCAAGTTGCAACAATCTCGTCATTACAGGTGGATGGGGTTCCTTCAACAGTTTCACTTGGTAATCAAGTACAAGAAAGCCTCAAGCAACAAAGCGACTGATATGCTTTCTAGGCCTCCTATTGTTGCATCCATTATTTTGCAAAATGCTTCTCTTTCTCATGATATCTATGTTGAGCAATATGATAATGATGAATATTTTAAAGATGTTTATGAGAATCTAACCCGTGGTACACAGGTGGAAGACTATTATTTGCAGGGCAAGTTACTCTACCATATTGGAAAATTATGAATTCTTGTCAGTGAAAGAGTCCATGTAATCCGAGAAGCTCATACTTCTCTTATATCTGGGCATTTTTTGGTAGGAAAAACTTTGGCTCATTTGCAAAGGCTTTTTTATTGGCCTCGAATGAAAGATATTGTAACCAAATATGTAAAGGGGTGTGTGATGTGCTCTACTTGTAATCCCACTAATAGAAAATTGGGGCTGTACTCACCACTTCCTGTTCCTTCTCATCCTTGGGACAGTATATCCATGGATTTTGTAGGGGGGTTTCCTATGTCTAAAAGGGGTCATGAGTATTTTTATTTGGTAGTGGATAGGTTCAACAAGATGTGTATCTTGATGCCATGTAAAAATCATATCAATGCTGAGCAAACTGCTCATTTGTTCTTTCAGCATGTATGGGTCCACTTTGGACTACCCACATCCTTCATCTTGGATCGAGACTCTCGCTTCCTTGGTGGGTTTTGGACTAGCTTGTGGAGGATGATGGACACCAAGCTAAAGAGGAGTACCGCTTTCCATCCACAAACTAACAGAAATACAAAGGTGGTAAATAGAACAGTGGTTCATCTACTTCGAGGTTACTACAACAAGCATCCTAAGTTGTGGGATGATCGGATCTTGTATATCCAACACGCCTACAACCGATCCTTTCACTCTTCCACTTAGATTTCACCATTTGAGACATGCTTTGGGTATTTTCCTAAAACTCCATTGGAATTGACACATGGGAAACATGTTGATTGGAGTGTTTCACGAGATAAAGACAAGGCCCACAAGTTCATTCAGAGAATCCAACAGGTACACCAAGCAATGCAAGAATAGTTGGAGAAGAGCCAAGCACAGTACAAAGCCCAACATGAAAAGCATATAATTGATCACCAATTTCAAGTTGGGGATCAAGTGTGGCTTCACATCAACAAAGATTGGTTGAAGGGTGAAGGAAAGAATCTCAAGCCCATAAGATATGGTCATTTCACCATCTTGGAGAAGATCTATACCAATGCCTTCCGTTTAGATCTACCATATTACATGAAAATATAATCAGTTGTTAATATGGAGAACTTGAACTTTATGAACCTCCAATGATCATGTATCCAAGGGAGAATGTTTCAGTTCCATCAGTTGATGAGTTTGCACCCAAGTACTTGGACAAGCTTAAAGAAGATGTCATCCTGGATAAAATAACAAGTACTTCATGAAGGGGTGATGTAGAGTATCTTTGAGTAGGCCTACAGGACACTCATCCAAGCAAAGAACGGTGGATTGAGAAGGGAAAAGTGAGGGAGAAATTGCCTCACCTATCTGTTGATTGATAATGCTTTTGGAGGCCCAAAATTGTTGGAATATTCACACCACCATTTTTGTATTTTGCATGCCTGCATGCAAATCTGCATGCTTTGCATGCCACTACATGCATCTAGTCATCATCATGGATGTCTCCCCAACACCTAGAGCTTGCTTCTAGCTCTCCAAAGCCTGTCTACAGCCCCCATTTGGCCTCCTACCTACCTAATGCGCCCTCTTTGACTTCTCTGCATGGCAAGTGTGCCTTTCCCACCTACCACAGCCAGTTTGGGTGCCTTTTCTCACCTACCACCAATTATCACTCAATTAGGGCGCCTTATCTCACCTACCGGGAGTTATCATTCAGTTAGTGCATTGATTGAGTAGTTCTTCCACTGATTGCTCATACTGATTGCTTGTAGCTTCTAGTTAGCTAGTTCTGGAGTTCCACTTGACTATTTGACAGCCTCATGCGACCCCTTGGAGTCTCCATTCCCTGATTTATGCCTAGATGGTTCTGTTAGACTCAGTTAGACTCACTTGACTGACTATTACCATTTATGACTGATACTATTGACTGGATGATGTATCCATTGTTATCCAAGCTAGAATTTGAGTTAGATAGCCTCATGCACCCACCTTGGAGTCTTCATTCCTTGATTTATGGCTAGATAGTTCTGTTAAACTTAGTTGGTCACACTTGACTGACTCTTACCATTTATGATTGATACTGCCGACTGGATGATGTCTACATAGTTATTCATGCTAGACTCTGAGCTCAGATTCGAATGCCCTACTTGGCTAATTCGAATCCTATATGATGCCTCATCATTGATTATTGTAACACATTCTCTACATTCATTATTCATTATGATATTGACATTGTCCATTATTCTGTGCTTATGAGTGATTATTGAATGCATGCTTCTTCTTCTTTGCAAATAATCCTGAGAGTTAGATTGTGAGATTGTTATAGTTTCTAGATACATGTAGATTATCACATGGTATCAGAGCAGTCAACAACTATTCGAATTGCAATAGTTGCAGCATTTCTTTGAGCAGCTATCTTTCACTTGTGCACCAGAAGCCTCTGAGTTTCCACATCAAATCCTGGTGCTATTACTTGAATTCATTGGAGAAATCCAGTGAGGTCTAGCTAGGTTTGAAGGACTTAGTCTATGTGCCAAGTGTCCTTAAGGTAGTGTTCAGTCGAAGTGTAGCATTATCCATCAACAAAAATTCTCTTGTTTTGTAGGTTTATTCACCTGTTCGGAATCTTCTTCAACTATTCGACTTTCTCTGTTTCAGATGGATCTAAAGCTCACATATTCCAATTATGTTGAGTGGAAAGCCAAGATGGCTCTCTTCATGAGATCCAAGAGCTTCACTCGAATACTCAATGGAACGATGGTAGAACCTCTCAGTGCAGTTGAAAAGTCCAAGTACTTGGATAGGCTTGATGAAGCAGTTGGTCTCCTCCTTCTCTCAATTTCTGAAGATCTTCACTTCCATGTCATCGATCTTACATCTCCTAAAGAGGTTTGGGACAAGCTCGAATCCCTTTTTGGACAGAAAGATGATATGAAAGGACACAAATTGGAGAATGAGCTCATATGTTTGAGTCCAGAAAATTTTGGATCTATCAATGCCTTCCTCACCAAATTCAAAATCTTGATATCATAGTTGAAAAGATATGAGATAGTGAAAGAAGACAAGCAGCTTATACTTTCCATTCTCTCAAAGTTGGGGGCAAACTTCTCATTTTTTGTCTCTACTTTCCAGTCAGCTAGGTTGTCCATTCCAAAATGGAAGTTTCCCTCACTTGATGATTTCATCCAATCTCTTACTCAAGAGGAAGAGAAGTTGATCTCCATGGGAATGATCAAACCCAAATTGGATTCAGCTCTTACAATTGCAGAGAGCGCGAATGGTAAAGGTAAGCAAAAGATTTCTGATAAGAGATTGAATGCTACAAAGCATACAGATACTCCATGTAAAATTAGTCATAGTAGATCTAATGAACAAGTAAATCAATCACAACAGATGAACATAGAAAATATGGTGTAAAACTGTGCAAAACATGCAGTAGTGCTCAATATCCCAGTAAGGGTGAATGATTACAATAGAATACAGTAACAATGACTAAGCAATTCGAATTGACTAAGAAGGTCATTCGAATCACTGAATGGAGTAGCTTGACTCCAACTAGTAGTCCTCATCATCAATCGGTGGTGGTCATCAATGCACAAGAACCAGTCATCCAGGTGTCAATCTGAGTCTAACTGAGTGTAACAAGTGTAACTGAAGTGTGTAGCACTGATTAAGGGAAGGAGGCTCAGTGGGGGGCGCATGGGAGGCTAACTGAAGTCAGAACAAGTCATCTAGTCAATCTGGAGGTCCAACGGAAGTGAAACAGTCAGTCGAGAGTGAAACTAGCCTCAAATCAGGGAGAATTGGAGCTAACTGAGTGTAACTGAAGTGGAACTGCAGTGGTAGGTGAAGAAGTGTGCCCTTCTCTGGCAGTAGGTGAGAAGTGGGCGCCTTCCAGACTAGGAGGGCTAAAACTCTGAAGTAAGTGGCTCCTGGGTGCTAGAATAAGGTGGCTAAGGTGCTGGAGGCATCAACCTGGTGACTGGGATGCCTGCAAAATGCATGCAAACCCTAATTGCATGCAAGATCCTGAAAAAGATGATGTGGATATCCGAACACCCCCCCTCAAGCTAGACTATGATGTGCAAAAAATAATGTGGGGCCCTGGTAACTAAGACCAAAGGTCACCCCAATACAATAATCCAAAAAATGCTGAAAATAAACTAAGTGAGGAAAGAGGGAAAACCCAGTGGGAAGAAAGCCCCCCCTCAAGCTAAAGCATAATAATGAATCAATCTGTCTCCACCATGATGGAACTCACCCCCAACAATGAATGGAGGTAAGAGAACTTCTTCTCAGTGAAGCACTTGGTGAAGATGTCTGCAATTTTCTCATCAGTAGGGCAATATTGCAGAATGATGGTGCGATCATGCACCAACCGTCGAATGTAATGCATATGAATCTCAATGTGTTTGGTCCTTTGCCGCTGAACTGGATCTGTGGAGATCTTGATAGCACTTTGATTGTCACAAAATAGGACAGTCGAAGTAGTGCCACCAAAACCAAACTCGGAAAGAATACCCTGCAGCCAAACTGCGTGAATGCAGGCATTGACTGCCCCTCGATACTCTGTCTCTGCTGAAGAAAGTGCAATGGTTGCTTGCTTTTTGCTGGACCAGAAAATAGCACCATGAACAATCATGAAAACATAACCGAAAGTGGACTTCCGATCAATGCTATCACCTGCCCAATCTGAATCAGTAAAACCAATGAAATCAAGCTCAGAATCTGCAGCATAATGTATGCCAAACTGTCTCGTACCTTGCACATACTGCAAGATCCGCTTGGCTGCTCGCCAATGAAGCTCATGTGGCTGCTGCATATACCTTGACACGGCACTCACGGCATATGAAATATCAGGCCTTCAGTGTGTCAAATAAAGTAGTGAACCAATCAACTGTCGATACATATTGCAATCTGCAAGCGGTGTAGAATCTCCCTCCTCAAGACTGATTCCTGAGAGGAATGGGAATGGAGCTGCCTTACATTCAGCCATATTAAACTTCAATAACAGGTCGGAAGCATATTTTTGCTGAGATATAGTGATCCCATCAAAATTTTGAGCTATCTCCAAGCCCAAAAAGTGACTCGGCAAGCCCAAATCGCTCATGTCAAAAGCTAGATTTAAGGCAGTTTTTAGCTTGTTTATTGAAGTAAGAGTGCTACCAGTAATGAGAATATCATCAACATAAAGTACAATAACCAACAAATTACTTTTAACTCGCTGAAGATACACATTCGAATCAGATTTGCATCTTTGGAAATTCTGAGAAAGAAGGAAGGAGTCCATCTTTGCGTACCAAGCTCTTGGGGCTTGTTTTAACCCGTACAAAGATTTCTTCAATATGAAAACTAATGATGGATCTGATGTATAGCACTCTGGATGCTGCATATATACCTCTTCAGCAAGGTCTCCATGTAAAAATGCACTCTTCACATCCATGTGGTGCACTTCCCAGTGCTTGGATGCGGAAATAGCCAAAACAAGGCGGATGGAATCCATCTTTGCAACCGGTGCAAAGGTCTCAGTGTAGTCCACTCCTTGGACTTGGGAGAAACCTTTTGCCACCAACCTTGCTTTGTATTTGCTGATAGAGCCATCAGCAACAACTTTCGTGCGGTAGACCCATTTACACTTCACTAATTTTCTTCCAGGTGGAAGAGAAACTAGCTCCCATGTATTGTTCTTTTGAAGAGAACTGTACTCTTCATCCATGGCACTTTGCCATCTCGGATCTCGGTGGGCAGAATAGTATGATGTGGGATCTGAACCAGCCATCAAATAACAAATCTCAGGAAGTAATGGATCAGCAATAGAAAGAGCCATACCTGCTCTTTGAAAGTCTGCTCTTGTTCGTCTCGGATTAGCAGGATTTCCAAGATTCGAACCAGCAGATTGAAGAGTGTTTTGGGCCCACTTTGGTAACTGAGGAGTATCATAATGGTCGGATTCTGAACCTGATATGTCATGATCATCATATGCTGCCACAATATCAGAAATATCAGAACTCATACCTTCATTATCGCTGCACGGATCTTCTTTTGGTGAAAGCGGTGAATCGACAGTCTCTTCCTCGACTAGTTGCAATTCTTGAAGCGGTTCTTCAAATTGCACACTGCGCTCTATGAATATCTTTTTAGATCTGATATCCATGAGTTTATATGCTTTTGATTCTTCCCCATATACTATCAGTATGCACTCGATACTTTGTGGATCCAAAGCTCGTCTCTTCTTGGAAGGAATTCTAGCCCATGCAGTAGAGCCAAAAACTCTCAAATTTGACACATCCGGTTTGTGACCAAAGAATGCTTCGAAAGGAGTCATACCTTTCACGGATGAATGTGGAACACAGTTCTGTATGTATGCTGCAACATTGATTGCTTCATCCCAAATATTTTCAGCCAAACCTTTTGATTCAATCATGCACGTAGCCATCTCTTTCAGTGACCGATTTTTCCTTTCCGCTACACTGTTCTGCTGGGGTGTGTATGGAACTGTATGTTGGATCTGAATTCCGCTTTGGGCACAAAGTTGCAGCAACTCAGACTTGATATATTCTCCACCATTACCAGATCTAAGAGCTTTGATCTTTCTCTCAGTGGCGGTTTCAACATAAGCCTTAAAATCCTTGAATTTTCCAAGCACTTTTGACTTGTTTTTGAGAAAGAATACCCATGTAAAGCGGGAAAAATCACCAATAAATGTCAAAACATACCTTGAACCATTTAATGACATATGGGGCAGCAGACCACTGATATCATAATGGATCAACCCCAAAACTGTAGAAGCTCTGCTAGCTTTGCCGCGGTCGAATCTGTGCTCGGGGTGCTTCCCAATGATGCAACCAGTGCATATTCCCTTCGAGGAACGGAGTTGTGGAAGATCATCTACCATGGATTTGTTTGATAGCAGCAACAAATACTTATAATTAAGATGTCCAAATCTTTCATGCCAAATCCTACTAACCTCATACCATGTGTGCGAAGAGCAGTGGGCTTTGCAAGCGGAATAAAGTGTGAAAACTCATAGCATTTTGCAGTTTGGTTTGCCTTTCCGACTGCAACAAGTCTTCCACTTTTGATATCAGAAATTTCAACTGTATTAGGGCTGAATGTAACTTGCTTCGGTTCACCAGTGTGTGTCATTTGATACACAGAAAGAAGATTTGAAGCCAAGGAAGGCACATAGAGAACATTCTGAAAGCTTCCATGATCTACATGAATCGTACCTTTTCCCTTTGAAGAAATTTTTGAGTCATCTCCCAAATGGATGGGGATGGAGCTATTTGGATCGAATGAGGAAAAAGAATCAATATTTGCAGCCATATGATTCGATGCACCCGAATCTATCAAGAGAGTAGTGGGCTTCGAAACAGTTGCCATGAGTGCTTGTCCTCTTTCATGATCATCATTCCTATCCTTCTTCCTTGCACCGTCAGGAAGGGTTATGTTGTTCTTTTCCAAAAGGAGGGCCATTTGATCTATAGTCTTCTTCATACATGAACTTTCGGGATGAAAGCCACGGTTACAATAAGTACATTTATATTTTTGGTTACCTTCTTTGCCCTTTTGCTTGAACTTCGAACTGGGTGGTGCATCCGTTTGTTTGCCTTTCTCTCTTTGCTTGTGAGGCTCGAATTTGGGCTTCTCCTTCTTTTGCTTTCCTTTACCATTCGAGATCTTGGGTCCTTGAACATATAGGGCTGAATCTTTGGATCTTATGGACCCCATTTGAATCAACTTGTAATGCTCTTTTGTGACGGACTCAATGAAGGCATTCAAGGTAGGCATCTTCCAATTCGGGGTAGTTAGCCGACCGGAATTGAAAGTAGAGACAAATACCGAATAATCTTTACCAAGCTTGCTGAGAATGGAGAGGATCAATTGCTTATCCTCTTTGATAACCCCACTGTTCTTCAATTGCAAGTTCAAGTTCTTGAATTTTGTGAAGAATTCATTAATGGTCTCGAAATTCTCAGGACTAAGGGCAATCAATTCATTCTCTAATTGAAAAGCCCTAAGCTCGTCCTGCTTGCCAAATAGTGTTTCAAGTTTCTCCCATATAGCTTTTGGAGTCTTCAATCCACTGAGATGGAAGTTAAGATCTTTGGAGATGGAGAGACAAAGAAGACCATAAGCTTCATCAAGCTTGTTGTAGTGTTTGGTTCTATCTGACAGATTGTTTGGCTCCAATTCAAGACCAAGAGTGACTCGGTAGTATCCTTTTGAACGTAATATGATCTCCATATCATCTTTCCAATCAAAATAATTGAATGGGGTGACGATAGGCTTTGAAGAAGAGTATTCCATTGCTAGGAGCGAGTGCACATTGATGTAGAGGAGCTTGCATGCACAGTGTAGCGAATGCAAATGATGGAGACAATAAACCTGCAAATCACAATAAACCAAGAACAATGAGGTCGAACAATCCACCCTTTTAGAGTTGCATCACACCTGGGATTGGAGATCAAACAATGTTGAATGGGTCCAATGTATCAGATCCAGGAATTATGTGGAAACTCAAGCTTTTGGAGTGGTATTGGATGTTTTTCAAGCTTTGCATGCACAAGAGCGAATGCCCTTGAGATATTTCATGCCAAAACTTTTGCAATTTTTGAGCAATTCACTCAAATCTTCTTGTAGAACCACCTGTAGAAAAGAGATCTTGTCCCTGCAATGGCTCTGATACCATGTAAAATTAGTCACAGCAGATCTAATGAACAAGTAAATCAATCACAACATATGAACATAGAAAATATGGTGTAAAATTGTGCAAAACATGCAGCAGTGCTCAATATCCCAGTAAGGATGAATGATTACAATAGAATACAATAACAATGACTAAGCAATTCGAATTGACTAAGAAGGTCATTCGAATCACTGAATGGAGTAGCTTGACTCCAACTAGGAGTCCTCATCATCAATCGGTGGTGGTCATCAATGCACAAGAACCAGTCATCCAGGTGTCAATCTGAGTCTAACTGAGTGTAACAAGTGTAACTGAAGTGTGTAGCATTGATTAAGGGAAGGAGGCTCAGTGGGGGGTGCATGGGAGGCTAACTGAAGTTAGAACAAGTCATCTAGTCAATCTGGAGGTCCAACGGAAGTGAAACAGTCAATCGGGAGTGAAACTAGCCTCAAATCAGGGAGAATCGGAGCTAACTGAGTGTAACTGAAGTGGTAGGTGAAGAAGTGCGCCCTTTTCTGGTAGTAGGTGAGAAGTGGGCGCCTTCCAGACTAGGAGGCTAAAAATCTGAAGTAAGTGGCTCCCGGGTGCTAGAATAAGGTGGCTAAGGTGCTGAAGGCATCAACCTGGTGACTGGGATGCATGCAAACCCTAGAATTTGCATGCAAACCCTAATTGCATGCAAGATCCTGAAAAAGATGATGTGGATATCCGAACACTCCATATCAGTCAGATGGGTCTTCAAACTCTAGGAATACCAAGCATTCTCAGAAGAAAAGACCCAAGTGCACCTATTGTCTTAAAGGTTTCCATCTTGAGAGTGCTTGTATGAGGAAATCTATAAATTTGATGGCTCAGTTACTTGAGAAGAACAATCTTCCTATGCCTGCATGTACAAGGAAGAAAGATCCTGATATTGAGCCTTCCAGAGCTGAAGGAAAAGAAAGATGTCATGCCCTCATGGCAAGTGCATCAACATATTCTACTTTCATCATAGATTCAGGAGCATCAAGACACATGTCTTCCTCCAAAGATCTCTTCTCTAGTTTCAAAAGCTCAGTTGGCCCTTCCATCAGATTGGGAAATGATTCATAATTCTCCTCTCAAGGGAGTGGAGGAATCGATCTTGACTGAGGTTACTTTTCTAATGTGCTTTATGTTCCTTCTCTTGCAGCAAATTTACTTTCAGTGTACCAAATGACCCATGTTGGAGAGCCCAAAAGAGTGATCTTTTCTCCAAATGAAGTCGAGGTACAAGACATGGTTTCAGGGGAAATCATCTCCAAATGTGTTGCAAATCATGAGACAAAACTCTACGAGTTTTCCCACTTCTTACCTCTCTCAAAGGAGTCTTCTCTTCGCTCTCATATTCATGAAGAGAGTAGACTATCTCATATCAACCACAAGATAGCTCAATATGTGGTTGAAGGTCTTCCAAATAGCAAGATTGCTCATGGCACCTGCAAAGATTGTTCTAAGAAGATTGAGAAAAGGAGGAATCTTGAAGAAGTGTGAATGCTAGATCCAGATCCACAAGAACTTGAAGATCTAGCACATATTGGTTCAACTCCTATGGCCAAAAAGGCCATCACTGCTACATCCACCAAGAATCTTGTTGAAGATCCATCATCAGATTCTAGTTCTTTTGATAAAAATCTCACCTATGATGGATCAAGGGAGATATCATAGATCTACATGCAGCTTCAGAAGCAGTTTCATGACCTTCCCACTTTATCAGATTCAGAGTTTAAAAGTGATGATGAGGCAACTTCGCTTGCTTCCTCACATGAGCCTTTAGATTCAGAGTTTGGGAGTGATGATGAGTTTCAAGAGAGCGAATCCCCATCACATGATAGTTCAGATTTGGAGTATGAGACATCAGCTTCACATGTTTCTCCTCATGAGATTTCAGATTCAGAATTTGTATGTGATGATGAGCCAGTTCTACTTGCTTCTCCTCACGAGAGTTCAACTTCAGAGCTTGGATGTGATGATGAGTTAGTTGTGGATACATCTCCACATGATATTTCATATTCAGAGCTTGGAAGTGTTGACAAGCTCCAAGAGAGAAAACCATCATCACTTGGCAGATCAGATTCAGAGTATGACAGTGAATATGATGAAGAGCAAATGCTAGATCCAGATCCACAAGAACCTGAAGATATGACAAATGCTAATGCGGATAGGGGAGATTCAGTTCCACAATAACCTGAAGATATGACAAATGCTAATGCGGATAGGGGAGATTCAGTTCCACAAGAACCTTATGATCTCTCAACTAATTTTCCCCCTCTTCTGAAATGAGAATCCACTACTCTCATTGGTGATCCAGTTGATCGATGAAGAACCACATCAGGTTTTCAGGATGGAAGGTTTCATCCTTCTCACATTACTGATCCTTTTCAGATCGATCAACCCTTCTTTTGACAAGAAGGACACTTGCCTCCTTCAAGAGTGAGTGATGACATGCTATTTTAGCATCCTTCAGTCTATTTTGAGGGAGGGATTTCTTCCCACTGGGTTTTCCCTCTTTCCTCACTTAGTTTATTCAGATTGATTGTACGGGGTAACCTTTGGTCTTAGTCACCAGGGCCCTATTTTTTAGATTTCAGTTATTTTCTCATAGTATAGCTTGCGGGGGGGTGTTGGAATATTCACACCATCATTTTTGTATTTTGCATGCTTTGCATGCCACTGCATGCATCTAGTCATCATCATGGATGTCTCCCCAGCACCTAGAGCTTGCTTCTAGCTCTCTAGAGCTTGTCTACAGCCCCCATTTGGCCTCCTACCTACCTAATGCACCCTCTTTGACTTCTCTACATGGCAAGTGCGCCTTTCCCACCTACCGTAGCCAGTTTGGGTGCCTTTGCTCACCTACCACCAGTTATCACTTAGTTAGGGTGCCTTATCTCACCTACCGGGAGTTATCATTTAGTTAGTGCATTGATTGAGTAGTTCTTCCACTGATTGCTCATACTGACTGCTTGTAGCTTCTAGTTAGCTAGTTCTGGAGTTCCACTTAACTATTTGACAGCCTCATGCGCCCCCCTTGGAGTCTGCATTCCCTAATTTATGCCTAGATGGTTCTGTTAGACTCAGTTAGACTCACTTGACTGACTATTACCATTTATGATTGATACTATTGACTGGATGATGTCTCCATTGTTATCCAAGCTAGACTTTGAGTTAGACAGCCTCATGCACCCACCTTGGAGTCTTCATTCCTTGATTTATGTATAGATAGTTCTGTTAAACTTAGTTGGTCACACCTGACTGACTCTTACCATTTATGACTGATACTGCCGACTGGATTATGTCTCCATAGTTATTCATGCTGGACTTTGAGCTCAGATTCGAATGCCCTACTTGGCTAATTTGAATCCTATATGATTCCTCCTTGATTATTGTAACACATTCTCTACATTCATTATTCATTGTATGATATTGACATTGTCCATTATTCTATGTTTATGAGTGATTATTGAATGCATGCTTCTTCTTCTTTGCAAATAATCCTGAGAGTTAGATTGTGAGATTGTTACAGTTGCTAGATCCCTGCAAATTATCACAAAAATCCTCTCAATGGGGAGGAATGATCCAGGAGGCTCTCAAAAATTCAAAATTTCAAACTTATCAAATCACACCACAAAGGGTACCATCACGAAGGGATCTCCCAAAGGATTCCAATGACATTCGTTTCACCTCAAACGAAATCCAGACGTGAAATTTATTCAACTTTGAAGTTTCAACAGAACAACACTTTGAGGTGCAGAATGGAAAAAAGGGGGTGCCACGCGGAACCACTGAAAGGGTGACACCTGGCATCCATACAGGTATATGGTCCCACATGGCAGCACTACACGGGTGACATGTGGAATCCGTACAGGTGTACAGTGCCCACGTGGCACCACATGGCAATGACATGGAATGTCTTGGCAGCAACACATGGCATCCAATTGGAATTCGTGTGGTAGGTGACGTGGACCAGTCCCAGCGTGACAGGTGTACTAATCATGTGGTGACACATGTCACCTCGAGACTGGCCAAAAGTTGGTTAGAAGACCAATCAATGCTCTGCATGACTCGAATCCGTAACCTACAACATACTAAATCAATGCCTTAACACTCCGCCAAATATGTCTCTTATGTAGCCATATGAAGCAACTATTATTTATGTTTGAATTGGGACGAAGTGGGGGGGAAAAGGGGGGCTGATTGACCCCACCAAATTTGGTGTTTGGGCTGGCCGGACCCCCGTAGTTTTGGAGCACTGTTAAAACGGGTTGGCGGAGGCTCAACCGCCACAAGTTTGGACACAAAGCACATACCAAAAACCAGTCACTGCAGGGATTCAAACCCCGAACCTCCTGGGGGGGAAAGCGCCTAAAATTAGCCCCACTTGCCAACATGACAATGGTGCTATGTTGAACAGTCCACTCACCTCCTATTATTTAAACTTGCAAAGCCGCCAGTGTGGGGGGGATCCGCCAAGCCAAGTGTGGGCACGTTTTATGAGGTATGACCTATCATTAATAGGACTGTTGTGGGCATGCAGTTCGAGATTGAATTCTCTAGGAGTTGTAGAAGTGATGGTGACAAAACTATATCAAGTTTATAGTCATTTTCACGATTTTCTGAGACAAGTCCACTAGTGCAGTCTGTTTACTGATCCGAGCAACGGATTTTTAGGTCCTCTTCCGAATTGAGGTATTATGATTTATTTTTCCATGTAATTTTCCATTTGTTGAGCATTATAAAAATGCCTCCCCATTGCAGAAGTAGACCCTGAGAAGTAGTCCACATCAGACGAACTCTGTTAACAATTTGGTGTTCTCATTTACTTGTGGCGTGTTCTTCTTTTTGATGTTCTTCATTATTATGCATCGTTCTTGTTTATTCATGCTCTTTTTAATCAATCCATGATAAGTATAAGAATGCAAACATCCCCGATCAAATAAACGGTGAATGGGTGTCTGTTAAAGCACTCCTTGTGTTAGGTCACCGGTTCAAAACTCTATGGGTACTAGCTTACAAAAAAATTACAAAAAATACGTTGCTAATGTGTACTCAACAATTAATAACAACATAATCATGTCATTAATTCCTTAATTTAAATGTTTCTATCATCACAAAATTACCTCATTGAAATGCATAAAGTCATAGATAAAAATAACCAATAATTATTTGCAATTAATTGACAAACATCCACATGAAAATTAAATAATTAATATCAAGAGTAAATCCTTTTTATAAAAATCCAATTGCATTTAAATTTTATAATACCATGTTACAAGTTCATATGATCAACCATCAGATCATGCAACCTATCACTTGGTACCACAACACCATAGAGATCAACCAACATGAAACAACCACCTTTATATTCAATATCTCCATCACTCATCCCAATATTTAAACTCCCCCCTTTTAACTATTGTCTGAATCATACTAAACAAGACCCTTTTTGTATTATACTCCATTGATTAATTCTTTCCTAGTCATGTCATGCAGGATCATGGATATGACATGGCTAGTAGACTATTGAATAGTGGTGCAACTATTGGGATTTTCTTAGATAAGGATATCCATTGATAAGTATAACAATGTGTGGCTCTCTAATACTACAACTTAGTTTGGATTATAGGCTCCTATGACAATGATATTTCATATGGATCGCAATCATATTAGTATCACTACCACATCTAGAGTGCCATTTCTCGTGGTGCATAATCTCAACATAATTCTCATAGATTATAATGGCCTTGACTTTGTGGATTATGATTTGTTAGAGAGCACACCCTAGATATACTATCCCTTATGATCTAAAAAATATGTAACTTCTCAACATGCATTCATATATACACCTCTTTAGTATTCATATATACACTTCTCAACACTTCACAATAGACATTTCTCTTACACATATAGTATGCTTTGCACACATGCACTACAAGGGAAAAACCTTCTAGTGGAGGTTTTTGCGTACCTTGCACAAAAAAATCCCATTTATCCATTTATAGTGGAGGTCACTAGAGGAGGCGGGCGAGCAAAGGTTTAACACAGGTTTTTAATTGGTGCACCCAAACATAAAACATGCATCGTTGCGTTTTAAGAAGCCGCACCAATGCGTCAAAATGGTAAGAGCATTGACTTTTACTCGTGTGCCACACTATGATGCACATCAATGCCAATATAGCTCGATATATATATATATATATATATATATATATATATATATATATATATTGTCAAAACTTGTCGGTGTGTCATGTGGAAACTGTTGGATTGGTGCATGTGGGAGTAAAAAGCACTTACCAAAATCCCCAAAACATAATATTTTATCATAAAAAATGTATAGTGCTCCACATCTATCTAGATGCATCAGTGCACCAACACAACACACCACACACGCACACACACACACACACACACACACCTACACACCCACACCGGTGCATATCAATAAAAAACACCGATGCCGAAGACAACATAGCTTTATGCAATTTTAGAAAAATATATATTTCATTCCTGTCAAAATTGGTGGGGCTTGATGTCTAAACAGATAGACTGATGTGTGTGAAACTAAAAAGCACCGACCATAAACCAAAACAAAATATTATTAAAAATGTACGGTGCACCATATCTATCAAAACACACCAATGCACATCATTAACAAAAGCACAAGTATCAAAATAGTTCGATGGAATTTTTTTATAAATACGTTTATTTTATTTTCCCATCAAACCATTTCTGGTGCATTTAAATGAGAAAGAAGCATCGGTGCATGCAACGTTACAACGCACCGCACTAGAAAAACCTATTTTTAATTTATCCATTACGGTTCCCTGGTGCATTATATCTATAAATATGCACTGGTAATTACCATGATACAACGCACCGGATGATATGCAAAAGAATATTTTTTAAAAATAGAATGTCGAGTGGTGCTTACTATTAAATGAATCGTATAGTGCGTATCCTAAAAACACGCATCGATGCACCACGAAATTGGGTGCACCAGAATAGGGTTAAAAAAAATAGCATCTAAATGTCATTTTTCCCTTTTCTCAATGCCAGAGAACACCTTGGCCCACCCAAGCATCGGTGCTACTTCTTGTCACCCACACTCCCTGTAATCAGTGTGCCTCGTTGGATTCCTCCAGGGATTTGATTGGTCGATGGAGTTGAAATTTTCCACATGGTTGAAAAATTTGATTTCCTCTATACGTGGAAATCATGCCTCCTAGGAAAGTAAGAGTCTAGATATTATGTTTATTACCTTATCATTTAATTTTTTAGCGGATTAAAAATTGAAAATTTCCTACAATTTGCCATTTTTTTTCAATAGAAAAAAATCTGCATAGTGCACTTTGTCTATTCAAATTGAACTGACCTTGATGATTGATGCACTGTGTTTAAACACAAAGCACACAAGAAATGGGCACCTTTTAAAAAAATTAACGCATCGTTTGCAGTGCTTTCCCATAAATAGGATGCACTGTTTATGATGAGTGAACTTAAATCAAAACGCACAATTGAACCTATCAAACAAATCATTTTTAAAAACACGATGCTATTTAATTAAATTAAGGAACCGTTTTTTATGCTTGACCATAAATCTGACGCTCCATTCATAGTGCGTGAACCTAATCGTAGACTCACCGCTTAACTAAAAAAAATTAAAAAATACATGGTGCTATTTAAATATTCGAACACATCGTCACTGGTGCATGTCTCTTCATAATGAGCACCGTAAAAATGATTTTCAAGACATGTTAATAAATTTAACACCGAAATCATGTAATATCTTTCATAACATACTGGTGGTCACTATATACATGGACGCACCGATGCGTACTAATATACAAAGCATCAAATGTTCTATATGTACAAAAAAATGTTTTTATTTCTGTGGTGTGCTTTATATATGTTCAAGCACCGTTTCTGGTGCATGTTTGTTTTTCTAGCATTGCTAGATGTGTTGTTAGTTTACATAAGCACTGGTGACGGTGCATGATTGTTTTATGGGTGCTCTTAGGAGGTTTGAATTTATTTTGAGATTTTTTTTCTTCTTTTGATAAATGTAAATGTAATTTATTGATTTTTTTTTTAATGTATATATCTCTCTATCTATATGTTTATGACAAAAGTTATATGTGTTTAGTTAGAGACAGGAGCGACAAGAGAAACAACAATATTGATAGCAGCGACATGACCGATACAATGTTGTACAAGAGTGGGAGATAAAAGAGAGGGAGAGGTAGTTGATCCCTCAACCTATTATCCCACATACCAAACAACTCTTATGACATTTTGGCCTCCAAAAGTTTTATGAGGAGGCTACGTTGCCGAGGGGGAATTCTTAACTATTGATGTAGTTTATCCGTCATTGGGATCAATGATGACAAGATTTTAGGGTGGGTCCTGATATGAGGTTCCATCCCATAGAGGAGGACATATACTCTTCATCATAGGATTATCTAGGAGAAGGAGGATCTGCCCCATCTCCCTAATGTCCCACTTGGAGTTGTAGCATCCAATCATATGACATATGTACTAATATATTTTAGTGTGGAATCCACTATCCCTGGTTACTTCCAGGTAGCCGGTGGACAATTGCAAATATCTTATTTTCGTGTAGAGGAGGTTAGGTGCCTCTTGCTTTTGGTCACGACAGTGGCGCATGTTACGAATGATGGGAAGCAAAATAGTTTTCCCTTATTATATCATGTTGATTCTTTGTTGTAGATACCTATATGCATAAGTTGGTATGCCATTTTTTGTGGCAATTTTGTTTTCCTTTGGATCATTGTCACGCTATGTTCGATGGCATGATATTCTTCCAGTTTGCTTCAGTGTTGTTTTCTTATTTTTTGAGAGGTTTCTGATCACTTGGCCTTCATTCTGCAACCAACCTCCTAGGTCGATGATCAAGGTGCGTATGCACATGTAGGGAAGATGTTTCCCAAGAGGGGCTAGTCCAATTTCCTTGGTAGGATCGCTAAGGAGTCACTTGATTTAATTGCTAGTGAGGATGATAACACCCTAGATACAGTACCGTACCCATACACAAGGTTGGATCGGTGAGGATGTCCCAACATCCTATTTACCATGGATGAGCCAACAAATGGTAGAGGTAATATTAGCTTTATGTTTTCATTAATCTAATTGCATTTTATTGTCTACTTTAATGCATATGTAATTTATTATAACATTTTCTTGACATTTTTAAATTAAATTATCTAATTATTGTTCTCCATAATTTTGCAAATATCGACACTTATGTTCGAGACATGCCTCCCCAACACGATAAGAAGATGGTTGAGGTAAATGATCTGCCATAGTTACAGAGACCTGAACTACAACATATGATCGATGCTAGATTCTTCCAGCAGATGGAAGATCAGTTGTCTAGGTTGTTGGATTCATAGGGAGTGCGCCCTGTTCAGGTCAATGTGATCACGATAGACCCAAATGTTGTTGCGATTTGGAAGAGAGTCCCACATGATATGACATTGCTTCTGTGTCATATCGTGGGTGCGTCCAAGATACTAGAGAGGTGGCGGCCAGCTGAGAGCGTTAGATCCAATGCATCTGATGAGGGTGGTGATCCTCCCCTTCCTCCTTCTCCTCCATGTTTTCTTCCTCCTCCATACGTAAAACGACCACCCTCTCCTCCACCACAGGATGATCGAACACCCTCTTTTCCACCATAAGTCATCCAACCACCCTCTCCTGCTCACCTAGTCAACCCACCATAAGTTGACTGAACACCCTCTCCTCCTCACCCAATCAACCCACCATAGGTCATCTGACCATCCTATCCTAATCACTTAGTCAACCCACCACATGTTGATCGACCACCCTCTTCTCTTCACACAGTCATCCCGCCACACTCTCATCCACACCTAATTGAACCAACATTCTCTCATCCTCACCTAGTTGAAAAACCACCACCTCCTAGGACATTAGTGATTAATAATCTTTTGGATACAATGAGTGGCTTCAGTTATATAGATAATTAGGGATGTATATTTCAGCTGCTTTATTCTGCATTTGTACACGTCAGAGGTATTGTTTCCTCTGGTTCCAGTGGTGGACCTGCTAGCTGATAGAAGTTATTAAGAACATGTATATATCTGGATTTTATATTTTTCTTGAGATGTCTATTTTTCATATATTATGATTTTCATATTATTGTTCATATATATTATGCTTGTTTCACATCAGTTTATGTTGATGTTAATGTATATCATGTTGCAAATATCGTTCATGTATATTTCTGTCATTTCATGTTATGTTGATGTTGTTTGATTTATAAAATGTATTGTGTGTCAATGATCTAAATTGGAGATGCAATATAATGTTTGACTGTAGTTGAAGATCATTTAATGTCATTTTTTATGCAGTAATTATTTAATTTCATTATACAACAACTAACTGATTTTTTATTTGAGTTATTTAGATGGCTAACCGGTGAAGGTATGATTCTACGATGCTAATATATTATTTCGACAAAATTAAAACTTTTATTTAAAACAGTCTAAAATTTATATAAATTTTAAATCATAATTTATTCGGGTTTGACATGGCTTAATTGTATGTATTTTTTAAATTGATTAAGTGTGAATTTAATGTTCATTCAAAATATTATGTGGAACACAATGTTTTTGTGTCGTGTTTTACTTTGTCTTTCTTTAAAAATTTGTTCTCTTATAAAAAAACATATGGGTTGAAGAATGAATAATTTGGTCGTAGTCTTATCATGGTAATGTTACAAGTAGTATGAGTTATCGACATTGGATTCTATTATTATAATTCCACTCTTGTATTAATAAGAGCCACATGGGGGCATGTACTCCTTGCTCTTTTGATGGGAATGCATTTTTTAATTGTGAATAAGGGATGTTGTTGATTGTTTGATTAAAATGTGACTGAAACATTAAAAAAAAATGATGTGAATTGTCTTATGCTTGTATATTAAGTCTCTAGTCATAGTCATACTTTTTGGGAAAATACCAACTTTTATAAGAATGCAATAGAACTTATTGCTTATAATTTTAATTTGTATATTTTGTAATGTTTTGGGATTTAATTTTTTTAGAAAACATTACCTCTCATTCCAAATAAAATAATGTTTTTATAAAATTTTATGCCTTTTCAAATGAAAACACAATGGTTAAAGCATTCTAAATATACACTAATTTTGATCAAAATTAGAGATATATATTTTTGCATCAAAATATACACTTAACAAAGCATTTTAAATTTGTAAATTTTATATCAAATTATAAAATATTTAAATTACATATTTCCATCCTTAATTCCACAAATTTTAATTCAAGTATATAAATACCAACATATTTGGCAAGTTATCCCATAAAATTTGGATGTCCTACTTGAATTATTTACCATTATACTTGGCATCTATATTGATGATAAAAAATGATTTATGAGATCCAGTCTTACAAATTATGTTCTCACTCCACTAGAGAAGAAAACGTATATTCTAGTAAAATATGCATTTAATTTTATGTTAGATATGTTGATAACCAACACCTAAAAAATAAACTTTAATATACAACTATTCACCCATATTTTGTTAATATTGTACTGAATTTTATTAATTTATAGATATATAGTAGATCAAGAACGATATACTCATTTCCAATATATATTGTGAAGTATTTTTATTCAAATTTTCAATATATATTCTTTTTACCAAGGACTCAGAAGGATATATAAATTTTGAATAATATCCAAAGGCCCTTAGTGATGCACATGGGATTACTATCCAAAATTTTGATAAGGACTTCATAATCTATTTTTTTTTTATACTTTTGATATACAATATTTATGTCAAACCCATCAAAAAGAAACTCTACGAGAATATTCACCCATATTTTGTTAATATTGTGAATTCTTTTTATATAATTCAAGTAGACCGAGGCTATACAAATATCCATTATATATTGTGAATTCTATTGATTCAAATTTCCAATATATATTCTATTTTTTTATTGAAATAAAGTAGAACACATAGGCTATACAAAATTTCAATAATATCCCATAGGCCCTTAGCTATGCACATGGACTTACTATTAAGTATTTGTAGGTAGTAGTTGTAATTGACCACGATGACAACACCCCTCCTTTGGGAAAATAAACTATCAACTATTTCATCCAAAAGAATACAGAGGAAATACTCTTGAGTACTTGTATCATGATTAGAAGGGATTCAAGATGAGATTTAATAAGTGAGTAAATCTTAAGAACTTTGAAGAAGTGAATATGTTATTTTTATTGGATAAGGCTTAAGAGAAGCCCTCATCATAATTGGTGTAATTTAGTTTGTGTTGGATCATATTTGAATAGAAATTAAAATGCATCTAACATTTATATATTGTAAGGAAAATGACAACATTTACACCTAATCCATCATCAACTAGACAACATTTAACATAATACTAACCAACTTGATATTGTATAATGAAGATAGAATTGAAACACACTTTCAACAATATAAAATACGACCATAACATAAATGTCGAAATAAAACATGTACATATCACTATTTATTGCCATCACCTAGATTATCTTCCTCACTGGCATGATAACATTGTTTTTCTCAAAAAGATGTTTTGATCTTGGATCGTGTCTGAGTACAAACCACCAATCCCTATCCAACATATCTGGCTAAAAGAACACTTGGTTGTAGTGTTCTCGGAAAACATAAGGCTATTTCTTTTCATCCTACATATTTTAGAGTTGATACATATTAGCTCACTATCACGATCTTCCTTTACATTATTCCGATCGAAAGTATTGCACCACTTGCACCTAAAAATAACACATTGGAAAGATGAGAAGTCCACTTGCATGATCTCTTGTATATTTTTGACATAACCTAGATTCCCCTCTATTATGTTATGATCACGATGGCTAGCACAACTAGATTGGTCGGACTCAACATACACTCCACAGTCAAATGTGACACGTCCATCATCGGTATCCTTAGTGCGAAAATGATGTCCATATTCCCACATGGATGGGAACAAATGCACCTAAAAAATGCGAAGAATTGACGTCAATAAAAACATAATACATGTCATAATTCCAACGTGCATTATAAAATGAACAACATAGACAAAGAGATTATTATAGAGTTATTGCACCCAATCCCTATGTCTAGTTTATCCTCTTCACCATGTGGGTAATGATCGGATGCATCATATTTCTCTCTTATTTGGTCAACCTCCCAACTTGTGACAAATCTTTGGCATATTTTCTTTAAATGATTAGTATAAGGTATGCTTCTACCATTCAACCATTTGAATTCTTTCATGTCACTGTCCCATTTCCTTCTCTTCTCTTCATACAATGCGACCCATGGTTGCATTGCCTCTGCATTGTAAAGAACACATTTATTGATGGCATCAATTTATGCATTCACTGATATAATCATGAAAGGAAAATGATTAGTATGAGATCAAATATATATCACAATTTCAATGTAAATAGTTGCTCTATAGAAAATTGAAAAAATATAAGTGACTTAAACTTTAGCATGGACCTTTTTCCATTCGTTTGGAGTAGCTCTCCTTCCCTTTTTTCCTCATCTCTTTGGTTGTTCCAATCCACTCCGCCCGGTGTGTCATTGATTTGCTCGATGTATTCAATAGCGTAATAGAATGACTCATATACTATGTATCCCTCTATCATATATCCTCGATTTTTTCCCTATTTCTAACAAACCCCTTCAAATTTTTCATGTACCTCCCCAAGAAGAACATCCAATGACATGGGGACACCCTAGCTAATTCAACCGCATTAGGTAGGTGAATTAGAATATGGACCTGTAAGTCCATGAAACTTGTGGGTAGTTCCTTCTCAAACATACAAATAATCTCAACGATTTCTCGACGGCACCTTGGAATGTTATCCATGTTAATATCCTTTGATGCAATCCAATCTACAAATGCAAATAATTTATACATGGCTTGTCATAGATCCTATGGGAAGTCATGGTTCACACAACCAGGCACAAGAAAAGGATAATGAAACTACGACATAAACATAGAAGAAATTAACTAGCATAAAACTGTGAATGAATAGCATATTATAAGCTAAATTGCAAAAAAAGAAGCATGTACATACCCTTATAAGGTTGAGATGGTCACGCAATTTCAACCTCGATAATTCTCCTACTGTGAATCAGTGTCGTAGAGACGACTCATACAATGAAGGCGTCTTCACATTCAATATAACATCATTTTCCAAATAAATGTCATCTTTCTTCAAAATCCATGAGACATCACCCTCTTTAAATACCAAGAGGTTCCGACCTCTCATATGCTTTCATTTCTTGGCCAATGTTTCCTTTTTGTCTTCAAATAAATAAGACATTTCTTAACAACCAATGTGTCAGTTTTTTTTTTATATGATACGTGCCTCCATAATGAAGATGATTTTTTTTTTAATATATGCATGGGATCCAATAAATGGGAAATCTTAAGAGTCTCCCAATATGGAAGCTCATAAGACACAAATTTCCTTTTGATATTAACGGGCATTTTCTCAACATAAGTGTTTAAAAATTCAGGATCATCAAACATAGGTTCCCCATTTGAATTGAACAATTATGCAATTTCCTTCTCCTTCTTTGTGTCATGTGCTGTAAGCCAACGTGTTGGTGTCATTATTTTAGGTCTTCTCGTTATCTATGGCTTACCATTGAAAGAATACGCTGCTCTTCTATAAGGGTAGCCATCCAGGAGGAACAACCTTGAGCAATCGTACACTAGATTTCATAGGTGTTTGAACCACCTAGCCTTTATTGAAGGTCCACAACATTTACATCCATGATACCCTTTTGTTACAAGACCTGTGATGTTATTGTATCTGGAACACGTTAGCGCCAAATAAGGTGGTTGCACCAATTTTAGTTTGTCAAATAACATTATGGATATAGCCACATCAATCAACATTATTACTAGATCAAATTCCCAGTCCTGGATAATCATGCATGGTGTATGCACATATACCATACAACATAAAATACCTCTCCATCGATATGGATCTTGATACATCATATACCTATATCCCTTCCCATAATTGATTGAATTCGTCGATCAATGGTTGGAGGTAGACATCCATATTCTTCACCTGTCTTCTCCTAGGAACTATAAGAGACAACCAAGATGTTCATTATTCATGGAAAACCATGGAGGGATATTGTTATTGATCACTACCACTGGCCAAATAGAATATTTGGTGTTTTGGAGGGAATACGGGTTTACTCCATTCATGTCTATGCCCAATCAAAGGCTTCACACTTCATACTTGAATTTATCAAGCCATGTATCCTCTATATGCTTCATGGCTATTGAATCTACATGAATCCACATAACTCCTAGCTCACTTTTGTGCAAGGCATGCCACCCCTGTAACATAGATAATTCTTTGCAACAAAAATTCCTTCAAATCCTTCGAGTTATAGGCATGTGCCTCAATATCTTATGAGGGGGTCCATGTACCTTACCCTTTTTTTATATCTAGTACTTTCCGTTCCCACATTTAGGACATATCTCTTTGTCCTCGTATTTTCCTCTATATAAAAGACAACCAGTAGGACAAACGTGATATGATATGTACTCAACACCCAACTTTTTCAGCAATTGCTTTACCTCTTCGCATTTGTCCGAGAGGACGTTATTAGCGAGAAGTACTTTTTCTTTTTGTAACCTACAATTAGTGGGAAATATAAATGTACATTGTCACTTAGCATGCAAAATATCTATTTTCATCGCCGATTTAATGGGGCTTGATGGTTAGTTACCTCAATAATGCCGAGAATCATGCGTTCGACATACCATACATTGCTTTCAGTCTGTACAACAATATTGTTGTACCCAATTGGGTAGAACTTGATCCATTCCCAAAGAGATGGGTGATGGAAGTAGCTTTTAGGATTTTGAAGAAGGCATTGGAAATATTATCATCAATTCCCATCTCATCTTGTTGGAATGCATTTAACAACATTCCCTCTGTGGCATGGGTATCCTGTAAGAAATCATCAATACCAACTTCTATACCATTGTTTTCATCCCCAATTCATGAACTAGTGATACTATAGATGTTTTGAATTGGTGACTCAGGATGTAGTGGAAATTGAATAGGTGGTTGATTCAACCATGATTTGTATGATTCCTCTCCAATATTGACCTGTTTAGCAACCTTTTCTCGATTTGACAATGCATTGGGGTGCAACGATAGCTGGTAGATAGGTTGATCGTCATCGAAATCCTGTTTGCAAAAATATTAAAAATTAAATTGATGATATTAGTAAAAAGGATGTATTTATCATGTTAAAACATTATACCAAACATTTAATAGAAGCATATAATTTTTTTTCCAATAGTACACATGCAATCAACAACTTTATAAAACAAATGTGGAATTAAGCAATACAACCACATTAATTCCATTAAAAATCCAAAAATACAATTACTAGATGATCTTTTTCTTACGGCCCAAGGGGACATCTAAAGGCATCCCCAGTGCAAGTCATTTTTTACAAGCATTTGGTGGTCTACGAAGTTATAGTTTATTAACATCTCGTCACCAGGAGACAAACTAGGTATTGCATGCACAACAACAAATCTGGATGCCTTCTTTTTCATAAAGAACTCTTTGTCATTTGAGTGTTCCTCAAATGAACAATTTACGTTGAACAATGAGCACTTGTAGATATTTATGAACCGTACAATGTTGCCATGACTATGCATATGACCATCCATATATAATAGTTTCTTCCTGTTAAACTTTCTTGAAGCACAACAATTCATGCACATACTATACGTTGAAATATTATGTTTGTAATTGACAATATTCAAGTAATCAGATTGATAATAAAGACGATCAAAAAATGGCATAAGTGTTACTGAATGTTTGGAAGGAACAAACACATGTGAAAGGATAAACAACCCAATATTTTTAGCATCTATTTTAGACTTTGCGATCATGTAACTGTTACCACAATAGGAGAATTCTGTCCCAATATCGGTCATAGAAAGGGAAGATGACCAAGCACCATACAAAGCGTGATTATAACTAGTTTGGTATTTAATTTGCAGATGGATGGGAAGAGAGAAGTCATCACTACCCTCCAACAATTGAACCGACCTTTGTCTATACTTGGACAATTTTGCTCTTAGCTCACACAACTTTTTTATCTCCATGTATATATCTTTTGGGTAGTATTGATATCATACATCGGCTCACTAGAACTCTCAATTGGCTCAACAGAAGGAGACGGGTTGGTCAATTTAGGGTGAAACATGGTTTATTTGGATTCCAACTTTTCAAAGAATGAGCATATGGAAGTGTTTTTACATGTCTTTTCTATTTCACGTATTGGATCATTGACCGCTGTGGGGGGTATTAAACCATCAACTTTGGGTAGTTGATCATTATTATAATGGGACAATGTGACTCACCTAGGGTTCACCTTCAACCATTCAAATTTTGAACAACCACATACTACTGGGGTGTCATAAAAGAGATATAGTTCACGATGAAGTACCATTGGTCCAAGATGGTTACTAGATGATGGCATGTTACAGTTGGTAGGTTAAAGTGGCCTTCCATTTTCATCTACCATCTTCCTACGGTATGTTGCTCCAGATATTAAGACCTTATGTCTTTTTGGGAGTGGTGGAATATCATGTGCATCTGAACTTGATTCAAAATCAGGATCTTGCAAAAGGAAATGCACAATTATTCAAATGCATGTGAAATAACAACATAGATTCAAATATATAATCAAATATAAATAAATATGCACTTACCGGTGATGGCAACGAAGAAATTGAATTTTGAATGATATGGAATGAGATAGAATTTGAATAATTGACCATTTGATTTATTTCTCTTTTCCCCCTTGCAGTTGAGTGAATAATACAATCAATACATGTATTCACTCTTTAAAAAATAAACTGGGAAACAAGCTATGCTCTATTTTCATATATTGTAACCAATGCACCAAAATTTTTATAGGTGCACCAGTGCGTCATAAAAATGGATACGCATTGGTGCAATATTTATTTATGTATACCAATAAAAACATACACAAGCATCTCCGCAAAGGACAAACCTCCACAAACTATTCATTGTGGAAGTTTACACATGTATTTTTTTGGCTTTCTAGGTCATCAATGCACTTATGTCAAGAATATGCACCAGTGCGATACTAACTACTTAGTGCAGCTATATTTTAAAAAAAAATTGTAAATATATATGTTGACTTTTACTACAAATTATACGGTGCAATTGTATGATTATCGTGCACCAATGCCATATTTTTCTGAGTTACGCACCAAAATCCATATTTGAAAAATAAAAAAATGATTTGTGTGTTTATCATCGATTGGTTGAAATATCAATTGAAAAAAAGAGCGGGAATTTAATTTTAAGACAATGAGATTATAAATAAGAGAAAACCATAATCCCTAAACCTTTTTTGTCCAAAACTTTGAGGAGTGACTTATGCATATAGGTTTATCACGGAAGAGTTTAGAGAGAGATTTCTTTGAAGATAAATTTTGTAAGGGATCACCATGGACACATACAACTCTGCAGAGGAGACATTTCAAGTAAATTTTCCTTCAATACAATAAAATAATGGCATAAATTTTATAATTTATTTGAGGAAAATAGAGAATATAATACTTACCTTCAATGATTCAAACCCTTGTGTTCTTCTTCCTTAAGATTTATCTTCATCACTGCAAATCCTAGGGTTCTTATTGCTTTTTTTATTTGTTTTTTTATTTCATAATAAGGTTTGATTTTCAACAATGTAAAATTTTTGGTTATATATATTAGTATATGGGGATTTGGGTCCATCTTGGAGTGAGATCATAATTTGTTTCACTTTGAAGCCAACCTGTTATCAGTCCAGGAAGCTCTCCTAGGTTGTATTTAGAGATGCCTGGTAACTTAAACTTATCTTGAATGATGGGGTTTGTTTGGATCAAATTGGATGACTGAGATCAAAACTCACACACCTAGAACACACATAGGGACGCTCAGGAAGACAAGGCTTTGACTACTGCTGTTCGGAGGGTTGCTAGAAGGTAAATGGGGGTGAACCCTTATCGTGTCAGCAGACTCATACACAGAAATTTGTATATAAATGGCTAATCACAACAAAATAAATAACATGTATGTTCAATTCTCAAATGCCAAAACAGGATAACAGCTATCTAGCATAGACAAGTGAGCATACAGGAAATAAACCATCCACTGTAAATATATAAACATAAGAAAGAGAAATCTGAAAGCAAATAGTAAAAGAGGCTTATATTATCTGAGAAGTCACTGAAGTTTGAAAATACAAATATAGATCAGTCTCTCCAAAATCGAACCCTTGTTCTACATGAGTTCTGGGCTTTATAGCCATTACAAAGTTTTTCAGATCCCAAAGATGGATCGAATATGCTAAAAATAACAACTAAAACAGTTAATGAAAGATGTAACAGTGTGTCATAATCAAAATAATTGATCCTTGCTGGTACACCTATGCTTGACAGCTGAGACAAGCCTTTGGGAGCTGGAGGGCGAGTTTGAAACTGTTGTTCTGCAAAAGAAACCTATAGGCATCTTTTCTAAAAATAGGTAGGAATATTCCACTGTCAATTCTGTCAATGCCCTCAGTCTGGGACCAGAGGTGATCATGGTGCACTTGAATGCTTATCAGTCCCCTGGAAAAATGCCTTCAAGATGCTAGGACCAACAAAAAAGGGGTTTGATGCCCGAAGACAGACCTGTGCGTTTTTTTAAAAGTTTTTGGTAGCTAACAAAACTGGGCTTGAAGGTGATAAGCAACCCAAACCCTAGTATTCGATGATTAATGAATCAGATTTACGCTTCGCCTAAACCACCGAAACGCTTAAGAGTGCTGGAAAAATTTATTTCTTTTCGGTATTTGGGAGGGTGTTGTCTGCATGTCGTAAACCGCCGAAACGAGATTCGGCAGCTAATGAACAACGCCTATGTTCACCCAAGCTGCCGAAAGCGGTGGATGATCCAGCCTGCAAAAATTTCCAAAACTGGGCTTTTGTTCCCTGCTACCTGGATTTTTCTTCCTCCCGGGCCAAAGCCGGAGGGTTGGAAAAGTTGGTTGTAGCTGCTGCTAAGGTCTCCAGGTCCAAATGTACCATGGGATAGGGACTCTAACTTTTTTCCTTACCCTCCAAAGCTTCGACCTTCCTCCTCAGTTTGATGTTTTCCCTGATCAACCTAATGTTTCTCCCTCTCATTTTGCCATGTTTCCTGATCAACCCCTGGAAAGAAACATAAAGCTCATTATACCTTTCGGTCAGCCTCTGGTTCTTCTCCTTGATGACTCTCTGGAGTATCTCGCGTTCATATGCCTGCTGGAGGAGTCGATTGATTTTTTGTGAAGCAGAAATATTCGTGTTATGAATTGGCCCCTCAGCTACCTACTGACGTTGTTCCTCCACGGGTATAGGAGAGGGAAAATTGACATAGGCGTTCTCTTGTTCCATCATGGATGGGGCTACTTCCTGGGGTTCTTGTTCTGTCACCACCTCCTCTTTTTCTGCTCCAGCTTCCTGTAATTCATCCTCCTCAGAATCGGTGTATGGGAGATTTAAAAGATTAGTACTCCTCGAAGGGGTCTCTTTTGAAACAACTCCCTCTTCCTCGGCCTTATCTTTAAATGCCAGTTTCCTTTTGGCCTTCTTCACCTTTGGATCTGAGTAAAGGGGTTCGGTTTGAATTAAGGGAATAGCCCTCCTCTTTCTCTTCCCACTTCTAGGGGTGGATGATTTCTTCCCATCTTCTGGTTGCAATTCTGTCTCGAACCCACTCCAGAACAGGAAGAAAGCCCAGTTCGTGCTTTTTCTCTGAGACCAATAGACCAATAGTTTTATCAGACCATGGTGGTACAATTTGCCTGCAATTTTGGTGGGCTGGGCTTTTAATTGATGTGCCATCTTGGTGAGGCTCTTGTGGAGGTAGAAAGGAAGATTTAAAGAGCTCTTGCCAGTGAAGTGATCCAGCAGCCTAAAATGGTAAATTAGCACCCTATTATACATGCCCTCATAGGTTATATAGACCAGAATGGACTTCAATAAAAGCTGCCATTTATCCTCTAGATATGACATGGGAATGTCTTTTTTCCAAACCAGGTTCTTATACTCCGATTTCAGGTATGATTGAAATTTGAAATCCTTTTTGACAGTGGTCTTAAACCAGTTTTCTCCAGTTGTTGGAATTTCTGTCACCTGGGCTATAAGGGCCTCGTCCACCTGGAATTCTTCCTTTCCTATCACAGCCTTACTGTCGTCAAACGTGAGGGAAAATTCTTTGGCCACCTGTTGATGAGAACCCTGTAGTTTTTTGCAGAAATTATAGCAGCCGACATTCTTGAACAATTGACATACCTCGGGGTGTCCCTCCAGGTTGCAGATGTCACTCAATTCCTTTCTCAGGGCCGCTCCTCCTCCTTTCTTCATCGGTAACCTGCTCAATGGCGCCTACTGCTCAAATCGGGACCGAGGAAGAGACGAGAAACAAGGGAGAAAAAGAGCTCAATCGACGTGGTGAGGCCGAAAACAGAAAGATGGTGTGGCTTTTCAGGAGCTGACTCCGAGGGTATGAAAAGGTGGATAATCATGAGGGCGTAATAATGGCTACTGCGGAATGATTGTACCGGGGGAACGAATTTTTAGAAATGTTGTTATGTGGATGGGAAACGAGGTTCGTTTGGTCAGAGTTATGGCGATGGCGTCTGGCCTTCCCTCGGGGTAATCATGTTTTCGCTGAAATGGCCCTTTTGGCGGCTAAGCCATGATGGGTTCCTTGAATTATGACTAAAACCCCCTGATTTGACGTTTCCACTGATCGATGCCAACTCCCTTTTCGACAGTCGAGAATCCGCCCTTAATCCCGTTTGCCGCCGGAAAACGATCTTAACCAGTGCTTTTAGTTTTCGGTGGCTGTAGACAACCCAGCCTTTGGATTTTAAGATATAGAAAGTATCTGCCTTTTTGGTGGCTAATGAAAACCATTGTGTTCGCCCAAACCCCGAAATGGCCTCATGGATTGCGAAAATGACTTTTTCTATTCGGCAGCTAAGAAAGGTTCTAAACTTGCACCGCGAACTGCAGAAAACATTTACCTTTCGGTGGCTAATGAACACCGTCGTGTTCGCCCAAGCCACCGAAACTGCCCCACAACTCATGTTGTGATTTTACCCTTTCGTTATCTAGAGCATATTTTCTTTCACATGATAAGCCACCGAAAACAGGGTTTTTGGTAGCTAATGAACCATTTCCAGGCCCACCTAAGCTACCGAAACCGAAAATTTGGCTTTTGAAGGAGAGCTAACTTTAAACAGTTATTTCAGACTTAGTTACAATTCTTCAACCTACCAGACCGGACCTTAAACACACGCAAAAGAACAAAAATTAAAGACTTCCTATCACCTAGACACCATGACTAGTCTATGTTTATTGAGGAGATAACACAACCTGTATGGATTGTCCCTGTTAGAATTTTTTTCAAAAATGCTTACGCAGTTTTTGGTGTGCATTTTACAGAAAAGATGCACTGGTGCGTTTATATTTCTAAGAAGCACCATTTGAATTTTTTTATTTAAAAAGATTAAAACCATTTCCGGTGCATATTATACATAGAGTACACATCTATGCATTGTATCATATATGGAGCACTAGTGTGTAATTTATGTAATGTGTGCACCATTTGTCCCAAATACGTTTTTACTTGAAATTCTTTACTTATTGTGTAAAAAAATATTTTATGATTTATGCGCTTCATTATGAAGGGTGTTCATTGGTAAAAGGTGGTCCCTAAAATATCATAAAATACAAATCACAATGAAGGGAGCAAGGGAAACACATCCAACACAAATAACATGGTAAGTTTTTTGTAATTTTAATATGAAAGCAATTTATTGGAATTATATGTATGCTTTAATGATGTGTCTTGATTTATGCATGTCATGCTAAGCAAATATTTAAGAAAACTCTATAATATTGCTCTTAATTTGAGTGAAGAAGAGAAAAACAACTTTAAGAAATTATTGCAAACTAAAGAATTATGTAAATCAAAAGGTGATTAACATGAGTTTTTTTTACTTCTTACTAACAATGCTTCTCAAGAATAACTGCTATCATGTTTCAAAGTTTGGATTTCAAATTTGTTGAATATTGTGCAGGCATGGGGAGTGAGGAAATAGGACATCATAAAAAGATAAAAATTAAGAAGAATGTAAATGATGATGATTTGATCATCGATTCAACTAGAGTGGTGATGGAAGTTAATGAGGGGGAATTTTTTTTATAAAATTTTGAGGTATATAGTGGAAAGAATGTATAGACATAATTTTCATTTATAGTACAAAAATCAATCCAACGACTGTAAGAATCAGGTTATAATTAAATTACAGGAAGCATTTCTAGGCAGTGTGAACTAAGACCAGTGGGACTTCCAATGACAAAAAAATAAAACAACAAAAATGAATCTTTTAAAAGGTATTACTGGTAAACATGTTTTTCTTTAATATGTACATACTAGTCCAAAACATACTTTGTTAATATTTCCGTTATGCTTATTTTCATATAAATATTTACCATTTTTTTCATTATGCTTTTTGTTTCTTAGGAATATTGCTGAAATTCTAGAGGAAGAAGGATGTGATATACATAATATGCCAGTAGGGATGTGAAAAAAAGGCATACCATGAGATGGTCAAAGAAATGAACATAACTGCATCGTACGAGGAGCCATCCCAACAACAACGTGCATCAAATTTATGTAATCATTGTTTTATTTTTAATGTGCATAGAGTTTAATTATCACATGAAATACTAATTTTCAATTATTTCATTGTACAAGAAATGAAAAGAAGATGGCACCCACTCAATGCATCATACGAGACAAAAATGAAAAAAGAGTTGATTGCAAATTTTGTGAGCACTTGTGGTTAATGCTTCAGATTTCATATTTTTTTGTGATGTAACTATCATAATTAATTTAAAATCATACATGGATGCTTTTTAATAGGTGCTAACATACAATGAAGAGTCATTCGATCATTTGATTGACATTAGATTAAGAAAGGGTTGTCAGTATATATGATGGGTTAGTTGAACAATATGTAAGTAGCTATATTTTTTTAACGTCCCCTATTTTATAATTAATGGAACGGTAAGAAAATTTTAATTGTATCTATGCTTTTTCATGGCATATGAAACTAACAGAAAACAAGTATGGAGAGGAACCAATAGATGATTTATTTAGGACTGACATGAGGAATGGTTTCGAAAATATGTGTGAAGTTTATGATTTCACTTGTTGAATTGGTACATTTTTCCATTTCTGCTTATGTATATTACATTATCTATAAATGTATATATACTCATCACATTTTATTTTTATGCTTGTAGATGGAACATGAAAATATGGAAAGAAATAAAGTCAAACAGACAAAGCATTTCAAATAACTCAAGAAGAATATCCCCTGAAGATGATGAAGAGATGGGGCATGGAAGCAGCTCGACCGACTACAACACTTCAAGCGATGATTGATGATCAATACATTTAAATGTTTTTACTACAAGTTGTATATTTTGGAATTTTTATCTGTGAAAAAAAAACATTCTTTGTAATGCAGGCATATCACCCCAATTGGATGAGGATGAGTAATCAATAATTACATAACAATGTCAAAATGACATTTTGATTATCAACGACCTTTATGTTGTCCCATATTTTGGATTCTTATTCGTATAATAATAAAATGGGTTTCTTCTTCTACTAGATTGTCTAATGTCACAAAATGCTACATTATTGGTTAAATATATGAATTATTTTTACGTTGTGACTATGGACAAAGGTGTACCCAACATGCTTATCAAAACAAAATAGTTAAATATAAAAATAAATATTACTATTAAAATATTTGTTTATTGAATAATTAATTGAAAATTTGTAAAAATAAAAAATAAAAACTATATTTACATATCAACAACATGGAAAAATTCACTACAACACCATACACAATCTATAAAATAAATAAAATCTATATTTACATATCCGCAACATGGAAAAATTCACCACGACAACGTACAAAATCTATTTATTTCAACTAACTAGCTCCTTTTATTCATTTTCAAGAATTGATACCAACTCAAATGTTATCCACTGGTGCTCTTTCACATAATAAACTTACTGGCGCTCTTTACATATCATACACACCGGTGCTCATTGGTATAATATACATGCTAGTTTGCATTGATATACTAAACGCATTAGTTATAACAACGCACATATTACAACATCTGCATTGGTTCATTTAAATATACAAACACAACGATGCTTTAATAAAATATATTAAGCACGAGTGCATTATAGAGAGCGCACTGATTCTATTACAATGTACTATATGCAATGGTGTGTGTGCGTTAAAACATATCGTTCGGTGCACTGGAAATGAATGTATGGATTGGTGCTGTCACTATCATGTATAAGCACTGGTGGGTTTTATTTACAATATATGCATCGGTGCGTTTACATTGTATGTACACACCTATGTATTTTAGTTATAGAAGACGCACTGGTGCACGTTATAGAAATATAAAGCACCAGATAAAAAACATTCACTGAAACCTTTGGCGGCCTCGTTTTTTTAGTTATAGTGAATATCCATTATAATCTCTGCAAAAACCTTTGCTACCAAACCAGATGTTGGAGTGAAGGTTTTCTGGACATTTTTTACCAATCTTGTAACACTAAAAACCTTCTCTATAACCTCCGCTAGAAGTTGTATTCCTTGTAGTGATGATTGTAAATTTTTATAGGTTAAAGCCTTGGTTTTTGGATTCAATAAATTACTTGTCTCAGTTTAATGCTCATTCATAAATGCATCTCCAAAATTGGAATTTATATTAAAAAAAAAGTTGAATCTTTTACTTGCACAATGAATACAATAAATAAAACCATTCAATGACACAAGATATTTTGGGCAATGCCCCTGGAAAAACCTCGAAGGAAAAACTGGTAAAGAGATGAAATTTTTATTAGGGTTTCTAAGAAAATTTCTAGGAATTACAACAAGAGAAAAATGAAACAAGTGCACCTCGTTTTGCATGCTAAACTTACAAATTTTAATAGTTGAACTATATGACCACATCCTTGATTTTGTGATGTACAACCTGCAATAAATGCAATGTACGACCTACCTTGATTACTGTTCCAAATTGCTGTATGGATTTCTGTGATAAATCTTGTATGATTGCCTCAATTTCTGTGCAGAAGTAATGTTGTATGATTTCCTAAAAAATTGTTCCTTGTACCACCAATAAATGTTGTACGGTATGCCTTGGTTTCTGTCCCAAAATGCTACCTCAAAATCTATGCCAAATATCCTCACATGTGGCTGACTTGTTGCATTAATTGTTGTTCTATCTCCTTGGGATTTGTTCCCTCCTTTGCTACAATCATTTTTCTCCCCTCTCTCTCTCCTCATTAAATGAATAATGAATGAATGTCTTTTTCCTATATTTCCTTTTTTGTCTCTTCAAGTGGAAGTTATTTGGAATTTATTTAGATCTAATGGTTGAGATTAAATCCCAGGCCATTCAATATCTACAGTTGCGATATAATATATCATTATCAAAACTTAAGTTACTTTATTCCTCATAAAGAAAAAATTCACTTAAAATTTATAAATATAAAGTTCATATCTAGAGACCACTTTAAGTCCCCCACATGCTAAGACACTAATCCTATGTAGAAGGCATTCCGAGCTATAAACTCAACACTCCCTCTTAGCGAGGAAGGTGTTCTTCACCACCCCCAACTTATCTCTGAATTTAATAAACTTTCCTTTCATCAAATATTTTGTGAGGATGTCCACAACCTTCTCATATGTAGGAATATACTGAAGCTGCACTTATCCTCTCTGAACATAATATTGGATGAAGTGGTACCTGATATCAATGTATTTTGATGGGTCATGAAACAATGGATTCTCTGAGAGTTTGATACAACTATAATTATTAGAATGAATCACGATCAGATACAATTGCTGACCAAATAACCCAACAAGCATCTTGTGAAGCTAGATGGCCTCACAAACTTCCAAACTAGCGGTCATATACTCTACCTCGGAAGAACTCAATGCAACTGAATTCTGCTTCATGTTGAACCACGACACTGTTGCCGATCCCAAACTAAAGCAACACCTTGAAGTGATATTCCTGTGAAATACACTTCTTTCCCAATCTGAGTCACTAAAACCAATCAACATGACTCCACCCCACCCAGAATCTATAGTGCCACATAAGTAACGGAGAACACGTTTTGTTTCCACCTAGTGCACTCTCCTAGGCTTAACCATAATCTGATCGAGAGTGTTAACAACAAAACAAATATATGCTCGAGTGTTGACTATATACATCAAGGATTCAATCAGTTGACGATATAAGGTGGGATCTACCAACTCACACTCAGAAGCATTCAACTTTTTTCAATTTTGTATCATCGATGTCAACATAGGCATGTAATCCTCCATCTAAAATCTCTTTAGAATGTCATCTGCATACTTCCCATGTCCCAGAAAAATATGTTGTGGTTCCTACAAAACCTCCAATCCCAAAAAACAGTGCATCAACCCAATATCCTTCATCTCGAACTTTGAAGCAATATATTGCTTACACTCCCTGATGAAATTCTCTGACCACATGATGAAGAGATCATCCACATACAAGATAAGAATGCATGGATCCTCACCAACCAAGATGTAGTATAGTTTGGGACTGCTTCACTCTTCACAAATCCCAACTATAAAAAATAACTATAAATCCTTGAGTACCAATCTAATGGAGCTTTCTTTAGTCCATACAAGGCTCTCTTTATCCTACACACATGAGACTCTCTCCCATGCACCTCAAATCCCAGTGGATGCTCAATATGCACCTCCTCCTTTATGAACCCATTCATAAATGTTGTCTTCACATCCATTTGATGTATACTCCAACCCATCTTTGCTGTAATGGATATGATCGACCTAATAGAAGTGTATCTTGCAAATGGTGCAAAGGTCTCATCATAGTCAAAACCCTCTACCTATGAAAACCCATGAGACACAAACCGATCTTTTTATTTTTCAATGCTATAATCTTCAACATCCTTGATTTTATAGAGCCACTTGGAGGTCACTAATGAATTCCCCTCACGTCTCATTACAACCTCCCAAACATCATTCTTTATCATGGAAACATAATCTTCCACCATGGCATATCTCCAAACCTGATGGTCTACTGCCTCCTCAAAAGCAGAAAGCTCAAAATCTTGAATACAACTCATCAAATCCATATAACTACAAAATCTCTTTGGTTCCTTACTCTCCCTAGAAGTCCTCTTAAGAATTTCCACATGCTCCTATGTATCCTTCAAGGTCATACAAATCCATCTTGGATTTATCTTCCTTGAAGTTACCTCCCATGGATCATACATATCTTGCTCATCCCTCTTATTTGAAGATTGTGTACTTGAAGACTAAGTACTAGTGGCCTGTGAACTAGTAACCTGAGAACTCGTAACTGTTGAAACCTGTGAACCTAAACCCTATGACCCCGTAACCTATTGTGTGCTCACCTGAACCTAAGGATCCTACTGCCCCTCCTTTGTTGTAGGTGACACGTGAGAGTTCCTAAAGGATTTGTCCTCCTCAAAATTCACATCCCTCCTCACCACTGTTTTCTTCAAGGCATGAATGTATATATGGTAAGCCTTTGAAGTCTCGCTATATCCAACAAATATTCCCTTTTATGATGTGGGATCTAGATTCATACTCTTCTCTAAAGAGACATGTGAATAAGTTAGGCACACAAAGATGCGAAAGTGCCCACCTCAGGATTCTCCCTGTAAAATCCTCTTTGGGAATTTAATTCTCCAATGCCTTGTGAGGACTCCTGTTATGGATGTAAATAGTTTTGTTGCATGCCTCATCCCAAAGAAACATTGATAGATCCTGATCATGTAATATGGGTTTCGTTGATCCAATAATGGCCCTGTTTTTTTCTCTCTACAACCCCATTCCGATGTGGATTTTGTGGAACTATCAAATCTCTTTTGATCCTCTCTTGTATACATAATTTCTTGAATTCATTGGATGTATACTCACCCCCATTTTTTGACCTCAACACCTTGATTTTCCTTCTTGTCTAGTTCTCCACAAGAGCTTTAAAATCTTGAAACCGACTGAAGACCTGACTCTTGGTATTCATGAAGTAAATCCAGGTCTTATTGGAGAAGTCATTTATAAAGAAAACATAATACTCAAATCCACTCAAAGATACTACTAACATCGAACCACATACATCTAAATGTACCAAATCTAGAATCCATACTGCTTTGTTATCATTGCTTGGAAATGCAGTCTTGGTGTACCTCTCAAGTGCACACTCTTTGCACACATCTTGATTCTCTATACTGGAATATGACAATCTAGTAACAATATCTCTCGGAACCTGAAGAGATCCATGATGAAAATGAACCATCCTCCTATTCCATAACTCACATAAGTCACAGTTGTTGTTTCTATGTATCAAGGATCATATTGAATGATGCATAAGCCTGCATGATTTCCATTGTATAATCCCAATATCCTTGGATGTTGTGACAATTGATCCCTTAGGATGAATGAGTTCCTTTCCATCTCAGAAAATCACCTCGTACACCATTTCATCTATAGTGGAAACTAACATCAGACTCTTTGCCAACCCTGGAACATACTATACATACCTCACTACCATGTGCTGCTGAAACTCCCTCTGAAAGGAAACTGTCCCACAACCAACTGCCTTGACCTTGGAATCATCTCCAAGCTCAACATAAAGATCCACATCACTCTCTGTAAGATCTGTAGAGTTCCTGCACACACCTATCATATACTTGGAGGCTCCACTATCTATATACCAAACACTGGTAGAGGTTACACTCGAGGAAAGACATACCAACATAAATAATTCTCTCTCAAATCTAGCAGTAACATTAGAGGAAATTTGGATGAAAAATAGTCCGCCCAACTCTAATTCAAATTCCATGTCATCATGTATTATCCAATCAAAATGCTTAAAGATTCAAAAGAGGTGCATATACAAAAATTGAAGGGAAAAAACAAAAACTACTTTTTTTATCGTATTTTCAACTTGTCTCTTTGTAGATTTACTCAAATTTCAAGCGGGATCACTCGTTGGATGTGGAATTAAATTCTTCATCCAACGAGTGACCAACTTGCATACTTTTAACATCATCTACATCACAAAAAATTGAAAATCCCTGAAAAAACACGTTTGTCTTTCTCTAGAAACACGTTTTTTTATGTATTTTTTTATATTTTTCATCATGTGAATGTTGTCAAAAATATCCAAATTGGGTACTCGTTGGATGTAGAATTTTAATTCTGCATCCAACAAGTGCTCCTGCTTGAAATTTGAGCAAACCTACAAGAAGATAATTTGAAAATACGATCCAAAAAAGTAGTTTTTTTACTCTCTCTACTATTATTTTATTATTTTCCTTAGGAGGACCATTTTTCATTCAAATTTCCTCTAATATCTACTTCAACTAAAGATACAACTTGATTCTTATTTTTCTTGACAAGACACTGACCTACATAGTGCCCCATATTATGATATGCAAAGCACTTAACTTTTCTCATGTCCTTTTTCTATTCACCCTTTGACTTAGTCTTGCTTGTTTGAATTTTCTTGGACCTGTTCTTTCCCTTTGCTGAAAGTGCCACATTTTCCTTATCATCATCCCCCCATTGCTAGCCTCCCTGTATGGAACTAACTTTGATCTCCTCCTATATAAATTCATCCCAAAGTCCTTCCTAATCAGGAAGATGTTCCCTGAAAACAATACATTGAACAAATTTATTCCATGGTTTTGAAAAATCATTCAAGGTAGTTCTGACTAGTTCTTCCCCATCCACCTTTTCTCCAAAAAATCCTAGTTTATCATGATTATGTGTCAACTTGGTAAGGTATGATGCAACTATATCAGTTTTGGTAATCTTGGTGTTTCTTATTTTTTCTCTTAACATCAACTTTCTATTTTCATTGTCACTCTAGTATAGCTTGGTTAAAGATTCCCACATCTCATACGCATTCTTTTTCCCGGATACATGATGAATGACATGGTATTTAATGGAATCAAGGATTATCCTTTTGTATTTAACATTCTTTTTAGTATATTCATCCAATCCTCTTGTATTTAACATTCTTTTTAGTATATTCATCCAATCCTCTTGTATTTAACATTCTTCTTAGTATATTCATCCAACAGTGTTGAATCTGTAGGAATAATGACATATTACTCAACAATGTTCCACAACTCTTGTTCCTCCAACAATAAGGCAGTCCTTTCCTTCCATGGACTGAAATTTCCAGCCCCCTCCAATTTATCCTCAAACCTTTATCCATATGACCTGCTCAACTGATAACAACGACCAACCCTCTTTCCGATGAGAAACCTGCGAATCTCTTGCAAACCCTTGTGTCAACTTGTTTGGTTTCCCCTCTCAGTATCAATGCTCTGATATCATGTAAATTTTTATAGGTTCAAGTCTTGGTTTTTAGATTCAATAAATTGCCTGTCTCAGTTTAACACTCCATTAGAGGAAATTTGGATGAAAAATGGTATGCCCAACCCTAATTCAAATCCCATGTCATCATGTATTAGCAAATCAAAATGATTAAAAATTCAAAAGAGGTGCATATAAAAAATTGGAGGGAAAAAACAAAAACTACTTTTTTGGATCATATTTTCAACTTATCTCTTTGTAGATTTACTCAAATTTAAAGCGGGAGCACTCATTGTATGCAGAATTAAATTCTACATCCAACGAGCACCCAACTTGCATGCTTTTAACATCATCTACATCACAAAAAATTGAAAATATCTATACAAAAAAAGTTTTTTCTCTCACTAGAAACACGTTTTTTTATTTTATTTTATTTTTATTATTATGTATTTTCAATTTTTCATGATGTGCATTTTGTCAAAAGTATGCAAGTTGAATACTTGTTGGATGCAGTATTTAATTCTGCATCCAACGAATGCTCCCGCTTGAAAATTGAGCAAACCTACAAGAAGAGAAGTTGAAAATACGATCCAAAAAGTAGTTTTTTTACTCTCTCTACTATTATTTTGGTATTTTCCTTAGGATTTCCTTAGGAGGACCATTTTTCATCCAAATTTCTTCTAATGATTCATAAATTCATCTTCAAAACTTGAATTTATAATAAAAAAAACATTGAATATTTTACTTGCACAATAGAAACAAGAAATCAAGTCATTCAATGACACAAGATATTTTAGGCAATGCCCCTGGAAAAACCCCAAAGGAAAAACTAGTAGAGAGATGGATCTTTTATTAGGGTTTCTGAGAAAATTTCTGGAAATTACCACAAGAGAAAAATGAAACAAGTGCACCTCGTTTTGCGGTCCAAACTCAAAAATTTTAAAAACTGAACTATATGACCACCTCCTCAATTTTTGTGATGTACAACCTTCAATAAATGCATTTTATGTCCTACCTCAATTATTGTGCCAAACTATTGTATGGTTTCCTGTAATAAATGTTGTATGGCTGCCTCGATTTCTATGCCAAATTAATGTTGTACGGTTGCCTCGATTTATGTGCAGAATTAATGTTATACGGTTGCCTAAAAAATGTGCCATGTACCAACAATAAATTTTGTACAGTTTTCCTCGATTTCTGTGCCAAACTAATGCCTCAAAATTTGTGCCAAATCTCCTCACACATGTGGTTGACTTGCTGCATTAATTGCTTTTCTCTCTCCTTGGGATTCGTGCCCTCCTTTGCTACAATATTTTATCTCCTCTTTTCTCTCCCACTTATGCTCTCTTTCGCTCTCCTTAATGAATGGGTGTCTTTTTCCCTAGATTTCCTTTGTGTCTCTTCATAAGAAATTAGTTAGTTGAAACTTATTTAGATCTCAAGGCTGAGATTAAATCCTAGGACATTCCAGATCTATGATTTTGATGTAATTTCTCATTATCACAACTTAAAGTTACTTTATTCCTCATAAAGCAAAAAGCCACTTAAACTTTATAAATATAAAGTTCATATCTAGAGGCCATTTAAGTCCCCCACATGCTAAAACACCAAGCCTATGTAAAAGAAATTCTGAGCTATAAACTCAACACTGATACTATATCATACTTTCTTTACATAAATTCTCTCTCTCTCTCTCTCTCTCTCTCTCTCTCTCTCTCTCTCTCTCACAAACAAATTGATGCATCCCTTCTTCCTTTATTAGTTGTTTCTTCATCATCTCTCTTACAAGATATTTAGTGCATCATTACTTGATCAATGCAAATGTGATCAATTCATAGTGGAAGAAAATTATGATAAGAAAATAAAAATATATAATCTCACTTATCTAATATATCGCAATATATAATTAAATATTATATACTATTTTAGTTAACATCCAGTAAAAGCACTAAAATCAAGTATAAGCTTAGATTATAAATACTCACCATGTAACAAGAAATATATATAAATACATAGTAATCATCTTATGTTAAAATGATATAATATAAGTGCTTATTACTATAGATATAGTAATAATTATTCCTATTTACAATCTCTTAAACAAACATTGTACTTTTACATTTATAATAAAGTATTATTAGATCATTATTACTTAATAGAATTTAAATTTAAGCCCATTACTCTTTATAATCTAATCACATAACTCCATATCCTTAACAAATTTATTTTTAATATTATCTCAAGGTGAAATTTGTCTATAAGTTTGAGATAGTCTATAAGTTGAAAATAAATTCATATGTAGGTGATTCAAGATTATTTTGAGTAGGATTGATATTTTTAAATCATCAACTTATATAGAATGGTCAAAGTGTTAATTTATATATATTGAATTTGTCACATAATTAATCACATGTACTCACCCCATTTGAAAATTTTCTCCATCATTGGAGAAACTGTGATCTCTACACATTTTTGTTGTGTAGTTTGAAAACATAAATTGCACTTTTTTTTAAGGATATAATATACAACATACTTTATAGTAGTTTGTCAAAACCCACATAATTACTTTTTACAATTTCATTGTAACTTCTATAAATTATATTTAAATATACAAGAAATGGAGCTTATATGAAATTTCAAATGCAAACCACATTTTATTGGTTCTTGAAATATACACTATTAAAACGTGATGGATCTCTTTTTATGTTCAACACTTAAAGTAATTAAGATATATTCATAAGAATATAATTACCTTCACTCCAACCATATAGTACACACCTTATTTTATATATGTAATAATCTCACTTATTTCCATTACAATTTAAAATTCATGTCGCTAATGTTAATCACAAAACCCTCTAACTACCACATTTTGATAACTACCACATTTTGATAGTGTCTCAATGTATTGATCAGATTCAATTTTTATTACATGTTATTTTAATTTATCTTTTTACACATACATTTTATACTTTTCATATAACTTGCGAGACATAGTAGACTAATATTTAATAACTTACCACAGTCTTTACAACTTTCTTAATGATCAATTCAATCACAATGTTAAAGGGAGTTGCAAACGTCTATCAATAACTCATTTTTCTTTATTTGTTTAGCATTTATAAATCTACCCATAACACTGCTGAATTTGATCTATTTCCAGATCTTTACAATTATTTCCTAATGATTTCAAGCATTAATTTCGTCCCATAGTTTTCATTGAATAATTGTACATTGAAAATTTCAACTTAAATTGTAGCAGAAACAATGATAATTGAAACACAACCATGCACAATAGACACAAATATTTTTATCCTGAGAAACCCACTAAGGGAGAAAACCCAACAACTTTTCTAGAGAATAAATTAGTCCAAATTTACAAGTACATTGTTGATGTATATGTAACTTCGGAATGTATTTCATCTATGTATTTCATATATATTTATTGTACCCTTATAAGAGATGTGTTATTCCTCTATAAGGAAGTGTCGTCACGTGGATTGACAAGTGTCACAAGTTTGTACTTGCCGATGGGTTATTAGACCACCATATGTGGGGTCGGCCCTGAAATATATATTATATTATGGATGTATCTAGATAGACAAGTCGGCCCCATAGTGTAACTGGGCAAACAGGTTAAGTATAAATAGAGATCGGGAGATCTCTATTTGGATCATTCGGAAAGACACACTTCTCTCACTCAGAAAGTGGCGCACTAGTGAGGAGGAGGATCATCTGCTCTAGGAGACTATCTCAAGTGTATTTTGGTTGTACTTTGGTTGAGCCATTGCTCTCTCTATCTCTGAGGAAGTTGTGGGGTTTTTCACCTTAGGGTTTTCCCCACGGAAACTCTGTGTCTCTTATCTCTCATGCTTTTGATTCTTGTGATGCTTGTCATGCTTATTGTGATTGTTATGCATTGATATACTGTATATGTTATTCTCTCAGTAAAGATCCAAGAGTATTGTGAATTAAAGCTCAAAATTTAACATACATCATCATCGTGAAGAGAAACCCTAGCATACAAAAAGTTTTCCCTCCTTCACAAGAAACCCTAGAAAGGGTAGTGAACCTCTAGTGACAATAAGAAACCCCAAAAAAAATATTTATTGTGCCTTTAGTAGGCCTTCTTAGAAAGTATACACCAGTGGAGAAGAGATGCTGTGTTGTGATGATGTGAAAATGAAATGATAGAGCACTTTATTTATATTCTTCAGTTCACTTTGATTTTTCCTCTTGGAGCTGACTTCTATTTTTGGTAAGGCTGACTTATCTTCTTGTCTAGGGCCGACTTGTCTTCTTGTCTTCAATATTCTCTAGAACTTCTTAAATTCTATCTAGGACTTCTTCCATGGTATGACTTGTCTTCTTGGTTATTTCTTCTTCACTAGAAAAGTCATCCATGTTGATGATCATCTCCTCACATTCACGTCTATTCATTCATAGAGATCTAATGTTGATTTGACCAACACTGGGAAGTACCTGACACTTCTTAGAGCCTATTTCAAATTCAACATTATATTAGACTTGTATATTCCACAAGGGGATGAAATCCCCTATCAAATAAACAAGTCAACTCACCTCTAATATCGAATAGATCACTCCATCATGGAGTAGGAAATGTGATAGCACCTTGGGGCCAATCTCCCCACACCAATGACTCAGGATAATGAGATATTGTATTCCCCCTACCTGGGCCAATCTCTCCATACCATATAACTCAGGATCTTGGTCAAATATCATGACCACTCTGGATAATTTCTACCCGATGTTGCAACCTAGAGAAACATCAACACTCCCTCTCAGTGGGGGAGACATTGTGAATCACACCAAGGATCACACTTGGAGAGAATTTCTGTAATCAATATCAGATATGTACTCCATATGCATCTTGAGTCTTTCACTCCTAGCCAAATCACATGGCTATCTGGATAAATACTACGCCTATGCCATTCACCACTAGCCACATGACTCATGCTCTGTGAGTGAATCTTTTCCCCATACTACTACTCATATGTATGCCTGGTCCATTCACCAATAGCCATATGGCTCAGGCTCCATGAGTGAATGTATGCCCCATGCTGCTCATCTGCAGAACCATCATGATGTCTACTGCTCATCTGTATAATCATCAAAGTACTTGAGACATTCACCACTAGCCATATGACTCAAGCTCCGAGGGAGAATGTTTGCCCCATGCTATAGAACCATCAACACTCCCTCTCACTGAGGGAGACATTCTCCATCACGCCAAGCTTGTATATGAAGTATTTAAACTTCACTTTAGATAGAGGCTTGGTGAGAATGTTGGCTATCTGCTCATCCATGGATATGTACTGCAACTTCACTGCTCCCTTCTGCACCATGTCTCAAATGAAATGATATTTGATATCAATATGCTTCGACTTGTCATGAAATACTGGATTTTACAAAATCTTGACACAACTTTGATTACCACAATGTATCAAGTTTGTCTCTAGATCTTGATCAAATAGTTGTACAAGAAGCTTCCAAATTCACACTACTTCATGACTTGCGAAATTTGTTGAATAATAATCTGCTTGTGCTCTACTAAGTGTGACAGAAGTTTGATTCTTACTAAACCAAGATATCATGGCTAATCCCAAGCTAAAGTAGCACCCTGAGGTACTCTTTTTGTCTACTGCGCTCCCCTCCCAGTCAAAATATTCATAACCCTTTAACCTCACTTCACCACCTGTGACATATCTCAAGCCATATCCAATTGTATTCTGTAGGTACCTCAACACATGCTTTGCTGCAACCCAATGTACATGCCTCAGATCAACCATAAACTAGCTCAGTCTGTTCACTGCAAAGTAAATATCTGGCCTGACATTAACTAGGTACATTAAGGATCAAATCAGTTTCCTATACATCGTGGGATCCACCAAATCTGAATCTAAAGCAGAATCACTCAAATTCTTCAAATTTTCCTCCATAGGTGTAGTCATGGACTTGCAGTTCATCATACTGAATCTCCTCAAGATATTGACCGTGTGATTCCCTTGACTGAGAAATATCTCATATGGTATCTTCCACACCTCTAATCCTGCATCAGGACAAGATCCTTCATCTTGAACTCAGAGGCCAACTCCCTCTTGCACTCGTCTATGAGCCTCTCTGTTCCCATAAGGAACAAATCATCAACATACAACACCAAGATCACAGGATCACCATCAACAACCTTGTAGTAAAGGTTGGAATCTGCATCACTCTTGGTGAATCCCAAACTCATCAAGTATATGTCAGTCTTGGCATACCAAGCCCTGGGTGCCTGCTTGAGTCTGTACAATTCCTTCTTCAATATGAAAACATGGGACTCATTCCCATGTATCAAAAATCCCTAAGGTTTCTCTATGTACACTTCTTCCTCAATCACACCATTGAGGAACACTATATTTACATCCATCTGATGTAATTTCCATCCCATCACTGAAGCAAGAGCAATAATAGTCATGATGGAAGTGTACTTGGTGACTGGAGAAAAGTATCCTCATGGTACATTCCCTCTTTTTCGGAGAATCCTCTAGCCACGAACCTCACTTTGTGCTTCTCGATGATGCCATCTGCTACATGCCTGATCTTATAGATCCACTTGGAAGTCACCATTGACTTCCCCTCAGGTCTTAGAACAATCTCCCACACATCATTCTTCATGATGGGTTGATACTCCTCCATCATGGTATCCTTCCAAACCTGCTAGTATGTTGCCTCCTCATAAACGAAAGGCTCGGAATCAATGATGTGCTCATCAATGCAATGTAACTCGAGAACCTCTGAGGCCTTTTTCTATTCCAGAAAGTACCCCTGGGAGCTACATTCCTCTCTGCATCTTGCAAGGTGTCACGAAGCCATGTTGGCCTCTTCCTGGTCACAACAACATCTCTAGATATATCTACTAGCTCTACTGGCTCTATAGACTCCTCCTGATAGTCTAAAGGATGAATAACTGGACTAGAGGGTTTTGTACCCTCATCTCTTGGATCCTCCTGCTCCTCATAATCAATCTCCATGTGATAATCTCTAGACCTTTTGAGACCTTTTGAAGGACACCTCCTCATCAAAAGTAACATCTCGACTAACCTCAATATGACATTGCCTTGGAATGTAGATCTTGTAAGCCTTCGAAGTCTCGCTATATCCCACAAAATTACCCTTGTTCCCAGAAGGTTCTAACTTCGCACACTTCTCCTTCGACACTTGGACGTATACTGGACAACCAAAGATCCTCAAAGATCTGACCTCTGGCTTCACTCCTGTGAATTCCTCCTCAGGAGTCTTGTCCCCCAATATCTGGTGAGGACTTCTATTCTGAACATATATTGATGTGCTGGATGCCTCTTCCCATTAGAACATGGGTAAGTTCTAATCATGAATCATCGCCTTCATAGCCTCCCCGATGGATCTGTTCTTCCTTTCCGCAACCCCATTCTACTGAGGGTTGTAAGAACAATTAACTCCCTCTTGATCCCTGCTTTCTTGCAGAATCATTGAATTCCTTGGAGGTAAAATCTCCTCCATTATTTGACCTCAAAATATTGATCTTTTCTTTTGTCAGGTTCTATACCTAATCCTTGGACTCTTGGAACTTGCTAAAGGACTCATCCTTGGTCTTCATGAAATAGATCCATGTTTTCTAGGAGAAATCATCAATGGATTTCATGTAATATAAGAATCCACCCAAAGATGATACTGTCATTGGTCCACATATATTTAAATGCACAAGATCTAGGATCCCCTTAGATCTACTATCACTTCTTGGAAAAGAACCCTTGGCATTCTTTCCAAGTGCACAACCTCTGTAAACACACTCATCCTCTACCTGGAGCTCTGGAATACATGTAACCATATTCCTCAATGATGGAAAAGCCCTGTAATGTAGGTGAGCGAATCTTCGATGCCACAGTTCACATAAAATAATACTATCATGTACCAATGCATGGGTTGGATGTCCTGTCAATCTGTATAGTCCTCCATCTAGAAAACCAAGTGACTCATGTTGAGTCTATGTGTTATCCCTTAGGCCATACAAGAACATGACCATCCACAAATGCAACTCTATAATCTCTATCCTCCAATGCTAAGATAGAGAGTAGGTTCTTCTTCAATCATGTTACAAGCAATACATCTTTAATGTGTAGAGAATCTAGCTAAATCGATGATGTCCCAACTCCTTTTACTATATACTTGGTATTGTCTCCAAGTTCCATTTGCAATGTTGATTCCTTCTCCATCAAATTTATGAATGAATCTTGGTAACCTATCATGTTCCTAGAAGCACCACTGCCTATCAACTAGGTATCACTAATATTTGTAATAGTGCATGTAAGAGTGGAGACACGAAGATACCCTTTTGAATCTTATCTGCAATATCATCAATTTTTGTCCTTTTCTGTGGTGGATGCTTATCAACATTGGTTGTTGATGCATGCTAGTTTTCCTTTGTTTTCTTCTAAGGACATTAAAAAGCATAGTGACCAAATTTCTGACAACTGAAGCACTTAACTTGTGAAAGATCCTTCTTTTGTTCTTGAACTTATGCTTGATTTTATTCATTATGAAAATTGTTCTTGGATAATATTTTGAAAATGGACACCATATTGACAAAAAAAATATGATCCAAAAACCCTAGTCTGAACCAAAATTAGGTCAAAACTGAAATTTGAAAAAACTGAAAATTGGCTCCACAAAAAGATGCGCCTGCTAAGGAGACCCCCAGAAGACTAGGATCAAGTGCAATATTATGCTAGAAATGTCCAAACTTGGAAGCCCTTGTTTCTAGACATAGGGAAATTTTTTTCCAAATGGTTGTCTTTCAAAACTGTTGTGATACCATGTTGAATTTTTATTTATTTTTAGATATTGACAATTGTTTCCTAATGATTTAAAGTATTAATTTCATCCCATAGTTTTCATGGGAGGTTGTCTTCCCCCTTCCCGTGCCAATCTCCCCACACCATATGACTCATGATAATTGGAGATTGTCTACCCCTTCCTAGGCCATTCACATCTAGCCATATGATTCGGTCTCTTGGTCAAATATCATGACCACTCTAGAGAATATCTGCCTGATGCTGCAACCTAGAGAAACATGAACAAATACATGTCTCTTTGTTTGTTTAATCATCAAATTTGATCATCAAAGTACTTCAATGTAATAATCATGCGATACAACTATGCCCCTTTAAATGTTTCCACTACATTGTCTTGGAAAATTTAATCGATGTCTATGTTTCTTAAGAATGATAATGTTACTATTTTATTCTTTCTTTGATTTTTTTTCAACTCAAAGGTTCAAATATTATTGGTGATGTGACTTTCCTAAAAACATGTAGAGTTTTACTCAAACATAGTAAAATAAATTGGCTCCACTAAATTTTCTCCATTCTTAAATTTATGAAAGACAAGTTTAAAATATAATGTGTATTATTTTTACCAATAGTTACCATAAAATTATTCATTAATCAACATTTCCATTGCAATATATGTTGAGCATTGGTTGTCATTGATGTCAACTAAAGATGATGTCAAGTGATTGACTGTCAACTAATGTCAAAGAGGGTCTCAACTGATTCAGTCTGAGTCATTAATATCAACTGAAGTCAAAGTGGATACACTATTCTTGCAGAAGTATGAAGAAGTATATGGAAGCCACTTTGAAGAAGTATATGCGCAAGATGAAGAAGAACATGAATACCATAAGTATATACACAAATGGTGAAGGTGACAGACATGTATGCAACTTTGGAGTATATATAGAAGTGCATTTAGTTTGAAGATGTGTGTCAAGGATATATCATGCATGACAAGTTTGAAAAAATAAATAAGAAGATACATCATGCAAATCCAACTCAAGAAAGGAACACAAGGAATGCATCCTACATCATGTGGTCCTAGCGCAGATATCAAGTCCACCAAGTCATACTCTTTCATGACAGCAATCAAAGGAGTTGGTTTGACAATGGTACATGTCCACAAACAACCAAGGATATTTGTTGAGCAAATGGTACAAGTGCGCAAGTTTGTTGAAGGAAGACTCTAGAATGCGCAAGAAATATTGAGCATTGCTTGGTTAATGGTTGGAAGTGCGCAAGAAGTTAATGGTTGGAAAATCCTGAAAGCACGCAAGCATATCCAGTCAGAATATGCTTTCAGTAAGTAGAACGCGCACAAGTTCGTATAAGGGTACATCGGTTGAACACCATCTATGTGCAAATTCCACAACCGACTATACAGCAAGTGCGCAAGTCCCACAAAGGATGACAAGGAAAAGGACAAAGACTGACTTGGAAGAAGTTGGAGTATGTGCAAATCCCGCAAAGTATTAATATCGCAAGGGAACATTACCCACAATGGATGCTACAACACAATCCATAGATACATCAAGATGAAGTATAAGATTGCACACATACCATAATACAATGGTACATTAAAAGCGCAAAGGTACACCACCAAGGTGTGATGTCCCACTAAGTTGTGGACCTTGAGGGCGCAAGACACATATCAAATGACACATAAACAATGCAGAATATGACACTTGGCATATGAAAAATCCATGAAGTATGGAAGACAGGATGCCGCATCCAACTTGTGAACATACAATTCGTGCAGGACATGTATAAATAGCATTGTAAGTTGGAGATTGAATTCAAGCTTGATGGTGAGAACATAAGATCTTAGAGTGCAATTTTTAGTTTGTTTTTTGGGGCATCAAGGGGCTCGTGGATAGAACATAATGGTCTAGCAAAGAGCCGAATGCGCACATGCATCAGAATGATGTTTTGATGGTGCGAAGAATGATGCGATAGATCTGTGACAGATGCGCGAATACTGAAAGGAAGAAATACTGAAGTATGCACAAGTGCTTGATGTTTCGAAAGACAATATTACAATCAACATGTCGATAGTCACAGATGTTGTAGAGACAAAAGCGTAGAGATAGAACCGAAGTTTATCATATATTGCGCAGATATCTAGCTAATGCATATGAGCATAAGTGAAAGTGTGAGAAGTTGAGAACTCCATCTGATGCACAATGACAGAACATCAGCAGGATATGATAGGTGCATCATGATGCAAATGATTTGAGAGAAGTGCGTTAAACATAATGAACAAATCATTTGATGCACAAGACATCACAGATTATCTGAGAGACTACAACATTTAAATAGAATAGACACATCAAAAAGTGAGCAATTCCATCTATTACTAGTGCCTCATTTCAGAACATCAAACTATCAATTCAAAGCACAATATCAGTTGGTCATTGCAGTCATGCAAAGCATAACGTTGAGATAACTAGAGACGCAGACTGCAGTATCAACAAGCACACAGTACATGAAGTGAGTCATCAACGAAAGTATTATTTGAGAGGAATGAGAAGTCAAGTGATGTATGCAGTGCAATAATAGAGTATAGTCTGCACACGAAGGTAGCACACGTTAGAATTGTCATCAGAGGATTTGAAGAAGTGTGCAGAGTCGAAGTTCAGTAAGACAACAACATACATTGGACATTAGGGAGGTCGTACGTGGCAAGGAGGCATGGAGTTGAAGCTTCCTTCGGGTTGGTGCATGTAAAACAAAGAAGACAGGAGGTCAGTGCCTCCTTCCAGTCGGTGCTGGTAAACACAGGAAGTCGGTGCTTCCTTGGATGTATTCTTTCTCATGATAAAGAAGCATTCTGTGGTTTTCTCCTGTTTGGGTTTCCATGTAAAAATTATGTATGTTATGTGTTGTTTATGTGGTGCATATATGTGTGGATGTTTATTTACTGATGCATAACATAAGATAAAGATTAAGTAAATGCTAGTATGTTAAAGAAGGTAAAAACTGCTAGTAACAGTGCTAATACTGATTCACCCCCCTCTTAGTATTAAATTGATTCCAACAATTGGTATCAGAGGGGTGTCTTTAGTAACAGATTAACATCCAGAAGACATATTTTAGCGCAGAATCCAGCAGACATAGACTCAAAATATGATCATATGGCTAAAGTAGACTTTGAAGGAGAACTAGTTAGTGCACTGGACGAACTAAAGAAGTCAAGGAAGAAAAGCAATCTCCTGTAGGAAGCTCTTTTGAGATTAGAAGAAGACACCACCAGGAAATTGAAATTAAAGGATGACAAGTGCAATAGTCTGTAAGCTAAAGTTGTCTCTCTAAGAAGTGAACTCCAACAATTAAGCCTTCAACTAGAACAAAGAGGCAGAAATAACATTGACTAAGAAACTTACTTCGCTAAAATTTATGTAGATGCTCTCAAGACCCCACAGTCAAGAACAAATCATAGATTTGAAAGAGAACATCGAAGGCCGAATATTTTGGAAAATAATTCTATGCAACCTCGAAATTTTTATCCTATCAGATACCAAAATATTTTCTTTGGAAATTTATTTTACTGTCATATTTTTTGTCATAAAGCAATAAATTGTAGAGCTCGTGCATTAGCATATGCCAGAAATAAAGGTTCGTGCAATCAGGCAAATTCTAAAAAGAATATTCTCAGAAAACTGCTTGAAGTCGCATTTGAAGATTCGAATCCTTTCAGGATTTTAAGTTCAGAAGACGAATATTTTGAAATGTCAGAACATGATACTCATGATTGCGAAAGACAACATCAACCTATGCAATCCACCAAGATTGTTGAAGATAAAAAAGATTAGGATCATCAAGACACATGCAGCCTAGCCTTACATGCACAAAGTAGAAGGGGGAAATGGTATATAGACAGTGGATGCTCCAAGCATATGAATGTAGATAAAAACACATTTTTGAAGTTCAGAGAAGACAAGGGAGGCAGTGTCTACTTTGGGGACAATGGCTCAGCTAAAATTTTGGGTAAAGGTCTAGTAAGCCTAGGAAATAAAAGAACCAAGGCAGATAATGTTCTATTAGTCGAGAACATGAAACACAATCTTTTAAGTGTTAGGCAGATGTGTGACCATGGACACACTCTTACATTTGATTAAGAAAGATGCAAATTCCATAAAGAAGATGAGGCTAAAGAAGTTGATCAGAGGATTTACAGATCGATGATTGGTAGTTTATTATATGTAACTGCTTCTAGACCAGACATCATGCAAGTTGTTGGACTTGTCGCAATGTTTCAGGAAGCACCCAAGGAAACACATGTTCAAGCAGTCAAAAGAATTTTCAGGTATTTGAAAAGGGAGTATGTATCTTGGTCTATGGTACCCACAAAGCAAATTTTTTGACTTAGTCGCATACACTGATGCAAACTGGGATGGAAGTATTGATGATAGAATAAGTACTAGTGGTGATGTGTTTTTCTTAGGGAGTTGTCTTGTGTAATGGATCATAAAAAAAACCATCTGTGTTATTATCTATAGTAGAAGCTGAATACATTGCTGTTGATGCTTGTTGTTCACAAGTGTTATGGATGAAACAAACTTTGAAGGATATTCAAGTAAATATAGATTGTCCAATACAAATACTATGCGAGAACACAAGTGCAGTCAATATCTCCAAGAATCCTATTATGCACTGCAATACTAAGCACATCCCCATCAAATACCATTTTGTGAGAGAGCAAGTAGTCGATAATGTGGTCAAACTAGAATATGTTGATACTATGGAACAAATTGCAAACATATTTACAAAACCCCTTCCACGAAGTACATTTGAATATCTCAGAGAAAAAATGGGTGTGGCTCTCAATCCTCAACACAATGAGAACCTAAACAAAGAAGCATAAATCCAGAAAGGATCGACACTACGCAGTTGGTAAGTAAGGATGACAACATGATCAGTGCGCAAGGAATGATGAGGTATCGTGACAGGAAAAAGAGATCAAGGTAAAGGAGCAATGCAACATCCTTATCAGAAAGACAATCAAAGATAGTTATGAAAATATATTAGTATCAAAATTATTCAAACGAAGCATGATGACAGGGGGAGTTATCCATGGATATAGTCGTGATGTATGCTAGCGAAAAACAAACAAGAAGAACTTATATAGCGCAAAAGAATGGCACCTATTTTCCATTGATGTCAAAGGGGGAGAGATACATGAAGCTGAGGCATGGAATGCACATCAGAAGATGACATGAAGAGGCCAAGACATGAAATTATGTATGAAGTCAGTAGGACAGAATGAAAGGGAGATGAATGAAGCTGTTAAATATACATGATGATAGAAGCGATGCATGAATTCAACAGGACATCATGAACGGGGAAAAATTTTAGACAATAAAAAGGAACAGTGTGAAGACCTGACAAAGCATGAAACCTTAGCAGACGTGAAAGAGCATAAAAATGATTGAACATATGGTTTGCATAGATGTAATAGAAAGCATAATGGTTCATGCATAAAATTGGTAGCATAAGTACTAACAGCAGAAAACGCAGTAGCAAAAAGCCCAAAGAACTCAGGGGGAGCATATACACAGGAGGAGCACTGTGATAAAGTACAGATGAAGCATATAGTTCAAAGAATATTAGGTACAACTTCATGAGGTGTTGACATCAATTCCAAAGGGGGATATTGTTGAGCATTGGTTGTCATTGATGTCAACTAAAGATGATGTCAAGTGTTTGAATTTCAACTAATGTCAAAGATGATGCTAACTGATTAAGTCTGAGTCATCGATATCAACTGAAGTCAAAGTGGATACAATATTCCTATAGAAGTATGAAGAAGTATATGGAAACCACTTTGAATAATTATATGCACAAGATGAAGAAGAACATGAATAATAGAAGTATATGCACAAACTGTGAAGGTGACAGACATGTATGCAACTTTGGAGTATATATAGAAGTGCATTCAATATGAATATGTGTTTCAAGGATACATCATGCATGACAAGTTTGAAGAAATACATAAGAAGATACATCATGCAAATACTGCTCAAGAAAGGAACACAAGGAATGTATCCTACAACATGTGGTCCTTGTGTAGATTTCAAGTCTACCAAATCATACTCTTTCATGACAACAATCAAAGGAGTTGGTTTGGAAATGGTACATGTGCACAACATCCAAGGATATTGGTTGAGCAAATGGTACAAGTGCGCAAGTTTGTTGAAGGGAGACTCTTGAATGCACAAGAAATCCCGAGTGTTGCTTGCTTAATGGTTGGAAGTGCACAAGAAGTTAATGGTTGGACAATCCTAAAAACACACAAGCATAGCCAGTCAGAAGATGTTTTCAGTAAGTAGAATGTGCACAAATTCCTAGAAAGGTACAACAGTTGAAGACCATCTATGTGCAAATTCCATAGCCGACTATACAACAGGTGCACAAGTCCCACAAAGGATGACAAGGAAAAGGAAAAAGATCCACTTGGAAGAAGTTGGAGTATGCTCAAATCCCATAAAATATGAATATCGCAAGGGCGCATTACCCACAAGGGATGGTACAACACAAGCCATAGACACATCAAGATGAAGTATAAGATTGTGCACATACCGTAAGACAATGGTACATTAAGAGCTCAAAGTTACACCACCAAGGTGTGTCGTTCCACTAAGTTGTGGACCTTGAAGGCGTAAGACACATATCAAATGACACATCAACACCGCAGAAGATGACACATGGCATATGCACAATCCATGAAGTATGGAAGAAGGGATGCCACATCCAACTTGTGAACATGAAATCCATGCAGGACATATGTAAATAGAAATGCAAGTTGGATATTAAATGTAACCTTGATGGTGAGAACATAAGAGCTTCAAGTGCAAATTTCAGTTTTTCTTTCGGGGCATCCACGGGCTCGTGGACAGAAAAAAATGATCTAGCGAAGATCTAAATGCGCACATGCAAGAGAATGAAGTTTTTATGGTGAGCAGAATGATGCGATAGATCTGTGACAGATGCACGAATACTGAAAGGAAGAAATACTGAAGTATGCCCAAGTGCTTGATGTTTCGAAGGACAATATTACAATCAACACGTTGATAGTCACAGATGTTGTAGAGATAGAAGACTAGAGACAGAACCGAAGTTGATAAGATATTGTGCAGATGTCTAGCTGATGCATACGAACAGAAGTGAAAGTGTGCGAAGTGTTAATATTATATGCTACTAAAGAATCAATTCTAACTTCATGAGCATTTAATACATTTTCATAATAGCAGCATAACTAGGATCTCTGAAAGATACACAATCACAAGGTACACAACAATATATCCAGGGAAAACCTCAAGGGGAAGAAAACCCAGCAAGAAATTTCTCAATATAGATAACCAAAGTACAATGCCCAAAATAGTCTCACAAATAAGAGAGACAAACCCAAACTCTAGATCCAAGCCAATCCTCCTCCTCCTTCGTAGACTTCTCTCTCTCCTCTAATGCGCAATGCATGAATGAGTGAATGGTATAAATGAGGGAAAGACTCCCTCTATTTATACGTTACTTTTACTTGACATTTAACCTAGCTAGGTTGGCCTCACTTAACTGACTGGGCCGACCTCTCCTAGAAAGACTTAAATAATATTATATTACATTCTTTTGGGTACTAACGACCCGACTTACAATGGAGGTTTTACCTCATGAATTTTACATGACCAAATATAATAATGACATCTCTGAATGGAGGTAAAACATCCCCGACAGAGTTACAATAACAAAGTACAAGTAGAATATTCTTTGAAGTTACATTAATTTAACAATCCCATTTAACAAGAAGGGTATTCTATTGACAACAACAACATCATGTGTAACTCTACACAACATCATCGGAGGGAGGAGGGGAATCATAAACAACATCATTTGGAACATTGGTTGGTACATCTATAAATCATTGGAAGTTATTCAACAACATCATCATATTCAATATAGAGCTGAAGTATCATCATCTTCGGTACTGGAGCATCCTCATCTTCAACATTGGAGCATCATCTTCTACAGCACTGGATCATCCTCATCTTCAGCATTAGAGCATCATCTTCTACAACACCGGAACATCCTCATCTTCAGCACTGGAACATCTGCAGCACTGGAGCATCCCCATCTACAACATTAGAACATATGCAACACTGGAGCATCCTCATCTACAGTACTGGAACATCATCTTCTGCAACACATGATCCTTCCTTTCGGAATTACGGGATCTTGGACAGTCCTTCCTTTCAGAATTACGGGACCCAGTCCAACAACTCTTGTGATCCTTCCTTTTGGAACTAAGGATCATGGACAATCCTTTCTTTTGGAACTCGGGATTTAGTCCAACAACTCTGGTGATCCTTCCTTTTGGAACTAGGGATCATGGATAATCCTTTCTTTTGGAACTCGGGATTCAGTCCAACAACTCTGGTGATCCTTCCTTTCAGAACTAGGGATTGTGGACAATCCTTCCTTTCGGAACTCGGGATTCAATCCAACAACTCTGGTGATCCTTCCTTTTGGAACTAGGGATTCATTATAAGGATCAACATTTAAGACTATTCTTCCTTTCGAAATTACGAGATCACTGTCTAGGGATGATCAATCCCACCACAACTCAGGATCAACATTTAAGACTATCCTTCCTTTTGGAATTACAGGATCACTGTCTATGGATGATCAATCCCACCACAACTCAGGATCAACATTTAAGACTATCATTCCTTTCGAAATTACGGGATCACTGTCTAGGGATTATCAATCCCACCACAACTTAGGATAAAAATTTAAGACTATCATTCCTTTCAGAATTACGGAATCATTGTATAGGGATGATCAATCCCAGTGCACCACAATTTCATCAGCACTACTCCCCCTTTCGAGGGAAGTCCTTACGGACTACACCAAGCTTGTCACATAAGTTCTCAAACTTCACACGACACAGAGGCTTAGTCAACACATCTTCAACCTGCTTATCAATGCTCATATATTGGAGCTTTATAGCTCCCTTCTCCACCATATCACAAATGTAGAAATACCATATTTCTATGTGCTTCGATTTATCATGGAACACAGGGTTCTCTGTCATATTTATACAACTCTGGTTATCGCATAGAATCACTGTGGTATCCAACTCCAGATCAAATAGACCTGATAGCAACTTTCGAATCCATATGGCTTCACAACTGGTAGAACATGATGCAATATAGTATGCTTCTGCAGTGCTGAGAGAAACACTAGACTGCTTCCTGCTTAGCCATGAGATCATGGATGACCCCAGACTGTAACATCCAACTGAAGTGCTCTTCCTGTCTGAGACACTTCCTGCCCAATCTGAATCTGTTAACCAAACAGCATGAAGTCATGATCTCTAGTATAACTGAGACCATAGTCTATTGTACCTTTTAGGTACCTAATCACATGCTTTGCAGCTACAAGGTGAACATGTCTGGGCTCAACCATATACTGACTCAAGGTGTTCACAACAAAGCATATATCTAGCCTGGTATTCGTCAGATACACATCAATGAACCAATAATCTGCCTGTATAGAGTCATATCCACCACTTTTGATGAAGCATCAGATAGTAACTTCAAATTTGTATCCATGGGTGTGGCCATGGCTTTACACTCCAACATATCAAATATTTTCAATATTTCTACTGCATACTTCCCTTGGTTAAGGGAGATTCCCTCTAGGATCTACCATACTTCGAGACCTAGAAAATAGTGCATCAATCCAAGGTATTTCATCTTGAATTCTATAACGAGCTTCTTCTTGCACTCTAAAATTTGCTTCTCATTTCCTGTCAGGAATAAGTCATCCACATATAGTAATAATATAACAAGTTCATTATCCATAACCTTGAAGTAAAGGTTAGGATCAAATTTATTCTTGGTAAAGCCCAAGCTCATAAAAAAACTATCAATTCTTCCATACCAAGCTCTTGGAGCTTGCTTCAATCCATACAGGTGCTTCTTCGGTTTGCAGACACGTGTCTCTTTGTTTTCAACTTCAAATCCTTGTGGTTTTTCTATGTACACTTCTTCTTCAATGACACAATTTAGGAAAGTTGTTTTCACATCCATCTGGTGTAACTTCCACTTCATCATGGCTATAAATGTCATGATGGTTCTAATGGAAGTGTACCTTGCTACGGGAGAAAATGTCTCTTCAAAATCGATTCCTTCCTTTTGAGAGAATCCACGAGCCAAAAATCTAGCTTTGTATTTATCAATACTTCCATCTGCTGCATGTTTTATCTTGTATATCCATTTATTTCATCTTCATAAGTCACTGGATACCAAGATCTCAAACTCTGTTGCAAGTTCTCTCTTGCACCCATCTATGAGCTTCTCATCTTCAACCTTGTAGAAAAGTTTGATGTTTCATCACTCTAGGTGATCCTTGATCTCCATCTGGTGTAACTTCCACTTCATCATGGCTATAAATGTCATGATGGTTCTAATGGAAGTGTACCTTGCTACGGGAGAAAATGTCTCTTCAAAATTGATTCCTTCCTTTTGAGAGAATCCACGAGCCAAAAATCTGGCTTTGTATTTATCAATACTTCCATCTGCTGCATGTTTTATCTTGTATATCCATTTATTTCATCTTCATAAGTCACTGGATAACAAGATCTCAAACTCTGTTGCAAGTTCTCTCTTGCACCCATCTATGAGCTTCTCATCTTCAACCTTGTAGAAAAGTTTGATGTTTCATCACTCTAGGTGATCCTTGATCTCATCATTCCATACAAAGGCTTCTTCAATATGCATACATATGGTTCTCTGATTCCTAGAGCTTGCTCGATATCTTCTTCTACTTTGATTACACCATGATTCTGGATACTAGAGCAACATCTCATCATATTCAACTTCCTCTTCTTGATTTCATTAGTCTTTTTTATAGTTGAACCATTGTCACTTGTTCTACGAAACAAGTATCATCATTCTTCATTTGTAGGTGATTGTGTACGATACTTCCTACAAGTCAAATTTAGTAGCATGGTTAGAAACATTTCATAGTTTCCAAAACATATGCATAAAAACATAGGTCACACTGCCATAATGCTATCTTAGCAAATAACACAACATTCATCAATATCCCACATTCATATGGTAACTTTCTAGATGCCTTCCATCTCTACTAGAACATTATTAAGAGTGTGCACTACTCCCAATATGGCAACAAGGAGGTTTCACTCTAGATAAGTAGAAATGGAATGTTGTATAGCACCATAGGCTACTTACCCGTCACATATTAATGCAAATGTTCTAACATGCATACTATACTTCTAGGAATATAAACATGTACACAACTGAACAATAGCATTTAATTAATTTGATAAAAATAACAATTCAAATACTTATCTTTGTTTGTTTGGTAGGATCTCTTTTGATCCTAGTCTCCTTGTAGGGATTACTGGAATGTATGATGGTGAGATCTACTCCATCATATGATTATGAGGTCCTGTGCCTTTCTTGCTTATGATCTATAATGGTGATCATAGATCACATAGAATTGTGTATCATGAATCAAGGATGCTTCTGAATTTCCTTTTAGTTTGTATAGACCTCCTTATTCTATTCCAATAATGACTGCATCTTCTATAGATTTTCCTTTGGGCCACATGAGAACTTATCCATCTATAAAGGAAACCCTAAACCCTTTCTTATATGAAGCTGAGATAGAAATTAGGTTCTTATTTAGGTCTGGTACATATAGTACATCCTTCATCTTTATCGAGGTTCCTAAATCAAGCTTGTAGGTGGCCTCTCCTATTCTCCTAGTGAAACTTTCTGAGGGGAGGATCCTTTTCTTCAAAATTGAGAGAGTGCTTTGAAACACCACCATGATAGGACATATTCTTCCTTTGGTAACTGTTAGGATATTCCTATACTCCATCCTAGTCCCACCACTATTTTGATCATTTACATTTTCAGTCATGCATGCACCTTTTAGGGTTTGCATGCATTCTAGGGTTTGCATGCATTTTGCATGCATCCCAGTCATCAGTCCAACACCTAGCCCTCAGTTAGCCAGCCCCCAGGAGCTTCTCACTATTCAGTTTTAGCCCTCCAGTTGCTTAATGCGTCCTTCTTCCTTGATTTTAGGGAGCAACTCGCCCTTCTTCACCTACCAGTCCAGTTACACTCAGTTACAGTCAGTTACACTCAGTTACTCTTAGTTATATTGAGTTACACTCAGTTACACTTAGTTACACTGAGTTACACCTACCAGAGTTAGTTTGACTGATGGTTGACAGTTACTTGAGCATTGATGACTCCACTGATGATGATGAAGACTTCCAGTTGTGCTCCGATGATCATGAGGACACCTAGTTGTGCTCCGATGACACTCTATTGATCTTATGATCACTTTGAGAGGCTAATTTGAATTGCCACCTTGGGCATTCAAATCCTCTCTACCATTGTACTATTTATTTGTCCATATTGTGATTAATTAACTAGTATGACCGAAGTATTATTGCTTCTATCTGAGTTCTACTGTACCATATTACTCTGTTGCTCATTATACTGTATTGTTCACTCTTCTTCTATTTTCCTGCTCAATCATAATTACTCTTGTGAGTTATACATCATCTCTTAGATCTGCTGTGAGGATTTTCACATGGTATCAGAGCATGTTGAGAGTATTGTTTATCTCCATTCTTGAGAGTTTTTTGCAGGTTATTACCAAGATTTCGAGTGCAGCGGTTGCAGCAGTTTCTGCATTTTTGCAGCAGTATCAACAAGCACATAATACATTAAGTAAGTCATCAACAGAAGTATGATTTGAGAGGAATGAGAAGTCATGTGACGTATGCAGCATAAGAACATAGTATAGTCTATATACGAAGGTAGCGCACAACAGAATTCTCATGAGAAGATATGAAGAAGTGCATAGAGTCGAAGTTCAATAAGACAACAACCTACATTGGACATCAGGGCGGTTGAACCGGGAAAGGAAACAGGTATTTGAAGCTTCCTTCAAGTTGGTTCCTGTAAAACAAACAAGATAGGAGGTCGATAACTCCTTCCAATTGGTGCTGGAGAAACACAGGGAGCATAAGCTTCCTTCAAGTTGGTGCCTGTAAAACCAGGGGGTTTGTGTTGGTAAAAATAGGAATTCGGTGCTTCCTTAGATGTATTCTTTCTCACTATAAAGAAGCATTCTGTGCTTTTCTCCCGTTTGGGTTTCCACGTAAAAATTATGTGTGTTATGTGTTGTTTATGTGGTGCATATATGTGTGGATGTTTATTTATTGATGCATTACAGAAGATAAAGATTAAGTAAAGGCTAATATGTTAAAGAAGGTAAAAACTGCTAATACCGATTCACCCCCCCTCTCAGTATTAAATCGATTCCAACAATTGGTATCAGAGCGGGTGTCTTCAGTAACAGATTAACATTTGGAAGACAGATTTCAACGCAGAATCTAGCAGACATGGACTCAAAATATGATCATATGGTTGAAGTAGACTTTGAAGGAGAACTAGTTAGTGCACTGGATGAACTAAAGAAGTCAAGGAAGAAAAGAAAGCTCCTGCAGGAAGCTCTTTTGAGATTAGAAGCAGACACCACCAAGCACCTGAAATGAAAGGATGAAAAGTGAGAAATTCTGCAAGCTGAAGTTGTCTCTCTAAGAAGTGAACTCCAACAATTAAGCCTTCAGCTAGAACAAAGAGGCAGAAATAACATTGATGAAGAAAATTACTTCGCTAAAAGTTATGTAGATGCTCTCAAGACCCCACAATCAAGAACAAATCATAGATTTGAAAGAGAACATTGAAGGCCGAATCTTTTGGAAAATAAGTCTGCGCAGCCTCAAAAGTTTTATCATATCAGGTACCAAAATATTTTCTTTGGAAATTGCTTTTGCTGTCATAATTTTGGCCATAAAGAAATAAATTGTAGAGCTCACACATTAGCATATGCGAGAAATAAAGGTTCGTGCAATCAGACAAATCCTAAAAAGAATATTCTCAGAAAACCGCTTGAGGTCGCGTTTGAATATTCCAATCCTTTCATCATTTTAATTTCAGAATATGAATATTGTGAAATGTCAGAACATGATACTCATGACTGCGAAAAACACAAGCAACTTGTGCAATCCGCCAAGATTGTTGAAGATCATAAAGATCAGGATCATCAAGAAGCATGTAGCCTAGCCTTACATGCACAAAGTAGAAGGGGGAAATGGTATATAGACAGTGGATGCTCCAAGCATATGGCTGGAGATAAAAACACCATTTTGAAGTTCAGAGAAGACAAGGGAGGCAATGTCTATTTTGGGGACAATGGCTCAGCTAAATTTTTTGGTAAAGGTCTAGCAAGCCTAGGAAATAAAAGAACCAAGGAAGATAATGTCCTATTAGTCAAGAACATGAAACACAATCTTTTAAGTGTTAGCCAGATGTGCGACCATGGAAACACTCTTACCTTTGATTCAAAAAGATGCAAATTGAGTAAAGAAGATGAGGCTAAAGAAGTTGATCAGAGGATTTAGAGATCGATGATTGGCAACGTATTATATGTAGCTAATTCTAGACCAGACATCATGCAAGATGTTGGACTTGTCTCAAGGTTTCAAGCAACACCCAAAGAAACTTATGTTCAAGCAGTCAAGAATTTTCAGGTATTTGAAAGGGACTATGTATTTTGGTCTATGGTACCCACGAAGAAAACATATTGAATTAGTCGCATACACTGATGGAGATTAGGCTGGAAGTATTGATGATAGGATAAGTACTAGTCGTGCTACGTTTTTCATAGGGAGTTGTCTTGTGTCATGGATCAACAAAAAAACCATTTGTTGCATTATCTACAACAGAAGTTGAATACATTGTTGTTGTTGCTTGTTGTTCACAAGTGTTATGGATGAAACAAACTTTGAAGGATATTCAAGTAAATATAGATCGTCCAATACAAATACTTTGCGACAACACAAGTGCAGTTAGTTTCTCCAAGAATCCTGTTATGCACTGCAAGACTAAGCACATCCCATCAAATATCATTTTGTGAGAGAGCAAGTAGTCAATAATGTGGTCAAACTAGAATATGTTGATACTAAGGAAAAAATTGCAAACATATTTACAAAACACCTTCCATGAAGTACATTTGAGTATCTCAGAGAAAAATTGGGTGTGGTTCTCAATCCTTAACACAATGAGAACCTAAACAAAGAAGCATAAATCTGGAAGGGATCGACACTGCATAGTTGGTAAGTATGGGTGACAGCATGATCACTGCGTAAGGAATTATGAGCTATTGTGATAGGAACAAGAGATCAAGGTAATGGAGCAATGCAACATCCTTATCAGAAATACAATCAAAGATAATTATGAAAAGATATCAATATAAAAATTCTACAAACGAAGCATGATGACATGGCGAGTTATCCTTGGATACAGTCGTGATGGGCCCAATGCAAAATAGACAAGAAGAACTTATATAGTGCAAAATAATGGCACCTCTTTGCCATTGATGTCAAAGGGGGAGAGATACATGAAGCTGACGCGTGAAATGCACATCAGAAGTTGACATGAAGAGGCCAAGACATGAAAAGATGTATGAAGTTAGCAGGACAGAATTAAAGGGAGATGCATGAAGCTATTATGTACATGATGATAGAAGCGATGCATGAAGTCAGCAGGACATCATGAATGGGGGAAATTGCAGACAACAAAAAGGAACAACATGAAGACCTGGTAGAGCATGAAACATTAGGAGATGTGAAAGATCGTAAAAATGACTGAACATATGGTCTGCGCAAATGTAACAGAAATCATAATGGTTCGCGCAAAAAGTTGGTAGTAGAAGTACTAACAGGAGAAAACGAAGTAGCCAAAATCCCAAAGAACTCAAGTGGAGCATATACACAGGGGGAGCACTGCGATAAAGTACAGTTGAAGCGCACAGTTCAAAGAATATCAGGTACAACTTCATGCGATGTTGACATCAATGCCAAAGGGGGAGATTTTTGAGCATTGGTTGTCATTGATGTCAACTAAAGATTATGTCAAGTGTTTGACTATCAACTAATGTCAAAGAGGATGTCAACTGATTAAGTCCGATTCATTGATATCAAATGAAGTCAAAGTGGATATAGTATTCCTGCAGAAGTATGAAGAAGTATATGAAAGCCAAATTGAAGAGCTATATGCACAAGATGAAGAATAACTTGAATAATAGAAGTATATGCGCAAACTGTGAAGGTGACAGACATGTGTGCAACTTTGGAGTATATCTAGAAGTGCATTCAATATGAATATGTGTGTCAAGGATACATCATGCATGACAAGTTTGAAGAAATACATAAGAAGATACATCATGCAAATACTGCTCAATAAAGGAACACAAGGAATGTATCCTACATCATGTGGTCCTTGTGCAAATATCAAGTCTACCAAGTCATACTCTTTCATGATAGCAATCAAAGGAGTTGGTTTGGGTTGGAAGTGCGCAAGCAGTTAATGGTTGGACAAACCTAAAAGCACGCAAGCATATCCAGTCAGAATATGCTTAAGTAAGTAGAACATGCACAAGTTCCTAGAAGGGTACAACGGTTGAAGACCATCTATGTGCAAATTCCACAACCGACTATACAGCAGGTGCACAAGTCCCACAAAAGATGACAAGGCAAAGGCAAAAGACCCACTTGGAAGAAGTTGGAGTATGCACAGATCCCGCAAAGTATTAATATCGCAAGGGTGCACTACCCACAAGGGATGGTACAACACAAGCCATAGACACATCAAGATGAAGTATAATATTGCGCACATACCGTAAGACAATGGTACATTAAGAGCACAAAGGTACACCACCAAGGTGTGATGTCCCACTAAATTGTGGACCTTGAGGGCGCAAGACACATATCAAATGACACATCAACATCGTAGAAGATGACACGTGGCATATGCACAATCCGTGATATATGGAAGAAGGGATGCCACATCCAACTTGTGAACATACAATCTGTGCAAGAAATGTATAAATAGAAATGCAAGTTGGAGATTGAATGTAAGCTTGATGGTGAGAACATAAGAGCTTCGAGTGTAAGTTTCATTTTGTTTTTTCGGGTCATCAAGGGGCTTGTGGACATAACAGAATGATCTAGAGAAGATACGAATGCGAACATGAATCAAAATGAAGTTTTGATGGTGTGCAGAATGATGCGATAGATCTATGATAGATGCGCAAATACTGAAATAAGCGCAAATGCTTGATGTTTTGAAGGACAATATTACAATCAGCACGCCGATAGTCACAGATGTTGTAGAGACAGAAGTGCAGAGACATAACCAAATTCTATCAGATATTGGGTAGATGACTAGCTAATGCATATGAGCAGAAGTGCAAGTGTGCGAAGTTGAGAACTCCATATGATGCAAAACGTCAGAACAAATCCAGGATCCGATAGGTGCACCATGATGCAAATGATCTGAGACAAGTGTGTTAAAAGGAACGGATGAATCATTTCGTGGACATGACGTCACGGATTATCTAAGAGACTATAACACTTACATAGAACGGACACATCAGAAAGTGCATAGTTCCATCTGTTACTAGTGCCTCATTTCAAAACAACAAACTATCCATTGAAAGCACAGTATCAGTTGGTCATTGTAGTCATGCAGAGAAGAACGTTGAGATAACCTGAGACGCAGACTGCAGTATCAACAAGCACAAAGTACATGAAGTAAGTCATCAACAGAAGTATGATTTGAGACGAATGAGAAGTCAAGTGATGTAAGCAATGCAATAACAGAATATAGTCTGCATATGAAGGTAGCGCACAACATCATTTTCATATTAAGATCTAAAGAAGTGCGCATAGTCGAAGTTCAGCAAGACACCAACATACATTAGACATCAGGGTGGTCGGACTGGGCAAAGGAGATAGGTAGTTAAAGATTCCTTCAGGTTGGTGCATGTAAAAGAAAGAAGACAGGGGGTCGGTGCCTCCTTCCATTCGGTGCTGGAGAAACACAGGGAGCAGAAGCTTTCTTTAGGTTGGTGCCTGTAAAACCAGGGGGTTGGTGCCTCCTTCTAGTTGGTGCTGGTAAACAAAGGAAGTCGGTGCTTCCTTGAATGTATTCTTTCTCACTATAAAGAAGCATTCTATGGTTTTCTCCTGTTTGGGTTTCAACGTAAAAATTCTCTGTGTTATGTGTTTTTTATGTGGTGCATGTTGATGCAGAGTCTATCGACAAGGGTTCCCTCCGCACTATCGCCAACAAACTATCACCCAAACTCTCTTATACACCGGCCCGGAAAGGTGTAACCTTTCCCAGCAACACTTGCGGAGCAAGTGCAGTCTCACCCGAGGTGGATAAGAGGGCTGCTGGAACCAAGTTTCCGCAATTGTGTAGAGGATATGCGCACATTACTTTCGTACTAACCAGGGATTATAATATTCATAACGTACTATTAACCTATCATTCGTATCTTAAGTGATTCACAGCTTCTAACACATGCATTCAAAATAACATATTCAACAAAATTTTCACATCAATCAACATAAAGCATTTACGTAACCCATTATTCATCATCGCATCATTACACAAAGACAAAATGCATATCATAACCGAACATCTTCATTCATTCATCAAACCTGCGGAATTAACCTCGCAGAAACTATCAATACATCATGTTGCGAAAGCAGAAACCCAAAAGATAGGGTCAATCTCCAAAACTTCAATGCCCTTAGGCTTAAAATCCTACTCTATTTATATGCTTTCATCTTATTACAAAATGGTCCACATGACTGACTTGACTAATTTAACAAATCCTATGCTTTCGCAAAAGCCGCGAAAGGTCCTTTTTTCCGTGGAATGACCCTTTCGCACGTGTCGGCTTCCGCACTTCCTACGGATCTATCCCATGCCAACAGGCCCCCAACACAAACTTGTGGCTCGTCTCGAGCCACCGCAGCCAAACACTGCTGGTGTGTACCCGTCCTTCGCTATGCTCTTTTGCTGAGACTGTTCTTGCTGTCTGGAACTCGCTGTTGTGTACTTCTCATCTCCATCCGTCGCGTGTTGTTTCGTTGTCATGTACTTCTTGCACTCATCCTCCAGTCTCTGAAAACCTTGATCATCTACCTCTGTAGAGGCTGTTGGCTCGCTCCACGCTCATTCCAAACTGGGGAGAATTTTTTTGACGTCGTCAAGGTGGGAAATAGGCTAACTTCTCCAGCACATCTGTTTCAAACCTTGTATTGCTTCCTATCGGGGCCGTGGGGTTGCTACCCTTGTCATTCTGGTGGTCGCCGGGACCACAAAGCTTCGAACTACTACCATAGACCTAGACATCTCGGATGAAACTTCAGCTTTGTGACACTCGACTGCCCCCGTTTCTTCCTACTCAGGGCACTCATGCACACTCATCGTTCGGGCTCGCAGTGCACCTGGTGTACTACCGCAGGAGATGAAATGGACCATTTCCACAGCCTCCTTGAAATTCCTAACTTATCCAATCACCTGACTGACTCTCAGCATGGATTTATCACGTATAGGGAATACCTCTGTGCTCTGCTAGCCGATGGTGCTTGTATTTATGCATTTCTCCTTCTCGGACGTCTACTTTAGAAATCATTCGTAAATCCGTTCACTTGCTGTGCTGATGTTGTCATCATTTATTTCCCGCGTGTTGAGACTAGACTTCTTGCGTGTGTGATTGATGGCCGTACTGTCCATCATTGCAAGCCGTGTGAACTGTTATCTGTGGTGCCACCGGCCATACTGCCAGTGTTGTTTCCATGTTCCAACCGTGTTTGATCTCACGATCAGACATGCCAACAAGACAGATCATCTGAAAAAGGCCCTTCCGGTGTCAGGCAAAAATAATTACTGATTTGACAGAGTCGCGACCCTGTGGCTATCGCAACCCGAACTGTGATATGACTTGCAAACTCTCTTCCTGTTGGTGCATTGTCCAGCCACTCCTATTATGCATATTTTTTTTTCATTTGCTCTGCGTCGGATCACGGTGATAGGGATTCAACCTACTCCCATTGAATAACTTAGGTAACAGTACTCCGTTCAGATTCTCCAACTATACAGCGCCGCAGTGGGTGACAAAAATGATAACATATGGTCCCAACCAATGCATTTGCAACTTACCAGGGCGTTTCGCGAACTTACTATCATACAACAAAACTGTATCCCCAGCTCGAAGGTGCTTCGTCTTGACATAGCGATCATGCCACGCCTTCTAGCGATCTTTTTCTACGTTCTGGTGGAACCCTGCGATGAATCGATCTTCGTCAAGTTGTATTAGTTGTGTCAACCGTTCTTCCAACATGCCATCGTCGCTCATCCATGCTGCTGCCGCGATGCGTAAGCTAGGTACTATGTATTCCATCGGCATAACTGCTTCCTGGCCGTAAACAAGCTTAAAAGGAGTCTGGCTAGTCAATCGCTTTCATGTGGTGCGATATTCCGAAAGGACCGCTGGGATTTTTAGGTCCCAGTCGTCACAGTTCACATTGCACACCTTGGTAAGAGCATGCTCCAATATCTTATTGAACGCCTCAACTGTCCCATTTTCCTGAGGGTGGTAAGGTGTACTCTTCTTGTGCTGGATCTGAAACTCTTCTATCATTGCGGTGATTGTTTGGTTGACAAAGTGCGTCCCTTGGTCACTTAACAAGATTTTTGGGCATCCAAACCCGGTGACCACATTTTCAAATAGGAATCGTGCTGCGGTTGCGGCAGAACAATCTTTGACCGATGCAGCTTCCACCCAACACGTCAGGTAGTCTGTCGCAGTAATGATGTAACGTGACCCTATTATCTTCCCAGGTGGGTTGATGGGTCCAACAAAATCAACGACCCATTTGTCGAAGGCCTGCAGCATTACTTGTAGTACTAATGGCATTTCATCGCGACATGAGGGATTCCCAGTTCGTTGGCATACATCGCAGCTCTTGGCATAGTCTGTAGCATATCCATGCAAAGTTGGCCACCATAGCCCTGATTGAAGGATCTTCCTAGCAGTTACTCGTCCACCATAATGTGCCCCAGCAATTCCATCATGAGCTTCTGACAGAATCTGTTCTTGTTCATGCGGAAGGACGCATCGTCGCAGAATCTCATCTAGGCCCATTTTGTACAACTCACCTATGATTAGCTGGAAGTATGCAGCTCAGAAAACTAGCTGCTTCTATTGGCTGGTAGTGAGCTCGACCGGTGCCTCCCCTGTCGCCAAAAAATGAATGATTTGTTCATAGTGGTTATCGACCATGCCAATCCTAAAAAACTGAGCATCCGACAATCCTTCATCGATGCTCCATGGTTCCTCTCCTGATTCTATCTGTGATAGATGATCGAGTCTTGCATTCAATCATCCTGGTTTTACGATAATCTCGAAATCAAACTCCTGAAACAGTAACAACCAGTGGCAGATCTTTCCCCCCAACACAAGCTTGTTCACTAAGTATTTCAGCATGGAATGATCTGTGAACATCTTGAAGTGGCCCCCTAAAAGGTAATGCTGGAATTTCTGCAGGGCATGGACCATTGCCAACCCCTCTCACTCAGTGGTCGTATAATTCTTCTCCACAGTAGATAGTTTTCTACTGGCGAATGTTATCGGGTGGTCAATGTCGCTGGTTCTTGGTTGGGACAAGATAACGCCAAGTGTGACGGACAACGCATCAACGTGTACGTGAAATTACTTTGTCCAATCCGGGAATACAAGGATTGGTGCTGTAACCATCTTCTCCTTCAATATGTACAATCTTTTTTGACATTCCTCCGTCCATTCAAACTTTGCATCCTCCTTTAGTAACTTATCCATGGGTGTTGTGATAGCTGCATAACCTCGAATGAATTTCCTGTAGTAACTTGTGTGTCCCAATGTCGCTCGTAGTTGTTTAGCTGTCGTTGGTGGTGGGAGGTCGACAATGATGGCAATCTTTGCTGGATCTACCAACATTCCTTCGCGGTAGACAATGTGTCCTAACAGTATGCCGAATGGAGCACAAAAGATACATTTCTTAAGGTTCAGGGAAATCTGGTGCTGTCGACATCGTTCGAGCATGAGTCTTAAGTTCGCGGCATGATCGTTGACTAACCCATATACCGTCCAATCGTCCATGTAAACAACAAGGAACTTATGAATATAATCTTTGAAGGCTGCTACCACTATTCTAGAAAATATCGCAGGAGCATTTTTCAATCCGAATGGAATCACCGTGTACTGAAAACATCCCCACTCGGTGACGAATGTAGTCTTGTGTCGATCTTCTTTCGCAATCTTGATTTGGTGGTAGCTCGAAAATCCATCTGTAAAGGAATATATCTCCTAGCCTCCTACGCCTTCCAGTACTTCATCTGTGAATGGGGTCGGGAATGGATCATGTAGGCAGGCGTTGTTTAGTTTCCTTAGGTCGACGCATATACATACTTCTTCGATTTTCTTGTCCTAGACAACCATTGGATTGATCCATTTTGATTCCTCCACCGGTTCTATAATGCCTACCAACAACATTCTTTCAAGTTCAGCTTGCACTCGTTCCTTGTATCTTGGGTTCAACCGATATGGTCGCTACTTAACCGGCTTCGCATCGGGTTTCAGGGGGATCCTCATTTCTCCTAAGTCTCCGAAAATTCCCTTCATCTTTGAGAACTTTGTTGGAAACAAATCCTGAAACTCATGCAATAGGTTTGTCACATACCCAAAATTTTCAAGAAAATTTAAAACTTTTCTAAGCATCTAATTTTCATTAAATGCTATGCGGAAGATAAAATGTGTACACAACATCTATATTTATCACATCATTAGAGCATCTTATAACTTGTTAACATTAATTATTCAATGGTAATTATTAATGAAACTTTACTTGTCGACACAAGGGCTTCTGTAAATTCGCAAGTAACCCCAATCATAAATATACGACTCTTTAAATCGTATCTTATTTTAATAACATGAATAAAATTCTAACACTTGTCTCCCTTTAACAATGCCTTCTACTAACTCGATTATAAATGAATAAAATGCATTCGTGAAAGGATATAAATAACAACCACCATATTAGTAAAATGCTTAAGATACATAAATTAGAAGTAAACGAAACGGAAGAAATAACTGAAGCACATCATCAAGGGAATACATGAAAGAGATGCACAAGTACCTTTACAAATATCAAGAGAGATATACACCCCAAGAGAACACAGACATACACATGAGAACAAGGTAACGTGGTTCACCCATACACGGGCTAGTCCACAAAGGTGTGTGCATCATTTATTATTTAGGCAAAAAGGTAATAAGATTACAACGAGCAACATAGTTGCTGTAACAAGATTCCTTCTTCTTCTGTCAAGCCTCTATTGTTAAATTTTCAGAATTTACTTCAATCTGATCTAGGATCTTAACTGAGAGAACAACATGTACAGCATATCTACAGCATATCAATCATGGAGACAATAATGCAAGCACACAAGAGACACAAAGATTTACTTGGGGAAAACCATAAAGGTGAAAAACCATAAAGGTGAAAAACCCCAATAACTTCCTCAGAGATAGATAGATCAATGATACAACCCAACCATAAGAGATAGACATATCCTAGCAGCAGATCCTCTTCCTCCATAAGTGCGCCACTCCTCCTTGAGTGCATGAGTGAGAAGTGAGTGAACAAATAGAGTGCCTCCCGCACTCTATTTATACTTGACTTGACTTGCCTTTTACATAAATCATGTAGGCTCGAACTTAACCACATAACATAATGCTGACTGGGCCGACCCCCAATAGGGTGGTCTAATAACCCTTTGAACCACATGGCCGACTCCCAATAGGGTGGTCTAATAACCCTTTGACCCACATGACTTATACAGGGCCGACCCCAACAAGGTGGTCTAATAACCCATCAAGTATAAGTTACGACATTTACAATATAAATGACGACACTTCCGTATAGAGGAATAATACCATCTCTATAGGAGTACATACAACATACATATATGAAATACATTCCGAAGTTACATATACATCAACACTCCCTCTTAACTAGGAAGGTATTTCTCAGCACAGGTCTTCTAGCACAAGTTTTCTTCTCTAGATCATCGTCACTGGATAATCGTCATCGAGACATCATCATCGTCACTGCTGCTGCTATCTCAATCAATATCTGAATCTACTCGTCATAGGAAGTTCTACAGAGCCAGTCCTTTTTCATACTGGATGTAGGCCCACCACCTGTAGGTCTTCATCATCACTGGCCATACTGTGGAAACCTCAGGACTTATTACGTGCATCACAAAACCTGGCTGTAGCATCCCAGGCTATTACGAGCACACAGCTCTACCTGTAGGATATCCCAGGAGCACATTACATGTGACCCATCACAAAACCTGGCTGAAGCATCCCAGGCTGTTACGAGCACACGGCTCTACCTGTCGGATCTCCCAGGAGCACATTACATGTGATCTCACCACAAAACCTGGCTGAAGCATCCCAGGCTGTTACGAGCACACAGCTCTACCTGTCGGATCTCCCAGGAGCACATTACATGTGGTCCACCACAAAACCTGGCTGAAGCATCTGAGGCCTTTTTCATCCTGTCCAGATCTCCCAGGATCAAATTACATGCCATAGGACAAAACCTCGAAAGAGCATCTGCTAGATATCCCAGGGCAACAAATTACATGCCATAGGAAAAACCTCGAAAGACTATCTGCAGATCTTCCAAGGCACAAATTATATGTCCTCCCAAGCAAAACCTCGAAAGAGCATTTTCCAGATGTCCCAGGGCACCAAATTACATGCCATAGGCAAAACCTCGAAAGACCATCTGCAAATCTCCCAGGGCACAAATTACATGCTTACCTGCACAACCTGATCCACGGCCACAAAGTATCATCTGATACTCACCATACATCATCCTAATCATCATCACTGCAACATCTTGCTGCATGTCATCTGGAGATGCTCGTCATCCACAATCACCCTGATCATACAATGCATCCATCTGATGCACACCAAGTATCTACTTGATATATATCATCATACATAGTGTATTCACCTAATACATAGATACATGATCCACACAATGTATCCATCAACATACATGATCTACCTGATCATACCTGATACATATCAATATACATAGTGTATCCACCTGATACATAGATACATGATCCACACAATGTATCCATCAACATACATGATCTACCTGATCATACAATGTATCCACCTGATACATATACAGATACATGGTCCAAGCATCCAACATGATGCATATACAAAAATACATACACATGATCCAACCGATCATATCCAGCATCCAACATGATGCGTACATACATATAAATGATCCAACTGATCATATCTAGCATCCAACATGATGCGTTCATACATACATAAAAATGATCCAACTGATCATATCCAGCAGAAACCAGAACATCATCCTGATGCTCATCATTCAACGCTTACATCCACAGCCATGTGAAGGATCCTCCTTCCAACATGCTTGGAATGGCTTTAGCAAATGTGTCCATCATTTCTTCCTCGAAGTGTCCTCGATCTGAAGAACGCCAAGCCTCTCTCTGAAGTACTCGAACTTCACCCTGGCTAGTGGCTTCGTCAGCACATCTGCAATTTGCTCGTCCGTCGCAACATACATGAGCTTCACAGCTCCTCTATGCACCATATCCCTGATATAGTGATATTTGATCTCTATGTGTTTCGAACTGTCATGAAACATTGGGTTCTCAGACAGCTTCACACAACTCTGGTTATCACAGAAGATACCAGTAGCATCTAACGGGAGATCAAATAACTCAGACAGTAGCTTCCGTAGCCATACTGCCTCACAATTAGCTGAACAGGCTGCAACATACTCTGCCTCAGCTGTACTCAGTGCCACACAGGACTGCTTCCTGCTAAACCAAGAGATCACACCTGATCCCATACTGAAGCAGCACCCAGATGTGCTCTTCCTATCTACAGCACTGCCAGCCCAATCTGAATCAACATAACCCTACAGGTTAAACTTTTGATTCGCCTCATACTTGAGCCCATAATCCACCGTACCCTTCAGGTACCTCAGAACATGCTTTACAGCAACCAGGTGAACACTCCTCGGATCTGTCAGGAACTGACTCAATGTGTTCACAGCAAAGCAAATATCTGGTCTTATGTTCGTCAGGTACATCAAGGACCCAATCATCTGATGATACATAGTGACATCAACTGGTTCAGATGAAGCATCACACATAAGCTTCAGGTTCGATGCCATAGCCACGCAGTCCATCATCCCGAACCTCTTCAGGATCTCTACTGCATACTTCTCTTGTCCAAGGAAGATTCCATCTGCACTCTGCCACACCTCCATACCTAGGAAATAGTGCATCATTCCCAAATCTTTCATATCGAATTCAGCAGCAAGCTTCCTCTTAGTATCTGCAATCAGTCTGTCATCTCCTATTACAAATAAGTCATCCAAATACAGGAGTAGAATCACTGGATTTCCTTCCTCAACCTTGTAGAAAAGGTTGGAATCCGCTTTATTCTTGGTAAAGCCCAAACTGGATAGAAAGCTGTCTATCCTACCATACCAAGTTCTGCACATATATGACTCCCTGTCATGTGTCTCAGAACCAAGTGGCTGCACCACATACACTTCTTCTTCAACTACACCATTCAAGAAACCTGTCTTGAAATCCATCTGGTGTATCTTCTATTTCATCACTTTTATATTTCTCTATGCTGCCATCTGTAGCATGCTTGATCTTGATAGATCCATATGGAAGTCATAACAAACTTCCCTTTAGGTCTTGGGACTACATCCCAAACATCATTCTTAATGATCGACGGATCATGGCATTCCATTTCTTCATCCCAGATCCTGGGAACTTCAATATCTTCAATAGATATCTTTGTTGTTGGAACAAATGTTGTAGTCCTTTTGTAGGTGAAGATATACGGTCTTTCCTACAAAATAGTTTAAATTGCATGATTAGAAACATCTCATAATTTTCAGAACAAATTCTTACACATAAATAAATATGTCATACATTCATGCAATTATCTTAGCCAATGCTTCAATACAACATTTATCCATATCCCGTAACTTTCTAGATGCCTTCCAATCTCTACCAGAACATTGTTAAGAGTGTGCACAGCTCCCAACATGTCAGCAAAGAGGTTTCATTCTAGATAAGTAGCAATGGAATGTTGTACAGTTCCATAGGCCACTTACCCATGCATATTAGTAGTATACTGTTTATCAATGCAATTATTCTAATATGCATAATACACAACCTAATTCTAGGAACATCAGTATATACATTATTGAACAGTATTATTTAAGAAATGACAATTCAAATACTTATCTTTGTTTGTTCGTTGGGTGGACTCCCTCTAAGTCTTCGCTTCCTTGCAGGAGCTACTGGAGTCCTAATCTGAAGTAGCTTCTTCTTCACCTTTCTGTTGTGGAATGTAGAGAGATTGTCAACTCCCTCTGAATATCTGCATCCTTGTAGAAACTAATGTAGTGTGCTCCCTCTTGATCATTGCTTCCTGGATTACCTGTCCTTGAACTTATATACATTCTCGATCCCTATGCATGCTTGTTAGTATCATCATTGTGTTATCCTCTAGGTATCATACATAATTCATTAGTATAATCTTAATATTATCAAAACACAATAATCTCAAGCATGTATAGTCAGGATCAATTCAAACATAGATAATAAACATTAGTATTCAAGGTTTCAAGGAAGTCTTCTTTTATTCATGCATATTCTTATTTGATCATAGGACTCTTTTGGTTAGTTAAATCATCAATCAAGATAAGAGATATAATATGCATAAAACCCGTGATTATTCAAACCTATACCTTCATGATTCTTCTGGTTAGTCATATCATCAATTATGGCAAGAAACATAATATGCATACAACCATGACTATTCAAACCTATGACTTCATGAATAATCATTATCAACAACACAACAGTATAAGATCCTAACACAAGGTAGGATTCTATCTTGATATAGGAAAAACATACCTGGATTAGCATGCTAGCTAGTTATGTCTAACATACTCACATGATGTCTTCTTGTTCTTCTTCAATGACTTGTGCTAGTAACCTGTATATCTCATAGGTTAACCATTATAAAACCAAGTTATACATACCTCGTAAATGGATCTTCTATGAGATCCATGACAATGGATGAATCTTTGTCCTCATGTCATCATGATCATATGTTCTTGAACCAGAACATGATTTGTCTTTCTTGGTGTACCTTTCATGTTAGTAGACAACATAAACCTCATACAACACCATAATGCATTAGTACAATCATAAGTGTCAACACCCTAATCAATGAATATTTTCTATCGTGCATTCATAATTTTATTAAGGTGATATGACAAGTCTAAAATCAAGATTGTACTAACCGTAATAACATGAAGACAAACATACCATAAACTTAATCATGAAAAAATCTCAAAACATACCTCGATGAGTCATACCTGTCGAGATCGCTTGTAATCTTCTTCTGTAAGGCCTTAGCCTCATCTCCCTCTGAAACAGGAACTTCTTTACTTATGCAGGTGACCAATCCATCTTCTTCTAGGATTAACCCAATCCACTTGATTTACAAGAACTGGACCTGGAGTTGGATTAGGGTTTGTCAGAGAAACCCCAAAATTTCAAACTTTGAATTTCAAACTTCCAAAAGGATAGAAATATGCGCCTTGATGAGCTGATCAAGCTGGTATATTCAAAATTTGAAAACTGCAAAGTTTCACTCCTCAATTTTGCCTTTGAAACTTCCAGATTCACTGGACGTGACCCTGAACTGGGGTTTGATGAAGCCCACTCTTCTACCCAATCAAAAGGTTTGATCCAAAGCTCTAAGCTTCTATTTTTCTGAGGAGCTTCCAGCCGTGGTCACAGATTTCAAAAATTCCAATTTTTACAGAAGCCCTAATTTTCCACTTTTCTGATCAAAGTCCCAAACTAGGGTCTGATCAAGCCCGACCTTCTGCCCAACCAAAAATTCTAATCTTGGTCTCTAAATTTCTATTTTGATGAGTAGCATCCATCCGTGGTCTCCTATTACAAAAATTCCAACTTTCTCCGAAGCCCTAAATTCCGGAAGCCATGAATGAAGGTACTAAAAAATAATTCTGTTTTGACAGAAATATGTACCTGATTGTTTCTGGTGTAACTCTGAACTTTTCGATCCACAGGGTCTGAAAACGTTTCCTGAGATAGCCCGCCTTGTTATCTTTCCATCATGACAGGTCTGACCTCAATTGGATTCTCTGAGAGAGAGTTATTCCAAGTGTCGCAACGCGACCGGTTTATGGGATACTACAGGAGAGCGAACTTGTATGGCGTGCCACGTGTCACTGGTTCAACTTCGGCCTCTGAATTTTTTTTCTGAGATAGTACAGTCTGTGTACTACCTGTCACTTTTTACGAAATTTCATTTGGAGCTTCCTAGCCCAAGTTATGACCTTTTTCCCAAGGTCACCTGATTTTGACTCAAATCTAAAAGAGGCAGAAACCCTATATTGTACAAATCATAAATCACAAAGTACAACGAATTAGAGGTTGTCCTTTGGACACAAGGTACATGGGGATTTAATCTTCTATCTGTAAAGGTTTCAGATCTGAAAACTTCGCCAAAATGGATTTATAGCGAAAGTGCTACGATGACTGGTTTTTGCTATATCAAGCCCTAGCATCGTAAGTGCAACAAGTGTCATACATGTCATATCATGCCTTCTTTCAGGCTAGCTCTGATACCATGTTAAATTTTTAGAATTTACTTCAATATGATCTAGGATCTTAACTGAGAGAACAACATGTACAACATATCTACAGCATATCAATCATGGAGACAATAATGCAATCACACAAGAGACACAAAGATTTACTTGGGGAAAACCATAAAGGTGAAAAACTCCAATAACTTCCTCAAAGATAGATAGAGCAATGATACAACCCAACCATAAGAGATAGACATATCCTAGCAGCAGATCCTCTTCCTTCATAAGTGCGCCACTCCTCCTTGAGTGCATGAGTGAGAAGTGAGTGAACAAATAGAGTGCCTCCCACACTCTATTTATACTTGACTTGACTTGCCTTTTACATAAATCGTGTAGGCTCGAACTTAACCACATAACATAATGCTGACTGGGCCGACCCCCAATAGGGTGGTCTAATAACCCTTTGACCCACATGGCCGACTCCCAATAGGGTGGTCTAATAACCCTTTGACCCACATGACTTATACAGGGCCGACCCCAACAAGGTGGTCTAATAACCCATCAAGTATAAGTTACAACATTTACAATATAAATGACGACACTTCCGTATAGAGGAATAATACCATCTCTATAGGAGTACATACAACATACATATATGAAATACATTCCGAAGTTACATATACATCAACATCTATCACATAGAGCTTTTTCATGGATCAACCATATACATTTAATACCTAAGAAAATGAATCCTAAAATAACTTCAAGGTAGCAAATAGCCGTAACAAAAGGCTAGAAGAGGATCTTAATTTCACACAAAAATGTACATAAACTAGCACCTAGATCCTTTTTGAAATTCTTATTTAATCATAATAATATTTGAATAATTATATTCCTCTTCAACATTCTAAATTAGTACATAAGACTATTTGAGGTACACTCCATAAGTCTTTATCTATATCTATTGGTATCTTAGATAAGTAACTTGCAGGTAATCTTAACCCCATTATATATTGATATAATACTTTGATATGTGCTAACATGGCCCAATTATGTATAAAGGAATTTCCATAGATTCCTATTGATTTTGATTCTTTATAAATACATGGTGCTTTATAGATATCTAAAAGCATCTTTAAATAATATCGATATATATAATTTTGCATAAAATGTCCATTGCAACTATGATGTAAAAAATATGACATAAAACCAGGTCTAATGTTTTTTGGAAAGTAATGCATAAATTATATTTAATACTACCTCTCTTAATCGACCTTATTCTATGTTCAAATATTCGTGAAAGAAAATAATATTCCTATCAAGGTGGACAAGATTTAAAGGATATTTATGCTATAACCTTTTTTCTATTTAATTTATTTGCCTAAGTTATTCCTTTGAAATTTATACATAGTTATGTTCTTGATTTCTTCCTAAATCTTAATTCTTTTATACCAATATAATTTCCTTGTTATATAACTAAGCCTAGGTATTTAGGAAAACAAGATAACTTGGAAGACTTTACATAAAAGGCTACACTCTTATTTTACTAAGGGTAAAAAGGTCCCTTTAGTTATCAATTTAGCCTTTAACAACATTATATAATAAAATATTTGCATAACTTACTTATGCAATAACATTTCTTATTATCATACATAAATATACATAAGGTCTTGACAAAACCCTTTTTGCAATATACAAGCATGTATATCTTTTTACATATTTTCTTTTGCACAAACTAATATTTAATAACACTTAAACATATAATGGATATGTTAAACATTTAACAATCAATCCCTATTTTATTTAATGCGTATATTATAAAATTCAATAAATAATGTAATACCTACATAGATGTGTTATGAGTAATCTTCGAAATCTATCAATGCATAGATCACATTCTAAACGGATATGTATTATGAGAAATCTGCAAACTATGTCATAGATAACACTATACAGATATTCGATGTAGGTGAAATGTAAACTCCGTCAATCCATAAGATGCAGAGATCACAACCTTTTGCCAAAAAAAATGCAGGCAATTCTAATCACAGAGGTATATGATGGATTACGCATCCTGAGCGACCTTGAATAAAATAAAATGTTGGAGAGATGGGTGTTTAAAAACGCCCTTTCCAAAATGCTTAACGAGAAAGACCTTACCTCCTATTCTTCATGAGTAAGACCTTACCTCCTATTCTTCATGAGTTTAAAGGATTATATGTAACTCCAACTACCATAGTGTTTAATAATGTTTTATATAAAACAATACACAATTCCCTTATATATATAAGAAAAACAAACTCTTTATTTGTGCATGTTGAAACTCGTCCATATATATATTTATATATGCAAGTCCAAAATAAAAAATCATTGCCTTCACTCAAACTATTATCGTAACTATTACTATAATATTCATATATATATGCTTTAATATGTCAACTTCTCATTACTTGCAAAGTGTAAATTATAGATAACCATACTAATAATCCAAGGGTTTATCTTGGATTATGACTTATTCTCACTTTGAGTTTAGTTATGGTTTCCTCTTTGGTATATAACATATATATATACGTAATTGAATTACAAGTATTATCTCAAATAAATAATTCTTCACTATATAAAAGCTATAATCTATATTTGTCATTTGTAAGCCCTAACAAAAATTCTCCTATCTTCCCAAGTATTTAAGTAAATTGGGGTATTATTTAATCAATCAAATGGTTCAAATAACCACTTAGTCTATGTAGCGATAATAGTTACTCCCATTGATATAGGTTTATACTAATATGTCGTCGTGTTTATTCGCCGCATTCTTAACCTAGGAAGATGACCAACCGTCCTTATTAGTTATTCCCCTAGTGAACTTAGTTGACTAACGTTGTCGCATCGTCATCTTTTAATCTCCTACCACTTAGGGATTAGGTTTTTAAATAACACTTAAGAATCATAATAGTAGTCTCATGGTCTATTGGTGGGGCCTTGGCCTTGAGCTCCTCACCAGGGCCATACAAAATTACAAAATTTTACATTTATACAAATTATTAGGTCGAAACTGAGGGATGTTACACACTCGACCCCTTAAAGATAACACCGTCCTTGGTGTTCAATGGTTTGTCTTTTGCATCCTTTCCCATCTTTTGTTCTCATGTTTTGGTCGTCTTCACATTTATGCGATTTTCACCAAGCCCTCTTCACTTATATCCTGCACATTACACAGATCATACAAGATCTCCCAACGTTCTTTAGTATATCATGAGTATACAAAATTTCAAAACAATAAATATTCATCATTCTTCCTCATCCTTGAGGAAATATTTTGCTTATTCCAGCATTCATAACATTGACACATAAATACATGTGAGAATCTAGCTACAAGACAATCATTATCATTAGCTCATGTCATAAAATAATTCTTTCAACCAAACTTTGTAGTCACCAAACCTCTTTGTACTTCAGCAATCATGGGGACTTGCATACAAAATTCTTATGTATTTTCCGCAATCATGAAGACTTGCATTCATAACTTTTTCCAGCAATCATGAAGACTTGCATTCATAACTTTTTCCAGCAATCATGAAGACTTGCATACATAACGCTCTTTTGTGTATCAACAGTCATAGAGACTTGCATACAAAACATGAGCCTTCTGCAAACTCAGTAGGAATACCATTTGCATACTTTCAGTAGGAATATGACAGTCAACTCATAAAATAGCATTGTAACAAGATCAATATATTTTAACAGCTATAGAAAAGATAAATAAACTTGTATTCAATTAACTTAACCTAAATAATTCAAAAAGAAAACTTATAGAACTTGCAGTTGTAAGTAGGGTGGAAAAACACCCAAGGAAGCCTGTTTACTGAACCAATAAGTGGGTGGAAATCTGTGTAGAAGCAAGGCACTCAAAAATACCTTCTCCACTCGGTATCAACCTCCTGAAATAAAATTCCTTCTCCACTCAGCATCAACCTCCTGAACTCAATAAGAGTTTGGCAGACTCACAACATGATCAACAACATAGCATATCCTATCATCAAATAAATAATTCTTCACTATATAAAAGCTATAATCTATATTTGTCATTTGTAAGCCCTAACAAAAATTCTCCTATCTTCCCAAGTATTTAAGTAAATTGGGGTATTATTTAATCAATCAAATGGTTCAAATAACCACTTAGTCTATGTAGCGATAATAGTTACTCCCATTGATATAGGTTTATACTAATTTGTCGTCATGTTTATTTGCTGCATTCTTAACCTAGGAAGATGACCAACCGTCCTTATTAGTTATTGCCCTAGTGAACTTAGTTGACTGACGTTGTCGCATCGTCATCTTTTAATCTCCTACCACTTAGGGATTAGGTTTTTAAATAACACTTAAGAATCATAACAGTAGTCTCATGGTATACTGGTGGGGCCTTGGCCTTGAGCTCCTCACCAGGGCCATACAAAATTACAAAATTTTACATTTATACAAATTATTAGGTCGAAACTGAGGGATGTTACAAGGTTGGTTATTTTCGCAATGGTCGACTCATCCCAGTAGTCACCAATGTTTGCGAATTTCGGGTTTTCCTCTGATCCGATGTTCACCTTTTTTTTATCTTTAATGGTTGCTTAAATTTTTCCGACGATATATCTGGTGCCACGACACTGCGACTACCCTCCGATTTTGGTACATACGTTTCCCTGGGGTCATCATCTTCTTCGGGTTCTCCAGTGACGTTGTAACACTCCATCAACATTTCTGGTGTTGTAGTCCATTGGAGTGCCATTGATTGTCTGACTGGTACCTCTTCAAATATTTTTTCGCGGATCGCCTATAGCGCGGTGTGGATCAAGGGATTTACATATGCAAATGAAAATGTTTGGCTAAAGCCAATGGTAAGTTGTTCCCAAGATGTTGTTCCACGTCGCAGCTCTACTGCGACATACCAGCTCCGCAATACCTCATCCAATGTGTGTACATATGCATGTACCCACTCTTGTCGTGCTCTCGATCCCCATTGATGTTGACAGGCATTTAGATGTGCCTTTGGGTCTCCTCGTCCGTCATATTGTATCTGGTCGCTTTCCGCAGCTTCGCCGAACTGAAACTCCATGAGGCGTCGACATAGTGGCCAAGATGTTATGTTTGATTTATGTGCTACCCACCATCGCGCAAAAGTAGCCTTTAGGGCTTCCTCCAGCGCCAGAAGACACTGTGGCTCTGCCACTTTTTCCTCAAATTCGGTGAGAAACATGTCCAAGTTAGGAAATCCTTCATAGGTAGGTAATGCATACTCCTCCTTGGCTACCATTCGCAGGGACTGTGTTATCCATGTGCATCTTCGAAAGGACACTTCATGCAATCGGTTCTGCCAATTCTCAAGGGCCTCATCTAAATCGGAGGATTTTGAGCTATCACTGCACCATCCTAACTCTCCATTCATGGTGGGACTAACATAATCCTAAGAGATATTGTACAAATTGTCCCATCTTCCATAAATTCGTCTCTGGCTGGCTCCGTATAGCGCAATCCTTCCGCAGGGTCCAGTGGTGCGATGAACCTCATTTCCTTATTCTCGAATGACATTATCCTCTTCTTAAAGTTGATAATTGCTTGATTCTCCATAGCCCAGTCTATCCCCAGTAGTACTGAATAGGGGCTAGTGTTATCCACGATTTCAATGACATCGAAATCTGCATATGTTCAAAGTCCTTCAATTTCAAATGGAAGTTGACACACCCGACTGAGTGGGGTGACCTTGCTTTGGTTCCCCAGTCGTAGTTGTACTGGTGACCAGGTCATCCAGGGCTTCCCCATTGTCTCCCATGTCTGTTTAGTGAGGATATTCACATCCGAACCCAAATCCAAAATGATGGAGTCGACATCCAATTCTCCGATCTGTGCTGACATCCGCATCTCCCTGCCTTTCTTTCTTTTATGTATGTGATTAACCCTTTGTTCCAGTCGTGCACCTCCTTGTCGCTATAGTAGGCTAGCTATTTCTTCCAATATATCTGGTTCCTTTTCCAAATCCAGGCAACTCCTTAAGAAGGATTTTAGAGTGTTTGTCTTCCTTCGTGACTTCTTCGAGTTGAATGTCGGTGGCATGTCATAGATTTCTTCCTCAAGAGGTATCCGTCTCCTATTTCTCATTGCATCCTGTGCCTTCAACAAGGTGTCCTTTTCGACTTTTGTGCCAACGTTGGCCTGCTTCTGTTGCATTTGTGTTGGCCTGAAATTGGGATGCGGCTTATCAGCCCCAGTCACCACCCCTCCTTGTGTCACCATGCCAACCGCCGCGTGGTTGCCTCTGGCTTCCGTCGAGATCATCTGTACAGCAGGTGGCCCATTCAAATTGTTTGAGTTCTGGTTCTGCTTAGTCTGCCATTTTGCAATCAGTTGAGGGCAATCTTCTATACTATGATCTACAGCGTTGCAGTATGTACACTGCGGTGCGGGGTTCAGACAATCTCGTTGGTAGTGCCCTTGTTGTCCGCAATTGTAATAGACGATTGGTCCTCTTCCCCGTGCGACAACTCCTCCACGTCCCATACCTGCACCTCGGCCTCCACGGAATCCTTCCTTGAAACCTCCACGTGGTGGTCCATATTGTTGATACTGCGGTTTCCCGTATGGTGGCTGCTAATACTATTGCTTCCCATACTACGACTAGTCATACGGTGGTGGTGGATACTACGGGTTCCCATACTACGGCTGCCTGTATTTCCCCTGGTCGTATTGTTGTTGCTGCACCGCCAGCGGCTCTTATCCCTTCATAATGTACGTGTCAGTTGTTCGATCTTGCAGCAAGTCATAGGCCCTACATTCCTTCTCGTCATGGCCAACCAATCTACAAAACTTGCAGTACAATTTTGTTGGATTTGATACCATCTTTTGCAAATAGATGCATTCCTCCAGTCGATGCCCCCTGGTCTGACAGACAGTACACCATGGCATGCCTCCTTGGAAAAGGGGGTTTGGTACCCCCAACTACAAATACTCTCGGAACTCTAGGCAATTGTCCTTATGGTGCCCCTCAGTTCTGCATCTAGTGCACCATACATCTCCGCGGGTTTTTTTTTTCCTTTCTTGATATCCTCTAGTTGCAATGTCAAATTAGCCAACTGTGCCTGAACTTTGTCCATTTCCATTCCTGCTTCGCTAATTAGTGAAGCCTCTAGCTTCATCGTGATTTCTAATGCTTCTGCCTGCGTTGCGACTTGTTGTTGCATCAACGGCCCTCAGATATGTGATACTAGTCCTGCGATGAACCATTCTTTGGTTTCAACTCATTTATCGGAAAGCTCACTTTTGATATCAACGTCTTACATCGCTGGTCAAATTCCCACATTGACTCATTCGGGAATTGCTTAATCTCCTTAAGCTCAGTGACATATTGCGACTCAGATTTTGGTTTTTTAAATTCATCAATCATCGTCGTTCTGATCTGCGCTAGTGTTTTGGCTACTGTTCCCACTGGAACGTTGACAAACTTCATGTACCAGTCTAACACCCGACCCCTAAGGGTTGTCGCTAGCTGTCCTATTTTTATAACATCGTCCTGAACCTGCTTCACGGTCCAGACTGCTTCGCATATAAACCAGTACTATTCGGGATCCTCCGTCCCATTCCCCTGAAATGTGGGCATCTTTGCCTCATCTGCCACACTAACGTTGCTAGTCTTGTTATTTACTGAAGCGCTACTCTTAGCACTACAAGTAGGGAAACTCCGCAAGTAGTTTTGATTTCTTCCTATAAAATTTGGATTAGTGTGTGGGGTCGAAGGTACGCGGTAACTTACGATTTGACCTCCTTCTGCCTCTGGGGTAGCCTAATCGATGTCTTCTCCGCCATAAGGGCGCTTCCTCCCTTGTGGTCCTGTCTTGCGGTTCTCTATTCCGGTCCTCTCAGGAGACTCTCTCTCAGTCCTCCTCTTCTTCTCAGGACGCCAAAATATTGCTCCACTCCTCAAGAGACCACACTCTTCGTTAGCTTCCCTTTCAAATTCCTCGTCGCTCATGTCCATCTACCACATCTTTTCGTCAGACTCACATTTACGTGATACCTTCACCCTCGCACACCGATTCTTCTACTCATCAGAAGACATCCTCAATATTCCTTTTTCGCAGAAAATAATTTTAATCCAAAGTTTCAATGATGACAAAAATATCCCTCTTGGTCCCCTGAAGAAATTTCTTTTGACGTCACTGTATGACTTGATGGTATCTACCGCAAACTCAGTTATGTACCCTTCGAGGATACTGTCTACCCAAAAATAAATAGCTCGTGATACCTTGTTATCGACTTGCTTCAACTGTCACAACAACTCCGGGGTCTAACACTCAGGTTCAGTCTTCTGGCAGTGGTTCTTGCGGAACGTCAACTGTGCTAGCTACTCATGCAATAATACTGGGAATTCGCAGAAAAAGATTTCGTGAATATCTGAATAAATGTACCTTTCCAACCAACTGGTTGCTGTCTGTTTAGGATCTTGCTTCTCACTTTCCGCAAATTCGTTTGCCTTCTTGTTGAACCACTCTTGGATCTCTGGTTTTGTCGGGTGCCACAACATATCTTCTTTCCGTCTTCCTTAGGGTCCCGGCAACAAAACCATTTGTTGACGCAGAGTCTATCGACAAGGGTTCACTCCGCACTATCGCCAACAAACTATCACCCAAACTCTCTTATACACCGGCCCGAAAAGGTGTAACCCTTCCCAGCAACACTTGCGGAGCAAGTGTAGTCTCACCCGAGGTGGATAAGAGGGCTGCTGGAACCAAGTTTCTGCAGTTGTGTAGAGGATATGCGCACATTACTTTCGTACTAATCAGATATTATAATATTCATAACATACTATCAACCTATCATTCGTATCTTAATTTATTCACAGCTTCTAACACATGCATTCAGAATAACATATTCAACAACATTTTCATATCAATCAACATAAAGCATTTACGTAACCCATTATTCATCATCGTATCATTACACAAAGACAGAATTCATATCATAACTGAACATATTCATTCATTCATCAAACCTGCGGAATTAACCTCGCAGAAACCGTCAATACATCATGTTGTGAAAGCAGAAACCCAAAAGATAGGGTCAATCTCCAAAACTTCGATGCCCTTAGGCTTACAATCCTACTCTATTTATATGCTTTCATCTTATTACAAAATGGTCCACATGACTGACTTGACTAATCTAACAAATCCTATGCTTCCGCAAAAGCCGCGAAAGGTCCTTTTTCCGCGGAATGACCCTTTCGCACCTGTCGGCTTCCACACTTCCTGCGGATCTATCCCGTGCCAACAGTGCATATATTTGTGGATGTTTATTTACTGATGCATAACAAAAGATAAATATTAAGTAAAGGCTAATTTGTTAAAGACGGTAAAAACTGCTAATAACTGCACTAATATTGATTCACCCCCCCTCTTAGTATTAAATTGATTCCAACAATATATTCCCCATTATCAACTTCTTTTGGGTATGTGTGTGTGTACACACACACACAAACACACACTTTGTATATCCCCCCTTTTAAAAAAATCTCACTCTTCATGCCTATTATTCTTACTCTAGTGATATGAACAATCTTCAAAATAAATATGCATACAATTAACCTTTTACTACATCAATGATCAATTTATGTAGTGATTCAAAATTACAAATTTACCTTCACTCGCATTCATTTTTAGTACTAAAGGTATATTAACACAAATAATTCAAATAAAAACTCAAAACCCTATCATATTATAAACTAATTATATATGTTGTACTTCATATTTTACCACAGAAAAATAGTAAGTACGTATTTCATCTCTCCATTTTAATGAGTGATATCCCATACTTTTGAGTTTACATAATTCCTCCAATAAATTTGACATGTTTCCATTTAGTTTATAATCCCTTATATACAATGTAATTTGCTTATGTTCTTCATAAGACTTAAAATCAACAAAATAATATCTACACATTATATTAATCCTAATGCATACAAGTAATCTTTGATTAATGATGCTTGGAAATGCCACCCACTGGGTTGTTTTATAAACATAATATTATTTTTGTTGTTGTTACCCTAAAATCTTCTCATTACCTATCTCTCTATGCATATGCAATCATAAGAAATGTTCAACCCATAATTCCTTTTGCATCATCACAACTAGAAATTCCATGAATATGACATAACAACCATAAGCAAGTAATATGTATGATCATAATCACCATGCAACAAATCGACTATAATGTTAGTATGAGCTATTACTCCCTTGTGACTTCCATACAAAATGGCTTCACAAGTTAAACTGCGAAACAATTTCTAAGATATTGAAAATGGTTGGAAAATGGAAGCAATGCCCAAAATGAATAACCATAACAAAACCTCCATGTAAAAAAACACAAGTGTGGCATAGACCTAATATTTCATGCGTTTTTTTCTTGGAATATGGGATCAATAGTATAGTATATGTACATGCACGTTTCACATGTTTTCACGTAGACCTAATATTTCATATAAGTTTGTTTCTTGGAATGTAACGACTTTATTTGCTGAAATATATTTTCTTTCAGATAAAATTAATATTTTTTTTTACAAATTTATTTTGGATATACAAGAGAGGCTTAATAAAGAAACGACTTGGGTTCCAAAAAGAAGTTCTCATACTAGTTTATTGAAAAATATTCAATTCCTATTTCAAGATATTACTATCTTTACTATTTTCTTAAAGATCCAATTTTCTTGAAATATAATCAAATGCTATTTCAAGATTTTACTATCTTTACTATTTTCTTAAATATTTCAGAGTTGATTAGTGTAGATGTGGATATGGCTATGCTACCAAATGTGAGGAACCGTTTCCCTTTATATAAAAATTTATTGTATACTTCTTAATTTGCACGAAGGTAATTTATTTTGCAGAAAAATAAAAGAAATGAAAAATAATAATTTACATAATAATCAACATAAACATGAGAGCCCACTAGGGGTAGAGTAATTGGTAATGAGTAAATGAGATGAGAAGTTGTAAATGAAAGGTCACAAGTTCAAATCCTCGTGGGTACTTACTTACAAAAAAAAACAACATAAACATACCTATTCACTATAAATAACATCCAAAGTTATTTTCTTATTATTTTCTTATTGTTACAACATTCCGAACATATTCTATACTTCAACATTAACTTGAAGAGAATTTCCTTTCTTTATTATTGTAAACAACAATAAAGATACCAAGAACTTATCTTATACATGATTCATTTCGGGCCTCGGAAATATCACTACATAAGATCTTCTAGTGCAATTCCTTATCATATAAGAATACAACTATATCGGGTCACCATATTTGAGGTTACCACCCAAATATATCATTGGCCAAGATTTTCTCTCTTATCACTGACTTACATTCCAATATTCCTTTTCCTTCCCAAGATAATAGCCACATCTCAAGTAAATAATAGATGAAGGGTTCCATAGTGAAAAGGAATGAACCTTTATGTAACTCTTCATTATTACACAACCACAAAATAACTAGTTACTTTTAACTTTTACATTTTATTTTTATTTTCAAGAACTCTTATTTTATTTATTACATGGTGAAATTGATATGTGACACAAATTGTGAACAATTCATCCATTTTTTTCCATGACATGAGAATGTTACGAGGTATAAAGATAGTTAAATTTAATGGGTCCTACATAACTCCTAAATGAGAACAACCCATTTTTAATCGGGATGATGCTATTACCTCTTAATTTGCCTTTATAAATGTCAATCCAACTAAGGTCTTCAAATCTAAACATTGTCTGCTTTGTCTCAACAATCTATTTTGAAGCTAAATGTACCATGTCTAATTTAATGGATTCAATACCTCTAGTTATTTCCAAGTACTTGTTATGGGGATGAAGATTTAAATGCACAAACAAAACATTGTTTATTCATTTGTGTTAACTAATAAAATATGTTTATGTGAAATGAACAAAATTCATTTACTATAAACACAAACAAAATTTGAATATCTAATGTAGAAAGGTTATTAGGTTAAAATCCATATGGAACAAATATTTAATAATTGAATACGATAGATGATCGATACAATGCCATGTGACCGTGTACTTACAATGTTGACTAGTCACAATGGTTGATAGGTCATGTTCCTTGGTTATGTCATTTTCTTTAGTTGAGATGTGTCACTTCATTTATTGTCATGATTTATTATTATTAATATTTATAGTTATTACATTGCCGATCCTTTTAAAGATGCTTTGTTACCAAAGCATTTTGTGATAAACACTATGATTTGTTATGCTTTGCAATATTTGTCATAATTCTTCATCCTTGAGGTTGAAGACACAAGGTGATATGATCTTTGAAGAACTGAGCAGAATCATCAAATTGTGATAGGGTCTGAGCACCCTAATTCAACCTTTTGTGGATTTGTGTGGTAGCGATTTCTGTTTTGAGACTGAATTGTCTTGGAATTATTCTTCTATGAAATGTGCCTTGAGTATTGTCCTTGTTTTGAGCAACATTGATACACAAATGGATTAGAGTATCGACTCTTATGATTTGGATGAAGATGAGGTGTCATTGTAACACAATTATTCCTTATCATACTCGTGTTTTCCTCATTCACTTTTGGTATTATTTCTTCTTCATACACCTACGTGGGCTCTATTGATGAGTGGATATTTATTTGTAATAACACTTGGAATTTCCATCAGTTGTACTTACTAAAGATATCTTACTTCCACTAAATTTGCAACTTTTTGAGTTGTAATGTTGATCAGATCTATATTGGTTCCTTTCTCCACGACTTGGATTTTTACATTTAAAGGCTTCTCTAGTATAACATGATCAATAATTATTTCCTTACTAATCAATACTTCTCTGTTTGTAAGTTTATTTAACTTGTTTTGTAGTGACTTCTTGTCATTCTTTAGCTTCTTAATTTAAGTAAGCTTTAATTATGATCTCTTAAGCATGAAAGTTCTTCATTAGTTTTTGATTTGCCACCTTTGTTTTAGGTTATAGATTCACTAGGTTCTCCTCTTTTAATAAAGCTTTTATTTGTCCAAGTAACCTCTGATTAAGGTTCTCTAGGCCATAATTTTCTTCATTGTTTTTAATAAACTCTTGTTGAATTTCTTGAAATCTTGATCCTCTTGTTCTAACCTCTGAATGCACTGCTTCTTATCCTTGAGTTCTTGACTTATGCAAGTAGTTTTTTATTATGATTTTTCAAGCGAGAAATTTCTGTCTTTTTCAAGTAAGTTCTTATCAAATTTCTTTTGGAGATTTTCAAATTTGTATCACGGTAGCTTTTTACTTTGTTGATATTTTTCTAGTTCATCCTCTAATTTGTTGATTTGCACTACAAGTTTCTGCATTTTTATGTCACCGTGATATTCCTTTGTAGTAAATACTCCCCAACAAGTTCAGCAAATGATATTTCAATTGACAAATTCTCAAACTCCATTGTACAATTAGAACATTTAGTCCAAAATGTTTAATTATATGTGAAATCCATAGTTCACAATTTATTTATTTTCCTATTTTTTTTATCATAATTAAATGCACCATGTTAAATACCCACAAAATAGTTACTTTAAGAAACATCTCTTTGAACTTTATGATTCTCCTTAATATGCCTTTAACTCTTCAATTAATATACTCATTAGTAAAATAAATGCAACAATATGCTTACTCATACTCATCAAGTTAGGTTAATTAACTCCACTTAAATGGGTTTCATAAATTCTTTAACATTCCTCTAGAATTTTTTACTTTTCCCTTGATTATGAATGCAATGCTATTAAATCACTTCTCGACTTTATTATAAAATGTACAATATTTAGCGTTACCAATTTCGTTGTTGTATTGATACCCTGCAACATACCCTTTAACTTTATTAGTCAATGTAATATGTTATTTCATATAACTTTCAACTATTAACCACAGCTTATGATTTAAGGTGGGAGATTATCACCGCTTACAATATAAAATTCCTTGAGACCGTACATCTTTTATGGAAACTGTCTTCTATTGCCAGTCCATGATACTATATATATTGACAGTGTTTTAGGGTAGCTCAGTCCATCAATTACCAGAGCTCACAATGTTCAATATTTATCTCCCTGCTGCCCATTTCTAGATGTTTATCTCCATACTTATCTTCAAATGGAAGATTTCCTTGCCCAGGCATTGCAACCTTCAGAGCAATTAGCTGTCTTTGCAATTTAGAAGGAAGCCTCCCTATCGTCACAAATTTTTAAATGGAGAAGAATAACCCGTCAACAATTCCTCTTCCCCAATTGATACGATTTCCCTGAGATCGCAGAAAGCCAACTTTTGGCTTTGCTTGGTTTTGTAAAAGTCTATTTTTCTGCAGTTTCAATTTTTTTAAAACCCTTAATTGAATAAGCCACTGGATGTCTCCTTATCAACCCTTGGAATTGTTACTTCCTATCCCTTTAATCGTTTGACTTCAATAAGGAAGTTTTTACGACAAATAAATTCATTTTTTTAATAAAAAAATTTCAAAATTTATCAACGTCTTCTTATCCCATTGCTCTTGTTCGACTTCAATAAGGAAGTTTTTACGACAAATAAATTCATTTTTTTAATAAAAAAATTTCAAAATTTATCAATGTCTTCTTGATCCCATTGTTCTTATTGTTCTTGCTTATTTTGTTATTTCAATTCTTTCTCACATTGATTTGCAAAATTTGTGCTTGATCCTTGAACTAAAAATCAATCATTTTTGTGACAATATAAACAATCTAGCCGTTCCACTTTCTTTGTCATTTTTTTATTGACATCAACGGCCACCTATTCTTTTTATTTTTACAGCTATTTACTGTTGTGATGATGTACAAGGAAAATAAAATGGAAGATCAATCTCTTTTTTTTTTCTTTGAAAGGTATAAGGGTGATGCAGAGGTTTGCTAATACTGATTCTTCTTCTTTGTTTATCTTTTTTTATTTAAGCAATTATCTGCTATCAATGACCCCAAGATATGACCATTTGGCCAAGGATTTTGATTTCTTGGGTGAATGAAGAACCAGTGGAAAAGAGTGAGTCTTTAATACTAATTGTTACAGACTTGCAAGTTTAATACTAATTGTTAATATTTGCACAAAGGATGTAAAACGTATATTGAAAAGATACTTGAATAATCGGTAAGATGATGACTACAATGGCATTGAATGGTCACGCACATGAAATATCATGTTGTTCGACTTATATCTTATGTGTATTCATCGCAGGAAGGATTATTTAATATGTTTCATTATTATACTATGAGAATATTACAGTGATTCATTTCACTTTGAACCAGAAATTCGATATTTCGATATTCTTCGCGAGTGCTTTTGCATGTATAGTAAAACTGGAAGAAATCAATTAAGCTGGAGTGTCAACCCTAACTTCTAAATGCAATGTCCACGATGGAGAATAGCACACTAATAGTTTTTACAAACATGCGACAAAACTCACTCATCCAAAGCAATTAATACAATTTGTAATTTAATTTGGAAGAATGATGTGGGATATCAAATTTAACACCCTCGCAATCTGGATTTTTTAGGTTTGTTTCACAGATTCTGTAGCCATAATGGCTGGCATATGACTTGGACATCATTGTGCAACCAAGCCAGTTGTTTAGAAAGGAAAGGAATATAATTGCAGCTAGAAAAGCATTTTTTTTCCTAAACTTGCGTAGTTTTAGGAGAATGGTTTTCACCCGTCTTTACAAATAAACTAGTAGCTCTTAATTGGCTCTTGTATGACAAATTAATCTTAAACTCAAGGCGCCATACACAGTTTACTGGCTTTTCCTGAAGGTTACATTGATAACTGGTATCATATGCAATGAAAAATTAATCTCTCAGAGAAACACCTGAGAAACAAAGTAATATTGATATTACCATTCAGAATGTGTACAATTTTTAATGTAATTTATGCAACGCTCAAACCTGGATAATAATACAGAGAAATAGGATACAAAATACATTTAATTTTGACATCATAAACAGATTATTTACATAAAATGCATCCAACCACAAGAATGATTCCTGATTAATCTAAAATTCCCTTAAGGCAGACGCTTTACAATGAAAGATTTACATGCGCTCATACCAATATGAGTGTGCCACTAAAAAATCTGTATCATGTAGACTTCAACAACCATCACAACATATCATACTAGTGTTACAAGATTTTTCTTTTCCGTTTCAGCAGCACACCATTGCTACTAAGTTGCCGCCTCTTCCGTTGATTATGATCATCCTCATAATCACTCTCACTAGTCTCATCCTTGGTGACCTTAGGCGGAGTAAATAAACTTTTCTTTCGGAGGCTTCTTGTTGATAGAAGAACGTTAGGCTGAATATTCCCTCTATTCTTGTCTTCTTGGGCAGCAAAAGATCGAGTTCTTTTTCTGGGTGTACTAGCTGAATAATTATAATCCATAGTATCTTCTTTCAGTAACCTTTTAAGAACCTGTTCAAAGAGGTATTAGAAAACCTATCATTATTACCCTATATTTTCTGTATAGGGGTCAAAAGATCCATAAAGTAAACAAAATCCTGATTAGGAAACATGAAAGAGATGCTGATTCCTGATTCCTGAACGACCAAAATAATAAACTTCTCATGGTCATATTCAGTAATAAAAAAAATGTTAACGTAAATAACAATTCACGAGCTAAGAATAACTGCTCACGGTTGAAACTTCATATGAAAACTTGTGCAGGAAAAGGAGTAAGATCAGATGAATATTTTGAAATTTCCAAGAGGTTACAAAAAACAAGTTTATCGTTTTTTTTCTAAGGGCAGGAAAAATACAATAACAGGTTTTGGTCCTTCAAGCGTTACATGTTGAAAAAAATCTATCCAATGAATCCAAAGACTTCACTGTTTAAATAGTACACAAGAAAGTGGCAACAAATAGGTCCTGCTAAAAGGAAAAGGCGGCTACATTTATTAGTGCAACACAATGCTGTTCATTCCTATAAGAATTACTTTTGTTTAAATATTTTCTTAGCAACCCATGTTTCCGAGTATGCAAACAGAAACAAATATAAACAAATATAGTAACTGTGGCTTGAGGGAAATTTGGCACAACCTCTAGCGACAAAGAATCAAGAGCTAGGAAGTCTAACAAGAAGACTGAAAGGGCACTTTGGTTTATGAAGGGATAAAGCTAGTAAGTACAGTTTGTATGAGGACATCTGAATTGCTGGGAAATTACATATTCTGATAATCAAGTGCTTTGTAAAGGAAATTTCGAAGGACAAAGACATATTGGGTCATTTAATGAACACCGTGATTGACCAGAAAATTCTTTGCAGCCCAGCAACATGGAGGACTTCAGCATGTTTATGAAAATCAATTTAAGAGCTCCTCACTAGACCAATGCAATTGTTTTCGTGCCAGGTTGAATTATGTAGCTTGCATAACATTGTTGTAATGACATGAAAATCACTTCTTCTAGAGATAAAAAGGAGAATGCATCGTTAGCTTCAATAAATCATATGCAACATTCCCTTGCTGAAGCAAACAGTGGACTTCAATAAATCATATGCAACATTCCCTTGCTAGCATGAAACAAACAGTGGACAGGCAGATAAGAAAATCTGGATAAATCACGATAGTTACAATTTAAACACAGGAACCCATATATAAATTGTGATTGTTAGCTCCATGGATTTCAGTGCATGGAAGATTTCTCAACTGTTTTGAAAAGAATCCCATTATTGGTATTTCCAACCATTTGATAGGTTCACAACAATCTGCCAATGCAGGAGTATTTTAACAGCAGTTCTTGAATAAAGTTCTTATAAAGAAGCAACCATGATTTGTGCTCGGAACTTGAGATCTCTAACCAATGCTGTAATGCATGATTAAGATCTAGCCTTTACAAAGGAACTGATTCACTATTCTATAAGTACCAAAGAGGTCATAGATTAAAGGGTGTCCAAATCACACATCACAGTAGCAGCATAAGTAACAAGACAATATCATATGCACAAGGCTATATCCATTCATAGTGGGAAAACATATACAAATAACACTCAAAAATCAATTTTTAACTAGTGTCAATTTGATTAACATGGATACCACTATGATCAATCTGCGTCCAATATACTGTGCCACAGATGATGACTATGCATGCAATAATCATAATAACAACATGATAAACATGGTACCAACAATAAATTCCACATGAATAAACTATGCTATAAACGATAGAAAGTATGTGGTTAATTCACTAAGAAATATACTGTATTAGCTAGCTTCTAAACAATGGAATTCACAGAAAAGAACTCAAATTAGTCCCACATTTGGGTGAGCAAAATATTGTGTAATGGTTACGTTATGTTATGTGACAACATCTCCCCCAGATTGGGTTGTAGAGCACCTCGCTACTCTCGGTGCAATAATCTTTGTTTTCAATAGTGACTGCCAAATGAAATAGATAGTTAGAAGTTTATTAAATTAAAATTCTCATGATTTCTCTTTCAGTTTGTTTTATGCAATAAAAATGTAACAAACATACATACACCAATAATTGCACTGAGAGGAGCGAGGTGCTCTACAGCCCAGTATGGGGGAGATGTTGTCACGTAAGGTAAGGTAAGGTAACGTTACATTACCAAAAATAAAAAGTAATAATAAAAAAAATTAGTGTCGGCTCATAAAAAATAAAACCAAATGAAAAGTTATTAAAAAATCCACGTGTGTTCATAAAATAAAAAATTTAAAACAAGCATAGATCTTAAACCCAGATCTATCAAGCACCACAGAGATGGATCAAATTTATCGAGGTGAATTTTTTTTCGTGATGTGTAAAAGATTAAGATTAAAAAAAAAAATTACACCTCAAAAAATTGGATCCCTCTCGATGCTTAATTGATCCGGGTTTAAGATGGATCAATGCTGGTAATAATAATAATAATAAATAAAGGTCACATATCTAAAACACATCTATTCATGTATGTGATCCTTCAAGGTATGTTTATATACAATATCACATTCTATTGTAACCATCCATCAATCATCTCTCCTATTATAAATTCATATTAATCCTATATGAATTTATCATTGTTGTCCTATTTATTTTAGATATTTTATATATGATTCTTTACATTGGTATCATAGCTTGCATGCACAAATCAAGAAGTTAAAAGATGAGAAGCTATACATTAAACAATTATAACAAGAGAATCAATATCTCAAGAAGAACTTTGACAGGAACTAAAAGAGGAAGAAATTTCTCACTCAAGGAATTATAGTTAAAGCCTACATGCTCAAATTAAGAAGTTGAAAATGAAAAAAATGATACAACAAAAGAAACAACTCATCGACACGATGACAATATACAATAACTGATGCAATTGAATCAAGGACTCAATCAAAGCAGAAAAAAACGAATGTCACGACAAGTGAAGTTTTATCAAATGAAAGGCGTCTAGAAATTGAGACCAAGTAATAAATCAATGAGGCTACAATCCAAACCATGAAATAGAAAACCAACACAGATACAATCAACATCATAAATTATGATGGTGCCTATGTTGAAATGTCGTCAACCAATAAATCACTAGAAGTGCCAAAATATAAAAGTTCTAGCACTGAAATCAGGAAAGATAAAACTATGCCTTATTGTCATCCAAGTTACAAGAATCATTGTACTGCTAAAAAATAAACCAACAACAAAATCAAGATTAATACAAATGACATTCTTCATGTATTCAAAAGACTCACCACTCTGAAATAGATTGAGGACAAAATCAACACCTTACTCAGAAACACAGGATGAGAATTTTTGTCCAAACAACCAACCGACAAAAAATTCCAATAAAGATTGACCTAGGATGGATCAATTCATATACAATGCAATAGTTCTCTTCAGCACTTTGAAGATGATACCGTTTCATTTCTTAAACCATAACATCAAGAACAAAGGATCCAATGAAAGCATTATATGCAAGAATGAAGACATAGCTTTTCCAGATGTCCTATTTCTCATTGTCGTCCTATTCATTTTGGATATTTTGTATATGAACAACTTTTGTTCATTACAAAATATCAGTGATTCGATCTCTAGTGTTAGTTATCATCCTTGAATAGAACTTCTTTGATTATGATCTTGAGAATATCATTTGTTACGACTCCAAGTTGTATTGGAATATTGATTCATCAAAATATAGTGAGTGCAGTCTCTGTTCAGAGTAATGTTGACACTGATAGGTTGGGTGGTTAATGTAATGACTTTATGATTTGGATGAGGATAAGGTGCCTTTCTAACTCGTTCCTTAACTTTGATTATGGACTAACCCAAATTCCTTTTAATCGACATATCCAAATCTTCAATATGCCTCTATTGTTTTGTTGGTTTGCATTTTTTCCTTAGTAGTGACACCATGCTTTTTAGTTTTGACTGATTCTATAAAGGTCCTGTTATTTGTAGTTTTGATTCTTGAAAACATACTTAATTGAAGTCACTGGATGTGTCCTTATCAATGTTGCACGACTCGGACTCGGCAAAGACTCGGCTAGCATATGACTCGTGGACTTGGAAAAACTCGGGAAAGACTCGGGACAGACTCGGCAAGACTCGGCAAATATGAAAAAAAATAAAAATATTGCACATTTTGGGAAAAAAGAGATTAAAAACATTTCCAATCCATATAAGCTATAATACTACAATTTATGCAATAATTCATAACATTGTCTCATAAACTCATAAACAATGACCATATGACAATCGATTTTAAAATAATAAAATTAAAAAATATATATACAAAATATATAATGGAAATAAAAAAAAATAAAAAATATAAAAATATATATATAAAAAACAAAATATAACAAAATAAAAAATTAAAAATATATAACAAAAAATTAATAAATTTAAATTTAAAACATATAACATAAATAAAAATTTAAAATAAAAAATATCACAAATTAAATAAAATAAAAATAAAAAATATATAATAAAAAAATTTATAACAAAAATCTAAATAAACAAACTATCTAACACAAACTATATAATAAAAATATAAATAAAAATAAAAACTACACACATAATATATATTACATATAAAATATATAACAAAAAATTAAAATATAAATAAAAACACTACATATATAATATGTATTATATAAAATATATAACAAAAAATTAAAATATATAAAAAAAACTATATAAAGTTATAAAGTTTAAACATAACAATGAACATAAATAAAATATTTATATAAACATAACCCGGGTGGGACTTATGCAAATCGATTCCAAACTTGCCGCCGAACACACAGCCCAACCAGTCGTCGAACATTAACGGAACCCGGCTGTCGGAACCCTACACGCACCGGAATAACGTCCACCCGCGAAACGTATACTTGTCGTCGAACACAGCAGCTCGAACGGAACCCGACTGCACGGAACTCGACTGCACAGAACCCTGGAGTCCGACGATTCTAGTGATTATTCCGGCGAGATTGTGGGAGATTCCGGCAAGTTGGCAGCTGTTGACGGCGAGTTCCTTGCCGAGTTTGTTGCGGTTACGCGGGAGTAGGAGTCACTCATCCTGACTCGCGTGTTTTAAACGAGTGGTGCTTCACTAGTCCTTATTGAACTTTGGAATTGAGACTTCCTACAGGTGGTAGAGAATTCTAGTGGCTTGTGGCCAATAATCTTTGTTTAGTGGCAATAAAAATACATTTTAGAGATCAATGAATATCCAAGCGACATAAGTACTAATTTAGATAAAAGACATATTAAGTAGAATATCGAACAAGGTGTTGTCGGCCGAGATACACACCAGCAACAGAAATCTTTCGAAAGTTGTTTCCTCACTAAAAGTGGAAAAAGTGTGGCCTTGGGGGCAAGCAAAGAGCCAGGTATTGTCACCTGATCCTAGCTCCTTCGTTTAGGCTAACTCCTAACGAAGCCAAGGGGGGTAGTCCCTAACAAAGAGTTGTCTAAGGCTCTTGTGTTTTAAATGTTTTTATGGTGAAGTGATGCGGATGGGTGTTGTTTAGGAGTTTTTGTGTGATCACAGATTTACAATAACAAATTATAAAATCAAATATAACAATTGCAAGATATTAAAATGAAGCACAACCACTTGATATTCTAAATACAAGACATCCACAATATGATATGAAATTGGAAAACAAGACAGATGCTTCAGATGGATAATAAGCAAATAAAATGATGTCAAGGACCAGTGCCTTATGGAGTCAAATGTCTTGAGTGCTTGGGTTGCTTGATACAAGAGTTCAGGTGATTGAGAACTGTTTTGCAATTGTTCTTGGTAAATTTTATTGTAAATTTTAGAATGATCTTGATTATTAAAAGTGAGGGGAATTTCCAAGCGATATGCAAGGTACTGGAAATCTATCCGGGAATACTCTAAGTGGCTCCGTTCGAGGACATGTTGGACCACCCAAGTTTCCAGCGAGGCGTTAAATAACTAACCAGCCACTGAAAACAGGATATCGCTACCCAGCGCCCCCACTTGGAATTTGCCCACTTTTGAGTATTTTGATGATCAACGCCGGATTCGTTGGTTATGGGGTGGTGAATTTTATTATGGTTAAAATTGGATTAAATATGAACAATTAAATAGCCAATACCGTTTCTGTGTAACCCAACCTCTCAGGGAGGGGCAGAGCATACGCGTATGGAAAATAGTAAGTTCCATTTTTTAGGGGAGATGGTGAGTTGTGAATGTTTTATTAGAGCACAACAACAAAGCTCTCCGACAGAGAGTGCTCTTGATCCACCTTATGGTGAGATTCAAGAGTCTTATCTAATCTAGTATGAAAATGCAAGATGCAACAATGCTCTCCGATAGAGACTGCTCTTGACTTTTCTTATGACGAGTTCAAGAGACTTTGTGTTCTTTTATGATTAGACAATAAAAACAAGATACACAAGTGAATCAAATGAAATGATAGAAGATCTAATCTAACAATTAGTGTTTTAGGATGCACAATAAGAAATCTAGCAAACTAGTTAACAAATGCAAAAGTGGAAAGCTAATCTAGGAATTAGTGATCTACTTTGCAAAAGTGAAACTAATCTAAGAATGAAACAAACAAAGAAACAAGACACTACAAACTTCCCCAAATGGGAAGTGGGGTGTGGGAGCCTTAAATCCCACTTGCTCTTTTATTATGAGATTACAACACTTTGGGATTTTAACCCTTGAAGAGAACTTTAAAAATGAAATAGAAGAAGCCTTAGTGGCTTTTACAAGAAGGTTTGATTTGTCTTCTTGGTTTTTGCTTCTTCTCTTCAAATACCTGAAACAAGTAAACACTTCAAGTACCCATTATTGTTAATTAAATCAAAATGAAAACTAATATAAGATTTAGATGCAAATGAAAACTACTTAACTTTGAAGATCAAACTTTAAATTGCAATGTGAAATCCTAGATCTAAGATGCCAAGATTAATGAGATCTAAAGCTATGAACTAGATGCAAACTAAAGTGCAAGCTTTTGAAAAAAACTAAGTCAAGAATGAAATCTAATGCAAAACTATCAAATGCCAACTTTTAAATGCTTTGAGATCTAACTGAAACTTTTAAACAAAGTGAAAAAGAGTAATGAAGAAGAAGAAGACGAGTGGAAGGAGCTAGCAAGGGAGGGAGACAAGAAGAGAAGGAAGAAGAGAGGCAAAGAGAAAACAAAATGGAGAAGTAAAAAACGAAAGGAAGATAGGGGAAGGGAAGCAAAAATTGAAGAAAACGAAAGAAAGATGAGAGCTAAAAGGTAAAACGAGTGGAAGGAAGGGAAGAAAACGAATGCAAGGAGGAAGAAAAACGAAAGCAAGAAGGAGGGAAAACGAATGAGGAGAAGGAGAAAGGAGGACGAGAGGAGGAATAATAAGGGGGACGAGAGGAGAGGAGGATCAAGGAGGAAGAAAATAGGAAAAACGAAAGGGAGAGGGATAAAAAAACGAAAGGAAGAGAGGGCTAAGAAAGAGGAAAACGAGAAGATCAAGGAGAAAAAAGAGCCAAACAAGGCAAGGAGGGGAGAAGCCAAAGAATAAAACTTGAAGGTTTAGGGCTTCTTATGAGTAACCAGCAACCAAAGTTGTTTTGATTTTAAAAGTGATGGATGAGGAGAGAGCCCTTTTGGCTAAGTTTCTTGGCTTGGAGGTAGAAGCTTTTGTAGATCCTGCAAGATGAAAGTGTTAGATGATAAAAGCTCCTGTTTTGTGAAGAAGAAGTTCAACTTCAACCCTTTCTCCACCTTTGGTGTGTAAATATTTGATCCAGAGATCACTACTCCCTCTGGATCGCCCCTGAGATCTCAAGCGGTATGAGTCTCTATATCAATACAACTTTAATATTAACTCAAACAACTAGATCTGCATTTACCAACTGAAAAATATAAATGCAATCACACATAAACAACAAATGTACCCTGGAACCCTTTTGGGGAAAACCCAGCAAACTGTGGGGCTATCTTCTCTCTCGAGCCCATAGCATATAGGAAAAGAGACAAGTACAATACAGGGTTACCTCAGAAGTCTCTACAGGCAAACTCTACATTTGCATGCATCCAGCTGATGCATGCACGAAAGAGATGAGCCCTAACTGCAAAACTGGATCTGAGTATCCCTGCATCCACCTCTGCCTGATCTATCTGTCTCTATCCTCTGCTCCACTCTGCTCGCTCTAAAGACTGCCCTCTGACTGAAAACGTCCTCCTTTGCATGCACAAGTGCGCCCTCCCTCCAATGATGAATGACTCGTACTGAATCAGATCTCAGCAGATCTGAGCTTTGATCATCACTGATCTTCCTCAATCTCTGAGACGAAGATACTCTGCAAGTTACAGACACTCAAACGCTCTACCGGATGCGGTACGAGCTTCTCCCTCCTTGAAGAATGCACCCTCCTTCACGTGTGAAGTCGTCCTCCTCTCTCTTGATCTATCTCAGATCAATAGTCTCACTGATGAAGATAGCCACCTCATGTCTTCCTTGTAACATCTCACTATGAAGTTAGGTTTACCAAAAACCTAAAAATAGTTGCATGCAAAACTCACTTTTGCATACATGCATGCAAACCTTTGCATGCATTTCTCTTCGATCATTTTCCTGGTTAATATTTTAACATGGTGATCCCTGAAAACACAACACTCAAGAAGCAAAGAAGATCAAGTGCTAGAATACTAAATCAAACAAATATCCAAAAAACATTAGTATAACTGACTACGTCCTATTCGATCCAGATATTTGAAAGACCATGCATAGATAATCAACTTAAAGACAATAAATGATTAACCGTATGTGCTAGATTTATAGCCTTCTAAAGCTAGCAATGAACATACATTTGCAAAAGAGAGAGTAGGGTTGAGAGAGAGATCACCTCATACAAGATGAGATCACAACACTAAGAAACCATGCATTGACCTCCAAAGTCGCTTTTATTCCAATTTAAACAAATGTGAGCATTGCAATTTTGGCAGAGTTCTCTTGCATATTCTCCATGAGAAACAATGGTGCAAGGCTCTGCTTTTATACAAAAAGAGACAACCTAAGACCTAATTCGAACTTGGCATAGAAGAGGAGACAATTCCAATCAAAGGAGAGTTAACTCCAATCAATGGCAAGCTTGGAGTGGAGATCCATCAATGCTAGCACCGAGTTGGTTGTTGTGAGTGGGGAGGTGGCCTCCACCTAGGCAAGGCACCCCCCATTCATTCCTTGTTTCTATCACCAACCAATAGATAGCCTCCACAACATAAAGTCGTGAAGCATGCAAAGGAAGGCGTGAATCCACATGGGAGAGGCTTGGAGCTTGATGGAATAGATAGACTTGAGTTTGTTAGAGTCAAGCTTGTGATGTGGCATCAATCCAAGGAAGGCGCCTACCATTTAATTAATGCACATCCAACAATCCATTCAACACATGCCACATCACCCAATTCGTGAGAGCTCATGAGGAGGGCAAATTTCCTTATTTGATTTGACTTGTAGTGACTGGATACTCAACTGAAACTGATCTGAGATGATAGGAATCTTCCTTAATGCTGATTGCCATGTCATTTAGCCCAAGGTTACACGAACAGTGGGTGCGATCGGAATCGGCTAAAGAATCCAATACGGGATTCAGCAATCTCCAAAATTAGGAATCGGGGATTCAGAACCCTAACCCTAATTTTTTTATAATATTTTAATATATATATAGATATAAAATTAAAAATAAATTAATAAATAATATATATTTAAAAATTAAAAATATAAACCTATGGATTCAGATTCATACATGTTGATGTAACATTTACATCATAGTATCATACATTCAAAGTTGTAACATGATCCATTGATCATACATCATATTCGTAACATGAAACATCACAGACATAGATTCATAGAATCATACATGCAATTTTCAGATTTGAAACCAAATTGAATTTCATAAAATAAAATATTTGATATTAACAGTAAATCAGTAACATAAAACATTATGATCATAGATTCATGCATCAATGAGCAATAGCATCATAGATTCATACATGTAATTTTCAGATTTGAAATCAAATTCATAAGTTCATGAATCATAAGTTTAAACTTTAACATAATGGTAATGACAAGTCACACATGTTATACTGATTATAAATTTATATCATATAATGTCAACATGGCAATGGTAAATGTCAAATGATAAATATCAAAGAGTCACGAAACAAGTCTATAGTTCTTCAAAATAACAAAAAGTGAGCTTATCTAGAGAGCTCCACAAGTCTGAAATGAAAGACAATAATGTGTAAACTAGAAACATGAAAATCAAGAGTGACTCAGTGAGATAAACTAATCGGATAGATAGTCATCTCCATCCACATCATCCAATGGAACAACACCTAGTTCCCCAGACTGATGATATAAAGCAGCAGGGGAAAAGGATGCCACACGAATACCACTCTGCCCACCAGCAGCAGAAGAAGAGGAACCTGGCACAGTCGAGCTAGTCCTAGGCATGGGTGCCTCACTCAAATCCCCAACATCAAAAGTATCTGTAGAATCAACCAAAGAGAGGTTGGCCATCAAGCAATTAGATGTATCCAAATTTGCATCCTCGATATTCACATCCCATAACTTCCAAGGACCCTCGTTATAATCTGTCTTTGATCGAGAGATGAGGCGAAGACTTGAGTGAATGTACACAAGATCTTCTGCCTTTGCTGATTGAAGCTTGTTTCTCTTGACTGAATGGATGAACCCATAAGTGCTCCAGTTTCTCTCTGCTGCTGAAGAACTGCAAACCTGTGAAAGAACTCTAGATGCAAGGGTCTGTAACTCTGGAGCTTGGGCACCATAATATCCCCACCATGCAAGAGGTGTCATAGTTCCTCTATCTGCTAGTGCATTTACATTGCCAAATACACCAATCCCTGTAATGAATGAAGTAAACTGGTTCTTTAGATCATAGAAAATCTTTGAAATAGCTGCTCTAAAACCATTGGGCACCTCATTGTCTTTGTGTGGGGCCTTCCTCTTACCCCAAAATTTAGCCAAGTAGGCCTCATCATAGTACTTTTGATTTAAGGCATATGCTAAAGCATGTAGATTGGTATTGTATTTGTTCCATCTACTAATTATGATGTCCTTTATGGAACCAAGCAAAAGAGGGTCCTTCTCTTCAAGAAGTTCTTGAACTCTTTCCAACATACGATCGGTTCTCTCATAGATGTCACCCAGCATAGGCACATCCGAATCACAAAGTCTCAGCAAATCAACAAGTGGCTCCATTATGGAAACAAAAAGCTGAGCTTGAACACAAAAAGCTGAGCTTGAACCCACCAAGCCTCATCAAGAATTGTACCTCTAACCCGCATTTCTTTTTCACTATTGCTTTGTTTCCATGTCTGCCACCGTGGACTAACAACCATAAAGGACAAAGCATCCCTCATGTCTACTAACCTCCTGATCATTATATAATGTGATACAAATCTGGTTTTTGCAACCTTAAGAAGTTGGAGTCTAGCAAATTCCCTGTACATAGCTTGTGCATGTTGGTGGTTAGTGATAAAAATCTGAATCTCTCTTGCTTCTTCACATAGTTTTTTCATCCATTAAACTTCAGTAACAATGTATTTGAAAGCAAGATTTAAACTATGGACCACACAAGGTGTCCAAAAAATATTGCCATACTTTCCCTCAATAATTGCCCAAGCTGCTTTGCATGAACGTGCATTATCTGTTATAACTTACACAATGTTTGAAGGCCCCACATACTTGATTGATTCTGAAATTTTTTCAGCAATCCATTCAGCAATCTTCTCCTCCCCTGAAGCATCTATTGCCCTCAAGAAGTATGGGCTTGCAGGAGACATGACAATAATGTTCACCAATGGCCTATTGGCCGTATCAGTCCAACCATCAGATATAATGGAGACACCATTGCAACTCCAACAGGAACAGACCAGTGCCAATATTTTCTCTGCGAGCAATTTCTCCTTCCGTAGAAGGCTTGTGCGCACCTTTTCAAAGTTTGGTCCCACGTAACCCCTAGGGGCTTCATTCACTGCCCTTATCATGTCTTGCCAATATGGAGACCACACTACATTGAAGGACAATCCACAAGCATATAAAGCTCTTGCAACTCTACTGTCTGTCTCATCCCTCCCTCCAATGTCAAACATTTTGGTCAAGGGTCCAATGTTTTGTCTCTTGCGGGCTTCTTCAACAATCAAAGGAACATCATTTCCCCTTTTTTAGAAGGAGGGCTGTCTTAAACTCTTCCTTTCTGCCTTGGCATTATCAGCAGCATCTTGCTCTACTTGAAATGCCTCCACATCATTTCGGGTAATTTTTTTGCAACAGTGAACTCCATGATCACCTTCCAACCAAAGAAAATGGGCCTTAACTCTCATGTATGACCCTGTAAAATTAATTTTGTACCTGTTGCAGTTCCACAAGTCGCTGCCACCACCTTTGTTTCTCTCTTTTGGCCCAATCTTGGTGACATACTTCCACAGAGGAGAGTCAACAGGGCATGGTGGTTGTAATATCCCAAACTGATATTTTTCTCTTTTTTATGTTTGTTTGTTAGTAGTCTTATGCCTCAGTATAGGAATAGAGTATGAAAGTATGCACTGATCTAAGCATGCATGCACTTGCATGCAGATCTATGACCCAGATAATCAGAAATGCTATAAAATAGGAAGGAAAGCTATGCATGTACGTACCATCACATAGATCGAAAGATGTACGTCAGTATAAAACTAGCATGCAAGACTTTGGCCGTTGGATGGAAGAGAATCCTGAAATAATTGAATAATAATATCCGATGATGAAGCAATGCTGAATCTGGATGATCCAACCTGATGATGAACTAGGGCAGATAGATTTCGCTGCCGAAATACACCAGTTAGCTGAGCATGCACTCAACCCCAACTTAGCTCGCTGAGCTCTCCAATTCGAATCCTCAAATCAATAATCATATAAGCCTCCTTCTACATTCGCTTTACCTCTCTTTTATAACTTTCAACTACAAATAACCTAACTTTGACCTAATTAGGTCACTTTACCTTCTAATTCACAGTTGACTTGCATGCAGGTGTCTAGAGACTCAATCAGGTGCATGCATCATGAAATAATGCTCGGATGTCATGCATGCAGGTGGCCTTTGGCTCTGGTGGCCCCTGTCTATCTACTGGTGATCTAATAACCATGCTAAAGATCCTCTGAAGGCATATATGGCATCAATCCTCAGTAAATTCCACTATAGTAAAAAAGGGAACATTACAGTCCTCCCTTGCCAAGATTGCTTGTCCTCAAGCAATACCAACACAGTTCCATAATCAATTGAACTGAACTAGCTGAATCCAAGGAGAATCCCAGGGTCCCAAATCATCCTAGGGAATCTACAGTGCCTCCTACTCAAGGTATCGTCCTGCGAGGTACCATGACACGAGACCTCTTGAACGCAGCCTCTAATAACCACTAAACTGCCCGTCACCGAGATGCCAGGGTCCCAAATCAGTCTGAAAACTACAAAGTGTCTACTGCATCCACCATCTCCCGGTGTAGTATCAACCCCAGGAGCATCCTGTAGACTCCTAATCATCCAAGCTAGTAAACATTGTATCCATCTGTCATAAGGTCTCCCGCCTAGGAAGCTAATCCACTGCTCTATATGGATAGAACCCTGAAGGTGATAGTCGACTCTCGTCCTCATGCTAACTGCTGTATCGTCCACTACTGCAGTCATAGGGTCCCCCACTACCAAAAAGAAGAGACCATCATGCAGTCATTGAACCATTCTGATCCTCATCAGCTATCTATTATGCTCTATCAGCATCCACCTCTCCTGGGACTCCAAGCAGAAATATCTGTAAGAGCTGGCCACCTCACTATGAGTGGTGTAGTGTATAGGCAACCAGGTGAAGTCTGCCATTCTGCTGACATACTTGGCCTCAAATATCAACAAAGGAAATCTACTCTCGCCACTGGTAATGACTCTGGGTTGTTCATGAGCTCTAATCATCTCCTCAATAGACAGCTCTATCACTGGTACTACCCTATACTCAAAGGAAACCACCGGAATTTGTAAGAACTCTGATAACCGGTGAGTCTCTGCACATCTATACTCGGCACCTAGCATCCTCGGTACACCTGTGATGCAATCTAACAATAGGCTCCCCCATGGATGCTCAAAATCTGTCGAAGGCTGCATCAATGTAGGTTCTAACGTACCGTGTTGATCTGGCATAATATCCACCTCGTTTCTCCATGCAAACCTGCCTCGAATCTGTCTGAAAAGGGTGAGGTCATTTGAGTCCCCCACTAGCCTGTGTGATGTGAAGCGCTCTCTACCTTGACCGCGGGTCTGCCTAGTACTAACATTAGAATCCATCTGACTGCCCCTGAAGAGCCAAGCAATCATAAGCTGCACAAATACTTCAAAAGGCCACTCCTCAATCCGGGATAACCTCAAGTCAATGACATGCTCAATGACTTTGTCAGGAGGTCTCCCTAGAGGAAACATTCTGATGCTCCATTGTACACCACCATGTATCTGTGTACCCTCCCGTATACTGTTGTATGCAGCTGTAACCTCTTGTGCTATTAAGTATCCTGGATGAACTACTACATCCAACATTTTACTGATGCAACTTGAACTTGTATTCTTATGTGACTCCAAACCTGTCATATACCTATCTACCCAATCCTTGGATGCATACACATCCATGCTTGCTGGTCCAGACGGAATGTACTCAGCCAACTCCTCCATAACTAACCCTTGAGCCTTTAATAGTTCCTCCAACAGAAGTGGCTCAAGATCTCCACACCCCAAAACAAGTGCATGGTCACAACTCTCTGTGTCCAAATTCTCCCCAAGTACCTGTAACTCTGTATGCTCCTCATGCAGAAACGTCATGAGAGGCTCCTCCTTTGTGGTCTTATGGTGTCATGGCTTTCTCCTGAACAGTTCATCCTCCTGTAAGCTAATTGTCTCATCCTCACCACTATCTTCACCGTCAAGAAGTACCTCTATATAGTGCACCTGACCCTTGCCCCTGCACCTGTGGCTTGAATCCCATGGTTCTTTGCAGTCGTAGCACCTGTAAGTTTCATACCACTCCGGATGTTTGATGGTGCAAAATTCCTTGAACGACGTAGCTGCGCGGAATGCTTCACTGTGCATCATATACTCCCTGATGCAGATGGTAGCATCATCCAGATCTTCCTCCGCATCGCTTCGATTGTAATACCACAGTAATAATCCTGTAAGGTTTTGATGGCTTTCCATAGCTATTGTAATGACCCTTGCTAGGACTATGGAAAATGGTTTTTGGTTGAGGAATAATGTCAACACTTCCTACACAAGTTCAAATGTCACTGTATAATCCCCACCATTCAGATCTGAAACTTTACCCTGACTGTTGGTGTATCTTATATGGTGACATTCATTAAACACTTAGGCTGCCACTGTCTGAATGAGTTCTTGGACAAATTCCTGGGAATTGTCACTGAAGAAACCCCGCTGTAAGAATACTTAACTGCTGTAGGTGACTCTTTCTTCTCAACAGTCACTGAGGTGATGTGATGTGAGCATATGAGCAAATGTATTAGTTGGATGGCAGGCCTGTAGATATCATCTTGTTTTGCAGCCACTGTAAGATACCACTTCTAATGGCTGCTTTGTAAAGGGTTCACAATCAATAGTTTATGTACTGTTTTGGTTTTGCACAAGGTAATCCTTTCAATATTCATTTAACCCAAGGTTCAATGGTATGCCAAGATAAACCATCAACCATAAATCTGATTCAACAGTTATGACAGTTATTAAATAACAGTCTTATATATTTAAATAAGGAATCCTGACCTTAATTAATGCTGGTCATGCCCTGTTAACAATGGAAGTAGCTGCTGCAATAATTGGAATGCTGCTAACAATGTGGGACAGCTTGTATGGTATCAACCCTTTAAACCATGGGATCATGCCTAACTGTTGTAGCAATTACTGTAACTTCTGTAGTGATGATTGGGACTGCTATAGTGTTGATTATGACCTTGTACAGTGCTTTAATTGACCAATCTGTTATATACTTGGTAAACACCAAAGAATTCAAGAAGAGTACTATGCAATAATAAATAACAGAATTTACTCAAGCTGCCCATATAATCAGATCTTAGGAAGGTATAATCTGACCTTGAATAACATTGTGAAGCAATAGTAGTTGGAAGCCATCGTTATATTAAACCTTGAGATCTTGAATAGTGGTGAAAGTTGACTGTACTCTTTTACTGATGACTGAGGTGTAGCTTCCAACAAACACTCCACTCATATACTACTTTAACACTTAATTTACTATCCAATGGCTTATATAGACTGTCACTGTTATGTGATGGTATTGCTGTAGGTTAGTTTGGGCTCCCAATTTCCAACTATCTCATACCAAACACAGTGACATACCATCCCAATCAATTCACTGCTGTTTTAAATGCTTGTAATGCTGATATATAAGTGAGTGACTGGTGTATTTTATTGTAGATTCCAGATCTGGACTGTGACATACAGGGTACGTTCAGGCTTCCTAGAAGGTGAAATGTTCCTTGTTTGGTGTTATGCCTTTTGCACAGGAGGTTACAGCAACTTCTTCAAATCTAACTGCTGTCTTTCAGCCTGTAGATGATAGCTGTAATTGACACAATCTGGATGGCTGTAACAGCCTTCTCCTCAGCCTGGGAATGTTGTATTTAATAGCTTTTACAAAGAATTTAAAAGTTAAATGTTGCATTTGTCTTTTGGCCAAGAAAAGCTGCTCAATATTGTTGACTTTCAACTCATGTCAGAAAGGTAGGTCACCAATATTAGAGTCCTACATGCATTCGAACTCCTTCAATAACCCAACGTATATTTTGGATGAAGCTGCTCCACTTTAAGCATTCAAATAATTCCCAAAAAAGGCTGGTCAATTTGTTGACTTTCAACTCATTCAAAAAGGCAGGTCACCAATATTAGAGTCCTACATACATTTGAACTCCTTCAATAACCCAGCGTATATTTTGGATGAGCTGCTCTACTTTAAGTATTCAAATAATTCCAAAAAAGGCAGGTCAATCACATTAGAGAATCCTAATGGCAATAAAACTCTTCCCAAATGCTACAGCACAATTTTCCCAATTTCCAGGGCTCTTATAAAAGTTTCTACATAAACCCACAAGCCCCAAATCTATAGAATATGGTGCTGACTTTAATTTATGATAATTTCCTTAGCTAGCGACTCAGAAATTAAGAGTCGTATTTGTCTTTGGACTCTCCAAATAACCTTTTCCAGCTGCTGCGTTGGCTTTTTGACTTCTCAAAAGGCTACGTTTCATATTTTCCTAGGTTGTTGACAGATTAAAGCTGACAGCAGAGATATTAGTGTCCTTTTTAACTTAGGACTCCTTCCTAAAAGTCGTGCTGCACCAATAGGAACGTCTCTTATTGATGTGACATTCAAAACAAGACCTCACCTTTGCAAAGTCTCTTCTCCAAATAGCTGCGTCTTATTTCTCCACCATAATAACTAAACCTTGTCTTATTGCCAGGTCATGATCTGATTAATCAGTTTGGCTTCTCCTTTGGAGGTTGCGATTGGAATTATGTTTCCCTTTTAGTCTAGCATGCCGAAACTTACGGACTCTGAAGGTGTATATGGCATCAATCCTCAGTAAATTCCACTATAGTGAAAAAGGGAACATTACAGTGGTAATGGTTTTGCAGCTGCTTGTTGAGCTCCGCTTCCTCTCCCTCCCCTAGAGTGCCCTGGTTGACGTGAGGCCATAGCTACTTTGGTGTTCACTGTTTTGTAAAACTCTCACTGGCAAGTTGGCAACTGCACATTGGCGGGACACATTGTCACTGAAAATTCAGAGTTTCAAATTCAAACAATGAAACAAGGTATTTGCAAAAAAAATTTAGCATACAACTTTACAAGCATACATAGGCTCAGCAATTTTTTTTGCTGTGTCTGCTTGTTAGCATACATAGCAAAAAAAATTTGATGTGTATGCTAACAAGCAGACACAGGCTACAGCAAAAAAATTTGTTGTCTGCTTGTTAGCATACACAGCAAATTGTTTTTCCTGTGTATGCTAACAAGCAGACACAACAAATTTTTTTATTGTGTCTGCTTGTTAGCATACACAGCAAAATTTTTTTACTGTGTATGCTAACAAGCAGACACAACAAATTTTTTTACTGTGTCTGCTTGTTAGCATACACAACAATTTTTTTTGGCTGTGTATGCTATCCCGGGAGCGATGTTTAAAGAGGCAGGGCGTTTGGTAGAGCACTCGGGAGCGAATTAGGGAGCTATCGGGAGCGCTCCCTAATTCGCTCCTGACAAAGGCAGGGAGCGTTCTTTTCACCCACCGAAGCGCACTTTACAAAACGATCTGGCCCGGGAGCGAAATTGGGAGCGCGCTCTCCCTTAGCTCCCGCAACGCTTTGGCCAGAAGCGAGCTTCCAGAGCAGGGGCGAGGGGGGGGAGGATGATTCCCCGCAACCTTGGTCGCATATGTATGAAATACTCCAATATCTTCTAGGGTGTCACACTAGGAAGACTCCAACCACAAAAACAAATTAATAATCATGTTAAAAATATGTTGACAAGTTCACATGTGCTAAGTTCACCACCTCCAAGTAACATCAACACACAACACATCATCATGTGCTAGGGAGTTTGTATCCTAAACCAATGACCAAGCAACAAATATACATGTCTACACACCATAACACCATCACAAATGTACAAGGAGTAATATCATCTTGACATCATGAGCAATATGTCAAGCACAACATCAAGCATTACCATCATCTACCACTAGCACCTGATTTATCAACCACCAATATGCAACCATGAAGATAGAACCAAGCCATGACAACCTATCACCAAGGAGAAATACATCTCTAATCAAATGTAAGTGTCATCCTCACCAAGTTACCAACCTTCAAATCTCTGAATTGTGTGATAACAATCACACATCCAATCCTCGTGCAATATGAGGAATAACGAACACCATAAGATGACCACCATGCAAGAAGCTTCGAGTCCCCCTATCAACAAGAGCATTAACATTTCATAGTTGGGCAATTCCTATAAAGAATGAAGTAAATTGGTTCTTTAGAATCAAGAGCACCATCTGATTAGGACAAACCTTAGAAAATGCTTCTCTAAATCCACTGGCCACCTACATGTCTTTGTTTAAGCCCTCCTGTTAACCCCAAATTTTGCAAAGTACACCTCATCACAGTTCTTTGTGTTTAAGACGTAGGCTAAGGAATGGCTCAAATCTATGGTGTTGCTCATCAATGCCATGTAGTTTCGAATCTTCTTTGAAGGTATGCTTTTCCAGAATGTGCTTCTAAGACCCTCAACATGCTCATGGGCATCCCTCAATGTTTGAGTGAACCATCAAGGTCTCCTAACAGAACTGGTAGGAGCTAGTGGCTCCTCCTCTACACTTGAAGGTTGTTGCCCCGATTTGGAAATCACGGGTAGCCTAACTCAACCTTCGTAGCATCTTGCTCCTCTTCCTATATTAGTGAAATAGGCTCATGAGACTTCCTAGGTGTAAAGTCCTCCTCAAACTTTACATCCCTTTTTACAACTGCCTTTCTCTGCTATGGAATAAAGATCTTGTAGGCCTTTAAAGTTTCACTGTAACCAACAAAGAAACCCTTCCTATTGGAAGGATCCAACTTCGTCCTCTTCTCTACTGGCACATGGGTATAAACTAGACAACCAAAGATATGGAAATCACTCACCTCTAGTTTCATATCAACGAATGCCTCCTCTAGTGCCTTGTCCCCCAAGATCTTGTGAGGAAATTCGTTCTAAGCATAGACCATCGTGTTGCATACTTTTATCCCAAGTCCTGATGATGTATCATGGCCTTAGCATCACCCATCATGGATTGATTCTTCCACTCTATAACCCCATTCCTCCATTCTTCTACTCTGCAATAGTTAGCTCCCTCTTGATTCGTGTGTCCTTGCAAAAACCCTCAAACTCCTTGGAGGTATACTCACCCCCATTGTCCTATCTCAAAAATTTCATCTTCCTCTTTCCAACTAGATCTTTGAACTCTTGAAACCTACTAAAGACCTCATCCTTGGTCTTGTTATCACCTAAACTGTAGTTACCCCTATGGATGTATCCACTCATGGATGGCAATAGGGAAGGGCAACTCAAAAGGTGTAACCACGATCACAGCGACCTCCAATAGATGGTTGTCACGCCAGTCGAGGCAACCTTCACTTTATGTTATCTAGCCCAGACAACAAAGGGGAAGACCCGATCTACTCCCGACAGGAGAGATCAAAACCAAGACACCAAATCAAGTTAATTCTAAGCGAAGTAAGGTGTATGGTTTATCCTAGACCTTAGGATGAAGTCACAAGACAAATGAGGGGTTCAATGAGTATAGCTTTGGTTCATTATTGATGTGAGAGTGACTTATGATTTGTGAAATAGGATCCAGGATTAAAGTACTAGTTCAATGTGAGAAAATCCACTGCCTTGGGAACCGTGTCCAATGCAGGGTAGTTTATGGGTTGAATTGGGGCTAACTAGTACAAGTGACAAGCTTGATCATGATACATGATGACATCAAAGGGTTTAGTTCACCACACAAAGGTCAAACCACCAGTTAATCCAACAATCTAGGAAAGTCGAATTGACTTGGAGAGAAACCAGTGCCTTGGGAATTGGGATAATGGAGTCAAAGTAAGGTTAACTTGTGGTTAAGGACTCCTATTGCATGAGACAAGTGGGCAATTAAAGACTTGATGGATGAATAGGTCTAGATCTAGAGATTTAATGTTTTGACCTAAGTGGACCACAATCCCTTAAAACAAGGAATGCTATCCCCAAGGCAAGATTTGACAAGGTGACCTACTAGACCCAGGTTTTGAATTATGCCCGTTCCAAAACCACAAAAATCTCATATACCCATGTCCTAGAAGTGGGACAGCTCCCTTCTCCAAGGTGGTGCGACTTTACCCAAGGAGGCTAAAATGTGGGATAATTGGGGTCAAGACAAGTCCAATGGCATCCAAACTTTAGATCCAAGTAGGTTGATCAAGTGGGAGTGTGGATCTACAATTTCAAGGCAATCCGATGGCTAGATCTTACTAGATCTGAGTTTAAAGATACCAAGTGGTCCAAAATGGGGATTAAATCCCTTAAAATGTGGAATAGGGCCCACAAGGTAGCAATCAGAAAAGTGACAATCTGGGGGTAGGTTAATGGATGTGTAGATCATGAATCAAGCGGGATCTCACCTACCCACATACTAGATCTAGGTTAACTCACCAAACCAGGAAGTGCGCCCTTGCTTGGAGAGGCTAAATGCCTTGGGAAGAGGGTCAAATGGAGGCCAATCCTCACCAAACTATAGATCCGGGATGCCGTGGATACTATAGAGGTGGGTTTTCAAAATCTTACCCAAGAAGCCACTAGATCTGAAAAAATATAAAATGAGGGTTTGAAGAAATTAGGGTTTTATCAATTTATGAGCTATGTCAATGGATTGGATCAAGATAAGAGAAACAAACCTGTGGATCTTACCTGGGTAACCTTGTAGGTGCCTTGATGATGATGATCTATGCAAACCCGATCAATTTGAGAAGCTTTGAGGTAGTTTTCTATGCAATTGATTTAGTCCAAGAAGCCAATGCGCCCTCTCTCCTGCACAACAAACGTCAACAATATCAGATTTGATGTAATCAAGAGATAAGACTAATGCCACAAGAGAAGTAACAGAAAGATAGCATAGATCACAATGATACTAATGATAACCCCCTGATACAAGCAAATGCCAAGAAAGTCGATTTGAAGAAGCCTTGCAAAATCGCCCTTGTTGAAGTCGCCCTCCTGTAGACAAGACAATGATTTCCAAAATAGATAGATCTTACCACAAATTCCAATTGCTAGGTTGCAATAGGCTTTCCAATCACCATCTAAGAACACCAGATGCAAAGGAGACCACAAGAATTTCCACAAGAAAGTTCTTCTTTACCAATAATCCAAGAGCTAAAGACCCATTACAAATGAGAAGCTCTCTCCTTTAAATAGGAAGGAGAGGCATCAAAATCCTAACCACTTTTTGAATGAGTGGCTAAGATTAAAAGATACAAATGTCTAATCAATGGTTGAGATGAGCTAAACAATAAAATACATGGATCACTAATAAAATATAATATAAGTGGATAAAATCGCCCTAGAAGAGGCGAATCCCACCAAATCATGATGACAAAACATAATAGGAAGCTTATGGTGGGTCCAAGGGGTAATTTTAGCCACCCTTGGTCAATCTCCATAGCACAATAATAATAAAATAGTCATCAATATACCAAATTGTGCCTCTATGGTCAAATCGTAGGCCTCAAAAGACCTCAGAAATCATCAGAAAGTGCCATAAGTGATGGATGCGGGCCCCGATGAAGCTGAAACTGTTGGAGGAGGTGTGGAAGACATCAATCCATCATCATTGATTATCCCATGCCAAGACATTGCCTCAGTAGCCCAAATCGATTTCCTCAATAGTCATTTCTACCAATCCTGAAATGCCTCGGGAAGCGTGAAACTGCCCCAAACTGCCTCCTGGAGTGCCTGCACTGTCAAGGTGAGGGCACCAGTGTGTCCAGGAAGGGGGTAATATGGTAAAAACAAGTGGCTGGACCACCCCCTCCAAGAACAACGCCCTAGGTCAACCGGATAAAAATCACATCTACTCTGACAGGGCCTCCGACAGACCAAAACTGCACTGGGATAGCCTACTGAGGCTCAATCATCACTGTAAGTGCCCGGAACTGAAAACAAACTGTCTCATTGGACTCAGAAGGTCCAAATCCATCCAAGATGTGTACTCATACACCATATGAGTCTCTGCATGATCAATATATATATCCAATATACCGGAACAGGGCAAATAATAATAATCTGTAAATGATCAAATACTGTTGTAAACCATGAATCATCATCATAACCCTGTAGCTGCTGCATAGAATCATCATGTATATGTACATAGACCATATATCATCTATCCATATCATCATAAGGTCCAACCATCTCATGTCCTATGGTTGACCTTGGTCAAACTAGGTCTAACCAGGTCAACATGACCAAATATAACTCAGACCATCATCGGAAGCTGCTGCAAAGTGTCAAAGGTTAATGCATGCTCTACAACTTATTCAAATAACAATTATAACACAAAGTAATCATTACTGGCGATCTAAATCCAAATATATAATGTCATTAATTATTATTATTACTCAGACTATACTTTCAAGATCATACTCACTTCATAGCTATGATCAATTTGCTAGTGAAGGGTGAAGGCTAAAATAACTGGCTAGGCTAAGGGATGACTTGACTGACTTAACTTTGCGACACTTTGGCAAAGGGAAAGGGAATACACACCATAGTATATATTGAATGAGCAACAACACAGGGAATGGCGGTGTCTCACAAATGGATGAGTTGTTCAAAGAGGGTTTATTCACCTTTAACAGATGCGCACAATCCATAATACAAATAAGGCCAGCAATTGTTTTGATATAGCATTTAAGTTCCATTGCTTTTTGGGCCTGAAGTTTCCATAGCCTTGGTATATGTGTGTTTATAAACACATTGCATAGATTTACATTTATTTTAGGCTTTCTGCTGCAGGTGTGTTTTTAAGGCACTTGTTTACCTGAGCACTTCTAGGTGTGTCATGGACAGCTTGTTTACCTAGGTATTTACATTTCCAAAAGATATAACATTTTATTTTCATGGCCATTTTCATTTGGCATGCCTTTCATTCATGTGTGTTTAGAAACACATTGCATGAATGGGCTTTTCATACAAGATATAGCATTTCATTTTCCAGATTTTGTATTCATGGCAGCACTAAAAGTTTCAGGTTTAGCCAACACAACTTTAGTGACTAGGGAGAATTCCAAGGAACTCCAACTCACCATAGGTAAGTTTTGTCACCAACTCAGAGCCGAGACACAATAAACAGGGAAGCTCATCCAATACAGAGGCTACAGTGGGGGAAAGTCCTCCATGCCACTAGTCAAGTAGTAAGTCAGGGTGATAAACTAAAAGGTAGGCAATGGATGGATGAAGACAATGAATAATGGAGCCCACACTAGCAAGCCAAGGTATGGTGGAATGATCACCTCTATTCTCCCTAAGGAGGGTAAAACCAATGAGTATGAATAGTGAACTTCTAAGTCTGAGTAGGGACAATATAATATATATAATAAGATCAACTAGGTCCACATTTCTATATGATTGCCAGATCATGACACTAAGTGCTAAGACATACTATAAGAATAAGTATAAAAGCAATATAACCATAACACAATGATATACCTGCTGAGTCATATACCTGAATGCTCATCAACCTGTACCATCATCTGTCCTCTGAAACTGCTGCTGTAACTCTGGGCACTACTGACTGCTCTGTACCAATGGTATAATGGTTACATCGGTCATCTCTCTGAGTGTCCTGAGACTCAGTCATGGCATGGGGAATACAACTGCTGTCCAAAAACTGATAGTGATCCAATATAGATGCTCATCTCAGCATCTCAAATGTAAGGGAACTGGCTGAATAGTGTACTGGCATCAGAAAAATAATGTATGGTAGCCCGGCTACTATATATGTGATAACAGGTCTTTAGGAAGTAGATCCAAGTTCTGTGAGAGAAGTCATCAATGAAGGAAGGAAGCATAGTACATGCTTCCTAAGAATGATGCTTTTGAAATTGGTCCACATACATCCGAATGCACTAGGTCTAGAATCCCCTTAGACCTATGTTCACTGCTTAGGAAGGCAACCTTAGCATCCTTGTCAAGCGCAGACCCTTTGCATACTCTCTGTTGCTTAGTGTTGAACTCTAGAAGAGTTGTGACTATCTACCTTAGAGTAGGCAATGCACTATGATGTAGGTGCCCCTTCCTCTTATGCCACAACTCACACAACTTGTCAGTGTTGTGAACTAGGGCTCGAATAGGTTCAGCGCGTAACCTGTATAAGTTGCCTTCCCTAACCCTAATCACTTGTGTTGAATATGGCCTAGACCCCTTCGATCTTATAAGGACCTGTTGGTTCTTAAACTTTACTGCAAAGCTCTTTCTTTCATAACTGAAATTGTAAGCACGTTTTCCTTGACATACTATGATGCATAGTATACGTGCTTATGACCCTTTACCCTTCTTCTTGTCTAAACACTATGATGCATAGTATATGTGCTTTTGACATGCGAAGCACTTGATTTTACTCTATCCTTCTCCCCTTTTTACGAGGTTGACTCCACACTCTTTCCCTTACCCATGTTGCATCCTACCCTTGTTTGTTTGACCAAATAGGGCATGGTCATTGTCACCCCCCTACTTCCTAGCCTTTGACTCCATCCCAATCTCCCCGTAGATATAGTCATCCCACAATCTTTCAGAGGAGGGAAGATTCTATTCAGCACAAACACCCTAGACAAATATTTACCATCGAGATGAGAACCCATTTAGTGCTCGATTCAATAGTTCTTTATCTTCAACCTTCACCCCATCTACTACATGCTGATCATGAATTTGTGAGGCCTTCTTTTGCTACCTAGAAATTGTGTCTAATATGGTCATCTCTATAGATCTGAGTCTAATATGCAATATTATCTTCCTGTTTATGTTCTCGCTCTAGTTAGGGCTAATCAGGGCATCAAATATATCATTCACCATCTTCGTCTCGGATATGAGGGATCAAATAATCCTTTATAGAATCCATGATCATACAAACTTATCGAGTATGACTTGTTGTAAAGTTGTATAGCCTGTTATTATACAAACATGTAGTGCAACCTCTTCTATATGACCTGATGTTGCAAAACTTCATTCTAACAGATGCACTATGCTCTCTCTTCCGATCATTGTCGTTGTCTAACAAAATTGTGTTTGAACTATCTATCTTGACCTATCTTTATACTTGAGTTGTGTTACCTTTCAAATTAGCAGTACTGAATTAACATCACAATGTGGTATGAATGCTAGTGAATGGTAAGCACGTGGGAGAGGTCTAGGCCCAAATGTCACCACAACCCAGCCTCTCAATTTCTTTGGGTAACTCTTAAACCCAAGGGAGAGCCCTTAAAGATACCTGCCAGCACTAATACATGCAAATATCATTCTACAACCTTGTAGCTAGATCAGTGCCTTATATGGAGTCAACAATGAATAATATAGACACATAAATCAGAATAAAGGAGTTAATTCAGTTTATTAATCAATATGACAACTTTCAATATATTTCATGAATCCCCATGAAAGGGTTTCACACCTCCCAAGGAAATACCTCAGAAAGGTGCAGTCTGAAGGGGAGAGGTCTAAGTGTCCTAGGGTGCACCTTTTGGCCCAATCAGAGCGGCAAAATACCTAGCAGAAATCTTAATTCAACAAGTTCACGCTTCCCAATGCACTAAGGAAAAATGGGGCGCCCTTCAAGATCTATGGATAAATCCACTAGGGCGAAATTGATGGGTGGACCAGAATTTCCAAATCGCAAATATTTTTTATTTTTTGAATTTATTCGAATTTTTAGGGCTGTTTTGACAATATATGAATTTTAGGGGTTTTTAAAATAAAATATGGTGACGCCCTTAGAGATCTATGGATAAATCCACTAGGGCAAATTTTTAGGGTGGATCAGAAAAACAAACTTGCAACTATTTTTGGAGTTATGAATTTATTTAGAGTTTTAGGGTGTTTATGCATAAAGGTTGCAACAAAATAAAATACATATAAAATTGATGAAGACAAGAGTATTTTAATGACAAGAAAAGGAGATATTATTTTTGTCTCAATCCCTAGGGAATCACCTAGCAACCTCTAGGATTCGGTAGGAGAGCCTAACTAGGGAAAATGAAGAAGTCCAAGGCCCCAAATAGCAATAGAGAACTCCTATGGAGAACATTCCCTTCATACAAAGTTGACAAAATGTTGACAGAAAGCCCTAACAATTTCGAAAAATGCACCATAAAAGCACCATTTAACCTAGCTAGGAGCATAACTTACCAACATCCAATAAGAAGTGAGCAAAGAAAAGCCTTTAGGTCACACTTGTGCACGAGTTCTTCCAACTAGTCTAGCATCAACCATTTGCATGTGTAAAATGAAGCCCTAGAACATTCCTTCATCCACCTTCAAGCCAAAAGAAGCATCTCAAGAGAAGTTTGCATCACATTAATGACTCGTAGAGTAGGAGAAAGAGAGTAAAAAACATATTTCAACCTTTGTCTTATCATTTTACAATGAGGTGAGGTGATCTATTTATATGATTTCAACCTCAACCTTTTTAATTTTTTGAGCCTACAAGTCAACATTAAATTAGAATATTTTTAGGGTAAATCCCCCACAAGTTAGGGAATAAGCCCTAAAATAGATATAAAATAGCAAAAAAGACTAAAATGAAGGCATAACTTGATGAAATAGTGAGCCAACGGGGGACGTCATGCCCCAACTAACCCCAAAATTATGCTTATCCCTCAACGCCCCTATTTCCAAGCTTTTAGGCTCAATGGTGGAACCGTGGAAGGATGACGTCATAGGGAAAAGCACTAGCGGAGGGGTTTTTGAGTGCTAGAATTAGGTCCAAGTGGGTGAAGGAGGTGTGCAAGATAGGGGACAACCACCCTTTACAAGACGCAATCACCTCTACATAACAAAACCAAGGTGGTCATGTGCCCTAGTGGGTCACCCCTAGAAGCCCCGAACACCAACCCATGGGCTTAAAGCCCTGCATGGTGGGGAGTCGGGGACATCCACACACCGAAGGGGAAGTCAGTTGCACCACAAAGCCAAGTACTTCTAAGAGTGAAACCAAGGAGGCCGCCCATGACCAATCCAGGGGAACAACAACCTTTAATCCGATTATCCATACAATACATCTCACTTTGGCATTTACGAAAAAAAAATTGGACCTCTTGCTCTAGGTTAGGCCCTGCTGGAGTACTACAGCAGCTCTGAGGCGTAACAAGTTGAAACCCTAATCTACCAAAACCATAACCTCTCAATGAGATGTAGGGATGAGATTAAATCTAAGTCACTAATGTATTAAGCACACTTTATTAGACTCAACAACTAAATATAAGACTTCATTTTTTCCTAACGTGAATTACAAAATAGAATTATCTTGAACTACTTCCAACACGTTCATACTGAACCTGTGCAGAAGTTCCTATCCAACCTATATTATTCAACAATATTTAGATATTGTTACCAATTTCATTTACATGGCTTTTGTCCTTAAAACTGGTGGTTTGATTAACTTTGAAAAATCCTCCATAGTCAAACTAAATATATTATCAACAACTGACCCATTAAAACCATGCTAAACCAAATTGTTTACCAAAGAAACTAAAGAATAACAAGAGCCAGTTCTATGATTCGAATGATATTCTCCAGCAGCATAGGGTCCACCCAAAATCCCTCTAGAATTCTTAATGAAGAATTCCACCTGCATCATGATCGATCTTGGTGCCTAGCTTAACAAGGCCACATCACTATATAAAACTCCCATCAAACTACATGTCATTATTAATAACAAACCATTTAATTGTTCTTTCTTTAATGATTGCATCATCCTGTGATCCATCTTCAAACACCAAACAAAGAAAGGTCGGGAAATAGGAAGCTTGAAAGCTGAATTCATTAAAGCTCAGAGTATTGAAATAGGTACAATTGAACTCTCATTTTCCTTTACATATTCAACAAATAACTTGCACAAGAACATATCACATAGATTTATATCCCAAACAAATAAAGCATTGGCATTAACAGAAAAGATTAAGACCAAAATTAAGAAATCCATTGAGAGCTAAATTGAAGAAAATTGCAATATTTTGCAACAATCACCTACCATTGGACTGAATAAATGTTAAATAAATGTTCATCCACACCCAAATAAGGAGGACAAAAAGATAAAATTGGTTTAGAATAAATAGGTAAGGCTTACCTCATATTGTTGCAGCAATTGATGCACGGTTCTAGGAGCAGTAGTATGAATGTCTTTGATGATAAAAGGAACGTTTTGTCTCAACAAAACATCCCCAGACTTTATGGGCTCAGTAGGAGAGAATGCCTGAAATTATTCCACATTTGAAAACAAATTTGATTCTAGCTTCTGAAACATGAATTCATATATCATAATTCTGTATAACTCTTCAAGTGTTTCTCTTATTCAACAGCTAATGAAAATTAGGTTTACTAATAACTAGTGCCTTGCATAACACAGCTAAGTTCATGTTTAAAGCAGTACAAAAACAAATTTAACTCACAGTTACCTGGCAACGAGCATCATTCAGACTAAAAGTAAATTTTATGTGTCTTTTCAGCCTTAGTAGTAATGAAAGCGCGACAGCAACATGGCATTCAGTCTGGAATTCGATCAACACAAAATTAACATTATTAATTAAAAATAAAAACAAAAAATAAGCTATGTCTGTGGATAAATATTCCCACAAAACAGGTACAGCTTTCCAGTGTTCAGGTTGTATCCTTTCATTGAGATTCCATATAGCAGTATTGAAAATAATTGGCCTTCTATAATATTGAATTGTATGCATCAAAAATTACATTATACAATTACAGAGTTTATCAAATGGAGAGGGAACAAAAATTACCAGCCAAAAGGCATCGAGAAAACAACAAAGTAAAAGATAGTCTATAGTCATTAAGCTATGAAAGGCCCTTTCTTATTTATTTTAGCAATGTGTTCCAAACTTCAAATTAATTAACGTTTACCAAACTAATTTTACTCCTTCAATTGATTTGGTGGACTAACTCTTACAAAAAATGTCCTTGTGAACTTAAAAAAAGAAAAGAGCAACATTGATGAGAGCTACAGAATGTGTATAAAAGGAATAACATGAGTAACAGACAGCATGAAAACAGTTGTCTCATAGCCAGGAATGTGAATGACACATCATTAAAATATACAAAACCTGACCACTGTTTTACCAAGGGGTGCATCAGATTAATTAATGTTTACAAGCTAATTTACTCCAATTGATTTGGAGGACCAACTCTTAAATTGGTGATATTGTTGAAAGCTACAGAATGTTTGTATAAAAGGAATAACATGAGATTAAAATATACAAAACCTGTCCACAGTTTTACTAAGGGATGCATCGGATTAATTAATGTCCTCCAAAGAGGTTTTACACCATAGATTAACTTTAATGAACTCTAAAACTGAAATCAAGTTATATATGATTAGTGAATACCAAACTTGGCTTATTAAAAATTAATCTCTCTCAGGAACAAAAACCCCTTTGAGAATGTCTTATATACACTCGTGAATCAGCTCGTTTTTTCTGAAATGTGTAGCAAATAATGTCTATTTCATGTTTGTCTAATTTTCAAAGGAAGCTCCATTTCACTTTCAGGGCTCCCCAAAATTGAATTATTTTAAGAAAATGCTAGTTTTGGCTGATGCTATACAAAACTAATATGCACAAACTAACAAACATGGCAAGGACAAAGCTTCCATGGGTGGTCTCAAGGATACAATGTATTGCTTGCGAAAAGAGGTAAAATCTAAGAGAGCCATGGGTATTGCTAAACTAAATAACCAAACACAAACTCGATGATTTTTAATGATGCCTTCAACTTGCTGGATAATGCACATAACAATAGAATAAATTGCAAAGCAGCCAATTGAGAGAAAACCAAACAAACGACATTAATTTCATTTTTAAAAGTACATTAATAAGTAAATACATGAAGAGATGACTCTTCATACTCCCATAATGAAAAAACCAATTAAATACTTAACCTAAACTAGTCATAGTGCACTTTCTAACGTACCTATCTAGACCTATGCTGTTGGGAGCAGGGAGCGGCAAGCAGCGAGCGGGAGCGGAGCGAAAAGCGAAATTTTCAAAAGCTCCTGTTTTGGGAGCGTTTTTATATGATATATATTTTAATATATTTTGATGGATTTATATCTAAAAAACATGTAGGATTTTGAATTAGCTATAGAAAACATGGATTAAACCATATAACATCAATAATCTAGTAGTTATAACTTATATCATTATCATCAAATGATCAACCATTACAACTTTTATAGGAGCTTGGCAAAGAAGGGAGGTACCATAACATTGTCATCAAATGATCAACCTAGGACAGGAGATTTTAGTATAGTAGGGGTAGGGACCATTAACTACACACTCTAACACCCTCCCTCCACATCCAATTGCTTGTCATAAAAACATAACTTGTACAAATTGTCTATAGTCAGCCTCTGAGTTGTGCTACGAATCAGCAACTGGAAATGACAATAATTGAAATCTACATCCTTGGATCCTCCTTTCTCCAGAATCTCAAAAAATCAAATTTGAGTTTGTCACCAATTGAAAGGTAATTTTGATTACATGGCATGTAACCGGCATCACTCGTACTAAGTCACCTCACCAACCACCAGATCAACCACTGACTATTCAGATGGATAAGAATAAATGTTCACTGAAAATTTTACCCTTCCTACTGCAGATGTAGAAGCTGATATCAACTCCGAAAAGCTGCTCATTTCTACATCTAGGTACCAAAGTAAACCAGACTGCAAGAACCAGACCTCTAGCATCTACTATGGGCCTGTGAAGAGCCTCATCCACCTCTGTAAATTTGCCCCTCCTGTCGCTGGTCCACGCCTACAAATTTCCCTCCTCGTAACTAATCCATAAATACAAACTGTACCTCTCTACAACTGTTTACATCTAAAGAACAAACCTAATCACTTTGGTTCTATCCTAGATAAATTAAATTCTCCTGTAAAAGCACTGAGCAGTAGAACTCATTGAGGGAGCATAACACTAGTTCTACTCCAAGTCCAATTGCAAGCGAAAGCGAAGTTCAACAAATCTCAAACCCCAAGAAACCCCTGTTAAAGTTTGTGAACAAAATTACTAAAAACAAGAAAAATAATAGTGGGGGTTGTGAAGAATGGATGTGCACATTGTGCAACCATGTGTTTCAGGGAAGCTACACTAAAGTGTGGCATCATCTTCTATCTCTACCTGGTGATGGGGTTAAGGCTTGCTCATGTGGGCTTGAAAAAAGGATGGAGATGACCAAACTTCATATGGTTGCCACAGGTGTTAGTGAGACAAATTTGGATAGTGACCGTCCTTTTAAAGTACCTAGAATTGTACCATCCTCCACTAATAGGCAAGATTCAGTGAATCAAAGTCAGTTAAACCAGCTTGAATCTGAGGGGGGTTCTACTTCTGAGAGGAGTAAGAGGTCTCCTAGTGTTGTTGCTGAACAAATTCGTAAAATCTACAATGTGGTGCATAGGGATGAGGCTGATGATGTTGTAACTGGTTATTTTATGGCAAATGGAATTTCATTTAATGCTACACGTTCACCATATTACAAAGAAATGGTGAAAAAAATCATAGCTTCTGGGACAAGTTACACACCCCCAAGTTACAACAAAATGAGGAAATCATTGCTAGATAAGGGGGTTACAAGAATGTAGGGGCTTATGGGTGACCTCAAACAGTCTTGGATTCTTTCAAGGTGTTCAATAGCCATGGATGGTTGGACAGACATTCAACAAAGGCCATTGCCGAATATTATTGTCACATCTCCAATAGGGCCCTACTTTTTGAGAGCAATTGATTGCAATGGAAAATTGAAAGATGCTACCTTCATGTTTGAAATTTTGAAGGATGCAATTGAAGAGGTTGGTCCTTCGAATGTAGTACATGTAATCACAGATGCAGCACCTGCTGTAGAGCAACGGGATTGATGATCCAAAGTCGTGTTCATGATCCAAAGTCGTGTTCATGCAGCGGGATTGTTCTGTTCATGCCCTTAACAATGTCCTCAAAGACATTGGCAAAATATCTTGGATTTCAAAACTCATATCAGATGCGAGAGAGGCACAAATGTTCATTTGCAACCACCATGCCTCATTAGCAATCTACAGGATGAAATAAAGTTAACATTTTTTGAAGCCTGCAGAAACAAGATATGCCACATACTTCATTCTTTTAGAACGTATGGTTGAGGTGCATGCATCTTTGCAAGCCACTGTTGTTGCACAAGAGTGGAATGCATGGTCCATAGTCCGAGTCTAAATCAGCTCAAGATAAGGGATATGCTTCTTAATGAAGATTGATGGGCTGAGTGTAGATATGTTGTTTCTTTCACATCCCCGATTGTGGAATTGATTAGGTATGCAGATTATGATTCCCCTAGTCTCGGGGAAATATATGAATGTATGGATTGCATGGTGGGCAAAGTAAGGCACATAATTCGTCAGAGAGACCCCTCTTTGGAGTTTTTCCAAGAAATACATAAGATAATAGAGAAGAGATGGAGCAAAATCAATACCTCTCTTCACATGGTTGCATATGCCGTTAATCCAAAGTGGTATATGGAGAGACCGAATAGAGTTCTACGCATTGATGATGAAGAGGTAAAAGATGGGTTTCTTGATGCCATAAGCAAAATGTATACCCCTGATGAAGAAAATGTTATGCGGGAACAATTTATTGATTTTGGTCCCCCTGCTTTCACTCAAAATGCAAAGAGGGACATCAAGATTTATGCACAAAAGAATCCCATTGGATGGTGGAGAATGTATCGAGCGAAAGTTTCAGAGCTTCGACATCTTGCTTCACGTTTGCTATCTCAAGTTGCTAGTTCCTCAGCAGCTGAAAGGAATTGGTCCACTTATAGTTTCATCTACTCTGTTAAGAGGAACAAGCTTACCTCTAAGAGAGCAGAGAAATTGGTTTATGTGCGTAATAGTCTTCGACTTTGTTCAAGGAAGCTACCCGAGTATTTAGTAGGTCCTGTGGCACGGTGGGATGTGGATGCTGAAGATGTTGCTCAGATTGATGAAGATAAGGATAACCCTTCACCAAATGCAGGCTTGGTTGGAATACCCTTAGATGACATTGTTGATGTATATGTAACTTCGGAATGTATTTCATATATGTATATTGTATTCCTATAGAGATGTTATTATTCCTCTATACGGAAGTGTCGTCATTTATATTGTAAGCGTCGTAACTTATACTTGATGGGTTATTAGACCACCTTGATGGGGTCAGCCCTGTATAAGTCATGTGGGTTAAAGGGTTATTAGACCACCCTATTGCGGGTCGGCCCTGTCAGTATTATATTATGTGATTAAGTTGAGGCCGACCTAGTAAGGTTATTAGGCAAGTCAAGTCATATATAAATAGAGTGCGGGAGGCACTCTATTTGATCATTCACTTTCTCACATATACACTCATTGGAGAGTGGCGCACTAGCGGAGGAGGAGAAGCTACGGCTAGGAGACTATCTCTTATGCTTGGGTTTTGTATCATTGCTCTATCTAATCTCTGAGGAAGTTATTGGGGTTTTTCACCTTTATGGTTTTCCCCAAGGAAACTCTGTGTGTCTATTGTCTCTTGCGATTGTTTCTTGTGATTGATATGTTGTACATGTTATTCTCTAAGATAAGATCCTAGATCATATTGAATTGATGCTCAAAAATTAACATGGTATCAGAGCTAACCTGAGAAGAAGACACTATGCAGTTGCGGAAGCTAGGGCTTCTTGTTTTTTGGGTTTCTCTCCACAGATCTTGAAAGGCAGGAGGCTAGATTGACTCTCCTCAACAAGGCACATCTTTCTGTCTAATCAGAATTCAATTCTAAGCACTTTCAGTTTTTGACCCTAAAAATTAGGGTTTCCACAAAAAGTGGAATTTCTAAAATCTGAGACCATGGCCGGAAGCTCCTTGGAAAAATCGAAGTTTAGAGCTTTGGATCGAACTTTTTGGTTGGGTGAAGCTCCGGGAAAATCAAACCCTAGTTTGGGGTCCTATCCAGTGAAGCCGAAAATTAGGGTTTTTGCAAAAGTTGGAATTTCTGAAATCTGAGACCATGGCTGGAAGCCCCTCTGAAAAATTGAAGTTTAGAGACCAAGATCGAACTTTTTGGTTGGGTGAAGCTCCAGGAAACTCAAACCCTAATTTAGGGTCCTCCCTAGTGAATCCGGAAATCAAAAAGGCAATTTTGAGGGGTGAAACTTTGCAGTTTTCAAATTCTGAGTATACCAGCTTGATCAGCTCATCAAGGCACATCTTTCTATCCTCTCAGAAGTTTGAAATTCAAAGTTTGAATTTTTAGGGTTTCTCTGACAAACGCTAATCCAACTCCAGATCCAGTTTTTAGCAAACCAAGTGGTAAGACCTAAATCTTTTATTTCCATTTGAAGTTTCTCATTGAAAATGTCTCACCACACCAAGCTTGAGGATAAGCTTGAAGGGGTTGATAACTTCCAAGCCTGGAAGTATAGGATTGGGTTAATCCTAGAAGAGAATGAGTTGGACACTTACATAAGTGAAGAGATTCCAGTTCCAGAGGGAGAAGAGGCCAAGGCCTTACACAAGAAGAACTTGGTCGAGGCTAAGAGAATCATTGTTGATTCTATCAAAGACCATCTCATACCACATGTGTCATCTCTGAAGACACCCAAGGAGATGTTTGATTCCTTGACCAAGCTATTTGAAGGAAAGAACATAAATCAGAAGATGACCTTGAGGAATCAATTGAAGAATATCAAGATCCGGAATGCAGAGACTATGCAGTCTTATTTCTCAAAGGGTCTTCCAGATAAAAGAACAACCTGAAGCTATGAGAGAAGATATAGAGAATGGAGAAGTGGTAATGACCACTCTTAATGGCCTTCCTAGATCATGGGATTCCTTCATCCAAGGAATTTGTGCTAGGAAGAAACTTATCTCATTCAGTAGGCTGTGGGAAGAATGCTCACAGGAAGAAGCTCGAATTATAGCTCAAGAAGAGAAGATGGAGAATGAAGTTCAAGCTCTCACAGCCCACACCAAGAAGATGACACTTTTCCTAAGATTGTCCTAAGAACAAAAGGAACAACAACAACTACTACTACAAGCAATCTGACAGGTATGTTTTGAAATCTGTTCATGATTAAGTTTATAATATGATTGTCTTCATGTTATTGAGTTTAGTAAAAATCTTGTTTAATTTTAGACTTGTCCTATCACCCTAGTAAAAGTATGAATGCATGATGGAAGACATTCATTGATTAGGGTTATGACACTTATGATTGTACTAATACATTGTGGTGTTGTATGAGGATAATGTTATCCACTAACATGAAGGTACAAATCAAGTTCTAGATCAAGACCATGGTGACATGAAGACAAAGACTCATCCATAGTCATGGATCACATAGAGGTATGTATATTTTGGTTCTCCAATGGTTAACTTATGAATTATTCAGGTCATTGAAGAGAACAAGAAAACATTGCTAGACATAACTAGCAAATATGATGAATAGGTATGTTTTCCTATATCAAGTTAGAATCCTACTATATGTTAGGATCTTATACTTTTGTATATGATTATTCATGAAGTTAGAAATTTAAGTAATCAAGGGTTTATGCATATTGTGTCTCTTACCTTGATTGATGATATGACTAACCAGAAGAGTCCTATGGTCAAATAAGAATATGCAAAAGTAAAAGAAGTACTCCCTGAAACCTTGAATACTAATGCTTATTATCTGTGTTTAAAATGATCATGACTATACATGTTTAAGATTATTTTGTGTTGAGATTATACTAATGAATGTATGAGATCTTGAGGATGGCACAATCATGACACTAGTGCACACTTAAGCATGCATAGTGGTCCAGGATGAATATAAGTTCAAGGACAGGTAATCTAGGAAGCAAAGATCAAGAGGGAGCACACTCCGGTAGTTCCTGCAAGGAAGCAAAGATTGAGAGGGAGTTCACCCAACAAACAAACAAAGATAAGTATTTGAATTGTCATTTCTTGTATATTTGATTGTTTAAATAATATTGTTCAATGATGTATATACTTATGTTCCTAGACTTAGGTTGTGTATCATGCATATTGGAATAATTGCATTAATGAACAGTATGCCACTAATATGCATGTAATTGGTAAGTGGCCTATGGCACTGTACAACATTCCATTGCTACTTATCTAGAATGAAACCTCTTTGCTGACATGTTGGGAGTTGTGCACACTCTTAACAATGTTCTGGTAGAGATTGGAAGGCATCTAGAAAGTTATAGGATATGGATAAATGTTGTATTGAAGCATTGGCTAAATTAATTGCATGACTGTATGACATATTTCTTTATGTGTAAGAATTTGTTCTGAAAACTATGAGATGTTTCTAATCATGCAATTTAACTTGTCTTGTAGGAAAGATCGTATACCATCACCTACAAAAAAAGGACTACAACATTTACTCCAGCAACAAAGCTATCTATTGAAGAATCTGAAGTTCCCAGGATCCGGGATGAAGTAATGATCGAAGAGTACCAGTCGATCATGAAGAATGATGTTTGGGATGTGGTCCCAAGACCTGAAGGGAAGTCTGTTGTTACTTCCAAGTGGATCTATAAGATCAAGTATGTTGCAGATGGTAGCATAGAGAAATACAAAGCGAGGTTTGTAGCTCGTGGCTTCAACTAGAAAGAGGGAATAGACTATGAAGAGTCTTTTGCTCCTATAGCCAGATACACTTCCATCAGATCAGTACTTGCTCTAGCTGCAGTGATGAAATGGAAGATACACCAGATGGATGTCAAGACAACTTTCTTGAATGGTGTAGTCGAGGAGGAAGTGTATGTGGAGCAGCTACTTGGTTTTAAGACACATGACAGGAAGTCATATGTGTGCAGGTTGAAGAAAGCCTTGTATGGCTTGAAGCAAGCTCCTAAGACTTGGTATGGTAGGATAGACAGCTTTCTATCCAGTTTGGGCTTTACCAAGAGTAAAGCGGATTCCAACCTTTACTACAAGGTTGAGGAAGGCAATCCAGTGATACTACTTTTGTATGTGGATGACCTGTTTGTTACAGGTGATGATAAATTGATTGCCGAGTTCGAGATGAAGGACTTGGGGATGATGCACTACTTTCTAGGCATGGAGGTGTGGCAGAGTGCAGATGGAATCTTCCTTGGACAAGGGAAGTATGCAGTAGAGATCCTGAAGAGGTTCAGGATGATGGACTGCAAGGCCATGGCCACACCTATGGCATCGAACCCGAAGCTTCTGTGTGATACTTCATCTGATCTAGTTGATGTCACTGTGTATCATCAGATGATTGGATCCTTGATGTACCTGACAAACACAAGACCAGATATTTGCTTTGCGGTGAACACATTGAGCCAATTCCTGACAGATCCGAGAAGTGTTCACCTGGTTGATGTAAAGCATATTCTGAGGTACCTGAAGGGTACAGTTGATTATGGGCTCAAGTATGATACGAATCAAAAGTTTAACCTGGAGGGTTATGTTGATTCAGATTGGGCAGGCAATGCTGCAGATAGGAAGAGCACTTCGGGGTGCTGCTTCAGTATGGGATCAGGTGTGATCTCTTGGTTTAGCAGGAAGCAGTCCTGTGTAGCACTGAGTACAACCGAAGCAGAGTATGTTGGAGCTTGTTCGGCTAGTTGTGAGGCAGTATGGCTGGGGAAGCTGCTGTCTGAGCTATTTGATCTCCCGTTGGATGCTACTGGTATCTTTTGTGACAACCAGATTTGTGTGAAGTTGTCTGAGAACCCGGTGTTCCATGACAGGTCGAAGCACATTAAGATCAAATATCACTATATCAGGGGTATGGTGCAGAGAGGAGCAGTGAAGCTCCTGTATGTTGCGACTAATGAGCAGGTTGGAAATGTGTTGACGAAACCACTAGCCAGAGTGAAGTTTGAGTACTTCAGAGAGAGGCTTGGTGTTCTTCAGATAGAAGATACTTCGAGGAAGAAGTGATGGGACACATCTACAGGAGCCATTCCAAGCATGGTGAGAGGAGGATCCTTCCCATGGCTGTGGATGTAAGCGTTGTGTGATGAGCATCAGGACGATGCTTCAGTTACTGCTTGATATGATTAGTTGGATCATGTATATGTATATGCATCAGTTGGATGCTTGGTATGATCAGTTGGATCATGTATATGTATATGCATCAGTTGGATGCTTGATATGATCAGTTGGATCATGTATATGTATATGCATCAGGAAGATGCAGTGATGATGATCAGGAGGATCATGTGAGATGAGTATCAGGATGATACTCTGGATGATATGCATCAGGATGATGCTATGATGATGATCAGGATGATCATATGTGATGATATGTATCAGGTGGATACATTGCATAATCAGTTGGATTATGTGCGATAAGTTCCAAAGACACAGATGCACATGGGCTTTTCGGACATGGCTGTAGATGTGTTCTCCCATGGTCGCGATGTAATTGCCGGGCTTTTTCGACATGGTGGCAGATGTGTTCTCCCATGGTCATGATGTAATTGCTGGAGCCATTCTCACATGGTGGTAGATGTGTTCTCCCATGGTGCAGATGTAAGGCCTGGAGCCATTCTCACATGGTGGTAGATGTGTTCTCCCATGGTGCAGATGTAAGGGCTGGAACCATTCAAGCATGGTTGAAGTGTGTCTTCCCATGGCTGCGATATAAGTGCTGTGCCATTCCTAGCATGGTTGAAGTGTGTCTTCCCATGGCTATGGATGTAAGTGCGATGCCATTCTCGCATGGTGGAAGTGTGTCTTCCCATGGCATAGATATAAGCGTTGAGCCTTTCACGGATGGTTGAAGTGTGTCTTCCCATGCCGATGAATGTAAGTGCTATATGGTGTGCATCTGGGTTGTGCTTCGTGAACAATGTTATGATCAGTATGATACTCTGTGGCCGTGGACAGGTTGTGCGGTGGCATGTAAAAGGTCCTGGGAGATCCGATAGGTTGAGCTGTGTGCTCGTAATCAGTACTGGGATGCTCTTGCGAGGTTTTGTTGACGCACGTAATAAGTCCCGAGGATTCCACAGTATGGCCAGTGATGATGAAGACCTACAGGTGGTGGGCCTACATCCAGCATGAAAAAGGGCTGGCTCTGTAGAACTTCCTATGACGAGTAGATTGGAGATTGATTGAGATAGCAGCAGCAACGATGACGATGACCCAGTGACGATGATCCAGAGAAGAAGACTTGTGCTAGCAGATCTGTGTCGAGAAATACCTTCCTAGTTAAGAGGGAGTGTTGATGTATATGTAACTTCGGAATGTATTTCATATATGTATATTGTATTCCTATAGAGATGTTATTATTCCTCTATACAGAAGTGTCGTCATTTATATTGTAAGTGTCGTAACTTATACTTGATGGGTTATTAGACCACCTTGATTGGGTCAGCCCTGTATAAGTCATGTGGGTTAAAGGGTTATTAGACCACCCTACTGGGGGTCGGCCCTGTCAGCATTATATTATGTGATTAAGTTGAGGCCAACTTAGTAAAGTTATTAGGCAAGTCAAGTCATGTATAAATAGAGTGCAGGAGGCACTCTATGTGATCATTCACTTTCTCACATATACACTCATTGGAGAGTGGCGCACTAGTGGAAGAGGAGAAGCTGCTGCTAGGAGACTATCTCTTATGCTTGGGTTTTGTATCATTGCTCTATCTAATCTCTGAGGAAGTTATTGGGGTTTTTCACCTTTATGGTTTTCCCCAAGGAAACTCTGTGTGTCTATTGTCTCTTGTGATTGCTTCTTGTGATTGATATGCTGTACATGTTATTCCCTCAGATAAGATCCTAGATCATATTGATTTGATGCTAAAAAATTAACAGACATTGCATCTAATCTTGATGATGATGATGATGATGATGATGGTGACAGTGGAGGTGCAAAGCCTAGTGAGGCTCAAGCCTATATGGATAGCCTTGCTGCTGAAGATTGCACTTTGTGATCACCCTCATTATTATTTTCGGCCTCGTCCTTTGGACATTTTTCGATTGTGTACTACTTTGGTCATTTTGCCAACTTTTGGACCATATAGTACTTTGGGCATTTTGCCAAGTTGTTGACTATGTATTTGCTTTGGGCATTTTCATTTTACCAATATAAATATTAATGTGATGTGGATGACTTAAATTTGTGTTTTTTAAATTTAAATATTGTCTCTTCATTGTTCAATCATTTCAAAATATATGTAAGGATTAATTTAAATTACGAAACAATACGTAAATAGTATATCATTATATGTAAGACTTAGTTCTAGTTTTTTTTTAATATTTTTATTTCTTTAATATATTTTATTGTCGTTCCCAACCTGCCGTTTTCTGCAAATTTCGGGGAAACCTCTAGCCATATCCGAAACTTGTTCCCATGTTCCGGAAACTTGTGCAACATAGAAAATACACAATGGTACACTAACTAACCCGAGTTGTGGCTCATCAGGTCCCTCCTCATCTACGTATACATTTTGACATTCATTTTATTTTTTATGTTGTTTTTTTGTCTGTTTTCCTCAAAATGGTGGTGTTTGGTCAAAGGAGATCGTGGAAGCATCTCATTTTATTTTTTATGTTGTTTTTTTTACTGTTTTCCTCAAAATGGCGGTCTTTGGACAAAGGGGAGTGTGGAAGAATCTCATTTTTTAAGGGGATGTTCCACATTGTGTCCCCTTGCACACACTTAAAAGGGGACAAGGGAGAATGTCTCCATTGGAGTACCCACATCCCGGGAACATGGGGAGCACATCCCCAACCCTTGGAATATATTCCCATGTAACACTCGTTAGCAATTATTCTCTAGCACTACTGAGTCCAGATTCATTCTATCCAAATATTGTTTAATCACTGCAGTTGACCAGATTCAAATGTTGAATTCTTCACTATGATACATCCGAAATGCTCACACCAAAACATTCCTGTATATATCCATAGCAATCAAAATATTCAATGCAGGAAACCAAGCACTAGATCAAAAACATATAACGCATTCAAATAGTAATTAAACTCCTAATGTCTTCTATTACAGGGATATAATACACAATCAGCTCACATTTTGCTATGGCAAATTAGCAATAGCCTCTAATGATGCAACTGATCTGACCTTCAATTTCTGTAGATAGTCAACTGGAATGCGATTCATGTCACCAAGAGATTTAAAGTCTCCATTGGCTTGAAGCTTAACAGATTCAATATTAGCTCCCTCAATTTCCTGTATGTCGGCTTCTACAGCTTCAAGACCACACTTAATTATTGCTCCAAGTGGACCATCATAGATTAAATTCTTCATGCTAGCTTCAAGGATTCCAGCCCTAGGTTGCACTGTACGATTAATAGTTTGTACTAAATACAGAGGTTCATCTGGCACAGCAAAAGGAAGAGCAGCAAGAACTTCTGTACAATAACTGCAACCAATATGAAAGAGCCATTTTAACTAGTTATGTATGACTGAAATGTCCCTCCTATCTTTTGAGATAAAATAAATCATTCAATCATTGCAAATTGTGTTCCCGTGGCATATCCTTACACAAGAAATGGAAGTGATGAATTCTCCAAGCTCCCAGAATCAAACTTATGTATAAATGATGAAAGAAATTTGTTTCTAGAAACGCGGCTCCTTTGAATAAGACTGTAGACACGTGAAATTCCTATTTTTGCTGTAGTGCCTGTACTCAAATCATGATTACTATTTACATCTCCAGATAATTTACCAAGCACTGTACCAGAAGCCCCTGATTGTATGAATCTAAAAGACAACTCGATACCGTCTCCTATTCGACTCTCAAAAAATGAAGGATACCTGCAAAGACGTCTGTATAAATGAAAAAACAAGCACAAGTGTGTATCTCTGATAGAACGATAAAATGTGCACTAAGATGTTACCTACACAGCTACTCACATACTTTTCATTCATTTGCATTAACAGGGAGTGAGATATCTTTGAGTTCATTTCCTGCTCATCAACTTCTGAAGCTATCAAATATGGTACACAAGTCACGGGATGCACAAGACCTTGCCGAAGAACAATCTCCATGATCTGCTTCGGTAAAAGAAATAATACAATTTATTTCATGACACAATTTTCTAGCTTCTAGACAAACTTTAGATTCTATTGCCTACAAAGCAACAACGATGGATCAGGCAAAACCCAAAATTACAATGACAACATGAGATGAAAAGCATATATCAACTGAATAGTATGTTGTTTTACCTTGAGAGATGACTGCCGGACCTGATCATTCTTATCCAAGCATTTTTCCAAGATACTCTGCCAATGTAACTGAATTATCCCTCCAGAGATATTGCTATCACCCTCCCCAGCAGACACAGGAACTGCATCATTTTGCTTTCTACTCTTAATGTCACTACCAATATCGTTTACCCCCATTTGCTCCTCAACATCAACAAGATAGTCATAAAAGGTCCGCAAGACTTGAACCTGTTACATAAAATTAATCAAGATCAACACAAAATATTTATCCATGCAAAATCAAAAAGACAAAATAAAGGTACGATACCTTGATGCGTGTATCAGCATCAGAAGATAACGAAGCCTCCAAAATTTTCCTGATGTCCTTGTCCATCATATATTGAGGTTTTGCAATGCAAAAAAAACCCAAGGCCTGCATGCATTAAGGGAAACATTTAATATCATGCATTAAGGTATCCAAATATTGACTAGCCTTGCAACCAAAATCTCAATGAACAAAGAAAAACAAACTGAGTTATAATAATCACACAATAAGCATAACGAACAATCAAAAGAAATAACCTGTAAAGAGCGGGCCTTGACCACAATGTCATCCCGAGAATAATAATGTTTATACAAAGACAGAATTTCTTCAATGTTGGTATCTCCCTTATTCAAACGATCAATCAGTTCTGCTCCATAACGAACAAGCAATCCAAGACAGTAAAGGCATCGGAGGACATGCTGCAAAAAATAAAGTACAGATTATACAAAATGAGTCTTCATTATTCTACATATCAAGAAATTATCAGAATCCACTATCTGTTTTCTTCTTGTTCCTTCAATGATTGAATCCCTTAAACTACAAGTGCAAACGATGGTATGTTTTCGGTATAATGTCCAAGTAAGTTTTAATGTGACCTGCAAGAAAAATGAAAGCTGTTTGTTTCTTTGTGAAGCCTGATTTAAAATCCAAATCCTAGAACAAAAGAATCCTCAAACCCAATCATATAACATCCTAGGTTCCCACGAGTCAACTCCAACACCTTCATATAAGCATCCAATCTACACTGCACTATCTAGGGTCCAATGCCCTTCTCCAAGATGCAAAACATTCCTCCTATTGACTGGGGCATTCTCCAAGCAAGCAACCATCTCCATCTGGCCATCACATAGAACCTCACTGGAGTTGTCAAGGGATCTCCAACGCCCTTGGGAAGAATATGATGCAAATACCCAATCGAGGACAAGCAACCACTGAGTAAACCGTATCCAATGTGCAAATCCATCACAGACCAACACCAATGTGCAAATCCATCAAGGAAAATGCAAGGTCCCCCTATGTTCTAACCACTTGTCTTACCCTACAAAAATAATTGTGGAGGCATCTCCACATAAATGGGTGTGCATCTTCACATACGAAAAACTAGGTGTAGCATAACTAGACACGAATACCCTAGGGGATTCCAAATCTTAGAGGAAGGATGACCAAAACAAATTCTCATAAACAATAGATTAGAACTCTCAAACCCAAATGATATGACTTTCTAGGAGGCCACAAGCCAACCCCAAAGCCTCCATATAAGCATCCAAGCTACCCTGCACTGTCTAGTGTCCAATGCCCTTCTCCAAGATGCAAAACATTCCTCCTATTGACTGAGGAATTCTCCAAGCAAGCAACCATCTCCATGTGGCCATCATGTGGAGCCTCACTAGAGTTGTCAAGAGATCTCCAATGCCCTTGGGAAGAATATGATGCAAGTACCCAATCAAGGCCAAACAACCACTAAGTAATACGTATCCAATGTGCAAATCCATCACAGACCAACACTGATGTGCAAATCCAAGCTATGTTCTAAACACGTCTTACCCTACAAAAACATTTGTGGAGGCATCTCCACACAAATGGGTGTGTATCTTTACATTGACACATACCAAAAACTAGGTGTACCATAACTAGACACGAATACCCTAGGGGTTTCACAATCTTAGTGGAAGGATGACCAAAAATTATTCTCATAAACAATAGATTAGAATCCTCAAACCCAAATCATATGACCTTCTAGGATCCCACGAACCAACTCCAAAGCCTCCATATAAGCATCCAAGCTACCTTGCACTGTGTAGGGTCCAATGCTCTTCTCCAAGATGCAAAACATTCCTCCTATTGACTGGGGCATTCTCCAAGCAAGCAACCATCTCCATGTGGTCATCATGCAGAACCTCACTAGTGTTGTCAAGAGATCTCCAACGCCCTTGGGAAGAATAAGATTCAAGTACCCAATCGAGGCCAAACAACCACTGAGTAAGTCGTATCCAATGTGCAAATCCATCATATGTTCTAAACACATGTCTTACCCTACAAAAATATTTGTGGAGGCATCTCCACACAAATGGGTGTGTATCTTCACATTGACACATACCAAAAACTAGGTGTATCATAACTAGACACAAATACCCTAGGGTCTTCCCAATCTTAGAGGAAGGATGACCAAAAGACGTTCTCATAAACAATAGATTAGAATACTAATGTTACATCATCTTATCTCATAGTGTACTCTTCAAAAACTATCCCCATTCTCATCAAGATCAATCTCAATTCCCCTAAATGAAGTAATGAAGGCTCGTCCACAATGTTGCCACCATGGCAATTCCTTTGGAACCTACCCTAACTTAAGGGTACATTTTATCGATGTTCTCTTAAATTGTAAATTCCTATTTTGCATCAATTTGTGTTAACCTCATTTAACATTTAATCTACTTTATTCATAGTGTAGCTTTTGGGATTAAACATATATTTCATTATAAATATATGTTTTTAATTTAATACTACATGGTGTAATGACAATTTTCTCGACTCTCGCTTTTTAATTCAATTTCCTACCCTTGACCACTATCTCCCTTTTTTTAAAATCAATGTTATCAAACTTGATCAAGACATATTCACTCCATAGAGTTTGAATAGGTTTGGGACCAAACTGATATGAATCAAGTCGATTCCACTGACAAACTCGGTATGGCTTGATCAAGTTAGTGTCCAACATAGCCAATTCAAAAAATATCGATGATTCATTCAATTCAAACAATAGTGGATGACTTAGATGACTTCAAGATGAATTTGTGGACCCTAATGCTAGCAACATGGATACCTATTCAACAGCCCAATCAACAAGAAAAAAAGGTCTTTTTCACTTGTGTTAACCAAAAGTTTTGACACTTGAAATTTTTCATCAAAAGCTTCCTATTGTGCCTCTCATGCTCCCCATATTATATGAACCTTGAGGTTCACCTTTTCGTGATAAAGATTCTGTGAGAGTTGGAGGTCTTCTTCTAGCTCACTTACACTATCTCATTTTGATTTTTCCATTTATATGGGTATTGTTTTGGAGACTCTTGTGACTATCAAAAAAGGACACAATATTTACTACGAATATTAGTTATCTTGGGAAGAATTGTGTAGCATTTGGTCTTTCCTAGGGATTCCAATTGGGGTGGTCAAATTAGATTAGTGGAGCAGCATTTGGCCTAGACCATATAGATTAGCTTTGATCTTTCGTTCTATAGGAGTGGCCTGTGCACTACCATTATGTATCGCCACTTATGTACTGAACATGTCATTGACCTACTCTTGGTCATTTGTTCGACATTAACAAATGTATCTTATATTATATTATCTTATCTTTGCAATTGTTTGTACCAACTACTATTACTAGACTATCTCAAATCAACAATTCCAAATGTGAGTAGCAGGTTTTTGAGAATCATATCCATTCTAACAATCATCGTTATCTTGCTCTATCTAAATAATAAGCATTTAATGTTGGTTAAATGTTCCTAACTCTACGTAATTTTTCCTTAGTGCACCCTTGCATGCAAAAGAAATTAGTGAACTTACAAATCTAGTGTTAAATTGTTTGTATTTACAGTGGTGTACATGAATATATGTTTTGTATTTAAATTTAGAATATTTCCTGTGTTTTTTATTTAGTTTGAGACAAGTCATACTTTAAGCTCTCACAAAGTCCAAACAGAGTCTGAGATCGATGACTTTGTGCTAAATAAGATGAAGTTTGGTTGAACAAGGTTATCCTAAATAGACGGTACAAAAGATTATGTCCCTTGAAATTGAAGATGCCAACCATATTGATTTTATGTTTAGTTTTGATCAAATGCAAATATTGCATGTCCACAACTTGCATGCATCCCTAGAGTAGCAGAAGAAAAGTGAGACAAGCCTATTCTAAAACTGGCAAAACAACTCCTAACACCTTCCATTCAATCGAAGGTTTACAAATTAATTACTCACTACATTTTCTAAGAAAGCATGTTTAAATTCAAAAACAAGAGTTCATAGTGGAAAACAAATAATATTGCCATAAACAACAATGACTTGGAAAAAAAGATAGAAAGCAACAGTTAGTACAGCATTGTTTTAAGTGTGATTTTGTTATTGCATCAAAGCAAACAACTCCACGATCAAGGCAATAAGTTACTTGATATTTCCGCAATATGCACTACACAACATAGAAAGTTAAACACCAATTTGCAAGAACTCTAATGGGTTGCTACAAAAATTTTATGATCATGGCCTTATAAATGTTTCAACAGAAACTCATCATAACTAATGTCTTGTCCATGGATGTTGCATATTTCCTAGTGTTGTAATAGATGAAGCGTATTTTCACCTAAACTATTTAGAACCCCTTCAACATCCATAAACATCTTTTCCTCCCACTATTCCCCTTAATTATCGACAGTCTTATCCTCTACACGATGGTCATCTTTACAATATCAAGGAGTTTAGGGTTGGTGAAGTACTAGGATGGAAACAAGTTGATTATATATGCATGGGGATAACATGTAGTAGGGTTGGTGAAGTACTAGGATGGAAACAACTTGATTATATATGCATGTGGTATAAGCCATAACAAAGGCAATGAGAATAAATGTGTCACAACATCCAAAGGATTATATCGCACCTTAACCTTAGGCATTAAGAAAATGTTCAAGCAATCAAAATCAACCCTTGATATTCTATATGGTACACCCACCTTTGAATATCACATTAAATAGAGTGATTAAGATATTTTGGGATTTAAGAAAAGATTTTGATAACTTATAATTGAACGTCTCATGAAACAATTTAATTGGGAGATACATAAATCGTCGTGATGCATAACTCCTAAATGGAGATCTTGAATATCTTGATATCTAGAGGCTTCTTGTTGCATTACATAGCATACTCATCTCCTAAATTGGGTTGTTTGTTTTTTAATCTCATCTCCTACATTGTGATTTCGAGTGGGGTGCTTATGTGATTTACAGGCACTAAGTGACTAAACTAGGTTTGTGTTGTTGCGAATATTTGTTATTTGAATGTCCTTCAAAGCTAGATCGCCCTCCTCAAGTATGGTGCCAAGATGCAAATCACCCAATATGTCAAGAAACATAAAGCACATTAATCCCCTCCCACAAGAAGTAAATACAATTTCAACGTTGTGTTAAACCTTTCATTCAAAGCATCACATCCTCATGGAGGATATTGAGTTGATATAAAGAGCTACTCAATCGAAATGTTACATATACAAAGTGTAGTGGATATGACAAATGTTACAATCCAAATGCAACTACATCATAAATAAAAGCCTAAGAAGCCCATATAATTGACAAGGATAAATATAGATATATACTAATATAAAGAATGGCATTGAATACAACAATGTCATCATATATATAAAGAAAGTGATCACGATAAACAATCATGACCTTAGAGTAGGGTGCCTAAAAAAAAATTTTGTATTAAACATAATTAGGATATAATTAGCTCGATGGGCTAGTTCGAGTGGTTGAGTGCTTTGAACTTTCATGTGAAGTCTCAAGATCAATCCCTTGACCTATTGCCTTTGTTGTGTGCCTCACTAGATGATCCTACTAGATCAAGTGCCATAATCAACGTCAACGGGTTTACACTGGGTACCTTCTACAAAATGCAAGGAAGTGACCAAGGCCTTCCCTGCAAGGCTTTCCTTCGAAAAAACTTAGGCTATTATTAGCTATAATTAAGTTCATTACTTATCAACCCTACTCAAGATGCTTCGCCCTCAAAAAAAATACAAGAAATATTGTCAGGATCAACTTCTACCCTAAATCATCAACAAATTGTATTCTTTGTCTAGCAAATAAAGGCTTTTGTTCACAATGAAGACTATTAAATGGATTCGTCAAGTAATAATAATGGCATACATACAATGTGGATCCAATATATAATGAGTAGACGATAATCCAACAAAAGTGATGGAATAGCAATTTTGATCCCACTATTCAACTAATACCGTAAGATCTCCAACGAAAATTGTTTCAATTTTCTAAGATTTGTCACGAACTTGAAAGGCATGGACAAAAACTATGCCAATGTGTGCATCTCCACTTGATTTATCCTTATATGTAATGCCTTGAACTGCAATGTCATTATCAACATTACTAAAAACAGTTCCTTTTGTTGTCAAATATGGCCTCAACTTGTCTCCACATCTAACAACCATTTACAACTAATGCATGGGATGCGGGTAAAGAATCCCATTTTCTCTTCCCAAGCTAGATAGTAAAACAAATAATAATATTTGTGATATGTCCTTGCCCTCATCCAACGCCAAACTCATAATCATTTGCATTGAGGCCCTACTAACAAAAACAAGGAAATGTTGAAACATTTCAATGATGAGATTATCACCCTTAAATTCTAGCGTGACAATGCATTACCCAACTTTTGCCTATAAAAGCTTACACCAATCAACTAAAATAAATCCTTTGTTAAATCATCACTACATGGTGCTTCAAGAGTTATTCTAGTGATTTCAAATAATGCAATTAACAACAATGACCCTAACATTTGTCCTAGGACGTTAAGAGCTCTAGGTTCCTCAATGCAACCACACCATCTTGCATGGCCTTAGAAGCTGATTGTCCCACCCTATGTCACAGGGTTGGTCAATTTTGGACCTTGAGGTTCAAAATTCAACGAACCTCGAAAAAAACTTAAATTTTTTTTAGGATCGGTCATTGAATTCGCTTGTTTAAGAGTGAATTGTTGTTCAAAAGGAAAAACCCTTTTGCTATTATGTTATTGAACCTTTTTATGAAAAAAAATGTAAAATTACTTCAGACCTGCAATCTGGTTCAAATTTCCATGTTTTCCTTTCTAACTACAAGTAGACAATGATCGATGGTGAGAGAGAAATTGTGCCAACGACTCAAATGATTTTTGTGAGCATCACAGCTATTTATTTCTCTAGTGACGACAATCGTGGCTTCTTCAAACCAGAGTTTTCATTGCAAAATGATTACCAGTCAGCAATAAGCGAAATAGAAGAATCAAGGAATTCCTTCTATTCGACTGTTGTAATTTGCCTTTCGTCTATCTTTGGTTTAATTATTAAATCCAACCATATGGTAGTTGGGGAAGCCAAATAGAGGAGCCGTCAAGCCTTTTATTCGCTGCCGTAATTTTTGTTTGATGCTTTTTATTTTAATTATAATCATTAAATATAGGGCAGGGCTCAATAATTTGTGTTTGATCTGTCTTTAATTTTAATTATTAAATATAGGGTAGGTAAAAGCATATGTTATAAAAAATACATAGTTTATATGGTATATATAATATATTAAATATACATATTATAATGACTATTAAATTATATTACTATGTTATAAAATATTTAATTTTAATTATTAAATATAGAGTAGGTAAAAGCATAAGATACAAAAAATACATAGGTTATATGGTATATATATAATATATTAAATATATATATTATAATGATTGTTATAATATATTACTGTGTTATAAAATATTTATATTTGGGAAATTGTATATTGATAAAATATTTATATTTCGAAAAAATGTATATTTGGCGAACTTAATGCCGAACCCTATTCATAATCTCATCAAAAAATTCGAATTCAAACATAATTCCAAGGTTATTGAATTCAAATTTGAACCCAAACCATGTGACATAGGTCCCACCATAGATACATAATCGTCCACTTTTTCTAAAGCATGAACCAATGCATCCTTGCACTTATGTGCGTTTTCAAGCAAGGTCATGAGTTCATTCTCATTACTAAGACCATTTTTTACTTCTTTCAAAACACCCTATTTTCACTTTCATTTAGTGTCATTGCTTTTAAAACTTTTGGCGTTAGCAATAAAATAGTAAATTTACATTTATGAATGGATTTAACACCCAGGGCTTTTAATTAGAAGAAAGACGATATCAATATTTACTTAAATTTTGTACCCCTTTACGATACAATAAACATTTGAAGTCCTAAAATTTTACTAAGACACTTTATTAAATAAGTATATTATATAATCTATATAATATGATAAAGTGATGTGTTGTATCACCCAAGGCAAAGTACATGAATAAATTTTATATTTCAAATTTTATCATTCCCTGTAATGTTTCTCTACCCATGTCAAATCTTTACTAACCCTAGCATCCATAAATTAGGCGATGTGTCTTTGTTTTTCTTATCGACATGTATGTTTACAATGACGGATTATTGTGCTCTCGTTGTTGACAGTTTCAAACGATTTGTGTTCTAAAGGGCATGGTGCTTCTACAGTTTCTTACAAAAGGAGCGAAAGCTTTGAATCTTTCCTCGCCATGTTGGTCGCATAAGTCGATATCCACAATATGGGACCCCACCTCAGCAATACCTTTCAGTTTGTTTAATATTTATTCCAAATTTGATAATCTCATCAAACAACATAAAAGTTGGACAGTGATTATGGTTTTTAATGCCAATGCAATGCTATACTTCGATGGAGTAATTATTCAATGCATCCATGGCATGTATTTTAGTTGTTTAAATTGCTTAACTTATAAATTTATTTTAAAATACAGACAAATGAGTCATGGATTCCATACAGTAGCACCCCAATTAATAGGACACGCACTTTTAGGGCCCTGTGTCTGTATTCAACGTGTCAAGCATGGGACACCTATGACACATCTCGAACACGAGTTTTAACGTGTCTTAAAACATAGGAAACGTGTCCTCTTCAAAACAATGCCCGCAGGTTAAAAAAGTCGGCTCTCTCATTCTTTTTGCTCATTTGTTGAAGGTTGAGAGTTGTTAAGAGTGCATTTTTTTGCAGGTGAAGGGTTAAACAGTGCAAGGAAGGGATTGCAAGTGGATTCAAGGCACATTTGGCATTTAGAGGAGTGATTTGTTTACACAATAGCAGGGTTTTTCATTTAGCTCAAGGAAGTGATGGCCCAATCAACAAAGGAAGCTAGCAAAGGTCAAAAGAAAGGGAGTAATGTCGCTATTGGTGGTCCCTCCCCTCCTAGTTTTTCATTCTTTGCTAGTGGCAATGCTCCAAGTAGGGTTGTTGGTGCTTCCATGCCCTCATATGACCCTACTACAGCAAAACAGTTCCTTTTGTTGTCAAATATGGCCTCAACTTGTCTCCACATCTAACAACCATTTACAACTAATGCATGGGATGCAGGTAAAGCATCCTATTTTCTCTTCCCAAGCTAGATAGTAAAACAAATAGTAATATTTGTGATATGTCCTTGCCCTCATCCAACACCAAACTCATAATCATTTGCATTAAGGCCTCACTAACGGTAACAGGGAAATGTTACCTGATCCCGACTCCTCCGTTTAGGCTAACTCCTAACGAAGCCAAGGGGGGTAGACCCTACAAAGAGTTTCTAAGGCTCTTGTGTTTTTAAATGTTTTTTGAAAGGTGATGTGATGTGGATGAGTGTTGTTTAGGAGTTTTTGATTCACAATAATATTTATATAATCCAAAGATACACTTGCAAAAATGAGAATTTAAGATGCACAACAGGTGATATTTACTCAAGATATCCACAGCATAAATTAAGGCATGTAAACAATGTATGATCCGGATATAAATAAAACAGATAAAATGAAGGACCAGTGCCTTATGGAGTCAAAGTGATGGGGTTGCTTGATACAAGAGTTCGTGTGCTTGAGAACTGTTTTGCAATTGTTCTTTGTAAATTTTATTGTGTATTTTTTTTTAATCTTGATTATTATAGCTGAGGGAATTTCCAAGATATACCTTGCGGTACTGGAAATATGTCTGGAAAATACTCTAGGTGGCTCTGTACGAAGACATGTTGGCTGCCAAAGTCTCAAGAGCGTGTTCAACACTACACCAAACAAGGATGTAGCCTAACAGTGCCCCCAAGATCTAAGTACAGTGATCCAGCGTCCCAGGTAGAATTTGCCCACTTTCGAGTATTTGCGATCAACGCCGGATTTTCGTTGGTTATGGGGTATGAATTTTATTATGGTTTGAAATTGGAATTAATGCGAAAAATTAAAGAGCCTATACCATTTCTAAGTATCCCAAAACCAGGTAGAGCATACACAGCATAGAAAATAATAAATTCCAATTGTAGGGGATATGTTTGAAAAAAGAGAACCTTTGTAATTGTCCGATAGAGAGCACTCTTGATCCGCCTTATGGCGAGATTCAAGAGATTTATGATGCACATAAATAAATACTTGAATGTAAATCTAATCTGCCCAAGAATATCTTTCACGTTTGAAACCTTACTCGGGAGAGCATGGGGCTTAGTGAAAACATGAGATAAAACAAAAATTAAACAAACTCTCCTATAGAGAGTGCTCTTGATGCACTTTGCAGTGAGATTCAAGAGTCTTTAGGTTCCTTTTAGATTTAGCAGTTTATATCAATAAATGAAAACAGAAAACAAGATCTAAAAACTTTTAACAGTTTATCAAAAATAAACCTAATCTAGCAGTATATCTAAACTACTTGCAAAATTGAAACTAGCTAACTGTGGAAATAAAGGCTAAGCTAAAAAGGGAACAAGACACTACAAGCTTCCCCCAAATGGGGGAAGTGGGATGTGGGAGCCGTAATCCCACTTGCTCTTTATTATGGAGTTTACAACTTTTAGGGCTTTTTTGATCCCTTGAAAACTTAAGGAAAGAAAAGAGGAAGCTTAAAAGCTTATACAAAAAAAAAGGTTTGTCTTCTTGTTTGGTTTTTCTTGTTTGCTTGGTTTAGCCTTTGGGCTTTTCTTCTTGCTTGGATTTCTCTTACTCTTCTACAAATAAAAAACTTCAAACAAGGCACCCATTAGGAGATTAGCAAAATTAAATCAAAATTAAATTAAATCCTAACTCTAACTTGCTTGCAAAACACAAAACAACTAGATGTGAATGAAACCAAAGCTATTAACAAACTAAATGCAACTAGTCTAGATCTAGCACTAAGATAGAACTAGAAAATAAAATTAAACTAAAATTGAAGTAACACCTAACTAAAAGCAAGGTGAAGAAGTCAAAGAAGACAAGGAACAAGAAGCAAGAAGAAGAAGAGAATGGGAGGAAGAGAAGAGGAAGAAAGAAGCAAAAAGGAGTAGAAGAAGAGGAAAATCAATGAGGAAAGAAAAGAGAAAAAGAAGAAGGCTGGAAATGAAGGTTGGGACAGTCAAAGAGGAAAGAGAAGGGCTGCAAACAAAAGGAGAAAGAGGGCAGCCGATAAAGACAAAAAGAGGGCAGCCAATGAGGAAGAAGAGGGCTGCGAAAAGACATGTAAAAATCAGAAAAAAAATAAATGGAAAAAACAGTGAGGAAAAGAGAGCAAACAGTGAGCAAAGGGAGGGTGAAAAAGCAGAGATGAAGAGAGGAAAAACAGTGGGAAGAGAGAGAGGAAAACAAAGAGCCAAATCAGAGTTAGAATGGGCTAGAAAATAGGCAAAAAATCAGACTTTGAAGAGCTTAAAAAAGATGGAAAAAGAAGAGAGGAGGAGTGAATGAAGACAAGGGAAGAAAACTAGGGAAAAAGCTACGAAAGGTAGGCTTGAAGATCAAATGCTTTTGCAAAAAGGTAACCAAGTAACCAAGAGTTGAAATTTGTTTTTTAAAACTTTGATGGGTGAGAGAGAGAGCTCCTTGTAGCTCAGTTTTGGATTAAGAATGGAAGAGCTTGTAGATCCTGCAAAACAAGTGATGTTTAGAAAAAAGAGCTTTTGATTGTGAAGCCAAGATAGATGTAGCTAAACTCACACTTATCTTCACCTTCGATGAAACCTGAAAGCACCATAAACCTCAAACACAAGTGATATCAAGTACTAGAATGCTAGATAAAACAAAATCAAATCAACATTGGTATAACTTACTACTTCTTGTTCATTTGGATCTTGAGAAATTTTGCATAATTAACAAAATTGAAGACAACAAATGGCTAATCTTGTGTGCTAGAGTGATAGCCTTCCTAAGCTAGCAATGATATAAAACACTTGCATAAAGAGAGATGGGTTTAGAGAGATATCACCTCAACACAAGAGATGCATTCACCACAACAATTGACAAAGCATGGACCTCCAAAGTCTTGATCTTTTATTCCCAATTAAACAATAAACACATTACAATTTGAGCAGAGTTCTCTTGCATCAATAATCCATCAAAATATGGAGCAAGAGCTTTGTATAAATACAAAAGAAAAGAGCACAATGACCTAGGTCGAATTTGGTATGAGAGAGCCAAGCAAATCGAATTCCAACTACCAAGCAATGAGTGCCAAGCTTTTGATTGGAGTTAACTGAGCCATGGTAGTTGTGATTTAGGATGAGGTGGCCTCCACCTAGGCAAGGTGCCCACCCTATCACATAGTAAACTCCATCCAACCAATGAAGATGCTCAAAATAAGAAAGTCGCCCAAGCTAGCTAAGGAGGGAGAAAATCCCAAGTAGAAGTCAACTCTAGAGCTCCGATGTTGATCTGAAAGAGGTTGTTGATGATTGGAATCTTCTTTAATGCTCCATGCCATGTCATTTTGACCTTTATTTTAATCAATTTGGCCTTTTTTGGAGAGAATTGGATTTTCCCCAATTTATTATTTTTTGAATATTTTAATTAAATATTCCTCAATTTTGATTTTTTTGAGAAAATATTAATTAAAAGGCCAAATGAGAGTCTGAAACTTAGGATAAGTGGGTTTGGGGTTTAACTGGGTTTTTTGGCTTAGGAATTAAGCCTCCAATTATTAAAATCCACCCCCAAACCACTTAGTTATTACATTTTGAAAATTTTCAATTAAACCATAGTGAAAAATGGTTTAATTAACTGAAAATTTTAATTATTAAAAATAAAAAATCCAACACGTCCAATAAAAAAATTCAGACAACGTTTTAACCCACCTAGGAACCTAGGAAATGACCATAGAACATACCAATAGTGTCTAGTAGGTTCATATTTAACTGTTGGACTCTAATAACCCCACAAGGCCTGACCGCCAAAATCGGGCATTCCAGCTTTGGAGGAACCAGGAGAAAAACTCATCGATTATTACTCGGCTAAAGGAAAAGAATAATTGACAAGTGAAAAACCTCCTTGGAATACCTTAGTTGACTGTCAAGTCTTAGGGAACCAAGCCACTCAAGACCCCCTACTAGCACACTTTTTACAAAAACCCCATGGGGCATGGTCATTTCAACACAAAAATAAAAATGTCTAGCCAAAATAGTTCAAGTCTGAAAACCTGAACTTTTGATACTCTGGATATGAACATGGATCATGTTCAACAACTGACGGCTCAATGGAAGTTAAACTATTGTACAAAATAGTTGGTAACAGGGTGAAAGAGAAGGAGCTCAAGCCCAAGCTTGAACAAATGAAACACTTTGAAGGATCCTGTAAAACAAACTCATTAGCATTAAAAGATAGCAAAGAGGTTTGGAAGCAACTGAACTCTATGTCCTACTTTTCCTCTTGGTGACAACCTGCAACACTTCACCACTAAAAGCAAACCATGATCAAATCCAATATATTTCAATAAAAGAAATTTCAGAGAGCCTAAGTATAACTGACTACTTTTGGCTACTCCTTGACTTCAAATACAAAACATAAATAAACAAATACAAAACATAAATAAACAAGTTGAAACTACAAATGCTTACCCTATGGATTAACAATAACCTTCTAAGCTAGGATTGATCAATGATATTGCAAAAAGAAAGCAAAATAGAGAGATGTCATCTCAGTTCAAACACATGCCATGAGAATTTGCACCATTAGACCTCCAAAGTCTTCACTTTATTCCAAGCTTGATTGCCAAATAGAAACAAGCACTTAACAAATTTACAACAGAGGTTCCTTGCAAAATCTTCCACCCTCAATGGTGGAGCAAGAGCCTCAATTTATAGAGTTTACAAAAGGCAGGTCGAATGCTTAAGGAGGAGGACGAGAGATTGGAAGGGGAGCAAATCGCACAAATCGTGGAGAGATCTACATAATTGATGAGCTTGGAGTTAATTGGTAGGTAGGAGGGATGAGGTGGCTGCCACCTCATGAGAGGGGCGCCCCTCTCCCATAGGTTTCAACGCCCTCCTTCTTGGAAAATTCGCCCACCAAACAAATTCACATGGAGTGACGCCCTCTCCACGTGAAGGAATCCGTACACCATCATCCTTTAATTCAATTCATATATCCCAACTTTATTCTAACATGTGCTTTATCACTTAGAGATGGTCGCCCTCCTTAATGAAAAATTCACCACCCTTTTCTATAGTTCAAAAATCGTATTTTTTTATTTTTGTCATTTTGTCACTTGCATTTCCTCTTTTTTTTTAGCAATTAAATGCCAAATTGTCGCATCTTTAATGAAAACTGCTCCCAAAGGCGACGCAATCGTCCGAAATCAAAAGGAAGAGGGCACTCTAAGCGTCAAAACAAGCCTCCCCACGCCAAATTCCGCTTCCAGATGAGGTTTTTATTACATTTTGAAAAATTCCAATTAAACCATTAAAAAATGGTATAATTTTGTAGAAAAAATTATTTTCGGCAGAAAGAAACCAAACTCCTAGGGGACCTCCAAAATCCTAGACACGAAGACTTTAATAACCTCCTTAGGTTCAACCACCATGGTAAATACTCCAGCTTTGGAGGTGTGAGTGAAAAACTTAGGAATTATACGCCACTGAAGAGTAGCGCATATTTCCTAAGGAAAAAACACTCTAGAGTATCCTCCTGATGGCTAAACCTAAGAAAAGCCAAGTCTTTTATAAAAGGACCATGCTTAGACCAACTTTATACAATTTCCCAATGGGGATATGAACATGCAGTTATTACAAAAGGGGCAAAAAGGCCCTACAAAAAGACTTATGAACTTCTGAACACTGATGATGAACATTGAACATGTTCATGTAACTGGCGGCTCACAAGAAATTCAACTATTGTACCAAATAGTTGGTAACAAATCCCTCAACGCCCCCCCCCCCCCCTAAACAAGTAATACGGCCTGGAGGAGATCATGATGTCATCACTGGAAGAGGGCCAAGGAGAGAGGGCACTAGGCTAAAAGAGGACCAGGAGGGTGCCTGAGGTGACCTGGAAGAGAGGCAAGAGACTCACATCTGGAAGAAATGTCACCAGAGTAGAAAACAAAGTGGGGGGTCATGTGACCCAGTGACCCACCCCTAGGAGCCCCGGACACCAACCTCAGGTCTACAAGCCCTACAATGAGGCAATCAACAATGCCACGAAGTTATAGTACTCCTAAGATAAGGACCAAAGGGTCTGGCCATGACCACCACTCATAAAATGTTGGATAACACCCATCATGGTCCTAAAAAAAATGATCCTCTCTTATTGGGCACATATCTGAAGGTGCATTGGTACTAGTACCACGTAACAACTAGTACGGTCTCAAGTGATTCATGGTAGGGTTTGAAAGACAAGGTTGCATCGGCATCTACTGGACATGAATTTAGGGAAACCGAGGACACTATTCTTGATGGGCAGCTTTGGGCACAGGTTAGGTTTGTTCTCGATGGTCAGTTTGAAGTTTGAAGTTTGAACTACCTTTGAAGATTGAATTGTTGACTACATCTTACAATTCTCTGGTAATTAATATAATGCTCTATTTCATTTTGTGGTTGATGTTATTTGTTAGAGTTTCTTGATGGCAAATGATGACAATGTTATAAGTTATAGCTGCTAAATGATTGATAGTATATGTGTACTAAATGGTTGATGATTTAATAATCATCATTAATCTAATAGTTAGATCTATGTTTTCATGTTTTCTAGAGCTAATTTGGCATTCTGCATGTTTTTTTAATATATATGTATCAAAATATATTAAAATATGTTTTTATATAAAAAGCATTCCCAAAATGGAAGCTTTTGAAAATTTTGTTTTTCGCTCCCACTCCCCACTCCAACGGCCTTGGATCAAACAAAAACCTTGAGACCAGACCTTGATAGATCAGGGTTCAAGAGCAGATCTTGACACATCAATGGATCAGACCTTGAGCAAGAATGGGGTTTATGGTTTTAGCCTTTAGGTCTTCATCATTTTGGAAATCTTTTCATTAAAAATCAATTTTGGGGGGGGGGGGGATCGACAGGTCACAACAGCCTTGGAAATTTCAGGATTTGTTTGATTTTCCACAGAGAATCCATTTGCTTCTCCAAGGGATCTGTTTCCATGAAGGATCCTAGGTGGATCCAGATCCAGATTGGATCCGCAGATCCGTGGATCCATCACATTAGGGTGGCAGATCGGATAACGCAGGTAATAACACACAAATTGCCTCTAATACCAATGTAGGAAACAGTCCCCGGTTCTGCGATTAACAAAAACTATGTCTGCAAATATATACGAATATGAATTGAATAATAAATATTTGATAAGATGAGACTATTACAATGAGCCTCGCGATGATGTACTTATATGCATTGACTGGTCACAAAGTAGGAGGTGTGTCCTTTGACTTGTCATTTAGCATAATTACTATTATTATTATGATATTTATATTTTATGTTTGTTATAGTGGCATGAATTCTAGTTTAGATTGCTTAACTTAAAAATTTATTTCAAAACACAGACAAATGAGTAATGGCTTCCATATAGTACTGAAATTATTTTAAAGAAAGAAAATCATAGTGGTTTCTTCTTATGTGGCAGTTATTGGTGCTTTTTCTTCTTCGATTATCTGTAATTGATCCATGCATAGAAAAACATAGTGCTCTTCACAACAATAATCTCTCTATTACTTGAGCAATAACCCAACACTAACTTGTCCATGAGTTGCTTGAGGAGTGGGCCACCACCCCAAAGATCTGTTGCCATAAACAATGAAATTGGCCAAAACCAAAAACTCTCGAACTTGCTCCAGTTCCACTTGTAACAAACCAAACATTGATTATGTGCAGCCATCATAAAAGAAAGAGCAAGACTATTTAATCCGTAAGGATAAAAATATAATTGATGTCAATACTGATGTGAATATAATTACAATGTGATTGTATATATAGAAGTTAAGAGATCGATGGTGATGAATAATCGTGGCCTTCAAGTAGGACCCCTAATTAATAATAATTTATTATATATCATTAGCCTTTAATTAATTAAAGTATAATTAGGTTCATTACCGGAGAAAAACTTGAAAATTGTCCCAATTTCAGAAACAAGAATCAAAATTAAAAAAAAAAACCTATTACTTACAAAAACCCTATATAAACATGTCTAAAATCAAAAAAGTTATTTTAGAATTTAAACTTACATGCGTTGTGCAAATTTCCCTATTGCACCATTCACAACCTAGTGAAATTTTTTCTTTTTGAGAAAATTGGATTTTGGACAGCTCTTAAATTACTATGGACAGCATGGTAGTGCAAGGAAAGTGTTTTCATCATTGAAGAAATGCATTTGGTGGACTAGAGCACAGTTGTAGTGATTTTAAATGGCATATTTTTACACGGAAGGAATTTCACAGGTAATTCAAAAGAAAAAACTTTTCCAAAATTCCTTTCCTTTAATTACCATAGTTTCCATTTATAAAAAGGTCAACAACAACGAAAAAGCAGAGAGAAAGAGATTGACAACTATTATACCATAGTTGGGAAGGGTAAGGTGAAGTGTTAGTTTTCTCAAAAACTAATTAATGTAGGTATCAACTGCTACAAACATCACCTTTCCAAAATAAGTAACAAGGATGTTACAAATAGTGCTTTAATTAAATATAAAACATCCAGACCAAATAGGAGACATGAAGGAAATACAAATACGATAAATAAAATATACTAGTATTTGAATAATATGAGTGATAAATTATTAAACCTTTCATGACAGTATAAATATTAGTCATTGGTCACGAGCGTGAAAGGTTATAAGCTTTGATGATTAATATTAGTATTGTTATTATTATCTAATGTATAGTAGATAATGTATATTAATGTACATTATATACCCTCCCTGTTAAAGGATAATGTATTCTCAAAACATAGTTCAAAGAAGAGAACAACTTCATTCCAATTTGAACTTTCTACACTGATGTTTTGTTGGTTTATGAAACAAGACGATAAGATCTTCGAAGATCTGAGCAATAATGTCACATTCAACAAGGGTTAGTCCACCTTAAGTTGATCCTCTTCAGTACTGTAGTGTGAGACATTTGATTAATGGCACTCCACAGTAGAACTTAGGAAATAAGTCGAATTAGAATCCCAATATTTAGGAATGTGGAATGACATTTATTTCAGATGATATTGAAATGCTGATTGTTGCATGTGATGATTCCCATTACCAAGGTGATGATAGGGTCAAATAGTTGATCTTATTCCTGATACATAAAAAATCAGAAACCAATTCTTTGGTATTTACTAATTTGGTGATAGTTTTAGAAAAAGATACAATTTCATTGGTTAGCACTGGAATGGGATCTTTATGTGTGATTGGATCTATAAGTGTTGCCTTGTCAATCGATGGCTTAACATTTTCAATAATACATAAATTTTCATCTTTACCGGCACTCGGTCTTTCATCTCTGATTGCACTTGCGAGAACTACATTATCTATAGTTTGTACCTTAATTTCTTCCAGTGCTCTTTATTCCATTGGATCAATGTTAATATTTCTCTATCACGAGTTGTTTCTTAACTTTTTGTTTCGTCTTCCTCTTATTCTTTAATGACAAATTTCTTATTTGATTATGATTGCTTCAACAACAAATTTCCTCATGTTTCTCTCACAAGTTCTTGTCGAAATTCTTCATGAGATGTTGAATTTGTTGTTGTGATACCTAATCATTTTGTCGATAGTGTTTTATTTCATTCTTTAATTCATCAACTTTTTATAAGGCATTTTTAATCTGATAAATCTGAATTTCCCTAGATGTCCTTAACCGATTTTGCTATCAATTTGTCCCATTTTTGCTTCTTCCTATGACTATCCCATGGTTGTTAGTTGTTACCATTTCTTTAAACCCTAACTTATACTTGGAAGTATGAAGTGCAAGGGTCCCACAAAAATCTAATAATGTTCTTCACTATCTTCAATCACTTCAAATTGGGCTTTTAACATTGCAGCCAAAGCTTCAATTTAAAAAGGGTACTTGTAAATGCCAAGTAGGTTATAAACTTATACAGTAGTAAACCCTTTTAATTTCTCCTTTTATGCAATATCCTTACGTTTGTTTATTCAACTTTTACAAGGAATGGGATTCTTATCCTTCATATTCATTTCTCCCTTCACCAATGATTTTGAAGTATGGATAGTTACGATGGTCAAACTCTTCAAATCATTCACAATTCGTGAAAATTCATTTAGTTTTCAGTATACAAATCTCCGTTCAACTAGAATGTCATACAACAGTAGTTGCAATACCAACGTATGTGTACCCAAGTTTCCACCACATCTATATTTTCTTAGAGTCCCATTGGTTCATCTGTCAACACAATACTAGATATACCCTTCTTTATGCCAATTTATGTTCAATCTCTTGCACGTGGTGGTCTGTTTGGCCTAATAAGTTTGCAACAATTGTGACCCAATTATTCATGCAATGGCAAATTTTGGTGCTGGCATTTTCACAATTGACAGGAGTTGATTTAGGTTATATTCTCAGTAGTTGTTACAGACAAGATTGATGGTTGCACTAGTGTACTATAATGAAGGAATCACATTGTTTATTATTTACTCCACTAATATTATGCAGTTCAATATTTCAGGGTGATGTTCTTGTCACTTTGGCATTACCTTGCAATATTCTTCACAAGTGGTTTAATGGCAACGATGCTTGCTCTATTTCAGTACTAAAATTTTTGAATTTATTTATTGCTTATCAACAAGAATCTGATTGTTCAATATGGTTTGAAACACCCTTGTTTTATAGACCGTAGTTGCAGATGCTTAGTTTCATGATTCATTATCGACAACATTCGAATCAAAGTCAACAGTTTAATATTGTTAGCTCTTCTCCAATTATAATTGTAGATTTCTTTAATGATGGCAGCAGATGAAGATGATATTGAAGACACTTCAATGTACGGCAATGGAATTTTGACCAGGACTTTTTTTTTAGGTTATTCAGACAATATGTCATAAAAAAAGGCCAAGACCTAGCTATAATATTAACTCAGGGAAAGGTGTGGCAAAAGACCAATATTAGACAGGTAAAAACCAATGTGTGGGCAATGCTCAATATCAAACAGACTTAAACACCAATGTAAAGCCAAAAGCCAAGATAAAATATCCTTCAATACCACTATTATGAATAGTATGCTCATTAACTATTAAAACAAACAATCCAAATAGGAGAGGGCAAGGAAATCCATATAGGAATGATGATTTACAAGACCTCTCGTGAGAGTATAAATATCATTCGCTAGTAATGACAGTGCAAGGTAATGTGCTTTGGTGATTAATTATATTTTTCAAACTCTCTTCCTCATTTGATGATGAGGCTAACACACACAGTGTTACCACTATAGGGGAACCATCAGTACCATTCAATTCGATCACCTTCAACTAAACAATGACGAGTAGTGGATATCTATTACGTCAAAAGTCATCCAATACTCATACTTGGTCGCAACCACTATTGTGTGTGCTAGTACGCATCTCCAAGCATGAGCACAAGCTCTAGCATGTCCACTAGGTAGGACTTGAACCCTATTGGAACCTCTAATAGATACCCACTTTCACAGACATTACAAGACACTATTGACATTGGTGATTAATTGTTATTGTTTACTATTATTATTCTTGAAATTATTAAGTAATGTATTAGTATATAATGTATATTTGTGTACATTACAAAGGATGTTCAAAATTTCCCTCCTATCACTTTTCAATTAAAGGACCAAATTAAAGTTTCCCTACAAGACAAAAACAAGGAAAGCTGAACGACAAAATTTCATACATGTGTTGGCACCAGTTCAACTAATTCTAAACCTTCCACCCTAATCGATTTAAGACTATTAGATGCATAGAGTGAGGCATCGAGAACAGGAGTAGAGGAAGCACAGAAGAGCAGAGATAGAATTGCTCCCAGACTCCAGTGGACCAATGGCATTAGCAATAGTGTAGAATGCACTATTTCTAGGATGCCTGCAAAACAGTACGTTTGGGTATTGCATAGAGGATTATAATAAATTGTGCTTGCATATTTTAATACATCATAAGTGTCTATAAGACTACTTGTTTTTTAATCATAGAATGAGAAAAATTTCTCAAAAACAAATAAGGCAAAATTTCTTTTCAATTATTAACAATTTACTTAGAACATGTGAAAACGAAAATATTGCACATATGGTTCGCTTATTGTGCAAAGTAGAGAGAACTTACAACTTGATCAGAACTCTGAAACTGAACCGTGCGCCCAGAATCTAAATACTTGAGGAACTTGCTAAGGAGGAACTCAAATGAAGTCGCCCCTTTCGTAGCAACTCTACAGAGGGAGCACAAACATCTGGAAAGAGACATAATTTAGCAAAACAGCGATAAATGTAGATAACAACACCCAATATAAACAATAACAAAAAATAAATTCTCATAAAGAAAATTTAACCTTTTAAACCTAGGTACAACACAACATAAAGATGAATTCAGGATCTAGGCAAACAGTGAAATAATTTCCTTAACAACCAAAGCAAAATGATCAATATAACCAATAGTATTGCATGTACATACTATATCTATCTATATGTCAGTGTATTTGACTGGTAGTCAGGAACAATGTTGCAAAACTCTTTGACTCCAAGCAAGTTTCCAAGATTAGCCAATCATTTTCAGCAAGTTTTTCCAAAATTTTCATGTCCAAGTTTATGGTTGCTAAGATTTTGTCAATCTTTTCTTGAATTTTCGAATTCCTCAAATTGATGGAACACGATGATTTTTACCGAAGTCTACCCTTCCAGCATTAGTCTATATGACAAGCAAAAGAGGCCCTTCATCTTGAATTGTGTTTTCATCACAAGTGTACACATTCTCATTATATGTTGTATATAAATTATCAGTTCAGTAACAACTTCAATGAAAATTGTTACACTCCCAAATGCTCATATAAAATGTGTTTTACCTAGCATAATAACCTTATGATAAGTTAAATAATGTGACTTAAGTCATAAATTAAGTCGCATGCCATTTTAGTTACATACATAGTAACAACACTGGTAACCATGCAAGAAAAAAGGAGATTGCCCAAATGTAACCTCCTCATTATATTATCTTATTTATATAACTACAAAATTGTTGAAGAGTGATCAAATTTGGCCAAGTGTCCTAAGGTCCATATTTAGGTTAGTGGTGAACTGTGACCAATCCCAAATGACTTATCTACAATGAGATGAAAAATTAAAATGAAAAAAAGTGTAACTTTCTAGCATACACCACATCCCTTCCAAAAAGCTTGAATATAAGATGGGAAGTCTCGAATGAGGAAGCTAAGTGAGTAAATCACCTCTAAATAGTATGGTCTTTTTTACATTCCTACAAGATGCGGGTTTCTATATGGTTGTTGACCTCCAAAGGACTATTTTTATGGACCAATTGTTTGGGACTCAGTTCACAGATGCTTGATTCTCTCACCATGGGAGGGGGGGGGGCGGTTATAAATCTTCACCACATTTTCCGGAATGCAAACATGCTCTAGCCTTTTTCTAGGACATTTGGCATCAAATCCATTACAGCACGATCATCAATATCATTTATTTACTACTTTTTTGGGTCATAACCCACGGGATTGTGATCTAGCAGTAAGCAGTGATGTGATCAAACTCATATTAACGTAGAGAGTTGAGCTCAAAAAGCCCTAAGTGGATGTAGATGAGGCCAGAGGCAAGTCCTTGATGACTTTGACTCCATAAATATGCCCCACATAATGAGGCAACTTAACCAAAGGGATTCTATAAGTTGTTTTTCCCAAAACAAAACAAAAAATCGGGTCGTAATTTTCCAACACATTTTTCAGGTCTTTCACATGCACTTTTCAAGAAAGATATCCCAACATCCAAGAACCAAAGTCAATTTGCTAATATTCTTTACAATGAGCTAAAGAAAACCCATAACAGAGCATCAACAAAAAGTTATGATACTGACACAACCACCCTTTGTTTGGACAGTTGGGTTTCTTCCAACTCAAGGTTTTCATTCCACCCTAGTCATTTTAGCGTCTTGGATTTTAAGACTTTTTCTTCTTAGGGTTTTTCGACATCATTATCAAAAGTAGGTGTACCTAGGTTGCGGGGAAGCGCCCCCCCCACCCTTCGCCCCTGCTCCAGAAGCTAGCTTCAGGCCGAAGCTAAGCCGAAGCGCGCTTCCATTTCGCTTCGAGATGAGAGCGTTTTTCGGAAGTTCGCTTTGGTGCAAAAAATTACGCTCCTTGCCTTTGTACGGAAGCGTTGAGGAAGCTATCGGGAGCGATCGCTTCCTGATAGCTTCCTCAACGCTTCCGTACGCTTCTGGGGGATTTAAAAAACGCTTCTCGTTGCTTCTCTCATAGCTTCACGTCAACCCGCGTAAAAGGAAAGGAGAAAGGGGGTGGGGTCCATGATCTGAGTATTGGAGGGAAGGAAAAGGGCTTTGGGGGATAAATCCCTCTTCTCCACTCTCATTCCCACAACAATCCGGAGGAGCATAACTTGGAGGATGGAGCCTTAGCTTTAGAGCACTTGGAGGAAGAGCTTTTGGGCGATGAGGATGACCATGCAGCAGCAATGTCGTCGCCATCTTCTACCTTGTTTCCAGATGCACCATCTTTGCCTAGAGGTTCAACTTCACGACCTCCATTTGCATCAGTGAGGGGGGGTCATGCAGGATCGAGTATTGGACGTGGCTCAGCATTGGTGGCTACTGGGGATGACAATCCCACTCCCATTGTTCATAGAGCACAAGAAAAGAAAATGGAAATTTTTCCGTGGCAAGAGGAAACATCCATAAAATCTACTTTTCTGGTCTTTTCTTATTTACAATACTTTCAAGTTTCTGCACTATTGACTCTTTTATATTTATTATGGACCATGGTATATTTTGTAAACATTACATGGCATTTCATGTTTGAAGTTTGAAGTTGAAACTTGAACCTACCTTTGAAGTTCACTATTTGCAACTTTGCATGATTGAGTCATTGACTGCATAAAATCATATTATAACTCTTTGGTACTGAATATGATGCTTCGTGAATTGTTTCAACTTTCAACTTTCATTTTATGGTTGATGTTCTTTGTTATAGACTATGTCACTATAGTTTGGTAACTTTGGTTACAACTTACAAGTACTAGTGATGACAAAATGTTTATATATTGAAAACTTGAAGCTTTAAGGTTGAATCTTGATGGATAACAGTCATGAGACACAGGATTCTTTGAAAGCTTCATGCAACTCTGGTTATCACAATGGATAACAGTTGGTTCAAGCTTTCCACTGAACAAATTAGAGAGTAGCTTCCTAAGCCACACTGCTTCTCTGCATGCATCACTTGTAGAAATATATTCAGCTTTCGCTGTGTTCTAAACTATGGAACCATGTTTCCTACTGGACCAAGAGATCATGGTTGATCCCATACTGAAGCAATACCCGGATGTGCTTTTCCGGTCCACTGCACTGCCAGCCCAATCAGAGTCAGCATAACCAAGTAACATCACTTCACTGCTGGAAGTGTATCTGAGTCCATAAGCAATAGTGCCCTGTATGTATCTAAGCACATGCCTCGCAGCAACCCAATGTATTTGCTTCGGCTCAGACATAAACTGACTCAGTGCACTCACTAAATAACATATATCCGGTCTAGTATGTACCAGGTACATCAATGATCCAATAAGTTGATGGTACAAGGTAGAATCCACTGACTTTGAACAAGAAGCTTACTCATGTAGCTTCTTCAAGTTTGACACCATAGGTGTGTTCATGGGCTTGCGATCTTGCATCCCAAATCTTCGCAATATATCAACTCATACTTTCCCTGTGCAAGGAAGATCTCATCTCGATTTTGCCAAACCTCTAGACCAAGAAAATAATGCATAAGACAAAGATTAAAGGATGATTTTGTGCAACCTTGAAATATAGGTTGGAGTCAACAACACTCTTGGAGAAACCCAAGCTATGAATATAACTGACAATTCTTGAATACCAGACCCTTGGAGCCTGTTTCAGCCCATACAAGGCTTTCTTCAGCTTGCAGACATGGGCTTCCTTCCCATGGATCACAAAACCTTTTGGTTGCTCTAAGTAGACTTCTTCAATTTTTCCATTAGGAAAAGCTATCTTCACATCCATCTGGTGAAGTTTCTATCCGGAGACTGCAGCGAGGGAGATAATTCTTATGACAGTGGTGTATCTGGCAACTGGAGCAAAGGTTTCATCATAATCTATACCTTCCTTTTGAGAGAAACCACGAGCTACAAACCTTGCTTTGTATTTTTCAATACTCCCATTTACAATATGTTTGATTTTGTAAATCCACTTAGAAGTCACTATAGACTTCCCTTTTGGTCTTGCGACAACTTCCCATAGATCATTTTTCATGATAGAATTGTACTCTTATGTCATTGCATCCTTCCATACATGTTGTTTGGTTACTTCCTCATAAGTGGAAGGTTCTGCATCAATGAGGTGGCCCAACTGAGTAATAAGACTAGAGTACTTATGAGGCTTCTTGCTTTCTCAGAAAGTTCCTGAAGGATCTTTATGCTTTTCTACTTCCTGCAAAGTTTCACGAAACCAAGCAGGTCTTCTTTTGGAAGGAGGAGCCTCAAGTAATTCTTCGGTAGGCTTCCCTAGTTCTATAGCAACATTTTGAACTGAAGGCTCATCTTCCTCCTGCCTCTGATCATCTGAATGAGGAGAATCTGGTGTTAATTTTTGAGCATTAATTCAACATACTCTAGGATCTTTATTGAGAGAATAACACGTACAGCATATCAAGTATAACAATGCATATCAATCACACCAAGCAATCACATGAGACAATAGACACACAGAGTTTCACTGGGGAAAACCATAAAGGTGAAAAACCCCACAACTTCCTCAGAGATAGAAAGAGCAATGATACAACCAAAGTACACAGAGATAGTCCTCCTAGCAACTGAACCTCCTCCTCCACTAGTGCGCCACTTTCTGAGTAGTGTAGAGGTGAATAATGAGATGATCAAATAGAGTGCCTCCCACACTCTATTTATACATGACCTGACTTGCCTAATAACCTAGCAGGGTTGACTTGTCTAACTCAGTCTAATAACCCATGGTTATACTAATCAGGACCAACCCCACACTTGGTGGTCTAATAACCCATCACTGCAAGTTACGACACTTGTCAATACAAATGACGACACTTCCGTATAGAGGAATAATATCATCTCTATAGGAGTACAATATACATAGGTGAAATACATTCCGAAGTTACATATACATCAACACTCCCTCTTAACTAGGAAGGTATTTCTCGACACAGATCTGCTAGCACAAGTCTTCTTCTCTGGATCATCGTCGTTGCAGCTGCTATCTCAATCAATCTCCAATCTACTCGTCATAGAAAGTTCTACAGAGCCAGTCCTTTTTCATACTGGATGTAGGCCCACCACCTGCAGGTCTTCATCACTGGCCATACTGTGGAATCCTCAGGACTTATTACGTGTGTCACAAAACCTCGCAAGAGCATCCTAGGCTGTTACGAGCACACAGCTCTACCTATAGGATCTCCCAGGGACATATTATATGTGACCTCACCACAAAACCTCACAAGAGCATCCCAGGCTGTTACGAGCACACAGCTCTACCTATAGGATCTCACAAGGACATATTACATGTGGTCACCACAAAACCTCGCAAGAGCATCCCAGGACTTTTTACGAGCACACAGCGCAACCTATCGGATCTCCCAGGGCCATATTACATGTGGTCACGACAAAACCTCGCAAGAGCATCCCAGGACTTATTACGAGCACACAACCCAACCTATCGGATCTCCCAGGGACATATTACATGCCATAGCAGAAAACCTCGAAAGAGCATTTGCCAGATATCCCAAGGCCATATTACATGCCATAGGCAAAACCTCGAAAGAGTATCTGCAAACCTCCTAGGGCCATATTATATGTCCTCCCAAGCAAAACCTCGAAAGAGCATTTGCCAGATATCCGAGGGCCACATTATATGCCATAGGCAAAACCTCAAAAGAGTATCTGCAAATCTCCCAGGGCCATATTACATGCTTATCTGCACAACCTGTCCACGGCCATAGAGTATCAACCTGATACTCACCATACATCATCCTGATGTACATGATCATCCTAATCATCATCACTGCATCGTCCTGATGCATGTCATCATCGCATGATCATCCTGATCATCGTCCTGATGCATGTCATCATCGCATGATCATCGTCATAGCCTCATCCTGATGCATATCATCTGGAGCAACATCCTGAAGCTCATCATCCATGATCATCCTGATCATACAATGTATCCACGTAATACATATCATCATACATGATCTACCTAATCATACAATGTATCTACCTGATACATACACAAATACATGATCTACCTGATCATACAATGTATCCACCTGATACATATCATCATCCATGATCTACCTGATCATATCCAACATCCAACATGATGCATATGCATATACATGATCTACCTGATCATATCCAGCATCCAACATGATGCATATACATATACATGATCCAACTGATCATAACAAGCATCCAACATGACGCATATACATATACATGATCCAACTGATCATAACAAGCATCCAACATAATGCATATACAGAGCAGTAACTGGAGCATCGTCTTGATGCTCATCATCCAGTGCTTACATCCACAGCCATGGAAGGATCCTCCTCTCACCATGCTCGGAATGGCTGTTGCAAATGTGTCCATCACTTCTTCCTCGAAGTGTCATCAATCTAAAGAACACCAAGCCTCTCTCTGAAGTACTCGAACTTCACTCTGGCTAGTGGCTTCATCAGCACATCTGCAATCTGCTCATCCGTCGCAACATACAGGAGCTTCACTGCCCCTCTCTGCACCATATCCCTGATATAGTGATATTTGATCTCTATGTGCTTCAACCTGTCGTGGAACACCGGGTTCTCAGACAGCTTCACACAACTCTGGTTGTTACAAAAGATACCAATAGCATCCAACGGGAGATCAAATTACTTAGATAGTAGCTTTCGAAGCCATACTGCCCCACAACTAGCCGAACAAGCTGCAACTTACTCTGCTTCGGCTGTACTCAGTGCTACGCAGGACTACTTCCTGCTAAACCAAGAGATCACACCTGATCCCATACTGAAGCAGCACCCAGAAGTGCTCTTCCTATCTGCAGCACTGCCTGCCCAGTCCGAATCAACATAACCCTGCAGGTTAAATTTTTTATTTGCATCATACTTGAGCCCATAATCAATTGTACCCTTCAGGTACCTCAGAATATGCTTTACAGCAACCAAGTGAACACCACTGGTATCTGTCAAAAACTAGCTCAATGTGTTCACCGCAAAGCAAATATCTGGTCTTGTGTTCGTCAAGTACATCAAGGACCCAATCATCTGACGATACACAGTGACATCAACAGGATCAGATGAAGCATCACACAGAAGCTTCAGGTTCAATGCCATAGGTGCGGCCATGGCCTTGCAATCCATCATCCCGAATCTCTTCAGGATCTCTACTGCATACTTCCCTTGTCCAAGGAAGATCCCATCTGCACTCTACCACACCTTTATGCCTAGAAAATAGTGCATCATCTCCAAGTCCTTCATCTCAAACTCGGCAGCAAGCTTCCTCTTCGTATCGGCAATCAATCTATCCTCACCTGTAAGAAACAGGTCATCCACATACAGAAGTAGTATCACTGGACTGCCTTCCTCAACCTTGTAGTAAAGGTTGGAATCCGTTTTACTCTTGGTAAACCCCAAACTGGATAGAAAGTTGTCTATCCTACCATACCAAGTCCTAGGAGCTTGCTTCAAGCCATACAAGGCTTTCCTCAATCTACACACATATGACTCCCTGTCATGTGTCTCAAAACCAAGTAGCTGCTCCACATGCACTTCCTCCTCGACTACACCATTCAAGAAAGTTGTCTTGACATCCATTTGGTGTATCTTCCATTTCATCACTACAACCAAAGCAAGTACTAATTTAATGGAAGTGTATCTAGCCACAAGAGCAAAAGTCTCTTCATAATCAATCCCTTCTTTCTGGAAGAAGCCACGAGCTACAAATCTCGCTTTGTATTTCTCTATGCTGCCATCTGCAGCATGCTTGATCTTGTAGATCCATTTGGAAGTCACCACAAACTTCCCTTCAGGTCTTGGGACTACATCCCAAACATCATTTTTCATGATCCACTGGTATTCCTCGACCATGGCATCCTTCCATTCTTTCTTTTCCGCTGCTTCTTCATAACTAGAAGGTTCTATGTTCATAATGTCACACAGTAAGGCAACATAGCTGGTATGAGATCTAGTTCTCTCGTTGCTCTATGTTCTTCTTCTGGAATGCCATACCTTTCTGCATCTTGAATGAGCTCTCTAGCCCATGCAGGTTTCCTCTTATGAGAGTTCTTCTCACGGGGTGGATCTACAGGTATTTCTGGATCTTCAACTTCAGGATCTGCTTCTGGAATTGCTCCATTCATGGTGGTGTCTTGAAATCTGGTTTCCTTCGGTTCTTCATGATCTTCAACAGGTGTTGTTGATTAAGTTGTCATTGATGCCAACAGTGTATAGTCATTGATGCCAACATGTCTTGGTGCCCCTTGAGGAGCCCCTGAGGGTTAAGTAATTGTCAGTGTCTAAGGAGACCTTTTGATCTTGTCCAAGCCCAAGTTTGAAGCCCTTGGAGCCCTTGGGACAATGACAAAAGCCCCGAACACCCTGTAGAGTGTTTAAGTACCCCAAAGAGGTTTTGCGTTTCCCCAATTGTTTCTTTGTTTCCCCAGTACCACAACTTATGCCCCAGTATGCTACAAAAGTGTTGAACAAGTTGCAAGAGTCCAAATGACCCTTTCAGTGGTCATTTGTGTTTATTGAGGTCATGGTACCCCAAGAGAAGGTCTAGCAACCCCACAGGTGATGTCATGATGGATCTTGACCCTTGGAGGTCTCCTGGTGTGGTTGAGGTGGTTGAAGAAGCCTATGAATCCCCTTGCTTGATGAAGAAGTCCTTGGACCCACATTTGATGGCTTAATGGTCCTTGTCCCCTTAAAGGTGATGATGTGGCCATTAATGACTTAATGAAGACTTAGAACCCTTAACGAAGATCTTGATGCCCGTGTATCCCTTGTTGGGGTCATGGAACCCTTGGAGATGGTCATTATGCATGAGAAGGTCTGGCACCCACATAAATGGCGGCATGATGACCCTTGGACACTATATGATCATTGATGGTGCATTTGGAAATGATTTGGGTCTTGGAATCCATACATATGGTGGTTTGTAATCCCATGATTGTTGGAGCCTTTGATATGATAGAATCCTTGGTCATGATGCCCTCATCACTTGGTGATGGAGTCCTATGTGATGGGCTTGAAGTCCATGGAAATTATCTTTAAATATTATATGATATCCTTGAAAGAGTCCTTGAAACCCTTGCATGTGGTGCCTTGGGTCTTGAACCATGGTGATGTATGGTCCTATTTGTGGTTGTATGGATATTGGGATGTAGATGGAGGTAGATCCCACGGATGTGCCTTGATATGTTGAAGAAGACTTTGAAACTCTTGTAGTTAGTGGTATGGTCTTTGGCACCCTCATGTGTGGGGTCTTTGACGTCGTGGACATATTGAATAATTTAAGTGTATTATACCAAGAATTTGCAAATAAACCCATCATAGGGAGATAGTCCTCATCAAGCCATTTCCATTGATATGTGGAGCATCTTCTAACTCCTTACGGTTGAAGAGATATGAATTTTTGAAGTTGGTGTACCCCACCTTTTTGGGTGAGCCGACCAAACAAAAGAAAAATTAATTATTTGTAATTTTGAATTGCATGTCGGCCCAGTTTGAGGTAATAACTTTCCTCTATGACCTATATATAAATAGAATATAAAACATTTCATTTGCTCATCAATTGGAATTTCGCAACTCTTGGAGAAAAGGGCGAAATTTTGTGGAGGAATTTTTTTTGGGTATCTTCACTAAAATTGGCATAACTTTCTCATACGGAATCGGAATTACAAAATTCTTGGCTCGTTGGAAAGCTTGTTACGAGGGCTATGTGATGACATGATATAGAGTTTATTTTGGTTTTTCTATTGTTTCTTGACCTTATGATCTTCAAAAAGGTATGGCTCATGCTTCTAGGTTTCTCTTGTAATGGCACATGTCTCTCATGGATAGAGTTCATCTTTGATATTAGTATGTGAGCCTATATATTGGTATATATATTTGAAGTCATTATGGAGGATATGATGATGAAGTTGCATACCTTTATGCTATGATATTATACACTTTATGATGATAACGCATGTGATAATGATGTACACTCTATGAAGTTGATGCACTCCTATACAATATGATGTACATGCATACCATAGTGTGATGATGCTCTCCTATGCATTATGATGTATACTTGATGTTGATTTGACAAGTCATCATTGAATTAGCATTCTTCCATTGCATTTTGAATAGTATTATATTAGGACTGTATTGACAGTACTCTTTGACTTAATTGATGACCTTCATTGAGTTGACAAAACAATGTTGTAAGGGTTTGTCATTGACTAAGTGGATTGACCTAAGATTGACTTGTTAGTGGTTGACTATGAGCCTTAACTGTTATCTGAGTAACATTGGCAAGTTGATGATTTGACAAAGTAAAGGCTGTTTGATTGATTTGATAATACTTCTCTTGATTGATTTGAGATGTGATTGGTTTTGGGCAATTGTTTTATTCACCATTGACTTAGTAAGTCAATATTGATCTTAAGTAATGGGCATTCCAGTATTGAGAAACCATTGACTGTATTTGATTTAGTTAACATTGTATGAGACTGTATATTGATGAAAGTATCCATAGGTGGTATAGCATTGACCAAGTTGGTTGAAGACATGATTGTCTTACAGTTTGTTGATTGCTTGTTTGAAGTTGTCCGTCAAGTTCTGCTTGACTATGTTGCCTGTCAAATTGTGAGAATAGTTGTGATGTCATTTAACTAAGTATGATTGGGTGAGTAAAGTTATGGTTGTAACTCTATCTTGACCAAGTAAGAAAGTAGGTTTCCCATAGAGCAATTATGGACAGGTACATGATCAGAATGACACAGGCATATGATTAATTTGGCACAGGTACATAAGCAGCTTGGTACAGGTTTGGCATAGGTTGCCTTATGTGCAGTTGGTCCAACTCAGATTGGCTGAGTTGTATGAGCAGTTGGTTTGACCCAGGTGGTCTGGTACACAGTTGGTTGAACTCAGATTGATTGATTCAAATGATGTGAACAACAGATTGATTTATGCAGACAGATTGATTGGTATAGCTGAGATTGATTGGTACAGCTAGATTGGACAGATTGAGTGTACAGGTTGATGAACAATGTGGCACAGTTGTGATGATCGGTGGACAGTTGATGAGCAATGAACAGTTGATGAGCAGTGGTCAGTTGATGAGCAGTGAAAGTGGTTTTGCAGTGTGGTACAGGTTGTGCAGTGTGGTTTAGGTTTTGCAGTGTGGTACAGGTTGTGTAGTGTGGTTTAGATTGTGCAGTGTGGTACAGGTGTTGGATAGCAGGTCCGCAGGATCAGTGAAGTTTGTGGTTCAGTAGTTCAGTTTCTATCTTCATATCAAGGTGGCAGGACGGGGCAAGGAAATTGAGGGAGCTAAGGCTTCCTTCAGGTTGTAGCCTGTAAACCAGGGGGTTGTAGCCTCCTTCCAGTTGTAGCTGGAGAATTGAAGTCTTTGTAACAAAGGGGGTTGTTGCCTCCTTCCAGTAGTTGCTGGTAAATTATTATTATAAAGGCTTCCGTGGTTTTTCCCCCAGGACTTGGGTTTCCACGTAAAAATCTTGTGTACTGTGTTTTTCTATGCTTCCTATGTGATGATGATATGATGAGCTGTAACTGTTAATAATGCTAAAGATATAATGATAATGTGATAATGCATTAATGAATGATGTATTGAATAAGCTGCTGATGATTGTTAAAGTTGAAAAAGTAATAAAAGCTACACACACTGTTCACCCCCCCCTCTCAGTGTGCTCCGTGTGTCCAACAGGTGTCTTCCTTGACTTGATGAAAGCTGAGTCTTCATCAAATGTTACATCCCTGCTAACATCAATCTTCTTGAACCCTGGAAAGTATATTCTGTAAGCTTTCGAGCTTTCACTGTACCCCACAAAGATGCCCTTCTTTCCTGAAGGATCTAGCTTTGTCCTCTTTTCCTTTGGAACATGAGTATATACTGGGAAACCAAATATTATGAGATGACTGACTTCAGGTTTCTTACCAAAGAATACCTCTTCTGGTGACTTGTTGTCCAATATCTGGTGAGGTGTTCTGTTCTGCACCTATACAGTTGTCCTAGCTGCTTCTACCCATAGATGCATAGGTAGATCCTGGTCATGCAGCATTGCCCGTGCTGCTTCCATGATTGTTCTGTTTTTCCTTTCTGCAACTCCATTCTGTTGTGGACTGTAGGGAGCAGTCAACTCCCTCTTAATCCTTGAATCACTGCATAACTTCTTGAAATCACCTGAACTGAATTCTACGCCATTGTCGAATCTGAATGTCTTGATCTTCTTGTCAGTTTGATTTTCCATCAAGGCTTTGAATTCCTTGAACTTATCAAACACTTCATCTTTGTTCTTCTTCAAGAAGTAAACCCAAGTCTTCCTAGAGAAATCATCAATGACAGAGACATAGTATACATACACACTCAGAGAACTGGATGACATCGGACAACATACATCGGAGTGGATAATTTCCAAGATTCCTTTTGTACATCCTTTGCAAACACCTTCATGCTTTGTCTTGATTTCAGGAAGACCCTCTACAGCTTTGCTTGCAATTGGTAGTGCTCTATAGTGCACATGTGCAAGCCTTCTATGCCAAAGTTCACTTGGCTCCATGGATTCATGTACCATGGCATGTTCAGGTTGTCCCTTCAATTTGTACAATCCTCCCTCTTACTCTCCAATCACTACTGCATCATCTATGGTCTTACCCTTTGGCCACATCCGTACTTGGCCATCTACAAATGCAACCCTCATGTATTTTGCATCCAATGCAGATATGGAGAGTAGATTCTTCTTGAGCCCAAGTACATATAGGACCTCTTTCATCTTCAAAGACTTTCCAGAGTCTAAGTTGTAAGAAGCTTCCCCACTTCCTTCGATAGGATATTGGTAGTCATCCCCAAGTTTCCCCTTATGGGATGACTCATGTTCAGATAGGTTTACAAAAGATTCTTTAAACCCAATCACGTGTTTGGAAGCCCCACTGTCAATACGCCAATCATTACAAGCATGAGAGATAATACCTGTGAGAGCAGAGATTAGAACATATTCATCTTCGCTTGATGAGTTATCACTTTCTGATCTAGCCTTCTTCTTGTGAGGTTCATCATCCTCAGCAGCATGAGCATGATATCTTCTTTTGTTATTCTTCTTCTTCTTGTTGAAGTTGTTGTTGTTGTTGTCCCTTTTGTTCTTGGTACAATTTGCAGCAAAGTGTCCCTTCTCATTACATGTGAAGCATCTCAAATCCTTCTTATTCTTTTGATGGTTGTGATAGGATCCCTTGTAATGAGAGTGCTCCTTCTTGGGCTTGCTTCTTTTGGTGTGAGCTGCGAGAACCTGATCTTCACTTCCCATCTTTTCTTCTCGGGCTACATGTCTAACCTCTTCTTGGAAACATTCCTCCCATAGTCTACTGAAGGAGATCAACTTCCTTCTTGCACAAATTCCTTGAATAAAGTAATCACATGACCTAGGTAGGCCATTCAAAGTGGTAATGACAATTTCACCATTCTCCACTACTTCATCCACAGCTTCAAGCTGTTCCTTGATCTGAGAGACCTTAGAGAAATAAGATTGAATGGTCTCTCCATTCTGAAGCTTTACCCCTTTAAATTGATTCCACAAAGTCATCTTCCGATTTATGTTCTTCCCTTCAAATAGCTTGGTTAGGGAATCAAACATCTCCTTGGGTGTCTTTAGAGATGACACGTGGTAGGAGATGGTCTTTGATAGAATCAGCAATGATCCTCTTTGCCTTGACCAAGTTCTTCTTATGCAAGGCCTTAGCCTCTTCTTCCTCTGGGACAGGGACCTCAGAACTTATGTAAGTATCCAATTCATTTTCTTCCAGGATTAACCCAATCCTATACTTCCATGCTCGGAAGTTATCAGCCCCTTCAAGCTTATCCTCAAGCTTGGTGTGATGAGACATCTTAAAGAGAACTTCAAATGGAAATAGAAAAGATTTAGGTCTTACCACTTGATTTGCAGAAATCTGAATCTGGTGTCGGATTAGGGTTTGTCAGAGAAACCTTAAAATTTCGAAGTGTGAATTTCAACTTTCTGAAAGGATAGAAAGATGCGCCTTGATGAGCTGATCAGCCTGGTGTATTCAAATTTGAAATCTGCCAAGTTTCACCCTTCAGAAATGCTTTCCAATCTCCTAGATTCACTCAGGAGGACCCTGAATTAGGGTTTGAGTTTCCCGGAGCTTCACCCAACCAAAAATCTCGATCCAAAGCTCTGAACTTCGATTTTTCCAAGGAGCTTCCAGCTATGTCCTCAGATTTCACAAATTCCTATTTTTGTGGAAACCCTAATTTTTAGGGCCAAAAATGAAAGTGCCCAGAATTGAATTCTGATTGGACAGAAAGATGCGCCTTGCTGAGGAGAGTCAAAATACCCTACTGCCTTTCAAGATCTGTGGAGAGAAACCCAATAAACAGGAAACCCTAGTTTCCACGATTGCACAGTGTCTTCTTCTCAGGTTAGCTCTGATACCATGTTAATTTTTTAGCATTAATTCAATATACTCTACGATCTTTACCAAGAGAATAACATGTACAGCATATCAAGTATAACAATGCATATCAATCACACCAAGCAATCACATGAGACAATAGACACACAGAGTTTCACTGGGGAAAACCATAAAGGTGAAAAACCCCACAACTTCCTCAGAGATAGAAAGAGCAATGATACAACCAAAGCACACAGAGATAGTCCTCCTAGCAGCTGAACCTCCTCCTCCACTAGTGCGCCACTTTCCGAGTAGTGTAGAAGTGAATAATGAGATGATCAAATAGAGTGCCTCCAACACTCTATTTATACATGACCTGACCTACCTAATAACCTAGCAGAGCCGACTTGTCTAACTCAGTCTAATAACCCATGGTTATACTAATCAGGGCCGACCCCACACTTGGTTGTCTAATAACCCATCACTGCAAGTTACGACACTTGTCAATACAAATGATGACACTTCCGTATAGAGTGCTGGCACACAGCCCAACCTATCGGATCTCCCAGGGCCATATTACATGTGGTCATGGCAAAACCTCGCAAGAGCATCCCAGGACTTATTACAGGCACACAGCCCAACCTATCGGATCTCCCAGGGACATCTTACATGCCATAGGACAAAACCTGGAAAGAGCATTTGCCAGATATCCCAAGGCCATATTACATGCCATAGGCAAAACCTCGAAAGAGTATCTGCAAACCTCTTAGGGCCATATTATATGTCCTCCCAAGCAAAACCTCGAAAGAGCATTTGCCAGATATCCGAGGGCCACATTATATGCCATAGGGAAAACCTCAAAAGAGTATCTGCAAATCTCTCAGGGCCATATTACATGCTTATCTGCACAACCTGTCCACAGCCATAGAGTATCAACCTGATACTCACCATACATCATCCTGATGTACATGATCATCCTGATCATCATCACTGCATCGTCCTGATGCATGTCATCATTGCATGATCATCGTCACTGCATCGTCATGATGCATGTCATCATCGCATGATCATCCTGATCATGGTCATAGCCTCATCCTGATGCATATCATCTTTAGCAACATCCTAAAGCTCATCATCCATGATCATCCTGATCATACAATGTATCCACCTGATACATATCATCATACATGATCTGCCTAATCATACAATGTATCTACCTGATACATACACAAATACATGATCTACTTGATCATACAATGTATCCACCTGATACATATCATCATACATGATCTACCTGATCATATAATGTATCTACCTGATACATACACAAATACATGATCTACCTGATCATATCCAGCATCCAACATGATGCATATACATATACATGATCCAACTGATCATAACAAGCATCCAACATGATGCATATACATATACATGATCGACTTGATCATAACAAGCATCCAACATGATGCATATACATATACATGATCCAACTGATCATAACAAGCATGCATATACAGAGTAGTAACTGGAGCATCATCCTGATGCTCATCATCCAGTGCTTACATCCACAGCCATGGAAGGATCCTCCTCTCACCATGCTCGGAATGGCTCTTGCAAATGTGTCCATCACTTCTTCCTCGAAGTGTCATCAATCTGAAGAACACCAAGCCTCTCTCTCGCTTCTCGGCAAATATCATCAAAATGGTGAGATTCAAACACATCCCCATTATCTGAACTCAAGATACGGATGTGCGTTCCTGTATGATTTTCAACCAGTGCCTTAAATTCTTTGAACTTCTCAAAAGTTTCATTCTTAGTCTTTAGAAAATAGATCCAAGATTTGCGGGAGCAATCATCTATGAAAATCACATAATATAAACAACCACTCATCGAAGGTGAACTCATAGGACCACATATATCTCAATGGATTATATCCAAAATCCCTTTAGATTTGTTGCTACTGTTAGGAAGGATTTCTTGACATGCTTGCCAAGAGCATAACCTTTGCAGATACCATCATGCTCAGAAGAAAATTCAAGCATACATGTTACCATCTTTTGTAAACCGGGAAGAGCTCTATAATGAAGGTGTCCAAACCTTCGATGCCATAACTTACATGGGTTGATTGTGCCATGGACCAATGCCTGAATGGAATGTCTGGATGCTTTGTAAAGGCCTCCCTCTCGAACTCCAATAATCATAGCTGAACTCAACTCTTCATTCTTTGGCCATAGGAGAACCTTTCTATCCATGAAGATTACTCTGTAACCTTTATCTTCTAAGCATGCAACTGAGAGAAGATTCTTCTTTAAGCCAAGAACAAATAATATTTCTTCAATATGTAAGATAGTCCCTGAGTCAAACTGAAAGGATGATGAACCAACTTCTTCAATGTCATAGGTGGTATCATCCCCAACTTCCACCTAATCAGTAAACTTCTTCTTTATGAAGTTTGTAAGAACCTCTCGAAATCCTGTCATATGCCTGGAAGCTCCACTGTCCACCAACCAGGTTTAGCACTATTGGTGATGGATCCGGAGAGTGCTAAAATCAAATAGTACTCTCTTCTTGGGTCTTGATCTTTTGTAGACTTATCGTTTTTCTTGTTCTTTGGTTTTTCTTCTTTTGCAGTGGATGGTTGAAATTTTCCTTTGAACTTCCGGTTGTAAATTTTTCTGAGTTTTCAGCTTGCTGGTTTATGTCAATGTTTCAGTGGTTTTCATCCCCAGCCGGTTTTGCATAAGCTGGAAATTACTTATGAAAATTCTCAAACAATTAAACACGCTGAAAAATCACTTTTAACAGGCAGAGAACTAATTTAACATGCACGCCATCAAATAAATCAGACTAAGAAATTTAGCCAATGGCCCTGGAAAAACCCCCACGGGGAAAACCAGTCAGAGAGAGAGAGAGTTTATTATTTCTTCAGAGAATATTCAGTTCAGCAATTTACAGTCAAACATGTACTTATCTCACCCATAAATTTCACACCCAGGAGCTGTCTCGAAATCTGTGCAATCGCTGCTTGGATTTCTGTGCTGAAACAATGCCTCAAATTTCATGCCAGGAAGTACAAAACAGTCAACCTATACCTTCCTCGAATTCTGTGCAGCAATAATTGTTGCCTTGGGAAATGTGCCCGAAGTACTGTCTCGAAATCTGTGCATGTCCTCGAAAAATGTGCAACAATAAATGCTTCTCGAAAATTGTGCAGCAATAAATGCTGCCTCGAGATTTGTGCCCACCGTACAGTCTTGAAAAATGTGCCTATTGCCTCGATAAATGTGCCCACTACACATGTACAGGAAACCCATGAATCCACCTTGGGAAATGTGCCCAGTACTCACACCTAGGAACTCATGCCCTTCTCGGGATTTGTGCCCAATCCACCCTCGAAACTCGTGCCCACTCTCACGTTGTACTCTAGTGAAAAACTCTCCTTGAAAAATGTGCCTCTCTACAAGTAATGCTTTGATTTTCGTGCCAACTAAACTCTTCAAATGGTTGCCTCGAATTTCGTGCCACTTCCAGCTATCTCTCCTCTCCTCTCTTCAATCTCTCCAAAAAAAAGTGAGAAATGAAATGCCTCCCTTCTCTTTTTGATCAAACCCTAGGGTTTTCTAAATCCAATGGTTGAGATTGAATTAGATCAACGGTGGAAATTAAATGCTCCATTTACTTCTCATAAATAATTAATTTCCCTCACCCACTCAAATTTATCAAAAAGTGACTTTAAGTTTATAAAGTCTCATTAAATGCTTTTCTCAAGTCATTTAATGTGAGGGTCACTTTTCCCCCTTCTAAGTGACTTAGGGATAAAGTAACTAGGGGAACACTTCCCTAGGTACAAAAGCTAACAGTCCCTCTTACCGAGGAAGGTGTTCTGCACCACTCCCAACTTGTCTCTGAAGAAGACAAACTTCCCCCTCCCCAAAGATTTCGTCAGGATATCTGCTACCTACTCATCAATGGAAATATACTGCAACTCAACTGCTCCTCTCTGGACGTAGTCACAGATGAAATGGTACCTGATCTCAATGTGCTTTGACCTGTCATGGAACACCGGATTCTTAGAGAGCTGAATGCAACTCTGATTGTCACAATAGATCACCATAGGTCTAAGCTCCTGATCAAATAAATCTACCAACAACTTACAAAGCCACATTGCTTCGCAAGTAGCCTGACTGGCTGCCATATACTCAACCTCGACGGAACTCAATGCAACGGACTTCTGTTTCTGACTGAACCACGACACTGCTGCCGAGCCCAAACTGAAACAACAACCGGAAGTGCTCTTCCGATCCCTCACACTGCCTGCCCAGTCTAAATCTGTGAAACCAACCAAACTAACTCCACCCGAACCCCTGTAGTCCAAACCATAGTCCATTGTACCTGCTAGGTATCTCAGCACAAGTTTTGCGGCAGTCCAATATACACACCTAGGCTCCACCATGAACTGGCTAAGAGTGTTCACCGCAGAACACAAGTCTGGCCTGGTGTTCACCGGATACATCAACGACCCAATGAGCTGACGGTAAAGTGTAGGATCCACCAACTTACCCTCAGAAGCATGAAGTTGCTTCCAGTTGGTGATCATAGGTGTAGACATCGGCCTGCAATCCTCCATCTGAAATCTCCTCAGAATATCAATTGCATACTTCCCCTGTCCTAGGAAAATATGTCCAGGCTCCTGCCAAACCTCCATCCCCAGATAAGAATGCATCAACCCAATATCAGTTATCTCATACTCAAACGCAAGGTCTCTCTTGCAATGTGCAATGAGATGATCCTCTCCAGTGATAAACAAGTCATCAACATATAACAAAAGAATGAGAGGATCTCCACCAACCACAATGTAGTAAAGGTTGGGATCAACCTCACTCTTCTGAAAACCCATCGAAGTCAAGTATGCATCGATCCTGGAGTACCAAGCTCTAGGAGCTTGCTTTAGTCCATGCAAGGCTTTCCTCAGCCTGCACACATGAGAATCTCTCCCATGAATCTCAAATCCCTGTGACTGCTCTAAGTACACCTCCTCCTGCAGAAGACCATTGAGAAATGCGATCTTCACATCCATCTGGTGGATCTTCCAACCCATCTTTGCTGCTATAGAAATCACTGCTCTGATGGAAGAATACCGAGCAACTGGCGCAAAAGTCTCATCATAGTCAACTCCCTCAACCTGTGAAAACCCTCGAGCCACAAACCGAGCCTTGTACTTCTCCACACTGCCATCTACAGCATGCTTTATCTTGTAAAGCCACTTGGAAGTCACAAAGCTTCAAAAAGTCGCCGAAAAATCGTGACTTTTTGTAAAAGTCGCGAGGTGAAGACACTGCCGAAAAATCGGCTCGCAAAAATCGCGATTTTTTAAAAAATCGCCGAGTTCCGATTTTTCTAAAAATCGCCGACTTTTTCGAAAACCGCGCGAGTTGATGGAAAAAAGCGCCCAGTCCGTCACACTCACGGTTTAAAGACACCAAAAGTGATTTTTTTTGGGTCATTTGTTTCATTTGGCATTTGGAGAAGGAGTGTGAAGGGCAAGAGGGCACCATCAACTACTTTGGAGGCATCCAAGACTCCAAACAAGATCAAAGCTCACCATTGTGAATTTTTGTGGAGAAAGAGTTCAACTTCAAGAGTCAAAACTTTGCCAATCAACCAATTCATCTCACAAGTATGTAGTGATTCATTTTCTTGTATTTTTTTTATGATTTTTTGCATGTTTGCTTGCCAATATTCTTTTTTTTTTTTTGCCATTTTTCCAATGATTTCCATGTCCATAAATATCAAAAAGAGTCAAAATGTAAGGGGGTTTTAGAATGGAATAGCATGTTTTCTTTCTTAGATCTTTAGCCACCCTCTTGTTATCATTTTTCATGGCCAAAAATATAAATTTAGAGGTCTGATTTTTTAAGCCAAATTGTTGCAATTTTTTCAAATGGGGTTTAATTTCTTGTTTTTGTATTTTTGTGCCCTAGGTTTGCATTTTGAGGCTGCCATTCCATTTTCCAAGATGCCAAAGCCATTGGATCCGTTTTGGCAGTATGGTGAGCCCGAGGATGATGGAAACAGGCAAAATTTGAGTTGCAAATTGTGTGGGCATCACATGTCAGGAGGGGTTAACAGGTTGAAATACCATCTAGCTAAACTCTCTGGGCATGATGTTGGCGTTTGTACTGCAGTGACCCCAGAGATCATGAGATCTACCCATGACGCAATCCATGAAAAGAATAAAAAGAAGGATGAGATCGCCGCAAACAGAGCTGAGATTGCATCTTTTGGCCTAGCAAGAAGTGTGGGGGCAACAGGATCTGCCACTTTCAGTGAGGGTAGTGAGAGAGGTTCCACAGCCACGGCGGGGGCCTCATACCATTTTGGTCCACAAACAAGAAGTGGATCACAACCTTCTATCAAGGCATTGATAAAGAAAAATGACAAGGTAGAAGTGGACAGGGTGATGGGGAGGTGTCTTACTGGAGTCACATACCTCTCAGCATCGTAAAAAACAATCCATTTTGGCAGCCGATGTGTGATGCCATTGCAACATTTGGCTCGAGGTATAAAAGTGCCACCTTTGATGAGTTGCGGGGTCCAATCCTTCAAGCAGAAGAGAAGGACATCGGTGCTAGGTTGGAGGAGCTCAAGCAGTCATGGGAGAGCACTGGATGCACAGTCATGTCAAATGGTTGGTCAGATGGTAAAGGTAGATCCCTTATCAACTTTTTGGTACATTGTCCTAGAGGTACCTTGTTTGTGAAATCAGTCAATGCATCGGCATATGTAAAAGATGCAGCACTCTTATGTGAGTTGTTAGATGGGTTCCTACAGGACATTGGGGTGCACAATATTGTGCAAGTTATTACGGATAATGCAGCTAATTATGTGGTTGCTGGCAGGATGCTTATGGAGAGGCACCCCACTTTGTTTTGGACTCCATGCGCTGCTCATTATATTGATTTGATGCTGGAGGATATGGGGAAAATTCCCTTTATCAAGGTGGTGATTGATCAAGCTAAGAGCATCCCCAAGTTCATTTACAACCATACTTTTGTTCTCAGCCTCATGAGGAGGCACACCAAAAACAAGGAGTTGAAGCGTCCCGCAATCATGCACTTTGCCACCACCTTCATTACTCTTCAGTCCTTGCTTCAATGTCAGTTTGAGTTGAAGCAAATGTTTGTTTCTGATGAGTGGCGTGATTGTGCTTACAGCAGGAGAGAGGATGGGAGAACCATTGCCAAGTTGTTGTACACTGACTCCTTCTGGGAAGGAGTGGGGAAAGTGTGCTCGGTGAGTGAACCTTTGGTAAGGGTTCTGAGACTTGTTGATGGTGATAAGCCCGCAATGGGCTATTTGTATGAGGCCATGGATAGGTCCAAAGAGACCATCCGGAATTATTATGTGGGCAAGGGTACCCCGGGGCACGAGAGGCACATGTTGTTATGGGAGTTGATTGATAGTCGATGGACCGGGATGCTTCATAGACCCATTCATGCAGCAGCACTCTTCCTCAACCTTGCATTTTCCTACAAATGCAAATTTGATTTTGATGGTGAGGTGTTGGAGGGGCTCTTCACTTGTATTCAGAGGATGGTACCTGATTATGAGACTCGCAATGCAATCAATCGTGAGTTAGAGGTGTATCAGGATGGTACGGGAGTATTTACCTTTGTTGATGCTATTCGTGACAAGACCAATTTCATGCTAGGTAACTTATTAAAGTGTTTAACTTTTATTTGCAAGTTGAAATTTGAAATTTTGAATTATGATTTATTTATTTCCTTATTTGTTGTAGCTACTTGGTGGCGAACCTATGGTGTAAGGACACCAAATTTACGGAAATTTGCCATCAAGATTCTTAGCCAAACATGTACCACTTCAGGATGTGAGCGGAATTGGAGTGTGTTTGAAAAAGTACACGCAAAGAGACGCAGAAGGTTAGAGTCTTAGACTTTAAATTTCAACAAATCAATTTCATTTAATATAATTTGTGAATCTATCATCCTCACATATTATAATTATATTTCATTAATTTTTTAAACTTGAACCTCTAGACTCATACAAAAAAATTATTTTCCTCTTACAGGTCGGAGTTCACACGTCTCAATGATTTGGTCTACGTCCATTATAATCTCCGCTTATGGATGACACAGATAAATAAAGCACCAAATGCTGATGCCATCGCCTTAGACAATATTGATATTTTGTTTGATTGGAGGGTGGAGATTGAGACTCCTATCATGGAGGAGGAACCTACATGGTTAGAGGGAGAGGAAGGGCAGGCGGAGGAGGAGGAGGAGGAGGAGGTCAGAGCCACCACGGAGGGTGATGTGCTAGCATCGCCACCACCGCCTACACCGATTGATACATCTAGTCCTCCATCCGTCACTCATCGTCCGATGTTAGATGCAGGGGCAGGGTCTTCTGTTGCTACTTCTAGTGCTAGAGGCAGGCCTGACAAACGGCCCATGACCTTTTCCCGTAAAAGGGGAAGAGGGCATTGATATTAGATAGATAGCTACTAGTTTTTCTGAGATACATTTATATATGTGATGTCATTTTGTATTGGTTATCTACTTTTGAGTTTTGAGTCCTTGATTGGACAACTATGGTGTTTCAAACTTTCAGACTTTCAGGATTCAATATCGACTTTGATGTATCATTTTATATTTGACATGACTACATGATGATGATATATATCAGTGCTTTCTCCATATTTATGTTCCAATGTGTTTATCTGATGTAATTGTTGCTTTATATGTTTAAAATTCTGAAAAAAAAAATGAATGTATTTTGTATTTTTTAATGTTTGTCGACTTTTTCCGATTTTTCCCGATTTTTTCGCCGATGTTGCCGAGAAATTGTTTTCGGGACCCTTGCCGACTTTTTGTCGAGTCCGACTTTTTCAACATTGGTCGCAACTGACTTCCCCTCAGGTCTCAGCACTATCTCCCAAGCATCATTCTTCATGATGGAATGGTACTCTTCCATCATGGCATCTCTCCACACATGATGCTGAGAAGCCTCCTCAAATCTGGATGGCTGAGAATCACGAAGACTCGCAACAAGAGCCATACCCAGTCTATCTGACATCACTACTGTCCTAATCTCCTCCTAGGGTCTACCAAATGCCTCTACTTCCTTCAAGGTGTCTTGAAGCCATTTAGGCTTCCTCTTCCTTGAAGGCTCCTCCCATACTGGTTTATCCTCATCTAAAGAACTCCCAGAAGCAGAAGGTCTAACACCCCGAGGACCAGTGACTGATGAACCAGTCCCTGAAGAACCTGTAACCTGCAAACCAAAACCTGAACCTGTCCCTGAAGTACTTGTCACCTGAACCACTGAACCTGTAGGAGTTGTGCCTGTACTCTGTGATCCAGTCACTCCGGAAACCTATGGACCTGAAACCTGTATCGAAGAAGCCTGAGTCCCCTGAGGTGTGGAAGCCGATGGCTCCCCCTGCTCTATCTCTCATGACTTCCTGAAGGCTCTCTCCTCATCAAACTTCACCTCCCACCTAACAACAACTCTCTTCTGACCAGGAAGGTAAAGTCGATAAGCCTTCGAAGTCTCATCATATCCCACAAAGATACCTCTCTCTGCAGTGGGATTAAATTTAGTCCTCTTCTCAGAAGGGATGTGAGAGTAAGTCAAAGAACCAAATATGTGAAACTGGCTCACCTCGGGCTTCTTTCCTGTATACATCTACTCTGGAGTCTTCCTCCCCAAAGCACGGTGAGGACTCCTATTCTGTAGATAAACTGCAATGTTGCATGCCTCTGCCCATAGAAAGAACGGTAACCCCTGATCATGGAGCATTGCTCTCGCTGCTCCCACAATCAACCTGTTCTTCCTCTCTGCTACTCCATTATGCTCAGGAGTGTAGGGAACTGTCAGTTGTCTCTGTATACCCTCTTGTCTGCAAAATCCATCGAACTCCTTAGAGGTATACTCACCCCCATTGTCCGATCTCAACATCTGAATCTTCCTCCCTGTCTGCTTCTCCACAAGGGCTTTGAACCCTTGGAAGACACTTAATACTAAGGGTGACTTCTTGCTCCTCAAGAAGTAGATCCAGGTCTTCCTGGAGTAGTCATCAATGAAGGTGATATAGTACTCAAATCCAGTCAAAGAGACTGATGACATAGGACCACAAATATCAAAATGAATCAAGTCAAGTACTCCTGCTGCTCTAGTGTCACTGCTTGGAAAAGCAGTCTTGGTGTACTTTCCCAAACACACCCCCTGCACACATTACTCTACGCAATGCTGAACTTGGGTAAACCTGTAACCATGCTCCTCAACAATCTCAGAGCTGGGTGATGTAAGTGGGCCATCCTCCGATGCCATAGCTCACATAGCTCACAGATGTTGCTGTGTGCTAGAGCGTGTTGCGGCTGAAACAAGAGCTTGTACAGCTTTTTACCTCTAACCCCAATGTCCATGGAGGTAGATACTCCTGTAGCTCTGGAGAATACCTGCACTCTCCCATCCCAGAAACATACCCCAAGACCCCTGTCCTCAATGGTGGAAACTGATACAAGGTTATTCTTCAGCCCAGGGACATATAACACATCCCTCAAAGTCATGGGACTCATAGACTCCCTCTGAAATGTAAAGGTCCCCCGACCAACTGCTCTAACAATGGTGTCATCGCCTAGTACAACCTCCACATCTGTACTTGTCTGTGATAGCTCGAAGAACATCTCTCGAGCACTTGTCATGTAGCTCAAGGCTTCGTTGTCAATATACCAAGTGCCAGTGGTGGATGCACTCATGTGATGTCTTGTCAATAAGGAATACTCAATCTCCATATCCACATCCGTGCTGGTAACCAAAGAGGCTCTCTCTCTCTCTCTATTTGTCCAGCACACAGAGAAAACTCCCTCCGAAATCTGTCTCCAAAGTCATCAACCTCCGCTAAAGCTGCAGTCTGCTGTCCCTTCTTCTTCTTCTTTTGACACTGTGAAGCATAATGCCCAAAAGTCTGACAACCATAACACTTGATTTTACTCAAGTCCTTCTTCTTCCCACCCTGTTGCTGCTGCTACTTGGCCCCACCCTTCTTGGGACCCTTCTTCTTCTTCCCCTTTACTGTCAAAGCCACGTTCTCATCATCTACCCCACCTTGTGACGAATTGCCCTGTACGAGACCTCTCCTGGTCTCCTCCTGCACAACGTCATCCCACAGTCTCTCCCAAGAAGGTAGTTTCTCTCTGCCCACTATAGCCTTCACAAATGCACCCCAGGGCTTTGAAGCCCCATTCACTGCTGTACGCACAAGCTCAGTAGCAGTGACCATCTCCCCAACTGCTGCTAGCTCATCTCTAACAGCAGATATCCTGGCAAGGTAAGTTGTCACTCCCTCTCCACCATTCATCTTTATACTCTTGAGTTTCTCCTTGAGAACCATCTTCTGGTTCTCATTGGTACTCTCATACAAGCTGGTCAAAGCAGTCCACATCAAATGTGTCGTAGTCTTGCCTGAAATGTGAGGGATGATATGATCTTTAACTGCATCAAGGATTATTCTTCTAGCCTTACAGTCCTTCTTGTTGAAGGCTGATAATGCTGCAGCATCTGTAGCAGCGGGAATCTGAACGGGGTTTGCTGTAGTGTTCCTAACCACTTCCTCCCACATCTCATTTTCCTCTAAAACCAGCAAAATCCTAGCCTTCCATGGCACAAAGTTCCCTGTCCCATCCAGCCTATCCTCCAACCTAAGTCCTGTAGCCATCTTTCAACCAACCCAACAAAGTGTTGTTCACTAACAAAATAAAATTACTGAAATTACTGAGTTCTGGAAATTTCTATGTGTCTACAAAATATTACTGTTTTCTACCCCGAAGCTCTGATACCATGTAAATTTTGCTGAGTTTTCAGCTTGCTGGTTTATGTCAATGTTTCAGTGGTTTTCATCCCCAGCCGGTTTTGCATAGGCTGGAAATTACTTATGAAAATTCTCAAACAATTAAACACGCTAAAAAATCATTTTTAACAGGCAGAGAACTAATTTAACATGCATGCCATAAAATAAATCAGACTCGGAAATTTAGCCAATGGCCCTGGAAAAAACCCCACGGGGAAAACCAATGAAAGAGATAGAGAGTTTATTATTTCTTCAGAGAATATTCAGTTCAGCAATTTACAGTCAAACATGGACTTATCTCAACCATAAATTTCACCCCCAGGAGCTGTCTCGAAATCTGTGCAATCACTGCTTGGATTTCTATGCTGAAACAGTGCCTCAAATTTCATGCAAGGAAGTACGAAACAGTCAACCTGTACCTTCCTCGAATTCTGTGTAGCAATAAATACTACCTTGGGAAATGTGCCCGAAGTACAGTCTCGAAATCTATGCATGTCCTCGAAAAATGTGCAGTAACTATTCAGCAATAAATGCTTCTCGAAAACTATGCCTTTCTCGAAAACTGTGCAACAGTAAATGCTACCTCAGGATTTGTGCCCATCGTACAGTCTTGAAAACTGTGCCTACTGCCTCGATAAATGTGCCCACTGCACATGTACAGGAAACCCGTGAATCTGCCTTGGGAAATGTGCCCAACAGTCACACCTAGGAGCTCGTGCCCTTTGTTGTCCGCCAAACTGCAGACCAGCAGCGGAAATCTTTCGAAAGCTGTCTCTTCACTACAAGTGAGAGAGGTGTGGCCTTGCGGGCAAGCAATGAGCTAGGTACTGTCACCTGAATCCCAGCTCCTCCGTTTAGGCAAACTCTTAACGAAGCCAAGGGGGGTAGTCCCTATAAAAGAGTTTCACTAAGGCTCTAGTATTTATAGTGTTTTTTGGTGTTGTGATGCGGATGGGTGTTGTTTAGGAGTTTTTTGAGAATGAGAGACACAAAAATATTTTAAATGAGACCAAGATAACGCAATCCACATCGCAACAGAAGATAAGAGATGCACTTGGACAAGAAGTAAATCACTCTTTATGCAAATTAAAACAAATACTCCAATATTGATATTTAAGCAAATAAAGTATATGATAAAGGACCAGTGCCTTATGGAGTCAAAAATAAAAGTGATCGTAAAAATGCTTGATACAAGTGTTTGAAATAAGAGTTTGTGAGAACGTTTTGCAGCTTATCTTGGTAAATTTAAGATTTTTGTAGTCTTGATTATTATGGCTAAGAACAAAGGTATCAAAAGGAGTGGAACCTTATCCAAGAAAAACACTGGCAACCATAGGTGATAGGTCGGGAGCACCTAGATTACAAAGAGGGCGAGTGTGCTTGCGGCTTGACCGCCCTCGAGTCTGACAGTGGATTCCCGGCACCACCTCTTGTAGGAAGAACTCAGTGATTTTGTCTTGGTTGGGGTTGTGGGTAAAGTTTTAATTAATGTTATCACTTGTGAATTAACAAGTCTTCCACCTTTCTGAGTACTAGCCCAACCGTTTCCGGTTGGCAGAGCATACGGGTGTAGGACGGAAACCAAGATAAATTAATTAAAGGGAAGTATGGGTTGAAAATTTTTATTATTAGGGCACTTTGTTCAACTCTCCGACAGAGAGCGCTCTTGACTTGATCTTATGACCACAGTTCAAGAGACTTGCTAATTAACAAATGCCTAATGCAGGGAAAAGATGCAAGACTAATAATGCCCTCCGATAGAGGGTGCTCTTGACTTAGATTTGGCCAAGTTCAAGAGACTTTGGTTCGTTTTAAGAAGCAGATAGTAGTTGTATAAAAGCAATAAATTCCAACTTGAAGCGTTTAGACAATGTAATAGATTGGAAATATGTGAAATACTGCTAACAATACTACTTGCAAAATAAAATGAAACTTTGAATAAATCTAGTGTTCTACCACACAAATTCTAATCTAACAGGTGGGATCAATCTCCGAACAAGATCGACCACTAGAAGCCACCAGTCCTGGAAACCTTCCAGCTAGCTGGATGTCCACAAGAAGCTGATGGGGGAACAAGAAGCTACCACAAGACTATGTGGCCTTTGGGATACGATCCCAAAGTTAGCTCTTCTCTGGTCAAGGTTTGGAAGAGAAGTGACAAGATAATATTAAACAGAAAATAAGTCTAATCTACCCAAGAGTCTCTTTCAGGTCAAAGACCGTACTCGGGAGAGCATGGGGGTAAGTAAATCGAAAAATAATAATCCAAAAATGACTTAATGAAATAGAAACTAATCTAAGAGCATATAATGGATCTAAACTAGAAAATCAAACCACTCAATGAAGACTACAAGACTTCCCCAAATGGGGGAAGTGAATGTGGGGGTTTAAAAACCCCACTTGCAACTTTATTATGGGAGTACAATTGCCCTTGGGAATGAAACCCTTGTAGGGACTTTGAAATAAATAACTTGGAAACTATTTAAAATAAAATCCTAAGAACTATTACAAAGGATAATACTAATCTCTTTGTTTTGATTTGTCCCTTTGTTTCTTGATGGCTTCTTGTATTAGAAGTCTCCTTCTTTCGCAAGAAAAGATCTATCACAAACAAATAACTCCAATACCCATTAGATGTTAGGAAATAAAACAAGACTTGAAATTTGAACTAGATCTTAATACTTGGAAAATAAAACTAGATAATGACAAAGCATAAGATCTACAATAATAACTTTGAAACAATGTAAACTAACTATTGAAATTTAAACAAACTAACTACCTCAGAAACAGGATTCGTCCTTGACCCTTGCCGTGTCCCGAATCGGTCGAATCGGACACGATTCGATTGGAATTCGTGTCCGATTCGACCTTGCATCGAATCCTGAATCGGGACACGACTTTCCCAGCGAATCGGACACGCAGATGAAGCGAATCGCGACTGTCGGACACGTTTTTGAAAAACAGGACACGTTTTTGGCGGAAAAGTGCGTCCGGGTTCACTTAAAAATCAAAATTTGCCTTTCTTTTTGTCATTTGCAAGGAAGCATTTGATTGCGAGTGAGTTGTATGTGCAGGTGAAGGAGATTTGAAGGAGATTTGAAGGCTATCCATCGTTTCCAAGCGATTCCAAGTGCATTCCGGTGGATTTGTGGAGAGGATTGCAAGCTCAACCATCACAAAAGAAAAGGAATGTCTCAATCAGCTAGGTCAGGAGGTAGGGGGCAAAGGAGAGGGAGAAATGCACCATCTAGTGCCTCCCCTCCTATTCCACCAAGCACAAGCGGTTCTCCTCCTCCGTCAAATGCTCCATCGGCTGCTAGTGGAGCTCATTCTATGGCTCCACCTAACCCTGTTTTAGCAAGACAACAAGCCCAAGAAAAAAAATACCCTTTGTGGAAGTATGTGACAAGAAAAGATGGGCCCGGGGCAAAGCTTGGTGGGGGAGGCAATGTGTCTTGGAGATGCAATTTTTGCAAGCATGAGTTCATGAGCACATATTTCCGGGTTAAGGGCCATTTGTTGGCCCTTCCTTCTTGTGGGATTTCTTCATGCAAAGCGGTGACTGTTCACCAAAGGAGGGATATGGAAAGAGAGGATCATGTTGGCTTAGGGAAGGTGGCAGCAGCAAGCAAGAAAAAAGAGGATGATCCTCTTCCATTCTTGAGGAAGTCCTCTAGCACCAAGCCTCCATTTCCACCTAGCATTCATGGGCGTGGGCATGGGCGTGGGGATACTTATCAAACAAGAAAGAGGCAATCTACAGGTGGTCCAATGGATAGGATTTTCCAAAAAGAGGCGCGAGAAGAGGTAGACCTTACTATTGCATTTTTCTTCTACCTCAACTTCATTTCATTCAATGTTGCACGGTCACCATTGTATTTTGAGACAATTAAAACTATCATGGAACGTGCTCCAAATGGTTATGTGCCTCCTAGTTCAGAAAAGCTTAGAACCACATTGTTGGTTAAAGCAAAGAAGGAGGTAGATAAAATTCTTGAGCCAATTAGATCAACATGGCCCTCATCCGGTGTGAGTATTGTTTCTGATGGATGGACGGATCCCGCACGCCATCCACTCATCAATTTCATGGTATCTTCCCAAAATGGACCGGTGTTCTTGAAAGCGGTTGATGCTCTTGGCGAATACAAGGATGCACAATTTATGGGTGATATATTCATCAAAACCATTGAAGAAGTGGGTGTTGAGTCGTGTGTACAAATCATCACGGACAATGCACCTGTTTGCAAGGCTGCTGGCATGATTGTGGAAGCTAAATATCCACAGGTATGTTCATTTTGGACACCTTTCATTTCTAATTTGCTCATTGTTTGAATTTGGTCATTGCAATGTTAGTGTTGTAGAGTCATTGATACATGCTTTTATTGCTCTTACAGGTTTTTGGACACCTTGCATTGTCCATTCCTTGAATTTAGCACTGAAAGCCATTGCTTCGGATGTGGCATGGATTGACAACCTTATTGAGGATGCACGCCATATCCGTAACTTTGTACAAAACCACACAAATGCCCTCACCATCTACAAACAGTACACACAGCTTTCATTGCTGAAGGTTGCAGATACTCGGTTTGCTTCCTCATTCATCATGCTCAAGAGGTTGAGGGAGGTCAAAACCGCTCTTGGGTCCATGGTGATTTCAGAGTTTTGGGCCTTTTGGAGAAAGACGGATCAGGCTGCTTCACAAAAGGTGAAGGACTTGGTGTTAAATGATGGTTGGTGGGACACGGTGGATCTTACTATTAAGATCATGGAGCCAATCATTTCTTTGTTGCGGTATGCAGACACGGACCAGCCCATCCTAGCAGAGGTTTATGAGGGGTGGGATTCCATGATTGAGTCCATGAGGTCCATTGTCATGGAGAATGAGTGTCCCGAGTATGGGACATCGGCAGAGAACTTATGGACCATTATTCGGGATATTCTTATCTCCAGGTGGGATAAGAATTGCACACCTTTGCATTGCTTGGCCCACTCCTTGAACCCCAAGTTCTACACTCAGGAGTGGCTCACTGGTGGATCGGGGGCCTCACACAGAGTCCCTCCTCACATGGATGCAGAGATTGCAAATGGGAGGAAGATAGCACTTAGACGGCTATTTCAGGATAGAGACATGCTTGAGGAGGTGGAGGATGGCTTTGTAGATTTTTCCACTGGCACTGGGAGATTTGGAGGCTATGATGTGCTTAGAGATAGGGAGGGTAAGACACCCTATCGTTGGTGGGCAACTCATGGGGAAACATCCCCTATTCTACAGAAGTTAGCCTTCAGGGTCATCTCTCAAGTTACATCATCCTCTTGTTGTGAGAGGAATTGGAGCACATATGGGAACTTGTACAGTGTGAAGAAGAGCAGGCTTGAGCAGTCCAGGGCAGAGTCCATGGTGTATGTGCACTCCAACCTTCGTCTTATTTACAGGAAGAGGGAGGAGTGGGTGAAGGGAAAGACAAAGATGTGGGATGTCTTTCCTGATGATATGGGTTTGGACAGCAGTACTGAGTTGGCATTAGCCAACATGGATCTTAATGATCCAGTGCTAGAGCCGGTCACTTTTGATGAGAGTGATCGTACAGAGGGGTCATCCTCCACAGCAGCAGATGCAGATCGTCAGATGGGCTTGGGCAGAGAGGAGGAGGAGGGGGAGGAGGATGAGGATCAGGGCAGTGGCAGTGGCAGTGGCAGTGATGAGTATGTTGATTCAGGCATGGAGGAGGACTACTGATATATGGGATTCTCCCATCTTGATCCACCCCTTTTTGTATTTACTATTAGTCTATTTGGCATTTGCCAGTGGCCCAGTGCCCAGTGGCATTCCGACATATATGTATACATTTTGATTTTGATGACTTAATGAGAAATATGGTTCCGACATGCATATGTGTCTCATTGTGATTTGTGAATGACAAATGTGTTGTGAATCGTGATTTGTGAATGACAAATGTGTAATCATTAAGGTGTTTTTATTCTAATTTCTATTGAATATTTGTAAATGTTCTAGTTTCTAAATATTTTTGGATCTATATGTCTATATTTTTAAATTTTAATATATTTTTAAAAAAATATATATATGTATATAAAACGTATCCTACGTGTCCTGATTTCGGGGGTCACCGTGTCCGTGTCGGACTCTCGTATTTTCGTGTCCTACGTGTCCCGTGTCCCCGTGTCAGGTGACTTAGCTAACTACCAACTAACTAAGCATGAGACCTAACACTAACTACTACTAACACTTTGTTGTTTTGTTTTTTGTAGGTTTTTTAAAGGGTGGACGAAAGCTAGGAGGAGGACAAAAATGAAAGGAGAGAAGGGTATGGGAGATGGTACGAGAGGAAAGATGGGAGGAAACTAGAGGGGGACGAGAGGAGGGATAAGGAAAAAGGAGATGGGGTAAGAACAAGAGAGAAAGCCCAAAAAGAGATGGGACGAGAGCAATGTGAAGGCTAAAGAGGAGGAAGTAGCAGTGAGACGAAAAGAAGGAGAGGATAGGGTTAAGAAAGAAGAGGAAAGAGACACTAAAGGTAGGGTAGACGAGAGCTAAAAGGAGAGGGCGAATGGAATGAGGATGGACGAGAGGGAGAGTTTTGAGGACAAAAACGAATGGGGAAGGAAGCCAATGAGGAGAGGGGACGAGAGCTAGGGAGAGAGGAGATCTAGGGCAAAGAGAAATGGGCTAGCAAAACAAGAGCAAAGGGTTTTCAAGTGGAACACTTGAGGGTTTAAAACACTGTCTTGGAAATCCTCCGGTTAACCGGTGATACGCCAACAACAAGTGTTGAAGAGAGCACAAGGGAACAAATCCCAAGCTATTCCTCAAGGTTTAAGGAACTTCAACCTTATGGCAAACTAATCTATGGCTTGAAAAAGACAAACAACCAACTTTGGATCAAGATCTAGAAATGGTTTCCACAAGATGGAGGTAGATCAAAGTAACTAGTAACCAATTTTAAGAATATTTTTGATAAAATGGATGGATCTTCGAATCAAACACTTTATGCCAAAACCTTGATGTTGTGAGATCGACTTTGGAAGATCCTGCAATGCACGAATGTTAGGGAAAAAATGGTTCTTTGAAGAGATGGAAGAGACAACCTAGTTCCAAGTCCTCTTCAAAACCTATGAGATCTGCAAAATGTATCACTTACAAACAAGCTTGATCAAATATAGTATGCAAAGTTGAAAGAGACAAGAAGAGTGTTAGTATTTCCGACTACAATTCACTACTTCCAAATCACAAGCAACCCAACATCAATGGACAAATTGAACTCAAATGCCCATCCTATGGACTTAAAAAAGTCTTCTAAGCTTTAAATATTTGATCAAAACAAGGAACATGTAAGCAAAAACATGGAGCAATATCACCTTGATTAATTTGAAGCAATTCCCATGAACAAGATCAACACACCATATGGACCTCCAAAGCCACTTTATTTCAATTAGCAAAAGCTATAACACATATACAATTTGGCAGAGTAAGTTTGCCCAAAATTCTCCATGAGATAATAACCCCAAAGGGCCTCTCTTTATAGTAAAACTAGATGCCAAAACCCTAGGTCGAATTGGCTTCAACATGTAGTTCGAATTCCAATCAACCACAAGCTTGAAGATGATAACTCGCACTAGTTGGTAGGTCGAATAGCTAGGTGGCAAGCTCGACTTTCGTGGTAGGTATGTGGAGTATTACTATCCAATAAACAAGTTACAACAAGGATAAACGTGAGCTTGAGGTAGGAATGACATGAGCTTTGAGGAGGGTGCGAGTTAGTTGGTAGGATGACAAGTGGAGTGTGGTAGGTGCTAACTCATGTTTGCAAGGAGAGCCAAGCTATGGTGATTGGTGAGTCATGAGGGCGCCTACTCTAGACAGAAATGCACATCCACCAACCCAATTACCACATGACAACTCACTAAATCGACTTTTGTATGAAGGAGGGCGAATTAGCTCAAGTGGATCTCTTGCTGGTGACTAGATAGTTGACTGGAATCACTTGGAGTTGATTGGAATCTTCATAAATGTCCATTGCCATGTCATTTAGCCTTTTATTTTAATGAAATTGATTAATTTTGGAGAGTTTTGGATTATCAACAAAATATTCAATTTTATTATTTTAATTAATAATTTCTCTGTAAATGACTTTTTAGAGAAAATATTAATTATGAGGCTGAATTGACATCCAAAAGTTGGGTTTAGCTGCTCCATGGGTCATGAGTGATTTTTGGCTTATGAAACGAGCCATCAAACACTAAATTCGGACCCAGGATGACTGACATATTACAGACTCAAATTTCTCTATTTAAACTATAGAGAAATTTAATTAAAATTTAAAAATAATTAAAAAATTAAAAAAAAAACCCCAATTCCGACGCGTCTGGTAAAATTTTTTCGAAATTTTTTCTTGGGGTCCTAGAGACTTAGGACATGACCAGAACCTATTCTAATAGTGTCTAGTAGGTTTATACATTATAGTTGGACTCTAATAACCCCCCATGGCAAAACTTTCCAAAATCGGGCATTCCAGCTTTGGAGGAAGCGGGAGAAAAACCAAGAGATTATATCTCGCCTGAAGCAAAGTATAATCTGACGGTGAAAAAACTCCCTGGAATACCTTAGTTGTTTAATCCAGTCATGGGGAACCGAGCCACTCAGAACCTACTAGCACACTTTATTACAAACCCCCATGGGGCCATGGTCATGTCGACTCAAAAAACAAAACTGGCTAGACCCAAATATCTGAAACCCAGATACTCTGGAAGTGAACACTGATGTGTTCCAACACTGGCGACTCAATAAGGTTAAAACTATTTGTACAAAATAGGTGATAACACCCTTCTTGGGATTTGTGCCCAGTCCACCCTCAAAACGCGTTCCCACGCACGTTGTACGGTACTGAAAAACTCTCCTTGAAAATTGTGCCTCTCTGCAAGCTAAAACTAATGCCTCAATTTTCGTGCCAACTGAACTCTTCAAATGGCTGCCTCGAATTTCGTGCCACTTCCAACTATCTCTCCTCTCTTCTCTTCAATCTCTCCAAAAAAAAAGTGAGAAATGAAATGCCTCCCTTCTATTTTTGATCAAACCCTAGGGTTTTCTAAATCCAATGGTTGAGATTGAATTAGATCAACGATGGAAATTAAATGCTCCATTTACTTCTCATAAATAATTAATTTCCCTCACCCACTTAAATTTATCAAAAAGTGACTTTAAGTTTATAAAGTCTCATTAAATGCTTTTCTCAAGTCATTTAATGTGAGGGTCACTTTTCCCCCTTCTAAGTGACTTAGGCATAAAGTCACTAGGGGAACACTTCCCTAGGTACAAAAACTAACACCTGTCATATGCCTGGAAGCTCCACTGTCCACCAACCAGGTTTAGCACTATTGGTGATGGATCCGGAGAGCGCTGAAATCAAATAGTACTCTCTTCTTGGTTCTTGATCTTTTGTAGACTTATCGTTTTTCTTCTTCTTTGGTTCTTCTTCTTATGCAGTGGATGGTTGAAATTTCCCTTTGAACTTTCTCTTTGGTTGCTTACAATCTCTGGCACAATGTCCCAACTTGTGACAATTGTAGCATTCAACCTTTGACAAATCAATGCGCTTACCTTGAGACTTTTTAGCCTTGTTCTTTTGATGGAAGAATTTCTTGCTTTTCTTTGTCTTGGCAGCAAGGGCAAGATTTCCTTCTTTAGAGCCACCATTTCTACTTTGCATTCTTCCTTCTTCTTGCAAACAGTCATGCGATAATCCTTCAAAATCTGGCTGGACTTCACGACCATTTACACCAGATAGAAATGTTTCCCAAGACCTAGGAAGACCATCAACAGCAGTTTGAAGTATATCTGGAGTTCCCCTTCCCTTAAACAAATTTCATTGTTAATAATTTAAAACTGACCAAGAACATATTGCAAAACATTTCACACTCAACAGCAGCACTCCATGACACCGATCTATTATATTGTTTTATCTTTTAAGCTTTCATTATGTCGTGATTTCATTTAATCTTATGATGTTGTTTACATTATTTGCATAACTTAGACAGTATTTCACATTCAACTCCTAAAAACACCCCTATCTCATTCACGTTCTAAAACTTAACAGCCCTAGAAACATTCCATAGGGACTACCCCCCTTGGCTTCATTAGGAGTTAGCCTAAATGGAGAAGTCAGTATCAGGTGACAGCACCTGACTCGAGACTTGCCCCCAAGGGCACACCGAGCAGCTCTGAGATTTCTGCTGCGTTAACCAGGTGCACAATTTGGCGGCAACAGTAAGCATTAACGTTAGTGGTTAATACATATGTGAACAATGTCAGACTTAGATGTTAAGGTTACTGGTTAAGCAATTCAACCACCATACCCGACCTAAGGTGATATAAAATTATAATAATGTGGTAAGGAATCACAACTTTAGAGAGTGGTATATGTAATGTTGACTTCAATTCATTTGCATGACGGACTCTTCAAGCTAAAAGGAAAAGCCAGAGAAAAAAGGTTTCAATTTTACCTGCAAAAAATGGTTTTCTAACCATATTCTCACACCATTAATGTCAAAAATTGTATGCACTCCTATTATGAGGGATTGAAAACGTAATCACAATATTTGAAATACATTTACCCAGTCATACACTAATAGTTACTAATATCTTGCTATCTTGGCAAATTATATCACGAAATTTACTTCAAATGCGGAACACTATGAGAGAGAGAGAGCATATGCTGAGGAAATAAAATCACAGTGATGAAGAAAACCACTGACTTTATACATGCGTGTACAACTGATAGGAAAGGATAGCGAACAATTAGTTGTCGCAAATCTCGCTCCAGTTCTTCAACAAAATTCAGCGGTGGCCTTCGGATTAGAGGAAGGACTGCATCAATAACAAATGCAATGCTTTGAAGCAGCTGGGCAACTGCACGATTATCTACCTGTATAATCAGAAAAGAATGCCAAGATGATTGCAACTGACAAAACAAATATGGGAACTGCAAACATTCAGAAGTGAAGTTGAGTGTAACAAATTGCAAAAAGACATTGCAATGCCTTCCCCTCAAGTGGCCTATCATTTTAAGCCATATTTCCAAAAAATAATCTGTCCACATATTCAGAATGCATTTCATAATCTTTAACTGACATCTCATAAATGTCAAATCAAGTGAAATATTTTATCAGCCTACAGGATCAGTAAACCTCAAAATGTTTACCTGGGTTTTAAGATAAGGCTGAAGAGTGATCACAAATCGTGATGGATCAGATGCCGGTGTGCACAAGGTTGGATCCACGGTGCAAAATGCATGCAAAGCCAACACATATGGAAGTGCACGAAATTCAGATTCTGAGCTATTTGTTTCTTCCACCTGGCAAAAAAATGACACCAACTAGTCCAGTAATGCAAGAACCTTAACTTTTATGTAGTAAAACAATTCCTAAAATCGGCAAACATTAGTAAATTAACTCTATAAGTACATTACGATCAATCAAGATACCTTCAGAATACTTTCCAGCAAACACTTGCACATCAATTCACAGCGATTTCGGACAGCTGCTTGTGATACCGCACTTGTTCCAGTGTTCCTAGGACAGAAATCCAAAGCCAAAGTACGTTTTATGATAGTAACCAATGGTTGATGGTTGTTCAGCATAGCCAGCACATTAACTAATTGCTGTGTTCGTTCTGCTATTTCTAGAGGCACAATACTTCCATCACCAAAAAACTCAGCTTGTGGATTTGAAGGTTCTTCGAACCATAACTCATAGAATGTCTTGCACACAAGATCCTGCAAACCCAAGCAGACACAACCCTAGATGTATTAGTGGTCTCTATGATGTATGAACAAAGGGCCATGAAAAACAAAATCCTACTTTACCTTTTCTACTTTTCATATTGAATGAACCTATATCCCTATCATTAACATAATCCTACTTTACCTTTTCTACTTTTCATATTGAATGAACCTATATCCCTATCATTAACAACCTCTCAAAAGCCTTATCAATAGGTTCCTAGACAACTTCAAAAGCCCATAAAGGGAGAAAAAATGCGTAGACCACAGTAGCAAATTTAAAACATTAACATTAATTGTAAAGCAAAGCATAAATATTAACTTCTGTAATGAGTAGACCCTTTGACCTACCTATGATCATTTGTTAGACATTAATAAACTTATTTTCTTATAGCTACCATCTACTTCAAGCAGCTATGATGCAGCAGGGTTGGTGAGAATTAGTAGGTGAAGACTGAATAATATACCACATTTGTATATTACAATCTGTCTCCGGACCTTAACATAAGAATTACATATAGAAATATACAATTATGGTAGATTATCTACTTGCCATGTGTGGATAAGTTCTCTGAGGGTTTCTCTCTTGATTCATGCAGATTGTTTGTTTTCTCAAACTATGCACATACTTTCTCTTAGGGTTTCTCTTCATTCATGTAGATTGTTACATTTCTCTAACTATATACATACTTTCTCTTAGGGATTTCCCTTCATTCATGCAGATTGTTACCTCTCTGTAACCTACTCTGTAACCTACTCCAAGGCATCCCTCCGGGGAGATTTTGACATTGGACCCTTTGCAGAGCCTGTATCTATTCAGTGTTTCCAACTGTGCTTTCTTTTGTAGATTATAGAGTTTAATTCTTAGGTTAGATCTGTTTTCAACTTTTATAGGAGTAATCTGTGGACTCACACAAGGGTATTGATACTCTTTGTACTCAGCAGACCCATCAACCTTTCTGTGGTCAATCATTGGACATTAATAAAATTATCTTATCATATTAAAGCCTAACAATCAGGGCTTGTACCCACCATTGTTTCAGTCCAAAATTTGGCTATACAGCCCACCTGAAATAAAGCCAAAAGCTAGTCCCTCCACCAAAGTCTTTAGGCTCATAAGGCTTGAATGTTCAATCTAGCAAAAGAAAAACATCAGGTGATTGAGGGTCTTACTTAAAAACATGCAGCATGATGAGATGGATCAAGGGGGAAGTGATGAAAGCAGTTATAAAATGCATCAAGCTGAGTCATAGTATAAGCATTACTCGGAGACTTACTCAACAAAACATACCAGCTAAAAGGTACCATAGTCAAGCTGAAATTGATGGAAGATGATTGAGGGAGAGTGCATTTGGGTCATTGATCCTTGATCCAAAATTAAGATGGGAGATGAATTGGGGAGCTATTTAGGGCTCAACAAGTTCTTGATCTATTTCTTTTGGAAATTTGTTCATTATTCATTTGGCAAATCACTTAAGCTTTTGGGTTGCTTACATTTACTTTCTTTATTCAAATACATTTCATGTTCATGCAATTTCATTGTTTCATGGACACTGTCATCAAATTGTGAGTTATCTCATTCAATACTTTACATTTTAACTCTTAACAATATTTTAAAAATCACAACCATAAATCCATCCATAATCCAAGTCATTCGCCTTATCTCTTGAACTTGGTTGCCTATAGGGATCCCCCCCTAGTGACTTCTCAGTCACTAATGTGAAGGGAAGTATTTGCTAAGGTGTCAGTGGCATTACTTCCATAGTTGCACATAGCTACAGCCTGGTGAGGACCTTGCCCTTTAGGGGTGCTAGTTTTTGTGGCAACAATGCCATTTGTCTTCCACTAAGACTTGGCCATTTCTCCACCTGCCCCCTGGCCTGCAGTCATAGAAGTTCCTCCCCACATTGCCCATTTCTCCATACCCAAAACTCACAGCAATGTAGCTAAACACTTTATTCGCATATATCACAAAACCATTACAATATCACATATAGCAGATTTCAAAAAATCACATTTGTAACTAGACAAATTCCAAGCCATGTTAGAATGTGGGCAGACAATACCTGAAAATGTACACCTGAGTTATAAGTTTTATAAACTCAAAATCATAAAACGTCCTGAAAATGACACAAATCGGCATGCAGTCTGTAAACAAGTATGCAGACTGCCTATCACATGGTGGAAATACCTCAGATAAAACAAGTTTGAGGGAATATTTCTTGAAAAGCAAAAATTACAGCATTTGTAATAGCTGTGTTAAAGTTTACCCTTTATCAAAATATCAAACTTTCAGGTTTCATAAAGGCGTTCTTGCCACATTGCCAAGGAAGAGTTACCAGACCACCATACATAATCTAATAATAGAGAAATTCAAATCAAAAATTTACAGTCATGTGAGCAAACTTTCTAGATCCTGCTATTGTAAAATCAATCTTTATGCTTCTACAATCACATCAAACTCAAATTATGCTCATTTTATCCAGCCAAACTATGTTACTCGCTTGGTAGAAAAAGCTTAAAAGTCACATTCCATCTCAAACAGCAATATTGGTAAGTACTTTTATTTGCATATCAGCTTACTCATGTTCCTAGTTGAAATGAATCTTTCACATACGTCAATCTTCTACATCACATTCATGACAATATTTTAACACTGGGCTAAACTTGTTTGGAATGAGAGTCACTCACTTAGTCAATCTTCTACAACTCATTCATTCTTCTACTTCAATTTGAGGATTGCTCCATGATCAACCATTAAGGCTGCCCATTCCATTGATTAACAACCAGCTACATCTTTCCTTTGTAAGCCTCAATAATTAGTAAAGGGATATTTCAACAGCAAAATGTGTACCTGTATACTTGTTTCCTCGTCATCAATTCTGGAAATAATGTGATAGCATGCATCTGTGGTCTTTCCAAATTCACATTTAGAAATGCACATATCTCGAATTATCTTGATTACACGCTTCCGCACACTTACTCCTTTGTCCATAATACGCTCTGCAACTTTTTGGAAATACTGAATTTATGCAGAGAAAGTCAGATTTACTGCAAAACAACCAGGAAATAGAGTTTTCCTAAATTGCATCAAAAGTTATTTCTATGTTAACCTTAAGTATCCGCATATTGGTAATTTTAAATATAAGATCTGTACTATACCTTTGTAGCCACATCAGGACGAGAGACAATATGGCGACCAACAAGCTCCATGGCTGCTTCTCGCACAGAAATGGCAGAGTCATGAAACCTACCCTCCACAGCACATTTAACACGTGTGTCACCTAGCACTCCTGGATCTACTTCAACGATTGCACTAACCTATGGCATTGCCAGAAACATGAGTTAACCCAAATTTATCCTTCCTGTAAACAATCAAATATGCTACAGATCCATTACTAAAATAATCTGAATCTTATTCTACACGATGAATATTAAATCTCCTTTTGAGCAAAAGGCACAAGGGTTGCATCAGTGCCATTAAAAACCAGTAATGCTTACAGCTCTTAGTGCCCTTGCCCTAGGCATTGGTGAGTTTTCTTGTAAGCAAGCCTGTATCAGAATAAATATCATCAGCTAAGGCTGAGTAATTCATGTTTATGGATCACCACTCAATTAAGAATTTTAAGTTGTATAACTATCTATATACCAGTAATCTATCAAGTATTTTATCAAATCCACGTGCCAGAGATCTCTGCTGCCCTAGGGCTGCTGAAATTCTCGTAATAACATTCCTGGATAAAACAGCAGAAGCAATTCCAAAGTCCGTCCTATGAGCCTTCAAGTTCAATCTCCCATGGTAAAATAGTAGCAATTGTGATGGACTAGGATCATCTTTATACCACTGACACAAGTAAAACCTGCACACAATGTTCTCTTCTTACTTTTATAGATGATAGAATAGCACAAATAAAAAAGGAATTTATTCTGGGGAACATACTAAAAATATCCAAAAGGAAAACATACTGGCTAGCATATGCAGCTGAATTATCTGTGGAGCCAACACCCTGAAGGTAGTTTAATAGAATCTGTTGAATGACATGAACTCCAGTTATTGGAGTGGAAGGTCCATTGCTTTTAATGCTTAAAGAGCCTTCTCTATCCTTCTGACCTTGTATACGCAAGTGAGAATCAAGTGAAATAAGTTGCCTCCTGCAAAGGCAGTAGCAGCAGACCCACCCACGGCATACAAGATCATGTCCAGAAACTCCTACGCAGTCACCATGGAACCATTGCTGACAGCCATCACAAACAACCATAAACTTTGAACCTCTTCCTCCTAAACAGACAACACACATCTCTTTCTGTGGGGCAGAAAATTCTGCTTCCTCTTCATTTAACTCCTGTAAGATCCAGTGCTTGTCATTGCTGCAAGCCACACTATCATGTTTAAGTCTAGCAGCAATCTGGCCGAGAAGGTCAATTGCTATACCACGCACAACCATATCTTTAGACTTGAGCCCAGAATCTCCAAAAAGTAGAACACAAAGAACCTGCAAAGCATTCTACTGCATCAGACCTGTTGCCAAAAACATATATAATCACTATCAGTTACATCTTTATGCTCCTTGTACCTGGAGGAGGAGGCTGGCTGCAGGATATTCTGGCACATTTAATGTCGTCAGCAAATCTACAATAAGGTTCTCGATGATAACTTTAATGTCAGAAATGTCCCGGGATTTCGGAGCTGCCAACAACTGAAGAATTCTTCCACAGAAATGTCTACAACATTCCATCGCAGGTTCAAAACATTTAGATGGATTATAATCACCATCAATAGTGTTACATTTAGCACTAACTATTAAAGTTGCCTCAGTAGGTTCCTGGAAAGTCACACTACATTGAACCAACTGAAGTACTAAGGCAGTCATCATCTGAATTGGCTTTTGTTCCTCATCGGGCAAATGATAAGCTCTCACATTGCGTTTTGATGGTGCTAATTTCCCAATTAGTTCAATAATTTCATCCAAAATAAGTGTTCGATGCTCGGAATATGAGCTAAAGACCTGTCAATTGAGACAAGGATATTAGACAAACAATGAACTTCTAGACAAAGTCAAGTGCATTATGAAGTTAATGATTTAGTTAACTAATAGCCAAAGGTAGTTCCTGTCAAATAAGCTAAATTACCGCGCATGCAACACCAATTGCCTTTAATTGAAGTAGCTGTATATTCTCAACCACAAACATTGCAAGAGTAGTCTTGATCAACTGAAGAACAGAACTATCCGAGAGGCGCTCAATTGAAAGTAGATTCTTCAATGATCCAAGCATACTGCAGAGTTTGTAAAGCACATTGGATACCACAGTAGAAATCCTGGAGAAAAAATGGCATTAGATAGCTCGCTTAACAACAAATCAAGAAAAAATATTGAATAACTTATTCAGAATGAACTCACTTGGCAGTTGCTGCCCTTTTAAAGTTCCAGCCCTTGCTCTTACGACGCCCTTTCTTTCCTGGTTTATTATCAGTCTCGTCATTTTCTTCTTCATTTCCTTATTTACACAAGGTAGAATCGGCTCAAATGCGACAATGGTTGATATTGTGCATCTCAACAAACTACATGCTTTACAATAGTTCACAAAAGAAATTTCAAAAGAAGATAAAGCTCATCCAAATCACAAGATTTAAAAATGATGTGCTAAAGAGAACAACCTATAGGAATGTTGTTGTGAACCAAATCATTTGTAAACGTTAGATGAACCATGAGGTTTGCGAGAAAAAATAAAGAAAAATATGATAATCCTCCGTTGTTGTTAATATGCAACTGTGTTGACTTTCTAAACATTCTTGGGACAACTTTTCCTTTGCCTGCAATGCAAATTTTGTAAACATGGCTTGGAAGTTCATTAACACTAGCAATGTTTATAGATGCTGAGTTCCAGATTTAAGCTTATGCACTAAAATAATTAATAAACATTTTGAATTTTAGATGCTGAAACAAAGGGCTCAAGGGTAACTCTCACAACCACATGCTAACTGTGCTTCTATACCAGCCGGTTTATGAAAATTCAAATATCACGGTCCCAGTCACGGTCTAATCTTTTATAGAGGTATCCGAATCCGTATTTATTGACCTCTATAAAAGATTAGACGGCATCAACAACAGCTTCAATGAAAAAATCGACTGGTTAAACACACAATTAAATAGTTGATGAAGCAAAATGGACCACAGCCAATTTCATTTCATTTCCATGAGGGCTCCAAAGAAACCCTTTTTCGAGCTCAGAAATAACATCAGGGTATTTTAATAAAGTTAAACTTGAACTACCTCAACCTAAAGACAAGGAAGGTAAAGCATGTATCACATGGATTAACAAGCTGAAGAGATAGTTTCCCATTAATCCACCCAACAATGAGGAAGAAAAGAATTCAAATGCGTCCGCAAACCTTGAAAGGGATGCATATGACTGGTTCATGTGGTGGACATGCAAAACTAATGGTGTCTATCTACGCGGTGCAAATTGTTCCACAATGATGACGAGGACATATTCACTAAATTTACTTCCTTGTGCCAGAAGGGATCAGTAGGGACCAGACCAAATGCTAGAAATGTATATTATGCTTCTGAAGTCAATATGCGCAGCCAAGAAATATGGTTGAAGCCAGAAACACCACTAAGAAAATCAAGAGAAAGCTTTCACTCAATAGAACTTGCCTTCCAACACATCAAAAGAAACAAACAATGGCATTCCCACACATCAATATGAAGACAATACCCAACACAATCCAGACAACATAAAGAAGAAAGAGAGTAAATGTTACAAGTACAAATATGGCGACAATTCGTCCCCCAGTCACACATGCAAGACTAAGTTATATCAATCTGAAATTGCGGAAGATGAAGAATCAGAAATCTCCATCAATGATTCTGATGAAGAAGATAAGGACAAACTAATAGGCAAAACAAAGAAGATGAAGCCATGCCCAAAATTTCCATAACAGCTTTTACTAGTATTTTGAAAAAGACCAATGTTACAGTACAAATCACTCAGGTAGCACACACAATTTCATTGACATTAATGTTGCAAGAAAATTAAACTGCTTTGTTTATTCGGTTCCAGACAAGAAGATAATAGTGGCAGATAAGATAAGATAATTTTATTAATGTCCAACCAGTGATCACAAATACGTCGATGGGACTGCTAACTGCTAAGTGCAATAATATCAATACACTGCGAACGCAAAGCAAGTCCTATAAAAACCCAAAGCAGATCTAATCTATGATCTAAACTCTAATAGCTAGAGAAGAACATGGTACTGGAAAATCCAGTGTAATATATGGACTGCTAAGGGCCAAAAGCCAAAATCAAAAAACTCTGTAAAGGGATGCCCCTAACAGGGATACATGGGGAAAGGGAGATAAGCCTCAGAACCTCTTGGATCTGTCTCCGAAGGATAGGGAGAGAACACTGCTCTATGTATAAGTATCACTCCCAGCATTCGAGGCCAAAGTGAAAAAAACTCATCATAGAACACTGTACAGGAGATGGAAGAAGAATTGGTCTGGCAGACAAACAAATACCGTAGTGTAGGAAGGTACCACAAGTGCAACTACAGATACAAAATTTGAATTTAGAAACAGGGTATTATGTGGTGCCATTAAGGAGCTGTCAATACGATGCTGAGAGTCAAACGGTTAGAAAGGCTAGACAACTGCACAACAAACCATCAAAGACATTTTATTAAATTTAATTGGCATGAAGTGACATATTAAGTTACATGGATTCCAACCTCCGCCAAACAAAATTGTTCCGTCACATCAAACAGTGAAATTAATATTGAAGAATATAACTCGGACAATAACATCTGTACAGGTTCAGTGTCAACATGCTGGAAGTAGTTTGAGATAATTCTATTTTGTAATTCACTTTAGGAAAAAGTAAAGAGTCTTATATTTAGCTATTGAGTCTAATAAAGTGTATTTACTACATTAATCTCAACCATACATCTCACTGAGAGATTAGGGTTTTGGTAAATTGGGGTTTCAGCTCAAGTATAAGGGCAGGTCAAGATAGAGTTAAGACAGGTTTTATAAGACAGTGATAGTGACTGGAAGAGAGCATAACACATCTGTCAGGAGGAAGGCTAGCAGCAGCACACTGTGCTGCATATCCATAAAGCAACATGGATCTGTACAATACAGTACAACTGTACAGCAATAGGTTGTACAGTTGTACAGCAGTGACTATCGTTTCATAACCATTGTAAAGATCATAGTCTTTTCAGTAGGCCGTACACCTCAGGTTGGGATGGATTATTTTACCATACAACTGCTTAGTTTAAGCTGTTGTGGAGGTAGCATTGTAAGCTTTGATTAGTTGAATGATAAACTGGTTTGAGCGAGAAATTCCCCACGTATGTGTGATTGTTTTAAGCTTCCGCTATTTAGTTTCCAGCTATTGTGTGATTGTTGCTATGAGTAGAAGTTATATTTCTCCAATTAAATAACAGACTTGTTTGATTGAGAACATAAGGACTTCATTCACCTAAGGTTTGGAATTTAGCATGGTATCAGAGCTTCTCTGATTGAAGATCTGAAGACTTTTCGGCAATAGATCAACTGTCCGAACTAACTACCATGAACCAGGACCCGCAGTTAGAGGGTTTCAGAGATAGTGCTTACTTACCTTTCAAATTTAGGAATTTGTGTGTTTTCAAATAAGGCATCAGTTGGCATCAAGTTCGCAGACAGATTGGAAGGTGCTTCAAATTTATTATCTTGGAAGGTCAGGGTAACTCTCTTATTGGAAGGGGATGATCTCTGGAATATCGTCAACATTGCAGTGAATCCAATGACAGATCTGCAGGATTTTGCAGTTCACAAGAAGTATGTCAAATCCAAGCGATCATGGATGCTATGAAGTATCATTTCATACCTCAGATATCCGAGAAGAAGATGGTGAAAGATATGTTTGATATCCTAGTTAGCCTTTACCATAGCAAGAGCATAAACAGTAAGAGGATAATGCATAACAAACTCAGATTTCTAGACATGACCAAATCAGACACAATTACCAATTACTTGGTGATGGTCATGCAAATTCATGATCAACTTGCAGCAATTGGGGAGAAGATTGAAGACAAAGAGTTAGTGAAGCGGGCACTGAATGGTTTCTCAACTCAGTGGAAAACATTTGTCAAGGGTGTTTGTGCTCATGAGAATCTTCCCTCCTTTGAAAGACTGGGATGACTATATACAGGAGGAGACTGAAATGGAAACAAAGGCCAGCAAGCAAGGAGGTGACAATGACCATGCCCTATTTGGTCAAATCAACGGATGATCATAACCACTCATTCTCACCGAGAACTGGAGGCCCATCCACCCAAGGCAGTGGATTCTCTCCCATGCAGTCACGTAGCAGGACAATATCAGATTTCCTTGACCAAGGTGGTAGGGATGACGTGGATTCAAAAGTGTTTCGGTTTCTCTATGCATGTGGCGCATGAAATGGTAGAGGCCATCCACACTACCCCAGCAGGATACAAGAGCCCCGGGTATGACAAAGCTAGAACTGTGGGACTTGACAAGGAAAAAGCCAAGATCCAAAATGCTTTGGGGCAATTCACAAATGCTTGGAATGAATATGGGGTATCAATTGTATCAGATGGTTGGACAAATGTAAAAGGCAAGCCATTGATAAATGTGCTTGGTGTCTCTGCTACTGGTGCAGTCTTCCTTTCAGCCCAAGACTACTCAGATAATTTCAAGACCGGCATGAACATTGCAGAACTCCTACTCAAAAACATTGAAGCTATTGGTCCATACAATGTCATCCAAGTCATTACCGATAATGCTGCTAATTGTAAAGCAGCGGGAGCAATCATTGAAGATAAATACCCCAACAACCTTCTGATGCATGACATTATTAAGTTGAAGGAAAATGATTACAAATGGATTAGTGAACTGTAAAAAAAGGGCAAGCACCTGATAAGATTTATTAGTTATTACCAACCAGAGCAATGCCCATGGCATTTTCCGCACTCACTCAAAGTTAGAGCTATTGAAGATAGCAAAGACTAGATTTGCTAGCTAATACCTCACCTTCGGGCGCTTTTTGAAGGTAAGAGAGGCATTGGCTAGCATGGTATCAAGTGCATCATGGCAAGTCTTGAAAGATAGGGCTACATCCACATCTGACAGGCTTGATTTTCAGGAGGTGGAGAACATTGTTCTTGATGGTCAATTTTGGGCAAGTGTCAAGTTTGTTTTGCAATTCACAAAGCCCATTTAATACATGATTCGGTTTGCAGATACAGATAAGCCGGTGATTCGGGAGGTGTATGAGCAAATGGATAGCATGTTGGGCCAAATTAAAGATATTGTTGACTCGAAAGATCCCATCCTGTATGACCATATTCACAAACATGTGGTCAAAAGGTGGGAACATCTCAACGTTCCATTGCATGCCTGACCATATGTATTAACACCAAAATATTATTCTCCATCTTGGTTGGCCAAACCAACACCTGGGGGTGGGGTTAGGAGAAAGACCCACACAGATCCAGAGGTATAGGTTGGGTACATGGCTGCTATGGACAAGTTGGTCCCTGATGAAGAAGAATGTGCCTTACTGCGTAGTGAATTAAGCAAATACCTCAGTTAAATTGGTCTGTTTGGTACTTTGCATGCTAGAAAAGATCGAGATAGGGCGCCTCCTATTGAATGGTGGAACATGTATGGCTCATCATGCCCACGCTTGCATAAATTGGAAACCAAAGTGCTTTCACAGGTGGTTAACAGTTCCTATGCAGAAAGGTGTTGGAGCACCTATAGCTTCATCCACTCAGTGAAAAGAAACCAATTAAATGAAAATCGGGCAAAAAGCTTGGTTTTTGTACATTACAACTTGAGGTTGTTGACTCATTACTGTGAGCAGGCCAAAACTAATAGATCATATGTCACTTGGGACAACAATCCGGAGGAGCATAACTTGGAGGATGGAGCCTTAGCTTTAGAGCGCTTGGAGGAAGAGCTTTTGGGCGATGAGGATGACCATGCAGTAGCAGCAACAATAGCAACAACGATGCCACCGCCATCTCCTACCTTCTTTCCAGATGCACCATCTTTGCCTAGAGATTCAACTTCACGACCCCCATCTACATCAGTGAGGGGGGATCGTGCAGGACCAACTCCAAGTCTTGGACGTGGCTCACCATTAGTGGCTACTGGGGATGATAGTCCCACTCCCATTGTTCATAGACCACGGGAAAAGAAATTAGAAATTTCCCGTGGCAAGAGAAAACATCCATAAAATCTACTTTTCTTGTCTTTCTTGTTTACAGTACTTCCAACTTTCAAGGTTATGCACTATTGACTCTTTTATATTTATTATGGTATATTTTGTGAACATTACATGGCAATTCAAGTTTGAAGTTTGAATTTGAACATACCTTTGAAGTTCACTATTTGCAACTTTGCATTATTGAGTCATTGACTGCATAAAAGCATATTATGATAAGTTATAACTCTTTGGTAATGAATATAATGCTTTGTGAATTGTTTCAAGTTCAACTTTCATTTCATGGTTAGACTCTAGAGTCTAGACTCTAGACTATAGTTTGGTTACAACTACAAGTACAACTTTAGTGATCACAAAATGTTATATATTGAAAATTTGAAGCTGTAAGGTTAATGTTATAGATACTGGAGTCTGGACCTATGGTTGACGAATTCACTACTATATGATTGATGATTGATGAATGATGTTATATGGTATTATGGTTTATTTCATGCTTTTATGCTTTCCAATGAGTTTCCATAACTAATTCAACATTCTACAAGCATTTGTTAACATATATGCATCAAAATATATAAAAATATATATATTATATAAAAAACGCTCCAAAACCGGAATCTTTTGAAAATTTTGTTTTTCGCTCCTGCTCCCAAGTAACCTTGGTCTAGGCATATGACATTAGCCCAAGAGTTGTTTTCAAGTCTAAAAGAGCACAACATAAGAGTTCATATTGAGCTTAGTGATGATGCCAAGCATCCAGTAACAATAGTTGGTGACATTCCCTTGCAGCTCCATTCAAGTAATTCTTTGGATTTTGATTATTTTTTCTTTATTCCAAGTATCAAAAACCAACAAGTCCTTAATCGACCAAAGGAGTCTAACCCAAAATCAATGAGGGTGATTGAGGTTAGAGAAGGCAATTTCTATAGGTTACAAGGTGAACTTATTCAAGCCCTAGCTCATAACATTGGCAGCTTGTACGAGTTGTGGCATAAGATGATGGGGCACCTACATCATGGAGCATTGCTTGTTCAAAGGGAGATAGTCACAAGGCTTCCAAACATCAACATTGAACAACAGTGAATATATGCTGAGGGTGCACGCTTGGCAAGCATGCCAAGGTTGCTTTCGCAAGCAACGAGCATAGGTCTAAGGAGATTCTAGACCGAGTACATTCAGATGTATGTGGATCAATGACAATAGCATCAATCTTATAAAGCATGTACTATGTTTCGTTCATTCATGACTTCTCTCACAAAGTGTGGATCTACTTCCTAAAGACCAAGGATGAGGTCTTTAGCAAGTTGCAGCTATTCAAATCTCTAATCAAAAACCAAGCAGGGAATAAGATCAAAGTTTTGAGATCGGATAACGGAGGTGAGTAAGACTCCAAGGAGTTTGAGGATTTCTGCAAGATACATGAATCAAGAGGGAGTTGATTGTTCTGTAGAACCCATGACAAAATGGGGTTGGAGAGCGAAAGAATCAATCCATCATAGGGGCAACTAAGACTACGATACATAACCAAGAACTGCTTATGTTCCTTTTGGCAGAAGCATGCAACACAACAATCTGCATTCATAACAGATGTACTCACAGGATCTTGGAGGACAAGACACCATAGAAGGCATTTAGTGGTGTGAAGCAAGAGGTAAGTCAGTTCCGCATCTTTGCTTCTACAATTAACAGCCATGTACAGGTTGAGAAGTTGACCAGGTTAGATCCCTCCAACATAAAGGGTTTGTTTGATGGTTACAATGAGAGTTCAAAGGCCTCTAGGGTCTTTACTCCATAGTAGAGAAAGACAGTCATAAGCAAGAATGTAAAGTTTGGGGAAGACTTTGCATCCAAGAAGTCTCATGAGCCTATTCCAATGACAAAGGATGAGGAATAAGAAGCTCTGAAGGTAGTGGCAAAATCAACAATCACTTCAAGTTCAAGGCAACAGCCTCCAGGCAAAGAGGATTTGTCAATCACTCTTTTGATTTTTGTCAACATTCCTAAATGGTTCACTCAAAAAATAAGGGATGCTCAATAGTTAGTGAGGCTCCTAGGAGCACATTCAGGGAGAGCAAACCTATGGAAAAATTTCCAAACTACATGGCATTTGCGAATAACATCATAGATTATGAGCCTTCTAGTGAGGCAATAGACCAACAAGTTTGGCCAGATGCCATGGTGGAGGACTACACCTCCATCATGAAGAATGATGTCTAGGACATAGTGCCAAGACCGAAGGGGAAATCTATTGTGAGTTCTAGGTGTCTCTACAAAATCAAGAATACAGCAAATGGTAGCGTCAAGAAGTTCAAAGCAAGGTAGGTAGAGCCCCATCACCGTTCCTTCGAAGCAATAATTATTACATCAGTGACAAAAAAAATTCTATTGCATGTACATTCCCATAATGATTTTGTTTCTCCAAAACAGAACCTTGTTGCTCTACATCTTGGACGAGCCATCCTTTGGAAGAGGCTGTTAAAAGATCATCAATAACTAATGAAATAGTTGTATCAGTAGCTTGTTTTGTCGCAAGAAGGTTCTCCCAAAAAGAGTGAATGGATTATGAGGATACTTTTGCTCCAGTCACCAAGTACACTTCGATTAGAGCAATTATGTCTTTAGTTTCAATTATGGGATGGAGGATACATCAAATGGATGTAAAGACAACTTTCCTCAACGTGATAATTGAAGAAGAAGTGTGCATAGCTCAACCTCATGGTTTTGAGGTAAGTGGGAAGGAATCCCATGTTTGCAAGCTAAGAAACGTCTTATATGGACTCAAGCAAGCACCAACAACATGATATTCTAGGATCAATAGCTACTTGCAGAGAATGGGTTTCACCAAAAGTGAAGCAAATCTTAACTTATATAATTATATTATATATTTGTTAGGATTTATCTACATGCTTTGGTGAGAGCTTCAAATTCAAAGTAGGTGGATCCTACATTAGACAAGAAGCCGATAGGTTCCTTGATGTATCTAGTTAACACTAGGCCAAATATATGTTTTGCAATGAGCACCTTGAGTCGAGGTAGAAGCATTGGTTAGCAATAAAACATGTGCTCAGATATCTGAGGGGCACAGAGGAGTATGGTCCAAGATATCTTGGAGATGGTGAAATAAAGTTGCAAGAATATACACTCATATTGGGTACATAGTACAACAGACAAGAAGAGCACCTCGAGGCACTACTTTAGCTTGGGATCAGCAAAGATATCCCGGTGCAACAAGAAGCAGACTTCCATGGCACTTAGCTCAACAGATGCAGAGTATATGGCAGCCAGTACTACTAGTTTTGAGGCCATCTAACTTCGCAAGTTGCTTGCAGGATTGTTTAATCAAGAGTTGGATCCCGCGCTGATCTTCCGTGATAGTTAAAGTTGTATCAAACTCTCAAAGAATCCATTTTTTTATGACAAGTCCAAACACAAAGCGATTATATATCACTTCATACGAGATAGGATTCAAAGGCAACAATAAAGCTCCAATATGTACCCAGTTATCAACTCGTCATCGATATTCTAACCATGCCCTTGGCAAGAATGCTCAAACTCAGCCAAATCATTGTTGTACAAGTATTCAACACATTCTAGACATCTTCTTGGACAACGAGCTGACTTCTCTCAGTCTGGTGCGCCGCTCTCCCTCCTAGAAACTCGTGTTGTTCTCTTGAAATTCGAGCCCTAGCTTTGGTTGCCCTCTCTCCTACTCGACTCAACCTCTTTCTCTTGCAAATATGCTCCAACTTGGAACCCGTGCCTCACCTCTCCAATTTCTCTTGGATATTGTGTAAATGAAGTCTCAAAAACCCTTTTTATTTACATCATTAAGGTAACTCCCGTGACTTTTCGAATTCTATGGCTGAGATTAAATCTTGATCTAAGATCCATGGCTCGGATCTAATCTCAAGTTCACTTAAGTTTCCTAAGTGAACTATACTCTAAATCTTTTCTATTCGAAAAGTCACTTTTCCCTAAATAATATAAAAAGTCACTTTATAACTTAAAGTAACTTTATAACTTAAAAGTCACTTTATTATTAAAAAGTACATCTCACTTTTAAATTAAAAGTCACATCATAAAGTATAAAGTCACATCATAAAATAACTTTAATAAAAGCTCATAAAGTCATTTTATGAATATTTAATGAGACTTCATAGTTATTGGACCCCTGCAGCTAGGCACCTGATGTAGGAGTGCCTCGGAGCTACAAAATGCTAACACTCCCTCTTAGCAAGGGAGGTGCTACTGGCATCGGCTCCACCTGGATCTCTCTCCAATCCTCTCCCTCCAATAGTTGAAGCTCCCTCTGAATCTAAATGCCCCTGAGATACCTGCATTGGACCAGTTGCTGAAGGTCTGCACCTGACCACTCTGAACTAAGAGCATTGCTCACTCTCCTGCTCATCCTGAAGAACCATATCATACCAACTCGATTTCCTCACAGAGCTGGATGAATCCTCCACACTGACAGCCACTGCTGCTGCCACTGAGTCTGATCTCTCACCAGGCTCACCATCCACAAGATGACCCAATACTTGGTATACCCTGCTATCACGGATGCCAAGCAGACTCGCTGCACCCAAGCCCTCACTCACCGGATATATATAAACACGCCCTTGCAGATGAAGGATCGCATATCCGTCATCCTCCAGAGCTGAAACTGAGAGCAAGTTCCTCTTCAGCTCTGGAACAAACAACACATCGCCAACCTCGAGATAACCACCAGACTTGAGTTGCAATAGAACTCTTCCAACTCCTATTGCATCAGTGTCGGCATGCCCATCCTCAGTCAATATAACTCTGTCAATATCTGTCAAATCTCGAAACACTACTCGTGTCCCCGTCATATGGCATGCTGCTCCACTATCTATGTACCATGCTCCAGTACCTAAACTCTCTGCTACACTACTGTCTGAAAGGATTGAGACGAACGAAAATTCCTTCTCGAATTTCCTCGCAAAATCTTCCTCTTCAGTTGGAGAGGCTGCCTCAGACTCTACTTTCTTCTTGTTCTTTTTTCTTGTTGGGACACTGCCCAGCATAGTGTCCATAACTCTGGCAAGCAAAGCATTTTACTTTGCTCATATCTTTCCCAAATTTGGCTCCACTACTCAAGCCACCTTTCTTCTTCCTGCCTTTTGCTGCAAGAGCCACATTCTCTTCATCAGATTCTTTCTGCTAACCTGTGGAAGTGGAGCTAAACCTCAGCTCCTCCCGAGTGAAGTCATCCCAAAGTCTAGCCCATGAAGGCATATGCTCTCTGCCTATAACTGCACGTACAAACTCATGCCATGGTTTTGAGAAGCCATTCAAGGCTACTCTCACCAACTCTGAATCCTCCACCTTCTCGCCAACAGATCCCAACTCATCGCCAACTTGCGACATGCGGGTCAAGTAAGAAGAAACACTTTCAGTCTTGGTCATTTTGGTGTCTCTTAATATCTGTTTCAGAACCATCTTTCGGTTCTCATTTGAACTCTCGTACAAGCTAGTCAAGGCATCCCACATCTTAAATGCACGATCTTTGCCTGAGATATGTGGAATAATGTGGTTCTTTACTGCATCAAGGATGATCCGCCTAGCCTTGATGTCCTTTTTGTTAAAGGCCGATAATGCTTGTGCATCGGTGGATGTGGGAACTTTAATTGGATTTGTCTGCGTGCTATGCACTTCATCCCACAATTCATTCTCCTCCAAAACAAGCACTAAGCTAGCCTTCCATGGAACAAAGTTCTCTGCTCCATCTAGCCTATCTTCCAACCTTAAACTAGTGGCCATTCTTCTGAGAATAAGAAAATACACAACTGCTCACACACAAAAAAACCTCTGCTCACCGGAAGAAAAAAAATCTTCACTTCTCAGCTGTCACACCCAGCAAATCTCTTGCATATGCAGCTGCACTGAACCAGCACTTCTCATGCAGATTACTTGCAAATCACCTGCAAATCTCCAGCACTTCTCTGTTGTTCAAACAGTCCACTGAAACCATATTAGAAAATGACAAAAAACTCAGAATTCTGCCCACTTAGCAGCCAACTGTAATCTGATGTCAAATGCTTCAGAAAACTCTGATATTAACCTCAACAGTAGAAAATAATGACACACTTATCAAGCTTTAATTAAATGATACTGTAAGTGAATATACTCTTTATGAAGCATCATTTGCAGCAGAAATTAAACACACTTTCAGCAGACTGTAAGAAAAGGAATAACACTGATATTTTGGTCAAAAATAGACCCTGGAAAAACCCCACCTACGGGGAAAACCAGTTGCAAGAGATTTTATTGAGCTTATGGAGAGAAAAGATACATAGTACAGCAATAATTAGATTTAGATAATCAGAACAGAACCTTGAGAACAGTGCCCTCTCACCACCTTGAAATGCGTGCCCAGTCTGCTACAGGAAAAAAACAGGTTGCTACAGGAAAAAAATAGGCTGCTACAGGAAAAAACGCAGTCTACAAATTTCACTTTTCACTGTAAAGACTCCACGGGCAACAAACTCACATGGTTAACATGCACAAATTTACTTCAAATCTGAACTGAAGTTGCAGGTTGTAACTGTGCATAGGGAAGTGTGCACACAGCAGTAAACTCTTGCTGTACGGATTCCCTCTTCTCTGCAGTACGGCCCTCCTTTTATTCTGTCCCTTCCTCAGACTGTGTGCCACACATTCTCTTTGGAAAGAATGCTCAAACTCAGCCAAATCATTGTTGTACAAACAGTCAACACATTCCAGACATCTTCTTGGACAACGAGCTGACTTCTCTCAGTCTGGTGCGCCCCTCTTCCTGCTGGAAACTCGTGTTGCTCTCTTGAAATTCGAGCCCTAGCTTTGGCTGCCCTCTCTCCTGCTCGACTCAACCTCTTTCTCTTGAAAATATGCTCCAACTTGGAACCCGTGCCTCACCTCTCCAATTTCTCTTGGATATTGTGTAAATGAAGTCTCAAAAAACCTTTTTATTTACCTCATTAGGGTAACTCCCATGACTTTTAGAATTCTATGGCTGAGATCAAATCTTGATCTCAAGATCCATGGCTGGGATCTAATCTCAAGTTCACTTAAGTTTCCTAAGTGAACTATACTCTAAATCTTTTCTATTTGAAAAGTCACTTTTCCCTAAATAATATAAAAAGTCACTTTATAACTTAAAGTAACCTTATAACTTAAAAGTCACTTTATAATTAAAAAGTACATCTCACTTTTAAATTAAAAGTCACATCATAAAGTATAAAGTCACATCATGCAGAAGTGCCTCCGAAGTACAAAATGCTAACATCGACATAACCAAAATATAAAAATTGATTGCTTGATTCAAAATCTGTTAAAATGCAGTGTAATAATAATCAGTAGAAGCCCATACGCTACCCCAGTAATCCTCCTTTGAAAAAAGTGAGTTCATTTAGATTATGCATCAACTACAGAAGACTAAACAAAATTACATTCAAAAAATAAATTCTTTATTCCATTCATAAGACAAAATGCTCAACATGATACATGGAGCCAAATACTTCTCTAAGTTAGCTCTACGATCAAGGTACAACAGGAGCAACAGTATCTTACAGGATACTAAGAGGACAGATTCCAGAATGCATAGAGGACATCACAAATTCAAGGCAATGTTGTTTGGCCTGACAAATGATCACCAACATTTCAAATGGGCATTAACTTTCTTCCACCCATATTTAAGAAAGTCTGTACTAGTGTTCTTTAATGATATCAATATTTACAGTAAAACTTGGGAAGAACATCTTAAACAAATTGATGATTATATTTGAGGAAAACCAATTCTAAGCCAAAATGTTGAAGTGCACATTTGAACAAAAGGAGGTGGAATATTTGGCTCTATAATCTCAGATGGAGGAGTCAAGCTAGATGCAAATAATGTTAAGGCAGTTACAAAATATCCAAGACTGGAAAATGCATCCAACTTAATGTTGATATTCTCCATGGTTCCAGCATTGGGAAAACATCCTCCAGATCATTCTCCCAGATTGGCCACATGTGAATTGACCAATAGTTGGTAGAGGATGGCCCCGTCGTAGCCCTAGTTAGTCATGTGAAATGACTATGTGTCTTGAGGCTCGAATGCTTAGTGTTTGTCTAAGTCATGTGCATTGGCTAGAGTGAAGGAAGGCTAGAGGTCACATTGCATTCTCTATGAAGGAGTACTCGTGATGAGTGATCTATTCTTATAGAGTGACGTTGACTTGTCTATGTTACAAGGGGATCTTATCTTTTTGTATATTAGACAAAGTCTAGTCTAATGTTGAATTTGACATTGGTTCTAAGAAGTGTCTGACACTACTTAGAGTATGGTCAAATCAACATTAGAGCTTTGTGGAAGAATGTGATCTGCATGTGATGAGACATCAACAAGGAGAGCTTTTCTATGATGAAGAAATAACCAAGGAGTCAAGACAATCCATTGAAGAAGTCCCAGAGAAAGTGGAAGGCAAGAAAGATCACAACTACCACAGTAAAAGGGTTAAACTGACCCTAGAAGACAAAAGTACAAGTCAGCCTCAAGAGTGAAAATCAAGTCAACCGAAGAATATAAATAGAAGTGTTCTCACACTTCATTTGACACATTCAACAAGCTCATCCCTACTCAATTGGTGCACACTTCTCAAGGAGTACAAGTGAAGATCACTAGAAGTAATTTTTGGGGTTATCTTATATCTCTACAAGTTTGTTACAATCCCAAAAGGTTAGTTAGGGTTTCTTGTGGAAGAAGGGCACACTCTTGTGCTAGGGATTAATCTTCATGATTGGTATTGTTCTTGTATTGGATTAATTTCTTCTGAGAAAAGTTTGTTGGGTTTTCTCCCTATTGGGTTTCCCAGGATAAAATCTTTGTGTCTCTTGTGCATGGTTATCTTTTAGTGATCCTTGTTTTGATTTCCGCCGCAAATGAATGATGTTATAATTGTGGGATGAAACGAATTATGAATTAAAAGTTGAAAGAGATGAAAATTATACTACTAAGTTGAAATTCAACATGGAATCAAAGCAGTGTTGAATAGAAGCCATTGTCGAAGACTTTCTGCCCTAATTTGAAAACTAGGGCTTCTAAGTTTTGACACTTCTCTCCATAGATTGGACTTGAAAAGGACATTGTGGAACTCGCCCTAGGAGAGCGCACTTATCTATGGAAACAGATCTCAGTTTTGTGAAGTTTCAATTTTGACCTAATTTTTGTCGAGAACAAGAAAATAGGGCTTCCAGTGTTTAACCTTTCTAACCCACATTGGATTCAATCTTAACAGATTCGCAGGTTCATGGCGAACACAGAAGAATACTCGAACAACTATATCGATTGGAGAGAGAAAGGATCCACAGAACAATCAAATTACAATCATATCCCGATGGTGAAGGTCTCTTTGGAAAGAATATTTGGCAGGGATGATCGGTGCAAATAGAAAGTGGAAACAACTCCATATCCTGGATACGAAGAAGTAAACATCGGTTCGCAACAAAATCCTCGCCCAATAAAGGTGGGAAAAGCACTAAATTCCCAAGAAAGAAAGGAAGTGATTGACTTAGTCCGTGAATTCAGAGATGTGTTTGCCTAGTCATACGATGAGCTCAAGATGTACGACAAGAACATAATTCAACATGATATACCTTTGGAAGAAAATGTGAAGCCTCATCATCAAAAGTTGCGAAAGATAAATCCGAAGCTAGCTCCGTTGGTGAAGCAAGAACTCCAGAAAATGGTTGAAGCCAAGATAATAGCTCCGATCAGATATTTTGAATGGCTGTCTAATCCAGTTCCTACCAAAAAGAAGACGGGAGATGTCTGAGTGTGTGTAGACTTTAGGAATTTGAACGTGGTCTCAAAGAAAGACAACTATCCCCTCCTGAATATGGAGCTCATGCTACAGAGAATTACAGGTTCACAGTTGATGTCTTTTCTTGACGAATTTTTGGGCTTCAACCAAGTGGTAGTTAAGAAAGAAGATCGAGCCAAGACAGCTTTCACTACTCCTTGGGGCACTTACCAATATTTGAGAATGCCACTGGACTGATGAACGTCGGGGCCACATTCCAGAGAGCTATGGATTATGCTTTCAGAGACATTATGCAAAAGATCTTGGACATATACGAAGATGATCTGACAGTCTACTCCATAGAAAGAAAGAATCACATAAAGCATTTACGGCAGGTATTTGAACGTTGCCGCTGGTATGGAATTTCTTTGAACCCTAAAAAGTCTATCTTGGGTGTTGCTGAAGGTAAATTGTTGGGCCATATTGTTATTCAGGAAGGTGTTAAAATTGATCCTGAAAGGGTAAGGGCTATCAAAGAAATACCATTTCCTAAACATCTTAAAGCTTTGAGGTCTTTCTTTGGAAAAATTAATTCCATTCATAGGTTTATACCAAATTTTGTTGAACTTACTAAACCTTTGAATAAGTTGCTTAAGAAATATGCAAACTTCAGGTGAACCGATGATTCAAAGAAAGCTTTCAAAGACATCAAAGATGCAATCACTCAAGCTCCGGTATTGGTAAGTCCTGACGATTCCAAACCTTTTCAAATATTTTCTTTTGCATCTGTTGACACCATTGCAGGAGCTCTCCTTCAAAAGAATGAAAAGAATGAAGAACAAACAATTGCCTTTATGAGTAAGGCCTTGAGCAGCACAGAAGCAAAGTATCACAGTATGGAAAAACAAGCTTACGCTTTTGTGATGTCACTAAAGCACTTCAGAGTATATATTGGTTATTCGAAGATTATGGCTTATGTTCCTCATCCAGCAGTGAAAGAAATATTGAAACAGCAAGACGATCTAGATGCTCGAGCCAAATGGATTACGAAGATACAAGAATATGACTTGGAGATACACCCTACCAAGTTGATCAAAGGCACAGGACTAGCTCAGTTATTGGTAGAAGGGAACGAAAAGGAATTGGATATAACACAAGAAAGGCTTCCTATTGTTTTAGTGGTCAAAGAGGCCATAGCACAGTGCGACTGGTACAGAGACATTGTTTACTACCTGCTGAATCTTTCATGCCCCAATCATCTACCAGATCACAGGAAGAGAGCTCAAAAATTGAAGGCATCCAAGTATTGTTTCGTGGACATCATTGCAGATGATGGATGGATTCAGGGACTCGGATAGAAGAATCCGGGTGGGATTATTCTCACTTTTGTTGAGCCTCCTAATGCAGAAGAATTAATGAAAGAATTCCACGAGGGACTTTGCGGCGGGCATCACGCAACTTCTACAACCACCCACAAGATTCTGAGATCAAGATATTATTGGCCCAACATTTTTCAGGATGTATACAAGTATGTTCGGAATTGTCAGCCATGTTAGTTATTTACAAGGAAACAAAAACTCACAGCCTTACCGCTCCAACCAGTCATAGTTGAGCCACCTTTTCAGCAATGGGGCCTAGACTTTATCGGTGAATTCAAAGAAAATTCAAGCAATGGTCATAAATGGATTTTAACAGCTACAGATTACTTCACGGAATGGGTTGAGGCTATTCCCACGGAGATCTACAGCCAAGGTGATCATAGACTTCTTGGAAAACAGGATTATCACTCACTTCGATACTCCAACCAAGATTGTGACGGATAACGCCCAGGCTTTCACAGGGGGAGAATTGTCCACTTTTTGTTGAGTATGGTATTGTATTGTCACATTCTTCCAACTATTATCCTCAAGGGAATGGGCTTGCAGAATCAAGTAATAAGAATTTGATGAACATCATAAAGAAGACCGTCGACCACAATAAAAGGTCATGGGATAGTAAACTGAAGTATGTCTTTTGGGCGGACAGAATCACTGTGAAAGAATCTACGAAGAAGAGTCCGTTTGAGCTGGTTTATGGATTGAATGCTACACTCCCAATCAATTTGAAGTTGCATGTATACAAGATGCTCCAACAGAATATGGATGATCCAGACAAGTACCAAAGAAGAATCAACAGCCTGATAGAATTGGACGAGAACAGAAGGAAGGCCTTTGATCATTTGACAAAACATCAAGACAAGGTTAAAGGTAAATTTGAACAGAAATCCTGGCAACCAGATTTCCAACTAGGTGACTTGGTACTCATGTGGAACAAAAGAGGTGAACAATCAGGTAAGCATGGAAAATTTGAAAGTTTGTGGTTATGTCCGTATCAGATTACTAACATTGCAGTTCCAACTACATTCTGGTTGAGCCACATGGATGGTGAAACGGTTCCTCTTCCTGTCAATGGACAGTTATTGAAGAGGTACTTTACAGGTGATATCCGATCTTCTACATATTTACGTTAGTTGGTTGATTGTTCGTTTGTTAGTCGTTTCATTAGTTGTTTTATTTAGTCATTTTATTATTTGTCTCTTAGTTATTGTTTTATTTGATGAGCAAGGCAGGACGGAAGTGTCTGCCTCTGGGTATTTTGATGTCCTTGGCTATTTGATATGTGTAGGTCTAAAGGTACCCAGATGATTCTTGGATTCTCGAGCACCACCGGGAGAAGCACTCGTCCTGCAGTTGGAGCTAGTGTTACGTGGTACCAGTGCCAGCACATGTTCCAAATGTACCCCAAGGAGAGAGCGACATTTTTTTTTACCTTGAGGGTGCGATATAGCCACTTTTCATAGGTGGGGTCATGGCCAGATCTTTTGGCTCCCTCTTGGGGGTACTATGGCTTAATGGCACTACTAACTGCCTCATAAAAGGGCTTGAAGCCCTAAGGTCGGTGACCACGACTTCCAAGGAGGGGTCATTGGACCACATGACTCCCCCCATCATTTTTGAACTGTTAGCATACTCTTCTTCAGCACTGGGCCCATGTCTTGACCCTAGGCTATCTTCTGCACCCTCCTGATGCTCCAGAGTTCCAGCGCTCTCTCTTCCTGGCCTCCACAGAGGATGGCGTCATCTCTCCTTGGCTGCATTATGCTTGCTCTAAGGGGGGTCGTTGAGGGCTTTTTCACTTTTTCTGGGGTTAGTAAGGGTATGACGACCCCCCCTCCGCATCTCAGCCTTCAGTTCAATCCGATGTGGCCATTTTCAGTCATTTTAGACATGTAGGGGTAAAAGTCCCAATTTACCCACTCAGTTGATTATTTTTGTTGTAATTTTAAGTTGACATTTTTTAAATTCAAATTGACATTTAAAAAGGCATGTTGGCCTGGATTTAATTTTATTTTGTAAAAGAGTGTGTGAAAGGTATAAATTACCTTTCCTCACTTCATTTTTAAACATCAACTTATGGGATTATACTATTTTTTTCTGATTTCGACCCTCCTTGGGCATTTTTGAGGCATGCGCACTTCTTGAGGATACATGTATGAGCTTGTTTGGGGATTGATCATTGAACTATCTCTTGTTCTTGCACTTTGCTTGGGTAATGCTAAGAGTTGTTTGCTTGACACATGCACAAGAAGGTATCTAAGTCTTTGTCTTAATGTCTTTTTGTTAGATTACTTTTTGTCTTGATGTCTTTTTGAGTATGGTATTGCTGCATTTTGCCCTAGCTAAGTTAAATTTTCAATATTTTGTTGCCCTAGCAAGGAAAGCTTGAGCTTTAGGTCTCCAAGGTTTGTCTTGGCCAAGTCTCTCTTAACCAACCCTAGAGGTTGTTGAAAGAGTCTTTGACTTGCCCAAACTTGGCAAGTACCATCTCAAGGAGAGGCCTATCCTCTTGGATTCCCTAGGGTTAAGTTGGATTACCTAACAAACCCTAGGTTGATCTTCTTTCTCTTAACCTAATTTTCTGAGTTTTGTATATTTGTAATTATTATCTTGAATTAGTTTTTTACTGATTTTTCATGTTTTATATTAGCTTTTATGCATTTTTGTAAATTCTAATTTAGTTTTTTAAGCCTAATTCCTGATCTTTTTATGTGAGAAGCCATAGTTGCAGACCTAATTTTCCTACGACCTACCTTTCCATTCCTCACCTATCTTTGCCCTCCTTCCCTAACCACTCGTTCTTCCTCCCTTGTACCTTTCACATCCTCGACCTTCATTTTTGAACTTTCGCTGCCCCCTTTGCAGAAGCTCGAACCTACTACTGCTACCTGCTACCCGCAGCCTCAGTTTGTTGCTCCAGACCTGCTCCTCCTTTCCATTTCCATCCGCGGCTTTATCCTTTCCTCTCTTGTCCTTCCTCTTCTCCTCTCCATTTCTTCCTATGTCCTCCCTCTCCTTTCCATCAACTCGGCCTTTCTACCCGCAGCCCTTGCTCCTTCCTCCCATTTGTCACTCCTTCATTTTGGGTCTACTCCACTCCCATCCAAACCCTCTTTTTCAATTTGCACAAGTCCGCAATTAAATTGCAGACCCTGTGTGCTTCACCCTTTTTTTGCTGCACTCATCTACAAACATAAAACAAAAACCAAGTCAATGTGTTAGTCTAATCATTTATGGTTTAATTTTGGAGTTAATTTCCTTGTCACTTATCCATTCTCTGTGTAAATACAACTCAGAATTCTGCATACAGGTATGAATATTGTAGTTTGTGTGAATTGATTTAGCTATTATTTGTTCTTCCTATGATCGATACATATTGTTGGTGAATGGTGTTGAACACTACCTTTTCTATATTCAATATTGAACCAGTTTACACTTTAGTGGTGATACATTTTTGCATTAAATGATCCTTGAGTTTATTCACTGAATGGTTATGATCTATTGGAATACGGTCATTGATGGACTTTTTCCCTGATACACACTTATCCTGGATTGATCTTACACTCTCACTGAATGATCTATGATTAATAATCTTTGGTAATTCTTTGATAATATACTTTGCCTAATTTGCATACGCTAACATTGGATGATTAAGTATTGTATCTTCTTCACTTATATCTATTAACTCCATTTAAGGATTGGTCTAACCGTAAAATTGCATAGAGAATATAGTTCTATGGTTGTCCTAGTGTTCTACAGGTTATCACAAGAGTACTTCTCCTTAGAGGTTATTGGCTTCTGAAGAAGTTAGGATCATGACCGAGGTGACATTGGATCACTTTCCTTATTTTTGCTTATCGGGAACTAACCCTGCTAGTTTGCCCGGTAACACTACCCATGTTCTTATGTGTAGATGCATCGAATACGACAGTTATGCTCAGATCAACCGTCCCCGCCAAATATTGGGAACCAGACTCCTAAGGAAGCATTCACAGAAGAAAGTCATATCTTCTGTAAATCAAGAGAGAGTCGCATCTCTTGAGTAGACAAGAATGAGTTATGTATCTTGTGTTGGACAGTACACAGTGAAAGACAGAGGGTGAGATCCAGTGAGTCATATCCGGATGCCTGTCGAGGTGCAGAGGAGCATGCAGCTCCCAATGATACTTTTAGAGAAAAACCCCAGAGGTTCTCATGAGTCACATCCTTGATTTCCAATTATGAGGAAGCAGCAGGCCAGCAGGATGAGCATCAAATCCATCATGTAGAATGATCTGAATAATATTGTCAAGATCAGAAGGGAAGTCAGTGATGACTTCCAAGTGGATCTATAAGATCAAACATGTAGATCAAATCAACATCAAAGATGACTCATGAGGGGCAATTAGTTTGCGGACTCGGAGGGAGTCATGGATTGTATTCAGTGTTCTCATCTCAGTGAATCCACTTGATGAGAGGTGACACAAATGGATACATAGGGACAGACAATCTTCCATTATCCTGAGTCATATGGTGTGCGGAGATTGGCCAAGGTAGGAGCAGCGTGTTCAAATACAGAGGGAGCAAAATACTCAGGTGCAGAGGGAGTGGGATACTCCCACGAAGAAGGAGTACAACACAGCTTGTTGATAAAGAAGATATTGTATGGATTGACAAATACATAATGAGCTTGGGCTTTACCAAGGGTGATGCAAATTCCAACCTTTACTAATAGGTTGTTGATGATGATCCAGTGATCTTGGTATTGTATGTTGATGATTTGTTCCTTGCAGGAGCAGAGAGGCTCATAGACGAGTGTAAGAAGGAGTTGGCCTCTGAGTTCGATCTAAAGGATCTTGACTTAATTTCTTGGGATTAGAGGTGTGGCAGAGATTAGATGACATCTTCCTCAGTCAAGGGAAGTACACAATTGAGATCCTGAGAGATTCAAGATGATAAATTTGAAGAAGTTGAATGATTCCGCATTAGATTCAGATTTGTTGAATCCTACTACGTACAAACAGATAAATATGAAGAAGCTTAGTGATTCCACTTCAGATTCATATTTGGTGTACTTGGTTGACATCAAACCAGATATTTTGCTTTGCAATAAACACCCTGAGCTAGTACATGGTTGAGCAGAGACAGATACATTGGGTTGTAGCAAAACATGTATTGAGCTACCTTCACAGTACAATTGCACATGGCTTGAGATATGTCTCAGACGGTGAAGTAAGGTTGCAAGGTTAAGCAGATTCTGACAGGGCAAGAAGTGCAATGGAAAGATTCACAGTGTTGCATGTATTACCGATATATCGGATTTATCACCGAGATATTCCAAGCTCCGATATATCGGATTAAAAATATCGCGATAAATCCGATATTTTGAATGCATCGCGATACTATGAATATATTGTGAGTCGATGCAATATATTGGCCTGCTAACCAAAAAATAATTTTTTTTTGCCCGTCCGTCTTTTTAAGTCTGCGGGTTATGTTTTAATGGTTCATTTGTGTTTGCTAAAGTGTGAGAGAGCAAGAGAGAAGTGGGAGAACGTTGTGCATCCATCCAAGAAGGTGAAAGCTACGGATTTTGTTGCCATTAGTGAAGAGATCGTGGTGGAGTGGGGTTTCAAAGTTACAAGCTAGCACAAACCATCAAGATTTCCAGGTATGTATAAAACGTTTTGGCTTCCTCCAATTGTTTTTCTAGACTTAGGCTAGGGTTTGCATTTGCAATGTGCCTCTTCTTCTTGCTTTTGAATGGAAGATTCATCATTCAACCATTCCATTTCCACATTCATCTAACCCTCATTATTTAAATTTTAAGCTTTGCAAGTTTGCATTATCATGTGTTTATTTTGGTTTTTTTTGTGCCATAGGGTTAAGATTTTCTCCTCAACAAAATGCTAAAGGCATTGAATCCAATGTGGGTGTATGGTGAACCAGTAGAGCTTCCCAACAGACAAATATTGACATGCAATCTTTGTGGCAAAAAAATTATGGAGGAATTAGCCGCTTGAAATACCACCTTACCAAACTCACCGAGTTTGATGTGGATGCTTGTGACAAAACTACCCCAGAAATTATGTGCATTGCAAACCAATCCATCATTGATATTGCTAATAAGAGGGATGTTAAAGGCATTGAATCCAATGTGGGTGTATGGTGAACCAGTAGAGCTTCCCAACAGACAAATATTGACATGCAATCTTTGTGGCAAAAAAATTATGGAGGAATTAGCCGCTTGAAATACCACCTTACCAAACTCACCGAGTTTGATGTGGATGCTTATGACAAAACTACCCCGGAAATTATGTGCATTGCAAACCAATCCATCATTGATATTGCTAATAAGAGGGATGCTAAGGAGGATCGCAAAAATGAACTTACAAGTACTAACACTGGAACAAGTGCCTCAATGGGAGGAGTAGGACCATAATCCCATTCCTTATCCACACGGCCCAAAGGATCTCAAATCCCCTCATCAACCTCACCTTTTTTTGTGGCGAGGTCAACACTGGGGGGGCAACCTTCTATTCGGGCTATGGTTAAAACAAAGGAGAAGGAGGCTGACAAGAATGTGACAAAATGTTTTCTTTGGAGTGATATACCATTTAACATTGCCAAGAACCCCTTCTACCATGCCATGTTTGAAGTTGTTTCTATTGTTGGCCCAGGGTATTGGGGCCCTTCCTATAAGGATTTTAGAGGGCATCTTCTTCAAGGGGAAAAGGTTGATTACACACAAAGATTAGCTAGGCTCAGGGAATCATAGGAGACCACCGAATGCACCATGATGTCGGATGGGTGGACTGATACAAAGGGCAAGTCAATTCTAAATTTATTGGTTAGTTGTCCCAGGGGGACCATGTTTATCAAAAGTGTTGATGCAAGTGCATATACAAAAGGTGCACAATTATTATGTGAGTTGATGGATGGCTTTATCCGAGAGATAGGCCCGCAGTATGTTGTCCAAGTCGTCACGGACAATGCTGCTAATTATGTTGTTGCTGGGAGGTTGCTCATGGAGGTATCCAACCTTGTACTGGAGTCCTTGTGCAACCCATTGCATTGATTTGATGCTAGAGGACATGGGAAAAATTCCTTGAATCAAGGGAGCCATTGATTTAGCTCGGAGTGTGACCAAATACATATATAATCACACATATGTTCTTTCACTCATCAGACAGTTCATGGGGAACAAAGAGTTGATTTGTCCCGCGATCACACGTTTCGCCACCAGCTTCATTTCTCTTCAACTGCTCCTCAAGAGTATAAGAGTTACAAAGGATGCTTATTTCTTATGAGTGGGTCACTTGTGTCTATAGCACCAAACAAGATGGGCAAGCCATAGCCCAACTTGTGGGACATGACCAGAGATTCTGGAGTGCAATAGGTGAGGTATGTACCGTTAGTGAATCTTTGGTAAAGGTTCTTCGATTGGTTGATGGTTCTTCTATTTTTCTCTCTTAGATCTACGATTTAAAACTTGCAATAATGAAGAAATGCAACCTAGATCTAGAATATTAGATGAGCCTCTTATAAATTTTAGATTGCAAATATTTAGATCTACTTGAAAAATAGACTTTTGAATCCACATCTAAATAGGAAATAAAACCAGTAACTAGAATATTGAAAAGAAGAGGATGAGAAGAGTGAAGTGTGTTAATCCCTTGAGTTTGGGAAAATGGAGTCGCTTGAAGTAGGGATTAGAGGGAACAAATTCCTATAGAAAGTAGTTTGAAGACAAGAGGATGCTAACATGCTCCGCTTGTTCTCCAACCTAAGCAACCTACAGACTTACATCAACTTGCAAAAGAAGAGTTAAAAGCACCGGTGTGAACTACAATAGAAATCCAAAAAGCATGTATTTAAACAAAAACAACATGCTAGTCTAACACAGCTATTGTAACTCAACAGAAGAAATAATAGATCAATCTACTATTTTACCTTACTAGGAAACACTTCCCTTTCAAAAGCAAGATATACACCAACAATCAAATGCAATGATGAAAGACATAGATTACCTCAAGCTCGAAAGAAGATACACATCCACACATATGAGGATCCACACATCAATTAGCCTCCAAAGCCTTTATTCTCAATACTAAAAACTTCACAAAGATTACAATGCCAAAGTAGCATAGGTTCCACCTTCTCATACCAAATGGTGTGAATACCTCGCTCATTATATAGAGAATTACAACGAGGGGGTGTGCATGGATCAAGGGCGAGCGCATGAGCTTGAAGGGAGAGTCCAACTAGAGCTTGGATCCTTGATTGATGTTTGATTGAACACCAAACAAATGATGATGCGCCACTTCTCCATGAGGTTGGCGACCTCCCTTTGGAATTATCACACTCCAATAACAAGATGCCACATGAGCTTGACACCCACACATGAGAGAACGCACCCTTCAAGATTGAGAGTTAACGTGACGTGCCAAGCTTTGATCTTGGATATGATTGGGTGCTCAACCAATAGGGATTGCGCCACGTCTGAAGACGTAGGCACATCCCACATCGTAAACATCAACTCCAACAAACGGCTTCCATATGGAGAAGTCGCTTTCATGAGGGATGGGCGCATCTCCAAATTTGATTTTTCAAATTTTGACTTTTAAACAAACTCCAAAGTGGCGCTTTAGTTTAGGAAAATAATTGCCCACCATAAGAGATCATATGCCAACTCATTTGGCACATGTTTAATTCAATTTTAATTATAATTTTTTTTTATATTGGTGCAATTTGTCACATCGTTAGCATTAAAATGCCATTTTGTAGGCCCGATAAGAAAAAATGCTCCACGCCCCCGGGGTGTAGATCAGTTGGCAACCGTGCGCTTGTTAAGGCGTACGGGCTGTTAAGCACGTCGCTGGTTCAAACCTCGTTGCAGCATTAAGGGTCTGTTGTGGGGCAAGCGTACTCTCCTAGGGGTATAGTGGTAGCGAGATTGGATCACTAGACCCTGTGTCACGCGAGTACCAGCCCAACTCCAGTTGTCGATTCCCCTAGATAAAAAAAAAAAGCTCCACGGGATAATTTAATCGACCGAAACATAGGAAGACTGGGTCCCAGAGTAAAGAGGACGCTCTAAGCGTGAAAACGAGCATCCCTGCGCCAAATTCCACCTCTGGATCACACTTTTATCACAATTTGAAATTTTCCATTTAAACCATTAAAAAATGGCCTAATTTTGCGGAAACAAATATTTTTCTAGGAATTGACTCAAACTCCTAGGGGACCTAGTATGTGTCCATACAACTTATTATTGATGGCTAGCAAGAAAAAATACATAGACACTTAGGCTTTAATAACCTCCCAAGGATTGACCACCAAGGTGAATACTCCAGCTTTAGAGGTGTGAGTGAAAAACTCACAAATTATACGTCGCTGAAGCACAACGCATAATTCCTAAGGAAAAAACACTCTAGAGTATCCCCTTGACAGATAAACCTAAGGCAAGTCAAGCCTGTTGCAAAAAGACCATGCTTAGACCAACTTATTACAAACCCCGTGGGGCATGGACATGCTTTAAAAAAAATAAAAAGGGGCCTTGAGAAGGCCTGATTTTGAACTTTTGAACACTAAAATGCACAAGTACTTGTGCAAACACTAGTGGCTCTATAGAAGTCCAACTGATGTGCAACTCAGTTGGTAACAAAGAGAAAGCTCCTCTTTATTGAGTGAGCTAAATCTCTCTTGCAATAAAATACATTATTTGTTAATTAACTCCATGACTAGTTAGATTTAATCCCATCATGTTTGACCATATCAAGTGAATCATGTGGCCTCTAATCCTCTCCAAGGGAGATCACCACATCCAAAAATATAATGGAGTATGCAAAAAATGTCCAAGAGAGAGTGCGCATCACTAAAATTAGCCTCATTGGCCAAGTAAAGTTGTCAAAAAGTCCACATACAATGTGCCCTCCAAGATGCATGCATGCAAATATAATAAAATATTCATTGACATAGGAGGATGCATTCAAGTTCCATCGAGAAAGCTCCTCCAAGGTGCCACGTGTTCCCAGTGTAAGGCACTCCAACCAACTCCACGGATAAGTGTGCAAGATGCCAACTAGATGGAGTGCCTCATAAGAAAGGCTTGGTCAAACCTCCCAATATAGCAAGTGTCCTCCTTGCCTCTACAACCACCTCAATAAATAAATAAATAAGCTCCATAGCAGTTAGAACTCTTCAAAACTTGTACTAAGGAGTCAACAACAATAAAATATTCAATGCTCAACCAACTCCACATGAATCTGACCTAGGGAAGAATGCCAACCTCATCGCATGACCCCTCCACTCAAGAAAATTAATAATAAAACATGGTGGTCTACCTCAACATGTGTGCCAATGAAGGGGTGTACTCCCATCAAGCTGATGTATCATGTAAAACAAAGTTGCTCTTCCTAGCAAATTCTCCCACTATGATACCAACATAACAATAAAATGTAAGATCGACCATGGCTTCTACCTAGGGTGAACCACCACCAATGGATCAATACATCAAAATTACATCATTAAGCCTTAGAAAAAGGCTAAATCACCATCAAGTCCTCTTGGCCTCATCCTTGGAGGGTGTTACCGGACAAACTAACTGGGCTAGTGTCCAATAAACAATGCTAAGGGTAGTGACCCAATGTCACCTCAATCAGACCCTTGAACTACTTCGAAGCGTCGTAACCTCCAAGGGGAGAGCCCTTTTTGCTATCCTGCAAGACCCTTAGACAACCAAACTATATCTTCTACCCACTCGTATTAGTGATCAGTGCCTTTAACAAAAGTCAACTAGAGAATGAAGAAAACATACTAGATAAATATAAATAGTGCAGATGTAATCAAACCAAAGTAAACTAGCCAAGATTCCTTCACCAAACAATTATCTTTTATCAAGTAAAGAAACCAATTGTATAAGTACTATTGCAATAATATAGCCCAAGGTAATTTCAACAGTGATAAACAATGTAATAAAGTGATCAGTAGCAGTATATTTAGGCAAATCCAATGATCAAACAACTAGGAACCTCCAACGGTAGAGATAATTGCCAAATCAAACTTGATCAAAGAAAACACTTGCCAGCAAATATGAGCACTCTAAATCTATAGACCAAGCCTGTTTTATCAATCCTGTAGCATATCAATACTAAATAGTAAACAGTGGCACTTTGGCAAGCATTTATACAAACAGGGATTAGTATATTAACCAAATGTAATCAAAGAGCAGTACTGCTAGCAGATTTAAACATTATGGCAGTCTTATAGCAAGCATACAATAGTATTTCAGTCCTTTATGCTAACTCTTGTTCAAAGTATGTAAATGCTTTTATTTGCAAGTGTAGATTATCCTATGCTAACCCTTTTTGAATTGTTTGATGTCCTCTTGTGGTTGGTTTTAGGGCTGCAGAGAATGTATGACAATCTGCTATAATAGCAGACCTTAGAAAGGAAGTTAAGCGGGCTCCAAAAGGACAGGAAGGACATTGTTTTAGCCAGGTCGAGGCTTGAAATGGCTGGCCGAAGGAGGAGGGAAGCTAGGAGAGGGAGGCTGAGGGTGCCAAGGTTTAAAAGGAGGGCGGCTGGGGATGAGAAGAGGAGGGCCGAGTGGCTTAAGAGGGAGACCGAGGTCTGAATAGGGCTAGTCGAGGGTGCAACAGTGAGGCTGAGCCCTAAAGGGGCAGGGGAAAGCTTGGTCGAGGAGGAAAGGGGGCAGGCCGAGGCCTAAAAAAGAGAGTTGAGTGTAGAGGATGAAAGCCCCAAGGCTGCAGCAAGAGGCTGAGCTCAAAGAAAGGGACGTCGAGGCCTTTAGGGAAAGAGAGAAGGGATCGTGGGGCTAGGGAGAAAAGGAAAAGCTAAGGTTTAGGACTATTTTTTAGGTTTTAGAATTTTATATATTTTTTAGGGTTTTTATGATGAATAACTAACATGAACAAAAGACAAACTAATAAATTGCAGACCTAACTATTTTAACCTAATTAACATGAAATGCAAGAGGAATTTGGTAAAAGTTGATAACTAGGGTTTTAATGGATGAAACCCTAAAACCTAGGACTAGAGGAGAGGTGACCAATTACCCTCTTGGAGTAATTTCTCTTTGACTACTAAACTAGGGCTTCCTACAACAACCTCTAGGGTTCGTTATAGGAGCCTAGTCTAGATCAAAATTAGAGATCCAATGCCAAACTAAGGAAAACCTCCTCTAGGGAGCGTTTTCCACCATGCAAAGAAGATAGAAGGTAGACAAAAAAGCCCTAATCAGAAAAAATGCACCTCTATGGCCACCATTCAATCATCAAGAAGCAAGAATTCACCTACCTTCACCAAGCAAGGCTAAAACTAGACTTACTTAAACTTTGTGTTGTTCCAACAATTCCTAGCATCCAACAAGCATGAGCAAAACCCTGGAAATGCATCCAATTTCATCCAGAAGCCAAAGATGAGCTTACTTCAAGAGGTGCGCATCACATCCCAAGAGCCTATCCTGGGGTATATTCCCCCTAGGTGACCAAAAACTACTAAAAATAGCTAAAACTAATCATCATGCCCCATCTAAACCCAACAATGTTGAAAAACCCTCAACGTCCCCCCTCTACAAGCCTGTGGGCCTGGTGACCAAGGATGAAATCATCATTGGAAATGCACCAGGGGGAGGGCACTCTGCTGAAAAGGGACTAGGATGGGTTCATAAGGTGACCGGAAGAGGAGGCAAGTGCCTCAGAGCTGAAATACTATCACCGGTGTAGAAAACAAGTAGGGGGTCATGTGACCCAGTGACCTACCCCTAGGATCCCTGAACACCAACCTCAGGGCGACAAGCCCCTGCATGAGGCAGTCAACAATGCCACTAAGCCATAGTTCTCCTAAAGGAAGGATCAAAGTGTCCGGCCATAACCACCTCTCAGAAAGTACTGATAATACCCCCATCGTGGCCCCGAAGAAAAATGCGACCCCTCACCTTGGGCAAACATCTAAATGTGCATTGGTACTAGTACCACATAACAGAGGGTTTGCAGAGACAACTAAATATAACCTTCGATAGTTGATAATCAACTTGGGTAAAACCAAGGTTATGACCTTCAACGACTCGAAAGAGATCTTATTAGATCACCATTTGTTTTTCAAGGGGAAGAGTTTAAGATCAACTGATATTGCCAACACTTATACTTACTTGGGGATGCGATTCTCAGGACCTCATTTTAGTATGAGACATGCCCTTCAACCCAAAGTCAACAAGGGGATACAAATCATTAGCCCTTCTCGAGAGGCAATGTCTTTGGCACCACTTTCAAGCCATTATCTAAGATGTCTCTCATGGACACCCTTATCCAACCCATAGTTGCCAATAGTCCAGAAGGTTTAGGAGCCTTGTTTACTAGAATCGAACTGGTCCTCTATTGGGAGAATGAAGACCATTCTCCTTCAACACATCATAAAATGCAAACAAGCAGTCCTTAAGCACATCAATCTTGCAAAGTTTGGTGCATGACCCTTCCGGATTGAGACTATGTACAGCGTTGTCTCATTCTTGCACTGCATTTGGAGCTTCATTGAATTGAAAGGAGCAACACTAGTATCTGTACTTGGCCTACTTTTCATCAAAGCGCATTGCTTTGGCTAGCCCTCCTAATCGAGCTCGATGTTGGTTTGCAAGGGTCTCAAACCTTTTGGAGTCTATGGATATTTTGATGGATCAACTTCCTTCATTCAAATACTCCTTGTATGGACCGGCCACCTCTAACCTACCAGGCTGGAAATGAACAAGATCATCTTTTTTTCAAAAGAAAAAAAACTTGTTCCTTGTTACTCACTTGAGTCAAAGAAACAAAAACTTTACATCTTCAAAGTTCACCATACATGCATACTGCTTAAGGATTCTCTCCACACAACCAGTCATCATCAAGGATATCAGACAGAAGAAATGCTACTCTCATCACAAAGATCTAGTGTCATGACAATATAGGCCTAAATTCAATACTAACTGAAAATCTGCCTGAAAATACAGCCTGTAACAACATATAAGGCAGGCCACCATAGAAAACAGTCAACTATTAATTGAAAAAGAGGATAGTATCTTCAAAAGAAAGGGTGCCCTCCAGGTACTCTGCCACATGCAAAAGACCCTCAGATTCTCCAATAGCCAATTTTGATAGTTCAACTGCAATGGTGTTATGTTCCCTATATTCATGATTGATAGCAATATCTGAAAATGATGATAATAGCAATCTGATGCGTTGTGCCCACAGGATCAATGATAACACCTGTAGGTTAGATATGCCATTTACCCAATTAACAATAACCTTAGAATCAGCATAGTTACGTACGGAGTCTATTTCAATAAGAGAGGCTAATTGTAATAACCCCCACAGAGGCAGTGAACTCAGCTCTTGAGTTGGTAGCCTGACCACAATTCATCCATAGTTTGAAGTGATGATCCTTGTTTATCCTTGAAAACATGCCACTACCGCACTTTCCAAGTGGAGCAGCCCCATCAAAGAATCCTACAACACGTTGATCAACACTAGGAGGTTCAGATATCTGTCTTCTTTTCTTTTTCTTCCCCCCAGACTGAAACACTTTGTACAAGCCCAGAATTTTCATGTAGCAAGCTTCCACATTGGATGACTTGTTTTCAAAAATAGCCTCATTCTTAGTTTTCCTTACACCCTAGAAAACAAAAGCAATTAGGAATTTATGGGAATTCACTGAATCCACCCAATTGCTGAAATTCATATCAACTAAGTCATTGCCCCAATCCTGCGTAATTTGTAAAGCACTAATGATTTCATACCAAATACTTTTGCAAAAAGTACAGTAAAAAAAATGATGCAAAACAGATTCACTATTTCTTTTCCACAAAATACAATAACTACGGCCTGACCAACCCCTTCTAACAGATTATCCCATGTCAAGATATAATTTTCTAAGCATAGCCAATCGAAGCATTTAATTCTCATAGGGATACACCATTTCAAAAGTCTCTTGTGCCACCAGTTTGACTCACCTTCATTATTCATTTGAGATATGGCATCATAAGTAGCTTTTGCATTTACATATCCTAAAGTACCATTCCAAGCCCAAACCAGCATATCTTCTTCTTCATTCAAGCTGATACCTGCTCTGGAAAGTGAATCACTATATGCAGTCCATTCTGTAGCCCAATGATCTCCAAGGCCCAAGTCCTCAGCTAGCAACCAATATGAGCTAGAGCTTCTCAAACAATTGGGCCTTCTAATTTGATCCAAGGTGCAGAAACCAAACTCTGCCACATACTCTCTGAGATAAGAAGAAAGAACAAAATTCCCTTAACCACCAATGAAGGGATCCGCCCCTGCCAGAACCTGAGTTGCTTTCCCCACTTTCCAAGATAACCACCTGCTAATCCAAGGGAGAGCGGAACAAAGCCATTCCAGAAATTTGATACAACTCTAATAGATTTGACAGGATTCCTGAGCCACTATACCAGAGTCTGCTTGTTAAGGTATTTAGTTTTAAGTACTTTACTCCATAAGCCTGTGCCCCATAACCCTCTCCAAAATTTCTTCAAACATAAGGCCAGACTAAAAGAATGCAAATTTTTGATGTCCCATCCACCCATAGCTTTAGGTAAGGATAGTCTATCCCATATGACCAGATGGCTCCTCATTTCTAGCAACTCCAGACCAAAGAAAGTTAAAAAAAAATTGCCTGATCATTTTCAAAATAGTAAGGGACACTTTAGCCAAAGAGAACCAATAGACTGGAGTCCCAATCAACACAGATCTTACCAATGTACGTCTTCCCCCCAATGACAAATACCTGAAGCTCCAGTGACCAATTCTTTTCTCAAGTTTCCTCACCAACCATAACCAATCTGATATCTTATAATTATTAGCCTTCAGATGGTAACCAAGATATTTAATGCCACAGTCAAGATCATCAACTTTGTATGGGAAAATAGCAGGCTACAATGTTGCAAATATCGTGTCAGGGAATATATCGCCGAGGGTCTGGAAAGAAACTTATGGCAAAATATCGAGAATTATCGAAAAACATCGACAAAAATAAACCTAGACCTGAAGATTATGAACATATCAAACAAATCGTCAACAAACCCTCGGCGAGAAATATCAAGAGAAATCGGAGATATTTGTAACAGTAATAGCAACAATCTGAGCCAAAGTGGTATCATCCACACCATTCCTAAGGAAACAAGACTTGTTTGTGCTCACCTCCATTTCAGTTGCAGTACAGAAAAGTGAAATAATCTTCGAGAATGTAGACGATTCATTGATAATACCTTTACCAAAAATAACCACATCATCTACAAAGAGCAAGTGAGTGATATACTGTACAGCAGAAATTTTGATGTCTGTAAACCTACCATCATTCCTAGCAGTTGAGATGTGTCAGCTTAACACTTCAATAACCAGCAAGAACAATAAAGGAGATAGGGGCACCCTTGCCTGAGCCCTCTAGAACACTTGAAGAATTTAGTTGGAGATTCATTTATTAAAACAACAAAGCAAGGCGAAGAGATGCATGCCATTATCCCGTCAACTACAGCCAAAGGGGGCCCAATCTGTAAAAGGAGCAGTCTAAGAAAAAACCAATTCACCTTATCATAGGCCTTGACTAAGTCCATTTTGAGTATCAGAGCATCCAAATTTTTTGCCTTGATTGAATGGAGGCATTCCTGGCTAACACCAATGACATCCCAGATCTGTCTACTAGCCAGAAATCTAAATTGTTCCTTGGATATCACCTTCTCCAGCTAGGCTTAAGTCTATCAGAAGTAGTATTGGAAATAATCTTATATACAAGGTTACACAAAGATATAGGTCTGAAGTCTGCAAAATTCCCAGGTTTGTCACATTTGGGAATGAGAGAGATAAAGAACGAATTTAAAGCACCAGATACAAACCCCTACATCCTTGACTGTTAAAACACATCAAATAATTCACTTCCCATGATATCGAAAAATTCGAAGAAGAATTCAGCAGGCCAGTAATCTAGCCCAGGAATTTTGTCCCTGGCAGAATGTTTTAGAACTTCTTTAATCTCCTGCAAGGTGACAGTTGTGCCAATGAACTGACCATCCCGCCTCAGGAAAAAAAAATGTAGCCTCAGTGATGAAATTGACACGCAGTTCGTATAGATCACTTAAATAAACCCTCGGGGCGAGTTAAGTCCGAAGATGGCTTTCTACAATCAGCAATTCATGGAGTTGAGAGCCAAGCTCATTGTTTAGCCTCATTACCCACTTCGTCATTGGGTGCACACTCTTAACATCCCCCTGGTCCAGTTTAGAGTGGGTTCCAATAGACTTCGGGTGGAGATGAATCACCAAATTGAGTCATCAGATAGGATCTACTAGTTGTGCCATCATCTGGAGGTTGAGAAGATGCAGCACTTCATTTTCCGCTGCCCCATCTACTATGAGATCCCAGGGCAATTCCAATGTCTATTCTGAGAGCCAAAAACTCTCTAGTTTATTCAAGTACCAGGACCACATATGCCTAGTCTTAAACATGCAAGAGGCTCTCGGACTAGACCTGCTTTTACTCAGAGGATCACTTCCTTTTTTATGTTGCTCCAATATACTAAACGCTCAAAGAGACAATTTCATAGCAAACCGTGCTTCCAATATTAAATCAATGTGCATTGCGTACCGAGGGGACTACCATTGCTTCCCTAAGACCTCAACAACATTGCTAGTCCAAATACCATACCATTAGTTAGACAAGATCATACAGACCCTAGCATTGGGCCACCTCCACCTCTTCCGTCAAGACCCTCCAACTCTTCCTCCATGCAGCCCTCTATCTTAAGCTTTCTCCATTCGGCCTCAGATGGTAGGAGAGATAATCCAACGGACAATCCTATGCTCGCACCATTACTTGTATTCAAGATTCTGGATCCTTTCCTATTGTAAATCTTGCTCTTAGATCGATTCTCCACTTTACTCTTTGCATCTTGGCATTTTAGAGGAGTCGTCTCAGTGCTTCCACTTTGTATTGACATCATTGAACCCAGCCATCCCATTGACCTACTTTAGTAGTCATTTGTTGGAAATTAATAAAATTATCGTATCCTATCGTATCTGTCTGTAATTTCAAAATCAATGATTCCAAAAGTTCCAATCCATGGATTAAGAACTGAATTCTGGTGTCCAAAGAAATTCCAAAAACCCCATGTTTAATGTTGTTTTATCTTCATTGTCAGGGTACTATGTCACTGTTTTTGGAACTGTTGTGGTTGATAAGTATCAAAACCATAGGAGCAAGATTCAATTGTATTGGCCTTCCGTGCATGAAAAATAATACAAAGTTCGAAATTCAAATATTAGACATAGTTCAGATAAGGCAAAGTTAACTAAATGCTTAAATATATTTACAATTTTAAACCTTTAAAGATCAAGAAAATCTTATTATGCATGCTGAAATATATTTAAATGTTTAAACTAAAGAGACCACCACGTTGTATGCTAACATTTGTAGTTTTAACTTATGATTTAAAATTTGTCTTATATCATGGTGTTTTGTTTGTACTATTGTGAGAAATGCTTGCATGTTAAGCTTTGTTTTTCACACCAGTAATTCTCATGGTACTGCAGAGGGAATCAGGATGATCAATGTGTGTGTGTGTGTGATCTGCACTGTGTGTTGAGTGTTCATGCTTCAACCTTTAACTTATTATTTAAAATTTATCTATCTTAGATCATGTTGTTTCATTTGTACTTTTATGAAACACTTGCATGTTAAGCTTCGTATTTTTACACTAGTAATTCTCAGCAGTCCCACTGACCTATTTGTGGTCATTAGTCAGACATTGATAAGATTATCTTATCTTATCTCATGGTACTGTTGAGGGAATGAAGATGATAACTGTGTGTTTGTGTGTGTGTTGGTGTTATGTTTCAGGTTGTTATATAAACTGTTGTTTTCATACTTGAGATGTGTTTCAAGTTCCTTACAATGAAGAATGAATGTTACTTTAAAATTTTGAACACTTAATGTATATTTTTAAATTTACAACCGTACTTGAATCTGGCTAATGTGGTCTAAACCCAATATTGTGGCAGAGGTTGGGGAGGATGTTGGTAGGAGAGGGAAGAGAAGGATAGTGAGAGGTGGGGTTAGGGATAGGGGGGAGTCTGGGGAAAAGGAAGAGAGAGGGTCGCAAGCTTGTTGTCTGTTGGAGAGAAAGGAAGAAAAGATGGGGATAAGGAAGGTCGGGCGGCAACATAAAGGGATGGGGAGGAGGATTCAAGGGAAGGGACAAGATCTAAGGTACCACAGGAAGGCATGGACACGGGTGCAGGATACAGCCTCAGGACGAGGACACGGACACTTGGCTTAGACAAACACAGGCTGGACACAGACAGATAGGGACAGAGCCGACTCAAGCTAGAGTAGTGTCGACATGGGAGAGCTAACGCAGGACTCAAGTAGGAATAGGGGCGATGGGACAAAGCTGATGCGTCATACTTGTGTCAGAGAGTCAACACGTAAATGGAAGATTGATGCGCAGTTTGCTTGGGCAGGGCCAACACACAACTCAAGCAGAACCAACACGAAACCATACCACAACCTAGGTTGCTCCATCCACTACATACTCTGAATCAAAAATGGGGGGAAATCGCCATGGGTTTCATTGATGGATTGCCACTATACAAAGGAGAAGATCAGATTTTCATCGTTGTTGACAAGACAACAGAGCATGCATATTTTATGGGCATCGAAAAACAGGGATCACAAAACAAATCACACAGACCTTCTAATCCCTTTATAAACTATATGGCATCCCTAAGGTATTTGTGAGTGACAAAGATTCAAAGTTCAAACACAATTTCCAAAAGTAGTTTTGTAAACAAACAATAATGTCTCTTGATAAAAGCTTGGCTTTTCATTTGCACTGACAGATAAACATAGATTGTAAAAAGTGCATTGAAACCTACCTTAGACGCTTCCCCATAGATAAGCAAAGCAAATGGTTCCAGTGGCAGCATAAAATTGAATGGTGGTATAAATCTACTTATCAGACATCTGTCAAGATGACACTTTGTAAGACCTTATGTGGTTATGACCTTCCCAGACTCCAGGATTTTGCACAAAAAGACATCAAGTTTCCAACAATGAAAAATCAGCTAGAAGAAAAGCAAAAGATAATAAAAGAGAGCCATGCCAACACATAGAATAGAATGAAGCAACAAATTGATTGGCATAGATTGGAAAGGAACTTTGAGGAAGGCAATTACATCTTCATATATCTCCAAACATTTAAGTAACTATCCCTAAAACAACACTAAAAGAACAAACTAGCACCAAAATTCTATGTTCCTTACCAAATCAAAAATAAAATCAATAATGTAACCTATCCCTTGAAACTATGCCTATATTACATTTTTCATGTCTCCTGCTCAAAGATAAAAAATCAAACATCATAACAAAGTGCAAACAAAGATACCAATAACTTAACCAGAAAGCCAAAGGTATTATGAGCACTAGAGATGATTCCTTGCAATCCAGAATTATGAACGACTATATCATCAAATGGAAGACATTCCCAGATGAGGGCACATCATGGGAGAACAAAGCATTTGTGTTCTCTCTTTTAAATCTTCATTAATTTTACTTCCAAAAGAAGAATCCAAACATGCAACTCGACATAATTCCTCTGCCAAATCCTATGCTTAAGCACTTGAACCATTTTCTCACTCCTCGAACGCATACTGATGGCATTCGATTAACTGAAAAAGCTAAATTTAAATTTCTTTATCTCTTAGCACCAAACTCTCCAATCTTCATCAATTCTCTTGTTACATTGTGCATTCTAGTCACCACTGTTAGAAATACAACGAATCTGAAGACCTATCGGTTATCAATCAATGAGCAAATTGTTTGCACAATTTATAATGTCTCAAAAAATTAACTGGGTAGCAAATATACTAAACTTATGTAAACCTTATAAAATCTTGATGTTTAAAACATGCTCCCACATGGATTTATCTTGAATGTTTCTAAGAAAATTTACCACTACTACTTGTCATGCCCTTATGAGGGCAATATAAACATAGCCTAGAAATTTCAAAAGGAATATATACACTATAAACCTATATTTCAAAATAGAGAATAAAATATATTTGAACAATTATATATGCATCTATATATATGGCACTGTAAAGATAGCCTAAAAATCCAAGAAATGAAATATAGACACTCTAAACCTCAAATTGAAATTAGATAACTCATAAATTTGCATGTGTCTGGGCAATAAAGTAAGGAATGCGCAAAAGCTTCCCATAAACCTAGGGCAATTAAATACAACATAGATAATAAGAAAAGACAAGGTAATTTTATTCATGTCCAACAAATGACCATAAAGTTACGTCAATGGGAATAAAATAGTACAGCCAGTGAAAGTACAATGTGGGGTGTGGAATCAAATCTTAGATCAATGCAAAACTCCAAAAAGAAAGATCTAAGTATCTGGTTAAAAGCTAAATATGTAGGTAAGAGAGAATAACTTACACACAGATAACTTACCAATATCATCCTCCATCCCACAACCTCTATGGATTATCCGATAAGAAGGATCATATGCAGTGAACACACTTTGTACTATTTGATGTCTTGTAAACTCGATTATTTTATCAATAAACTGAAAAGAAGTTTAAGACATAATAAGAAATTTTAAATAAGCAGATTTTCAACCTTATAGCAGTTATACAAGTGCATCAAATTCATGAGGTTGCTCTTGAATGCAGAGAAGAGAAATTACTACAATTTACAACAAAACCACACTTCCATTTAAAATAAGTAGCTAGACTAAGACAGGAAGAAGCCAAAACATTTAGCACAATTAATGGCAGCTTGAATATTTAGGAAGCCTAGACTAAGTATTTTTTCAAACAAGGCCAGTTGAACTTCAAAACAAGTTAACAAACCAATAAACAAGCAGAGAAGACGGATAAAGATTTGACAGTAGGTCAAAATTTCAAAGCACAATTCTTTATGATAAAATTAACAAATCCATCCCATCATACAGCGGAGATGCAATAAGAAGACTTTTTTAGTTAACAACAGTTTCCAAAAGAGTTTGGCTCAGTTGCTTGCCTGGGTTCTTGTGGAAATAGATTTGAGGGTTTCATTGAATCCATGGAAATTGCTTTAGAAGGGCGTAGGTATTCTCAAATCCGAATATTCAAGTATACCCTTCAAGTGCAACAAGTGCTATGAGTATGGTCATATTTTAAAAGAGTACACTAAATCTTTTGTCAAGAGAGCTTGGAGGGAAAAAAAAGGATTTTGAATCTTGAGGTGAGGGAGGAAGCGAATCAGGTGGTTTGACGAAAAAATGATTCTGGGTCTGGCAAAGGCCACCATTGTTTGCTTTGAAAACCGGTCAGCAAAGGAGGCATTATGATAGATGATCTCTCGATCCCCTTGATTGCGGGTACAAAGTCGACGAAAAAAGATGACTTGACTCTAAAGAGGGCTTTCAAGTTTTCACATTAACCCTCGCCCACTATGCAAAAGATTGATTGTCCTCCAAGCTTTGGCATTGATGATGTGATACTCACCAGTAAGCAAACAAATCCTCCTTTACTATAATTTATGCCTGATTGTCTTGTCAATCGGTTAGAAGGGAATGCTCCACGGTTACAACCATCTGAGTCCAAGAAGATTCCGAAGGGTAAGGCTCTAAATCGAATTGGGGATCCGACTCCTATCACCTCTGTCAGGTCGGAGTCTAGTGAGAGTTTAGATCCTATATCCTCAATGTCGCTTACAAGAGGGGAGCAAGATCAATTACATCCTAAGAAAGGGGTTGGTTATAATGAATCTCCTCTCTCAAGGGGATTGAGATTAGATTAACTAAAAGATTTGGGAAATTCGACTATTGGTAGAAGGTCATCTCTTAAATTGGCTTAAGAGAAGGCAGTGAAAGAGATTAACCAAGGAAGACAGAGATTGATTATTGGGGCCTTAGAGCGGGCCATGCCTCTACTGCCAGTTCCCTATGAAGATTCTCTCTCTCAATATTCATGGGCTTCAGGGCCGAGACAAATAATTAGGCCTAAAAAGGTTGATTGACCTTGATAGACCGAAGATAGTTATAATTCAAGAAACTATGGGGAAGAAGAACCAACTAGTTAGGGAATTAAAAGAATTATTAAGTGATTGGAAATTTTTAGCTATTGGTTCAATGTTACCACTAAAATTAGCAACCTGATTAAAGTCCTGAATCGTAGTGCTACAAGGGTAAGCATAAGAGGAATTGCGCCCAATGTCACCACAGCGCAACTCCTCACGCTTTAGGCCAACTCCTAGAGACCGAGGGGGAGTCCCTAATGTAAGTGAGGTAAACCTACAAACCAACCCAACAACACATGTATACCTCACGAGGAACTTCTTAACAAAGATCAATGCCTTATGGAGTGAAATCAATGAATACAAAGATGCTTAAGAGGGTAGGAGTTTGGATCATAAAGCACCCAATGTGGGAAAATGACAAAGTGATTGTTGTTGTTATGAGAGAACAGCCAACAGAATGTGCTCCAAAAATAGAAGAATTCTACTTAACACAATGTCAGCTTACCTTGGAATGTGTGCCAAATGGAGAGGGATAGAAACCATACCTTTAGGGCAATTGAATAAAGCAATTCTGGAAATGACTTACCTTATCTGGTTGCGAGCTAAATACAGCCCTATCAGCATTTGCTAAAGATGCAGCTGCCAATAGTGTCTTGGGACACTAGGCACCTTAGAAATGCTTCCCAACAGCTTGCAGACCTTGAAATATGTCAAAATATGCCTGCAAATGGAACTGCAGACCTGGTTTATGCCCTAACCAACACGAAAAATCACAAAAACAACCAAATCCAGCCACAAATGGAACCCCAAGTGATCAGTGCTAAAGGTAGACTTTGTCCTTGGCTTGTATGGCCCTTCAAACTTGAAATTGTGTGGTTGTACTAGTCAATATCAGATCTGAAAAAGACACCAGCACTTGCACAAACCATGAGATCTCTCACACTAACCACAAAAAGAAGACGCCCTTGGAGATTAGCAGCCGCAAAATCAAGGGACTGCTTCACTTTTGATGGATTGGACTTTTCACGAACACAATATTTTTTGGATTTCTTATATATTTGATTTTTAGGGCTTTTCTATATATTTGATTTTTAGGGTTTTTGTAAATTTGACTTTTTGGTATTTTTTTCAAATATTAATATAGAATTTGATAAATTTTGAAGAAAAGGGAATTATACATTAGTCTTATTCCTAGGGCAACAGGAGATCAAGTTTAGTGTCCCCTTCTCAAACTGGCAATCCAATATTTATAAATTGTGGCAAAGATAAGCAACCCTACGGTTAGAATAATTCTTGACCTGATTAGGGCAAAATATGAATACCAAGGTCCATAAGGAGAGCTCCTTCAAAGCAAAGTCTCCACTAACAAGGTTAACAAGATATAGAATAAAACCCTAATTGATCTTCCTAAGATGCCAGAGAGCAATGCCAGACAAGAAATTAGAAAATCTTACCCTAGATTGAACAAGGAAAAGAGCTAAGAGGAAACCTTAGAATCCTTTCCTTACCAAGAGTTATCAACAACCATTCATTGGATCAACCTTGAAAGATTAGCAAACCCTAGAATATCCACAAATCATCCTTTCGTCCTATCTCTCTATGTATTTGCTTACACAAGATTATTTCTAAGGTTATTTTCCTTAGAGCAAAGCATGTTTTGTTCAAGTATATGTCTGTCAATAAGTTTGGGTTCTTGGATAGCAGATAGATACACAAGGCTATAGGATCCAACCAAGAAGACATTCACTCTATTAAGACCTCTCATGAGCCTACAACGGTGATCAAACTGGACTTATCAAAGACATATGCTAGAGTTTCTTGGACATATTTGCATCTACTACTAATTCATATTGGGTTCTCTATGTCAATGGTTAAATGGATAATAGGCTATGTGATTGCCACCTCCTTTGTTGTTCCTAGCCAACAAGGGCTTCAACAAGGTTGTCCCTTGTCCACCTACCTTTTATTACTTGTAGAGGAAGGTTTGAGCAAACCAATTAATGAAGCTCGGAGATCGAGAACTGTTCACCGGGTAAAGGTCGGTAGAGGAGAAGCTCTTTCCCAACTGTTGTTTGTCGATGATGTTCTTTTATTTTTCTTTATCTTTATTAGAGAAGGGAATATTCTTCAAGGTATCCTAAAGCTCTATAAAAAGACCACGGGCATGGGGGTAAATGTGGACAAATCTGCTTTATATACTTTTGGATTGACTGACGATCAGGTTATTGGTATGCAAAGATGTTTCCCTTTTCAACACTCGGATTTGAATGATGGTATTAAATACTTGGGGTTGAAGCTTAAACCTAATTGCTATGGAAAAGTTGACTAGAGGTGGTTGGATTCTAAATTTTAGAAGAAGATTTCTATCAAGTGTAATTAAAGGTTATCGAGGGGTGGTCGAGTAGTCCTAATTAAGTCTATTCTGGCATACACTAGCTCATATTCCAAAAGGAATTCTAGAGAAGATCAAAAGTATTAATTTAATTTCCTTTGGAAAGGCATTTATGAATACAAAGGGTCTCACTAGTTGTTGATTTTACGAGAATGGATCTGATTTTCAGTCTCAAATACTTTACTTGCAATTCTTAATAGAAAATACACTAAGATTCAACAAATCATGCAGCGGAAAATAAGCAGAGGAAATCAAAACAAATTTGACACATTGATTTACCCTAGAAACCCCCAACGGGGGAAAACCGACAACAGTAGATTTTATTATTAATAAAACCCTCGAGCTCTTGTCTCTGGATAATGGCCCACAGAGGAAAATACAATGACAGATGCTAGCCCTCAAACCTCAAGATCAATCCCTCGATCTTGTTCGTTGCTAACCCTCGTTGACGTTGCTCTATTCCTCGAACCCTACCTGACACCCATGGTTGAAAGTCCTTCTCCAACCCCTCAATGACATCTCCCTCACTCACTCTTTGTGACTGACCAATGTGTCTCCTCCTCTCCTTAGGCTTCCTTTTGTAACATCTCAATGACCAAAATACCTTGGACCAATACCATGGATTGTCAAAAACCATGGGCCCTAAGTCACCTTTTAGTCATTAGCCAACACTAAGTTTATAATGTGCTTTTCATAAGTTAGACTTAGGAAAGAGATACAAAAAGTCTCTTGCTCCTCAAGCAAGCACCTAGAGAGGTCTTTTGGATGACTCATGCATGCCCGACAGCTGACCTATGCAAAAGTACCTGTTCGATGCTAAAAAAATCATCAATAAGTAAGGTGGCAAGGGTTGGTTATCCCTAAAGCCTTAGGGGATGGGAAATTCTTTATAGAATATTCTTCCTTTCTTTGTTGGATTGGTTTAAAAAAGAAAGGAAGAATATTCACAATGTGTCAAATCAATGGAAGGCAATGACATTAGCTTTTCTTGTCATTGGTTCTCACTTAGCTTGGAGGGTCGATGATGGGTCTCAGGTCAAGATTGGTGTTGATGTTGTTATGGGATGCAATAGGAATATTTTCTCTCTAGAGCTATGATCAATCACTTACAAAAGATAGGGAAAGTTACTCTGAATATGATTGAGAATCCTGAGAAAACTACTTTGTGGGAACAAGGTTTGTTGTCAGCTACAAATCTATCTTTGGATAGGGACTCTGATGTTAGGCTTCACAAGTCTCATACTAGGTTAAGCATATAGGTTGATGAGCTTAGATGGACTTTGTATGAATATGGGGTATCATACATTACCAGACTTGGGTATGTGGCCTTACTTGGGACTGGGGAAGGCGAGATTAGGTGGTGGTGGAGAAAGTAATGGAAGGTAAGGGCCCCTCTGAAATCAAAGTTGTTGATATGGTTGGCTCTCAATGATAGAGTATTAACTTGGGATCTATTTCAGCAAAAGCGTAAAATGGGGCCAAGTATGTGCTCTCTCCGCAAGTGCAATGAGGAGACTAACTCACACCTTTTCATTCAATGATTTTTTACTAAGAAGGTCTAGATTGATGTTGAAAGTTTGGTTGGCATTCGAAATTTATGGTGGGTGTTTCAATGGAAGATTGTTTTTCTACTTGGTTCTAGAGGAAAGAGCTGAAGGTGTTCAAACTTCAAAGCACTACCTTTCCTCGTCATATGTGGTATTTGGACAACAGGAAATTTATGTTTGTTTGATGGAAAAGTCCTTCCTTTGTTTCAAGTATCGGCACAGTCAATGACTTTCTCATTATAAGGTTATCTCCATTGCAAAATCTTCAAGGATTTTAGGTCCACTACAGATTCATAAATCTCTTTCATGCGACTTCTTCAATGGTGCACGTCAAGGACAAGACTCAGTGTGCGGGTTGGGTTTTGTACTTCATATCATGGATCAGCACAACTTTCATCTCAAAGCAAACATTGGTCATGGCACTAAAAACTTAGGAGAATTAAAGGCTCTTTTCTTGATGTTGAAGTTTGCTTTTGCTAAACGGTTTAACTTCATTTCAGGTTTTTGGTGATTCTCTTATGGCTATCCATTGGATTATAGAACAAATACAGATTCAGAACAATAGGCTTCTTCTTCTTGCAACTCAATTGAAAGAGGTTACTAAACAGTTTCATGAGATCAGGTTTACACATGTTTTCAAAGAACACAACCAAGATGCAGATAAATTGTCAAAAGACGGCATGATACTTCACGAGAATACTTTTCAACTAGAAGAAAACTAGAATGATCTTTCTACTACATGTAGGCAGTCCTTTCTCAGAGAGTTATGAAGGATGGAGTTGGGTAAACATTCAAGATTTAACTAGTTTGTTTATGTAATGATCTATGACAGTCTTTTTGTTCTTTTTAGGCTTTGATGTGGCCGTCTTATGACCAATGCTATACTTATTTTACTTTTTGCCTCTGCTTCGAGGACCTGAGGAATGTATTTTTCGTTCTAATTAAAATAAAAATAAAAATACATTTTTTTCATGAAAAATATACATAATTCCGATATTTTACGTATTTTAGTCCACCAATTGTTCAACCCTGTTTTCCAGTTTTATATATAACCCTTGGCTAGTTCTGGTCCTGGCCTCAGTGATGATAGCATTGCATCCCACTTACTTAGATCGACCCCCCCAGCTTAAGGGCCTTAGCCCAAATGCCATTTTATTCTAGGCACTTTAAGCAACTAAATGATGGACTTATTATCACGCCTATGTATATGAGCACAAATGGCCTCACAGACCCTTGAATCAATTCAATGTGGGTTCTTGTCAACTTTGAGTTGAGACAGATCATCACATGCCACACTGCAAGGGAACTTTCCAATTATGTCACTTATAGGAGGCCAGGTTAAAGGAGCACCGCATCTTCAATGTCCCATATATTATGAGATCGAAGGGATGTTTAACTACCTCTACCGAGCCTTGGGAAGCTCCCTCTACAACTTCTTTCACTATCCAAACCAAAGATACCAATCTCTTTTCATAAGGGAGGTTTTAGCACACATGTCTAGAACCTATGTGGACCTCCCCAACAACATATCATCAGGGGGATCACTTCTTTCTCCCCTATTGTCCTATCTCTTAGAGCCAGCAGAAAACATAGAAAGGCTTGTTGCTACACAAACTAGCATGTGAAGTTAAATCCCAGACGAACAACGCTAGCCAATGAGCAACTAAACAGGAGCCCACTGTCACCTCACCAACCCTCTTCTACACTGTAATGAACAAAATATATTAATAAATATTAATAATAATAATAAATTAATAATTAAATAACAAATACTTAATGAAGAGACACCTTAATGAAAAGTTATGCCTCTTTACGAAAGGGCACCCTACATGGGTATATATACAAGCCCTTATTTGTAATCTATCATATTCATCATATCATCATCAAATATATATATATATATATATATATATATATATATATATATATATATGTTGTTATTTATCCATTTATGGATTATTTGTCATCTCTAAAGTGGAAGTTCGAGTAAACGAGTTTTTCTCGTTTCAGTGGTATCAGAGCTACGTTTGTGATCCAAGCCTTTGGCCATATTGTGGTTTTCAACCATTATCCTAGGGCTTCCCTAAAATTGTGGTCTTTGACCAAGTAAAAGAAGAAAAGAAAGTCAAAAATAAATTAAAAGGAAGAAGTAAAAAAAAGAGAGAGAGAGAAAAGAATAAAAGGAAAGTAAAAAAAAAGACACCAAAAAGAAAGCAAAAAGAAAAGAGAAAAAAAAAAAAAGACGAGAAGAAAAGAAGAAGTATAAAAACAACGGATAGTTTTAAAGAAAACAATAGGTGGTTTTAAAGAAAACAACACGTGGTTTTAGAGAAAACCAACACTTGGTTTTATTTGGGTGAAATCAAATGGTAAATTCAAGCACCATTTTGAGTAGAGTCATAACGCTTGGGAGAACACTAAATTAAGTAGAAGTAATATAATAAGAGAAATTTAAAAACATATTACGTGGAAGTAATATAAAAACGAAAAGCATTTACAAAAGGATCCAAAAGTAAATTTTTTAATAAAAAAAAGTGATACAAGGAGAAGTTCAAGATTTATAAGAAGTTCACTATTCAAGCTGCCATATATATTTAATAATAATTTATTATTAAATCTTTTACTAATAATTATTATTATATAGTTTTTAATACTATTAAAACATATATAATAATAATTGGGTTGGCAGGTGCGGGGGGAGTCCTTCTGGACTCCGAAGGAAGCAAAGTGGAAGATTATGCTTGGGGGTTAGGTAGACAAACCAACAACCAGGCAGAGTGGCTCGCAATGATCAAAGGCATCGATATTGCGCAGAAAAACAACATTCGGAAGCTTGTGGTGATAGGTGACTCTCTCATTGTTATTAAAACCGCCAGGGCTTTAATCAGAAAGCAACAAACCCCAATCTCAAAATACCATACTCTTCTCGTCAACTCGATCAACTCATACAACTATGACTCAATTTCTTTCTTTCATATATTAAGAAAGGATAATGTTGCGGCCGATACCATGGCCAATCTCGGGGCTAGACAAAACTGTGGTGTGTTAGCAAGAAATGGAACACATGAAACTATGTAGTGGGTGCCTTAGTGGCATTAGTGGCATGTCTGATCGTGGTAAGATCCCACCTGGGCAAACATTTATTACCAAATCCCTCCTAGATCCGTTTGAGCATCCCCAAGATAAGAGTGGCGGCATGTTTTGTCAGGCCACACCTGTCTCGCATGCGAGAATTAAAATCGACAAGAAGGCAGGGTGGTCATGGTATATGTCCTCGGAAAAGTTGGCGATCGAGCACATTCCGATTCTCTGGAGCGCCCCTCTGCTGTGTTCTGGTAGCTCTGCGTTTTTTCGATACAGGATGGATGGAAGGAATGTCGGTAGTGCTACAGGGCTCTGTCTCCCGGCGCTCCAGTGAAAGAGATGTATGGCCAATCTACAGGTTTCCACGGGAGGAATTGGGGCGCAGCGTTTCCCTTCGGTTCTCGATGCGGTCCAGGGAAGTGGGGAGAAAGACTTACAGGGGCAAGTTGGCATTCAGGCCAGGCGTGTTCGTCGTCCAAATAGTGAAACAGGAGTTGGCCCTTCGCAGATGGAAGCGGCTCAAAGACAAAGACTGCGGCTCAATGCAGGCTATATCGGCTACGAGAAGGAAAATGATAAGAATTGGAAAATCATGGAAGATGGTCTCGGTCATCAGAATAATGTGGCTCTGCACCTGGTCAGTGATAACCCTGGTGACACAAGGATCGGCAAACTCTGGAATGTGAATGGGGGCGTCGGTGGCTCTGGGAACTTCGACTCTCCTCGTGGATCGGAAAGCCCTCCGCCAGGAGTGCTTTCGCATCTGCATGACATCGATGCACAGGTTGGCTGGTTAAGGGGAGAAAGCAAGGACATCAAGAAGGTCATTTCCCAGTTGGCTACTTTCGTGCAGATATCTAATTCGGACATTAGAGGCAATAGCATCAAAATGCAAGAGTTCTTTGAGGGGCTGGTAGGAAAAATCGACTCTCTGCATAGTGGGTTAAGGATAGTGGACGCCAAGGTTGACTGCATTCGTACCAGTAGGAGCAACAGCCCCGCTGTTCTTCTGGGCATGGAAGATAATGAGGACGCTGCGGTCGGAAGGAAAAAAAAAGAAGACCCTGTCTCCTTGAAGTTAATGTAGATTCAGTCCTTTGTGAGCCGCTCTGTCATAAGTTATGTTTTTAGAAGTTTTTATGTAGCTGTCTGTATTAAGTTATGAAGATTATCGAGGTGCCTATTTCCCTCTTATGTCAAAAACTCTGGTGGGTCGAATTTCTCAGACTGGGACAGAGGTGAACTCCCCCTCATTTTGACGGGTACAGGCCCCCGGCATTTTGTAAACTTTTCTTTGATTTTTAATATATATCTCTCAACTGTTACTGTAAAAAAAAAAAAAAAACATATATAATAATAATAAAAAGTGATACAAGGACAAGTTCAAGATTTATAAGAAGTCCACTATTCAAGATGCCATAAATATTTAATAATAATTTATTATTAAATATTTTACTAATAATTATTATTATATAGTTTTTAATACTATTAAAACATATATAATAATATTATTATTATTATTATTCAACTTTTAATAATAGTAATAAATATTATTATTTAATAATTGTGACTGCAATTATCAATTAAAAGGAAAAAGAAGAAGATATTATTTTTTTCGGAAACCAAAAAAGAAATGGAGTCTTGTGGCGAAAAACAAGGAAGATTTCCAAGCACTTCAAAAGCTTATGCTTCAGTATTATTTCAAATAAAAGAAACAATTAGAGGGAAAGACATCATTGTTTCTATTGCTCCTCTTGAACACAATAATTATATTAGTGTTGAATTTGCTAATGAGTTAGCGATTCCGGAGTCAAATATAGGTGAAACGTTAGACCTTTGGAATAAAAAAGAATATGAAATAAACAATTTACAACTGAACGTTGGAGATTATACTAGTGCCTCGCAATTCATAGTTAGATCCTTGTGGAGCAGTGATGGTGACCTAATCTTGGGATTACCTTGGATAGAAACATTAGGGACTTTTATCTTAAATGCTGAAAAGAAGTTTCTGACATTTCCCTTCAAGAAGAAAAAATCACATTTCATGACATTAACATGAAGTCAAAATTAGAGGTCGTGTCATCTGAAGACTTCAAAGAAATATCAAAGGTGATTTCGCGGGGAAATGAGAAATCAATACAGACAATACAGAAAGAATTCGACACAGTTATCGCAAATAAAGAAGAAGAGATCTCTCGTCTAAGAGATCATATTCAAAAATTACTTATGCAAATCAAGAAGGCGAAGGATAAAGCTCAACGTAATCAAAAGTTAGAAGAGGGGAATCAAGATCTTCAAAAAGAATTACCAGGCAAGGACGAAGAAAGCTCTTCCTTAAAAAGGGTTAATCAGGAATTGCTAGAACAAATAAAAAGCTTAAAAGAAAGAGAGCACAAAAATCAAGATAATCAAAAAGAATTCAACAAGTCAAATTATAAGGAAGAACTCTCACGCTTGAGGAAACTTAATCAAGACATACTTATACAAGTTAGGAAGCTAAAGCATGAGAATAAATATTTACAAGAAAATATGGATTGCAAAGGATCAATTGTCGACAAAGTAACGAAGATTGGCGCAATAGAGAAGTCATCAAAGGCTCAAATTCAAACATCAGAAAAGGGAACCAATACAGAGCGTGTCAATGCTCAAATTAATGATCATAGTGTCACATCGCTACAAACATCAAGAGAAGATGGGTCCAAAAACAAACACAAGAGATTAGAATACCTTATCACCATCCAAATCACAAAAATTGTTATGATCAACGACAAGGTCAAAAGGAACATAAACAAAATCACTATGATATCAAAAAAGAATGGAGACAAAATGAACAAAAGTTGTGGGGTAAAAAAAAAGAGAAGTCCTATCCAAACAATCAATCAACAAACAATTCCATTGAAGTTAAATCTTGGATAGACCACTTCACAAACGGCACAACATTTCCACACAATGTTTAAAAGAACGTAATCGTCTCATTTCGTCAACTGTCGTAACTACCAACACACAATGTCACGAGAAGGCGTTACGAGCAAGAACAAGAGATAAAGTCTTCCATAATTATGCTTTGAGGACAAAGCATCTCTAAGAGGAGGGCAATGTAATGAACAAAATAAATAATCAATAAACATTAATAAATACTAATAATAATAATAAATTAATAATTAAATAACAAATACTTAATGAAGAGACACCTTGATGAAAGGTTATGCCTCTTTACGAAAGGGCACCCTTCATGGGTATATATACAAGTCGTTATTTGTAATCTATCATATTCATCATATCATCATCAAATATTGTAAATATTTGATCCAGAGATCACTACTCCCTCTAGATCGCCCTGAGATCTCAAGCAATATGAGTCTCAATATCAGTATATACTCATAAAAATATAGACTCAAACAACTAGATCTGCATTTACCAACTGAAATATAAATGCAATCAAACACATAAACAACAGATGTACCCTGGAACCCTTGCGGGGAAAAACTAACTAACTGTGGGGCTATCTTCCTCTCGAGCCCAGAGCATATAGATATAAATGAGACAATACAATACAGGATTACCTCAACAGGTAACTCAACCGGTCCAAAACTGGACAGACTCTACTTTGCATGCATCCAGCTGATGCATGCACTAGATGAGTAAGTCCCAACTGTCAAACTGGATCTGAGTGACCTGAAGATGCCTCTGACTGATTTGCCAGACTGTATCTCACTGCTCTGATCTGCTCTAAAACTGAAGAAGCCCTCTGATGAACTTGACCCACTCTGCATGCACAAGTGCGTCCTCCCTCCAGATGTCAAATGCTCGTACCGGACCGAATCTCAACAGATCTGAGCTCTGATCGTCCCTAACCTTCCTCCAATGCTGCGGCAAGGCTATCCTGGAAGTCTCAAACTCCGAATCGATTAATCCAGCTCACAACGAGCTTCTCCCTCCTAAGGAAATGCGCCCTCCTCCAAGAGAACTCGGCCTCCTCCAATCTCCACAGAAATCACACTGTTGAGCTCTCTCAGCTCACAGTACTAGCTGTCTAGCCTCTCTGGAACTAAAGGTCAATGATCTAGCTCAGATCTGACCGTCCTAGCTCCTGCAGCAACTCCTCTCTATCTCAGAAAGTCGCCCCACATGTGCAGCTACGCCCTCCTCACTCTAGCAGTATCTCTCTCTGACAATGCAACTGAGTAACCTCATCTGGGGACCCCCTGCCTCTATAAATAATCTCACCGATGAATTAGGTTTGCCAAAACCCTAATTCCCGGTGCATGCAAAAGTCAGTTTTGCATGCAGTCACTTAATGCTGACAGGTCATGCAAAACTCATGCATGCAAAGGTCAATCTCCCCTGAAGCTCTACATGCAGCCCTCACTGGGCTCACGCCACTGAGTAGAGTGCATCTCACCCTCTACTCCATCCTGATGCCTATGCAGCTAATGTTCCTCCATGTAAGGCATCTTAACCATGGAGGACATCCCGAAGTTACCATACTCTAACACTCCCTCTTAACGAGGGAAGTCCTAACACTGATGCCTGGATCCATCAAGTCCGTTGCCGTTGCCACTGATCTGCCTGTCACTACTCTCTGACCCGAAGGACTCTGATCAATCTCCATATGTGTGGCTTCAGAAGAAGCCCTCCTGTCAACCACTGCTGACTCTGCCACTGCACTCTAACTCAAACTCCCCCTGAGTCTCTGCTGCTGTAACCAACTCTGAAAACCTTTGTCAAGTGGATTTATTGCTTTGTAGGTCATCTACCTATGACCATGAGTTGACTCAGCTCTATAAGTCAACTCCCTTTGTCTCTGGACTGACTTAGCTCTCTCCTCAACCAAGTCCATCTCAACCATGTCATACCAGCTCACTCTCTGACTAGTGCCTACATGAGCAGCATGCTCATCCATCTGATATGAGCCCATGGGCTCAATCTCCTAAGACTCATCACTGTCAAGAGCATCTCGCTCATCCATCGGAACTCCAGAATCACTGCCCTGATCCTCATCATGGTAAGCATCTCGCCCACCCATCTGCTGAACAAGCTCACTCCTCCTAGCCTCATCTCTGCTACGAGCATCTCGCCCATCATCCCCCTCTGCATCTGAAGAGGATGCACTCAGCCATCCTGATGTGCCTGAGGTAGGCGGTCCATGAACCAAATAATCACCATCGATCCTGTGACCAAATAAGACTGGGTCTAATCCTCTAGGATAGGTGAAGAACTTATCCCTGTGAAACACTACAGGGTAGACTGCAGCTGCCAATGTTGCTACTGAGAGGACACTCCCTCTCAGTCCTGGAACAAAGGGCACTCTAAAACCTCCAGGAGCACCCCATGGTCAAGCAGAAATCTCACTCTGCCCACACCAGTAACCAAATGGTCAACCCCTAACCATCTTGAGTCAACTGTATGGATGTATGCTCTAAGATCAGGAATGCATCTCGTACTCCTGTCATGTGATTGTTGAGAGTGTTGTCCACTCTCCACCTCTGATCAATCTGAGCCTCTGGTAGGTTACTATCATGTCTTGACTGAACTGTGGCCAAAGAGAATTCCCTCTAAAACCGAGAAGAGAACTCATCAAGCACCTCCACTGCTGCCACCTGCTCATCCTTCGCCTGCTTCCCTCTCTTCTTATGCGGACATTGTCCCGCATAATGTCCATACTCGTTGCAGGCAAAGCATTTGATCTTGCTCAGATCCTTCTTCTGTCTGCCTCTCTATTTCCCGCCTGCTGCGAGAGCCACATCCTCCTCCTCTGGAATAGCAGAAACTGAACCTGAATGTACCCTCTCTGGATATCCTCCTGTGTGAAATCATCCCAAAAGCGATCCCACTTGGGAAGGTTCTCTCGAGCTATGATAGACTGAACTAACACTGCCCATGGCACAATCACGCCATCCAAGGCCTGTCGAACCAGCTCACTATCCTCTACCTTCTCACCAACTGTTGCCAACTCCATCTCTCACTTGAGTTATTTTGGTGAGATAGGTAAGCATGCTCTCATCCTTCCCCATCTTGATGCTTCTCAACTTCTCCCTGAGAACCATCTTCATGTTTTCATTGGAGCTCTGGTACAGACTAGTCAACACATCCCACATCTCAAACACATTGTCCTTGGTAGAGACATGTGGGATGAGGTGATCCTTGACCGCATCAAGAAGGATCCTCTGAGCCTTCACATTCTTCTTGTCATACACTGCTTTGGCAGTGGCATCAAACGAAACTGTAACAGGATTTGCCATTGTGTTGTTCACAACATCCCATAGCTCACTCTCTTTCAGCAAGAGAGTAATACGTGCCCTCCATGCACTATAGTTGGAGGCACCATCCAACCGGTCCTCCACCCTCAAACGGGTAGCCATACTCACCCAACTGAAGAAACTGTAACCCACAGTGAACAAGAGTCTCTCCTGATCACAAATCTAGTAGATCTATCACAGATCTGACCACAAAACCAATTGATCTGATAGATCTGACCTCTACAACCTCAGATCTGAAATGGGATGTTCAAATCTGGTAGATCTGGTCTCTATCTCCACAGATCTATCCCCGATCTAGTCACCAACACTGCAGATCTATGTGTGACTACCAACCCTGACCCTCAACAGGGCTCTGATACCATGTAAATATTTGATCCAGAGATCACTACTCCCTCTGGATCGCCCTGAGATCTCAAGCAGTATGAGTCTCAATATCAGTATATACTCATAAAAATATAGACTCAAACAACTAGATCTGCATTTACCAAATGAAATATAAATGCAATCAAACACATAAACAACAGATGTACCGTGGAACCCTTGCGGAGAAAAACCAGCTAAATATGGGGCTATCTTCCTCTCGAGCCCAGAGCATATAGATATAAATGAGAAAATACAATACAGGATTACCTCAACAGGTAACTCAACCGGTCCAAAACTGGACAGACTCTACTTTGCATGCATCCAGCTAATGCATGCACTAGATGAGTAAGTCCCAACTGTCAAACTGGATTTGAGTGATCTGAAGATGCCTCTAACTGATTTGCCCTCTCTGTATCTCACTACTCTGATCTGCTCTGAAACTGAAGAAGCCCTCTGATGCACTCGGCCCACTCTGCATGCACAAGTGTGTCCTCCCTCCAGATGTCAAATGCTCGTACCGGACCGGATCTCAGCAAATCTGAGCTCTGATCATCCTTAACCTTCCTCCAATGCTGAGGCAAGGCTATCCTGGAAGTCTTAGACTCTGAATCGGTCAATCCAGCTCACAACGAGCTTCTCCCTCCTCAGGAAATGCACCCTCCTCCAAGAGAACTCGGCCTCCTCCAATCTCCACAGAAATCACACTGTTGAGCTCTCTCAGCTCACAATACTGGGTGTCTAGCCTCTCTGGAACTGAAGGTCACTGATCTAGCTCAAATCTGACCTTCCTAGCTCCTGCAACAACTCCTCTCTATCTCAGAAAGTCGCCCCACATGTGCAGCTACGCCCTCCTCACTCTAGCAGTATCTCTCTCTGACAATGCAACTGAGTAACCTCATCTGGAGATCCCCTGCCTCTATAAATAATCTCACCGATGAATTAGGTATGCCAAAACCCTAATTCTCGGTGCATGCAAAAGGTCACTTTTGCATGCAGTCTCAGAATGCTTTCAAGTCATGCAAAACTCATGCATGCAAAGGTCAATCTCCCCTAAAGCTCCGCATGCAGCCCTCACTGGGCTCATGCCACTAAGTAGAGTGCATCTCACCCTCTACTCCATCCCAATGCCTATGTAGCTAATGTTCCTCCATGTAAGGCATCTGAACCATGGAGGACATCCCGAAGTTACCATAATCTAACAAATATATATATTTTATTATTCATCCATTTATGGATTATTTGTCATTTCTAAAGTGGAAGTTCGAGTAAACGAGTTTTTCTCATTTCATACACTTTAGGTTGGCTCTTCTCCAACACAATGGGGGCTTCCCTAGGATAGGATTGCTAAGGCTATGAGAAGGAGATTCAAGGTGATATGAAGAGATAGCCTAGCAAAACAATGAGTTGTAGCAATGGAGAATGTAAGGTGATGGAGAACTAAGACCATTTCCTATCCAAGTTGGGCAAAATGGAGTCAATAAACAATAATGTGCGCTGCAAGTGGGTGGTCAATGGGTTTAGATATTCGTGTTACAAACATTCAAAAGACTAAAGATAGTGGAGATTTATATAGTTGGAAATATATGAGAAAGGCCCCTTCCAAAGGTGACCTTCTATGCACATATAAATCAACTATGATGTGATCCTACCACTAGTTGAAAATTGACATGCAACCCTTCCCTAAAATGGCATAACATAGAAGCATCACCTAGGAAGTCAAATCAACAAGAATTTTGTACGCTATCACCTCATCCAAAACTCTTATTCAAAAGATATGATTGTTGCATGTTCAAAACCCTTATTGTAGCAAAATTTGAATAGTATTCCAACAAGATATGAAAAGATGCGTAGCCACACATAAGAAACCCTTAACTTTCCATTAACCTTCCAAAAGATATCCAGTACGGATCAAGAGTGTTCTCCCACAAATCCAACCATGCTTTACAATGAAGAGCTCCCTATTCTTATAGCAATAAAACCCAACGGCTATATTCTCATAAGAGAGTGCGCTCTAGCCAAGTGTAGAAGAGAGAGGCCACACGTGTGAAAGAGCAACAAGTGTGCAAAAGAAGAGCCACATGTGTGAAAGAGCGACAAGTGTGCAAAAGAAGAGCCACACGTGTGAAAGAGAGATGCATGTGTCAAGCTCACATGCATGACAGAGGTGCACCCAACTAGAGGAGATGTCACACATGGGAGTTGGTAGGTACTTGTTTCTAGGGGTCATGTCCCACATGAGTAGAATGCACCCACCTTTAGTTTAGGAGATGTGCCCACCTAACACCTAGGGAAATGTGCCCACCATTATTCCAGGGATCATGTCACCCAGTGATGTGCACCCACTTTTATTTCAGGAGTGTTGCCTTGGGAAGTGCACCCACCTTTATTTTAGGGAATGTGTTTTCCAAATGAACTCAGGTGGAGTGTGCCCAACATTTTTTAAGGAAGAGGGGCACTCCACTTCATAAATCAAAGTTTTATTACAAATAAAACTTCATTTTATGCAACAAAAAAGGATTACATGATTACCATGGTGGTGTCCCCCTTGGAAAAGCATTATTTATGAACTTCACTCTAACCACCATGCCAAAATTCAAAAATATATCCTAGTAGACTAACTCCAAGGGACTCTAAGCCATGTGCAATTGTTCATGTTGCGTCAGAATCCAAAATATAAATAAAGTCTTCACACTCAACTGCTTCAAAAAGAACTGCAACTAGATTACCCACAGACAATATGAGGGGCAACAACTGACTCCAACATGGAGACATGTACTCTTTGAAGATGAGTGCATGAGAAACTCATAAAATCCCAATTGTACTGGTGAAGAAGACATCCAGAAAACAAGAAAACCATGTCGCGAGATGGATACACATCTACATAAGCCAACAATGCCAAAAAAGAACATGAAATGAAATCTAATGCTCATGATGTTGAGCTTATTCCTCCTATCGAGTGCTCTCAAAGAGCTTATTCATCCTACCATACTATAGATGATACCACTTGATGAGAGCTCATCAACCACCATAAAGATTCCCCTTCCTCTTGGTCACAAACAAAAACAAAGACACATTCATCATTAAGAAAAAATAGACCAGTACATCCATGACCTTTTGTCTAAACTATGAAGTAGGATCAGGTAAACTTTGAAGTAGGATCAGGCACATGAGAGAGGAACAAAGTCATGCCAAGGATGACATGTAATGTAGCAAGCTTCTCCTATTGAATGGTTGATGGGGCTAATGTAATCATCATCGAGTTCAAAAACATCAAGAATGCCGTCATATAGCAAAGGTTTAGGCGCCTCCACAACTCTATCCCAAGATTCCCAACTGCAATTTGTTAAAAATATGTGGCCAAACAAGAACATGTTGTTATCTAGGATATGTAGCAGCACCAAAAATATCATTTCCCACTAGGTTTTCAATCATAAGAACGGTAAAGCTTGGGGATATCAATGGCTGGAAATTTTCTGAAATTAAATGACCACAAAAATCCCTTTCATTCACCAGAATCACCACCAAATCAATCTCATCAATGAAATAACATAGCTATGCATGCATCATGAGGCAATTTTCAAAAACATTTATTGTATTATGTTGTCCAAGAAACCCAAAATCTGCACTCTTGGTCCTAGAATCCACATCCTAAATATCATATATACGATCCACCTCAAAACAAAAAACACTTTCTATCCAATCTAAATGTTTTAACATGGAGAACAGCATCAATATTTTCAATCTCATGCATGTCATGCCCTTTAAATGAGCAGGTGACCAAATCCAAGGATTTATCTACAAATTCTTCTCTTTCTAATCATCAAGTGATTCATAACAAAGTTCAAAACCTTAAAGAACACTACAAGTTACCAAACCCTTTCCATCTTGAGTGTATGAAATGGATGCTCGTGTGCTTTCAACAATGTCCTCCTCATGATGTGATTCTTTTATGAGGGAGGAGGTGGATGATTCGTCGACAATTCCTTCTTCATTAGGGGCTAGCACAATGTCCTCAAAAATCTTCTCATAATTGCCTTCGCCATCGATGTGATCCCAACGCTCTAGAAATACTTTGACAAAATATGCAAATGAAGATATTCCCTTTGAAACAAGATTTTAATACAATTCGAATGTCGCATCTTCTAAGGTCAATGTAAATGTCATCATCACAACATCCTCATAAACACCACTAAGATCTACCATAACTTTCATGAAGGATGCAAAATGCAATATAGTTGAATCAATGCACCTAGCAAAATAACCCAATATGATCAACCTAATTTGGATCATAGCCCTCATTTGGAAATCACAAGATGCTTGAGAAATCCAATGGAACATAAAACTCAACAAACCATGGATCCCGTTACCAGCTAAGTTGTACTTAAATGGTTTCAAGTGAGCCTTCAAAGATAGAACAAGTTTACTTGTTCGAGTTCAAAAGATCAGAAGTCCTAGCAGGCCACCTTGGCCCTTTTTAATAAAAAATTCGCATGTCCAAACCCTGCGGGCAATTGTAACAAAGTGTCGTAGCATGATGGTTATGTAAAAGACTTGGCTTCCCTAGACTTAGGCATCAATCCGAATATTCTAGGGTGTTTTTTCCCTTGTCTATTATACTTTTTTGTCAACAAGGTATAATTCTCGAGTTTTTTACCTTACTCCTCCAAAGTTGGAATATTCGTCTTGGTCCCTAGGCCTTAGGAGGTTATTAAAGTCTAAGTGTCAATGTTTATTACCATGCTAGGCATTCATATTGAGTTGTATGGACATGTGCTAGGTCCCCCTAAGTTTTCTTTTATGTTTCACAAAAAATAATTTTTTCCATAAACTTAAGCTATTTTTAATAGTTTAATTGGAAAAATAAAAAATGTAATAAAAGTGTGGTTAGGAGGTGAAATTCACCATGGGGCTACTCGTTTTCTAACCCGGAGCACCCATTAAAACCCACTTTCCTAAGCATTTGAGTGATTATTTATGGCTCAAATCTATTTTCTCTCAAAAAAATCAAAAAATAGAAAAATAATAAATAATGAGAGAAAATCAGTGCCTAAATTAATGACATATTGTCTCAATCAAGATCCAGTTAACTGGGGATCTTATCGGAAGTGGTTTGCTGTCAAATCGGAGGAGATTACATTCAAGATCACGAGGGGCGACTTTATCTCAAGAGAGGAATGAGCCCTCTGCCATGAAGAGGGTGAATTGCATATGTGGCAGCCCATTACTTGAGGGTGAAAACTCCAAGGAGAGGGCGCACTTCTTTGTGTAGAGGTGGCTCCACCTCATCCCAATAACTTCTCAATCAAAGGGATGACAATCCCATGATTCTCTCCTATGATGCGCACTCATGCGCTCTCCCTCTCTCATTTGCTATAAAAGAAGGGCCCCTCTCTCATTGCAAACGAGTTCGAGTTGCATGAGAAGAGGGCTTGCTATTGTAATTGTCTCTATTTTGTGTTGTTGGAATAAAAGAGGAAGCTTTAGAGGCTTAATGGTGTAGTGCTCTTTGTTGGATGACAATGGCTATGCATGTCTAAGGTAACCTGTATCTAGTTTATTTTTCTCTTGCATCTTTTAAGAAGTTTATGATTTGATTTCTTTTGCTCATGTATGCTTAAAGCTATAGAAGGATTGTTCTCAATTGATAGGAAGAAATCTTTTAATAAGTTTATGATTTGATTTCTTTTGCTCATGTATGTTTAAAACTGTAGATCTAGCACTTTGATAAGATTATTATCATGTTGCTCTAGTCTTTTATGTATATGTCACTAGATTTCAGAAACCTTGTTGCAAGTGTTTCTGAATAGCTGCAGGTAACCGTGGAAAGGAGCTTGTACAAGTTTGTTCACCTTCTCTCAAAACTTTCATGCGGCTTAGTCCAATAGCACTCTACCAGAAACCTCTACAGTGATTCTTGTTCGGCATTGGACCTTTCTCTCCTTCTCCTTCTCCTTTCAAAAAAGCAATGTTTTTCCTTTTGGTTACTTTCTAAGCTTATAGATCTATCCTTCGAAGTTCAAAAATCACTATTAGATCTGATTTATAAGTTTTGGTTTGCTTAGATATAAACATTTTGCAGAGTTTCATTCATTAACTAGATCTAGCATGCAATAAGTTTCTCTTTACAAGTCACTCATTAGTAGATCTAAAGGATTGTTAGATTAGCTTTATTTTCTGGAATTACAAGTCCAAATCTAGCAATTTTAAAAGTGCTTTCATTGGCTGCCCCAAAAGGCAAGCCAAGATCCACATGACAACTTGATTTCTTGTGTTCCTTTTTGTCATTCCATACTTAGAAAAACATTTGCAAATTTTTTAGTACTTTTTTGTGTTTTTGGGCACTTTTAGGAACTAATAACTTGCTGGTTTTGCAGGTTTTGCAGGTTTTACGAAAAAGAAAAAAAAAAGAAACTCTAGCGAAAAATCGAACTTTTAGCCATCCAGGGCATCCTAGGACCTCCCTCTTTCTTATAGTTCATTTCTCTAAGCATTCTAAGCTTCGTGATCCTATTTTAAAAAGGATCACACGCACTTCTAATTTGTAATAAGTCTTGTTGTCACATCCATAGTAGTTGGGCTACCATGATTGCAGTTCAGTTTCCAGTATATTTTTGAGCCAGTCCTACACACATTTTGATGAGATCGGTTGATGATGAGCAGTATGTTGATGATCACTCTTACACATTCAGTGGATCCAGTTCTTGTACATTTACAGTCTCGTGCCAGGACTGAGCCCCATGACCCCAGGTTGGTGACTGAGTTAGCCATTCTTCTATCATCCAGAGCATATTGATTATCAGTGCCCATGGTATATTCAAATGCAGTGCTTCAATGTGATTCAGGTTGTTCAGATTGTTAGCTTTTTAGCTCTGAAGGCACTCCGCATAATTTTGTCTTCTATGCGGAAGTGACCTTGCATTTACATTACCTAGGCACTTGACTTTTTCTAAGTTGTAATAAAGTGGCTCTTTTTATAAAGTGACTTTTATGTAAAGTTCCAAGTCCATTATAAAGTGACTTTATGAAGTAAAAGTGCACATATTTCATAAAGTGAAAATACTTTATTAAAATATTATAAGTGAATTATTTTGGAGGGAATGACTTTCATCCCTTGATCTTGTCAAATCAAGATTAGATCTTGACCGTTGGATTTAGGGATTGGAAAGGTGAAAAGACACTTTCATGTTATAAGAGCAAGCCTAGGGCAATGTGCAAAGACACAATTTTCAAGAGAGTTTTTCAAGAGATTAAGCATTTGGCATTGTTGAGTTGTTTGAGAGAGAGCATTTCTCTAGTGGCTCAAATTCCTAGGAGAGGAATTTTTCTGGAGGTGGCTCAAATCCCAAGGCAGCTCTGTTGCACTTGTTGCTTGCACGCTTTACGAGAAAGTTGTTGGGCACAAATTTCCAGGGGTTTTCCAGGATCTGTTTTGACCAAATCTCACTGTGCAGTACAATTTCAGATTGCTGTTATTTTTATCTTTTCCGCTGCTTCATTATCTCAGCTCGTGTGTTTCAGCTTGTTATCTATTATTTAAATGTATGTTTTGTCATTTAATTAATGGTAGCCTAAGTCTGAAATCTAAAGGTTGTTGAGTGGTTGAGATGGCTGTTACAACCTAATTTTTTAGTTACAACCTGATTTTTTAACACAGATCAGGGACTCAAGTATATGATCCAACAGTTATATGATTGGTGCATTTGGGTTACGGGTGTGCTCTTTCTTTAATCTCGGTAGTTTATGATTGGGTATATGATGATTGTTTACTAGCCTTATCTTATGATGTTATCTTGTTGTTTAGAGTAGAAGTGGTCAGTTACTATGAGTAAGAGGCTCTTGTATATACTCGTTGGTCATACCCTTACTTTACGAAGCACAAACTTGTTCATTCCCTTATTTTTGGGTCGTTGTTATCCATGGCATCATCAATCACTTCTTCGTCCATCCGTTACCTTCCACTTTGGTTTCATTCCGACTTACACCTTAACTAATGATCTTGAGGACTTCCCCCACCTAGACCTCTGTGTTCGATAGAATCCTTGTTTACATTTGTGTCTCGGCTCTAGAGTATGTGATTTTTAGTCACAGTGATTGTTCTCCTCTAGTCCTAGAAACCAAGTATTCCTACAAAAAGTGTTCCTAAACACTAGAGCATCAGATCTTAAATGCTATATCTAAAGGAATGTTAAGTCAACAAAAACAGTGTTGCTAAACACTACTACTTATATCTATATTAACTACTCAGTGGCCAAAGGACGAGCACTCATCCTTATTTGATGTAAGGTCCTTTGTCCCCACAGGGCAACAGGGTGGTCACTCCATCGCACCTATGGACGGTGACAGGCAATAGACGTCATACTGAGTCATATCTGAAGCCCAGAAGGCTTTCAGGGCACCTGCTTTTGGAGGTTGGCTAGTGAAAATCTTTAAAGTAAAATAAATGATAAATCTCAAGTGAGAAAAGCTGACAAATAAATAAATTGCTAAAAGGTTGCTTGTCTAGAGTCTATTGGAAGCGTTCCCATCACTCTACCCATTTGTGAGACATCGCCATCCCCCGTGTTATTTTCTATCTGGCATATGTGTAGGTAGTCTCCCTAGTTCCTTCATCTGAGAGATTGTAGTGTTGAGGTTGTTAAGTCCTTCCCTTAGCCTAGCCTTTGTTTCTCCACCCTCACTCATGATTAGCAAATTCTTCAAGTCTGTAAACGAGTATACACTTGAGATCCCTGTTTATAGTAGCTAGTTACTTTGATCTAGACTTATATTATTTGTATTATTTACATGCTTACGCCAGCTAAACATCATTCTATGCTTTAGTCTAGCTACTGATATAATTGAAGGAGCATATAATGACCTTTTGTACTTACAACAGCAGTTATTTGTGATCTGGATCATTATTTTGGTCATTCTTGACATGGTCAACCTAGTTTGACCAAGTCAACCACAGGGTCCGAGATAAGTTTGGGAAGACAGTAATCGAGATGGTTCATTCATGTCCCACATGTGTCCATTAGGTGGTCCCATGCTTCAGACAGGCTTTTCAGATGATGGTTTGATGGATTTTTATGATTATTATTATTTATGGACCATTATTTTTATTATTCTGAGCATGGATGAGCTTACAGAGGTATCTTTTGATGGTCACATGGTGTATGAGTACCCATTCCTAGTGGATTTGAGCCTTATGAGCTCATTGGTGCATACAATTATCAATTTCGGACATTTATAGATGATGATATGCTCAGATTACCACTTTTCTCCAATTTACCATGCAGAAATGGCCTGTCCAACACTTTTATTGAGCATGCACGTTCTCCTAGGGCACTACAGAGGGAGATGGGGGTCCATCCAGTCATTATTAACATATTACCCTCCCATGACATTTTGGTGCAATCAGATTTGTGTCTGGGACACTTGGCAGTGATCTACAGGCATTTTTTGTATTTTCAGAGGTGGTTTTCTGACAGTAGAATGGCTCATTGAAGAAATCGATTTGGCTTAGTGGGGCAAGGAAATGGCATGAGATTGGTCGGGGATATTTTGATGATCTCCACACCTTCCAGCACTTGTTCCGGCATCAGTGGGGTCCACACGTCCTAGCATTCATCATTTTGGGAATTTTTATTGTATTATTGAGGGGCCACAATTTGGTCATTTGGTCACATTATGATATTATCTCGACATATTATTTGATATTGTGCCATGGGGTCATGCTAGTGAATATGATACACCTCCTAGCCCCACCATGTACTAGTTTCATGTGTCTTAGTCATTTGTCATGTGGTGCGTCCCCCTTGGGCGACTTAGTGGGTGCCCCCCTCTATTTTTTAGTTGATCCATGTCATTTGTATCCAGCTAATCTTAGCCATTGATTAGAGTGATTGTATCTTATGATCCTAGCCATTGATATTATTGGATCTAGGTATTTTGTAATAGAGAGATCTATTTATTGAGATGCTCTCTCATTTGTAAAGGGACTTTTGGCTCTTGGATTTCCGGCACAAGAAAAATATTTTTGCAAAAACTCTTGGAAGCTTTGTGAATGTTCTTGCAAACGATTGTAAAGTCTTTTCTCTTCGACATCATTGTGGATCTAGCTCTCTCCATAACCATTTTTGCAGGGGCCGTGTGGTAGAGAAGGAAGACGCTTTTTGAAGGGGGTGTTATTGTGGGGAGACTCCATCTCTCCTCCTCAAGACGTTTTCCATCAGGGAGTATTTTTATTGTATCTTGTGATCATACGGCCCCTGCAAAAATGGTTATGGAGAGAGCTAGATCCACAATGATGTCGAAGGAAGACGCTTTTTTAAGGGGGCATTATTGTGGGGAGACTCCATCTCTCCTCCTCAAGACGTTTTGCATCAAGGAGTATTTTTATTGTATCTTGTGATCACATTGATGCTCTTTGATTCATCTTTCTTGCTGTATAGTTTACTTCTTGTTTGATCTGTTTTGGCGGGGAGGAGCGCATTGGTCATCTTGGAGCATAGCAATTTCACTTGGAGAGGTTGGATCCTCACTCTAGATTGCTTCGGTTTGGGAATATCATCAATTTGCAAGGCGGCCACAAGTATTTCCAAGTGTGATTCAATTTATTTTTTCTATTACGGGATCTATTCCAATTGTCACCATTAAAACCTTCATTGTTAAAACCCTCATTTTGTAGATCTGATAGATCGGGTACTTATTTGAGTACGGCCACAAAAACCCACTTTGGAATAAATATAAAAACACTAGATCTAAAGTTTCAACTCAAACCGACTCCATTTACCCCCGGATCTAGCACTAGTCATCTTTAGGTGGGACGCCCTCCTTGGGTCTTTGGTCAATTTTCCAGATCTATCAATTGGGTATGCTTGAACCCTTCCAATATTCACGGATCTACTCTTCAAGGACCTAGATCTAGTCTTTAAACACTCGGATCTACTATTTTGGGTCCACTTTGGTCTCATTGGCTTAAACCCTAGATAGATCCAATTTGGGTATTCCTCATATGAACTAGATCTATCTAGATCCACTAACCTAACCTCATTGTGGTACATTTCTTCTATGGTTAAGAATCTTTATCTTTCCTAAGCCTCCTCAACCAGTTCATAACTCTTATAAGCCACTACGTTTCCCTAGATCTAGATTTCTCCACCAAGATCTACTCTTGTGCTTCATTCTTTACCTTTAGAGTACCCTGTGTTGGTTCGCTAGCCCTCATAAGGCTAGTAAGGGTCTCCCCCTTGATCTTGCATTAGCTTGATCTAAAGCGACAAGAGCCTGTCCGGTGTGACAACTACCCCCTTACGGTAGTGGACGAGGCCCTTGCGGTGTCACTTGGTTACCTACCCTACCTCTACCGTCCCGGATAGAATACCTTTGGTGGTAGCTACACTTTGAGTGATAACAAATCCATAAGTAAAAAAGAAAGTGGGATACACAGTGCCCACACCCCATCTTCCCTGGGGGGATTCGCATTTTTTTGTGGTTTGATTTTTTTAACAAAATTTCGATGTATCACGGCAACCGCTCCCGGTTTTTAGGAAACTCGTTACCAAAGTTCCAACGTTTCAGGGAACTTGGGAACTTGTAGGAAACTTTCCAAATTTAGTGGGAACCATTCCAGATGGTTGGGAACTTTTACCCTCTAAAATCGGGAACTTGGGGACTTTTTTTTGTGTGTTTCCTTCACTGGGAGCTTCCACACAATCATGATCACCATGTAGGTTGTTAACAACATTCCTATTTCCTCACGACCATACTTTTACATGGTTGTCTCAGAATTTTTTCTATAGAAAAATAAGTTGCAATAACAATGTATTTCATGTTACCTTGTCGAGTTGGTGCACTGATCTCTGTATACCGCCCATTCTAGAGTATTCACTCGTCCCTATGTTGAATTGCAATAACCGCTAATCAATAATCACTGTAAATCTATTTTGACTTTTTATATATTAAATAAAAGACAGTAAATTTATTTACTCTATGAATAAAAAAAATAAACTTTTAAATAATTGGAAATAGTTTTAAATCTTACTTTAAAACCAAATTCATATATTACATTTAAATAAAAATTATCTTCATCTTTATTTTAATAACCGCTAATCAATAATAACTATAAATCTATTTTGACTTTTTATATATTAAATAAAAGACAGTAAATTTATTTACTCTATGAATAAAAAAAATAAACTTTTAAATAATTGGAAATAGTTTTAAATCTTACTTTAAAACCAAATTCATATATTACATTTAAATAAAAATTATCTTGATCTTTATTTTATAATAATTTAAATTTGATTATTTATACACCTTTGCAAAAACCCTAGCATAGAATGTATTGTAAACATATAATATTCTAATACATTTTAATCATAGTTGACACAAAACTAAAAACTTACTCTATACATATAGCCACAAATATAGGGACTATAACTTCTAAACGTTTCCACTTTAGAAAGAGTCTACCTTATATAATCAATGACATGGATGGTAATCTTGATTTTATTGTCATTTCCATCTGCTAAGAGGTTCTAGTTACAACTGTAATATAAGGAATAAGCTAAGTCATATGGTTCTCATGTTTTATAATTATTTTATTTTTATATTTTTTAACATATATTATTGTCGTTCCCAACATGTCATTTATTGCAAATTTGGGGGAAACTTCTAGACGTGTCTGATACTCGTATCCACGTTTCCGCACTCAGGGAACTTGTGCAACATAGCAAAATTTGTTTTTATCTTTAACACAATCACACACACACTACAAGCAGTATACTTTTAAGTTTAAAAAGAGTATAAATATTTTCTTAGTCATTTTTACTATTTATGCTTTATTTTAAAAAAGTAATGAACTTGTAGCTGTGCATTCCCGAAGTACCGAAAGAGCTTGCTCGAGTAAGAGAAAAGAGATTCTCGTCTTTAAGACTAATTAATTCACATTTACCTTTTCGCTTTATTTTGCAAATTAAAGTAACGAACCCGGCTTTGTATACTCGAAGTATGCTCTCGCCATCACATAAAGGGCTTGCCTGAGTACGTGGTGAATGATCAAAAAAGAGTTTGTTAGCCAGTAGTAATTAGCCTCACACTTTGTAATTTACACTCCTTGAAAGACGAAAATCCAGTGTCTCATTTTGCTTCATGTTGACAAATTTCACAGAGAAAGCGGGAACAATTAGACAGTGACCGTGGGGCCCCATAAGGCTACAACCTCATTTTGCTTCGTGTTGACAAATTTCACAGAGAAAGCGGGAATAATTAGACAGTGACTGTGGGGCCCCGTCAGGCTACAACCTCGTTTGGTGGAGTGTTGGACACACCCTCGCGACTCCATCTAGCCCACATTTTCTCGCGTGGAGCCACACTTGGTGAGTCTGGACACATTCCCCGTACCTTCTAGGTATATTGGGAATCCCCCTACCCTCTAATCAACTCATCGTCTAATAAATAAAACTGACCAAGAACAATCTACAATACATTCACTACAACAACACTACATTCTTTCTACTCCATTTTTTTGGCACTAGTCTTGTTTACATTTCCAATATTTTATTTAAAGTCGGTGTTGAATGGTTATAATCATTATATGTTGTTGACTTAATTTCATATTGCAATTGTTTTTTGCTTTCAGTATTTGTTTCTAAAAAACACCTAAAAACTTACCCATTCATAAACTAAACAGCTTAATCAGCCTTAGTAGCTTTTAGGGACTACCCCCCTTGGCTTCATTAGGAGTTTTGCCTAAACAAAGGAGTCAAGAATCAAGAGACAGTACTTGACTCGAGGCTTGCCCCAAGGAACGCACCTAAGCAACTTGAAGATTTCTACTGTGATAACCCCCAGGTACGTGTTCCAACAGCAACAGATCCCATGCCATGATTCTTCACTTCTTAATCTTGAATATAAAATCTGAAGATGCATGATCATCGTAACTCATATCAATATAGTGGAGTCGCCAAGGTGAACCTTCAAGTGCTTTCAAAATGTTGAATGTTTCACCTGTCAAACAGTAAGTCGTCAAAATCTGCAAGGGAAATGGCTTCTTCCCTTCATGGAGGCACTAGATGAGAACAAGATCTTCAATATAAAACCATCATCAAATATCATGAAGCAGGCACTAGATGAGAACAAGATCTTCAATATAAAACCATCATCAAATATCATGAAAAGCATAGTATTCAAAATTTCCAAGAAAACAATTTTATACCCCGCAAACGATGCCAAAAATGTAGTTGCACAAACTGTCGCATGCTCAAAATCCTTGTTGTAACAGAATTTGAATAGTATTCCAACAACATAAACCAGCAAGATATTATAAAATGGGCAGCCACATATAAGAAACCCTTAACGTTCCATTAAGCTTCCATAAGATATACAATAGGACTCTAGAAAGTTCCCCCACAAATCCAACCATATTTTACAATGAAGAGCTCCCTCTTCTTATAGTAATACAACCCAACGGCTATATTATATTGGGAGAGTGCACCCTAGCCAAGTGTAGAAGAGAGAGGCCACATGTGTGAAAGAGGGACAAGTGTACAAGAGAAGCATTACTCGTGTGAAAGAGAGAAGCTCACATGCATGAAGGAGGTGCACCCAACTACAAGAGACGCCACATGTGGGAGTAAGTATGTGACTGATTCTAGGTATCATGTCCCACATGACTAGAGTGCACCCACCTTTATTTTAGGAGATGTGTCCACCTCACACCTAGGGAAATGCACCCACCTTTATTTTGGGGATCATGTCACCCAATGAAGTGTGCCCAACTTTATTTTTGGGGAGTCTCACCTTGGGAAGTGCGTCCACCTTTATTTTAGGGATTGTGTTTGCCAAATGATAGTTGAGTGTGCCCACAAATTTTTAAGGATGGGCACTCCTCTTCATGCATCAAAGGTTGATTACAAATAAAACTTCATTTTATGTAACAAAAAAGGATTACATGATTTCCATGCTGGTGTCCCAATTGGAAAAGCATTATTTATGACCATCAATTTGACCACCCTGCCAAAATGCGAAAAATATATCCTAATAGACTTGCTCCAAGGGACTCTAAGCCATGTGCAATTGATCATGTTGTGTCGAGATCCAAAATTTGCATGCTGTCTACATAGTCATTTGCTTCAAAAATATCTACAACTGGACTACCCTCATACAATATGGGGTGTAACAAGGCCCACACCACTACCCCAAAAAGCGTGAACCGACCTTGATTAGGTTTTCTAAGAGTTCAAGTTCCAAATGCCACAAGGTGACAAACCAACCAACTCTAGGAGGTCATAGAGCCAGACTCACATTGCACAAATTACTACTCTCAAACCGTTCACACTAGTCTTCTACTCTGAGATTATTGCTTTCAGCCTTGGATGTTGCAAGAGATACTCTAAAACCGTTCACACTAGTCTTCTACTCTGAGATTATTGCTTTCAGCCTTGGATGTTGCAAGAGATGGACATATTCAATCCAAATCCCCCATAGTATCACACAGCTTGGCCCCCGAGACTTCGAGTATTCTCTAGATAAAATCATAGACAATGCATCGGTCGCTTTGCGATGATTGATGACTCTACCAAGAACCCTCTTCTTCCTCTTGCTCCCCTCATTCTACTTGTAGCTCAAACACGCTTCAATGTTTGTATTCTATGCTCGATGTGGTTCTATATTTGCACCTTTTCATTTCTACTAGCTAGTTATTTAGCTTGTTTTCTTCTTTTGATAAAGTAGTGATAGGAGTTGCTTTTGCACATTGACTATGTATTTACACTAGTTGTACTTTTGAAATCCATTGACTTAATTATTAAGGTCATTTGTTGGACATTAATAGTATTCCCTTATCCAATCTATATTGTGGTTTCTCTCTACTTTAGGTGAGTTTGTTGTGCGTTAACTACACCTAGAGGAAATCTACTAACTTTGGATTTCTAGGAGTGGGGGATGGGAGAGGCAACAATGTTGTTTACAGTGATGCCTGGGATTTAAAGGGAGATTAAACTTCTTCAATTGTTTATTGTCCATCAGTTAAGAGTGCAACCAACACAACTAATTGTACTTTGGATTTGAGATTGAAGTGAACAAAAACATGCATCAATACACTTCGTTGTCAATGTGACAATTCAATAAATCCATTACCCAGTGTATTTGTTCTAGAATAATGGGTTATGGAGTAGTTAAACAAGGAGAGAAATACATCTAACTATATTCTAGATGATCTAAAATCTTTATATCCTCGAGTAAATTAAAGAGAGATTAAACTTCTTCAATTGTTTATTGTCCATCGGTTACGAGTGCAACCAACCCAACTAATTGTACTTTGGATTTGAGATTGAAGCGAACAAAAACATGCATAAATACACTTTGTTGTCAATTTGACAATTCAATAAATCCATTACCCAATGTATTTGTTCTAGAATAATGGGTTATGGAGTAGTTAAACAAGGAGAGAAATACATCTAACTAGATTCTAGATGATCTAAAATCTTTATATCATAGGGTAAATTAAAAAATAAAGTTACACATATAAGGGGCATATTATTTAAATTTGATATCATAACTAATAATGACATTCTTGAATCTTGAATATGTGTTATAATGTATTGATGTGTATATAGAATGATCATGGGACCACTTCACTCCTAGAATTTCATTGAGAAATATCACTCTTGCTTCGCTCTTGACATTTGCAATTTGGGGATGCAATTAATTACCCTCTCCGCATTTAAAAGGGGATTTCCTATCCAACCAAAAAATTGGCATGGATCCCTACTTGTATATGTACACAAGCACCCTTCAAGCTTCTCACCTAATACCCCAGCAAAAATCAGCAACTGGTAATCAGCAACCAATCCCACCATAACATATCTTAAACTACATCATTTAAATAACACTATGGACCCACATTTCCATTTTTCAACTACATCCCCTTTTCAACCACACATCCCCAATACAAAGCTATGCATCTATGTCCTTTATTATTTTCTTATTCATAATGAGTCCCCAACTTGATCACCCTGCTTCCCTCCTTGGTGTTCAGAGCCGCAATAGTATCGAACTAGAGCCGCAATAGTATCGAACTAGAGGTCTTATACTGAACTACTGCTAACAGAAGGGCTTTGCTTTGTCTCTGAAACTCTAGATAGGGATCTAGATTCTATACCCCACAAGACTACTAGTTAAACTGTCAATTGAAAATGAACACTTAAATTCAAGTGGAAGTGACATTGACAAAAAGGGATAGGCATACAAAACATTTATTATAGCAAGCATACAAAAGGAAACTGAATATTTGGCAAGCTACTCTAACTGCACCTATAAATTACTCGTGTGAAGAAAAAAACATATCTAGATTTATCAAAATTGAAAAGTAAATCAGTGTAAATTTGATCGGTGAAACAAGAAGATGGACAAATATATTGTGCAGTACACCCCTATAGCACACCAGTTTACACCATCTATAATTCCAGTAATCTCAAAATAGCATAAAGCAACAGGAATCTCATTCAATCCATTTTTCAGCCGGGAAAATATCTTCCTGTTCATTTATAAAAGTTCAACAAATCATATGAGAAATTATATCAAAAGAAGGCAAGTGTATACCTCCTCCTTATACACTTGCTTTGGCATGTTGGGCTGAGTCATCACTGTCAGAGAGAGCTGAGCTGCTTCTAATGCTGACATGATAGATAGGTAGTTGTTGGATTCAACCTGCAATTAGATGACTTAATCTCATAACCTAAAATAACTTTAAATAAGCATGCATATAAAGAGTTGTTTAGAGCACCAAAAAGAAATTGAATTTCCAGTATACTTTTCCAAAATGTGACAAATTCAATTCTGTATAAGCAGAAAGAGAACAAAAGATGAATAAAAGACGTTTAGCGTAGAAATTCAAACAATATCCAAAACGCATAGCATATCTAATGGCATCACCACAAGAAATAGAAATGGATCAGAGCAAGCAAAGAATGGCATCGTAAAAACAATAGAGTAAAGTTCTCTTGCTAGAACCTACCTTGCATTAACTCTATAGTGTCAGCCCACATAAAGAAAGGTCGTCAATTCCAATAACAGACTACAGCTTAGGATTAGCATTAACTAGTTTGCAATAAGTTTGAAAGAGGATCAAACTGATTACATATAATCTATTCACATCACTCATAATAATATCCAGTCATTCATAATTAAAAACTCTGACGGATGAAATTTTCTTATGCTGACTTCATGGCTATCCCTCTCATTTCTCAGTCTGGCTCTTTCCATCAATTAAAATTCACATTAGAAAGTGATTCAGTCTTTGAATCTCTGATATTCCCACAAACATGGGCTGGGACTATTCCATTATTATATGATTGCTATGGATGCAAAGGGAAAGCACAAGGATTATCAAAGCTCCAAAAACTCTGAAATTGAAGAGACTCTGGTTTTCATAATCTTACAGCACTTGGATCTCTCAAGATATTTTGAGTTACTTTGGAAGCCCTATTTCAGGCAATATACTGGAGGAGTTACTGATAATCTGAGTATTAATCTTGCTAAATACAGATTGATTGTACTTCATACAGTTTTCCACCATAAAAACCTGAGAATTTATTTTCTTAAACTTTGGTTTTCAGTACCCAATGCTGTCCATTCAAAGAAGTAGCCTTTACAGATGCAAAAAGCACCATGGACAGCACAGTCCCAAAAAATATACTGCAGATAACATAATAAAGATTGATATGGAAAGTCATCATTGATATCCCAACAAGTTATGAAAATGAATTATCTTATAGTATAGGGTTGTGTCTCGACTCTCCCAGTAGTCACATCCCTTGGAACGGCGTCTCTGTTAGCTTTCAGCGTTACTCCAAAAGTGTTTAAACTTTCCAACATGCTTGGGGATGCTTCCTGTGATGTGGGGTGCATGGTATGTTGATTACCCCTAGTTGTACCATACCAGACATACACACTCAATGTAGCTTACTCATTGATTGCTGAACCTTGCCTTGATGCTTATGTGGCATTCTTCCTCGAAGCGTTCGAGACCTAGAGGGCATGATGACATTCTTCATGATGTGCATGTGGACAGCCAATTGCTTGCTTGGGGGACGATTCACCTTAGAGGAGGGTAGGGCATAGTGGAGGGCATTGAGCCCTGCATGGCATGGGGAAACTTGGTTGAATGCATGGAGGCTTCTACTTGACTTGCGGATGATGCTTGGGTTGAGGAGTGATCATGTAGGTGTGGTGGACCCAAAGGTGCACCTACCTTAGGAGGTAGCATTGGAGAATTGGAGGTGTTTGGAGGAGCATTCAGCCTTGGAGCCTTTCTTGTTGGATATGCATGCCTTCGTGCTTGAGATGTGTCACATAGAGTTTGAGCACTCCACATGTGGGCCTATCTTCTTGTAGTTAGGTTGCTTGTAGTGGGGCCTGGGCTAGGTCCACTTTGTATTGTTGGCCTCTCACCTTTGATATAAATAAAGTAGGAGTCTCTTCATCACTTGTATGTGTTCACTCATGTAATCACATACTCCTCTTAGAGATGTGATAGCAAGGGCGAACTTGTCTTATTGTACTCTTCTTCATATGTATTTTCTCACTTTGTCTTGAGCACTACGATTCTTAGAGGAATTTCATAGGAAGACTAGGGTTAGGGTTTCACTTGAAACAAACAACGAAAACTAGGCTTTTGGATAAACCCTAGAGGAGCAATGGAAGAATTTTATCTTGTAGCACTTGTGAGTGAAGAAGACTAGGGGTGTTTTTGGCATTCGGAAACACTAGGGGTACTTCCTGTGTTTGTTATTGTGATCGATTCACCAATAAGAGAAAAATATATTATGCACAACAAAGAAAGCTAATCATTCTTTTATTGCTTCAAGCAAAATTCCCAATCCTATCAAAAGGATTATGGTCAAATTAATTCGTATGTTGCAAAAATTAGAATTTATAAAAGTTCTGTTAAGATCTGAAATGTTAAGCCATGAATTCTATGTAGCAACTAAGGCCTTGTATATGGTTTACCCAAAACGGCCCGTAAACACTCATTTTTGCCAGAACCCAACAAAAAAATTCAGAAATGGCATAGTTCCAGGCTGTTTTATGATTTTTTAAAGTTCTGGGTCACTTGACAAACCCTCAAAACTCCTGGGGGGCATGGAGGAACTATGCCCTTGGAGCTTTGACCTGTGGAACTATGCCGTGTACCTAAATTTCTTCCAGAATTCTGCCTGGAACTTTGCTGGAAAATGGTCCATTTTGGACAATTTTTATCCTATGCCCAGCAACTAACGGATGTTAATTATGTAAAGCCAAAGATGGGGACAGGAAATTCTCAGAGATCTCACATCATCTTCATCGTTAACAGTCCTGTTAACAGCTTGCAATATGTTGCGATTGAGTACATCCAATAGTTTAACAATATGTCCAGCTGGAACAAGATGTAGGGTGTTCTTTGAATCTTCTGCCATAAGTTCTTCTGAAAGATGTTTGATGCTAGAAAAGGGCACCAATGTACCCCCTTCTTCACCATCCTCTTCACTAGGCATCTCATCAAATAACTTCTCCAAAACCTCACAGAGATTTGCAACAACTGTGTCTGCAATAAAAACAAAAAGATGGTCAACTTGAAAGAAGCATAGCCAACACAAAGAGCATAAGTAAAATATGGACTGGTCATAGTAGCTGACCATGCTCCAGATTGCCAGAAGAAAAGCTCCCTTCATCTATTCTTCCCTGATTTGTATCTTTTTTTCTTATCCTCGACTTGCTTGCAGAAACAAGTGTTCGTGCATCCTGTAATTTAAACCAATGTTTCAGCATTAAGAAGTAAAATTGAAAGCAAGTACTACGCCACTGTCACAAACCTGCAAACAAAAAATCTAGTTCAGCTTTTTTTAAATAACAAAAGTTCATGGGAAAAGAAAAGACCAATAAAACAAGTAGCACATTATAGCATTAACCTACCGCTGTGCAGCTTCATACAATCACAACTACCTAATCATGTGATAGAAGATTTTTCACATGGAAGTTAGAAAACCTACACAAGTTCCTTACCTTTCTCATAATTTTATGTAGATAGCCACAGCTACTGTTGACAATAATTTAAAAAATACTTTGAACCAGAGATGATATATGAAAAAGTTGACCAACAAAATGAAATCTCTTTGCTGAACCATAAATTATACAAATATATAAGAATAGATGGTTTAGATTAGTTTTGACAAATCCATTTACTGAATCATTCTATCATATTATAACAATGAAGTACTTGCAAAGTAACATTAATGATTATATGTATAACCCATATATGAGTGTACAATTAACTAGAATAACAAAGAGGGATTAAGAGGTATAAGAAGACAGAGAGTAGGGGATATGTAGACATAAAACTAAGGGGGGCCTATTTGAGTTGGAATAAAAGGAAAGTCTGGGAGATAGCAGTTATACACTATTTCGTGTTTGACAGGCTTATAAGGAAACTATCATAGAGAGAGATTGACTAGAAAGAAGTAACATGTCGAGTATATTAGACTGAGACTGATGAGGAAGGGAACATTCAATGGAACATTATCGCCACATGAGGACCTCTATCAAGGTAAACTATGATGAAAAAATTGCTTTTGATATAACTGTGCTCTTTTGTTGTTCCTGAATATCTCTTTCAGGAATAGTCCATTTGGCACAAATTTGAATACAAAACTTCCTTTGACATAAAGGGTTTCTAATACTCTCACAGAATTACATACTGTACTTTTTAGATACTGGCAAAACAGTGAAGATTGTGGCTCTGAATTTGAGGCTTTAACCTCCAGAAACAGTTCTCCCTTGTCACATAATCACGTTCACAAATAGTTTTTGGTTTCAAGTTTCAATCCCTACATTCATTGTTAGAAAGTGGCAACAAGGAAGGTCTTCTATCATTGCATGTGTCCTTGCATGCTAGAAGACATAAAACAGAAAGCCAAATGTATTAATGTAATTTTCCAAAGTTTAGACTTTGTTGTCCGCCGAGATGCACACCAGCAGCAGAAATCTTTCGAAAGTTGTTCCCTCACTACAAGTGGGGAAAGTGTGGCCTTGGGGGCAAGCAATGAGCCAGGTACTGTCACCTAAATCCCAGCTCCTCCGTTTAGGCTACCTCCTAACGAAGCCAAGAGGGGTAGTCCCTGCAAAGAGTTGTCTATGGCTCAATGTGTTTTAATGTTTTTGGTGTATGGTGATGCGGATGGGTGTTTTTTTCAGTGTTACATGGGTACGCGTTTCCAGACCCCGGAAACGAGTTTCCTCGCACCCACGTGTTTCGGAAACTAGGAAACAAGTTTGGGTACGTTTCCACCGCATACCCAAATCCGGAAACGGCGGGAAACGCACATAGGGGTCGTTTCCTCAAAAGGCGGAAACGTTGGCAAGTTTGTGGCCCAAAAATAACCACATGGCAGCTTGGATTTCCTCGTTTTCCCTCCGATTTCAGTTTCCCTCGGATTTTCTTCACCCGACGTCTTCCATTCGCAAGGGTTTCCGAATACAACCTCGTCGTTTCAACTTTCGTGCACTACGTTCACTGGTTTTCGGGTCGGGTTTGTACTTTGCAGAGGCCGCGTGAAGGTTTGCACTTCGCAAGTTTGCACTTCGCAGAGGCAGCGTTCATTGGTTTTGGGTCGGGTTTGCACTTCGCTGGAGCTTCCATCAGCTTTCCGCCGTCGTCGCACTGTCAGTTGGAGTCCGAGTCCGTGTGCACTGTTTTTCCGAGCTTGCGGGTTAGTTGAAGTTCCATGTTAAAGTTTAGGGCTTGCGGGACCTCCGGACCCCGATTTTTTTTATCAATCCCGATTCCGCAGGTGTGTCGGGTCTGTCCCATGCTACTGTTAGCATAACAGTAACACGGTTGTGTTGCAGTTATGCTAACAGTAGCATGGGACAGACCCCGACCCACTTTGTGTAAGGACCGAAGGACAGACCCGACCAGCGACCACATTCTATTTTTTTTTAATTCCATTAAATTTTTAAACATTCCTTTTAAATTTTAATTTTTTAAATTTTAGAACAGTCATTTAACAGTAAATCAATTTTTAAGTTTTTAACTTTTTAAAAATTAAATAACAGTCAATTTAACAGTAAATAAATTTAAAAAATCAAACTGTTACAATTGTCAATTTTACACCAGATTCGAATGTTTAAAATTTGTAATTCATGTTGCATTGAAAAATTTCAACAGGTCAAAGTCTCAAAGAAGTAAATTGAATTGATCAACAAACAGCAATAGCAGCAATGAGTCACAACAGCAATAGCAGTGACAGCGACAGTGATAACCCAGAAAATCAAAACAGTAATAGAATGGCAGCAAGCCTGAATAGGCCTGTGCATGGGGCAGATTCTAATGGGCCACCTAGAAGTTTGTCAGAATATGCGAAGGGGACATTTGATCCTTTAAAACCCCTTCTATTATATGCATCCAAACAACCAAAAAGAGCTTCAATTACTGGTGGTGGTTCACGTGATTGGAAATGCAATATTTGTGACCATGCTTGGGTTGGCAACTATAGCAGAGTTGGGCAACATCTTTTGGGGATTCCAAATAAAGGAGTGCATGTTTGTGCCAAGCTGACAGCAGAACAAAAATATGAACTTTTGAGGCTGCAATTGGCTGTAGATGGAAAAGGAATGTTTTCTAACAAAAATGTCACCTCCCACGATGACCCTTCCAGAGCTATGTCTCCACCATCAGGGGTTGGGACTGCTACATCAAAGAGAAAAAGGTCGGAGGGTTCTACATCTCGTTCTTGTGCAATAGGTGCCACATTAACTAGCATGTATAGTTTGCAAAAACGAGATGATACAGATGATGCAATTGGCAAATTTCTTTTTGCTAATGGAATTCCTTTCCATGTTGCTCATTCTCCTTACTATAAGGAAATGGTTAAATCAATTGCAGAAATGGGACCTTCATATCTACCACCCCGTGAACATAAGCTAAGAACAACAATTCTAGAAAAGCAGGTATTAAAAATTAATGTGCAAAAGGAGGAAATGAGACAAACATGGGTGAGGTTTGGGTGCTCTATTGTTATGGATGGGTGGACAGACATAAGAAAGCACCCACTAATCAACATCATAGTGACATCTACAACAGGTCCATTCTTTCTTAGAGCCATTGATTGTTCTGGAAAGCGCAAGGATGCAGCTTTCCAATATGAGCTTCTTCGGGATGTTATAGAGGAAATTGGGGTTGATAACGTGGTGCAGGTTGTGACAGATTCAGCAGCAGTTTGTAAATCGACCGGGTTATTGATTCAGAGTAGATATCAGCATATTTATTGGACTCCTTGTTCTGTGCATGCACTCAACAATGCATTGAAGGAAATCGTCAAAATCCAATGGATATCGGACTTGGTAACAGCTGCTAGAGATGTGCAAATGTTTATCTGCAACCATCACACCTCTTTAGCCATGTATAGGGCTCACACGAGGAAGGAATTCCTCAAGCCAGTTGATACTAGATATGCTAGTTATTTTCTCTTATTGGAGAGGATGCTAGAGGTTCAAGCACCATTGCAAGCCTTAGTTGTGAGTTCAGATTGGGGAAGGTGGTCAGAATCCAAGACAGACTTGGGGAAGAAGGTTAGAACTCAGGTGTTGGACAATGTTTGGTGGGAAGATTGTTCTTATTTGGTATCATTCTTGCGCCCTATTGTGGAGGTGATTCGCTATGCCAATTCTGATTCTCCTAGTCTTGGAGAAATCTATGAGACCTTTGATAGTATGTTGGGTCGTGTGAAGGCCGCCATTCAAATAAGGGAGCCCTCATTAGATTTCTATACAACCCAGGTTCGACCCGTCATCCAGCGTAGATGGGACCGCATGAAAACACCTTTGCACATGGCAGCATATGCACTAAACCCAAAATAGTATGTGGAAAGGCCTGAGAGAGTGCCTCCCATTGATGATCCCGAGGTAAAGAATGGTTTTCTAGATGCAATTGCAAAGATGTACTGTAAGGAGGAGGGGGCAAAACTTCCAAGACAATTTGTTCAATTTGCAAGTCTTAGTGGCCCCTTACAGTGCTCGGATAGATCGTATAGATTTAGCCCAGGATGACCCGAATAGTTGGTGGAGGATATATGGGGATGATGCACCAAAGCTCAAACATCTTGCTATGCGTTTGTTGTCTCAGATTGCTAGTTCCTCTGCAGCAGAGAGGAATTGGTCTACATATAGCTTCATCCACTCTATCAAGAGGAACAGACTTACCTCTAGAAGAGTGGAGAAGTTAGTTGATGTGCATAGTTCTCTACAACTTGATCATAGAAAGACACCTAAGTATTTGAAGGGACCAGCGACACGGCGGGATGTTGATCCAAAGGAGTATGCACAAGTTGATGTGGAGGAGGGACCTAATGAGACACAACTTGGTTTGGTTGGCGTGCCACTTAGCATGTTTGAGAATGCAAGTGATTCTGATTCAGATGGTGACATTCCCATGGTTGATCCTAATTCATTCGTGCAGCAACTTGATGCAAAGACTAGTGGGGCATTGCCTTGAGCAATGATGCTCATTTGATGTTCTACTTTCTATTTTAGACTTTAGTTTGTGTTTTCATTTGGTGTTACTGTTAAGTTGTTGACATTACACTTGACTCTTTAACTTTAAACTTTAAAGTTTAAACTTTTTAATTCCCAATATGAATGTTGAATCTTGATGTATGAGTTTGAGTTTTTAAACTATTAAACTTTTAAGTTTTTAACTTTTTAAGTCCTAATATGATGTGATTTAGTTTTACTGATGTATCTTGGAATGAATCATTGAAGTGTGATTTAGTATTTAGTATTACTATTTACTGATTTATGAATATGATGTTTCATGTTAGTGGATTTCAAACCTAAAGGCTAAAACGGTAAAACGATTGATGTATCTTGGAATGAATTATTGAATTCAATGAATTGTGATGTTACTTGTTAGTGGTTTAGTGTTTTCACTGTTTACATGATGACAAACTCAATATTGAATACATGATGTTAATGTTATAATCATACTGTTATTGTTTTGTTTCTATTTAGTTACTACTAATCTTTAAACTCTTAAATTATAATTTTAATTTTTTTTAATTTTGTAGTATTCTGGGTGGGGTCCCCTATAATTTAAAAATTTTCCTATGTTGAAGACCTCGATGTACCCTTCGGCATTTCCTAAAATTTGGGGGGTACTTCTACATATGTCGTTTCCGCGTTTCCCTGCTCCCGCGTCCCCACGTCCCGGAAACTTGGTGGAACATCGATTTTTTTAGGAGTTTTGGATGAGAGATCGCAGCTTATAATAGACACAAGATAAAGTGCAATCCACGTTGCGAAACAGTATATGAATTTAACAGTAAAAATAAAGACTTGTGAGAAATAAAAGCATCCACAGATAAATCACCTAAACAAAGGACAAATGGCCCCAAATAATAATGAAAGTGTAAATAAAACCAGTGCCTTGTGGAGTCAAACAAGTGTGTAGTGCTGGGGGATGTTGAAGATACAAGTCTTGGTAACTGTTCGTGAGATCATTTTGCAAATTATCTTGGTAAATTAAAAGTTTTAATGGTCTTGATTATTAGGCTAAGAACAACAAGGTAAGCAAAATACCGGAAAGGTATACTTTCAGTGGCTTCCCCTCTGATGGTATGTCGGACCACCCAGATGTCAAGGAGTAGGTGTCTTAATAATTAACCACTCCGATGTCTAAGACAGCGGTAACTTAAGGCCCCACCAGGTTTAGGAACTTTGCCCACTACCTGAGTATGTCTCGAGTAAGCAACGCCGGTTCGTTGGTTGTGGGGGTGAAAATTTTATTATGTTATCGAAAAATTATCAAATCCAACACCTTTCTGAGTACTAGCCCAACCTTTTCAGGTTGGCAGAGCATACGAGTGTTGGATAGCAACCAAGATAAATTATTAAGGGGATGTGAGTTGGAAGTTTTATTATTATTAGAGCACAATATTCAACTCTCCGATAGAGAGTGCTCTTGACTTTGTCTTATGACAAGGTTCAAGAGACTTAGCTAGTCTATATGCCTAATGCAAGGAAAATGCAATACTATTATGTTCTCCGACAGAGAGTGCTCTTGACTTGGGTTATTGCAAGTTCAAGAGGCTTTGTTCTTTGTTAAAATAGAGGCAGTTTGTGAACAAGAACGCATGTGATAGCTCAATAAGATAAAAGATGAAGCAATGACAATGATATATTAAAAAAGAAATGAATACTTGCAAGAAAGAAAACTAGTATTCTACCACAACAAGAACTAATCTAAAGGTGAAGTCAAAGTCACTTCTGCACATCGCTCATGAAACTTCCAGCTTAGCCGGTCCTAAGCAGTACGCAGTGGGGAAAGAGAAGCAGCACGCAGTGTTAGTGCGACACTTAGGATAAAAATCCCAAGAGGCTTCTCAGGTCAAGACTTGAAATAAAATTATTCTAAGTACGAAAATGAAATTTAATCTAGAAAATTGAAACAAGTATAACTAAAGTATGCACGAAACAGTGTTCCCCAAATGGGGAAGAAGAAACCAAAGTGTGGGAGGCCTTATCCCACCTAGCCTTTTTATTAATTTGATTACAAGTGCCTTGGGAATTTAACCCTTGTAAGGTCTTTTAAGAGAAATGGAACAACTATGAAAACAATAGAGAGCTCTTAAGAGCTTTTACAAAAGGAGAGTATAAGTTTCTTGTTTTGGATCATCCTTATGGTTTTCTTGATGTCTTCTTTGGGTAAAGATCTCTTTGTTTTCAAAGTTCCTCAACTTTCTTCTTCTTCAAAAGCACCTACACAAGTTCAAATCAGCTCAGCAAGGCACCCTTTACCATTAGTTTTTCTTAAGAAATCAAACAAAAGTAAAAACTACTTAGATCTAGAAACTAGAAATGAGATGCAAGAAACTAGATGTAAATCAAGATTTAATTAGAAATCAACTCTAAAATGCAATGTAAAATCATCTTTTTTTGTGTGAGATCTAAACAATGCCTAACTATCTTTCCAAAAGCATGAAATTTACTAACACTAAACCAAACTGAAAACTTAAATTGTTTTGTTGTTTTTTATAACTTTAGGGCTTCTTGGAGATGGACGAAAGGAGGGACCTAAGAAGGCAAGGGAAAGTGGATGAAAGGGAGACTAGAAGGAGTGGAAGAGAGAAGGGAAGGAGGGACGAATGGAAGGCAAACGAAAGGGTGAAGGAGACTAGCAATGGAGATGGACGAGAGGAAGGAGGAGAGGAAAAGGATGGGAGACGAGAGGGAGTTTGAAGGGAGACGAGAGGATGGAGGAGGCAAAAACGATTGGAGAAAAAGGCCAACAATCAAGTGGGATGAAGCTAAGCTAGGGAGGAAGAAAGATAGGACGAGACTAGAGGAAAAGGGCTAGCAAATCCAAAGAGAAAAAGGGGATCAAGGAGAAAACAAGAAGGCTTGAAGAGGAGAGCCTTTAGAACCAAGGTAACCAAGTTTAAATTTGAAGATTTAGAGATGGAAAAGATAGCAAGCCTCAAGGCCAATTTGTAACTTTTTGATTGGATCCTTGGAGAGTTCCTGAAATACAAAAGTTGTCAGAAAAATATTTGATGGAGAGGAGGGAGATGCAATCGAGCTCAAGCTCCACCCAATCCTTGAATCATTGCACAATGCACCACTTACAAGCATAAACTCAGATCAAAACTTAGTATATTAAACAAAATGGAATGAGAAGTACATAAGTATATCCGACTACAGTTTGTACTCCTAATCACATCAAGCCTAACATCAATGAGTAACTTGGACCATCAAATACTCATCCTATGCTCTTAAAAAAGAATTCTAAGCTAAGCAAGATCGAATATAGATAATGTAAGTAAGTGCAAAAGAAACAGTATCACCTCATAGATTGTGAATCATTCTCCATAGACAACAATGGCACACCATAGACCTCCAAATTCACTTTTTATTCCAATGGTAGCAAATGCTACAAGCTTTTACAAAAATATGGCAGAGTAAGTTTACATCAAAAGTTCCATGAAGAATGAAGAGAGAAAGCCCTCATTATATAACAAAACTAGAGCATCAATCTACCCTAATTCGAATTGGCTCAAAGGAAGCCAATAGCATTAGACACCAAATCGAAATTGCCATCAAATCTCAATCACATCCATGTCAAGCCAAGCTTGGAGTGCTTAACTCCCTCATGATTCGAATTGCATTGAGTTAGGGTGGGGAGGTGGCCTCCACCTAGGCAAGGCGCCCCCCATCCCTTTCCTTGGAAGTATCACCTTCCACACATCACTTGCCATGTGTAAAATCGAGCTCAAGACCTAGATTCAAGTGAGGATTGTTAAAAATTCAAAACTGATAGCAGTGACAGACTGTAAATAACAAAAGTGCAGAGATAGCTAAATAAAATAGGACAAAATGCAACCACAAAACACAACTGTTTACCCTGGGGAAAACCTTTTAAGGTATAAAAACCCCAGCAAAATATCTTCCTTAAATATGATATGTCTGAGTTTAACAGCAGGCTAAATAAGCCTTTTCAACAATTTAGAATTGTTACAATAACCAAGAAGAACCCTGTTGAACTGCTATAGCTGAAGCAACCCTTGTATAACCAAACCTGTACTGTTCACTGATGTCTATAGTGGCCCTTTTCAGTGACTGTAATGGCTGCTTGAAAAACTCAGCTAACATGAACCCAGCAGTATCAGCAATAATAAACCACCCTTGACAGGGCCCGAGTATCAACAGTAATCAGCAGTAGAAACACCCTTAACAGGACTCAGGTAGCAGCCAGCAGTAGAAGAAGTATAACCCAGTAAATCGTGAAGATGACCAGCAATTACATGGAGATAGTCAGCACTTCTGAATGCACAGCAGGCTCGGGTATGCACACTGATAATAATAACCAGAAATATATAATCTCAGCAAAACACTGAAGAGAACTCAGTAATACCAAGGAGAGAGCCCAGCAATGACCACTAAACTGTTAGCAAAACACCACCAAACTGTTAGGTAGCTGCTAGCAAACACCACCGAGCTGTTTTGATGATACCACTGAACTGTCTCTCAATACCAGCGAATTTATTGCAGAGCTGTTCTCTTAACTCACACGAATTTCTCCTTTTAATAATGAGTTTTCTCTTTTTTATATATAGTGGAATAAATCCACACAAATATAATGGGGCCGACTTGCAATAAATGGGCATTAATTCTGAGTTAATTAATGAGGCCGACTTGCATTGCTTTGGTCAATAAATCATGAGGCCGACTTCCTTATTTTGCCATTAACCATTGTATAAATTGATGAGGCCGCCCAGCATCTTATATAGATGTTTGTATTAATAAAATGATTTGAGGTTGTCCCATATGTATTTTTCATAACATTCATCATTATAATTTGTCTCTCCTCCATTAATGAGTTGACCATAAATAAATACATATTTATTTTTCTCTTCTTCTAGCTGGTGGGTTCATGGACCAAGTCACGTGGTGCTTGGGTTCTATAATCAATCATCCAGGTGTTCTTCAGGGTCTTCATGTCCACTCCAAGTACATCATCATAGGAAGATATTTAATTGCTTCACTTCACCCATCTGTGGTCAACAAGTCCAAGTGGGGAAGTACACCACTTGCCCAGACCCGGTCTGGGGCTTACAGTGAAATCCTGGTAACTGACCAGGTGCCTCCATTCTCCCAGAGAATGGCTCTCAGCCCCAGGCTGAGTTTCCAGTCCCAGACTGGATTAATATCCTGGTAACTGACCAGGTGCCTCCATTCTCCCAGAGAATGGCACTCAGCCCCAGGCTGAGTTCCCAGTCCCAGACTGGGTTAATATCCTGGTAACTGACCAGGTGCCTCCATTCTCCCAGAGAATGGCTCTCAGCCCCAGGCTGAGCTCCCAGTCCCGGACTGGGTTAATATCCTGGTAACTGACCAGGTGCCTCCATTCTCCCAGAGAATGACACTCGAAGCTGCTCAGAAAAATCAACAAGGATAAGGAAGTAATGCGTGAGCTCTCAAGGAGTTGGGGTGAGTGAATATAGGGGTTTACTTTGAGTTACAATGAGAGCCAAATCTTTGTGATTGCACAACTTAAGGAGGGCGCCTACCATAGGCATTAAATGCAACCAACCAACCCACTAATCAATTTACACATCATCAAATCGAATTTTGCATCGATGAGGGCGAATTAGCTTGAAGGAGATCTCTTGTGCTGACTGTATACTTGACTGAGTGATGACTGAGATGATTGGAATCTTCATTAATGCCTAGTACCATGTCAATTAGCCTTTTATTTTATTAATCAATTTGGATTATTTTGGAGAGATTTTGATTATCTCCAAATATTCATTTTTTAATATTTTAATTAATAATTTCTCTATAAATGACTTTTTTGAGAAATTATTAATTATGAGGCTGAATTGACATCTGAAACTTAGGATAAACTGGTTCGAGGATCATGAATGATTTTTGGCTTAAGGTTGGAGCCTTCAATCACTGAAATCGAATCCTGGATGACTGACATATTACAAATTGAAATTTTTCCATTTAAACTATGGAAAAATTTATTAAAATTTAAAAAATAATTAAAAACCCAAAACCGGAGGACCCGGTAAAATTTTTTCAAATTTTTTTCTAAGGGTCCTAGTGACTTAGGACATGACCAAAACCTATTCTAATAGTGTCTAGTAGGCTTATATACATCAGTTGGACTCTAATAACCCCCCATGGTTAAAATTTTCAAAATCGAGCATTCCAGCTTTGGAGGAAGCGGGAGAAAACCTCATCGATTATAGCTCGGCTATAGGCAAAGTATAATTGACAAGGGAAAAAACTCCCTGGAATACCTTAGTTTCTTAACCAATTCATGGGGAACCGAGCCACTCAAAATCCTACTAGTACACTTTATTACAAACCCCGTGGGGCCATGGTCATGTTGACTGAAAAACAAAACTGACTAACCAAAACTGGCTAGGCACAAAGGATGGATCATCTGATACACTGGAATACAAACACTCATCATGTTTATCAAATGGCGGCTCTTCAGATAATCCAACTATGGTACAAAAAAGTTGGTAACACCTTGCATGCTAGAAGACATAAAACAGAAAGCCAAATGTATTACTGTAATTTTCCAAAGTTTAGACTTAGGAAAAGTGCATTAAGTGATCTAATTATTAATTGACTTAATGGAATCACTTTTATAAAGTTCAAGTGAAAATAATTTAAGTGATGGCTAATCTAATCTTGGCCATTAATCTCACCGGAGGATCTTATCCATTGATCCATAGTGAGAAGTTAGGGTTTTCGCTTGGCCATTGAGTTAAAAGGAGGATTGATTTGGTGGAGAGGACACACAGACATACAGAGAGATTTCTTACTCATAGCTTTCAGCCGGAGAGTGAGAAAGAAAAGTTTGCAGAAGAATTTTATCGAGGAGAAGACAGAGGAACTTTCATCCGGAGGATTGATAGGGCGACTTTGGCGAGAGAGAGAAGGCCGTACGGATTTGCAAAAAGAGGGTCGTACAGATTTGCAGAGGCCGTACAACAGCCACAGAGGGGTTCGCACGTGTGACGTAGGGCCGTAATGCCTTGGCAGAATGGAGTTGCAGAGAGAAAGAATGGGACACTGGTGAGTGCAGCCAAGGCCATGCTATTTGATCAAGGATAACCACTATTCCTATGGGCCAAGGCATTTCGGACTGCAGTACATGTCCAGAACAGGTGTCCTCACTCAACTTTGGGGAGGAAGACACATGAGGAGGTATTCACAAGTACTAGACCAAATGTGAGTCATTTATGCATATTTGGGAGTATCTGCTATTGTCACATTCATGCTGACACTAGGAAGAAGCTGGACCCTTATGGTGAGAAGGGGCTTCTATTGGTTACAATGAGACTTCTAAGCCATACAGAGTTTATGTCCCGGCTCGCAAGAGGGTCATTATGAGCAGGGATGTCCAATTTGATGAGGACAGGGCCTTAAGAAGATCTATGGACTTACCAGCACAGGAGAAGCCAGCAGAGGACTCAGGAGTCAAGTTGGAGGAGCCACACGTACAGGTACAGACACATGGCACAGGTTCTGGTAGTCAGAGGCAGTCACGTGGACAGGATCTTCCTATCATAGATGTGGAGGATGAGCAACAACGGGAGGAGGATATCCAACAGCCGCAGCAGGTAGACACTAGGCCACGACCTAGGTGGTACAGGTCCACAGTTCAGGATTCCAGGCAAGTGAGTCTTCCACAGAGCTCCATGAGGAGGAGCAAACCACCAAATAGACTTAGCTATTTGGCATTGATGACGGAGTTGATTAACTCTGAGCCTTCTAGTTTCGAGGAGGCTGCACAACATGATGTGTGGCAAGAGGCCATGGTTGAGGAGTATGAACCAATCATGAAGAATTAGGTATGGGAGGTTGTGCCGAGGCCAGAAGGTAAAAAGGGGGTAGGATCCAGGTGGATGTAGGATCCAGGTGGATCTACAAGGTAAAGCATACAGCAGGCGGAAGTGTGGAGAAGTATAAGGCACGCTTCGTGGCAAAGGGGTATTCACAGAAGGAAGGCATTGACTATGAGGAGACCTTCGCCACTGTTTCCAGATACTCTTCTATTCGAACTACCCTATCATTGGCAACAGAGATGGATTGGCGCGTTCATCAAATGCATGTGAAGACTGCCTTCCTCAACGGAGTTATAGAGGAAGAGGTTTATATTGAGCAGCCAGACGGGTTTGAGGTGGAGAGCAGGGAGTCGCATGTATGCAGGTTGTAGAGAGCTCTTTATGGGGTCAAGCAAGCACCTCGAGCATGCTACTCGAGGATCAACAACTATCTATGGAAGATGGGATTCCAGCAGAGTGAGGCAGACCATAACTTGTACTTGTCAGGTGAGGTACCTCTCATACTGGTACTATATCTGGATGATCTCTTTCTTACAGGAGATGAGAGGCTGATCGGGGACTACAAGTCCAATCTTGCAGTAAAGTTTGAGATGAAAGACCTTGGTTTGATGCATTACTTCCTAGGTCTAGAGGTTTGGCAAAGAGATGGATGCTTCTTCATTGGTCAGGGGAAGTATGCAATAGAGATCTTGAGGAGATTCAGGATGGAGGATTGTAGATCCATGTCCACGCCTCTAGTTACCAACTGGAGGAAGATTGATGCATCAGGGTCAAAGGAGTTTGATCCTACTTTGTATCGCCAGCTTATCGGGTCACTTATGTATCTGGTCAACACTCAACCAAACATTAGCTTTGTAGTTAACTCTTTGAGTCAGTTCATGGTGAACCCTCGAAGAGTGCACTGGGCAGCTGCGAAGCACATACTTCGCTATATCAGAGGCACAGTAGAGTATGGGTTGGTTTATGAGCGCAGTGGGAGTATACAGTTAGCAGCTAAGAAACCGGATTCGTTGGAAACCCTCCCTGTGTCCCGAATCGGTCGAATCGGACACGATTCGATATGAATTCGTGTCCGATTCGACTTTCCTTCGAATCCGAATTCGGGAAACGATTTCAAAACAAATCGGACACGAACTTCCAGCATGTCCCGACTGTCGGACACAAACCCGAAAAATAGGACACGTGAAGCGCGGAAAAAGGCGTCCGGGCTAGCTTTAAAACAAAAATTTTGCTTTCTTTTTGTCATTTGCAAGGAAGCAATTGGTTGAGAGTGAGTTGTATGTGCAGGTGAAGGAGATTTGAAGGAGATTTGAAGGCTATCCATTGTTTCCAAACGATTCCAAGTGCATTCCGGTGGATTTGTGGAAAGGATTGCAAGCTCAACCATCACACAAGAAAAGGAATGTCTCAATCAGCTAGGGCAGGAGGTAGGGGGCAAAGGAGAGGGAGAAATGCACCATCTAGGGCCTCCCCTCCTATTCAACCAAGCACAAGTGGTTCTCCTCCTCCGTCAAGTGCTCCATCAGCTGCTAGTGGAGCTCATTCTATGGCTCCATTTAACCCTGTTTTAGCAAGACAACAAGCCCAAGAAAAAAAATACGCTTTGTGGAAGTATTTGACAAGGAAAGATGGGCCTGGGGCAAAGCTTGGTGGGGGAGGCAATGTGTCTTGGAGATGCAATTTTTGCAAGCATGAGTTCATGAGCACATATTTTCGGGTTAAGAGCCATTTGTTGGCCCTTTCTTCTTGTGGGATTTCTTCATGCAAAGTGGTGAGTGTTAACCAAAGGAGGGATATGGAAAAAGAGGATCATGTTGGCTTAGGGAAGGTGGCAGCAGCAAGCAAGAAAAAAGGGGATGATCCTCTTCCATTTTTGAGGAAATCCTCTAGCACCAAGCCTCCATTTCCACCTAGCAATCATGGGCGTGGGCGTGGGGATACTTATCAAACAAGAAAGAGGCAATCTACATGTGGTCCAATGGATAGGATTTTCCAACAAGAGGCGCGAGAAGAGGTAGACCTTACCATTGCATTTTTCTTCTACCTCAACTTCATCTCATTCAATGTTGCACAGTCACCATTGTATTTTGAGACGGTTAAAACTATCTTGGAACGAGCTCCAAATGGTTATGTGCCTCCTGGTTCAGAGAAGCTTAGAACCACATTGTTGGTTAAAGCAAAGGAGGTAGATAGAATCCTTCAGCCAATTAGAACAACATGGCCCTCATGCGGTGTGAGTATTGTTTCTGATGGATGGACGGATCCCGCACGCCATCCACTCATCAATTTCATGGTATCTTCCCAAAATGGAGCGTTGTTCTTGAAAGCGGTGGATGCTCTTGGGCAATACAAGGATGCACAATTTATGGGTGATTTATTCATCAAAACCATTGAAGAAGTAGGTGTTGAGTCGTGTGTACAAATCATCACGGACAATGCACCTGTTTGCAACGTTGTTGGCATGATTGTGGAAGCTAAATATCCACAGGTATGTTCATTTTGGACACCTTTCATTTCTAATTTGCTCATTGTTTGAATTTGGTCATTGCAATGTTAGTGTTGTAGAGTCATTGATACATGCTTTTATTGCTCTTACAGGTTTTTTGGACACCTTGCATTGTCCATTCTTTGAATTTAGGACTGAAAGCCATTGCTTCGGATGTGGCATGGTTTGACAACCTTATTGAGGATGCACGCCATATCCGTAACTTTGTACAAAACCACACAAATGCCCTCACCATCTACAAACAGTACACACAGCTTTCATTGCTGAAGATTGTAGATACTCGGTTTGCTTCCTCATTCATTATGCTCAAGAGGTTGAGGGAGGTCAAAATCGCTCTTGGGTCCATGGTGATTTCAGAGTTTTGGGCTTTTTGGAGAAAGACAGATCAGGCTCCTTCACAAAAGGTGAAGGACATGGTGTTAAATGATGGTTGGTGGGACACGGTGGATCTTACCATTAAGATCATGGAGCCCACCATTTCTTTGTTGCGGTTTGCAGACATGGACCAGCCCATCCTAGCAGAGGTTTATGAAGGGTGGGATTCCATGATTGAGTCCATGAGGTCCATTGTCATGGAGAATGAGTGTCCCGAGTATGGGACATCGGCAGAGAACTTATGGACCATTATTCAAGATATTCTTATCTCTAGGTGGGATAAGAATTGCACACCTTTGCATTGCTTGGCCCACTCCTTGAACCCCAAGTTCTACACTCAGGAGTGGCTCACTGGTGGATCGGGGGCCTCACACAGAGTCCCTCCTCACATGGATGCAGAGATTGCAAATGGGAGGAAGATAGCACTTAGATGGCTCTCATATGGGATTCTCCCATCTTGATCCACCCATTTTTGTATTTACTATTAGTCTATTTGGCATTTGCCAGTGCCCAGTGGCATTCCGACATATATGTATACATTTTGATTTTGATGACTTAATGAGAAATATGGTTCCGACATGCATCTATGTGTCTCATAATTAATTGTGATTTGTGAATGACAAATGTGAAATGTGTTGTGATTCGTGAATACTGAATACTGAATCGTGATTTGTGAATGACAATGTGTAATCTACTAATCATTAATGTGTTTTTATTCTAATTTCTATTGAATATTTCATATTTGTAAATTGTAAATGTTCTAGTTTCTAAAGATTTTTGGATCTATATGTCTATATTTTTTAATATTAATATATTTTTAAAAAATATATATATGTATATAAAACGTGTCCTACGTGTCCTGATTCCGGGAATCACTGTGTTCATGTCGGACTCTCGTATTTTCGTGTCCTGCGTGTCCCGTGTCCCCATGTCTGGTGACTTAGGTCAGCAGGCTTCAAAGATGTTGACAGGGCAAGATGTGTAGAAGACCAGAAGAGCACTTCAGGTTGTTGTTTCAGCATTGGGTCAGGGGTTGCCTCTTGGTTTAGCAAGAAGCAGAAGTCAGTTGCATTGAGCTCGGCAGAGGCTAAGTACATGGCATCCAGTATGCTAGCATGTGAGGGGATGTGGCTGAAGAAGTTGCTCTCAGGGTTATTCGAGAGTGAGTTGGAGACTACTATAGTTCACTGTGACAATCAGAGTAGCATTAACCTTTCTGAGAATCTATTGTTCCATGAACAGGTGCTGTGGAGGGAGAGCTTTTGGCATCACCAAATTCAGTCGTTTACTCCGGAGCCAGGCCCGCCAATTGGGAGAAATGCAGACTACCATCACACAAATGGAAAGCAATTTGAATAGCCAGGTTGAGGAAATAAGGTCCAATATCTCACACTTAAGAGGTGAAGCCAGACCATCAGAATATTCATATTGAAAGGTTGGTTTTGGAGCACAATGTGTTTGCTAGATTAGTCCAGACTCCAGATACTACCAGAAACCCGAATACTGCAGTGGCTTCTCCAAGTGAAGCTGCAATAGAGGATGATACTGTTCTTCAAGCCATCAAGCCTATAGAAATTGACGAAGTTGAAGGGAAGATGACACTAGAGGACCAGTAGAATTTCTCCAATGGACATACACTCTGCTTTTAATCCAGGTCTATGCAATGCAAATATAAGATATTAGTAGGACAGATTTTTAGAACTTGAGGAAGACTGTAAAGATATGAAAGGCTTCAGATAGAGCCCCAGTTATTTTCGGGTTTTTGGATTTCATAGTTTCAGGCTCAAAAAATCTGGTTGTATAAACTTGCTGTCCGGTTTGGCCGCAGCACTTTTTTAGTATAATCTATAATAGTTTCAGTTAGAAAAAAAGTGACTTTTATAATTCACTTGCCTTGCACTTTCTCATGGTTCGCATTTAATTTGCAACTTTTATGTGCAGAATTATCCGGATGTCTATATCTACAAGCATGTGGTAGTAAACTTTGTCTTGGCACAATTTTCTATCCCTCAAATCACATATGGCACTCTGATACCATGTCAGAAATAAAACACAAAGATGTGGGCAAAATATATGATGAAAGCCATATTATATTATTCAGGCAATGTATTAATGGCATACAAGTCTACAAGATGATGTATATATATGAGGGACATTAGATCATTCCCGTGAGGAACAGCTTTGTTATTACATCTTAATAACTCAATTTGTACATGTCCTAACATCGTGTTAGATTAAATCATACCTCAACTCAGCTTAGCTTTATAACATTTAACCCAACTTTATTATCACTTTACACCTTGCCTTTATAACTTGACCCCCCTGGGACTAATTAAACCAGCATAGATCCATCTTAAACCCGTATCTATCAAGCAACAAGAGGGATCCAATTTCTTGTGGTGTATTTCTTTTTTTAAATTTAAACTCATGAAATTTGATCTCTCTTGATTGATAGATCCGGGTTTAAGTTTTAAGTTTTTATTTTATAAACGAACATCTATTTTTTAATTACTTTTCATAATATTTTATTTTATGAACCAACGTGGATTTTGTTTTAAATACTTTCCATAATTTTTTATTTTATGAGCCGACATGAATTTTTTTAATTATTTTGTTACAAACATTATATCACGTTACAACATCTCCCCCATACTGATCTGTAAAGCACCTCGTTTCACTCAGTGCAATAAACAATACAATATCCAACAGGGACTCCATGTGTCTTGTCCCACTAAAATAACCTATTATAACAAAGGTATCCTTTTTGAAGCATCAACTGTTCTGAGAAATATTTAATATCAAACAAAACTAAGATATTCTGCATTGATCAAAATACATTAAATTCTTCAACAAAGAAACAACTGTTAACTATCACTAACAGTCTAAGAAAATCACAATAGTACATCACTGAAATAATCATTAAGGCTATATATGGAGCACAATCAAACCCAACCAAGATGCTAAAATTTAGAAGACTTTATCATAAGTGTTAATAAACCTGTGTAAATGCATCATTCAAACCTCATAAAATATCAACATACCATAGAGACCTCTTGTGGAGAATTGGCTACAGGCCCTGGGTGATTGTTTTGCAAAGCAATACTACCATGTTCATTTTGTGGACAGCCTCTATCAGATCGTGAAATCTGGTAATCCCTCTGCTTATTTGGACCTGAGAAGCTTGAACAATATGGCATTCAATAAGCAAACAATACTTAAACGAATGTACATTTTTCTTGAGTTATTGTGACACACCCTGGGATGAAACCAAAGACAAAAAACAGACATATTTAACAAGTTAAAGAAATACATTCAATTTGCTCAGGAACAGCAATTTAAAATTTTAAAGACTTGGCTCAGGGCTTTCTAACATACAAAAACTAACTAAAGACATCCAGGGTCTTACAAAATAAAAAAACACCAATAGTTAAGCTAGGTCAGAGACTCAGATCACATGATGTCCATTTACCATGGTTGTAAGTTTTTGTTGCCATCACTCCTAAAGGGATGTCTTGCCCCTAGCAAAGAAGCTTACCCCACACCCCCAGCAGCCAAAATTTAGACCTGTTAGCATTTTAATGTTCAAACAAAACACTCAGACATTCCCTTCTTCCAGAACATATATGTCTAGTCGTGTTATTGAGCACCCAATGTTGCTGCCAAGTTAGACCCAGAAACAGGATTAGCATGAACCACAAGGTATTTAAGAAGTTCAGAACACAGAAGATGCATGTCCTTTGCTTTGGATACTTTGTGTTAAAGTCACACAGTAACCCAGTCCAACCATTTTTTACATGTCAAGGAAGTCCTAACATGAATGGACCCACTCTTAGGACACAACTTATTGTCTATTTCCCTCATTATTAGTGTAACACCTGACCTCTGTAATAAAAGGAAGTAATATATAAAGGATTAGAAAGAGTAATATAATTGTAATGACTAAATAATGAAACTGGATTTGGTTTTAATACCTGATGATGAAATTTTGAATGCTTCAGGGTCATGCTTAAGAACAGCTGCAAGAAGATTTGCTGGATTCCTTGAAAATAAAGCCGCCTCATTTTTCATAACATCTCTTAGACAACTGACCATAAAAAGTCATAATTTTAGAGGGTTACAACTAATTTTCCAGAAGATAATTACAAAATGGCAGTCAGAAAGAAAAGCACACAATATCATCCAAAATTCAAATCAGCAAAAGACAATATAAGTCTGGAAATCAATCAAATGAAATATAGAAAATACTAGGTAAATCTGAAAAGTATCCAGCTGAATGGAATGACACTTTCAGAAATTTACCCTATGGATAACACTATGTACACTACCATTCTATATCACGAACATGACCCCTGCATGTGCTTTCTACCTCCAGATAAAAATATTAGTCTCAAGGAACTACATTAAAATGATGCAGAAATGACTGATGTATCAACGTGTGATTTATTTCCCAACTATCAAAGGGACTATATTAACATACTTCAAACCAGTAGCTACACTATTCGACGAGATACGAATTAATGGACAGAGTCACAGAACTATAAAAAGTAGTTGGCATGAACCAGCCAAAACCAATATACCAACTCACTTTGTTCAACTGCCAAACATAATCTCATTAATGAACAATAACAATGTATGATTGCTTCTAAAACTAAATAAGAAACAGTGATTCCTTATCTTATTTACTTGGGGACATATGAAACCAATTCAGAAGAAGCTGAATGTTAAATTATTAATTTTCCATAATTACAACAGCTTCATATAACAGGCAACAATCTGCTGCGAAAAAGGCTACAGAAACCAAGAATCTGGAGACTAGAACCTGCATCATATAGCATTCGTTGAGAGGAAACAATGTGCTAATTTTTCATATAGCATTCAGAAGATTTTGTCCCCTCGTATATGCCTAGAAGGTTCAGATATGTTTGCTGCATTCTTTTCACTCTTTTTGTAGGGGAAACGCCCACTAAAGAAGCTCTTCATTGCAACCTGCTGCTTTGCCCCTGCCTATTCTACACACTATTTCTATCGAGATTCGATAGCAACTCTTTTGGCATATTTGCAACCTGAGGTTGCAAAGTTTGCTTCTCCAGCTGATGTTTTTTCTGGGTGACATTAATACCTAAACTGGTCAAATGTAGTGTTCCAACAATGACTTGTACTCAAACCCTGTGATGATCCATGCAGTTGACAACCAACCAAAGGGGATTCACAACCAATCAGCTGACCATACCATTAACACCTCTGAAAGAAGCTGGTTCGAGTTAGGAGTCACATGGGATTGTCATTCTTAATGGAAACGAGCACTCCCCTTGGCCCTCATTCCGGTAGGTACACTTGCTTTCCATATGCAGGAAGTGACAATGTTGTTGATTGTATGCTAGCTAATTGCTTCAAAAATCCCTGATCTCCAGCTATTCACTACCCCCTCCTTTAATTTGATTCAGAGATCACTACTCCCTCTAAATCGCCTTGAGATCTCAAGCGGTATGAGTGTCAATATCATTATATACTCATAAAAAATAGACTCAAACAACTAGATCTGCATTTACCAACTGAAATATAAATGCAATCAAACACATGAACAACAGATGTACCCTGGAACCCTTGTGGGAAAAACCAGCTAACTGTGGGGCTATCTTCTCTCTCGAGCCCAGAGCATATAGATATAAATGAGACAATACAATACAGGATTACCTCAGCAAGTAACTCAACCGATCCAAAACTGGACAGACTCCACTTTGCATGCATCCAGCTGATGCATGCACTAGATGAGTAAGTCCCAACTATCAAACTGGATCTGAGTAATCTGAAGATGCCTCTGACTGATCTGCCCTCTCTGTATCTCACTGCTCTAATCTGCTCTAAAACTAAAGAAGCCCTCTGATGAACTCGGCCCACTCTACATGCACAAGTGCGCCCTCCCTCCAGATGTCAAATGCTCGTACCGGACTGGATCTCAGCCGATCTAAGCTCTAATTGTCCCTAACCTTCCTCTAATGCTGAGGCAAGGCTATCCTGGAAGTCTCAGACTCCGAATCGGTCAATCCAGCTCCAAACGAGCTCTCCCCCCTTGGGAAATGTGCCCTCCTCCAAGAGAACTCGGCCTCCTCCAATCTAATTAGAAATCACATTGTTGAGCTCTCTCAGCTCACAGTACTGGGTGTCTAGCCTCTCTGGAACTGAAGGTCACTGATCTAGCTCAGATCTGACCTTCCTAGCTCCTGCAGCAACTCCTCTCTCTCTCAGAAAGTCGCCCCACATGTGCAGCTATGCCCTCCTCACTCTAGCAGTATTTCTCTCTGACAACGCAACTAAGTAACCTCATCTGGGGACCCCCTGCCTCTATAAATAATCTCACCGATGAATTAGGTTTGCCAAAACCCTAATTCTCGGTGCATGCAAAAAGTCACTTTTGCATGCATGCATGCAAAAGGTCACTTTTGCATGGAGTCACTGAACGCTGACAGGTCATGCAAAACTCATGCATGCAAAGGTCACTCTCCCCTGAAGCTCCGCATGCAGCCCCCACTGGACTCATGCCACTGAGTAGAGTGCATCTCACCCTCTACTCCATCCTGATGCCTATGCAGCTAATGTACCTCCATGTAAGACATCTGAACCATGGAGGACATCCATAAGTTACCACAATCTAACACTTGTAGTAAAATTAGTAAACTTCGCATGCAGGTTTTCTTAGAGGATTTCAGCTCTTGGATCCCCCTTTGGATAAGAAGAAAAGCACAATTGGCTATCAAAGACTAGGACAAGGGATTGAGCTCTCCTACCTTCTCCTACTCCGTGATCACTAAAGTTCCATATGCTTCCTCCATGACACCATTTCCCTCTCTTCAAACAACTAGGCGCTAGTCAAGTGATATTATTCTTTTTTTTAGACATTTTTAATCATTTAAACTATTTCTTTTAGCTCTTCAAATCTAGAAATTGATCTTTACCTTAAGCATAAGAAATTCAAGCAAAGTCTAAGAATTAATTCCTTTAAGTTTTTAACCCTCTTCAAAGGGGCTGCACTTTATTTCTTTTTTTGCTGTACCATACATGTTGAGTTTTGCATCATAAACTCATCTTTAAGGCAGCTTATGGTATACTTTGTTTAACACAAACATTTAAGATGAAGTTATTTTCATTTTTGCTTTTATTCCTTTGAGTTTATTTCTTTTAACATTTAAGTTGGGTTATATTATAAATTGTTTTATGGGTTGTCCACTGTGCAATTTACAGCATTTTCCAACACCCTTTAATAGTCTTATATGTTATTTCAGATCTAATTTATTCCTACAATGTTTATGGCATGAATACATCATTAACACATTTAATCAATTGCCTACTATAGATCTGGAATTTTCTATTAACTATCAACTAATATTAACACATTTTTCTTATGTTGATGGTTTGCACAAGTAACTAAGTTCATCTTAATCATTTGCACTTCAAAACACATGGTTAGTTACTATTTTCTAGCCTCTTTGCACATAATTTCATTCATCTCAGTTGTTGGAAATGCTATGTTGTTTTAACTGCAAAATATCACTTGCAAATATAACTTTTGGGTTAATAACAATTCTAAATTGCTGGTTTATTTCTAGAATTAATGAATGGTATTGTTCCATTGGCAAAACCATCAATAGAACAAGAGTTAATGGTTTATTGAGTTGTATTTTAATGAGATTTGTTGTCTCCCAAAACTGGCATGCGTGTGTTGAAGCCCAAAATGTGAACATACCAGCACGATTGACAACTCTCTGGAGAGAGGCCAATGTCACCACACTCCTCTCCTCTCGCTTCAGGTTGGCTCTTCTCCAACTCAAGGGGGGTATCCCTAAGGTAGGATCGCTAATGCAGGTGCAACGAAGAGCAAGGTGAAATGAAGAGGCTGCCTTAGGGAAACGATTGTAACAAAAAAGGTATTTTTTACTTGGTGATGGAAAAGACGGGGGAATCAGTTCTCAAGGAAAAGGCCAGTGCCAATATATCAGAGGGGTGAATGGAGTCAAAAGAGGGCTCAAAGGGGCCTTGTGTTATATGTGACTGAGGGGGAAAGATCGCATTATTGAGCAAGCCCTGCTCAGTCTAGTGTTTGACAGATCAGAAAAAGTACTTCTTCCTCTCTAAATGCGGGAGGTGCGCTATGCAAACCAAAGATCAATATTACACAATCAAACTGGATTGAATGCAAAGATCAATACCTGTGTATGCACGCTCACAAAGGGAAAAAGAAAGCAGATGCTAAGAGTTCTTCACCAAAGGGAAAAAGAAAGCTGGCTGCTAAGAATTCTTCACATTCCAACGTGGTGGATTGTCACCCTTCTATGGCCTCTTACACAAAGAAAAGAAAATGCAGAATCTGGAAATGCTCACACTCAATTAAAACGTCACAAGCTCACGCCACAAAAGTGCTAAGTCTATCCAGAAAAGCCCATAATATTTTTCATTAAAGCTCACAGGAAGAAAAGCTCCCATAAATTTTTCCATGTTACAATGGAGAAGGTTGGCTCCTTAAAAAGACCCAAAAGCCTCTCATACAGTTTCTAAAAGAAGACAAAATAATAAAATAATATAGAAAAATGGAAAAAATGAATCAGATCCACTTTTTTCTCTCTACTGACAGCATGACTAACTCCCTCTATTAAATGGAACTCGGACTTTAACTATTTGTTCCACACCCAACGTGTAGCAGAAGATGTCGATCAGGATTTTGACCCATCAATCGGCTGTCAAATAAAGTGGTATGAAGCCAACAGGTGTTTAAGATAGGCTCCACGCTGTATTATAACACGTTGTCATGGCAACAGCTGCCCGAAACTAGAGTCGAGTCATCCGCAGTGAACTCGGCTGTGACCACCGATAAACTTTTTTTTTAAACTGCTATGTGTTGACTGTCCTGCTGCAACCCGAGATTTGGTGTGGTTGTATCAGCGATAAAGCAAAACAATTTTATTTTTATTTTTATGTATATCCTCTGCTATCGATTAAATGCACAGTAGAGTCCCGAAATTTATGAACTGGCTGCTAGCATGACCTCCGATCATATTTAGAATCGGTTGTGCATTGATTTTTGTTGAACCCCGAGTTCACTGAATCGCAATGTTGGACGATTTAGAGTAGGTGAGCTTAAATATTAAAGCCTGCCGATTTCACATCAACCAAATGGCTGCTAATGACCACGGTTTTGAGTTTCACGTGACACACAAATCTGCGATTTGCCCCTTCTCTGACAGCTGCTGAAAAATATCGACCACCGGCGCAATTGGATTTTTATTACTCGAGTTGGCGTTTGAAATGGGCCCCAATGCAATCAGAACTCCTGTAGCTAAGTATAATGCCAAATCTAAATGCCCCAGAAGATGTCTCATTTAAGATTGAAATTGGCGATGACAGCAATTTAGAAAATCGTGAGCACGGTTGTCAAGAATCATTTTTAAAGGTGACCTCGGACACCAATTTCGCTTCTGCCCGAGATGATGATCCTTCGAAATGCATCCATTAACACTGAAACCGCGCGGCTTTAGAAACTCTGTGTTGAACAATCGGCCGCTAAAAGGAAAGACGTGATTTCGGGCAGTCTAAGTTATGCTATACGAGGCATGCCCAGACCTGCATCTAAAGCAGCAATGAAAGGAGTTGACGGAAACGTGGCAAGAACCTGACCCATTTGGCCACATCCGAGAATGACAACTGGTTCATTAACATTGTAACTCCTTGGTTCATTTTTCTCAAACCTCGAATCAATTGCCTTCAGCAGCTTTGCGGCAAATTTATCGTGAAAGCGGTTTAATAAAGAAAGGCCCTTCTTTCAGCTGATCTTCAACAAGCCGGAAATACCTCACTGTTGGTTCTTACGAGAGATGTATTTCAAACTGTATCTTGTATGTAGAACTGCCTCAAACTCCCTCACAAACACTGGGCATACCTCAAAAGTATCATATGCAGCTTTCCTCCAAGCAGATCGGCACCTTTTAAACATGAAGTAATATCTTCTCAAGTTTGAGTCTTACTTCACTTGTTGTAACTTTTTCGAGGGGGATCCAAACATCCTTGGTTTCTCCTTCTTCCAGTCCTCATGTTTTAGATGCATTAAGTGCATCCCTCATTTCAACCGCATCAACATCATCCTCTTGCTTATTCATGTGGGCTTGAGTAAATTGGTGAAGAGCAGAAGCAACTTGACAGGCAGACCCAATCTGATCAGATGACATATTTCCAAGTCAAGTTTTAGCAATTTAAAACGTTCATCTTTCATATTTCTCCATCGCTGTTAAGCATCAACTTCAGCCTTCCTTCAGCAAATAGCTTTTGGGACCGTGCATGCCTCTTTGAAACAAGGTGTGCTTCCATTGTGTCCACAGATAGACAAACAATTCTTGGACAGAGTTTGCACATAAAGACTGACTTGCACTTTATAATTATCTAAGTTATGCAAAGCCCAGTCCTTCTGCGTCTTTTCTACAGCTTCCGCCCACTGATTAGAATGATTTTCCTGGGCTATTTCAATAGTTATGTTCTCTCTATCTGTCGAATCACAGCTCCTCCTTTGTTTAAAACTGTCTGGAAGCAATTCAGACTCGCCATTGTCATCACTGGTTAACGGACCTGGCCAAGCTTCCGTGGCATTGAACACTTCATCATTGTTTGCGCTATTCTCACTTTGCACTCCAGCTCTGCTGTTTAGACCTTTCCATGCTCACGACATCTTCTGGAACTCCCTCCACAGATAGATATTGAACTCGTGGACTGGCAGCAATTTGCATTTCTAAGCCTTCAAATAGTTCCTTGAAAATATTACCTGCGTGAATTTTGGATTGCTTCAAACACTGAAAAGACAGAGAATTTGATTTTCCAGGTACCATAAGTTTCCTGTGTGCTTCAAAAGCTCAGCAGCTGTCCAACTGGTACTGAAATGCTAATCTGTGGATACCCCTGTAGCAGTGGGGAGGTAACAAGATTCATTTTCAGAATTGATTTACAATTTTCCTTCAAGCTTTAAATTGGTTCACTTTGCAATTTCACAATCTTTTTTATGATTTAAAGCTCTGTTTTCATTGTCGGTTATTTAAAATCTACTCATCACGTGCTACAACAGAAATGTCATCTAAATCATCAAATGATTTAATGAGGGACACTTCACCTTTCATTTGACATTAAGACTCATTTAAAATCTTTTAATCTAGTTATTTTGAAATAAGTGGTTTATCATTGGCAAATCATTTTTCACATGAGATTATGGATTGCATGATCTTATTCCATGGATGTTTTAATTAAATCATGAGTTAGCATTATGGTCATTTTTTTTATTTCTGAAATCTTAGATATCTCTTTCAATACTTGTGTAGATTTCAGATCCTAATAATCTATTGTAACTCAACTATAATCCATCCATAATTTACGTTGCAACCTAAGTCAATTTGCCTTATCATTAATCCCTTGACACTTGGTCGTTTTTAGGGAATCCCCCCAAGTGATTCACCCAAGTCACTAAAGAGAAGGGAAGTAATTGTTGAGGTGACAATGGCATTACTTCCATAGTTGCACTTAGCTAGGGCCTTATGAGACTTTGCATTTATGTTGCTAGTTTTTATGACAACAGACCCATCCACGACTTCTTACAAGGAGAGCTCTAGAGCAAATGCAGTTTCTCATAAGCACCTTCCAGGCTTCATTCCCTTTTAGTGCTCAAATCACTCACTCTATACACAATGCTTGAGCTTGTGTATGGTTGCTAGTGATCCCCATCCCGCCAAAATCTTTGGCGGTACAACATAAGTTCCAGTTAACTCAATGAAATTTTCTTAAGTTGTTGGTAGCTACTAACAAAAGGCACCCAACAAGAGGAGTACACATGCATTGCTACTAAGACCTTCATATCTAGAATTTGGACATCGACACCATGGGGTTTGCCAACAATTTCCAAACCTTTTTCCACTCTCTGAGTGACCATATCTTAGAGCACTTTTAACGAGGCTAGGTTGGATCCAAGCCTAGCATTGATCTACCAACCAAGCAACAAGTCTTATAGGTTCCATTTGTAAAATTGCATTTAGCCCACTATATTCTAGAGCCTAAGGCATCACAAAAAATCTGAAGGTAATCCATAGAGCTTTGGCCCTCAAGGATAGTGATGAATGAAGCATCAACAAAGTGACCCATAACCAATTAACCAGTGCCTTGTTTAGTGAGAAGGATTCCTTCGATCAAACCTTGGCATATTATATGGTAAATAAGATCGCCAAGGACCTCTACTACCATAACATGAAGACCCAAGGCCAAATGACACACTTGCTAAAATGACCTAAAGACCCCACCTCCCTCGCTTTACACCTTTTGATGGACATACAAGCTAAGGGCTCTAAGAAGAGAGTTTCAACCGCTCTAGGGAAGAATATTACAAAATAGAAGTCTTTAAGCATAGCCAAAAATGAATGGCAATTTGACCATGTCATACGCATTCTCAAATTCAGTCTTGATCAAAAGAGCATTGAGGTCAAGGCATCTACCCAATGCATACCTTGCCATACTACTATAACAAAATCTAGGATAAAGGACCCTCTAATGAAGCTCATGTGTTTTCAGCAAATATATCTTGTATAGAATATGCTTTAGGCTACAAATAACAAGTAACAAATAAAAAGAGTTGCTACAAATGTAGACAATTTCACGAATTAGGATGACCTTGAGTAGAAATTTAGCCTTGGACAAAAGAAAATATTTATTTCTCAAGGCACTTATGAACTACTCAAAGAAACATTTCCAAAGTGGACAATTAAGAATTATGATAACCAATGGAGGGAATATGCTTGGAAATATTTAAGTACCCTTTATCTATATCTACCACGCACATTTTATGTTTGCATCAAAAGCCATGTGAACATGACTGAAAGTATTAAGAAAAGATGGAAATGTTGGAATACTAAATAGGGCTAAATGATTTCAAGCCATATGGAAATCCCCTCTTGAACCCTAGAAAGCCTTTTGGCCTCGACTCTAGTCCACCAAGGCATGCCTACCAAGGATAGTTGCGCAACGTATGCTTTAACATTTCCCACTACCCCGTGAGTCACAAGAAGGAAACAACTCTACATTGATTTTGGTCCTACCCATTAGCTAAGTTTGCCTGTTCATAAGTCTCCACCCTTGCAAGACCCTTCCTATATGAACAATTAAATTGGTTTGCAACTTGTTAGAGCACACAAAGACTCTCTCTGCCACTTTGCATTCCAAATAAACACCTCTTGAGTTTACAAAGTGCAATTGAAGCTCAACCATTTATTGAAACTACTAAAGTATTGGGATTTGACTCCCTACACAAGCCGACCCACCACCCTAACAATAGATTAGGCCCCCAGTGTTAAGTGGGATAAAAAAATTCAAGCCATATGGAATACCCTCTTGAACCTAACTAAGCCAAGCCTTTTCCCCCTTGTCTCTAGTCCACAAAGGCCTGCCTACCAAAGATAGTACATGCAAGATTGGATTTAACATTTTCCTCTACCCCTCATGTCATAAGGAGAAAACAATTCTACATTTATTCTAGTTTGCATATTAGCCCAAGTCTTCCTAGACATGGATTTCCACCCTTACCAAATTCCCCTATGTGATATTAAATTGGTTTGCCCTGATTTGTCACCTTTCATTCTAGCTGACAACTCTTAAGGGTGGGAGTTTTGTCTTGAACCCTAGTAATAGTGTCATTTTTAAAGATGACTCCTTGCATATGAACTTCCTTTTTATTTTCAAAGAGATGTGATGCACTCTTGCCTTGTGGACACACATTTGTAGATAAGCAAATGCAATAGAAGCTCAACCATCTAGTGAAACTTTTAGAGCATTGGGATTCAACTCATTACACAAACCCAAGTTCCCATCCCAACAACAGCAAGCCAAGAGCAAAACAAAAATGTACAAGACATCCAAGTTCCCATCCCAACAACAGCAAGCCAAGAGCAAAACAAAAATGTACAAGACATCACCCATGCATTCTTCGAGCAAATGTCTATCATGTGTTGGTAAGCGGAGAGGTGCACTGAGAAAGCTATCAACAACAAGGATGTTGAAAGTATACAATGTTAATATACCCATATTGTTGAAATATCATGCACACGGGCAATTAAAACAAAACTAAAAATTCAAATTTCATGCACTTATGTAATTAAAGCAAAACTAAAATTCCACCTTCTTCCTAAAAGGTTTCTCAAATCTTAGCCCTGTAATTTTAAGCCAGAGGCTGTAAATTGAAGTCTAAAACAACAGTGGAAAGATCAAAATAATCCACTTCAACAACCCCACACTTCACGTCAATTCAAAAAGAAAATATACCAAACAATAAGATGAGTTTCAGCCCATTCTAGAGCACCTTATTAGCCATATGAGAATGTACTTCTATAGCAGTATAACGGCAATAAAATCAGCCCCTTATATTCTTCTTTGAATGTCAAAATGCTTAACAATTCTTCCTTTTACTTATGTCAAATCAACGAGACATAAATAGTTATAAATAGCAATGCATAAAGAACATATATAGCCGAAATTCAAATCTGGAAATCACACAATATATGGACAGCTAGAAACTTCATATATAAGCTCAAGATGAAGTACAAGTACACATCATAGCCTTCTCACAAGGCTAGTACAAAATTGCCACTTCAACAACCCCACACTTCACGTCAATTCAAAAAGAAAATATACCAAACAATAAGATGAGTTTCAGCCCATTCTAGAGCAACTTATCATCCATATGAACAGGTACTTCTATAGCAGTATAACGGCAATAAAATCAGCCCCTTATATTCTTCTTTGGATGTCAAAATGCTTAACAATTCTTCCTTTTACTTATGTCAAATCAACGAGACATAAATAGCTATAAATAGCAATGCATAAAGAACATATATAGCTGAAATTCAAATCTGGAAATCACACAATATATGGACAGCTAGAAACTTCATATATAAGCTCAAGATGAAGTACAAGTACACATCATAGCCTTCTCACAAGGCTAGTACAAAAGTTCCAACTATCCAAAAGGCCCTAGCTAGGGTAAACACCAAAGCCTAGTTCAACCAAGAATATCCAAGTGAAAGAGTCTCTCCAACACAACCTCCAAGGCAAAACATACTCCAAGGGTTAAACCTTGACCCCTGAACTCCAAGATGCTCCAAGAAACCCTAAAACCTTAACAGAGAGAGAGAGAGAGAATACTAGTACAAGTGGACACTGAGAGAGAGAGGAAGAGCGAGGCTAGTGTGCACTCCTCTCTTATTCACATCTATACACAAGAGTGAATAAGAATAAATGCACAAGTGATATGATCATCTCCAATGTCTTCTTCACAAGACCAAAGCCTAGTCCCAAGAATCAAGCTCCAACAAAAATGTCTCCTCTAAACTTCATAACTCCTCCTAGGGTTCTTGAGGAAACCTTGGAGACTTACTCCAAGAAGCTAAGTACAAAGAAAAGAACAATAATGATGATATGAATGGAAAGACTCTCTCCTTCTTCTATTTATATGAGAGGTAAGGGAGGCAAACAATACTATGTGGGTACAAGCCCTTAGAAGCAACCTACATGAGCCCTTGTAGGCCAACACAAGTGAGACTTCCACTCTAAAGTACATGTGTCATGCTCCAAGCCAATGTCCAGCACAATAATGACTCCAAGGTGATGTAGTTACACGAGAATTGTCCACATCCCTCCATAACGAGCCTCCACAAGCTCCATCTATCCTCTGAAGCAATGTATCAACAAGCCCCTACAAGAACACTATCGAAGCCCCTCGTGTACCCCAACCACCTCCAATCATACAAACAGGAATCCAAGCTACCACATGCCATCTAGGGCTTGAAATCCCCCTCCATACCGCCTACAAGAACACAATCGAAACCCCTAGCATACCTGAGCCATCTCCAATCATACAAACAAGAATCAAAGTTGCCACATGCAAAATGCTCCTCATCGCATGTACGGCATTCTCCAAGCAAGTGGCTCCTCCATGGGGCCCCAATGAAGGGCATCCACCAAATTGCCAAGAGATATCCAACACCTAGAGGAAGAACATCAAGCTAGAAACCATCTACAATCAAGCATCCACTAAGTAAGCTATCTCAACTGTGCAAATCCATCACAAACCATCTATCATGTTGCAATCCATCTTGGACCATCTAGGGGTTAAACATACACCATGTACCCTAAATCACATGAATTACCCAAAACATGGTGTAGTTCCTTGAAAATCTAACACTCACTCGCATGGGGAAGAAATCTAGGAGTTCAACAAGGGTGGATAGGAGTAGAGAGGTTGTGGCAAGGTAGAGCACCAAACCACATTGGAACCACTTGATGTGGAAAATAAAATCCTACACCCACAATCATGAATTGTTATTTACAATATAATTAGTTGTCCTTAAGGTACCTAATTTTAAACTATGATAATAAAAATGTGAACTTTGGGGCTTTGGTCCAAATTTTGGTTATTTTTGTTGTTGTGGGGCTTTATGAAAAGGCAACTTATTTTGGTATGTTGACCAATGGTTCAAGATTTTTACCATGAGGTTATCCTTTTCTTGATTTGTAGATTTTGTATATTCTCCCTCTAGACGGAGAGGATGATTACATCTTTGTAAAACAATAATATTTTCGATTAATCAATGCATGATTCTAAAAGTTTTTCGGGCCTCATCTTCAATCCACCATGGTCTACCTACCTATTAGAAATAGAGATTGTCACATATAGGCTTTAGGATTTCCTTCTACTCCTTCTGTCACATTTATTACGGTTTTTCTCGTTCCTCAAGTCTACCTAGCCATGGGTCTCCACCCCTACCAAACTCCCCTTATATGAACAATTAAATTGGTGTACATCATTGTTCGATGACACAAAGCCCCAATCTAGCATTTTCCATTCCAACTAATACCTCTCAAGGGTGCAAAGTGCAATTGAAACTTAACCATCTAGTGGAACTACTAGAGCATTGGGATCCCACTCCCTGCACAAGCTAGGAGCCCCCTCACCATCAACAAATAGGCCACCCATTACTAAGTGGGCTAAACAATTTCAATCCACTGGAAAGCCCCTCTTGAAAACAAGAAATCTTTTTTAGCCTTGTCTCTAATCCACAACATTTCCCTCTACCACATCTGTCACAAAAGGAAACAACTCTACATTTATTCTAGTTCTAAACTCTACCTAAACATGGATCTCCACCCTTGCCAAACCCCTCCTATATATGATCTACTAAATTGCTCTACAACATTGTTAAAGGACACAAAGCCCCGATCTATCACTGTCCATTCCAACTAGAAGATCTTGAGGGTGGAAATTTTGTCTTGCATTTGGAAGCATAACAACAATGCCATTTTAAGTGATGTCTCCTTAAAGTTGAACATTACTTTTTTTCAAAGAGATGTGATGTGCTTTTTCCTTATGTAGATATGTGTGTAGGTAAGCAACGTGCAATTGAAGCTCAACCATCTGCACTATTGCTAAAGCAATAGCTTTCAACTCGCTACACAAACCAAGAATCCCCACCCAAATAGTGGCAAGCCAAGTGCAAAAAAAACTAGGCAATCTCAAAGCATGCATTCTTCCAGCAAAGCTCTATGATGTGTTGATAAGTGGAGAGGTGCATTGAGCAAGTATTTAACAATGGGGAGACCAAGAGTATAAAATGTTGATAGTTAGCCAATTTCACTAGCATGGGAGGACATCTAGGAGACTATCAAGGGTGGGATGTGGATATAGGCAGAGAGGTTATGGCAAGGTGGGGCACCTAACCAATGAATGTGGAAAATCTTGCACCCACAATCATTAATTCTTATTTGCAATACATGCAATCACCTCTAAGGGGCTTATTTGAAATATGAATATGAAATTGTGAACTTTGGGCTATTGTCCAAATTTTGGTTATTTCTCTTGTTAGGACTTTAAATAGGGTCAGCTTTTTTGTTAGCTTTTGGGGTTACTCCAAAACTGTTTTCACCTAATTAGAAGAGCAGTAGGTCTCCTAGTCCCTTAGTGATGCTTGATGGGCATATGGAAAGTTCAATTTGAGTGGATGCTTGACCTTGGATAGAGTGCTAGCATAGTGCAATAACCTAGGAGATTGTTAACCTGTGTGGCACATTGACTAACCCATTGGGTGCACACAATGGAATCGATTGCTTGATTAGGAGAGGCGCCTACCTATGAGGATTAGCATTAGGTAATTGGATGAGGGCACATTGCCCTATGAGCATGTGACATACACCTAAGGGCATGTGACATACACCTTGGAGGATGTATACATCACTTGAGGATGCTTGGATTGAGAAGCATACTTCATGGAGGTTAGTTGTGGATGCAAACACACATGTTGAAGCAATGGAGCAAGGAACTACCTCAAGACACATGTCAAGGAGCATTGGGCACAAGAGAAACATATGGGACAAAGCTAGAGGAGAAGCACCTTACTTTAGGTCACTTGAAGAACAAACCACCATGTAAGAGGGAGTTTTTGGCTAACAACTTGTTGGATAGCACACCAGCTTGGAGATGAGTGTTGTGCCCAAGGGGCATCATGCTTGCAGGATGCACCACCTTGGAATTGGGTAAACGTCAAAGCCCTAGTGTGACATTTGTCATCATTGTATTGTAGAGCGCTCCATGTGGGGTTGCTTGCTGACTTAGGTCTAGGGTTACTTATGTGGACCTAGTCCATGTTTTATGTTGGCCTTCCTCACCTATTCTATATAAAGGGAGGGAGCCTTTGTTGTTACTCGCTATTTATGTCTTGATTATTCTATCTTTGTAATTGTCTTGGTGAGGCCTCATGGGGAGCAAGATGTAGGGTTTGTGATGTAAACCCTATTGGAGACATGAAGATGATTGCTAATGCAATGGATGAGCTTGGGTCATAGCAATCATGTGATGCAAGAGAAGAAGACCTACAATTTTTTGTGATGTAAACCCTGGAGTGCTAGAATAGAGGATTCTCGAAGCTTGGTGTGATGCTTAGCTTGAAGAAGTGTTGGAGCTTATGTTGATGTACACTTGATGTTCCATTATAACATTGTCTAGAGATCTTGGTGCTTGTGTGATGCAAGAAAAGAAGACCTAGGGTCTGTGGGATGCAAAGCCTGGGATGGACGAAAAGCTTGGAAGGCTAGTGCTAGGATTTGTCTTGGAGCCTTTATACTTGTGTAATGGAAGAAGACCTAGGGTTTGGGTAATGTACAACCTAGAATAAGACATTGGCCCTGGAGGATTGAAGAAGACCGAGAGCTTGTGCGATGCAAGCTTGGAGAATCCCCTATAAGACTTGTGCGATAAAAGTGGGAGATCAAGAGTGGACTAGTTGGTTGATGCTAACTTGTTGTTGAGCCTCTGGAGCTGTTGGAAGTAGCTTGGTGTGATGCCTTGCTAGGTTGTGATTGCTAATTAGGGTTTGTTGTTGATGCCAAATGCCAACTAGGGTTTGGATGAAATTGCAGTGTCCCCAATTGTTATAAACAAATGGGACAATTTGTACCAGCTTGTGATGAGCTGATGGTATGTACTTGTTTCATTATGTTGTAATATGAAGTGTACCTTTGCGGTCCAAATATTATGGATTACATATCTGAAAATCAGACTTAAGTTCCTCATGTTAGTGAGTAGTTTCCATGTTGTTTGGTATGTTGATTTATCATAAGCAGTTAATAGATTTGTTAAGTGATTTATCACTCTAAGAAGGAACTAAAGGGGGGGGATTTAGGGCTGTTATAAATCTGTTATTATAAAGTATTTTCCAGATTTGATTTGTGAATGTGATTGAGCCCTTAGGGCTGTGAATATACTCCCCTTGAAATGCATTGTTTCAGTGTTTGTTTTCTTGGGCTGCCTAGTAATTTTGGTTGGACAAAAGTGAAATATATGCTGTTGTAATTAATATTTCAGATTCAGCCATAAGGCTGAAAAGTTCACAGCAAATATATCCAGGAAAAGTCAGGTAAATGAGATGAAATTTCTGAATCTGTCTTGAGCATGGATTTTTGAAATTTCCACATTTTTCTGATATGTTGAGCCTGCTGACTGGTGGTTCAGGATTTTCAGCACAAGGCTGTCCTCTATCTGTTTGTATATTTTGCATACTCCTCCTCGGTTCTTATGGGGGTTATTATATGTTTTGAAAACGACAGTATTTCTGAACAATTAATACATCATTCTCAAAAAGAGAATCGGGTGTTGGGGAGGTCTTATGACCCTAAAGGAATCACAACCAAAAATTATCAAAATTAGTCTTTATAACAACAGCCAGTGAAAAATGCTCTTAATTTAATCTAATTAGGGTAACCCTGAAAAGTGCAATTACATAGCCCGGTGGCTAGATAAAGTAGTTGTGTGGTCGAGTGCTTTGAGCTTCCTGTAGGAGATTTCTGGCGGATCCTCTAGGCTGGCTGCCTCTGCTGCATGCCTCACTCAATGTCCCTACTGGGTCAGGCACCGTACTCAACGTCAACAGATTTACATTGTTGCCATCCATCAAATGCAAGGAAGTGCCCAGGGGTTCCCCACGAGAGTTTCCTTGAAAACAAAGTGTGATTGCAAAAAAGGGTGATTACTTAAGTTAGAGCCATTTTGCACAGGCTGTTAAATTAACATATGATTTGAAATTTGAATTAAGATTTTCCCATTTAACTACGTTTCTGCTAAGCAATCCTCTTAAATACAAAGTCAACTCCTTCAGAATAACTTCTGCAAAAATGATTGCAAATTCGAGATAATTAATTTAGATGCTCCGTTATTTATTTTAGATAGGTAAAACATATTTGCCAGTTGAAAATGGGCGTTACAATGCAAAGCAAAATAAAAATTGCTTTAAAGCAGAACATGAGTTAGTTTAAGAAAATTCCCAACGACACCATTAAGTAGAAGGTACCGACTTTAACCCGAACAAAGGCTGTGTCAGACAACGTACAGTCAAAACCAGTTTACTTCGACTAACCAGAAATATCAGCGTGTGCGAAACAGCCCTCCGAATGATGAAAGAAGAAAAAAACGCCGCACTAGCAATTAAAGTCAGAACACCAGTGGTCACGAGTTCAAAAACTCCGGTAGTCATCGACTGAACATAGTGACCGGCCATTTTCTCGAAATTGAAAGGTAAACGTATAAACGCCGCGGTATTAGCTGTTAAATAAACCAAAAAAAATTGCTCTGGAATTAAAAACTTACAGGTAACTAACGTCCGTCGCTTTGAGAAGCTCTGCAATTTTACCCGCCTCGGAGAGTATTTTGGAGCTTTTCGTGGTTCGAACCCGCGACACGCCGTCTCCTTCTTCTACTAAGCGCAGCTCCCGAGAATTGGCCCCAAAGCTTATGGGAAGATGAGGCAAAGGCAAATGGACGGCGAACTCTGTATAGCTGGTATTGCAGAGCCTGTGTGTACCCATGTTTCCAGAACCTTCTAGAAGCTTCTCCCCCATAAGCTAGGTTCTCCCTTCGACATTAAAGCATAGAGCCCTCGAGGCACTCCGAAACAATTGTAACATTCGAAGAGAAGAATTGGGCGGGCGAATTTTAAGTGTGAACTTCAGGATTTACAGGGAAGGCGGTGAAAGGTAAAAGCGGATCCGAGGTTCTAGAGCAGCGAGAAGGCGGACTGATAAGGTTAGTCAACTATGCGAACATAAGCCCGTTGGGGGCAATCATTTATGTCCAAAAAGCGCAGAGAAAGTGACTGATTTGTCGTAATTTAGTCTTGATATGGTTATAGGTAGCCTATTTGATTATATGTGTAGCGATCCTGCTATAGACAAACGCCAGAGGGATAATTAGAGTGCTACGTAGGGTTTAGGGTTTAGCACTCCATTGGGTAGCTTATGCGATAAGCTGCTCCATTCGTACTCGAGGAAAATAGCAACTTGCTTTAGAAAATATAAATAAAAATCAACTTCTATTTTAATAGTTTCTTGAATAAGAGCCTTGTCTTAAGATCTTTATTATTCCATTATTGCCTGCCTTAATATAGAAATCAAACTTTATTTGACTTACATCACATCTTTATCATTCTCTCTATGTCACATATAGAAATCAACTTTATTTGACTTAAATTACTTGGGGTCCATATTTTTGAGATATCTTTAGTTTAATTTTATATTTCTCTCAATGTCACACATAGAAATCAACTTTATTTGACTTAAATTACTTGGGGTCCATTTTTTTTTGAGATATCTCTAGTTTAATTTTATATTATTTATAAATAAATTATAAAAAGAAAAGATGTGAGGAAATGATAGTATTTTTAATTTAGTGAAAAAATCATAATCTATATATTCTAATATAGAGTGAGTTAAAAGATAGATGGTTTGCACTTATTATTTGGTGATTTTTCTAGTTAAAATATGGTGAAAATTGTTAAAATTACAGTTTTAGATTGTTGGAATTGCATAATCGGGGTGTCTCATGGGTAATCAAGGTGGTTGAATCCATTTCTGCAGTCAAAAATGCAATTTGAACAATCACAATATTGATTTCAGCAAAAATCATGTCATTGGATTTCAGCAAAATTCATCGGAGAGCCCATAAATAATGGCAATAATTTTCATTTATTGCCAATAATTGGAAAGCATTTTTCCATCTTCTTCTCAAATTTACCTGAAGTTCCACTATGCTCTTCATAGGAACAAACTTTGTTGCTAACTTTCCATATAGTGAAGAAACCAAGAGGACATGGCCATTGCATGAAACGGGGACTTTGGGTCTTGAGGACAAAAATGTCGTCTCTATAAGAAGATTCGACATTAAAGATTTATCACTCATGCTATAAATAAAAAAGAAGATCCATTGACAAAGAAGCAAAGTTGTAGCAGCATTATAATTTTCAATTGTAAGCATATTACATCGGTAGTAACATGGATTGTGTGTTGACAACTCATAAATACATGGGTTGTAATCATTGCTCCCCAACCTTGTGAAGTAGTGCGGAAAACCCTTGCCTTTCCCTTCTATCAATCTAAGATAACATTGTGAATGTTATTGTGTTTTTAGCTCTTAATTTCTACATGATTTCCATTGCCTTTTGCTTTGCACTTACAACCCTTTGTAACCTAGCAAAACCTTTGCCTTTGCTAAAATGGGTTGTGGACAAAAACACACCTTAAAGCATCAACTAACTTGCCCCATTGTACTCTGACTCTCTTTTTATATTTCTTGACTACAATTCTCATGATCTTCTCCAACATTGAAGGGGTTCCTTTTTAAAGTTGTGTGGTAAGAAATTATATGAAAAGTGTTTTATCTTATGGTATTCAATGTTTTCCTAGGAGTTACATTAAGTGGCGCCTTATTCCAGTCCATCCAATTTAAAGAGGAACCCAACTCAATTACTTAGTAACTTGGCAATTAAGTTCCTCCAAATGTTAAAGACCTTAGATATGAAAATACAATCACACGAGATTACATAAGAGATAACAAAAAGCCAATTCACTTTTATTATATTCAAATGATTTTTTCAAGGGAAGAATCAACTTGTGTTCACTTGCCTCTTCAAGGGGGATACCTCCTAATGAGTTAAGCTCAACATAAAATATTCACCACATGCCTCATAAGGAGGACTCCATTCTTATTTATAGAATCATAGTACACTCTAACCTCGTAACTACCTAGTAGACCTTCTTTAATGAGGTCACATTATATTTATTTACTAGAATAGTGGGCCTTATTTAATAATAACAACATAGCAGACCTAGTCCACTTTACATTGAATGACCTCTGATATTACTCTAATGGGCCCTCTAGGCCCCCCATTACACCTCTCGGGAGGGTCATAACACTCCCCCCCCCCCCCCCTTGGGAAAGTGTTACCCTCAATGCTTAATGTGAAGTTGTACAACCATAATTTAGGATCCCATGAGCGGATGTTGGTTGCCATGCTAAAGTATTGCAAAGATTTAGCTACCAATGTAGAATTGTGAGCCACAAGGTTGAGGTAGTCCAACAACCTCCAACTTAAACCTAGGTCCCATGTACATGTGCTCCAATTGATAACCCAACGATGGCACTAAAATTCCTGGAACCACTAAGTATTATGTGGATCGAGATAAGTATACCTAGCCAAAGCAATCAAATCCTCCATAGAACAGGAAAATGATGGAGCTAAGAGGAAGCCTTTTATTATAGAAAAGGCATACTATTGTTGTCATGTCATCGCAAGTTGTTTGTCATAAGAAAGAGAATAGTCATAAAGAAGAATATGGAAGTAGTTGTCATACCAAAAATTACAACTATCCATTTACCAATATGCAAAACCATCCTCGAAACCACACCATGCATATCTTGCATGGTTATATTCTTCAGTGGTGCAAGATGATGTGATATGTTTAACATCCATCTCCTCCAATTTAGCCAAAATCTCCTTCAATTGAGCACAAATCGGGTTAAGAGTACTTTCCATGTTTCAATGTATGGTGGAATTGTTGCAAGGGCAATAATATTGGGGGGAGTAGATGGAACTAGGGCATACAATATATCATATGAAAGCTTGAGAAAGTAGCTTTATAACAGTGTTTATCGTATTGCAATCAGATCTCCCTATCAAAAGTTATGACCTCTACAATGTCTGCGGGCATCACTAGAAACCTTGAAAATTTTACATATTTCAAATGGTCATATCTCCCTCTCTTGGACTTGGGTTTAAGCGAAAAAATTTTAAATTGTGTATTTTTCAAGAGGAATTCAGATCTGCAATTAGATTTACGGAATTCTGCTAGGAAAAAAAACTCTGGAATGGATTTGAGTGTCACAGCCCTCTTTTTTTTCTTTTCAACAAAAAAGTTGCAAACAAGAGGGGGGGAAAACTTCCAATTTTGTGGCCCAGGAAAGTGGCTCTAACAACAATTGTTAAATTCCTTAGATATGAAAATACAATCGCACAAAAGATAACGAAAAACCTTCGCTTTTATTATATTCGAATGATTATTTTAAGGGAGGAATCAACTTCTATTCAATTGCCTCTTTGAGGGGGCTACCTGCTAATGACCTAAGCTCAACATATAATATTCTACACACACCTCATAAGGAGGACTCCACTCTTATTTATAAAATCACAATACATTCTAACCTCCTAACTACCTAGTGGAGCTTCTTTAATGAGGTCCCATTGCATTTATTTACTAACACAATGGACCTAGTCCACTTTACATTGAATGGCCTCCACTATTAATCTAGTCGGCCCTTCAGACCCTCGATTACACTCCTAGGGAGGATCATAACACCAGATTTGTCCGTATTCAAGTTTGTCATTGTGAAGTAAGTGAGGTTTCTCTTCTCCAACTCTAGGAAATTGTATTCTAGTTTCTATTCTCTGAAAGAATTCATTGTTAGTTTGATATTTATGAAATGGGTTATCTTCTTTAGGTCTCGATGCCTAATTTCAAAATAACCGTCACAATTTTACTGAAGAAATGTGACGGATATTTTGAAATTCTGATCGTATTTGACATGCAAATGTACCCGTCAAATTTCATCCCTATTCACATGCATTATTGACTATTGTTTATTAAAACAAAAAATTGTTTTCATTTCGACACATGATGTTTTGATTTTGATGTGATTAGTTTTATATATTTTTATTATTTTAATATTCTTAGGAAAAGAATTATTGATTGATATGACAAATTTTATTATAAAAGAATTTGTTATGATAATTTGACAATTATTTTGTCAATTTGTATATTTAATTTATAGTTTATTTACTTTCTCAATTTTTATATTTTATGAAGACTAATCATTTTATAACACATTCTGAATTTAAATGACACATTTTGAATTTCTATAAATCTATAATATAATAAAAAATCTATATAAAATTATCTAAATTTTATTTTTTATTAATTAAATTAGTCAACATATTGTGTGGTCCTAAAGTCACGTAAATTCTATGTTTCTTTTAATTAAGTTATTCAATTTATTGTGTGGTTCTAGTAAGAATATTATGATTTAAAATGGTTATCATTCTAACTTTTCTAAAAACAATGTTAATCGTGACTTTGAAATTATTTAAAAATTAACATCTTATCTAGTTGTCTAAAACCAATCAAAAAGCCAGATGGTTATCTATTTCGTTCAAAACCAACATAACACACACTAAAAAATAAAATAGATTATTCCTAGAATTTAAAAGGATTATCGCGATGTTATTTTATTTAAAACACTAATACATTTGCCTTGTTACGCCGTAAGGCATTTCAACAAGTGGGAGTCGACTCCCCGAATTTGTTTTTTTATTCATTTTCAGTCGTTAGATGGGTTGTCTGACGATTGCAAATAAATGGTCCGTCCATTCTGGACGGACTTGAAAAATAATCTGAGTGTTTAAGGGTTCGATTCTAGGGTTATTCTCCTCGTTGCAATATACAGAACAGTGAGGCGGTTCATTATTCTTGCACAACCTGTCCGGATTTCAGAAAGGGAAGCTGCAGGCATGGGGATGCATGTGAATTTGCTCACGGGCTCTTCGAATGTTGGTTTCCTTCGACTCGGTATCAGACCCAGCCTCGCAAAGACGGGCACAATTGTTGTTGCAGGGTTTGTTTCTTCGCTCAGACGCCTGAGCTACTGCGTGTTTTATCGGGAGGCTCAGTTGGTTCGAGGAATGGATTTCAGTCCAAGAATAACTAGGATTCGAACCTCCGTCACGTTGTTTCTTTCAACGGGGTGCTTGCTGATCCTGGTTATGATGGCGAGGGTTCGAGTCCCATGAACCATTTCGGCAATGGAGGAGGTTATTATGATGGTCCCCAGACCGAGGGTCCAATCTTTCTTGCACATCGCAGTTTCAAAACTCGTCGATCATGCGTATTCGTCGCCTCCTCTGTCAGCACCGCTTTTTCCCTTTGGTTCATCGCGTGACTCTTAACCCCATTAGACTTTTACAAGGTTTCGAACTCTTCGCTTGTTACTGCTTCCAGCCAGCCCTTACTTCGCAAATCTTTCAATTTCGTCAATATGGATGCCTCATCGGTTTCAGCAAGTCCTGTAGTCCATCCATCGGTTTCGACAAGTCCTGTAGTCCATCCACCATATAGCCTTCAGAGTCCCCGTCGCCATAATTCCATATCAATTCCACCGTTCCATGATTGCAGAGGCCTGTAAAGTCCTGTATCCCCAATAGCTCTTCTCAATCTCCATCCAACGGAGTCTCAGATCTGATAAGCTCCCTGTAGAGCTCGGTGTTAAATGGTGGGGTCCTCGACTGCAACAGCCCCTTCTGGACCTCAACAGTGGCTCCAAGGGCTGACCCCGCGCTTCGAACCTGTGACATTGCTCTTACATTTATTCTTTTACATTGATGTATGGCAGGCCCTCTAACAGGTAAACTTAATCTTCTATTCTTTTACAAGTGTTTATAACAGGTAAACTTAATCTTCCTTTCCTTTACAAGTGTCTCTTTCTCTGTAAAGCATTTCAGGGTTTTAATATCACTACTTGTTTCTTTATCCATCACGGAGGATAAACATGTTAGTTTACTTCATACTTGGGACTATGAAGGGAAATTATATTCCGGACTGTTTTCTTAAGAAGGGAAACCGCTGCACAGAGGTAGCGCACCCATAAATTATATGATAGTGTTTATTGTGGTTAATCTATTATATATGGTAGTTTCGCTCTCCTCTAATTCGCGGAGATGGGGCATAGTCCTTAGCTGTCTCTTTGGTTTTGTTTCTAAGCTTATTTAGCCAATGAGAGGGTGTATCCCTTTAGGTTGTTGTAGGGGACATATAATCTTGTAACGATATTCAAAGAAAAGAGGGCACAACCCCTGTGCATTGCTTCATTCGAATAGATGCTCATGTGTCTCGCTTCCAATACCTTCACTATTTTTTTTTGTCTGCAAATGTTCCCATGGGAGAACAATGCCTTGTCCTTATATTGAGATATGTGTTAAAAGGCCAATAGGAAGGGCTTGGCCTTGAGCCACTTGCCTATGCCTAAGTAGTTACATATATGTCAAATGCAAAAGAGATTATCACGCATTGACCTTTCCTCAGATTTATATTTAAAACTTGTTGTCAAGGGTGTAACCGCACTCGTTCATTACTAAGTAACTTAATATTTAATTTGCCAGAGAGGTTGTAGTCCCTAGCCACTCCTTATTTATCTTTGCGCAACCTTCAGCCACAACTGAAGTGTAGTTTAGCTTTTAAAATGGACAGGACTCTACGACCCTTCTTATTGTTGTTAATTGAAATAACATTAAAGATGTTATAGATATAGGCTAAGCTAGGAAGGCATAGCCCTTAGATTTTCTCAATCGTATGGTTAAATATGAATATAGTTATTATTTTATGCTTGGGCAAGTCCAGGCAAGTGCATTTTTAAGCCCGATACTTTGTATCTTCAGGATAAAGAAACAAGTATGAAGTAAACTAACATGTTTTGAATAATGCTTTTTGGATAGAGACGAAAGGGTTTTGAGTTCATTTCGAAGGATGCATCCAGTGCGGATTATTTCGATGTATGCACCCAGTGTGGATTATTGTATTTCCACATCTTTCCTCACTTTCCTTCACAAAAAGAAAGGACTGGAAATGTTATAATATATAAATTACTTGTATCCTTCACATAATCTTTTTGAAAACACTTATAATATATAAATTACTTTATAATAAACAATTAAGGAGCAATATTTTATTTTATTTAAATGGTAATCTAATTTTGAATGTTTTAGGAAGTACATGTCATGATGTTTGAATACCTCTGAATGGTCACTGCATGAAATCCGATGTTTGAATACCTTCAAATGTTCACTGCATGAAATCCAATAATAGTATGAGCCTCCCTCCATAAATTAGGTTATCCGTTTTCCATGATTTGCTTTATATTTTTAATTCTAAAAATTCTCAGTGATCTGAATATTAAGACAACCATGTGAGCGATGGAGCATTAAGTAATCTCAAATATGAATATAGTGAGTTATTTGTATACAATGAGCTATCTGAAATCTAACTACAGTGTGACATGAAAACTGAATACAGAGTGCAATTTGAAATATGGTGTGTGAAATATGGTTAATTTCTCTTTATTTTTTTATATAGTTTACAGATCTTATTTTATTCAAGCAGTTTTATATAAGCTGTAAGATTCGAATAAAACAATTTCACTCATGTTATTTAGCACTCATGATATTTAGCAAAAAAGTAAAAATAAACACCTATCATTTCATGGAGAACTACTGATATTTATTTAATCTTGTATGAATATGTTGATATTTAGCAAATAATGTTAAATACAAACATGTCCTGATTGTGAGAAGAAATTTAGATACTTATTTCTAGTAGTGTATAATAATGGAATTTAAGGATATTGGAGAGTATCAATGGCCATCTAGGATTTTACGTCCTTGATGTTCTGTTTGATCAGTTTTAACTCCTCACCTGCATTCACCAGTGTAGATTCAACGTGCAGGTTGTTTTTGTGGCGACATTAAAAACCATCTAACCAAATCCCAATGGCAATCCAACAAATTTGTGCATGTTGTTTTTGTGGCAACAGTAAAAACCATCTGACCAAATCCCAATGGCAATCCAACAAATTTGGTCCCTGCGCAATATGAAAAAACATGACGAGGTTTGGGTACACTATTGTGTGTACAATTTGATTTACGAAAGCAATCCATGGCAAACATTACAATCTCAACGCACAGTTTATTTTTCCAAAACTTTGAGATCCAAAACCTAATTATCCAAAATATAAATGCTTTAACACAGGTTTGTCATGACAGCAATATGTCTAGACGATTAACTTAGAGTAGGCTAAGTTATGTTAAAATGACATCTTGTAGCATGGGATCTTTCTTTTTACTCCTATCTATTTTCCCATCCGATATAATAATGTATGCCTATATGCCTATATGTATTTCTACTTCATTTTAATACTCTACTCAAATGAATATATTGAATGTTTATCCTTTGTTTATCTATTTTCCCAACTTATGTAATAATGTATGCCTATATGCATTTCTTCTTCATTTTAATACTTTGTTCAAATGAATATATTTTGTTTATCTATTTTCCCAACCGCTATAATAATGTATGCATATATGTATTTCCGCTTCATTTTAATACTCTGCTCAAATGAATATATTGAATGTTTATCCTTTGTTCATCACCAAGCCAATCTTCTTTTGATAAGACACACAACGACAACCAAATGGAAGAACGCACACAAATTCTTGAAAGGCTTTCATTGTCAGTTATCAAATTTGCGGACCGCAAATGAGAAAACACGACAGGGAAAGATCTATGAGATTTGGTATCCTCTCAGTCCATCTCAACGTCAAAAGGTTCTTCTACGTATATATCTACAAAGAGCAACTTCCAGTAAAGGGCTAAGAGTAGTGTTGTATTGACCGAAAACCAAACGAGCATGGAAGGCAAAAGACCCACCACAAATTTGTCAGAAGAGATTGCCATAAGCTCAACATAGATCAAAGAGGATATTGCCATAAGCTCAACATAGATCAAAGCTATAGCATGCTTTGATCACTACTTTTCGTTAAATAATCATATTTTCCCAAAAATACACGACAATCTGTGCAATGCATGTATCATCATATTGGCAGACCATGTATTCATCTCCCCACCACTCCTAGCAAGGATTATAGAGTAAACTAATCGTGTAGCAAAATGAATCTCTTTTTTACCATAATAATATTTCCACATGCACAATGTCGATAATGTAATCGCCACTAATGTGAATAATCTAATGTTTTGAGAATATTGTATCAACTCTCATGTTTTAGCTTTTGGTTTGTGGTTCTCTTTCCAATAGTCTATTTTTCCTCCTTTATTTCCCTCCTTCCTCTTCAATACTGCATTCAAAACATAAATAGTGATTTGCTTACACGCAGATTTGGCGTGAGGTTTCATTGATGGAACATATACATGGTGCAAGACATTAGCTTGCAGGGCTCCTTTGTGGCTTGGGCTTGGTCTTTGACCTGAGGCATAGTTCAATGCGATGTGGGCTTGGCTTTGGTCTTGGCGATGTAGCTCGAGAGGTGGCCAGATTGTAGTAGAGAACAAAATATATTGTTCAAGTCTTGGCAATGCATTTGGACGGGTATAACTTGGATCTTGACTTGAAGATCGGTCATGATCGTAATTTATTAGCATGAATTTTAAAATGTTATTAAAGTTTAACACAATTTCCCTATCCTACAATTGGAAAGAGGTAGTCCATAGATTCTCAACATTGATCCCCCTTCAATGTAAATATCTTTTGCACCTATGACTTAAATTTTGCACCTACTATTTCAATGTGGATTGGGGTACTCACATCAATACTAAACATGCTCCCATCGCATCCCTTCAATCCACATTCTATGTTACGGATCTCTTTGCATCATTTGCAATACGACGTTCTTTTATTACACCCCAAGGTGCAATTGCTAGTTAAAAGGATTTTTCGTCGACCATAAATGGATTACAACTTACTTTTTGTATGGATTGAAGACCAAGATCTCTTTTCTAATCTTCACAAATGCAACATTCTATATATTACCTAGCTTTTAGATGCACTCACTCAAGTTCTTTATCAAACACAATCCTCATATCCACACGAGATACTCTGAGTCATAGCTACTAAATTCACTATACAAAAGAAGTAGGGAAAAAGCATCATTGATGATGATCTCACTTGTTTATTTACATGCTCACATTTCCATTTTAATATCATATTTATTAGAAGGCCAATATAAAGTATCAAATTTACTATCAGGATCCATCACAACTGCATTAGCATATGAAGCTATTGCATCTATCACAATTGATAATGCGCCCAGTCGGTGGTATAAACAACTGTGGAACTACCATATTTCTGTGAAGATTAAAATATTTATTTGCCTTGCATGTAATAACAAACTCTTGACAGGTGATCGATGCAGAATGCATGGAGGTATTGGGCCAAGTGTTTGTTTCTTATGTCTGGGGGCAGAAGAATCTGTGGTACATCTATTCACCCGATGTCCTTTCGCTTTACAAATATGGGATGAAATTTATGCTAAATATGTTTTTTCGGGTTCATGGTCGGGCGATGCATTACAGGCATGTCTAGTGAATTGGTACAAACTTCACACCTACAACTATACCTTACCATTATACTTCCTTTGGGGTCTGTGGCGCCTCAGGAATTCTATTTTGTTCAAGGAACATCATTACACTCTATGCGGGGCGATTAATTTCATCATTCCATATGTGAGTAATTTCTATGCTTTTACTCCTTCTATTCACACTAATCTCAGTGTGATTCCAATTATGGATTATTTAACCCCTATGGGTTTTTTCGATAGTGCGGCTCAACTTGGTATATGTGGAGCAGGTGCAATCCTGATTTCGAATCATCATCAACATTGGGAATTGTCTTTTGGGTGTGGGGTTGGGAGTAATACCAGAGCATAATTACTATCACTTTGGGGTCTCTTTTTATTGGTAATCCGCTATGGGATTAACAAGATTCATATATATGGTGATTCTAGTGCTACCATTCAGTGGATCATGGGGAAACACAGGCTATAAGTACCCAATTTGAATTTTTGGAAATATAGAACTCTAGTATAACTTAACTCTTTTCTGATATAAAATTCTCCCACGTGAGCAGGAATTTCAATTAGTATACAGACTCCTTATCTAAGAAGGGACTTACTAAGGTGGAGGGATGGGCACACATTATCAAATATCAAGACAAGCAGGTCATTGAAGAGTCAAAACTTCGCATCTACTAAGCGGGCTTATACTTTTTTGTATATTTTTTGCCTATATATATAACACTATACATTTCATATATTTTGTAAGCCATATAAGATTACTAGTGTAGAAAGATAGAAGGTAGAAGAAAAATAAAACAATTTATGTACAAGGTTTTGTTGAGATCCATTATAGATCTGTGGAAGAAGAAATAGTTATATGATATTTACTGGTCCTAAATGGATGATGTAACATAAAACATGGTTGTCCGAAAGGACTAGATCAAATGTGCAATTTCTTTGATTCATAAATGAATAACAAGAAGCTCTTTTTCTCCTGGAAAAAAAATTACTCAGGGGTGTTCTTCATTTTAAAGTTATTTAACTTTTAAAGCTTTGCACTAGTGAGTAATGATATAAGAGTAATATAACATTCAACACTTGTAGATACATGTTTAGATTGGCAAGATATGTGTCTAAAAGATTTCAAATTTGAGTTTCTTTATGGCCATTGTTCCCAAGTTATCATGAAATTGTGTGTTTTTGTTGTGAATGCTCTTAAATTATCATCGTGAAGGAATTAAATATATATATTTATATAATATAATGATTTAAAAGTTTAAGCAGTTAGTTCAATCGATTGCTGTCCACATTGTTAGGTAACATGTGCTTGGTTCAAATCCTCCTCGTCTATGCATAATATTATATGTTGATGGGTGTAATGAGAATGCCATCCACGAATGTGATGATGCATCTTTCGGTTTCCCCACGAAGTTGTGTGCGTGTGTGTGAGTGAGCACGCGTGTTTTCCCGAGGATTAACCTCACGGAAACCCCTCTGAGTACTTTCCATGATTCATGGAAGGTAAATAAGGTAATCCATCAACATTTATTACAAAGCCTAACTCCAAGGGGATCAAGAGAGTTAAGCTTGTGACCTCCCCAACTTTAGGGGGGAGATCTCACGTCTCATGGCCGCTTGAGATAACCCTCCAGGACACACACACACACACACACACGTGCGCACGAACGCACACACAACAAATCTTGGGGGTTAGCTCTAGTTATTATCATGTTGTTGGGTTTTTGGCTAGTTCCATGTTAGTAGGTCCCTGGTTTGAATCCCCTTAAGTTAGGTGCACTAGTCTACACCAATAGATTCATCAGGGATGTCATTCATAAGAGATCTCACATGTCGCTCATGATCACTTGAGCTAACCCTCGAGGCTATGTGTGTGTGTAGCGATGAACTTGATTGCTTTATAACGTGTGTGTAGTGATGAACTTGATTGCTTTATAATTAATGTTTAGCATTTTAATGTCATGGTTTCTTTATTCGATTACCGCTAATACTTTGTAACTTGATTTTTTGTGCAATATGGAATCACTAATCTCTCTCTCTCTCTCTGTGCACCTCCCCTCCCCCCAACCCACACCACACACACATATATATGCATCTACACACATACATACATGTGTGCGTGCGCGCACACACACACATGCCCAAAAGGGTTGGATCCATTGGTGAGGAGAAATGATTTTTTCACTGGTGGGCAAGGTCCAATTACATTGAGGGATTTTTCTAGAGCCATGGGGACACCTTGAGGTTAGAGGTTGAACATGTGGTTGCACCTAGAGAGGTTATATTAAATGGTCTTGTGACCTTTACACACATAAGTGGATTAGAGCCCACTCTATATTCACATAGATGACTTGATTGCTCGAGAATTAGTGTTTAGTGTTTTGAATGTCATGGTTACTTGGTTCTATTACTTTCAATGCTTTGTAACTTAGTTTTTTTTGCAATCTCAAATCACTAATGTGTGTGTGTATTGATGGCGAACGAAGAGGTTTTCACAAGTGGGCAAAGTTCAACTTTAGAGAGTGTTTTTCCTAGAGCCATGGGGATACCTCGAGATAGTGGTCAAACATGTGGTTGCACCTAAACATATTGTATTAAATAGTCTTGTGACCCATGCACACATAAGTGGATCAAAGTCCACACTCATGTCTTCAAATTTAAAAATTCTTGGATCCTAGTAGTTGGCAAATTTGGGAGGACATGGATAGTAATGTATCATATATTCATCCTACTTTGGCCTTTAAAATATTCACACCAGTGGATGATGATATAAGAGAGTGATATAGAATTTAGCATTTGTAGATACATTTAGATTGGTAAGAAATGTGTTTAAAATATTCCAAATTGTCTTTCTTTGTGGCCATTGCTCCCAAGTTATTATGAAATGAGTATTTGTTATGTGAGTGCTCTTAACTTATCATTGTGAAGGAACTAAATAAATAAATTATACAATATAGAGATGTAAAAGTCCAGGGAGTTAGTTTAATCAAGTGTCATCAACATTATTTTGTACTTGGCTAGTTCTCTACCAACAAATGCCTAGTTCAAATCCTTCTAAACAAGGCATCTTATTCTACATCGATGATTTTACTAGGAATGCCATCCACGGATGTGGGAAACCATCCTTTAGGTTTTCCATGAGTTTTTTCTTGGAATATATATATATATATATATATATATATATATATAAGGGGTTAGCTTTGGCTATTGCCATGTTGGGCATTTGGCTAGTTAGCAAGTCCCTAGTTTGAATCGCCTTAGGTGAGGTGCACTAGTATACGCCAATACACACACACATACATGCCCCCCAACACACACGTGTATTTATTTATGTAGATGTGTGTGTGTGTGTGTATGTGTACATAGATACATACATATATAAATTCACACACACACATGTCCAAAGGAGTGAGATCTATTGGTGAGAAGCCTAAAGTTTTTCACCATTGGGTAGGGTTCAATTCCCGTGAGGACTTCCCCTAGAGCCTCAAGACACCTTGAGGTAGTGATCGAACATGTGGTTTCACCTAGAGAGATTATATTAAATGGTCTTGTGACCTATGCACAGATAAGTGGATCAAAGCCAACCCTATATGCACAATGGTGAACTCGAATGCTTCAGAGCTAGTGTTTAGTATTTTGAATGTCATGGTTACTTGATTCTATTATTTCTAATACCTTGTAACTTGATTTTTTTTGCAATTTTAAATCATTAATATGTGTGTGTGTGTCTATTTATCCATTGGTGAGGAACAAGGAGTTTTTCACAACTATGAAAGTTTCAACTCATGTGAGGGGTTTTCCTAGAGCCATGGGAACACTTTGAGTTAGTGGTCAAACACGTGGTTTCACCTAGAGAGATTATATTAAATAATCTCGTGAGATGCGCACACATAAGCTGATACAAGCCCACTCTCATGTCTTCAATTAAAAAAAAATGTTGGATTCCAATAACTAGCAAATTTGGGAGGACGGGTAATGTCCTACTTTCTATTAGAGTTGTTTTTAGGGCATTTAGATTTATTGTTGGTATGTTAAAACTACGATTAGAAGATTGTATCTAGGGTTTTGAGAGAGGTCAATATCCTTTTTCCAGGAACTAGGAAATGCTAGTATTAGCATTTACATATTGTAGTTTTTTATAAATTAATGAAATTACAATTTTTTCGCAAAAAAAGAATAAGATGTGTGTGTGTGTGTGTGTTGACCAAGCTAAGAAAACCAAAGAATTATGTTGAATAAAATGAACAATACGAATTGTTTTTATCTAACTAAATAATTGTTATATTCATTGTATTGTCGATACAATCCATACATGGTATGGTATACACATTCATTTTGTTACACATGAAATTTTCCATGTTGGAGAGACGATTGAGTGGAATAAAGCAGCCGATTGTTGATCCACAGTATATATCATTTGTCACAAGGGTTTGAATCCCTATTTCTTTTTTGAGTCACTATTGATCCTAAAATCGAATAACTCATCATCTTTCCATAGAACAAAAAAAGACCCATTAACCTAGAGACTTTTTTTGTTGTTCTTAACATGCAAGGTTACATCCTAGATCATTCGATATAGATTTGTTTGACCAATTTCTTCTCGAAGTTGTCACGTCCCCTCCCATCAGTCCAACTCAAGGAAGTGAACATTACATAAAAAATGGGCTTCTAACCCCATGATCATTTTTCATTTGTATAACAAGTAAAAATGAATGTGCAGATGTATAATTCAAATAAACACAGCGGAAGAAAAATCTCCGACACACACATCTAGCATGCACAAACAAGCATAATGATCACAACCAACATTCATAAACACAATATATAAGTGTTCATTCCATTCAACACTTGAGTAACTAATGAATTAAAGCACAACAAAGGTTTCCTTGAATACTTATCTTGAAACGATGATGGCCCGAGCAACTGGCTATGCAACTACAATGTCCCACCCAACCATAGACCAGTTGTGCTCATCATTCTCTCAACACAATTGCCATCCCCTAGCTAGGCATGATTTCCAGAAGGAATGGGAACAACAACTAACATGTAGCCAAGTAATACTTCACAATTCAACCAAGCTAATCCACATTTGGGTTTATCAAGCTACTAGGGCAATAGAAAGTAATGAATTGCTAAGCTAGTGAGCTCAACCACATAGCTATTGGCACCTCTACAAGATCTAGCTATCTTGGCACCCACAATACCTACATACCCAACACAAGGAAGTATTCCCTTCACTGCTACACAGTCCCTCAGGCCATACCTTCCAATCTAGTGCTCTTCGGGGTGTGCATAGAAAAATAACCAACACCCTTTTCATATTTGGTGAGGTTACACTCTTCACCAGGTTTATCAAGCCAATTCTAATCCTCTTCTACTCTTGGTTTCTTAAACACAGTTCAATCCAAAACAGGGATGCACACAACAGCAAGGCACAAATATTGGGCATGGGAAAACGTTTTAACTATGGGAGGACCAAAACAAGATTCACACGGGTTCTTCCAATTTGTGGCACGCCAAAAACGTCTTTGGAGATGGGAAAATCGACCACAAGGAAGAAACAATTTCTCCCATAGGTGTATAGGCGTTTAAATGGAAAAAACGACCTCCCAGGACCCCCAAATTGTGATTCTCTTCCTCCCAGCCATTCTTCCACCCAAAAATGACCTCCCAGCTAAGGAAAATGAAGGAAACCACAACAAAAACATGGAGAAAAACGCCCAGGAAGGTTAGACTGCATGAGAGGGTGTTAGTTTTTCAGCATTTACTTCAATCTGATCTAGGATCTTAACTGAGAAAACAACATGTACAACATATCTATAGCATATCAATCATGGACACAATAATGCAAGCACACAAGAGACACAGAGTTTACTTGGGGAAAACCATAAAGGTGAAAAACCCCAATAACTTCCTCAGAGATAGATAGAGAAATGATACAACCCAAGCATAAGAGACAGACATCTCCTAGCAGCAGCTTCTCCTCCTCCATAAGTGCGCCACTCTCCAAAGAGTGTGTGTGAGAATAGAATGATCAAATAGAGTGCCTCCCGCACTCTATTTATACTTGACTTGACTTGCCTAATAACCTTTACTAGGTCAGCCTTAACTTAACCACATAACATAAAGTTGATTGGGCCGACACCCAATAGGGTGGTCTAATAACCCTTTGACCCACATGGCCGACCCCCAATAGGGTGGTCTAATAACCCTTCGACCCACATGACTTATACAGGGCCGACCCCAACAAGGTGGTCTAATAACCCATCAAGTATAAGTTAAGACACTTACATATAAATGACGACACTTCCGTATAGAGGAATAATAACATCTCTATAGGAATACAAACACTTCCGTATAGAGGAATAATACCATATCTATAGGAGTACAATATACATATATGAAATACATTCCGAAGTTACATATACATCAACACTACCTCTTAACTAGGAAGGTATTTCTCGACACAGGTCTTCTAGCACAAGTCTTCTTCTGTGGATCATCGTCACTGGATAATCGTCATCGAGTCATCGTCATCGTCACTGCTGCTGCTATCTCAATCAATCTCTGAAACTACTCGTCATAGGAAGTTCTACAGAGCCAGTCCTTTTTCATACTGGATGTAGACCCACCACTTGCATGTCTTCATCATCACTGGCCATACTATGGAATACTCAGGACTGATTACGTGCCTCAACAAAACCTCGAAAGAGCATCCCAGGACTGATTACGAGCACACTGCTCAACCTATCGGATCTCCTAGTATCTTTTACATGTTGACCTTCACAAAACCTACTTAGAGCATCCTAGGATGTTATGAGCAAACCGCTCTACCTGTATGGATATCGATAGAGCATCCTAGGCTGTTACGAGCACACCGCTCTACCTGTCCGGATTTTAAAGGATCTTTTCTATGTGAACTTTCACAAAACCTACTTAGAGCATCCCAGGATGTTACGAGCAAACCGCTCTACCTGTCTGGATCTCGATAGAGCATCCCAGGATATTACGAGCACACCGCTCTACCTGTTCGGATTTTAAAGGATCTTTTCTATGCAAAACTGTAGCAAAACCTACTCAAAGCATCCTAGGATGTTACGAGCACACCGCTCTACATGTCTGGATCTCGATAGAGCAACCCAGGCTGTTACGAGCACACCGCTCTACCTATCCAGTTTTTAAAGGAACTTTTCTATGCTACCTGCACAACCTGTCCACGGCCACAGAGTATCAAACCGATACTCACCATACATCATCATAATGTACATCATCACATGATCAACCTGATCATCATAGCATCAACCTGATGCATATCATCTGGAGCAACATCCTGAAGCTCATCATCTATGATCATCCTGATCATCATAGCATCAACCTGATGCATACATAGTATGCGCTTGATACATATCATCATACATGATCTACCTGATCATACAATGTATCCACCTGATACATATACAAATACATGATCCACCTGATCATACCTAATACATATCAACATTCATGATCTACCTGATCATACAATGTATCCACCTGATACATCTATAGATACATACACATGATCCAACTGATCATATCCAACATCCAACATGATGCGTACATACATATACATATAAATGATCCGACTGATCATATCCAACATCCAACATGATGCGTAAATACATATACATATAAATGATCCAACTGATCATACCCAGCATCCAACATGATGCGTACATACATATACATATAAATGATCCAACTGATCATATCCAGCATCCAACATGATGCATATATAGAGTAGTAACTGGAGCATCATCATGATGCTCATCATCCAACGCTTATATCCACAGCCATGGAAGGATCCTCCTCTCACCATGCTCGGAATGGCTTCAGCAAATGTCTTTATCACTTCTTCCTCGAAGTGTCGTCGATCTGAAGGACACCAAGCCTCTCTCTGAAGTACTCGAACTTCACTCTGGCTAGTGGCTTCGTCAACACATCTACAATCTGCTCATCTGTCGCAACATACAGGAGCTTCCTTGCTCCTCTCTGCACGATATCCCTGATATAGTGATATTTGATCTCTATGTGTTTCGACCTGTCGTGGAACACTGGGTTCTCAGACAGCTTCACACAACTCTGGTTGTCACAAAAGATACTAGTAGCCTCCAATGGGAGATCAAATAACTCAGACAGTAGCTTCCAGAGCCATATTGCCTCACAACTAGCTGAACATGCTGCAACATACTCTGCTTCGGCTGTACTCAGTGCTACGCAGGACTGCTTCCTACTAAACCAAGAGATCACACCTGATCCCATGCTGAAGCAACACCCAAATGTGCTCTTCCTATCTGCAGCACTGCCTGCCCAATCTAAATCAACATAACCCTCCAGGTTAAACTTTTGATTCGCATCATAATTGATCCCATAATCAACTGTACCCTTCATATACCTTAGAATATGCTTTACAGCAACCAGGTGAACACCTCTCGGATCCGTCAGGAACTGGCTCAATGTGTTCACCGCAAAGCAAATATCTGGTCTTGTGTTTGTCAGGTACATTAAGGACCCAATCATCTGACGACACACAGTGACATCAACCGGATTAGATGAAGCATCACACAGAAGCTTCAGGTTCGATGCCATAGGTGTGGCCATGGCCTTGCAGTCCATCATCCCGAACCTCTTCAGGATCTCTACTACAAACTTCCCTTGTCCGAGGAAGATTCCATCTGCACTCTGCCACACTTCCATGCCTAGAAAGTAGTGCATCATCCCCAAGTTCTTCATCTCAAACTCGGCAGCAAGCTTCCGCTGCGTGTCAGCAATCAATCTATCCTCACCTGTAACAAACAGGTTATTCATATACAAAAGTAGTACCACTAGATTGCCTTCCTCAACCTTGTAGTAAAGGTTGGAATCCGCTTTACTCTTGGTAAAGCCCAAACTGTATAGAAATCCATCTATCCTGCCATACCAGGTCCTGGCTGCCTGTTTCAAACCATACAGGGATTTCTTCAGTTTGCACACATGTGACTCTTGGTCATGTGTCTCAAACCCGAGTGGCTTCTCCACATACACTTCCTCTTCGACTACACCATTTAAGAAAGCTGTCTTGACATCTATCTGGTGTATCTTCCATTTCATCACTGCAGCCAGAGAAAGTACTGATCTGATGGAAGGGTGCCTGGCTATAGGTGTAGAAGTCTCTTCATACTCAATCCCTTTTTCTAGGAGAAGCCACGAGCTACAAACCTCATTTTGTATTTCTCCATGCTACCATCTGCAGCATGCTTGATCTTATAGATTCATTTGGAAGTCACAGTAGACTTTCCTTCAGGTCTTGGGACTGCATCCCAAACATCATTCTTCATGATCGACTGATCATGGCATTCTTCCATTACTTCATCCCAGATCCCGGGAACTTCAATATCTTCAATATCTTCAATAGATATCTTTGTTGCTAGAACAAATGTTGTAGTCCTTCTTTTGTAGGTGAAGGTATACGATCTTTCCTACAAAACAAGTTAAATTGCATGATTAGAAACATCTCATAGTTTTCAGAACAAATTCTTACACATAAAGAAATATGTCATACAATCATGCAATTATTTTAGCCAATGCTTCAATACAACATTCATCCAATCCTGTAACTTTCTAGATGGCTTCCAATCTCTACCAGAACATTGTTAAGAGTTTGCACTACTCCCAACATGTCAACAAAGAGGTTTCATTCTAGATAAGTAGCAATGGAATGTTGTACAGTGCCATAGGCCACTTACCCATCACATGCATATTAGTAGTATACTGTTCATTAATGCAATTATTCTAATATGCATAATACACAACCTAAGTCTAGGAACATAAGCATATACATTATTGAACAACATTATTTAAACAAACAAATATGTAATAAATGACAATTCAAATACTTATCTTTGTTTGGTTGTTGGGTGGACTCCCTCCGAATCTTTGCAACTCCATTCTGATGTGGATTGTGAGAAGTGGTCGACTCCCTATGAATATCTGCATCCTTGCAGAAACTACTGGAGTGTGCTCCCTCTTGATCTTTGCTTCCTAGATTACCTGTCCTTGAACTTATATCCATCCTCGATCACTATGCATGCTTACAAGTATCATTATTGTGATATCCTCGAGATCTCATACATAATCATACATTTATTAGTATATTCTCAATACTATCATAACACAATAATCTTAAGCATGTATAGTTATGATCATTTCAAACAGAAATAATAAGCATTAGTATTCAAGGACTCTTATGGTTAGTCATATCATCAATAAAGGTAAGAGACATAATATGCATAAACCCATGATTACTAACTTCAATGAATAATCATTATCAATCATGCCATGTATACTTATATAAGAGATCCTAACACAAGGTAGGATTCTAACTTGATATAGGAAAAACATACCTGGATTAGCATGCAAGCTAGTTATGTCTAACATACCCGCATAATGTCTTCTTGTTCTCTTCAATGACTTGTGCTAGTAACCTGCATATCTCATAGGTTAACTATTATAGAACCAAGTTATACATACCTCGTAAGTAGATCTTCTATGTGATCCATGGCAATGGATGAATCTTTGTCTTCATGTCACCATGATAATATGTTCTTGAACTAGAACATGATTTGTCTTTCTTGATGTACCTTTCATATTAGCGGACAACATCAACCTCATACAACACCACAATGCATTAGTACAATCATAAGTGTCAAAACCCTAATCAATGAATATCTTCTATTGTGCATTCATAATTTTATTAAGGTGATACGACAATTCTAAAGTTAATCAAGATTGTACTAACCGTAATAATATGAAGACAAACATACCATAAGCTTAATCATGAACAAATTTTGAAACATACCTGGATAAGTCATACCTTTCGAGATTGCTTGTAATCTTCTTATGTAAGGCCTTAGCCTCATCTCCCTCTGAAACAGGAACTTCTTCACTTATGCAGGTGACCAATCCATTCTCTTCTAGGATTAACCCGATCCACTTGATTTGCAGGAACTAGATCTGGAGCTGGATTAGGGTTTGTCAGAGAAACCCTAAAAATTCAAACTTCCGAAAGGATAGAAATATGCGCCTTGATGAGCCGATCAAGCTGGTATACTCAAAATTTGAAAACTGCAAATTTCACCCCTCAAATTTGCCTTTGAAATTTTTGGATTCATTGGACATGTTCCCTTACTAGGGTTTGATAAAGCCCACCCTTCTGCCCAATCAAAAGGTTCAATCCAAAGCTCTAAGCATCTATTTTTCTGAGGAGCTTCCAGCCGTGGTCACAGATTTCAAAAATTTCAATTTTTGCAAAAGTCCTAATTTTCCACTTTTCTGATCAAAGTCCCGAACTAGGGTTTGATCAAGCTCGGCCTTCTGCCCAACCAAAAATTTTGATATTGGTCTCTAAATTTAGATTTTGATGAGTAGCATTCAACCGTGGTCTCCGATTACAAAAATTCCATCTTCCTCCAAAACCCTAAATTCCCGAAGCCATGAATGAAGGTGCTAAAAATAAATTATGTTTTGACAAAAATATGTACCTAATTGTTTCTGGTGTAACTCCGAACTTTCCGATCCACAGGGTCTGAAAATTTTTCCTGTGATAGCCCGACCTGTCATCTTTCCAACCTCATAGGTATGACCTCAATGGATTCTCTGAGAGAGAGTTATGCCAAGTGTCGCAACATGACCTATTTATGGGATAAAACAGGAGAGCAAACTTGTATGGTGTGCCACGTGTCACTGGTTCAGTTTCGGCCTCTGAAAAAGTTACCTGAGAAAGTACAGTCCGTGCACTACCTGTCACTTTTTACGAAATTTCATTTGGAGCTTCCTAGCACAAGTTATGACCTTTTTTCCAAGGTCACCTGTTTATGACTAAGATCTGGAAGAGGCAAAAACCCTATATTGTACAGATCATAAATCACAAAGTACAATGAATTATAGGTTTTCCTTTGGACAAAAGGTACATGGGGATCTTAGCTTCACCCTATACGATTTTCAGACCCCGAACCTCGCCGAAATTTATTTATAGTGAAAGTTCTACGATGATTGGTTTTTGCTATATCAAGCCCTAGCTTCGTAATTGCAACAAGTGTCATACATGCCATACCTGCTTTCTTTCAGGCTAGCTCTGATTCCATGTTAGTTTTTCAGCATTTACTTCAATCTGATCTAGGATCTTAACTGAGAGAACAACATGTACAACATATCTACAGCATATCAATCATGGACACAATAATGGAAGCACACAAGAGACACAGAGTTTACTTGGGGAAAACCATAAAGGTGAAAAACCCCAATAACTTCCTCAGAGATAGATAGAGAAATGATACAACCCAAGCATAAGAGATAGACATCTCCTAGCAGCAGCTTCTCCTCCTCCACAAGTGCGCCACTCTCCAAAGAGTGTGTGTGAGAATAGAATGATCAAATAGAGTGCCTCTCGCACTTTATTTATACTTGACTTGACTTGCATAATAACCTTTACTAGGCCGGCCTTAACTTAACCACATAACATAAAGCTGACTGGGCCGACACCCAATAGGGTGGTCTAATAACCCTTTGACCCACATGGCCGACCCCCAATAGGGTGGTCTAATAACCCTTCGACCCACATGACTTATAGAGAGCCGACCCCAACAAGGTGGTCTAATAACCCATCAAGTATAAGTTACGACACTTACAATATAAATGACGACACTTCTGTATAGAGGAATAATAACATCTCTATAGGAATACAAACACTTCCGTATAGAGGGATAATACCATCTCTATAGGAGTACAATATACATATATGAAATACATTCCGAAGTTACATATACATCAACAGAGGGCAAAACCAATGCATGAATAATGGCTTGGGGAGAAATTTCGTGGGTCCTTTTTTGCCCAAGAAGCAAAAACGTGATGTTCAAAGTTGATGGCTTGCCCATACACAAAATTGGGTAGCCATACCTCTCCATTTCCCAAAGCATTAACTACCTCAACCAACTCTTGGAAGAATTAAATGATTGGGTACACAAGTCAAAATGGGTAGTTGATGGTTTATGGGTTCTCTCATTGACACTTGGCTTGACACTATTGGCTCAAGGGTTTGAATATTTTCCCTCCCTATTCCTTGTAAAAATCATGTCCCCATACTTTTGTTGCATTCAATAGCTAGTTGTGGGTATTTTATTAAAATGCATATTTACATGATGTTTGTAATTTCTATTGTCTCTGACTAGCATGCAAACCATATGCATCGATTTTTAATTTATGATACATAAAATGCTAAATCAATGGGGGGCCTTGGCCTTGAGCTCCTCACTACAATTTTTATAACGATATTACATCATTTACATTTTTAATGGGACGGGGTCAAAATCGGGATATTACAGAAGTGTTCAATTCTTATTGGATCTTCTCAGTTGTAATTTAAGAGGTCCAATAATGTATGTATACCATCTATTCTAAAGAAGTAATATGTTCTAGAGGGTAACTCTAATTGGTCAATGAAAATCAATTTTTTCTTTTGTTTGCCCCGTATCAATTAATATCTGCCAAATTGGAAATGGAGGCACATTAGACCATTGTCTATTATTCATTACATTAATGTTTTGTTCCTCTCTATGTACAACGGGAATAAATAAGTTAATTGCATATTCTTGGATATAGAAAAGGGATGGCAAGGGAGAGGGAGAAAATGCAATAGATTGAATCATTTATATTTTTTGATCGAGGTGCCTCCATGTGTACATATGGATACACATATATCAATATTTGTATTTCGATGTATCCATATCCATTTACATCTTTTATCTAGATGGAGGTTACATCAAGAAAACATGTGTGTGCATCTAGACACACATGAATACATCTCTCTCTCTCTCTCTCTCTCTCTATGTGTGTGTGTGTGTGTAAAACCTCTCTCCCCACATACACATGCACGTCTTTATACATGTATAAATATGTTTACATACATACATATGTATGTGTGGATATATGTATAGCTCCAAGGTTTAGCTCAAGCAATCATGAAATCTATGTATGATCTCTACCCCTGAAGTTGAGGAGGTTATGGGCTTGATTCTCTTGGGGTTAGGTTCTATATTCAGGATCAATTATTTACCTTGTTTACCATAAAATGGATCATGGAGAAACACTTGAAGGGTTTTCTATAAGATGTGTTCTACATGGATATCTTACAATATATATATATATATATATATATATATATATATGTACATACATATATATATGTATATTATACACATATATGTATATAACATATACATACATATACACATACATATATGTATATAACATATATGTGTATACATATACATATATGCATATGTACATATACATATATGTACATGTATATAACATATGTCTATGTCTATGTATATGTCTATGTATGTATAACATATACATACATATACACATATGATATAGTATATACATAGACATGTATATGTATATACATATACACATATGATATAGTATATGTATATACATATACATATACATATACAATATGTATATGTATATACATATACACATACTATATACATTATATAGTATATGATATAGTATATATATATTATATACATATGTGTATTATATACACGTATATACATATACATACTATATACATTATATAGTATATGATATAATATATGTATATGTATATATATATATACATATATACATAGACATATGTATATGTATATACATAGACATAGACATAGACATATACACATATACACATATGTCTATGTATATGTGTTTATGTATATGTATATACATATGCATATGTCTATGTATATGTGTATACACATATACACATATGTCTATGTATATGTGTATATGTATATGTGTATATGTATATAGTATATGTATATACATATACATATGTTTATGTATATGTGTATATGTATATAGTATATGTATATACATATACATATGTTTATGTATATGTGTATATGTATATATATATAGTATATGTACTATATACATATATTATATATATAGTATATATATATAGTACATATACTATATACATATACTAAATATATAGTATATGTATATAGTACATATACTATATGTCTATGTATATCTATATCCATATACATATGTATATGTATATCTATATCCATATATGTATATATGTATATGTATACATATACTATATCATATGTGTATATGTATATACATATACACATATGATATAGTATATGTATACATATACACATATACATAGACATATGTATATGGATATCCATATACATATGTCTATGTACATGTGTATATGGATATCCATATACACATGTACATAGACATATGTATATGGATATCCATATACATATGTCTATGTATATGTGTATATGGATATCCATATACACACATGTCTATGTACATGTGTATATAGACATATGTGTATATGGATATCCATATACACATATACATAGACATATGTATATGGATATCCATATACATATGTCTATGTACATGTGTATATGGATATCCATATACACATATGTCTATATACACATGTACATAGACATGTGTGTATATGGATATCCATATATACATATGTCTATGTACATGTGTATATAGACATATGTGTATATGGATATCCATATACACATATGTACATATACACATGTACATAGACACATATACACATATGGATATCCATATACACATATCACATATCCATATACATATGATATGTGTATATGGATATCCATATGTGTATATGTGTCTATGTACATGTGTATATGTACATATGTGTATATGGATATCCATATACACATATCATATGTACATGTGTATATGTACATATGTGTATATGAATATCCATATACACATATCATATGTGTATATGGATATCCATATACATATGTTTATGTATATGTGTATATAGTATATGTATACATATACTATATCATATATACACATATGATATAGTATATGTATACATATACACATATGATATACTATGTATATATCATATGATATACTATGTGTATACATATACACATATGATATAGTATATGTATACATATACTATGTATACACATATGATATAGTATATGTATACATATATTATATCATATGTGTATATGTATACACATACTATATGTATACATATAGTATGTGTATACATATACACATATGATATAGTATATGTATACTATATGTGTATACATCATATGTATACTATATTTACATCATATGTGTATACATTTACATATCATATGTGTATACATATACACATATGTATACACATATGATATAGTATATGTATACATATACATATACTATGTGTATACATATGTCTATGTATATGTGTATACACATAGTATATGTATATATATACATATACTATATCATATGTGTATATGTATATACATATACACATATGATATAGTATATGTATGTGTATATGTATATACATATACACATATGATATAGTATATGTATATATATACTATATACTTATGATAATGTATATACACATATGTATATACATATATGTATATGTATATGTATACATATGTGTATATATATATGTATATACACATATATATACATATAGGGAGATGGAGAAAAAATTAGGGTTCTGTAGCTCGACGGGGCTGCCCCCTGCAAACCTTAACTAATTTTCGTGATGGCAGCAACACGATTCCCGATGGCCCTCACACCCATCAACTTTGACACTAGCACGGACTATCACACGGTGGATGCAGTAGATTATTCAATGGATCCACCTGATGGTAACTCCATTTTTTACCATTCAGCCAATTACAAACCACTGTCCAGACTTAACAGCACTGCAGCGGTTTTCACGCCGGGTTTAGACTCACTGCAGACAACTGGAGTCTACTCTGCCGGTTTTTTGACATCTGGGGGGGGGTTTCCGATGGATGCACATTTTTTCACAGACCACTTCTCACCCTCAGTGGACGGTTTCTTCTCCGGTGAGAATGTTTCAGCCCGCCAACTTGCTTTGGGTCTTGGGGGTCCTCCCTACTCCCTTTTTGAACTTCCCCCGAGTTGCAACCTCGGTGCTTCGATACCCTCTGCCTCAATGATCATTCATACTGAACCTTCGACGACAGAGTGGCCGATGGATTCGACATATCTTGTCTATTTCAGGGAATGTGGCTGGCCCTTCCGGGATATCACTGAACAACAGATCCCTCCTTCAAATCTTGTTGAGGTTCCTTTCTCACACACCCCTGACGATTTCATCGATTCACTCTTTCGCTCCTCGGCTCATTCCGGCACGGTTCCAACTTCCATCAGTGTCGACGCTACGAGACTCGACACCCACACTTCTCCTCTGCGACATTGGGAGGTCACACCCTCTTGGAAGCAGAAGGGAAGTTTAGTGAAGAGTGCCCGGGATTCTATCAACCTGATTTGCGGCAATAACGTCTCTGTAGCGAACTCCCTGAACATGGCTGAGACGACAATTGTTGGCCATGCCCAAGGGAAGTACCCTATCTCGGAGGTCTTGGATAGGTGGATAACCACAAACTAGTTCAATATGTTTGACTACAAGCCTGTGGTCATGGTCCTCTCTAGAGGCTGGTTCGTGTTCAAATTCAATTCTCGTGAGGATGCTAGGCGGGTCCTCATGACACATTGGAGCCTAGGCAACACGCCCATTCTTTTTAAGAGCTGGACCCCGATGTTTGACGCAGACACTGAAAAATTTGATGTTATTCCCATATGGGTCCGTCTTCCGGGCTTACCCTGGGAGTTATGGAATCTAGACTCCTTCCGTGATATTGGAAATGCCCTGGGTGCTTACATTGACGCTGATATGTCCTACACTCATACTAGGAAATTCTCAGTTGCTAGAATACTGGTCTCTATTAATGTCCGCGAAGGACTTCATCCACATATCAATTTCACTTGGGGCCTTGTGCAACAAGTACAAAAATTGGATTATGAGGGTATACCCTTCCGGTGTCACAGATGCCATGGCATTAGGCATCTTGCAAAACAATGCCGACTCACCTTTCAGCAGAAATTTGACAACATTCGTAAGCAGGAGGAAGGCATGGACACAGGGGCGGGGGATGGCACCCTGAAAGAGGGCAGGCGTGATCATGATCTGGGAGACATACAACATGACACAGACAATGTGGACATTGTTGGGGCTCGGTAGGTGAACTCGGGTGGGACTGCTTCGAATCCCCACTCGTCTCCGGTGGCAACTGCGGCTGTTGATTTGGTTCCACAGATGGCTTGCTCGGTGGTTGATACTACTACTACTGCCTCGGGTATGCTTGAAAACCCTACCTCTGTTTTCTCCACTTTTGTTTCTAAATTTTGTTCTCTGAATCTAGAATCGAATGTTTTCGCTGGCCCTCCCATCCCTGTTCAACTTATGAATCACCCCCCACTGGCCCATTCCATTACCTCTTCCCCCACCACTGACACATACTACTCCATGGTTCCCACAACCCGGGCTCGAGCTGCAACACTTCCTATCCGTTTTCACCTCCGCTCTCATGATATCCCCATACTTACGACCACACTACCCCTTGGCACCGACTTGGGCCTCAATCCTTTACCACGAAAACTCTCTCGTGGTCGCGGTTAACCCTCACATTTTGCATCAGCACAACAACGGGCCATTTAGGACCTAGCGGATGGAAAACAAAAAACCATCGACGGGGCACTTAGAGCAGTGCATGCCCATTCAGGGGTCATCCCATGAAACTCCTGTCTTTTAATTGTCAGGGTTTGGCAAGTAATCCTAAAAAACTTGCCCTCAAGAGGTTGATTGTACTTCAACAGCCTGACATCTTTTTGTTACAAGAAACTATGGGGTCAGAAGCTGATGTTCTGGTTCTTCTCTCTACATCTTTCCCTTCTTATGACTTTGCTGCTATCAGTGTGCATGGTCTCTTCAAGACTTGCCACAGGTTGGAAAAAATCATCGACTAAAGCCATCAATTCCTAGGGCTTTTCCTCTAGTTTGGGTGTGGAAATTTTCCATGTTGATTTAAACAGGAATTTTACGATCGTCCACATCTACGGTCCCTATTTGGATCGTGAGTCTTACTGGGACTCTTTTTGTCAAAACACTCTGTTCTCCGGGGGCGACTTGATCATTGGTGGGGACTTGAAATTCACACTTGGATCCCATGAATATTGGGGACCTCTTGCTAGGGGCGATGCACTTGCTGGATACTTCGACCTACTTCTGAAGGACACACACCTCATCGACCTACAACCTCCCATTCTGAAACCGACCTGGAACAACCACATAATCGGGGAGGGGAGCATCTCTAAGAGACTGGACCGATTTCTGATTGCTAAGGCTCTCGCGAGTCAAAACTATAGGCTACGACAATGGGTCGATTCTTGGGGCATTTCTGACCATCTTCCTATTTCCTTCGAGATCTTGGGAAACTCTACCAAACCACCCAGTCCCTACAAACTATGTGGTGCTTGGCTAAAAGAGGAAGAGGTTGCAACTATCATAAAAAACACCTGGATTCCATACCAACCAAGGGCAGGCTCACATGCAGCCCCACACTTTGTCAAGAATCTCACAAATGTAAAATCTTTTTTGAAAGATTGGGCACACAAAAAGCGTGAACGAGATGCTTTGGAGCTGACTCGGGTTGAAAGGGATTTGGATGATCTACAAGGTACTGATGGGAGTGGTTACACCTCACAGGAGTCCACTGCTTTACTCAGATCACTGGAAAGCTAGCATAACAAGATACTCTCCAACTGGGAAGAAGTTTGGAGACTTAAAAGCAGAGCCACTTGGCTTGCTAGTGGTGATGAAAACACCAAGTTCTTCCAAGCTTTTGCAAAGGGCCGAAAGGCACAAAATACTATCTGGGACTTACAGGATGCACATGGAGAGACCTTCTCCTCTTTTGAAGACCTGGCCTCTCTGGGAACTTCACATTTCAAAACTCTATTCTCGGAAGGTCGATGAGAAAATATCGCTAAAGTCATTAGACTCTCTCAATTCTTTCCTGGGGCTATTACTGATTCTGATAACCAGAACCTTATGGAAGAGATCACTGAGGAGGAACTCAAGGCTACTTTGCACAGTTTTCAAAAGGACAAGAGCCCTGGACCGGACGGGTGGACTATTGAATTCTTCCTTGAATACTTTGACACTATTGGCAATGATCTTCTCCTTCTAGCCGAAGAATCTCGTCTTGGGGGGCATATAAATCCTCCTCTGAATGCCACTTTTATTGCTCTCATTCCAAAGTTTGACAAACCAGCTACAATGGATGAATATCGCCCTATCTCTCTCTGCAACATTACTTACAAGGTTGTGGCTAAAATTATGGCTAAGAGACTCAAAACTGTATTCTCTAGCTTCATCTCCAAAGAACAATTTGGCTTCCTTGAGGGAAGGCAGATTCATGAAACCATTGGGGTCGCATAGGAAGCTTAACACTCCCAAAAACTAAAGGGCATTAAGGGAGTTGTCATTAAAATCGATCTCTGAAAGGCATTCGACAGAGTTAGTTGGCTATACCTTCATCTTCTTATGACACATCTAAGTTTTGACCATGCCTTTATAAAATGGATGATGAGCTGCATCACCACTGCATCTTTCGTTGTTCTCATTAACGGTTCACCCACACACTTCTTCTGTGCGGAATGAGGACTTCGCCAGGGTTGCCCCTTATCCCCTCTACTCTTCCTCCTGGTGGTTGAAGGTCTCAACCGTGCTATTTCATCTGCAATATAACAGGGTTCCTTCCATGGATTACGCATCACCAACACACTTCGGATCTCTCATCTACTGTTTGTGGACGTTATTCTAATCTTTTGCGATGGAACGATTGGGGATGCGGAACAACTCAAAAATTTATTAACACTCTTCTAGGATGCCACTGGCATGGTCATAAATGTACACAAATCCTCTATTACTCTCTACAGAATGACTGCAACTGAACAACACAGGTATCTCACTCTCTTCCCATTTGAAATCTTATTTCTGGATGATGGTCTTAAATATTTGGGATTTCACTTGAAACCAAATGGCTACAAGAAGTGTGACTGGAATTGGCTCATTGCGAAACTGGAAAAACGACTTATGATCTGGAGTCACCAATGTCTCTCCAGAGTTGGTCGTCTTGTCCTCATAAAATCTGTGATGGAGGCCATCCCAGTGTATTGGATGTCACTGGCTTGGATCCCAAAGGGTATTAAGGAAAAATCCAGAAAGCTTTGTTTTCGGTTTCTCTGGTCAGGTCATTCAGATTCTTATACAACACCCTGGGTTCAATGGGAACGTATTGCTCTGTCGAAATCGCTGGGGGACTGGGGCCTCAAACACATCCACACTTTCGCAACCTCATTGGCTGCAAAGGTGGGATGGAGAATACTCAACACTGAAAATTTGTGGACAAAGGTCGTCAAACATAAATATATTGCTCTTGATACCCTCATCAACTGGATCCGGAATCCCATCAAGCCACGGACTGGGATGTCCATCATATGGAAAGCTGTAATGGAATCACTCTCACTCATTACTCAGGGACTTGCCTGGAAAGTTGGAACAAGGTCACAAATCTGCATTGGTTTGGACCCATGGATTGGCTGTCAAAATCGTCACATTCTGTCGGAACCTCTCATTCATTTTCTAGATCAAGATAGATTTTTCCATTTATCGCAAATTGTCGATCCCCTGACTACCACCTTCTGGAAACAGGGCTGGTTGAACATGGAGGACTTGAATCTCCTGTCTGAATTAGATAACCATTGGAATAACTACCTCATTGCTCTACGACTCTCACATGCTCGTATCACTGATTCCTCTGACGAACTTATATGGACGCCGACTTCAAATGGCAGATACGCTCCAAAACTGGGTTATAAGATGTTAATGGAACTTAAACAACAACAGGTTGAACCGCTTTGGTGGTGGCAAACGATTTGGAAATCACATTGCCCATCAAAGACAAAAAAAATTATGTGGTGCACCCTTGCAAACCGAATCCCCACCTGGGATCGCATTAGGAACAAACATATTGAAGGCCCGGGCTGGTGCATTCTCTGCAAACAGGCCGAGGAATCCATACCCCACCTCTTTCTCCACTGTTTACTCACTGTAAACATTTGGTCTGAGCTGAAAATTATTCACGCTGCTGACGGTCTGTGGATGGGGAAGACTATTGATGAGGCTTGGAAGCGCAGGCTCGACTCCCCGGACACTTCATACATTTGAGCACTTCCCTTGATCGTTATTTGGGGCATTTGGCTCGCCCGTAACTAAATGATATTCTGTGATAAATCCACCACCCCCTCCATATTGATTAATCAATGTATCACGATCCTCTCTCATTTTCCACAGGAAAAATCCCCACCCATTCCCCTCATCCCTACTGCCGAATCTATCATTCCTTTAACCCCCTGGGCCTATTTTGATGGCGCCTCACAGAACAACATCTGTGGCGGGGGAAAAATTCTATACCTTTCCACTACTTACTTCTACAAGATCCATATGGGCCTAGGCAATGGCACAAACAATTTTGTTGAGCTCTTTGCATTAAAGCTGCTGCTTCTTTTTGCTTTGGAAATACATTGTACTCATCTACAAATTTTTGGTGATTCCATGATCATCATTAATTGGGTAAATCAATTACAGAGATGCCACAATCTGGTTCTGAGCACTATTCTTGAGGACACACTGAGAATTATTGGGATGTTTGACAACTTCTCTTGTAAACATGTCTACAGGGACAGGAATAAGGACGTCGACCGCCTTTCTAAACAGGGCCCAATGCTTCCTCTTGGCCAATGGAAAATTTTGGAACAGGTCAACGACACTTTTCATGAACACTATCACAGGCTGTTCATTGAGGGACTTGAACAACAAATTTTTTGATCGGCTTACATAATACTTTTTCTCTTTTTTCTGGACACTTGCTACTCTATATAGCACTTTATATGATGTATATGGTTGTATTGAGATCTCTTGAGATCGAAACCATTTTATTTTATGCATTTTTGATACTTGAAGCTGAAAAGCTTAATACTTGAAAGGGCTCTCTGAAGCACTTATACAGTATGTAATTTGATTATCCTTTAATGAAATTACACTTTTTTCCAAGGAAAAAAAATACATATACATATACATATGTATATGTGTATAGTACATGTATATGTATATACCGTATATGTATACTATACATATACATGTATGTATATGTATCGTACATATATACACATACATACATATATACACGTATATACCGTATAGTATACATATACAGTATATACATATACATGTACTATATACACATACATATATGTATATGTACCATATATGTATATAGTATGTATACTATATACTATACATATACATATACATACATGTATATGTATAGTATAGATATATGGTATATACATATACATATATGTATATGTATATAACATCTACACACACACACACACACACACACACATGTTATATACATATATGTATAACATATATACGATATACATGTTAAAAACGTGAGAGGTGTATGGCATAGGGGTACATAGTATATGAATCGTTCTATTATGCTAGTGAGTACATCAAGCAAATCAACTACACACCGAGCGCAGTCATTTGGGATGCTAAACGTGATGAGGACAAAAGGGAAGGGGATCTACTGCAAATGAAAGGAAAAAGACGCATGTTAAAGAGTAAGTCACTTATCTTTCTATCTTCACATTTCCACATACTAACTATTCACAACAAACTTCAAAATCTATATTTAATCCCATACATACTAAATGTGGTTTTGTTTCCATGAATACAACAATGAATTCCGAAATTGATGGCATCAATAAATTCATTATTTACAATGTGGAGACGACACAGCCGTGGGTTGCATTGTATGAAGGGAAGAAGAGGAAATGAGGCATTGACCTAAAAGAATTCAGGCGGTTACATGGTAGAAGCATGCCTTTTCCATATCATTTAAAAGAAAATATTCCAATGATCTGTCCCAACAGTTGGGTTGTGGACCAAGTCAGAGTGAAATATGGTGCATCCGGTCGTTACCCACCCGAAGACGAGGATGCGCTCAACATTGGGATCGGGTGCAACAACTCAGTAATAATATCTTTTTGTACATTTCTAACTTTATAATGCAACTTTGAATTATAACATCTATGTTTATTAAATTAATGGTTGGGTTATTAGACATATGACACCATCATTTGTTATTTTTTTATAGGTGCATTCATTCCCATCTATGTGGGATTATGGACACCATTTTCACACTGAGGATGCTGATGGTGGACATTTTACACAAGATTGTGGAGTGGAAGTTGAGTTCGACCAATCTAGTCGTGCTAGCCACTGTAATCGAAACCTGATAGGAGGGATATTTTGTTATGTTGGAGAGATACATGAGATCATTCAAGTGGACTTCTCATCTTTCCAATGTGTTATTTTTAGGTGTAGGTGGTGGGACACATTCGACAGGAATAATGAAAGAAAGATTGTGAAAGTGGGTTGATGTGTATCAACTCTAGAAAGATGTGGGATGAAAGTAAGGAGCCTTATGTTTTCCCAAAACACTGCAACCAAGTGTTCTTTTACCAGGATGTGTTGCATAGAGATTGGTGGTTCATATTAAGACATGAGCCTATATCTAAACGTGTTTATGAGAACAACAATGCTATCATTCCAATTGAGGAAGATAATGAAGGTGATGACAACAGAGAGTGATACGTACGCATTTTTTTTCATCATTTATAAATTGAGAGATGATTTTGTTATTATTATTAGGAAGGGTCTAATTATATTGTTTATTTTTCATGTTATGACAGTGGAAATGAAAAGTTAATTACTGGATGCAGTGTTTAAACCATTTGAGTTGGTTAACAACCAATTTGATGTGAAATATGTTCCATAGTTAGAGAAGATATTTCTTGCTTTCCATTTACTTCATATGGATATCCATATGCATATCTATATGTATTTGAAGTTTCACTGTTGATGGCTTTTCGACCCATCAGATCAAATCCTTATGTATTTGAAGTTTCCTTTCAATTGTATCGACTAAACTTTTAGCAAGAAAGAGCCATATGTGTGGCCAAGTGTAATACCCCCATTTTGACCCTTAGGATATATTGGCTTTTAATGTAAATATTGTATGCATGTGATGTATGTTTTCCTAGCGTGGAGCTCAAGGCCAAGGCCCCACTAGTGGATGCTCGGATTTTTAGTTAAAAAGGCAAGTATTAGATATTATGTTACCCATGTGCTATTAAGCCATGGAACATTGTAAAAATGATGTAAATAAACATCATGCAATAACATACCAAAAACTGGCTATGGAGGCAACTAATAAGAGGGGGCCATGTGTATCTACTAAGGAGTGGTGAGGGGGTTGTGGGGTTGAATCATATGCTGCCAAATGTCATCTTGTGAACCCATTTGACTTTCCTTGCTGACATTTAATTATGTTGTAAGGAAGTAGTTGAGGAAATCAGTCCATGGCTTCAATGGAGCATGGGTAGCCCATAAATTCGTATGGCAGGGTATGGGCTATGTTTCCTTGACCCACAAGTCACTCTACCTCATGGGAATTCATTCTTCCTCATTCCCATTCCATTATTGAACATCTAAGCTTTAGTTTTCATCCCTTACACATGCACAACAGTGAGAAAAAACCAGAAATCGCAACTCTGAGAGAAGCCACGTTTTGAAGTGCCATAAACGCCTAGAATTTCGTGTGGATAGTGAAATCCGATGGGGGGTCCATAGACATGAACCTTGCAGCAAATTTGAGAGTGTTAGATGCCCAAAAATCCATAGGAAAACCAAGTTCTGATAGCCAGAAAGTCCAATTACGGGATTGAGTCATTTGGTCACCGAATTGAGAGAATCCAAGCGTGGATGATAGAGAAGAAGAAATAACAAAGGTTGGAAATGATTGATAAACCCAACGGTGTGTTGGATTAGCATCACTCTGTTGGTGTGAAACCATGGCTGTGAGTGAGCCTGCCTAGTTCCTCCTTAGTGGATACACATCCCAACTCGGGGGTGGTCTCTCAGCTGAAAGAATATAGGATGGACAGGGACCTATGGTTGGGTGGAACGTTTCTCTCACATAGCCAGTTGTTTGGACAACTTCATCTTAAAGATAAGTATTCTCTGTGGTTTGAATTAAGTCTATTATGTATTTTGCAATGTGTTAATTAGTGACTGTTTAGTTAATTGAATGAAATGATTATCTTAAGTTAATCGACATAAATCCTATGCATAGCATGGGAAGGGGATTGATTCTCTGCATGTTGTTTCATCATTCTTCTTGGGGATAAGTAGGCTGATGCATTGACTTCTGTGTGTGTGTTATTATGCTTTAATTCCGCTATGTATATTTTAATTATACATTTATTTTTAATTGTGAATTTCGTCATATGGTTGTGGGGAGAATTAGACACCCCCACATTGCTTTCATGCTCCCTCTGTGGATCGGGACGGCGGGAGGGGACGTGACACCAAGTCACTATAGTGAAGTGTTCCTTCACTTAAATGTTGGTTGTGGAGCCAGATATTCTAGTCTCATAGATGATATTGTCTCAACCGTGCACCCCGGAGGACTGTACACCCATTCTGCATTTTTAGGGGTTCGGGGGCAGCGCCCTTGAGAAAAATTTTTTGGGGCTGTTTTCGCCAGCTGTTTTGCGGGCCCATGGTTTTTGGGTATCCTATGGTATTTTCCCATTGTATTTCCCCTATAAAAGAAAGACATAATAATACAGCTAGGGAAAGATGTATTAGGTTTTATGCATTGTAAAGATCTCTGAGATATGTGAAGAGAGACTGTGAGACAGTGAAGAGGAAGTGCAGCGGCTGTGCTGCAGGTTGTATCCCTTCACTTTGCTGGACGGAATAATAATAAGGATTGGCAACTTCAGTGTGGACATAGCCCAATTTGGGGTGAACCACGATATATCTGTGTCTCTCTTGTAATGTGTGTGTGATTATATTTCCATTTCTATTTATTGTTATTGCTCTGTGATCCTGTTTTTCTAACAATTGGTATCAGAGCCAAAGGTCTATTTGGTAGATAAACCCACAGGAAACTAGGGTTTCTGGTTCGAGTGGGAACAATGGCGGAAGAAGGAAAGTTTAAGGTCGAGAAGTTTAACGGCCAAAACTTTTAGTTATGGAAGATGCAAATGGAGGACTATTTGTACCAGAAGGATCTATTCCTACTGTTGGGAGGAAGAGCAAAGTAGCCAACGGCTATGAAGGATGAAGAATGGGAGGTTCTTGATAGAAAGGATCTTGGAACAATACGGTTGAGCCTGGATTCGTCGGTTATCTCAAAATAAACGATAACGGAGGGTTTGATGAGCGCACTGGCTAAGCTGTATGAAAAACCCTCAACCTCCAACAAGGTATTTTTAATGAAGCATTTATTTAATATGAAGATGTCTGAAGGTGGATCTGTTACTGATCATTTAAATGAGTTTAATATGGTTACAAATTAGTTAAGTTCTGTAAGTGTGAACTTTGATGATGAGGTTAGGGCTTTTCTAATCTTGTGTCCATTGCCAGAAAGCTGGAATAGCTTGATCATGGTTGTAAGTAACTCTGTCTCTGGTTCAAACACCTTGAAATTTGATGATGTTATTGGTGTTATTCTTAGTGAGGAAATGCAAAGAAAAAGCACAGATGAGACATCAGGTAATGCGTTGACCATGGAGAGCAGGGGAAGACAAAAGGAGAGAGGAAAGAGCCAAGGTAATCGTGGCAAGTCTAAAATGGGAAGATCCAAGTCCAGACTGGGAAAGATAGAGTGCTGGAACTGTGGAAAGAAATGGCATCTGAAGAAAGACTGCAGATCTCTAAAGAAGAAAGGAGATGCACAGAAGGAAACTACCCAGGAAGCAAATGTAGCAGGTGATGTGTTACAAGATGCTTTGATTCTTGCATTAGATAATACTAGTGATTATTGGGTAGTTAGATTCAGGGGCTTCATGTCATGCAACACCCCATAGGAAATACTTTCATGATTATGTTCCAAGCGATTTTGGACATGTTTTATTGGGTGATGATGAGCCATGTAAAATTGTTGGAATGGGTAAGGTATGGATAAAAATTAAGAATGGAACTGACTGGCTGTTAAAAGATGTTAGGCATATTCCTGCTATGAAAAGAAATCTGATCTCAATAGGGCAGTTGGGAGATGGTGGATGTCTATCTACATTTGGAGAAAAGTGGTGGAAGATCACTAAAGGATCAATGGTGATAGCAAAAGGAGACATAATAGGTGCGTTGTATTTATGTCCTTATAATACGGACCATTCTATCTCTTTAGCTTCCACAGGAACAAATACAGCATTGTGGCATCATAGGTTTTGTCACGTCCCCATTTTGACCCCCTTTGCATTAAATCGTGAATGATGCAAATATTGTAACTTAATCATGGTGAGGAGCTCAAGGCCAAGGCCCCACCACTGATTTAGCATTTTATGTACTGGAAATTAAAGAGATAGATGCCTATGGTTCTTGTGCTAGAAGGGCACGATGTAAATAAGACATCATGTAAATATGCAATTTCAATAAAAAAAAACCACAACTAGCTATGCAATGCAACAAAGAGATGGGCATGATCTTTACAAGGAATAGGGAGGGAAAATAACCAAACCCTTGAGCCATGGTGTTAAGCCATTTCATTGAGGAAACCCATGAATTCTCAACTACCCATTTGGTCTCATGCACCCAATCATTTTAATTCTTCTAAGAATTGGTTGAGACAATTAATGCCTTGGGATGGGAGAGGTATGGCTGTCAATTTTCGTGTATGGGCAAGACAACAACCTGGGAAATCGAGTTTTGGCTTGCTGGGCAAGAAAACCCCCACGAAATTGGCCCAAAAGCCATTCTCCACCCATGGCATTCATCCTTGCACGCAGTCTGAGCTTGTTGGGGTTTTATCCCTCACGTTTTTTCAGTTCCCCTGCATTTTTCCCATGCTGGTAACTCGTTTTTGCATATACAGTAGCTTGGGAGAGAAGGGCCACGATTTGGGGAATGTATGGAGGTCGTTTTTGCCCCCGAATGTCCAAGGATGTTTTTCTAAAAATGGATTTGGCTTCCCTGGGTTGTTTCCCAATCTTCCCATTTCGTTTTTGTGTGTTCCCACATTTTTTTTCTGAGCTGGTAGAAACCCCATCCTTGGTTTGAACCTGTGAGCAAGAGATTCAGGAGTGGAAGAGGACAGATTTGGCTTGATGATCCCAATTAAGTATCCATAGCTCAATGGGTGAGCCACTAGCTAGTAATTCACCTCTGTCCATCTCTTAACAGCCTGAGAAACCTAATTGCTGATTGGCTTGGCTGATTCTGGTATATCTTTGACTATGTGAGAGCCTGTTTTCCCCTTTTTCCTTATGGAGATCATGCCCAGCTTAGGGGTGGCAGTGGTGCCGAGAGATCGAGGAGCACACTGGCCTACGGTTGGGTGGAACATTGCAGAAGCGTAGCTGGTTGCTTGGGACTACTTCATTAAGATAAGTATCTTCTTGTGCTAAATTTGCAATTATTTAATTGATGGATATCTGAATGTATGGGGATGTGTTAAACGAAGTTACTTCCGCTGTGTTTCAAATGGTTATGCACTTGCATATGTTCATCTTCTTTTAAATTGAATGTTTGTTTATAATGTATGGGACTGGATGCCCGGTTTAACCTCACGATCCTCTCCATCTAGCTAGTAGGATGGGAGGGGACGCGACAGGTTTGGCCACATGAATGAGCAGGGGATGCACATTCTCCACTCAAGGAAGTCACTGCCAGATTTGAAGCAAGTAAGTTTGGAATTCTGTGAAAACTATGTTTATGGAAAACATAAGAGAGTCAGATTTCTCAGGGTTGGGAAATAGAAGAAGAATGAAAAGTTAGAGCTAGTGCATACAGATGTATGGGGACCGGCTCAGGTACAATCTCTTGGTGGCTCTCATTATTATGTTACATTTATTGATGATACAACTAGGAAAACTTGGGTTTATTGCATTAGACAAAAATATGATGTGTTTGCTACTTTTAAGAAGTGGAAATCTTTGGTTGAGAATGAGACATGGAAAAGGTTGAAGTGTCTCAAATCTGATAATGGAGGTGAGTACCGCGGCAAGGAGTTTGATAGTTACTGTTCATACCATGGGATTCATAGAGAGAAGACAGTCCTAGGAACACCACAAGAAAATGGTGTGTCAGAAAGGATGAACAGAACGATCATGGAGCGTGCAAGGTTTATGAGACTGCATGCAGGGTTGCCCTTACAGTTTTGGGCGGATGCTGTAAATACTGCTGTTTATTTAATAAACAGAGGACCTTCAAGTGCTTTGGATGGTGGTATTCCAAAGGATGCATGGAAAAATAAAAAGGTAAACTACTCATTTCTGAGAACGTTTGGTTGTGAAGCATTTGTCCATATTGATAAAGAAAATAGAATAAAGCTTGAAGCTAAATCCAAGAAATGTACCTTTATTGGATATGGGGTTGATGATTTTGGTTATCGTTTATGAGATTATGAAAATAAAAAAATCATTAGAAGTAGAGATGTCATATTCAATGAAAAGGTTATGTATAAAGATCAATTGCAAGGAAAGAAACAGGAAAAGGAAAACACAGAGTACACAGTATTTGATGAAATTACAGAAAATGAAGTTCCAAAGGTGCCAGAAAATCAAGAACAGCAGCAAGTACTTGAAACTCCTGCAACTGCAAGAAGATCCACCAAGTTAAGTAGACTCCCTGAACGATACTCTCCTTCAATGTATTATTTGTTGATGACTGATGCTGGTGAACCAGAATGTTATGAAGAAGCAATGCAAGTGGAAACTAGAAAGAAGTGGGAGCAAGGCATGAATGAGGAGATGGACTCATTGGTAGGAAACCAGACTTGGGATTTGGTTTAGTTGCCTGCTGGTAAAAGAGCATTGCAGAACAAATGGATTTATAGGTTGAAGGAAGAAGAAGGAGGCAAGAAGCGGTACAAGGCCAGACTTGTTGTAAAGGGGTTTGCACAAAAGAAAGGTATTGATTTTGATGAAATATTTTCTCCTGTTGTTAAGATGACTTCAATTAGGACTATCTTAAGTCTAGTGGCGGTAGAAGATTTGCATCTTGAACAGTTAGATGTAAAAGCAACCTTTCTCCATGGGGATTTGAAGGAAGAGATATATATGCAGCAGCCATAAGGGTATGAGGTCAAAGGGAAGGAGGATTTGGTATGCAGGTTGAAAAGGAGCTTGTATGGCTTGAAGCAAGCTCCAAGGCAGTGGTATCTAAAATTTGACAGGTTTATGACAGAACAAGGTTATAGTAGATGTCATTTTGACCACTGTGTTTATTTCAAGAAGCTAGACAATGAAAGATATATTATCTTGTTATTGTATGTGGATGACATGCTTGTTGCAGGGTCTAACATGCAGGATATAAATGTACTCAAAAGGAAGCTAGCTAATTCATTTGCGATGAAGGATTTGGGTGCTGCAAAGCAAATCCTTGGTATGAGAATAACGAGAGACAGGAAAACTCGAAAACTGATATTGTCTCAGAGTGAGTACATACAAAAGGTGTTGGAGAGGTTCATAATGCAGAATGCAAAACCAGTAAGTACACCTTTGGCCAACCATTTCAGTCTAAGTAAAGAAATGTGTTCCAAGACATAGGAAGAGACTGATTACATGTCCAAGATTCCCTATCAATCAACATTTCGCAGCTTGATGTATGCTATGGTGTGCACAAGACTATTGCACATGCAGTGCAGTGGGAGTTGTGAGCAGATATATGAACAATCTAGGTAAAGAACATTGGAAGGTAGTACAGTGGATTCTCAGGTATTTGAGAGGTACCACCACTCAGGCATTATGTTTTGGAGGTTCAGACACTGTTCTACAAAGATATGTTGATGCAGATATGGAAGGTGATAAGGATAGCAGGAGGAGCACCACAAGGTATGTATTTACTGTAGGTGGAACAACAGTAAGCTAGATTTCGAGACTGCAGAAGGTTGTTGCACTTTCAACAACGGAAGCAGAGTATGTTGCTGTTACAGAGGCTAGTAAAGAGATGATTTGGTTGCAGAGGTTTATGGAGGAAGTGGGTAAGAAGCATAAGGATAGCAGGTTGTATAATGATAGCCAGAGTGCCATTCATCTTGCAAAGAACTCAGCATTCCATTCCAGGACTAAACATATACAGCTCAAGTACCATTTCATACACTATGTTCTGGAAGATGAACTGTTGAAGCTGGAAAAGATACATACTAGCCAGAATCCTGCAAACATGTTCACAAAGGTAGTGACTAGAGAGAAATTGAGTTCCTGTTCGGTTTCAGTTGGCCTTCTAGCATGAAGGTGAAGAGGAGAAAGTTGCCAAGTCCAAGTCCAGCAGCGGTGGAATTGTTGTGATCAGTCTCCAAGTGGGAGATTGTTGGTTGTGGAGCCATATCTTCCAGTCTCATAGATGATATTGTCTCAACCGTGCACCCCGGAGGACTGTACACCCATTCTGCATTTTTAGGGGTTCAGGGGAAACGACCCCAAGTCACGGGGTTGTGGGGGCGGAGCCCCCGAGAAATGGGGGTTCTGGGGCAACGCCCCCGAGAAAATGTTTTTGGGGCTGTTTTCGCCAGTTGTTTTGCGGGCCCATGGTTTTTGGGTATCCCGTGGTATTTTCCGATTGTATTTCCCCTATAAAAGAAAGACATTATAATATGGCTAGGGCAAGATGTATTAGGTTTTATGCATTGTAAAGATCTCTGAGATCTATGAAGAGAGACTGTGAGACAGTGAAGAGGAAGTGCAACGGCTGTGATGCAGGTTGTATTCCTTCACTTTGCTGGACGGAATAATAATAAGGACTGGAAACTTCAGTGTGGACGTAGCCCAAGTTGGGGTGAACCACGATATATCTGTGTCTCTCTTGTAATGTGTGTGTGATTATATTTGCATTTATGTTTATTGTTATTGCTCTGCGATCCTGTTTTTCTAACACTAAATGTTTTAGAGGGTATAAAATGTGTTCCTTCAATGTGGATTAATGTTATATTATATAAAAAATATCATGATTAATAATAATAAGTTTGGAGAATGCAACTTTTGGATTTACAACTCAGAGAAAATGGTGTTCTTTTAATTAAGATTTGTTTTATTTCATAATAGAGATTTGATATTTGTCATTGTAAAGTGAGTTATTGTCAAAAATTAAAAAATCTTGAATGATATATTGATAGGTCATATTGATGTTGATATTTATATATTATAACAAGAGCCACAGAGTGGCAATGTCCCCGACGTCGTAGTTGCAATGGATGTTTGTCTGCAATGCATTGTGTATTGTGTGGTGGTTGTAGAAGATAGAGGCAACTAAAAGAGACAATGGAGCATATGGTGCAAAGAGATGGCAATGGAGGAAAGGGTGCAAAGAGATGACAAGATGTGGGGCCAGACAAATGAAAAACAAAGGAAGAAAGCATAAATTGAAATAAACTCTGTGCAAATGTTATTCATATTTAATTTTAGTAACTTGAACATGTTGCATAATTTTTTTGTTATCTTTAACATCTTCCATGGAATTGACAACTGAAACTAGATCAACAATATTGGTGGAATGATTAGGACATTCAACATGGCTTTGAAAAGGCCAAGCTAAGAAAATATATTTGTTCATTGAAAAAAATAGATTTTCTATCTCTATGAAGTTGCAACAATTAAAAGAAATAGCGGGTAGCGTAGCAAATTCCTGAAAGCGTCATGCAAGATCAATATGAATGAAAAATTGTATTTGATTTGTATATTCATGTGTAGGGTCTTGAGCAAGGCAGTGAAAAAAAACAACAGGAAAAGAATAAAGACCTTGAATGTTCGAAATTAAAATCCATTTGCATAAATGGAATAGTTGCAATGCAAATTCAAAACGCATAAATTGCAAAGTGCACTAGAACAATTGCTTTGGTCATGAACATTATTAAATAAGATGTAAGAATATAATTACAATGTAGACATTCAAAGTTCAAGTTTATAGGCATTTGCATATTTTGCAAATTGTTCTTGTTTTATATTTTTTATTGCTCTACTTGTCCACTCTGCAATATAGTCATTTACAATTATTGATATCTAGTTAATGATAATAATCGGGATACAAGTCTTGTAAATGAACTTGATGATATGTTATTGGTGTTTGTTCTCAACATTTGTTTCTTAATCACTTACTTGTACATATGTAGCAGGTTTTGTTCCCAAGTAGTCTCACATGAGAACATAAAAGAAAAATCAAAGAAGTCTTTGCGTCATGATTGCACATTGGACAAATTAGAGAAACAAAAGTTTTTTCAGATTGTGAGAGACCCATATTCAAATGATGTCTCCGTTGGATTCAACTACAATTACATTGTATTGTTTCGCCCAGGGCCCCACTTTCTGGAGTCTACTAAGATTTTTGTACAATTTATAGAAAGCTAATATCAGTTTACATTTCTTTACATATGCAGGAGGTGAGGTTAAGTAGTAGCTAGTATCGACTTTGAATATTCAGCGATATGAACTTGTATAACACACTAAATAACCCACTATCCTAAAAAACCATACAATACCAGGTCAACTACACAAACATATATAGCACTTACAAAATACTGTATATGTAGTTCAACAATCAACAAATCTAAAAGTTTAAGACCGTTGTGCAACAATAATACACGCTATGAAGATTTGTTTTTCCTTTTTGTTTTTCTATTCTACTCTCTATATAGACTGTCAACGCAAAATCAAAGGAAAAAGATGCAATGAAGCAAGTACATAGATCCATATAACAGATTTGATAGCATTTTTTAAAAGGAGACGAGTGTATTCGCATTGTCATTGTTATGAGCTATGAATTTCTATCCATGTTTGCAAAAAGCAATTAGATTTTCAAATTTTCATAAGCAACAATTCTATACATTGAGTAAATTGTTGTATGATGGGCATTTGCTATTTAAAGCTTTGTGCAATATCTTTTTTCTTAACAAGGCAAAAAAGCAAAAATATCCTGCAATTGAGGCAGAGGTTTTCTTCATCCACAAAAATAAACCTTTTGAACAATGCACATTGTTCAAACTAATATAGGATAAGATAAAAAAAAGGGCCAAAACATGTTGTCTGTTTTTTCTTTTGCTTGTGTGAAAAAGACTCCATTGTCGCCTGTTGTCTACTATTTGTGTAGTTGGATGCATGTAGATGTTCCTGCACATTGTCCATAGTCTATGGTTAAAGCCACGGGATTTTGCAATGTTGAATATATGTAGACATTTGTCCAAGAATTCAATAATAAAAAAGAGAATGAAAGTAGATTTGTGAAGTACTTGTAATATGTTCAAAGCAACAATGTTTGCAATGGAAAAATGATTTTGTATTGTGGGAAGAATGGCCTAAAAGAAAAATCTGCAATCTATGCAACTACTCTGTTAATATATTTCCAATTATATTTGAGAGCAAGTATTGTTGCTTGGAGTGATGAAGAACACATATATAATACCATAAATAAGTGCATAAGCAAATGCATGGCAACTAATATTATTTTAGTTAGAAGAATTATTATATCTGCAACAAAGATGTGATAAACTATTATTTGTATAATTAGAAAGAAGTTTAGAAAATAAGAAAACATGTTAAAATAAATGCATGTTTAATATATGTTGAGGCCATTAGTTAATGTGCAAAAGTAATATTGGAAAAAAGAATGGTTTAACACCATTTCATCTAGGCATGAGTTGTTTGCAAAAACAACTTTTGGGATTGTATCTATTTGCCACATGATTTGATAGCCAATTACATAGGCTATGAAAGTTATCATATATATAACTACTATGTTGTTTTTAAATTATAGCAAGTTAGAAGCTATTACTATCCACTATTACCAATGCCACCATCAGTTGATGCAGGTGTAGATCCAAACATGGAAGGCACTAGTCGATAGGGACAAAGGCATGCAACTCTACCTATGCCTTGTGCTACTAGGCATTCAACTAGTACTATTGCAATTGTAGATGACCTTGAGGATTTCCAGCTTGAGCCAAATGATGTTGTTGTTGATGTCATTGCCTATGCCATTGATAGTCTTGATTTTAGTTCTAGTTTTAGCAATGGTGATGAGTTTGATGATTGATCATGTTGATCACTGGCATGTATGATCATTGATGTATGATGTATGATGCAATGGCATCATATCATGTTGTTTTTTGGACTCTAGAGGTCATTGGCCTCATTGATTATGTATTTTGTTCTAGATATGTTTGTTCCATTTTGATATATTCACCCATATATGGTATATACATGAGCAGACTTTGGATATTTTGTCTCTAATGCTTGGGAATCATGGATTATAATTTTTAAATCATGGATTATAATATTTAAAATATTGTTTTCTTTAAAATTTAAATATTTTATGTATTTTTTAGTAAACCAAGTCATTAAATTCAAATCAGCCGGAGCTATTACTAATTCATTATTGATTTTGAGTCTAAGTTGACCCTCGACCAATTTTGAGTTTGAGTTTTAAAACATTGGTCCAAACATGTTCTGTTGTGCATATGGCAAAAATCTCATGATTACAAAATTGTTGGATTTCAAGGCATTGTTGAAATCTCAATTCTATCCCATAGGTTACAAAGAAAAACATCTCATTAAATGGAAGTGCCTTCAACAAAAAACAGGGACAAGATGAACAAGAATCCAAGTCTAGATTTTGGAAGCAAGCCATGTCTTAAGGCAATTACAACTCATCAATGTGAAAAACATAAATGAGGCATGCATGCAATCTAAACAAAGGAGCTAGCCATCCGAATTTTGGAATGAATTAGGTCACACTAAATAGTAGCAAAAAAGAGCTACAAAGTTGTAGAGAAAGACAAAGAAGAATGAAGGATGATAACTATGATTCATAAAATATATGAAGTATATTACTAATAAAATATGTGTTTTTGATGAATTTAATCTAATAAAATCTATGTTTTTGATGAATTTAATCAAGTAAAATAGGAAACTGCAACTTAAAATTGATGAAGCAGAAAAATGTAAAGAAGTATGGGAAAACACAACTTAATAGTTGAAACAGAAAAATGTGAGAAGGTTCGACAATACAAACATTCAACAAATACAAAAAAATAAAAATGAAATTCAAATATTTCTGATTCAGATAATCACTAAATTTAGATTTCAACAGAAAATAGACTTTATACACATAATATATCTAGTGTCTTCATTTCTAAAGTAAATTGTTGTGCATCGGAGCTATATAATATTTAGGAATCTTCTATGACATTGAAAAATGAATTCTAAGTAAATAGCTACACTTAGAATCTGAAACATTTAGATTTCACCTGTCGAATATTGAGGTTGTGTGACACATAAATTAGTGACATGATCAGTAGATAACATTGAGGCTTAGTGATAGTTCAAAGTTTACTACATGTATGATGGTTTCCATGTGGAATATGTTTCCCACTTAACATTTTGAAGATACAACCTTAAATAACCATCATCTTATTAAAGGTATGTCTACTACTTAGTTGAGAGCCTAGGGGTAACTCAAACCAAAGAATACACTTTAGAGATTGGTTGAAACTATTTAAAGATTTTGGCTGCAACATGAGTTCTCCAAAAGTGTTGAACATCATACTTAGGCAGTTTGTAAATATGTTCAACTGAAGAGGAAAAGCTCAAAAAATGCATGTTGAATGGCATAGTTGTGAATATATGTGTGTTAGATTGTGGCATGTACAAAACAAGATTGGTAAAATATGCTCTTAACTTAATTCCTTAATTTTGGGATCTAGAGAAAACTAAATTGAATTTATTTCACTTATTTCCTATACATAGAGGTTTGTTTCTGGTACATGGAGGTTTTGAAAAAACCATGTACCTTGTAACTAGTCACAGTCATTCAAAGAAATCCAAATTTCATATCACAGATAATTATCAACAATGGTGCAAGAATCCACATCTATATATCCTTAGCAAAATCAAGGTATGAATGTCTCTTTCCACATGGAAATTCTTAATGTGTGGAGATATTTCATGTGAGAACTTATATGCAATACAACCCAACATCTATAAGCATTAACACATGCATGTAGAGTGAGGCCTCAACACCTATTAGTAAATTTAAGTATAATGTCCAATATAGTGCTTGCTTCAAAAGTCAAGGTATGAATGCTTATTTTTGCATATAAATTCTAAACATGTCTATCTAGTTCGTCTAGGGATTTCTGTGCAATATAACCTAACGTCTATAAGAAATAATAACTGCTTGTAAAGCCTAAATGCCTTGATGAATTTAAGTCTAAAATCCAATGTCGAGTTCAGCAATCCAAAATCAACTATCCATGACTACATCAAGCCTTTAGACTAATGGTGCAATATAATACAGTACTTCATTAAATGAAACCCTATTAGAAAAACGACTCAAAAACCCAAAGCTATCAATGTCTTTATCAGTTTTGTTTGTAATCAAAACAGGGACAGGCTACATAGAAAAACACAAGCCCCGCTAAAAAAATCCAAAGCTATATTTTTTTGTATAAGCTTTGTTTGTAATCAAAATAGGGACATGATACATAGAAAGACACAGTAAACCCATGGCATACAACTTAGAACAGTTCCTCTAGATGAAGTGCATCTGAAAAATCATTCTTCATTAATCGAAAGAAAATGTTAAGTTTATCAAGTTAAGTCGAACATTCTATATGGTTAAGGCAAAGCCAGGCCTTGTCCAGAGTGAATAAATATCAGTTGGGCATTGTGCAACTTTTAGTGTTTAGCAAGAAAAAGTAGAAGATCTATATAACTAACTTCTCTTTCTCATTTATTTATTTTGATCCAAGTAGTTGCTGAAGTGAGTTGCTTTTGGCTATCTCACACTTAGCTCATATGCTATTGTATACTGGGAATTGCAGAGGAAGAGTGTTTTTTGCCTTGACTATTAAATAAATCCTCTATTTGTCTTTGACTATTAAATAACTCCCGTATTGACTCATTCCACAGTGTTTCATAGGTACTCCATTTTGCAGTTTGACAATCAGGATCATGCCCGCCGTTAGGATACAAAAGATGTACTAGATACTCCAAATTACAGTCCTCCAAAGATAAATGTTACAGATCCTAGTTGATCTTCCAAATGAACTTATGGTTTTCATTTTTTTCAATTACCTATACAACCCTACCCACCATCATTCTCTTTAAACCAGTCAGTGAAACTACTAGTTGAAATGTTAACAATGGCTAGCTTTATCTTAGAGTTTTCTATGCTCTTTAACATAGAAAGAGACATCTCAACTTTTATGAATCAATAGCTTATTGCCCCAAAAATTCAGGAAATGCATTCCATTTGCTAACCTCTGGTAGTGAACTAAGGGACTAGGACTATTTTTCATGGGATTTGATTAACAGTAACTGAAACAATGAATTGAATCAACCTTTCATATTATTTATCCACGGTGCCTTAACCATATGTTGATTATTTTAATGCATCTATAGAGAAATATAATTTTCTTCATCTAAATATTGTTTTACTTAACATCTTACTCAACTAAAAAAAATTAATAAATCTGAGTGCTGTAAAATCCAGCATCGGGCAAAAAATAAGCAGGTGTCACCAACTTGGGAAATTGGCAAAATCAAAAAACAGTAGCCAAAAGCTGGCACACATAAACTTGGACATGAAAAACAAAGAAAACTTGGCGACCTGGAAAAATCAAAAAGACTAGAAAAAATCACAAAAAGAGAGATTTTTACAAAATGATTCTAAGTGAAATGAGGTCAAATTGATTATGAGAAGTGACCCTATACTAGCCATAGAAATCTCCCATATACGACATATACAATATTTTCAAGAAATTCATCCAATCACATACTTCCACCTTGTAGGACCCCAATCCTAGATAATATGAGTTTATAAATAACTATTCATTCATTTATGTTTACATTCTGTGTCAATTTCTATTTCTGTTTTGTGGGTTTGTGTTCAATTTCAGGCCTGTAAAAAAAATAACAATTACATTTACAGGTTTTGAAATAGATGTATTTATTGTTTTATCTACCTCTAACCAGTTCGGTTTTTGCAGGTGTAACAACATATAACTTTTATTGTTTCCATAAATTAAAACAAAATTTGACAAGGGTAGAAATGACAATTATACCTGCTGGAAAATACCTCAAACTAGCTACTAGATCCCCTTTGCTGTTGCTGCTTCCTTTGCCTTGCTTGCTGGCCCTACAACCAAAATCTTCCCAAAAAATTGAAACTCAACTAGCCCAAACAAGTATGCCGCCCTGCCAACTGACGAGGTCTCGCTGACCACCCAGCTCCAAAGGTACCCCTTTGGACCCCCGAGCCCAAACCGAGCACAAATAAACCTGTTAATTCCCTTCAGAAAAATATCCAACAAAAACCCCCTTTCATCTCTGCTCTGAAATTTTTTTATCTCTGCTATCAAACCTTCTCCCAAAATCTCCCAAGGTAAAGATGATCTCCCTTCCCCTCACTTATCCACCTTATCCCATGTTTTTCCAACCTTCTTCCCTGCCATTAATACCTTATCCTAAACATAAATGTTTTAGTCTCCAAGTCTTTCCTCAAGCCCATCCCATGACTCCCATTAATAATTTAAAATAGTATTTAAATGTGTTGGTTGGGGGTCACTTCTCAACCATAACTCCTCAATAAATAATATTAACCTATTTCATTTATTTTATCATTGTTGACTTTACCATTGCATAATTCACAATTTTAATTAATATTCCTGTTAATTAACTCAATACAATTTAACACTTGTTTAATAAAGGCACGTGGTATTATTTGTAATTTACACCATGGTTTTTAAACAACTACGATAACATTATAATTAATGAGTAATGTATCAATTAAACCTTATTCCTATTTTAAATTAATTAATTAATATTGTTTGGTACGTAATTAATCTTACCCTTCCAAGTTAATATTATGAATACACATTTATATTGATTAACTAAATTAACTACGACTTAATCATTTCCTACTTCCATATAAATTGCACCCTAGTTTTTCATAGAAAAATATAACTTACTATTAATATGCGAAATAGTAAAATATGTCCAACTGTCAAGTCACTGTTCAAATACATACAAATCTGCCAATATGGAGTCCCCGGAACAAACCGGTTATATCATCAATATGAAAATCAAGTGGTCTGTCTAAAACAGTCATCAAAAGCTGCCATAACAGTCATCAATATGTCCAATAATATCAGATAAGTAAATGCCACAACATCATAAGTATAGGCATCCCATAAAAAGTCCAAAATATAGCTGTCCATAAAAACATAACTATCGAAATCACCCCTGCAGGGAATGGAGTGTAATACTAATATTACACCCTATCTGAGTCAGCATCTGCATGAGGATGAGATAAGGCCGCAAAAATATATGAGAGATAATATAGATTTGCCCAACAAGATATTGGGCGTATCAAGTATCTGCACAAGTAAACTACAAAACATATAAGTATCCAGCCGCATAAAAACCTATGGAAAGATATATATAAGAGCAATATAAGACAGACGCCCTCAAGACCAATGTAATATGTAGGAACCATGAGAAAAAAGCAAATCATCCCGCCATTCCTGCCACATGATGACCCCAGGCTGAGAGTTGAGGGCTCGTTTCGAGAGCATATCCGCCTCCAGATTGACCTCCCGGAAGATATGTTCAAAGTGAATGTGCTCAAATTCTAGCATGAGCTTTCTAGCCTCCTCCAACCAGTGTTTGAGCAGAAGAACATTCAGAGAGGCAATACCTTTAGCCCAGGCGATAATGGCCTGCGAGTCACCAAAAATAACCAGGGAGGAAATCAACCGTTTCCGGGCACAAAATAATAAGAGCCATAGGGTGCAAATCTCACTTCGTGTGTTTGAACCATTACCCAGGTTCAGCCAATAATGAACAGAGGTAGTATTGGTGATGTGAATAGTTGCTCCGGCACCCCCAGTGCCATTCAAACGAACAACAGCCCCGTCGAAAAAACCACAAGGAAAGACAATAATAGGAGGAGTCATACGATTCCTCAATGTCCGCATACTCGAGCCAACACCCACACCAAAGGAAGATATGTATTCCTTGTGAGCTGCAATGATCTTATTGCATAATGATGCACAATGTGGTTTCAGATCATCAAAAATGTATGCATTGCGAGCACGCCACACCTCCCAGATCACGAAGAAAGGAAGTTCGACACATTCAGAGTGAAGGCTCGTCCAAGCCTCCAACCATTCAACAAAGGATTGCACCCCCCAACAGAACTGTACGCCGAATCTGTGAGCCACCAGCTCCCATAGCTCCTGAACGAAAGAACAAGCCGAGAACAGATGATCCACAGTCTCCACCACACAGCGGCATAGTGGACACCATCCCGGACCACAGAAACCACGACGACATAAATTATCCCACGTGAGTATGCGGTTTGATAACGCAAGCCAAATAAAACACTTAACTTTGAGAGGAATGACCAGTTTCCAAATATATGGTTCCCACCAACTGATGTCAACGCAGGAATCGGCAAACAGAGCATCATAGACCAATTTTGCAGAAGGCACCCCTGTAGCCACATCCCAAGACCAAGCCAATCTATCGGCCTTATCAGATAATAGTGTATTAGATTGGTAAAGAGGCCCAAAATATGCGTCCCACTCCAAAGCCATAGCGCCATATAAACCCAGCTGAGTGGCCGATAACCAATGGGGCCGTCCCCCCCTGTACTGACCCATCGCATGAGCCAGAGTGTAATAGCCATTTGAGCTGAGATGGGCCCTCAATTCGGAAGACAGTGTATGCTCGTAAGGACCACCCAAGATCGGGTCAAGACCCAGTTTTATGTCGCGTCCATTACCTGGTAGCCAAGCAATCCATTGAGAAATGATTTTTAAAGATCCAAGCAACCCGCTCCAGATATTGGATACCCCCACCGTGACCGGCCGATTCCCCCGGAGCCAAACCTCAACATGAGTGTTCTTCAAGTACTTGGCTCGAATAATACGACCCCATACAGAGTTGTTAAAAAGAGCACGCCACAGGCTCTTCGCATGTAGGGCCGTGACAAATAAGTCTAAGTTCTTTATATTCCAGCCCCCCAATCTCCAGGGTTGAGCCAGCCGGGGCCCAACCAATAAGATGATATTTTTCCTGTCCACCACAGCCAGACCATAAAAAATTGTACAACTTACGTCGAATGTGGCATAGAACAGACCGTGGGACTTTGCAGAGTGTAAACCAGTACACTCCCAGGTTCTGTAGAACTGCTTTTGCCAGCGTGAGTCTGCCCCCCAGGGATAGGTTGCGGTAGCTCCAATGACTGATACGTCCCTCGAAACGCCGGATGAGCCAGCTCCAATCCTTCACCAAATAGTTAGACGGTTTTATAAAGAAGCCAAGATATTTTGTACCAGCCTCCAGCTCCAAGAAATTTAAGGGAAATATTGAACCAATGGAGTTTTCTACCTCCCCCAATAGAGAGTGTTTAATGAATCGTGATTTGTTATAATTGATGATCATACCAGAAACCGAGCAGAACAGTTCCAGTATCCCTTTATGTTGAGCCCACTCCTCAAGAGTTCCAATACCGAAGAGCATTACATCATCCACAAACAGGGAGTGTGAGACAGAAATATCTCTGGTAATATGTATGCCTTGGATCCTTCCATCCCTCTTGGCTGTATGTATAGATAAACTCAGGCCTTCAATGACCAAAAGGAAGAGAAGTGGTGATAGAGGACAACCCTGTCGAAGACCCCGTGAGGCCTTGAAAAAATCCGTGGGAAGACCATTGACCAGAACTGCATAATTAACAGAGGTAACACAAGCCATAATCCATTTCATCACCCTCCAAGGCAGCCCAATTTGTATCAGTATAAATTTCAGGAAGTTCCAATTCACCCGATCATATGCTTTCACCAGATCCAGCTGAAGAATAAGGGCAAAAAGATGTTTCTTTTTTATAGAGTGGAATACTTCCTGAGTCACACCCACCGCATCATGGATCTGTCCGCCTTGCAAGAAGCCATATTGTTCAACAGATATGTGTCTGGATAATATCGGTCTGATCCGGTCAGCAATAACTTTTGCAATAATCTTGTAGACCAAATTACAGAGATCTATAGGACGGAACTCATTATAATTATTCGGGTGTGAGGACTTCGGTATAAGGGTCAGATATGTGGAATTGAGAGCCCCAGATACAGCTCCTTGTCTCCGGGATTCCTCAACAGCCTCCCTGATGTCCTCCCCCATAATATCAAAGAAGTGTAAAAAAAGTTCCACGGTCCACCCATCCGGACCCGGAGCCTTATCTTTGGAGAACCCACACAAAGTACATTCCACTTCAGCCAGTGTGACCTCCAAGAATATATCATCCCCCTCCACCTCATTGAACATGCGCGGGTATTCCTTAATAACTTTAAATTGCTCCACCATAGAGGTATTTTTAGGATCACAATAGTATTCCTGGAAGTGGTGAACAGCTTCCCCCATCAATTCGTCAGCCCCCCATATTCGCCTACCATTGTGATCATTAAGATCCCATATAGTATTTTGCATCCGACGAGAGTCAGCAAACTGATGAAAAAATTTTGTATTCTGGTCTCCTGACTTGATCCAAATAGCCCGACTCTTCAATCTCCAGGACTCCTCTTGTATAAGGAGGATACTCAATTTATGGCTCTCCAGCGAGGAAATCTTCAATGCATCTACAGGGCTGAAATCTGACCCAGTGGAACCCAGCATCATCGTGGTCAATTCCAATTCAATCTCCTTTAGTTCGCGGCCCAAATCAGCTTTTTTGTTTTTTTCCCATCTAATAGTGTGATCCTTTAAGGTCTTCAGCTTCACCGCCAGCTTGTCCATGGCCGAGCGTTCCCCCGCAGCATCAGTCTGAAGCCAACAGTTCCGCACACTCTGAGTGTATTCCCCATCCAGGAGCCAAGTAGAATTGAATTTAAAAGGATAGCATTTGTGACCAGCTTCCACCTCAAATTGCAAAATAATAGGTAGATGGTCGCTGATTTTGATTTGATGGATCCAGGATCTGTAATTGTGAAGACCGTCCAACATAGATTCAGAGATAAGAAACCGGTCAATGCGTTTCTGGATCAACATATCTCCCCCCCGACCATTTGTCCAAGTGGGAGCCATCGGGCATGGCACAATGTCTACCAGTGAGAATTTCATGAAGAGTTGTTTGAAGAAAGGTCCCATCATGTCTCTACGAGCCACCGAACCCCAGACCTCCTCATCACCCCAAGTGAAGTTGAGATCCCCAGCCACGATTAAATTTTCCAGTTCCAGCAAATGATTAGTGACCGCCTCATCCCAGAAAGTCAACCTGTCAGCATAAGGCCCATAACAGTTGATGATATTGACATTTTTATCTGACCCTCTGATGTTGCCCGATAATAAGATGCCCATAGAAGTGATAGAGGGATCAAGTCTCAAAACCGCTGGGTTCCAAGCTGCTAAAAGACCTCCCGATAGACCAACTGCGTCGGCGGTGCAAACCATCCACCCCGGCTTGACTTTATTAAAGAAAATACGTGCTCTTTCACCACAAACCATAGTTTCCTGCAACAGTACCAAATCTGGATTTGTAATATGAAGTACTCTCTTGAGGGCTAATTGTTTGGGAAGCCCCCCCACACCCCGAATATTTAGGGAGAAAAAGATCATTTTCGAACCCTTGCAAGGGCTTTCAATCCTCTAAGAGCCCGGGTATCAGTAGATAAGGGGGAATTCACAGTGACACAGGCATCCACAATCCCCCCCGTGGAAGCCTTCTTATTTTTCCTGGCGCTCCTCGTTTTCAGAGGGGAAAGTTCCAGAGCCAGTCCACCCCTACGGGCTCCATTAAGAATACAAGAGTCCCCCGTAGTACCAGTATCTTTTACAGTTTTGGATGTCCCCCCCCCCCCAACTCAGTGGCGGGCACATCAATAGCCCCCCCCCACCATCACCAAGGATCGTCGTCCTTCCAACAGGCCGGTTTTTGTAAAAAGTAGGAATAGAAGCCTTCTTAACCATCTCAGAATAGGAAGGTATGAGTAATACCCTATCGCCAGGCTCCGCAGATTTTATCAACCCATTAACCGAATCGACAACCGGAGCCCCCACCTCGGGCCCCCCAGGTTCAGTAGCAGTCCCCACCAAAGGTTCTATCAAAGACAACAACCCCCCACCCGTCGCACCATCACCCCGTGGCTTCAAAGGGGCGTCAATATCACTGGATATAATCACGGTCGGAGTGTCCGTAAGTGGTATCCCGGGAGATACCGAATTGTCAGGAGGAGTGTATATCTGCCCCGTCGAATGCCCAATCTCAGGCAGCCCGCTCCCCATGTCATGGCCACCCACCCCCCCGGTTTCATTTGGTATGTATTCAGTACCAGAAGATGAGGAAATCATGTGATGTTTGCGACTCATGTAATTCCCATTATTACCATGATTTAAATCAAGTGCATTTATAAACGATATATCCAACTCATTCAGTGAATGAAAAAAATTTGGGTCCTGAGATTCTAACTTACGGAATAGAGCTGAGTCCGGAGCGTCCAGAGAGGGAACACGGTTGGAGAAGCCGTCCATCGAACCCGAGGTATCCCGCTCAATATCACTCCCATCGTCTGACGACCAGAAAGGACCACCATCCTTGAGACGCCCAGAAGAAGCAGGTGCCGTGCATTGACGCCACAAATGCCCCACCTCCTTGCAGTTGGAACATCGAAAAGGGATGCCCCAATAATCAATGATCTGTGAAAAAATCCGGCCACGCCAGCGGATGTTTAATACATCAATTAAGCCCAGAGAAATGTCCACCTCCACGAGGACCCGTCCCATGCGTCTATCAAAACCGTTCAAATGCTCATCCTCCACATGCAGAAATATCCCCAAACTGTTACCAATAGCCACAAAAGCCCCCCGATTCCAGAGAGCAAGGGGGAGCCCAGGCAAAAGAACCCACAAATGACGGAGACGCACCGAGGCAGTTTCAGGATCAAAATCCGTCTGCCATTTTTGCAGCATTAAACTTCCAGAGCCGTGTAACCAAATTCTGTCCATAATAAGAGTGCACTGAGCCTCTTCTTCGAATTTGAAGCCGTACCACCCACAAGCCATGGCGAAAATTTGAGGAGTGTAGTTAAGTAGAGGCCGCCACTTCGCCGTGACCCAAGCCACAATATCTCTCCGGTTCATAGCATGGTAAGAAAATTTCCCCACAAGAACTGTCATATTGGCCTCAACGACCTCCTCCAGTCCAATGTCACGACCAACAGTCAGCCAAGACTCACCAGGACGACGAAAATACCTCCCATTCAGACGACGGGTCGCACGAGAGGATGAACCAGGGTTAGGTTTGTTACCCATCTCCGGGTATTCCTGTCCACTGCCAACGGAGGGGTCCGACCCCCCCGAACCACCATGTGTCCGGCGCCCAGCCGGGTGTCTTCGATATACCTTGCCACGCGGAGCATTCTGGCGACCACCGGCATTAAGGGCCCTCTTTCCCTTTAACTGTTCCCTGAAATGTTCATCCGACTGGAATAACCCTGCCTCTTCTATCATGTAATCGGATACATTTAAGCTGCCATCTTCCGGGATGATGGGTTCCGGCACCGTATCTCCAAAAACGGTAGCCATTGTTAACCACAAAATGAAACCGCCGCGGAACCGACCCGAAATCCCTTTCCAGCAGCCAATAACCCGAAAACGGGAGATTTAAGGAGGAATGCGGCAACCCTTTTCCAGCAGACAATATCCGAACACGGGAGATTTAAAAAAGAAACGGCAAATCTTTCCAGCAGACAATATCCGAACACGGGAGATTTAAGAAGGAAACGGAAATACCTAGAAGTATGATTAAAAGGAAATACCCAGACCGCACACCACGAAGACCCACACGTCCACACGTCCACCACGCGCCAGAGAATGACAGATCCGGGTCTCAAGGTTCCGGCTCCCCGACAGTGTCTTAAACCAGCCGCATATGATGAAAATCACCCACAAACAGAGCCATAAAACCGCTTTCAGACAGTTTTAGCCGTAAACAACCAAAACCAGGTTAACTCTGCATCCCCAGGCACGCCCGTTCACCGCCGCATGTATCTCAGGCCTAGAAACCCTAGGTTTTCACCATGAAACCCTAAAAGCTCCGCTCCGCTCCGAATCGTAAAATGGGGTAAGCTTATGAAAAAAATCAATTGCACCCTAGTTTATAATTAAACTAATTAACAACATTTGCTGATGATAATGATAGTTTTACTATCATCAATTAACATTAATAACATATAATTAATATTACCCCAACAATTTAATATTAACCTAATTGACATGATAATTACTTTTAACTTTTTAACCCTCAGTGTTGACTAAATAAATTTAATAACTATCAATCAAGCATTCTAATTAATTGCATTAGTTACCACCTAGGTTAACCATAGCTCATTTATTACTCAACACTAATTAATCATTAATGGACAATAATTAATCATTAATCAACATTATTAACCTTAATCGACAATAATTAATTGTTAATCTACATCATTAACATTAATCATTATTATTAACTTTAATCGACATTATTAACACTATTCAACAGTAATTAATTGTTACTCGACAATAATTAACAATATTATTCAACAATATTTCACACAATCATAAATATGTAGGCGAGTTATGTAAGCGCAACTATTGCTTACATACCTCGTGTAAGTACACTAGCAATAATAAATCACAAACATCAATCATACTCATGAAATTGTTGTTCACTGACACAAGTTTTAAACGTAGTTTGCAAGGTACAATCCATTAACTAACTGCATCTTATTAAGTTACGACAATTCATACATTACCGAGTTACGACACATAATCAATCAAGGGTTTTCCACAGACACAGTTAGATCTAGTTTCCATCCCGACTTCAAGCTACCACTATCTACCTACATCATCACTAACTTTCACATCCTATCCTTCCCTCTGCTGGACTACCCTGAAGTGTCAATCCATGACCGGCTCCAGCTAGAACTTGTAAGCAGAAGTGTCGACTACATCGACCAAGCTTCCCCAGTACGCAACCACCAGTCATCATTACACACCTTGGGGAGCGCGCCGTAGCACATCCCTCCCATGACTCTGGGTTTCAGGGATAAACGGTGGGTTAAATGCCTCCACCCCCCTAATGGAACAAGCCTATGTCTACCTGACATAACAATAGCGTTGCACTTGTACTCGGTCTGTCATCGTATAACCAATCTGGGTGGTTGAGTTTCCTGAAACCCTACCCCACCCATGTCATAATATACATCATAATAAACAACATAATAACCACGCGAAAGTAAATAATGCATCACTCGCATACCATTTTATCTTTCGAAGTCCATGTCCCCGAGGTCCTCCCACCTCGTAGGATCCAACTATTACTTAGCCTTTTAACCTGTAAGTTAGTCTTTGACATACAATATAAAATATCGTGCATAAATCCTCAACATGTACACATACATTTCATCATAACATAACGACAATAAATTCATTTATTCGCCATGCACCTGGCATAACATTCATTTATTCAACATATAACTGTAATGGTATCCACGTACCCATCATTCAGTAATTTTGAGACATATTAAATACATGATACATATTTAAACATGACTACCGATCATAATACTAACATCACACACACACACACACACACACACACACATATATATCAGCAAAATAATAGAACCATATTTCCACAGTGTCGTCAAACCGACGATGTCTCACAATCAAACAAATACAACATATAATAGTAGTTCAGGTAGAAATGTCAAAATGGGGCGTTACATACACCCACCCTTTAGGAAAATTCGTCCTGAAGTTATGGTCAAATAGTGTGGGATAGTCATGACGCATGGTCTCTGCGTCCTCCCAGGTAGCAAACCCTGGGCTATACCGGTCCCACTAGACCTTAACCTGGTCCACCAAACGGTGCCTCAATTGTCTAACCTTGCGGTCCAAAATACTTAATGGTTCGACCCTGATGGTCCCCTCGTCCGAAACCTACAGTTCCTTCCAATTTATTTTATGAGACTCATCAGCTACATAATGTCATAAAACGGATACATGAAAAACATTATGAGTTTTGTGCAAATGGGGGTGGCAGCGCAAGACGATACGTGATGGGTCCAACCTTCTCTAAAATTTCAAAGAGTCCTATAAATCGTGGCGACAACTTTGTCCCTTTCCCAAACCTAATGGTACTTTTACCAGGCCTGATGCGGATGAATACTGCATCACCAACCTTATAGCTTCGGTTAACCCTATGCGCATCAGCATAGCTCTTCTGTCTATCTTGAGCTTCCTTTAACCACTGTCTAATCTGAACAACCTGTTCTTCCATCTCCTAAATCAACTCAGGTCCTATAATTACTCGGTCTTCTAACCTTTCCCAACTCAATGGTGTTCTGCATGGCCTCCCATATAATGCTTCATATGGAGGCATCCCAATTGAGCTATGGTAACTGTTGTTGTAAGTGAACTCTACCAAAGGTAAGTGCTTTTCCCAATGAGTCTGCTGATCCATGACATACATCCTAAGCATGTCCTCCAGCACCTGATTCACTCTTTCTGTTTTCCCATCGATCTCAGGATGGTATGCGGTGCTTAGGTTCAACTGAGTACCCAATGCTGACTGCAAACTCATCCAAAACCTGGACATAAACCTAGAATCCCTGTCCGATATTATCTTCTTGGGAAACCCATGGAGACGAACTACTTCATTTATGAACACACGAGTCACATCTGTGACATCATAGGTCTCCTTAACTGGAATGAAGTGAGCAGTTTTGTTCAGCTTGTCAACGATGACCATAATGGCATCATGCCTATGAGAGGTAAGAGGTAATCCCACCATGAATTCCATGGAGATAACCTCCCAATTCGACATTGGAATGTCATGTGGCTGTAATAATCCTGCCGGGTGGTGATGATCAGCTTTTACCTGCTGACACTCAAGGCACCTAGCGACGAATTTGACCACGTAACTTTTCATCCCTGCCCAAAAGTAGAGTTGCTTCATGTCTGCATACATCTTCTTTACACCCGGGTGTGAGCAATACACTGCTTTGTGGGCTTCCTTAAGGATAGTCTCTCTAATATCTCCCTCCTTGGGAATATACATCCTACCTTGGTACCGCAACAAACCATCGGCTTACAACTCATAGCCTTCAAACTTGGGTCCCACCAGTTTCCCATTCTGGAGTGCCGATGTGACCTTTAGGTACCAACTATCCCCAATTAGCTATCCTAAAACTCTTTCCCTCAAATCAACCTTCAAAGGTATAAGAGAGAAAAGTCTTGGTTTTCTGCTTAAGGCATCAGCTACCACATTCTCCTTCCCTTTGATGTATGAAATCCCAAAATCATACTCGCTCATGAATTCACTCCATCGCCTATGCCTAGCATTTAGGTCTCTCTGAGTGAAGATATACTTTAAGCTTTGGTGATCAGACTTGAGCTCAAAGCTTCGTCCAACAAGGTAATGTCTCCAAAGCTTCAAAGCTAACATCACTGCAACCAACTCTAGGTCATGGGTAGGGTAATTCTCTTCATGTGTTTTTAACTTTCTCGATGCATAAGCTATTACCCCACCTTCCTGCATCAACACTGCACCCAAACCTTACCTTGAAGCATCTGTGCAAACTGTGAATTCTTTCTCCATATCTGGCACTCGTAGAATTGGTGCACTCGTCAACAGTCTTTTCAACTCGGTGAATGCAACCTCGCATTCATCCGTCCATTCGCACCTTGTGCCTTTACGATGTAGGGTAGTTATGGGTTTTGCGATTTTTGAGAAACCCTAAACAAACCTTCTATAATACCCTGCTAACCCCATGAAGCTTCTCACTTCATGCGCATTTCTTGGCACAGGCCAATCCATTATGGCCTTCACCTCTTCAGGGTCAACTGAAATTTCCTCACTTGAAATTATATGCCCTAGATAATGGATCTCCTTCTGATAAAATGAGCATTTGGACAACTTACCGTACAACTGATGCTCCCTTAAGCATGACAACACTATCCGTAAGTGTTCCTCGTGTTCACTTTCATTCTTGGAGTAGACGAGGATGTCATCCAAGAAGACTTGCACAAACTAATCTAAGTATTTTCGAAACACGCTATTCATGAGACTCATGAATATAGCCGGGGCATTGGTCAAACCAAAGGGTACCACTACAAACTCATAGTGCCCAAACCTTGTTCGAAAAGCAGTCTTAGGTATATCTCCTTCCTTAATCCGTAGCCGGTGGTAACCTGATCGTAAGTCGATCTTGGAGAATACTGTCGCCCCTTTCATTTGATCGAAGAGATCATCAATATGAGGTATTGGGTACCTATTCTTCATTGTGGCCTTGTTCAAATCTCGGTAATTGATGCAAAGACGTAAGGAACCATTCTTCTTCTTCACAAAAATTATTGGTGCACCCCAAGGTGAAATACTTGGTCTGATGAACCCTAGGTCTAGCACTTCAACTGCATTTGCAACTCACAAAGTTCTGGGGCCATCATCCTGTATGGTGTCTTTGATGTTGGCTCTGAACCGGGTTTTACCTCAATGGTAAAATCAAGTTCTCTCTTACGAGGTAACCCAGGTAATTCCTTTGGAAAGACATCACTGAACTCTGCTAACACTGGATACTCATTAAAGGAGGGTCCCTTCTCATTGTTTACCGCTTCAACAATATACAAATGACATCCCTGTTGCATACATCGCTTTACGTTCATTGTGGATATGAAACGTAGGGACACCTTCCATTTGATACACTGGATCTCGATGGCCTCTCTATTGTCATTAATGCAAAGAACTTTCTTTCCATAACAGTCCAAGAAAGCTCGATGTTCCTCAAGCCAATTCATACCTATGATGAAATCATAAGTTCCGAGGGTGGTAACGTACACTTTGACTTGTGTAACACGCACCCTGATATCCACTACGCACTTGTCGACACTAGGTCCTACTGCTTGCTTTACGCCTGAAGCCATTTCAACTAAGTTGAAATCGTCATGCTCGTAGGCTGCCAACCCACATTTGTCTAATGCATATGGAGAAATGAAACTATCTGTAGCACCAGGATCAAACAATATTCTAAGCTTGGCATTATTGACCATACTTGATGATTCCACCACAGTGGATTGGTGCTCTGCCTGATGGTTGTGTACTGCTGCCGAGATCTGATGTCTACTACCCCCACTCCCCATTGGAGCCTTTCCTTCTCGATGCACTGTTCTGGATCGTAATTCGGGACAGTCACGCTGGTAATGTGGACCTCCACATCCCCAACAAGCAACCTGTAATGGAGTGGGCGAGATAACCTGTTCAGACCTCTGATAGGGGTTCATCCCCCTGTGACCCCTTCCCCTTCCGGTTGATCCTCTGAAATTCCTCACACCCTAGTGAATTCCTATGGCTGACTGGGGCACCGCCCTAGTTGCCACTAATTTGTCTACCACCGCAACCCTTGGTGTGTACCTGTTTCCGTTGGGAGGTGGCCTCGTATATCCTCCCTGAGGGTAGCTTCGAGGAGCCTTCCCTACAAACCCTGACTGTTGAGAGTTGAATGACTTGATGGGCTTTGCACCCAACATATCCTTAGTGTAACGAGCACAATCTACTGCTTTGGCGACTGAAGTTGGTTTCCACATCTGCACTTGGGCCCTAATCTTGGTATTGAGCCCATACACGAAGTGCTCAACTTGGTGTTCGTCGTTGTCCAAGTAAGGAACATACTTGACTAATTCCATGAACATCTCTTCATAATCCTCCACGGATAGATGCCTTTGTACCAAGGCATGGAGAGCCCCTGCTTGTTCTTCCTGGTAGGATGCAGGCAAGTACTTCTCCTTGAATTTTTCCACCATCAGTTCCCATGGAACCGTGTCTGGTGTAAGGTGTAGCTTCCTTTCTTGGTTCCCCCACCAGTTCAAAGTGGCCCCTTTTAGTTGAAATATTGCCATCTTGGACTTGGTCATGGAAGTGTACTCCTGTAGCTTAAGCACCTGGTCATCTCTTCCAACCAAGACTTTGCTCGTATCACTGCTCGACCCTTTGAAAACTCTGGAAGCCTTATCTTTTGAAGCTCCCTGGTGATATCCTGATGAGGAGGTCTTGGTACCATATTCACTTCTACCATAGGAACTTCCTCCCTTAGTGGAGGGGCCTCCACTTCTACCTCCGAGGTAACACTTCCTCTCTGTACTAGTCCCCTGAGTGTTTCGTTTATTGCTTCTAGCGAGCGCAATATAAGGATGGTCTCTAGTGATGGTGCCAGCACATTCGGCTCAGGTAATGCTGTCTCCTGACCTCGCCCTCGACCTGCTCGCGTTCTTACCATGTTTATCCCTGTAACATGGAATAATAGGATAATTAGCATACAACGACATCAAGACTATGTTGCTATTAAACTCAACATTCAATTCAAAAGGTGCGTCGGACGATTGTTTTTACTCTAAGAGCTATAGTTCTGGGCGTTTCGATCAGGCCATCTTGAGGCCACCCGGTACTAGATATACTGCAGTATTTCTACGTAGGTTTAGGTATTGGATTCCACACAATCCTCAATAAGTCGCCATCAACTCTTCAAGATATTTAATTAAGGTTTATTGTCTCGTTTCTCCTTAATAATTAATAATTTAATAATTTAATAATAGTATTATTAACCTAATTTTTTAAGTCTAGAGTCGCGTTTATCACATTTTGTCATGGATTAGAATCAGTGTCCTAGAGATTAGCTCGTCATGCTGGTCTCCATGGTGTCTTGTTTTTGAGATTCTGTGTCCGTCTTGCCCCTTCGACTATACATCGAAGTCTCGACAAAGAACATCTCAAGGGGAAGATAGCTAATTAGCGTTAATTCTAACTTACCCTTAATCTAATGGTTATGTATATTAATTGACCTAACATTTAACCACATGTATAACCCATTTAACCCATTTACCATGTGTAGAACCCATTTAACCCACAGTCAAATTTTAATTTAAGTACATTAGTATTAAATGTCAACATTTATCAAATGTTATCATTTATTAATTTATTAAATGCTAACATTTATTGTTAACCTGAACTATATTTCCACTTAAACATTTAAAAGCTAAGGTATTTAACTTTTAATTTGGATATTACAAATAATTAAATAAAACTATAAATGAATTATTTAAAATTTGAAAGGAGTTTATATTAAATTAATATGATATTAAGTTTATTTGTTATAACTATTATATATAAGTGAACTAATTTATATCTATAACCTAATTATAACAATTAATAACTATCTAACCTTACCTTGCATAGTCCTTGTTTAGCGTGAAGGCCATGCAATCCATGACAAACCCTACCTAGGCATGAGGGCTACACTGCTGGTATGCTATAAATTTTTAATAAAATAAACTCTTCCAACTGTAAAAAAAAATATAATCCCCTCTGGCATCATTCCCTCATCTCCTTATGTAAATTTTTTTTGACAACGGGCTTTTCAACTTCACCACCAGCGAATTCTGGACTCCGCCATGGCGAGATAGCTTTGCAACTGCAACTATCGGAGGTATAGCTAAGCCTTCTGTTTCGCTTCAGTTTTATAGGATATATATGTATATATATATTTTTTGTGCTTAAGTTTTTTGTTTGTTTTTCCCAGGCCGCAGCATGCTGCTGTTGGCCGGGCCGGCTCATGGCCGCCACAAGGCCGCCGAGCAGCATACCCTCTGGGCTGCGCTCAAGCATGGGCTGCCAATTTATTTATTTATGTGTATATATATATATATATATATATATATATATATATATTTTTTTTTTTTTTTCGGAAAAAATTTCAAATTTGCATTTTTAACTTCTTCACACCCTTTTTTTTTTGCTGCCTCTGTCAGCTAGCTGCACCCAAGGCCACATCCTGTGGTTGCATGGCCGGGCTTCATGCCTAGGCCAACCCATGGTCGCCGGGCTGCTTGCCCAGGCCGAACCATGGCCGCACAGGGCTGCGCCCATGGCCGCGCAGGGAGGTGCCCATGGCCGTGCCAAACTAAACATTAACACATTTTTTTTAATATTATTCTTAAACTATGTTAAAACAATTTTCATATAGTTTTCTTTTTTTTAAAATTTTTTGGCAATAATGTGAGCAGGGATAAGCATAGTACAGCAGACGCTAACCCTGGAGGCCGCTGGTCGTTTTGGCAGCCCCTTGCTAGCCGTTTGCTCGGCTGTGACCTCAAATTTTAGGGGTTGGCGCTGAAGCCACTAGCAATAGAAATGACGAGATTAGAAGACTCGGAGAAATCCTTCTAATGGTGAAGAAGGAGGCTTTGTTTCTCATAGGGGAAAAACGCCCACGCTGGGCTGCTGGCAGGCTTGCCCATGCCGCCCTGCGCCCTGTGTAAACCCTATTTTTTTTTTTAAACTTTTATTATTATATATATTTTTTTGTTTTTTGTTAAATTTTTTTTGACTATGTTACAATTTTATTTATTTATGTTTGCTTAGTTTTAATTTATATATATATATATAATTGTTTTTAATAATTATATATATATATATATATATATATATATATATATATATATATTTTTTTTTTTTTTAATTTTCAATAAATACATATATATATATATATATTTAGCCATTATATGTAAAAAAATAAAATTAAATCTTTCTCTCTTTTTTTTATATAAATCATATATATATAAAATGTTTTACTTAATTTCCCCTCTTTTTTTTTTAACATATATACATATGTTTTTTGTTTTGTTTATCTCTACATGTATATAATTTTTTTTTTGATTTTTTTATAATTTTTATCCATATTTCATATATATGTTTTATATATATATTGTTTAGCATGATATGTATATTTTAGGTTATTGAAATTCTGTTTTGATAATATATATTATTTACACATATATTTCCAATAACCTTCTCCCCCTTCAAAAAAAAAAATGTTAATATAGTCCTATTGCTTTGCAAGTTTAAAGCTTCATCATCAATAAATGCTTGCATTAATTACTTGCAAATGAGTCATTTTTTTTTCCCAGTAATTTATTTTTATTTTACTATTCTGTTCAATGTAGTGAGCCCTCTGGTTCTAGATTTGGAACCATGGCTTTGATACCATATGTAGGACCCCGGTCCTAGATAATTTGAGTTTATCAATAACTATTCATTTATTTATGTTTACATTCTATATCAATTTATGTTTATGTTTTGAGGGTTTGTGTTCAATTTCAGGTCTGTAAAAAAATAACAATCACATTTACAGGTTTTGAAATAGATGTATTTGTTGTTTTATCTACCTCTAACCAGTTCGGTTTGTGCAGGTGTAACAACATATAACTTTTATTGTTTCCATAACTTAAAACAAAATTTGACAAGCGTAGAAATGACAATTATACCTGCTGGGAAATACCTCAAACTAGCTAGTAGATCCCCTTTGCTATTGCTGCTTCCTTTGCCTTGCTTGCTAGCCCTGCAACCAAAATCTTCCCAAAACCTTGAAACTCAACTAGCCCAAAAAAGTATGCCACCCTGCTAACTGGTGAGGTCTCGCCAACCGCCCAGCTCCAAAGGTACCCTTTTGGACCCCCGAGCCCAAACCGAGTACAAACCAACCTGTTAATTCCCTTAAGAAAAATCTCCAACAAAAACCCCCTTTTAGCTCTGCTTTGGAATTTTTTTATCTCTGCTATCAAACCTTCTCCCAAAATCTCCCAAGGTAAAGATGATCTCCCTTCCCCTCACTTCTCCACCTTATCCCATGTTTTGCCGACCTTCTTCCCTACCATTAATACCTTATCCTAAACATAAATGTTTTAGTCTCCAAGTCTTTCCTCGAGCCCATCCCATGACTCCCATTAATAATTTAAGATAATATTATAATGTGTTGGTTGGGGGTCACTTCTCAATAAATAATATTAAGCTATTTCGTTTATTTTATCATTGTTGACTTTACCATTGCATAATTCACAATTTTAATTAATATTCTTATTAATTAACTCAATACAATTTAACACTTGTTTAATAAAGGCACACGGTATTATTTGTAATTTACACCATGGTTTTTAAACAACTACGATAACATTATAATTAATGAGTAATGTATCAATTAAACCTTATTCCCATTTTAAATTAATTAATTAATATTGTTTGGTACATAATTAATCTTACCCTTCCAGGTTAATATTATGAATACACATTTATATTAATTAACTAAATTAACTAAGACTTAATCATTTCCTACTTCCATATAAATTGCACCCTAGTTTATAATTAAACTAATTAACAACCTTTGCTAATGATAATGATAGTTTTATTGTGATCAATTAACATTAATAACATATAATTAATATTACCCCAACAATTTAATATTAACCTAATTGACATGATAATTACTTTTAACTTTTTAACCCTTAGTCTTGACTAAATAAATTTAATAACCATCAATCAAGCATTCTAATTAATTGCATTAGTTACCACCTAGGTTAACCATAGCTCATTTATTACTCAACACTAATTAATCATTAATGGACAATAATTAATCATTAATCAACATTATTAACCTTAATCGACAATAATTAATTGTTAATCTACATCATTAACATTAATCATCATTATTAACTTTAATCGACATTATTAACTTTAATCGACATTATTAACACTGGTCAACAATAATTAACAATATTATTCAACAATATTTCTGTTAACACCCAAAAAGTGCTCACTAGCTCATTTACCACATTATATGGCTCATTTGTCCATTTTCCTACCATATTTCCATTAAAATCCTAAAAAATCCCATTAAAAAGCCTCCAAAAGGCCTAAAATGCCTCCAAAAGGCCACAAAACCATCAAAATAGCCTAAAAAAGGCTAAAAAACCCCCTTTTCCTCCAAAAATAGCAAAAATCCCCTAAAAAGGAATAAAAAATATAAAATAATGAGGAAAAGGAGGAAAAAACCCTATACAGCTGCCTAAAACCATGTGTTTCCCAAAAACCATGTGTCAGCACTCCACCACCAAAAAACTATAAATAGGTGATGGAGATCCCTTATTCCATATCCACAATCACAAGCACCCTTACTCTGCCAAAATCTCTCTCGAAACCCTAGTTCACCTTTGAACTATTTTCACCTTGAGAGCCACCTTTGGCCCATTCCCAACATTGGAGAAGGAGAAGGAGCATTCTTGAAGCTTGGAGCATCCTCTTGGACACTGCAAAGGGCTTCACCAACCTTGACACTCAAGGTAACATCAATACAAAGACATTCTTTCATTTTGGTGTTTATGCTTCATGCTTGTATTAGAAATAATTTAATGTTTTGTTTATTGCATAATTAGTTTAATATACTGAACTGCTACTAAGGAGTCCATTTTCCTTAGTAGGTGCTCATTGGCACAAGCTAGGGGTAAAACCCTAGCTACAGTTTTGGCGACTCCCCTCGTTTTCGAATTTCTGGTTTCCGTTTTTTCTAAATTTTTCCTTTCGGCTGTCTCTTTCGGCCGCCGCATACCGCATTTTTTCCCTCTGCAGTCGCGTCCCGACCGCGCCTTTCCGGCCTTTACCTGCGATCCGACCGCGGCTCTCAGACTGCTTCCGACGCCCTGCCGGCGGATTCAAGTCTGTTACCTGCGATCCGACCGTGGCTAATCAGCCTGTTTGCCGCGATCTGACTGCGCCTGTCGGCCTTTTTCCCGCGTCGCGACTGCGGCTTTCTTCCTCTTTCGTGCGTCCCGACTGCGCCTGTTAGCCCTTCTGCCGCGACCCGACTGCGTCTTTTTCCCTGTTTCCTGCGTCCCGACTGCCTCTGTTGGCCCGATAGCCGCGACCTGACCGCCGCTATTTCCCTTAAACCCGCGGTCGGCCTGTTCCAATTCGCCACAGACCCGCGGTCTGATTTCTGCTCTTTTCCTGTTTTGAGCCCAGCCCCTTTTGCTGCAATATTTTCTGCATCTGAACAGCCCCCTGTCCCACCTGCAGCCTCACTACCTTACCAGCCTTTCTGCAATATAATTTCTGTTCCATTTACAGAATTCTTTTAAAAATTTTAGTGTTTTTTAAATTCAGAAAATTTTGCAAGTTAAACTTTCAATTTCCATATTATTGATAGATTGGAAGTTGCCCCCCTTGTGGCACTTCTATTTTTGGGTTCAACACCTCACGAGCACACACTCTGTCACATAAAATCAAGTGAGCCTTAAAAAGTACCTAACTAAACCAACATTCTAACCCCACTTGGGGAACACAAAAGAATCATTGTAGTTAGGTAGGATCAGGGGGATAGGCTTCCAATAACACCCCTTGGTTATTTCACTTGAGACATAGTTGTTGTCCAAATAGGGAACCAAAATCCCCTAGTACTTTTTGGCATGGTCACGACCAGTTTGTCAGAGGGCCTCTCCCTTAGGAGGGTTGAAGTCGGGAGACTGGTTCCGGAGGCCTGAGTGGAATACCGCACTCCATTCAGTAACCGAAGGGCTACCTTTCGCGGTTCGCGGGATATCCCTGTATAGGGGTATTGCGGTCAACGAACTAAACGGCAGATTCACCTTTCTGGACGTGTCATGAACGGGGTATCTTAGTGGCCATTCTTCTAGGATTGACTACCCGGTGTCCCTCCCGGTAGGGGGATATCATAGCCACTTGGCTTTCCTACTCATATTGTCTGACTTGGATTTCATCACCTTGCAGAGGATATGTTTAGTTGAGTCAGAATACTTGTAGTTAGGTGTTTGCATGCTCCTTTACCTCCCTTTGGTCTAGTGAGTCCACCATTTTTCTTTTTTAGGAAACCTGCTGCTTGTTGGTATTCTGACCATCTTTGTTGTTACTCCACCTATTGTAGCACAGCTGTTGCAGTGGGTGTTTTGAGTTGGTTGTTGGCCTGAGTGCCTTGCTTTTTAGCTCTCCTTCTGCACACTCGGTTGCATTAGGATTTTTGAGCTGTTTTTATACTCACCTCAACCCCCAGAGATTTAGACACCATCTGTCACCATTGAGTCCCCGAGACATTCTCGGCGCCTCAGGGGCGAGCCCCCACAGCACGGTTCTCTCGACACCACTCGTCATAGATTCCGATCATTGTCCGTTGATACCACTCATCACAGATCTAGAGCCTTGTCACTTGACTCCACCCGTCAGCGACGTAGGTCTCCGTCACCAGATAGTGACGCACCTTACTTTACCTCTGATTCTGACGAAGAGTCTGAGAACCCTATTTATACTGCCCCTACTAGCCCCATGGCTGGTACGACTTCCACTCCATTTGTCATAGGGACCATTGGTGGCACATCCACCACTACACCAGTTACTACACCTGTTTTTGGTATGCCCTCCATGGGGCAACCATCTACCGTTCCCCTCACGGTACCTATTCCCACAGCGGGAATACCTATCCCCACTACATCAGTGGCTCACAATACCCATGGCGGTGCTGGACCATCCTCCACTACCTCAGTTCCCCCACTTGGGGGCACCACCCTAAATCTTGTCCCTCCACTTGGGGGCACTGGCCCCAACTTGGTCCACAGCACTACTGTGTCATAGCCTTCTTCCAGTTTGCCGTTCATGGCTAGCCTCAACCTACCTGACCTGGCCAGATTGACCAATGATCCTATTCGACACGACCCTATGTGGCCTCATATGCCTACCAAACTACCCTCGGACATCCCTAAATTCGAGGGTAAGGCCGGTGAGGACCCACAGAACCACATCATGTCTTTTCACCTATGGTGTTCCTCTAACTCCATTGTGGATGACTCTGTTCGCCTCCGTCTCTTACAGCGCACCTTCACTGGCTCTGCAGCCAAGTGGTATATCGAGCAACCTCATGGGACCCACGCCACCTTTGCTTCCCTGGCCTCGACCTTCCTGCAGTTCTTCCAGTTGCCTGTCCGCTATGACGCGGGCGTTGAAATCCTTCTATCTTGTAGACAAAACACGGCTACCCATATCACGGACCACATCCATGAGTGGCGTCGACGCCGTAGCTTATGCAAGATCAAACTGGATGACCGTATCTTCCTAGATTGGTTCCTCAAATCCCTTCTCCCTGTTATTGCTAAGGATGTAGCCTCAGAAAGACCCCAGTCTGAAGAAGAAGCCATCCTTAAGGCACAACAGTTCGACCTCATTTACGCCCAGTCGGGTTACCTTTATACCATTATACCTGACGCCCCTCGCGGCGAGTCCTCCCATCATGATGCGCCGGGGGCATCCCACGCTGCAGATGGTATCATTGGCCGTGTTTCTTCGCATCCCCAACCATTTTCTATAGCACGTCCTACCCCTGGCCCCGACCTGTCGCGGGCTACATCACAGTCTGGAGCAACCAACTCATATGCTCCCATGACACATCACCATTCCCATGGGCCCTCATGTCCACCACAGTGCTTCGGGTATGCGACTCCTGCTTATGCTCCTCCAGTCGCCCCTCAGCCTTACTACCATCAGCAGGCTGCCTCCGCTCCTGCACCTCCACAAGCCCCACCCGCTTATTATCCGCCCCAGGCAGCCCCTGCGGCACAACCACAACCTGCTCCGCAGTCCTATCAGCAACACCCTCAAGTTGCTGCACCTGCTCAGCCTCAACCTGCATATCATCCTCCGCAGCCTGCTCCAGCACCTGCGCAACCTCAGAATCCACCTGCTGCCCAAGGGCAAGTTTACGCCCAACACAACCCGCAGCAAAACCAGAATAACCAACGTAACCAGGGCCAACAGAACCGCGGCAAAGGCCGTAATCGGGGAAATAACCAACCTGCAGACCAAGCTGGTCAACCGGCTAATCCCCCTGACAATAACAATGCGGCCCCCGCTAATCAAAACCCTGATCGCCCGCCCAAGCAGGCCAAAAACCCCAATCTGCGAACGAACCACCCTTGTTCTATTTGCGGGGTCTATGGACATTACACCCATGCTTGCCCACACTTGGAGCGAGCTCGGCAGCTTTGGGTTGACGAGGCCCATCGCCAAGGGCATGCGGCTCCCCAAGCACCGCCCAACCCCCCCCAACCTCAGCAACCCCCTTTGGTGCTGCAAAACCCCTTACCGACCCAAGGCGTGGTGAACACTCAGCCGTTGGCCCCTCAAGCTAACATGCAACCCCAACAACAACAGATCACCTACGCTGCCCCTGATCAACCCATGTTTGACTCAGGTACCCACCACTTATTGATGATGTCATCAGCTGACGTCAACCTCCAGACCCGTCGGAACCAATATGGCTCCACCTCTGAAGCCACTCCCACGGATAAAACTACTAACGCCCACCCCACCGATCAGGCGTTACGTATCCCTCCGCCTCTCACAGACGGCGCTGCGAAAGCACCTCGTTTCCCACTGCGCCGAATCAACAATAACCCTAACGCGCGCGCTGCGTCAAACTACAACATCGTAGACGACCTAGCCCAATCTCCCGCAGCCATGTCTGCGTTGGAAGTCTTGAAGAACTGCCCTTCCCAGCGCAAGACTTTACTTTCCGCCATCGGGGGGATTGACCCAACTGATTCACATTTGATGGCGTTTGATTTAGACCAGTCTGAACCACGCCTACCTTCTAGCTTAGCCTTCCAAGTTACAGTCTCCGTTAGGAATCTTGTTATCCATCGGTGCATCATTGATGAGGGTGCTTCCACATGCGTTATGTCTACATTTGTATGGCAGAAGCTAGGATCCCCTCCTCTCCAGCAGTCCACCACTGCGTTACGTGCCTACGACGGTCGTTCGGCCCCAGCCCCAAGGCCTTCTACCCAACGTTCCAGTCCAGTTAGGTGGTAAAACAGTTCTTATTGACATAGAGGTAATCAATGCCCAATTGGATTACAACCTTCTACTTGGCCGCAGCTACATGTATGCCATGCGGGCGGTTGCCTCTTCTGTCTTTCGCACCATGATGTTCCCCCATGAAGGACGCGTGGTTAAGATTGACCAGCTCACCTACTATGATCCCAGTGCTCCGGCGGCACCGGAAAATGTTCTCCCCATGGTTGAACAACCTGTTTCTAGTGCCACCACCTCGTTTGTTTCCTCTACGGGGCCTGGAGTCTACTCAGACGCGCCGATGACCTCCACCTTTCAATCCATTCCTCCGCCGTCATCTACGCCCGAAATGTCTGACTTATGTACCTTGTCCCATGACATCCTACCACCTAACAATCAACCATCCTTGTTGCCTAAACCACCATTGGTACCTAGTCACATTGGTGTTACACCGATCCATACGATCCCCTTCCTAGTTCCTCCAGCAGGAGTAGTAAGCGCCCCGGTCATGGCTACCCTTAGCCTCCCTGGGTTAACCTTGGGATTACCTGTATGGTATCTTTCGCCTCCCGTTCGCCCGCCGACACCAGATGTCGTCCTCCAGCCGGTGCAACCCATGGCTACTACCACTCAGCCACCTCCCGGTGTCTCTACCTCTTCGTCCTCCACGACACCTCCTCCTCCTCTTCAACCCACTGGGGGCAGAGGTCCACAACCTTACACTGCTGTCCCACCTCCCAAGACAGTCAAGAACCCTCCAGTATTTCGTGCTCCTCCCAAATGCTCGCTGTGTGACGAGTTGGGCCATGCGACCCACCAATGCCCACAGTTACCTGCATTACAGAAGCACATGCAAATGCTCGATGATGACCCCAACATCCCAACTGTCGAACTCAACCCTACTCCTAAGCCTAAAGATAAGTCCCTACGTACCAACCACTCATGCGCCATCTGCGGTATTTACGGGCACTATTCACATCATTGTCCCGATCTCCCGGATTACAGAGCAGCTCTTTATGAGATGAACAATCTGGACCTTGAGACGGCACCACCTACCATTGAGGAGATCTACCCCCCGGTCTCTCCCCCTTCTGAAGAGGTTAATATCATCTACATGATCTCTTCACCCAACACTTCCACTACCCCCTCGTCAACCGATTTGACGACACAGACTTTCCGTACTGATGAGGAGATTCTTGAGGCCCTTACTGCCCCGGATTATCCTTGGGATGATATGCACCACCGCTCCTATTTTATCCCCGATGAATCCTCCTCTAGCACCGCTACCCAATACGCGGTCGAATCCAAAGACTTCCTCCCCACCAAGGTCGACTGGTTCAAGGACCCAATTCCTACTCCTGATGCCTTTGAGGAGGGCAACATGGCCAACATCTCACCTGTCATCCAAGTTGATATTGCTGCTCCAGGTCGTGCCCCTGAACTCATTACTTTAGGAGCATTTTGCAGTAACCAAGAGATTGAGGACTACATACCCCTTTTTAAAGAATTCCGTGATGTCCTTGCCTGGTCCTATACCGTAATGCCCGGGCTTGACCCCGCCATTATAGCGCACCACCTTGACACCTCTGAGTCAAGGGGCATAATAGATCACCTCGACCCTGGGATAGGGGGCACGATCAATCACTTTGAACCTTCCCCATCACATCTATCTCAGCACGTCAATGAACCCATTGTTCAAACCCACACATATGTGATCCATAATCACAAACCCCATGCACATAGCATGGGAGCAGATCATTAACCCTGCTCACTTTTTCACACTTGTGATCTCAACCATTTTTTGAGGTCACATATCACTTGTAGATTTGATTTGATAAGCCTAGAAATTTCCTTTAACCATTCCGGAGTCCTTATGACCTCCGTGTTTCGCACCATTTGCACTGCCGGATTCATATTTCCGTGCCCGTGATGATGCTTGAGATCATTTCTCGCTCTCACTTGGACCAATATCAACATTGTGTCCAGACGCCACTAGTCGCTTCGGTTTACGTGCCACATCGGCCGTTCTCCGTTTTTCACATATTTTATATCATCGGATTCATTTTTCCGAGCTGGTGATGATGCTAGAGATCATTTCTCGCTCTCACCTCCAGATTTTCCGGGCATTTTTCAAAATGCCCCCGTCACCTCGGTTTGCGTGCCACATCGGCCGTCACCCGTTTTTGACATCCTTTATATCGCCGGATTCATTTTTCCGAGCTCGTGATGATGCTTGAGATCATTTCTCGCTCTCACCTGGTACAATTTCAACATTGTGTCCCAACACCTTGCTGCCTCGGTTTGCGTGCCACATCGGCCGCCATCGGATTGTTCCACTTTTTTACATGAGCCATTCACTCCTGTCATACTGCAAATGTTTCGTTATTTTGCCACCATTTCAACTACCCCGCAAGGAGGTCCATCAGTGTTCCCACCTACCCTCGTTCCTGGTCATCATTACTAAACCTTGATTGAACACTTCCTCCTTGCCTGGCCATTCCTTTTGTTCGGTATAATTTTATCCCTTTTTCGGGCCGGACAAGTCCTTTACAAAAAAGGCACTTAGGGAGTTTCCGTTAAGCTCTTTTCTGACTCCTAAAAGAATGAAAAGATCGCCGAGCAATCTTGCTTCCTTTCATGCTCGTTAAAGTACCTGAAAGGGCGTCTATCTGGTATAAGTTTAACCCTTTTCCGGACCTGGTAGACTAATTACGAAAAAGGAATACTCTAGTCACACCGGCTAGAAGAGTTCTTCATTGCATCCTTTTATGCTTCTTTGGGCCTTGGAGACTAAATCTACGAAAAAGCAACCCCCTGGAGTCTTCTTACTTGCTTTCAGACTCTCTAAAATTGAAAGCAACCATGAGCATGCACTGTCCTGGGCTCGTTAAATCCACACGACAGTACCATTCCATAACTTCAGAGTCTTCTTATCGCTTTCAGACTCCTTAAAATTGAAAGCAACCACGAGCATGAACTATCCTGGGCTCGTAAAATCCACACGACAGTACCATTTTACACACACTTCTTCTAGTTCCTTAACCCATGAAGAAGTTTTCCCCCGTGCCTCTTGGCACTTTGATCTATCATCTCGGCAGCACCCCCAATCAGGTCGCCTTTGTTCAGAGTATTCTGCAGTCTCCTGCCATTTTATACCAGCTTGAGTCTCCCTCAACCAGTTATCCTCCCAGATCCATTACAGCTATGATCCCTTTCCCCTCAGTTCGTTTCATATGCTGCCAGATCATTCCCATTATCATACTCTGAACAAAGGAAGTTTGAGTCCACCCACTCTACTTGCCCAGTTATCCACCCACTGTTTATCAGTCCTGCCATCAGCACTATCACATTTCGGTCTTGTACCTCGCGCTCCCGTCAAGGAAACATCATTGCCTTGATAGTTGCAGGTCTCCCTCTGTCGACGACAGCTCCTCTATTCCAGAGGATAGGCCTAGAGGTCCCTACGCCTTGGACTTATCACCATCTGTGGTAAGTGCCTACGGATCATTCTGAGAGGAGACATCATTGCCTCTCCGAGTGGTTGTTCCTCACATGCTCGACTTCAGCACCTTGATCGCATCGTTGAGGATCGCGTAGGATTATATCCCATCAGTTTTTAGTCGAAGACCCCGGATTTCCCCCGACTCTAGCACATTGGTGAGTCACTTTGGAACGCCCAGTTGTATGTTCCCGTGGATGTCCGGGCTGCGTTGGCGTTTGTATTCGGAAGCCATCCAGTTCCATGCTTCCTTGAGTACCCAGTTTCAGTTCCAGTTCAGTGTACCATGGAGAGTTTGACCCCAGTCACTATGATCCAGCAGCTCATCAGTTCCTTTGGTACCACACTCAGTAGCACTGTTGATTGTTCCAGTGCACCAGTTCTGCAGTTCACACATGATACGCTCAGCAGTATGTCCCAGATTTGTGTCCCCTCTGGACTCTTATGATGTACACAGTGGTCATGTATCTTACAGGTCCCCTTTTTTGGGCCTCACGGTTATATTTATGTATCTTGATACGAGCATGGGAATGCCCGCCTCGTCCATATGATCAGATGATTCCTCATCCTTTATTGAGGTTATGTACTTTTAGTTCTTGCAGTTGTTCGGGATCGTTGTTCCGGGCTCCAGTTTGTTTCTTCTCTTCTCTCCACATCCCAGGAAAACCATTCATGACTTATGATGTCCATCGGCCATACGATGAGCTCCTGCCCTCGCACATCAGGGGGCAATCTGTTAACACCCAAAAAGTGCTCACTAGCTCATTTACCACATTATATGGCTCATTTGTCCATTTTCCTACCATATTTCCATTAAAATCCTAAAAAATCCCATTAAAAAGCCTCCAAAAGGCCTAAAATGCCTCCAAAAGGCCACAAAACCATCAAAATAGCCTAAAAAAGGCTAAAAAACCCCCTTTTCCTCCAAAAATAGCAAAAATCCCCTAAAAAGGAATAAAAAATATAAAATAATGAGGAAAAGGAGGAAAAAACCCTATACAGCTGCCTAAAACCATGTGTCAGCACTCCACCACCAAAAAACTATAAATAGGTGATGGAGATCCCTTATTCCATATCCACAATCACAAGCACCCTTACTCTGCCAAAATCTCTCTCGAAACCCTAGTTCACCTTTGAACTATTTTCACCTTGAGAGCCACCTTTGGCCCATTCCCAACATTGGAGAAGGAGAAGGAGCATTCTTGAAGCTTGGAGCATCCTCTTGGACACTGCAAAGGGCTTCACCAACCTTGACACTCAAGGTAACATCAATACAAAGACATTCTTTCATTTTGGTGTTTATGCTTCATGCTTGTATTAGAAATAATTTAATGTTTTGTTTATTGCATAATTAGTTTAATATACTGAACTGCTACTAAGGAGTCCATTTTCCTTAGTAGGTGCTCATTGGCACAAGCTAGGGGTAAAACCCTAGCTACAATTTCACACAATCATAAATATGTAGGCGAGTTATGTAAGTGCAGCTACTGCTTACATACCTCACTTAAGTACACTAACAGTAATAAATCACACACATCAATCATACTCATGAAATTGTTGTTCACTGACACAAGTTTTAAACGTAGTTTGCAAGGTACAATCCATTAACTAACTGCATCTTATTAAGTTACGACAATTCATACATTATCGAGTTACGACACATGATCAATCAAGGGTTTTCCACAGACACAGTTAGATCTAGTTTCCATCCCGACTTTAAGCTACCACTATCTACCTACATCATCACTAACTTCCACATCCTATCCTTCCCTCTGCTGGACTACCCTGAAGTGTCAATCCATGATCGGCTCCAACTAGAATCCGTAAGCGGAAGTATCGACTACATCGACCAAGCTTCCCCAGTAGGCAACCACTAGTCATCATCACACACCTTGGGGAGCGTGTTGTAGCACAACCCTCCCATGACTCTGGGTTTCGGGGATAAATGGTGGGTAAAGCCTCCACCCCCCTAATGGAACAAGGGATTATGTCTACCTGACATAACAACAGCGTTGCACTTGTACTCGGTCTGTCATCGTATAACCAATCTGGGTGGTTGAGTTTCCTGAAACCCTACCCCACCCATGTCATAATATACATCATAATAAACAACATAATAACCACACGAAAGTAAACAATGCATCACTCGCATACCATTTTATCTTTAGAAGTCCATGTCCCCGAGGTCCTCCCACCTCGTAGGATACAGCTATTACTTAGCCTTTTAACCTGTAATTTAGTCTCTGACATACAATATAAAATATCGTGCATAAATCCTCAACATGTACACATACATTTCATCATAACATAACGACAATAAATTCATTTATTCGCCATGCACCTGGCATAACATTCATTTATTCAACATATAACTGTAATGGTATCCACGTACCCATCATTCAGTAATTTTCATAAATGAGACATATTAAATACATGATACATATCTAAACATGACCACCGATCATAATACTAACATCACACACACACACACACACATATATATATCAGCAAAATAATAGAACCATATGTCCACAGTGTCATCAAACCGACGATGTCTCATAATCAAACAAATACAACATATAATAGTAGTTCAGGTAGAAATGTCAAAATGGGGCGTTACACACCTTCTTGTATCGGTACACATACGTCTGGGTATAGTTAATAACTGAGAAGATTGGCATGACAAAAAGGATCCTAAAAACTAAATGACCGAGACAACATAAAATGTGGACTTCCCTCTTTTCAAAGGTTTTCGGATATGAAATTTGACTAAGAATTATCCCTTTTGTTGTCCTTGCAATCCATCTCTATTTTAGAGTTCTCTCGCTAGTCACAAAAGGACCAAATTTTACAGCAAGATCCATTGCTAATCCAAGTTTGGTAGAAAATTCGATAGTGTATGCCCAGTGATTTTCTTGGAGGAAAACAAATATTTCAGTAACTATTTCACCATGGAAACCAAATTACCTAGAAAACAAAGATCTCAAAAACAATTTGCTACAGAAAATAAATTTTTTTAGAAGGCATCCTTATAGAAGAAATCACTAAAACTTATTCACTTAAAATGTCAAGGAAAATGCTACTAAAAATGCTTTTGACTTTGGTTCACTAGAGAGATTGGCCAAGTCTTAAGCGAACCATCATGAATGTGTTGGTATGTATTTTTGAATATTCTTCCAAGAGCCAGTAGGAAGTCTACAAATATGCCTCGTGCTCCCTCATTGAGAGCACCTAAGCATGCACCCCACAACCCTAAAGACACCAGAGAAGGGCACACAGCCTCAACCTCAACAACAATGGCCAAAACACAACAAAAAGTTCAATGATCTAACCCCAGATAAAAAGACAACACAGTAGAGAACAACAGAGGAGGGGTTTCATTCCGTCTGTTATGAAAGGCACCATGAAGCACGGACCAAGAAATCCCAACTTTCTTTTCAGAGGGGTATGTGCAACGAGGGTAACGACACCCAAGTTCTGTGGGGTTTGCATGTTCAAAATCAACAAAAAAGATAACAGAAAGACAACATAAAGAAAACTCCATTTAAATTCGAATAAATTTAACATAGTTCGAATAACCACACAATAATTTAAGGCATTTTTACATAGCAAATGCAGAGAACACGGGCATATTGGAAAATAAGAGCCAACTGAAAGAGGTACCTGTCCAAACATCACGACGATGAAATCGAAGAAGCCACAGGTCGTTTCCCTTCAGAAGAAAACATGAACATGAGACAGGGGAGACTGTAAACCAGAAACCGCACTCGAAGTTGGGGAAAGCAACAACAACAACCACCAATGCTTGTGAAAAGAGCCGGAGAAATTGTCGAAACAAGCACATTTAAGCAGCGGAGACACCCACACCTCCTGAGCAACACAAACATGGAGCACTTCAATGCCAGACTGAAAACAGAGGCCCACTGCCATAACTAGAACATACAATAACTTCAACGCTGGACTTAAAACAACCCCACCGACGGTCCAGACAACAGTAAAATCATGGACAGACGACCCCCGCCATCTCGAGGAGACACACAACTTTAAAACCCTCACCCATACCAGTTGAAAACTGACACCAGATACGGGAAAAACCTTACCCTCATTGTACACGAAACCAAAAACCTCCGGACAAGATGGACCAAGAGAACATACTAGCCTTTAAAGCGCGGTGACGCCATCGCGCTGCCGGCCCCTGGGGCACACAAACCCAGGCGTGCGTCACCACACATGGCACCAATGGAAACGGAGAAAAAACCAAATTAAATATTTTCCAAAAAAATGAATTTTTTCCAACCATAGTTCAACCTTCATCTCATACCTCCATTGTTGAACTCGCCCTCGAATTAATGCCCCCCGACGAAAAACTTAATGTCGGGGACATAATAATATTACATGCACTACAATAAAAAATGTCATTGGTGAGGGTAAAAAAATGTCACCATAAGCTCATCGATGATGGTCAAAAGGGCCTCTGTCACCAAAACCTGAGCATTTCCAAAGGCACTGTCACCGAAAGTAGAGGCTATGTGGTGACATTCAAGGTTCTCCACAATTATTATTATGCCGAATTGTGACCGTCACCAATCGCAATGAAGTGTTGGTGATGGACCTATTTTGGCCCTCACCATTGATGCATATATGGTGACGGTTAATAACCGATCATTGGTGAAGGTCGAGACATGCCACCATAATCTCATCAGTGATGGTGAAAAGGGATGACGTCACCAAAATTCGAATGTCACCAAAGGAAGTGTCCCCAAAAGCACAAGTGATGTGGTGACATTCAATGTTTGTCACTAATAAGGATTATTATGACAGATAGTGACCCTCACCAATTTATATGAATTTTTTGTGATGGTCCTATTGTGGCCCTCACCATTGATGCATATATGGGTACGGTTAATAATCGTTGACTGGTGAGGGTCGAAAAAGTCACCATAATCTCATTGGTGATGGTCAAAAGGGCCTCCATCACCAAAAAAATTGAACGTCGCCAATGCCGTATGATGAGGGCCTTTCAATGACCCTCACTATTGATTCTATTTCCATTAACATATAAATGGTGACAAACTCTATGAGATTGTCACTGCTTTTCATTTTGAAAATCTTTTAATGACGCAAAATCAAGGACCGTTTCCATTTCAATTAAGATTGTAAAAATAATAATTATAATGGTCCTTAAAGGATAATGGTGAAATGTCACCATTGCTTTCCACAATGGTGACAATATTTGGCATGTATTGTTACCCATGAAGATGGATAGTGGCAATACATTCATGTATCAGAGCTAAGAAAAATCTCATAAAAAATATTCTTCTCTTATTTATAAATGACAAGCACAAACCCCTTGCCTTGCATTTACTATCATGCACATGTAAACTTCTTATATGTTCAAGCATCCAACCATCCATTTTTGTTTTCTCCCTCATGTGCTTTCATTGTTTTGTGCTCCATATCGTCTAAGCCTTAATCTTTTGTTCTTGCTACAATGGTTCCCACTAATAATGATTCATTATCCCTTCTTCTAGTCATGTCGACTTATTGTGGTTTCTTATGGACATTACTATATTTATTTCTTTATATTTTGGAAATATCAATAAGGCAATTGGATAATAATGTATTCTATGAGACCCTATATTGGCAGGTGCGGGAGGAGTCATTTATGACTCCAAGGGGAACAAGCAGAATGAGTACGCTTGGGGGATTGGAAGAAAAACAAACAATGGCGTTGAATGGTTAGCGTTAATCAAGGGGCTGGAATTAGCAAGCATCATTGGTATAAAAGAGCTGGTGGTATTTGGAGATTCGTTACTGGTCACTAGAGAAGCTAGAATTCTTTTGAAGAACCAGAAGAATCCGTCAAATAAGACACACTACATACTACATTGCATCGTCAAAGAATTCAAAGCTATTAAGTCCATGCATGTGTTGAGAGCACTCAATCAACATGCGGATAAACTGGAAAACGAAGGAGCAAGCCTAAATTGTGGCATCTTGGTGTGTGATTGTAAAGTTTATGATAAAGTTTGGATCCTCTAGCAATGAGTCCATGGAGAAAAGTTCTTATGGGCAAAAATAACTTTGGAGCAAAAGGATTGCCCACATCATTCACATAAATTCGAATGGGGAGGCATTAATGAGCCGCGATATCACCGTTTGGGCTCAAAGGATCCCCACTCACATCGCATTAATGGTTTCGGGGAATGTCGCTGAGCTGAGACAACTGTTCAACATGCGCAAGGGATAAAAGGGTGACAAAACATAGACAGGATTTAAAACTCCAGGGAAGTTTGTTAGCGATATTATCAATGGTCTTAATGCAGCTCAGAGCGTAAGGAAGAAGCATCCGGAATCAAGTCTCTGTGATATGGGTGATTACGGTGCTCAGGGTTCGCCTGTGGCTCGCAGTTCGGCTCATCCCCTACCCCAGTGTCCGCGGTGCAAAAAAATTATCCGGAAGCATGAGGGCCTCATGAACTAGGATTTTAGAAAATTTTATGCATTACAGGAAGAGAGCCAGGTGATTACAGACCTCCCGATAAGCCCTTCTGGTCACGTTTATTGCAATCTCAATTTTCTTGGTATTGAAGGGAAATGGTATCCTTCTGCAGCTCAGAAAGAATTCAGTGTCTTTGGTCCACATATGGGGATGGATAGAGGCTCCAACACGGTTGAGGGTTCAAAATTTTTAAGGGAAATACAAGATCAAATCAGACTGCTTCATAGTGAAAACTTAGAGATGAAGAGGGCCATTACTCGCCTCTTCTCTCTTGCACAAGCCACACACTCTTAGGTTAAATTATGCAGCAGTCAAGGACATGACAGGGTTACCAACCTGGGTGAAAAAGTGGATATTGTATCTGTTATCAACATGGATATTAATTTCGATAATGTTAGCAATGGCATCAAAGATGTAGAAAAGAAAGTGGATCTTTTGAGGGATGACATTTGGCATTTTTTTATGGGTTAGAAACCTGGAGGAGGCTCGGTGAAAGGAAATTCTGAGGAACCTGTGATTTGCAACCTCCCCAGCCATCAGGAGGTTCAGTACCAGAACTAATTCTCGATTCCTCGCTCATGTTTTTGGTTTTTTGTAGCGGCTTTGCTTGCAGAAGCTCTCGTCCAACCATGTTATACGGTCTCTGCTTCAGGTTACAGGGTTTTCTACTACAATGTTTCTTTAGTAGGGTATTTTTTTGGAAACGAAATAGCAATGTTTCAGAAGTCCTCTCAGAAGGCAAAGCTTTTTATTTTCCTCATCAATGTTTTATTTTTGTTTTTTTCTCCTTGGACAATTTGTAAGGTGTTACAGTTTGCATAGATTAGGGAAGTTCCATGACAGTTTTAGAATAGCTAAGGATGAACAAGGAGTCATGGACTCAGTCCTGCTATGGGAGCAATCCTTCTCCTTTTTTGTAAACTCAGCTTATTTTTTATAATCAAAGCTACTTATCCGTTTCTATTAAAAACAAAATGTATTCTATGAGATGAGAATGCCAATATACTTGCACATAAACTTGCTAGTAAAGAGGTGACAAGAGGTGATCCATAGCTATGGATTTCAACAAAGTTGAGGGGTATCCCTCATACCCCAAGCCACATAGATCATACACCCCCAAGCCCAACAAACAATTGCTTATATCCTTTCAGAATTAGATAATTTCTGATTGATTTCTATTCATCACAAGTTATCGATGATAGGTTTGCTAGGAATGCGGTGAACCAATGATACAGGGGCCTAGCTCTGCTCCTTCCAATCACACAAGCTTGATCCCTATCAGTCATTCCTTACAGACATATTCACACACATACTCAATCACAGATTCGTCATCTTGGATACTCTGGTATTTATAACAATACTTTAAAGAGGGCTCCTATCTAGGCTTTTTAGAGTTTAATACAATATTATCCTGATCTATGCAACCCAATATATAGTTGGCCAACAATCAAGATGAGATAGTCCTAGGACACACCCCATCCTAAGAGAGACTAACAACCCACTCAAACACAACCCATCTAGACTTGTTACTTAACCATCCGATGGAGCTTTTACTACTCACACGTGGGGCCATAAGAGCAAAGATGGGAAGTGGTTCACTGTAAGAAAACGAGTAAGTGGGGCCCTAGCCTTCTTGTAATGTCCCCTATTCAAATTCCATCAAATTTTTTCCCAAACTTCCTGAAAAGATGACTATGGATTTTTTACAAAAACTTGGTTTTCAAATTGTTGTAGCTTACTGGGAATTAAATCTATTTGGTTGTAGTATTAGAACAGAAGTATGTCTAATCATTGTTGATAAAGCACCTTCCTTGTTGTTCTGAGCGTCTTTTCAGTTCAGCCTACATAGATTTGAAGGGATAGTTTTATGTTGTAAAACTTTGATCAAGAGATCACTACTTCCTCTGAATCACCCTGATACCTCAAGCGGTTTGAGTCTCGATATCAATGCATGCTCATAAAGATATAAACTCAACAACTAGATCTCTTTACCAAAACTGAAAATATATGCAATCACACTTAAACACTGAATATACCCTGGAAACCCCAAACGGGGAAAACCAACAATCTGTGGGGATATGTTCTCTTTCGATCCCATTGCATATATAAATATAGACAAGTACAATACAATGTTACCTCAGAAGTAACTCAATCCTTGAACCGAGCAAACTCTAGATCTTGATGCATCAGCTGATGCATGCACTGGAAGAAAGAGCCCTAACTGGTAAATTGGATCTGAGTATCTCTGCAAGTGCCTCTAACTGTTCTATCCCTCTTTATCCCCTGCTCTGATCTACTTTGTAACAAAAGAAGTCTAATTTCTAAAAGCGTCCTCCTCTGCATGCACAAGTGCGCCCTCCCTCAAATCAAGAATAGCTCGTACGAAATCAGATCTCAGCAGATCTGAGCTCTGTTCGTCACAGATCTTCCTCACTCACTGAGACGAAGATACTCTCAAAGTTACAGACTCTCAAACGTTCAACCGGATGCGGTACAAGCTTCCTCCACCTCAAAGAATGTGCTCTCCTTCCCAAGGAAAGTCGCCCACCTCTCAACTGATATATCTTGGATCAGTTATCTCGGTGAAGAAGATAGACTCCTTCTGTCTCCTTAAATCAACTCACTGAAAAATTAGGTTTACCAAAAACCTAAAAGTAGGTGCAAGCAAAACTCACTTTTGCATGCATGCATGCAAACCCTTGCATGCATTTCTTCCCAAACATTTTCTTGGTTAATATTTTAACAGTTGTGTTGACTCTACCTTACAAAGGCAGATTTCTGAGTTTGTTGGCTATAGTTTACAGGGGCATTTTTCTGAGTTATTGGATGTACTTGGCAGGGGCAGATTTCTGTTCTTGTTGGTTGTACTTTACAGTCATAGGAATTGTTACCTTGCATGGATTAGTTTCAGTAGCCCTATAAACTTGCTTGCAAAAAATAATGCAGTAGGCCTATAAAGGTTTAAACTCTAAACTACGGTAATTAAAAATGTTCTCTAACTACGATTACATCATGCCTATTAAAATTCATGGATCATAATTCTCTTGGCTATCATTGTTTACCATTTGAGAAAATCCTAGGTACATAAAAATTTACTATCTAAACTTAGTTTCACATGTTCCTTCACAAGAGATTTTGGATAATGGAGTCAATATGTTGGAACTCATTCTAGTATATTGATTAAAAAACATACCTGTACCATGAAACTGATCTTCTCCAAAACTGTTCATTACTTCCAATGCAGTGAAAATACAATTTTCAGTTGTTTTTTATCAGCTATTCATGCATTCAAACTCCTCAATCATATTGGCATGTGACTTGCTCTTGAAAATGTCTCATAGAATGCACATTGGACCCATTGTTGAATGATGTGTAATGAAAGAAAAGGTTCTAGTGAAGGACCAATATTTTCTTGGGGTAGATGGGGTTAAAAACCGTGGACTTTACATGCAATCAGTGTCTTGCTATATAATTTCATGTTGAATAACCTGCCAGTACTTAAAGACCTCTTTGCAACAAATCCATTTGAACAAAATTTTCTTCATAGTGGATTTTATATGACATCTTAGGTACATATGCCCCAAACTGGATGGTGTGGACCTCCCAAGCTGGTCAATGCAGACCCCCTAAGCCACAATGAAAATGTGGGGACCTAAAATGCAGAAAGACACATTTTAACCCTAAGATTTTCCAGTAAATAATCAAAAAATATTCTGTGGAGTCCAAGATATATAATAAATTAAATGGTTTAGTAAAGGAGGATATGCAAAAGATAGAGCCTCCAACTTTAATCGGTATTTTTTTCTCCTTGTAAAACATGAGAATTTTCTCGTTATAATTGTCATGTTCCAAGCATTAGTTTCAATAGGTATATAAACATGCTTGAATAAACAACAAAGTAGCATATCCTATGAATTATTGGTGTTATCGCAACTTGCATTTTTTAATTCTCATATATAACATAAATGTAGAGCACCTATAAAAGTGCAGAATTCCTAAGATTCATATTGGCAGGAAATTACACATTTGTTTTTGGAAATGCTTCAAGAAACTTCCTCTGGTGGGTTGAACTGCATAGGGTAGACTTTCTTTGCTTACCTGCCCAATATGAGGGGTAGCTATACCCATCAAAATTGCTTGGGACTAGTACCTGGCCTCATCCCTTTTAAAATCATATCAGTCAGGTGGAGCAGGCCACAAGGAGAATGTAACCCTAGTAGATGGTGATGATCAATGGCCTCTTGGAAAAAATTGCACATTTGGTTATTATTATTATAACACTTTACTAATTTGAAAAAGCAAAAATATCACATGGTTATTAGTAAAGTAAATAGAATTGATTCACTAACATGTTTACACAATAACTAAAATAGATGTATAAGCTTTTTTAAGCATATGGAAACAAGATAACAAAAGATGATATAAAATGTTGTAACAACAAGAACTATTTATCATGTTACAAAGCTGGGCAATCAACCCACATGAATGATAAATTGAAAGAGATTCATGCCTTATTAAGCATATTAAATTGATTGTATATTTTTTAACCCCTATTTTGATCCTTTTTGTGTCCTCTGGAACGTCCTTTTACCTCCTGGATCCTTAATTACCTTTCTTTTGACATCAAAGATCTTCATATGTGACATGGGAAGCATTCCAGGTTATATTCCAATTCATTCATATGATGTTAAAATAAATTGATTTTTATCCTTAAAATAGTTTAATAACGTATATCTATAGGCTTGGCCTAAGCCTGTAAGATGAGTTTTTTTTTTATACTTACAGATGCACAAATGGAAATCAACCATATGGTTCTTCTTTGGAATCGTGTCACCTAGCTCATCTTCCTGTTGGTTCCTCCGAGTTCATTCTAATGTTACCTGAGGAGCGGATTTATTGCAGACTAGTCACAAAACAAAGGAATCATAGTTTATGCTTCCGTTGTGATGAAATGTTAATGAATGTTAATGGAAACTAAAAAGCACTATAATTCAACACTATTTACAACAACATAAGCGCAAGAAACTATTCAAAAATCTATTCAAACAACGTTTTTGAACTCCAACGAAAAACATGAACCATACCTTAGTCATTATTTTTGCCAGCTGCTTGACAATGACCTCATTTTTAGGATTGCCAACATTGAAAATGTGACTGTTTTCCCTGGAAGGAATTTCCTGGAAAATGAAATAGGTAAGTACTATATATATATAAGCACCATACAAGATTAGTAGAAATCCACCAAGGATTGCTGTTACTTACAATCATCAAGAGAACAATTAAGCTAGCATATTGTGTCCCATATGTTTAAAGTCTATTTCTACAATTTCATCCATGCAAAACCAACACAGAACAACACTCATTTTTTCTTAAATAAATCTATTGTGGAATAACTCTGAGTTAATGATTTAAAAAAAATTAAAAACACAACAAAAAATACACCACGATAAAATGATATAATTCCATACCCAAGTTAACACATCTAGAAAGTCAAGATGAAGCAATTACAACCACATAGTAGTCCACTTACTTTCCAAGAGCATAATCAAACATAAAGGACAAGCTATAAATAATCCACTGGATAGTCCAAGAACATCTTAATTCAGTCCAAGACAAAAGATCAAAACTAGCATTTACTAATATGCTTCTGTGTACATCATTCATTCAATGCAAATTCAAACCATTAGTGACCCAATATGCAAAGTCTGCAAATGTATATACCATGTAAAGGTGAATATATCATAATCGATATGTTTTATTGTTTAATATTCAACCATATTCCTTCACAATCTGAACGGACATAATCCACGTTCACGTCAATGTTGACATCGACATTGACTATGTCTTCTTCATTTACACGTTTTGCCTCTTGAAAGTCTGCAACCCCTGACAAATTTGCATACTTGGGTTCATATGATGTACTATTTCTCAATCCTTTTGGAGGACATGTTAACACTACATACCAGTCAGTCTCAACTAGATCTTGTACATAAAATACCTATTTAGCTTGCAATGCTAGAATAAATGGATCATCTTGTCAATGATTCTGACTTAAGCATTTCTTCATATTCACCATTGTAAAACCCAAATCATCAGTTTTAATCCCTCTCTTATTGTATACATCGACCCAATTACATTTGAACAATGTGTACTCATTACAAAAATAGTCCAATGTAATTATTTCTTCTATTACTCCATAAAATGTTGTTTTATGAAGTACAAGGTTTGGATCTTTCGAACTTGACCTCATCATTGTTTCAGCTTTCAAACACACACCACTATTTTGGGTGGTTCTCTCATTATCCATGCTTTTTGTATGGTATCTATAACCAATGGTTAGGTATCCCTTGTACTTATTCACAAATTTCCTTGGGCCCTGCGCTAGCCATTTAAGTGTATCAGACACCTTTCCATCTCCTTCCACCTACATATTTTTCAGTTTTTTGAATGTAATTAGAACAAATACATCCAACCTACGATAAAATATTTAAATTTGTACATGAAAATATTCAACATGTGATGATTTTTAAGTACTTATAATATAAATAGTATAAAGTCACCCGTTTTTTTAGCCAACTAGAAAAATGTTGGGTGTGGAGTCTTTGCAATAGAGCTTCATCTTTTTTGGCTTGGGTAAATGAGTTGGCAATCTCCATTTTGTGCATCCTAATTTGACAATTATGGACAATAAAAATGGTTGTTAAAGTGTTTTGATAAAATATGAATAAAAATAATTTGAAATGTCAAATACATTATTCTATCCATGGATCTGTGTTTTGTTAAACCACAAACAAACAAAATTTTGAAGGTCAAACATGTTACTTACTCTATCCATGGATCAACTTCATTTGTGTGAAATAGAACCCACCTATGGGCTTGTTCCCAACTAATGTCATCTAATTCTAACGGAATTGAAGCAAATAATGGCTTTCCATCAAGAATTACTTCTTCGACTTCGTCATCCCACACTTCATTTCAACCATGTGTGGTTCCAGTAGCTTCCATACCTTTCAAGTATCCTCCACAAAACTTTATCGATTCCTCCACATTGTAGCTTTCAGCGATGCATCCTTCAGCCCTATTTTTGTTCTTAACATAACTCTTGTATACTTTCATGTTCCTACAAAAAGAGCATATTTTTTTAAGTAATGTCAAAAGCTTTGAATAAATTATTCTTGCTGTGGTGCTTGATACCAAGTAAAGTTTCATGTACCTCTCAAAGGGGTACATCCATCTATATGAAACTGGGCCACAATCTTGAAGCTCACGTACCAAATGTACATTGAAATGCAACATTATATCAAAAAATGAAGGAGGGAAGTACTTTTCAAGCGAGCACATTGTCTCCACGATATCATTTTCCAACTTGTCAAGGCTCTCTATTGAAACCGATTTTGCACAAATTTGCCTTTAAAATTAACAAAGCTTACAAAGCGTTTTTCGAACAGCAATTGGTAGCACATGGCGCATAGCTACTGGGAGAATCTATTGCATTAGAACATGGAAATCATGTGCTTTCATTCCATGGAACTTAAGCTCTTCCATAGATATATGATTTTTGGAATTAGAGCTATAAACATCTGGCACTTTTAACGTGAAAAGAACATGACATAGGGTCTCTTTCTCTTTCTTTGAAAGAGTATACAGTGCAGGTGGAAGGAATATTTTTTTTCCTTTAACTTTTGGCCACAGAGATTTTCTCAAACCCATTTTTTGCAAGTCATCTCGTGATTTCTTTCCATCTTTGGACTTCCCTTTTATATCCAAAAGAGTTCCAAAAATCCTTTCACACACATTCTTCTCCACATGCATTACATCTAAATTGTGACGTTTTAGGTGTTTCTGCATTCCAACACATTGAGAATATTGGAGAATCATTTAATATGGAGGAAATCATAAACAATGAATTCAACAAAGACATCTAAACACAATGACGTCATATAAGCATGCAATGTCTACTAATTAGGAATGGTTGATGTCTCTACATACCTCCCAACATGGTAGATTGAATAGGATTGATTGTTTCTTCCACACCACACCATTAGCTTTTTCACCTTTTTCCTTATTTATTTTCCTTTTGGTGATTCACTCTTCCCCCAAACTGCTTCTTTTCCCTTTGTTTCCTTAAAAATACCTGACACTTTTACAACTGGAAGAATGATGCTCCTCCTTCCCATTAAATGGTCCCTTCTGTGAGTGAAACTTATGATTTTGAGGAAGAAATCTCCTATGTCCCATGTATACACATTTCTTGTTACAATTGAGGTACTCTGATTTTGTGTTCTTTCCACATATGGGGCATGCATTATAGCCTTTTTTTGTGCAACCAACCATATTCCCATAAGCTGGAAAGTCATGAATCACACACATAAGAATCACCTTCATGTTAAAGCATGTCTTATTGTAAGTATCATATGTCCATACTCCTTGGTCCCATAATTCCTTTAGTTCATTTACCAAGGGTTCCAAATACACATCAATGTCATTACCTGGTTGCTTGGGACCAAATATTAACAATGTTAGCATACAAAAATTCCTTTTTGTGCACAACCATGGTGGGAGGTTGTATGTAACCAACACTACAGGCCAAATACTATATGTACTGCTCAAGTCTCCAAATGGATTAAATCCATCTACTGCCATTGCAAGTCGTACATTGCGGGGCTCGCTTGAAAAACCAGGCCATTTTTCATCAATAGTTTTCCATGCTGGGCTATCAAAAGGGTGGCGCATATGACCATCATTGCTTGCATTCTCATGATGCCACCTCATTTTTTGTGACATGTTTGCAGAGCTAGAACAACAAAGAAAATCTTTCATTTATATATAATATTATCATATAATAACACTATGAAAAATGGTAAAGATAATACAAGAAGGTGAAAACTTGAATACAATTATAGTGTTGAAAATCATACCTATACATTCTCTTTAGCCTCGGTGCTATGGGGAAGTATCTTAACACCTTTGCAGGAACACCTTGACGCACCTTTTGATATTGAGCATCCACCTTCCATCGAGATTTTCCACATGTTGGGCATTCATCTTTACTTTCTTTACTTCCTCGATATAAAATGCAATCATTGGGACATGCATGTATCATATCATAGTTTAATCCCAATGATTTTATCAACTTTTTGCAACATATGTAGAATCTGGAAGTGTGTTATCTCTAGGAAGTGTATTTTTATGAAATTTTAACATTTGGCCAAAAATTCTATCAGACCATCCACTATTCACTTTGAGGTTGTAATATTCCACGGTTGTTGATAGTTTTGTGAAATCAACACAACCTGGGTACAATGGCCTCTTGGAATCTTCGATTAACTTCTTATATTCATTAAATTCATTTAGTACATTTGTTGATGCCAACCCCACATTATCACAACCTTCATTTAGGTTTTGATCAAGACATCGATAAGCATCATTCACCATATGAAGCACTTGATGACCAACAATGGTTGTATCATCATCCTTTTTGAGGGGATCATTATCATTATGAAATGATGTTCTAGGCTCATCAACCTAATTATCGTAATGGCATTCTACATGTCCATAACCCTATTAATAAGAAAATTAAAATTCATGTAAGTGATTTTATGTTTTTTATGAAAATTAGAATGAATGGAAATTGGTCAAATAAGGGCCTTTACCAATGCAAATTGGCTTACCAGTTGAGATGAGATATGCTCTATAACTTCATGTGGCTCATTTTCAGAGTGTTTCCTGGCCTCATCAATAACAGATGGAATCTAAGGGTGAGAGGAAAACATAAGTTTGCACATATAAATATAATTGATATCTTTATTGTAATACAAGTAAGTTTGAAACTAGATCAATTCATTTTTTTCAAGATATCTAACTGTGAATGCTCTCTCCATGAAAATACCAAATTTTATATTGTTCTTTTATTCCATCACAAATCAAGTGCTCGCGTATTTTATCAAATGTTTGTACTTTGACTATGGCACATTTATTACATGGACATTTTATGCACATCTTATTCCTTGAATGCGTCTCGACAAACTTTAAGAATTCCTCAACCCCATCTCTATATTCTTGTAGTGTCCCACACATAACCAATTTCCAAGTCACATAAGTTTAATTGAGCACAAGTTAGCATTGATACATTTATTTGGTATATCATGATGAATAATCAAATATAGAAACTATACCTATTTTTCAAGTTCATCCAGTTTCTTTTGTCCATTTGATAATATGCTCCAAGCTCCTTTGAAATTATGTCTACAATGAACTAAAAAAGTTAGTTGATACTAAACCTCCTATATATTGAAAACACACAACTTTGCACAAACAACTTGCAGTCAAACAACTGCATAAATCCACATTTCTTATTAAGAGGTATTTTGATATAAAAAAACTCCCTAAACTGTTCAAGTGTTTGACTTAAACCCTTTGGAAATACTCTCTGTGGCTTAATGCATTATTGTAATTGTCTCTTTACATGTCATTTTGTAGAGTCATTGAAATTCGAACCAATATGGCATCTAACTTCTAAGTCAATATTTGGAGTAGTGAAAGGATTCCACACACTTTGATTTTATTGTAAATTTGCAGAAAAACTATTGTTTGCCCCCAACCTTTGAAATTGATAAATCCTAGTGCAAGTTTCCACTATTATCTCCGCAACTTCACAAAGAAATCTTTGTCACCAGATATAATAACTTCTGAAGAAAACACAAAGAATAGATTTCTGAGTTTGCTGGATGTACTTGACAGGGGTAGTTTTATGAGTTATTGGCCATACTTGACAGGGAGAGATTTATGTTCTTGTTGGTTGTACTTTACAATCAAGATAGTGACAAGCCAAAGTGTGGAAGATAGGCTTCATGGTTGTTGGGTGCTTGAATTGTCTATGTTTTAACCCCTATTTTGATCCTTTTTGTGTGCTTTGGAATGTCATTTTCCCTCCTGGATCCTTATTTACCTTTCTTTTGACATCTAAGATCTTCATATGTGACATGGGAAGCATTCTAGGTTATATTCCAATTCATTCATACGCTATTATTTCCATTATTATGTTAAAATAAATTGATTTTTATATATCCTTAAAACAATTTAATAACGTATATCTACGGGCTTGGCCTAAGCCTGCAAGTTGAGTTGTTTTTTATACTTACAGATGCACAAATGGAAATCAGACACGTGGGTGTTCTTTGGAATCATGTCACCTAGCTCATCCCCTGTTGGTTACTCCAAGTTCATTTTGATGTTACTCGAGGAGCGGATTTATTGCATATTGTTCGCAGAACAAATGAATCACATTTTCTGCCTAGATTAGAGGATCTATCGATTCTTTGAATCTTGACAGATCCTCCCTGATTTGTTATGATGTAATTTCTCTTTTAATTAAGTTGCAAAAGATCGAAGAATCTCGATTATATTCCCATCTTTGGCTGGATATTAAAATGTTACCAGAGTTGCATCAAAATTACTCTTGAAAACCCCTCAATATGACCAATCACATGTAAGGTGAGAAACTGCCTTACTAACAATGAAAACTACTCTTAGAAGCTCCAAGGAATGAAAACAACATAACTGGAAAGTAATTAGTAGGGAATTTGTCTACGAAAGAAGTTGAATTGGTTTTAAGTGATGAACTTTAAAGGCGTAAATTTCACCATGAGAATATATATATATATATAATGTGGCTAATCCTTTGGGTTTTGTTGCAGGTGTGTTATGTGTCTTGGGGATGACCAAATAGATGAAAAGGTATGGCAACTAACTGTCTATGGGCCTACATTTCACTTGGAGTGCACTGACAAGTGGCTTGCAAACATTACCACATGTCAACTTTGTCAGACTTCACTCCTCTAGGTTGCTAAGGCTGTTGCCTTAAAATGATCTCTCTCTTCATTAATGCCCTAAACTGCAATTCATCTATTATAATAGCCTCAACACTTGATCAAAACTGCCTCAAAGATTTCAATATTCATTTAGATATCAATTTCAGATTCAATTCTATTTCAAATGTTTTTTTTCAACCTGGACCATCATGAGAAACAAAAATAATTATTACTTCATGGTGTATTAGCCTATCATATACATTATATTTATTTCAGAATTTTGGGGAAAATTTTTGGAACCAAAACGCACTTACATTGAATAATGCTCATGACAATGTTTTTTATATTTCATGTAAACAATAAAAACTATCTAAAATATGTCCAAAAGAGAGACAAGATTTCCAATGTCCTGAAATTCACAAATACTTTTACTGAATTTCCATAACATGAACACATTTCTAAACTTTTAAACATCATATCACTCACCTCAATGGCCATGGAGTTTGGTATATGAAGTCAATATGACAACATGATTCCCAAGATGCATAAGGTAAATGTGGGTAGTTGATTAAGGATGTGAAGTTGGAATTTAAAAGTGACATTTGGCAGAATGATAAAGTTTGGAACCTGGTGCAGAGTATAGGAAGCAAAAATTGACAGGGCAATGTATCTTTGAGGGTTAATATAAGAAAAGCAGTCCCTACATTAAATTATTCAGGAAGAACAATCAGAAGTTGAGAAATGAAAGGGGAACTAGTGGATTCTTGCTTTTTTGTTGCCTTAAAGGGTGGAACTCTTGGTTGATCCTAAAGGAAAGAGGCCTACTTATCCTATTCGTTCTCTCCTCCATTTCCATTTATTAGTGCTCCATTCTTGTTACTCTTTTTGACTTTTTAACTTGCAAGAGAAATGGAAAAAGATCATTTCACAATTCCCGTGGCCTCTATAACAAACCCTTACATAAGATGCTGCATACAACATAAGTCCATGGCACAATCAAACCAAGCCACCAACAACTGGCCTCATCAATCAGGACATAGAGTAACCCCAGCAGGTCATGGTAAGGCAGATCAGACCTCAACACTCCCTCCTCAGGCCACGAATCAGCAGATCAGGCCTCAAACAAACTCACATTCAAAGTTTTAAATTTTGGACAAACCATGAGGTTTTGGCCTTAAAACAAGGAGGGGTTCAATGTAAAATTCTTGTTTAAAAATCTTGTAAATGTTCAATAGTGTGAAAAGTTAATCTAGAAGTTTCCAAGTGTGATGAGGTGTCAATGATGAGTCATCCTTTAGGATAGAGCCGAACTCCTATTTAGGGAGGCGATTACAGAAATATAGAAAGGTGGTTAGGGTTAAATTGATTCTTCATATATATGATTGTAAGCCTACGGGCCATGGAAGAGGTAGAGTAGAGGTGAGGCAGAGGCAAAGATGATAGGAAAATAGAGAGGAGAGGACCATGGCAGAATAATCCCATATTGTGTAATTAGGTCACCAAATTATGAGTAATTGGATTTTATTAATGAAAGAATTTTATATGCATATGGACTTGTGAATATATCTTTCTATGTATTGTTTATGAAGTTTTCATTGTCTTTATTGAATGTGAATGGCGTCTGGATGAAAACATAAAGTCATTTACTTTGGAATTTGTATGTAATTCCTACAACGAAATATGAGTACAGAGGCTTTGTTAATTGAGTGACTTCCTGACAGTAAGCAACTACAAGAATATGCAATTTCTGTGAAGGATTTGGAATTGGAACACCCTTCTGAAGACCGAGTCGATGTGATTGTTTATGACTCGAGTGTCCTTATGTTATGAGATTTTTATGCAAATCATAAGGAAGTGAAGCGATTGAACTTGGAACATCGAGTTACTTTAATTAGATGAGTTCATTGGTGCAAATAAATAAATGTGTTGGGTGAGAATCTATGCAGAAGGTAAAATATTGGAGATTTTAACATTTGTTTAACATTTTTATGCAGAGATTGAGTTATGGAATTGATATCCAGGTTCCATATTTCAAGGTTAGGGTTTGAGTATTTGGAAGTGTGTTGAAGGGTAGTAGTTATTTTGTTCCATATGTTCATGAAAAACTAATTTTCTCAAATGTTGAAACAAACCCTGAAGAAATAAACACTGACCTGGAGGAAATATTGTGGCAAATTGCCATTGTGCACAAATTTGAATACCCAGGTATATAGAACTCCATTTTAGATTCCATTTGTGTATGAGAAACAATAGATCATGGCCCAATTGTGATCAAATTATTAAAGGGAAAATGCCATTTGTGAACAAAGAAATTGAATTTATACTGAAGGTAAGAGTTCAAGAATCCGAGGAAGTGGTTTTTGTATAAATTGCAAGTGGTTCCTACATCAAAAATAAAAATAAGATCTGTATGGATAGCGTTGGGACCTGATTTTCGCAGTTTGTCTCACTCCCTTTCCTTCTGATCGACACCTTTGTCTATCTCTCCATGCGCGGTTCAACCCAACAACGTTTCATTCCAATTCTATGTCTATCTCTCCATGTGCGTGGTTTAAACTGGAACATATCATTCCCACCCTTTCATCCGGACCAATATTCAAAAATTGAATTTTTTAATCTTTGAAAATTGTATAAAATTGAATCTTTTGAATCTTGGAAAATGGAGGGATTATTATATAATTTAATTTACAATACACAAAGTGACAAAGTGTTAGCATTATTGCAGTTTATTATTTAAATATATTTGAATGTTTATTATTGATCTCTGCATGGATTTAATAAGCTACTAATTTAAAATGATTTATTTAACTAATTAATTAAAGTTTTTGCCCCGGATGGGGTGTCTCTTAGCCACGTGGAGGAGGGGACAAGTGTCACCCGCGGGAATGTTTCCCGTGGCCATCACGCCAGTGACCAACCTCCCCAACCCCCAACCCAAGCGCAATTTAACCCCTCTAGTTTGATGGGATGGGGATGTTAGCCCATAATTATCTCCCGATTGCAACTTGACATAGATGGTAGTACATGGTCATTCATCACCGCATGCACCATCAGTTGCTGAGCAATCTCAATTTGCAATTAGAAATATTCATGGTTTTAATGGAATCCATTATGATGGATATAGATGATGGGAATTGGAGTCGATGAGTTCTGTCGGTTATGGATCAATTCACCATTTTAAAGTTTCTATATATCAATTTGGGCATGGTTGAAGCTTTGTTTGCGAATTCTCGGTGTGGAAAGGGTTTATGGCATGGGAAGGTGGTGACTGATATGGTTCAAGAATGAAAATGGGGCATTCCTCGACGCGGTGACAATTACTATGTTAATAAATTTACAGTGGAAGGGAGTGCGCTGGCACAACACATCAATAGTTTTGTTAATATTGGGCTCTACGATGTACATGTTGCGGTTCACAACACAAGAGAGGATACTCAAATTCGATTTTGCGAGTTGGAGGTGTAGTTTCACAACTTGTCCAAGCTCTTGGAAGACATTGCGAGTACTGCGAACATAACTACTCCTTTGGCAGTGGAGGCCTATGCGAAACTATTTGCTGAGGGATCCATCCCCTAGCTTAGCGGCGTTGGAAAATGATACCGTCTCTCTGAATCCTCTCACTTTTGTTTCTAGCATTAAAATGGATATGCCCTCTCTGTTTCATGACAACCCTACGATGGGTGGGCCACACCATCCTCCCGTGAAAGTGTCTTAGGCTATAATGCAAAACAACATTATATAAATGGTTCTTTCATAGCTATAATGCAAAACAACATGCTTTCGTTCCAACTTCATCCCTAGATATGAGGGTAGCAAGTGTTGAGTTTTTAGGGGTTGTTCATTTCTTTAAAATTTTATTACATTTCACCATTACATCATCATATATCATCATATTAACAAAAGCACCAACTGAAATGAAATGGAAACTGTAAATGCAACAGTAAGCAAATAGGATCACATTTATATAGAAAATGCACACCTACACAACATGTATCATGGGAAACCGTCATGGGGGAGAAAACCCAACAACCTTTCACTGTGATAGAATCCACAAGATCAAGAGTCATGCATGACTTCACAATGTCTTTTTCCATAAACCCTAGGAAAAGAGAGTCCTGGTAGGAAACCATGCGTTATACATCAAATAGTACACAAGTATAACTGCTCTATTGCAGAAGGATATTGAGCTAGAGAATAGCGAACCCCAATCATAAGCACAAGAGAAAGACCAAGTCGATAGAACATGATGAGAACACTCTCTCTCATTTATAGAGGTCTATGGGTAAACCTCCAATAAGTATATGAACCCACACAAGATCAACTTAACCAACAAGTTAAGTTAGGGGTCACACATCATAACCAATATTCCAACGTTAGGTTAGGGGCTCACAACCACATAAGGACTTCTCTAAACTTATGACACATGGAACACCATCAACGAAACCAACTTAATCCACCATCAAGGTATACCACTATCAAGGGATAGCTTAGGTGAGGGCCAACCCTCAACACTGTGAAGGTGTCCCTATCCATCTCAAGGCCTCTACCCACTATGTCCTCATTGACAGGGAGTGGGACTCATCATGGGTGTGTCATAAGACAATGCATGGCTACTACCCATTGTGTCCTCATCGACAAGGAGTGGGACTCGTGAGGGGCTCTACCCACTATGTCGACATCGTTAGGGAGTAGGAATCATCACATAACAACACAAATTTTATAATGTCCACCCACTCTTCTAGTGTAGGAAGAGCTGCACCATTCTCCCAGTCCATGGAGAATGTATCACCGATGCTGCAAACATAAAAAAGAAGAAGTTTGAGGAATACATACAACTTATGGTTCATTTGCTTCAAGTCATCTATGTGGTTACAATAATCTAATAGTAGGTGAAAATATCAAGGAGAATAGTACTATGAACCAACCATAATGTTCATAATTATTGTTACCACGTCCTGAAAATGCATGGTTTTTTTTTTGCATTTGTAAAGGTGTTATTTCCTCAACATACAATCATAATGGATAGGGTGTTATCCATTTTTAGAATAGTGATAATTGCAATCCATGAGAAGAACCTTGGATCACACATTTTGGTTTGATCTTATCTTAGGAATCACTCATGTTTGATCAAGGAAGTAGATCACTAGCATGGATGAGGGTGAGAATTTACTTGAGAGACCTTTTGCATTATTAACCAGGCATTTCCACATATTTAGAGGAAATTTTGCATATTTGAAGGCATACCTCACCATTGAGGTTCATATATATGTTTTTAGATGTCTTTGCTTAGATGGTAAACTAGGTTGTGGCACCTCTTTTATGGTGTGAGAATGTGTTGTAGGCAATGAAGTTTAAAGAGATCCATTTCAACTCTATTTGATTGTTGCATTAGCTTTTGTAGGAGAAGGGTTAACATTAATAGAAAACCAATGCATTACAGTAACCATTACAAACTGCTTTTTCATACCATTACTTTGATTGAGAAACGATATTGTTGGACTAATGATTTTAGTCTTGTACATGTGAAGATGCTAACTTTATGTTTTTTCAAATCCATATGCTTTCCTTCTAGTTGTGCATTTTTTTAGTGGCCCGTGTATCTTCTATAATGATTACCTGGTAAAACTTTAAGGATCCATACTTAAAAATGTATAAGTCTTGGCAAATCCTACCAATTCTTAAATTCTAACTATAAAATATTTGATACTTTTCTTATTTTTTTCTAATTTCTAAGTATTTTATTGAGTTTATATAATAATTTGGTGAAAATAGCAACATTTGTATTTTTAATTTCTAAGTTTTTTATGTAGTTTATATAATAATTTGGTGAAAATAACAACATCTGTAAATGGAAATAGGAACCTCTATTGTCCAAAAAAGAAGGTTAGGATTTATATTTCCCTCCATTGTTTTTCGTGTTTAGATTTCCCTCCAAAATTTTATTCATTTTGTAATATAAATAGGAATAAAGCTCATCTCTATTCAAAAAGATTTTAATTGAAAACAAATATTGCTTGGCGTTGGAGTTAGAAAGCTATGAAGACTAGAGGAAACGAGAAGCAATCTTTTCTAGAACAAACAATCTTAACCCATGGAAACAAAAAGAGGTACCATTGCCTTGTACTACTGCTTGTACTATATTACTAATACTATTGTTTTGTCCTTACTGTCCCTTTCCTCTAGAGGAATTATGAGGAGTATTGACTTGCATATTTCAAAATTTAATAATATTTTAAGATCCATATTTGCAAATGACATTTACCCTCAATAATTGGCCTTTTCCAAAGACAATTTTTTATTTTGTCACTTGTTTTTGTCAATTCATGAACTAGATATTCAAATACATTACATCATCAAATTGAGGATTTGAACTAAGTAGGCCAACATAGGTTTTTATTCCAAGTCAATTTTGAAAACACATGTGGTTTCGCTCTTGTTTCCACCCTTGTTTATGCAGGAGATGGGAATACCTGCTCCGTTCCCTAATCCGGTAATATCAGACAATGTTCAAAACCAGTCCTGGGTGCATGCTTGCCATCAACGCCTCTTAATATACATTCAAAATGGAAGAAAATAAAATCTCACCATAACTGTCTTGCAATATTTCATGTGTAAAATTTCACAGACCTGGAAAGATACGTGCTATAGGAATTTGGTAGTTAAAGAACTTCCAGTAGTTTTGTCCACGGGTTAGCTTAGAATAGGGTTACCCGAATTTTCCAGAAGTAACGTTACTAGAAATCCACTTACTCACAAATCCAAACACAAAATGCATATTTGCTCTTACCAAAAGTTACAAACGTCTTCTAAACACTTGACCCAGTCTCTCCAACATCTAGTTAGCAAAAATCGTAGAATTTCTTCAAGGAAAATGATTGGAATCTAACTCATCTACAAGAGTTCATAAATACTCTACTTTTTAGTATTTCTTGGAACAAACCACCTGAAACCATTCTCGACTTATATTCTTTTATTATTTGTCAATGGTTCTTGGCCTTGATCGAGAATATACAGAACAACACTTTATTTATACTACTCAACAACACTTTTTTGTATTATGTATTCTATATTTTAGTATACAATGTTAGACATTTTATTAGGAATGAGTTAAAGATATTTGTATAATGTTCATAAATCCTATTTAAGTGTCAGTTGGCTTGTTTCAATGATGTGTTAATAAAAATGATTTTATTTGTTATCATAGTTTATTTGCAGATGTCCATATCAATGTAAGACATTATTTTTTTGGTTTTGGACTTCAATATTTTTTTAACAATTATTAACCTTTCTTTTATACTTTTAAAATTGTCTAAATTTCTTTGAGAAAGATTTGCAATCCATATTTGTAGGGAGATAATAGGATTAAATTAATACATTGCAATACATCAGTTTTAACAAAGTCAGGTCACATTACCAAAAAAAATGACAATGTTATATGTGGCACAACTTCAGGTAAATATTTTAAACATGATGGTAACTTATTATTTATTTTTTAATCAATTAGCAATTGTATCAAGAAATTTCATAATATACTTGACCATAGGCTCTAAGATGGGAAACAAATTCCTGCAAATTATAGCATCGGGATCCACTATCCCATTACAAAGCGAATCTACTTGCTATAGTGCCGACAACAATTCTAATGCACATATTGTTGAGAAAGATGTGCAAGAACCAATGGAAGGTATGATAACTTCTAAATTTTTTTTGTCCTATATAAGTATTTCAAGATTTCCTATTAACAATTTCATATTGTCATTGTCTCAAGAGGGGTACTGGTTTGTTTTTCCAAAATTTTTTCAACAGGAACCATCACAACAAGATCATGTTTTGGAGCAAGATCCACCACAACAAGAGCATGGTTTAGAAGGGGCAAATGCATCTGCTAAACCATGCTAAACCATGATAAGGCCCCTTCCAAGATGCACGGTTTAGGATTGTGTTGGTCCTCTACCCTTTCTTTTCACATTTATTGCAATACTAGCTTGGGCTTGCTATAGTTTTGGGGCCTGAGAAGAGGGGTCGTGTACGTGGGGTTGGATTTAGAGTCACTCCAACTGTATTGTTTGGAAAAGAGCGTGCCTACAAGAAGGAATTGCATAATACATAAGAGAAATTAAGAGGAAAAGACAAGGAACTCGAAAGATTGAAAGCAACCGTTGAAGAATTAATGGAATGGAAAGTGTTATCCCTAAAGTTGAACCTAGACTACAAGGGTTCAAGCTTAAGGAAATCTTAGTTGGTAGGAATGGGCCATCTACACAATAATTTTTAGGTATTTTTGATGGTAACTGAAGACATGAATTAGGTAGGATGGTTGAAAACAAAAAACAGGTATAATATAAAATTTCAATATATGAATAGAAACAGAAAAACGACTATGATCATAAAACTATGAATATAAGAGCTCAGATGTCGTTTCATAATGGGGGCATAGTTGTATACTATTCAGAAGAATCATAACATGAAATTTAGACCATGTATAGACAAAGTACTGAAAGCATATACTTCATAAATTGAAACAGGATAGGCTCAAAGGTCATATTTTAATTCATAAACAGTCATTTCTGCAACATATAAACATAAGAAAATTCATACATGCCTGTAAAAAGCTTCTAAGATCGAACTTCGATCATCTTGTTCCAGTTCCAACCCCTTCTATTTCATGTCTATATCATATTTATACAAAAATTTGTTCAAAACAAAACAATTAATAGATCCTATTCTATTGGATCTAATTCCTCAAAAAGTGGAACAGAGTTTCAAATTTGAGTCTTTCGAACCCTTAACATAAGTAAAATAAACAAGACAATTTGCCAGCTATGAAATCCTATCACTAAAGTATAGAAAAAAAAACTAGATACTTCTAAATGACTCAGCTAGAACAACCAGGTCATCTAGAACTTGAGATCTTCTTTGTAACCTGGTATATTCAACATCTGCGTTGTGCTCTCGCCCTTGCAACTCGTCCAGCTGGGTCTTTATCTGTCTGTATTCCTTATGCAAAGCTCTCTTCTTTTGCAATGTGTCTTTAGCTACAACTGCTAACTTCTGATAATCAGAATCCTTTTGCCCCAAGTCCTCTCGAAGTCTCTTATTTTCCAACAACAGGCTCTCATTAATATTCTGCAAATACTGGCACTGCTCCTTGTAAGATTTCAGGGTTTTCTTCACTTGATCTAATTCTGGAACAAGCTCCATCTCATCTGCATCCATTGTAACATCTTCTTTCTGTATGCCCTTAGAACTTGATGCTTGATTCATGTCATGAACCTGCTTCTTTTCAAACAATGCCTCTGGTATACTCCCCATATTTGGCTGCATATCTATGAAATTTTCATTCTCAGAAATGGAAACATCGATTTCTTGCTTTTCCATCTCGTTATCAGAATCATTAATTGGGACAATTTCATTCCCCTTCACAGGTTGTTTCAACAATTTGGTTTCTGTGGCCATTTTAGTCCTAGACCTTGTCCTTGGCCCAAACCCCACATTTTCTGTGCTTATAGCTTTTATTGGTTCGTCCTCCTCAACAATTGTTTCTTTAAGAACCAAACTCAACATATCAGGTTCTGGTAAATGAGATTGGTCAAGGGTGTTCTTACCTTTAGCAACATTAGATAGGGTTTGTCTTGTTTCATCCTTTCCTTCAAGCTCTGTAACCTGTACTTGTTTATTTGGCCCTTTTGTTTCATTGGCTTTCTCCTTGGAAGGTTTCGTCTTCTTCTTTATTTCAAAACCCTGTTCAATGAGAAATTGATCCTAGCTTTGCCCTATTTGCTGCAAATGATGAAGAACTAAAAGTTTGATGAGCCCATGATGAAAAATGGAGCGTTCTGTGTGTTTCAGATGACCCTGCACCCACAAAACCATTTTCTGCAAGCTTCTCCATAAATAATAGGGTAAATTGATTTTCTTGCTGCCCTGTAAATGCATCAGCAGTCGAATGTGGCATCTCAACACCTTATCGAAGCGACCATCACAAGTGACATAATTTTGAATAATCTCCAAAGGGATTTTCCAATTAGGTTTAACTTGACTAACATGAACCCCATTCTTCCAATTTAAGTCTTCAAAACCAGGGAGTAAAAATTCACCATAATCTCCTTCGAATTCTTTCTACTTGAACCAATTTTCACCTTCAGCTGGGACACCAATGACTTCTGAAATAAACTGTTCACTAACTATTACCCTGAAGCTCTTAAAATCAGCAACCCCATCTTTATAATTTTTAATAAATGCCTTAGTCACCTAGGGGTTATATCCTTGCAATTTTTCACAGTAAATCAACCACCCTGCGTCTCTCATCAACTTTGTTGCTCTAGGAAACTGCAAAAGCCACTGGATGTTGTTCGGTTCAGCTCTACATAAGAAGCCACCTGGTTTCTTTTTCTCCCGCACCTGTGAGGTTTCCTTCATGTTTTACCCTTATCAAAATGAAATTTGTTGATGCTGTAAAAACCCTAATCTACGGGACTCATCCTCAAAGTTACATTCCCATCAATCTGCTAATTTCGATGCTGGAGGCTCATACTCATCAACCACTACTATGTACTCATTCAATTGCCAACTGTCAAATTAAACAGGTTGCCACACCTTATGAAGTACCAGATTCATGCATATGGATAATTCATTTCGAATTATAATCAATGCAAATCACAATTATGAACTTTTAAGACCCCTGTTAAATCATAATTTGATATTTTTGCAAAACTGACAGCATTTTCTATAATACTGACAACATTTTCAAATTCGAAATTTTGGCACATGCTGTCAGTTTGATATTTAAATCAAATTTGATGCATTTTAAATTTTCCAAACATTTGAAATGTTTTTTGAAGCAAGAAATTAAACTTCATTTTGAACATAAATATGAACAAGAGCTTGATCCTATTTAATCATGAAAATATGACAAATGGTAAAATAAAACTTTAAGAAAAAAGGAGGAATGCCTAAGCTAAGCAAATGGAAAAACTGAATGAAAATGAGGTAAGGGCTGTGTAAATCTATGGAACAACCCTAGGAATAACATCAGGCTCCGTCTGGGGATAAGGTCTTCCCTGTGAGACCTTAAGAACATGTGACTTGTGCCTTCTGCAATCTGTTTTATTGGGCTGGAGTCTACTGAAACTTTATTTGAACTGATATGTACAATGAATATATACAAGAAATCTGTCATCTCAAGTATGAAACAACTTTAAAAAGCGTCCATTAACTGGACCTGGAATCTCATTACCACCCAGAGTTTGTAAGACAAAAGTGCTGTTTCCCAAAATTTTCACCACTATGAATGGTCCAAACCACAGAGCATCAAACTTACCATGCTTTCCTTTATCCTCATATCTGGCATCCATCTTAACACTTTATCACCCACTGAAAACACATTCTTTTTTACCTTTTTATCAAAGCTTTCTTTCATCCTATTTCTGTGTATTTCAACTTTGTCCATGAGAGCTTCCCTCTCTTGTTGTAACTGAATTATCTGAAATGTTCTTCTCTTCTTCACTTCTGGTTCTTCCTCAAATTCCTGCACAAATTTAATCACTGGAGCCATTAACTGAATAGGGAATACTGCTTCAGTTCCATATACTATTTGAAATGGGGTAGTTCCAATGGACTTCTTTATTGTAACTTTGTCTGCCCATAAAGCAAATTTTAACTTAGAATCGCAATTCTTCTTATTTTTTGATAAAATTTTCTGAATGCTTGTCACAATGTTTTTATTGCTGGATTCCGCCAATCCATTGCCTTGGGGGTAATATGGTGTAGATTGTCTCAAGGAAATACTATTTTCTTCAGCAAATTTTATCATTTTTTTGGATTTAAATGCAAGAGCATTATCAGTAATGAGTTTTCTAGGGCATCCAAATCGAGTAAGAATGTTTTCTTGTAGGAAATTAATGATTACCTAATCTGTTGCTTTTCTAGTTGGGATTGCTTCTACCCACTTTGTGAAAAAAATTGTCGCAGTTAAGATCCACCTATGTTGGCCACTAGATGGAGGATGAATTTCATCGATAAAATCTAAACCCCATTGTTGAAATGGAGCCTCTATTGATATAGGTTTCAAGGGTAAGGACTGTATCTAATGTTTGCCTGCAAATTTTTGGCATTTTTCACAAGCCCTAATCTGCTGATACACATCTGTGAAACGAGTGGGCCAATAATACCCAGCTCTTAATATTTTGAAAGCTGTTTCCTTCCAGTATTTATGTCCACTACATATACCAGTATGCAATTCCTCAATGACAACATTTGCTTCTGTTTTATCCAAACATCTCAGAAGTATTCCTCCAGGGTCCTTCCAGTACAATACTTGATCAATCAACACATACTTGAGAGCTTTCAGTTTTATAGATCTGCATTCATTTTTACTCAACTCTGTGGAACAGTGCAGATTTAACAAATAATAAACAATTTCAGCATACCGAGGATAGTCGAAATACCTGCTGTAAACTGATTTTTCACCCTGTTCTGAATTTTCTGCCATCATATACAGATCCAATATCTGACAATTTGACTCAGAGAGCAGCTTAGCTAAGCCTTGTCCCTTTACCAATTTAGTAGGCTTAATTTCCACTTCGCATTCCATCACCTTTGCAATCCACCTGCCTCTTTTTCCTTCGCTATCAGGCTGTACCAGAATGTCTTTTACAGCTGAATTAGGAACATAAGCTAAAACTTTAGAATGGAGTACATAAATTCTGAAAAATTTAAGTGCCTTAACCAAAGCATAGGCATGTTTCTCCATACTAGTGTATTTCAACTCTGAATCCCTTAATGTCTTGCTAAAGAATGAGATGGGCTATTCTAATCCATCAGAGTTTTTCTGCAACAACACAGTAGCAATTGTTTCTTCCGATGCAAATGAAAAAATGGCAAAGTCTTTAGTGTAATATGGGGCTGTCAACACAGGTGCTTCTACCAATGCCTGCTTAATTTTTTCAAATGATTTTTTAGCTTGCTCAGACCATCTCACCTCCCTGTCCTTCTTAAGCATATCAGTAATATACTTAATAGTTTCAGCAAAATTAGGAATAAACCAACTCAAAAAATTTATTTTTCCTATGAAAGATTGAATTTCTTTTTTATTTCTAGGAATACAAATCTTTAAAATAGCTTTCACTCTCTCTGGGTCTATTTTAATCCCATCTGCAGAAACTATGTGACCCAATAACTTACCTTCTGTCATAGCAAAGTGAGACTTGTTTGGGTTCAATGACAGCCCAAATCTTCTGCATTTCATGAAAGTTTGCTTCAAATGCTCTTCATTAGATTTGGAAAAGACTATGATATCATCTTGATAAATGACCACAAATTTTTCATTCTCACCTACGAATGCTATGTCCATTGCTCTTTGAAACGTGGCACCTGCATTCATTATCCCAAAAGGAATTTTGTCATACATGAATGTACCCTAGGGGGTTGTAAAAGCTGTTTTCTCTCTATCCTACGGCTGAACCGCAATCTGGTTATAACCAAAGAAACCATCAATCATTGAAATTCTTTCTGCACCTACTACTCTTTGCAAAATCTGATCTATCTTAGGTAATGAATAGTTATCTTTAAGGCATGATCTGTTTAAATTTTGAAAATCTACACATAACCTTATTTCTCCATTTTTCTTGCATACTGGAACAAGGTTAGCTACCCAGGATGAGTACCTAAGAGGAACAATAATCTTGGCATCCAGTAGTTTCTTCACCTCTTTTTCAATGACTGGTAAAAGTGCTGGATTAAGCCTTCTCAGTTTTTGTTTAAAAGGCTTAGTATTAGGATTTAATGGGATCTTATGCTAAATAACATTGGTGTAATAGGTTTTAAGATCCTCATATGACCATGCAAAAATATCTATGAATGCTTTCAACAAAATGATGTATCTGTTTCTCTCCTTTTTTGACAATTTCTTAGATATCTTAACCATCCTCGGTTCTGCTGCAGACCCAATATTACAGCTTATTACATTTTCTTCTGTGGTCTAAAAATTATTTTTCAACAGTGTATCATTCTTTGAAAACAACCTCTCCAATGGAACAAGTCCCTTGGGATAAAATTGCTCTTTAAATCAAGAATTTTTTGATCAGCAATTTCATGTTTTTCATGGGTGGATAATTCAGCCAGATTTACATCTTCGTCTAAATCAACCTGGTCATCTGCAAATTCTTCAGTTAATTCTAAAAATTCTTTTATTTCCTGCTCATCTTGGAAAACCCTCCAATGTTTAATATCGTCTGGGACTGCTGGTCTATACCTCACATCAATGGGATACTTTAGGTGTGTCAATTTTGGAATTCTGAAATATGCTGCTGCTAATGCCAGTGAATTTGCAGTCTGATTACAATCTCTTGGAATATATGTTATGTTGAAAGCACAGAAAAAATTATCTATCATATCCCACACTTCATTTCTGTAAACTTTCAATAATGACTGCTTTACATGATAAATACTCTTTACTTGCTGAATTACCAATTCGGAGTTGCCAAATACTGCAAGACTTTGAATATTCATATCTTTTGCAGCTCTCAATCCAAGGATTAGTGCCTCATACTCAGCAGTATTATTTGTGGTTTGGAATTCTAATTTATACATTAATGAAATCATCTCACCTCCAGGAGAAATCAACAACACACCAGCCCCTACTCCATCCTTATTTGATGATCCATCAAAATACATCTGCCAAATGCCTTCTTGTTCCTCTGTGCTGCACTGAACTGAACTGTCTTTCCGAACTTGCAAAACCCCTGCATCATCATCATTTACCTGTAACATGCATGAACACATATCCTCTTGTATTGTATAAATAGGATGATTTGTAGGATTTCTGTCATCACTTACCAAGAATTCCAATTGCACTTCTCTGTATAATATTCTATATTCACCTCCAAACATAGGAATTGAAGCATATGATAGATCCATTTGGAGAGTGCCACCTATCTTTTTAGCCCATGACCTCGACAATAGCATGCCAAACTTAGGAGAAATATCAGCTACTACTACATCCATAAGAATACTTTTCATAGGCGTCTGGGCAAGGTTGACTACAAGGTCTTTTATGACTCCTAAACATTTGATAGCTCATGAATCAAAAGCATATAAGTGATGATAGGGTTTTGTGATAGATAATCCTAGGGCTTCCATAACCTCCTTTGGCATAAGATTGTGTGAAGCACTTGAATCCAAAAGACAATTATGCAACATCTGGTCATGTATGGTAAGTGTAAAATAGAAAGGTGGGGGATAACAAGATTTTATTTCTGTCTGGTCAGCAGCTTTCGAACCAGTGATAATGGTGGGATATTTCTCCTGCAATTTTATTACATCTTTTGAGGCATGAACAGGTGATGAGTTCAATATTTTCATAGTAGGTTCTCTATAAGATCTGCTCCTTATCAATTCAGTTAAAGGGATGGGGACCTTGAGTTTATTTATCTCATGCTCTAAATCAAAACCAGGAAAATTTCCCACTTCTGTTGATTTAACAGGGTTGTTTTTATCTTTTTGTGGTTCTTGCTGTTCTCTAGAAGGAAATAATTATTTTGTAGGTACAAATTTTACCTTCTTTTTGAATGATGCAGCTGGTTTTATTCCTGATCTCAGTCCATATGATTTCTGCTGTTCCTGCTGACAGATTTCAGATTGTTGCTCATTAAGGTGTACTTCTTCATAATCAAGCTTTGCTGCAGCATAATAATCATCCCTAGTTATAAAATTTGAAGCATACAAATCATCCAACTGACTAATATCATGCTCTGTGTCTTCAATCTCTTCTAATGGTTTGTGGCCTTCCCCTAAATCTATTGAAGCTTGGGTGCATAGAAACTGGAGACCTTTAATCGCTAATAGTGTCACATCTTACTTCTTAGGCCGCGGGTTTTTTCTATTTGAATTTATCTCCAGAGAGGATAGAGACCTGATTTTTTGAAATGGGCCCTATTTTATGGGGCCTTAAGGGCTCTACCTGAACCGTTGGATGCCGGATTTCGACCCCTCGGAGGATGTCCCAAACGCTGTTCCAGTTTGGGTTCAGCTCCCGAATTTCCCAGTCCATTGCTGGAACTGGGAATACCTGAAATTTATTGGGAACACGTTGGGGAAGTTTATTGACAGGGAAAACACCAGAGACCAGTATGAGTGTGCATGAATTTGTGTATAGTTTGACATTGAAGTGGGATTATGTCATGTCACCTCCCATCATACCAGTGCAATGGAGAGGATCGTGATTCTTAAACCGGGCATCTAGCCCCATGAACTTAGTAAATAAGCATTCACATAATATAAAAAGACATATTATAAGAAAACACAACGGAAGTAATTTCAATTACACATCCATCATACATTCAAGATATTCATCAAATAAATAATTGCAAAGTTAACACAAGAGAATACTTATCTTATAACAAAGTAGTCCCAAGCAACTGGCTATGCAACTGCAACGTTCCACCCAACCATAGGCCAGTTGTGATCATCAATATCTCAACACACTGTCACCCCCGAGCTGGGCATGATCTCTACAAGGAATCAGGGAATAGCAGACTCACACATAGCTCAAAGATACACCAAATCAGCCAAGCCAAGCTACAGTTGGGTTTATCAGGCTGTTAGGCAATGGAAGGAAGAATTGCTAAGCTAGTGGGATCATCCATATAGATATGGGCACCCTCCGCAAGATCTATCTAGCTTGGTCCCCACAATACCTACACACCTGGCACAAGGAAGTATTCCCTTCACTAATACACAGTCCCTCAGGCCATACCTTCCATTCTAGTGTTCTTCAAGGTGTGCATAGAAGAGCAACCAACCCTTTTGATACTCTTGAGAGGTTACCTCCTCACTAGGTTTATCAAGCCAATTCTGGTCCGCTTCCACTCCTAATTCTTGCTCATAATTTCCAACCAACACAGGGATGCACCCTACAACAAAACACAAGTGCTGAAAAATGTGGGAAACCAAAATGAACTGGTAGATGGGGAATAAACCCTGGGAGAGCAAATTCGTTTTCAGAAAATGTTTTTTTGCATTTCAGGGGCAAAAACGACCTCTATAAACCCCCAAAACGTGACTCCCTTTCTACCAGCCACTGTGCAACACAAAAACGAGCTCCCAGCTATGGAAAAATGCAGGAAATTGGTAAAAAACGTGATGGGGAAAGCCCAGCTAGCTCAGACTGCGTGAGGGAGGAAAGACTTTGGGTTCAGAATGCTTTGGGCACCATTTCGTGGGTGTTTTCTTGCCCCAGAAGCAAAAGTACGTTTTCCAAGGTTGATGGCTTGCCCATGCACGAAATTGGCTGCCATGCCTCTTCATTCCCAAGGCATTAACTGCCTCAACCAATTTCTGGAAGAATTAAATGATTGGGTGCATAATTCAGAATGGGTAGTTGAGGGTTTATTCATTGACATCTGGCTTATCACCATTGGCTCAAGGGTTTGAATAATTTCCCTCCCTATTCCTTGTAGAATCATGCCCCCATCTCTTTGTTGCATTGCATAGCTAGTTGTGGGTTTTTCATTAAAATTCGTATTTACATGATGTCTTAATTTACATTGTGCCTATCTAGCACAAGAACCTCAAGCATCTATTTTTAATTGCCGATACATAAAACGCTAAATCAATGGTGGGGCCTTGGCCTTGAGCTCCTCACCATGATTAAATATAAATATTTACGTCATTTACGATTTAATGAGAAGGGGGTCAAAATGGGGACGTGACATTCCCCTCCCCTTACATCAGCACTGTCCTCAGTGCTCATCAAAAATGAACAAAAATGGATATGCCACTCTCATGGCATCCTCCAACTCTCATGTAGCCTCATTGGGACCGTAGTGCTTCCATTGCACCTTTACCTGTTCCGATGGCTCGGTTCCGGAGCAATGTTACCTTCTTGTCTAGGATACGCAATGGATCGGTTTGGAACTCTCCCTCGGGTTCCACCTAGATCACATCCCAATTAATTACATGGTTAGGATCATGTACATATTTCTTAAGTAAAGAGACATGAAAAACATTATGAGCTTTAGTGCTAGCAAGAAATGCAAGTCTATATGCAACTGGCCCTATTCTTTCAAGCACTTCAAATGGCCCACAATATCTAGGTGATAGCTTGGCCAACTCCCAAGCTTCAAGGAACCCTTCCTTGGCATCACTCTAAGATACACATGATCCCCAACACTGAATTCCCTATGGATCCTATGCTTATCTGCATAGCTTCTGTGTCTATCCTGGGCTACTTTTAAATTTTGCCGGATCTTTGCAACCTCTTGTTCCATTTCCTTAAGCAATTCTGGCCCAAGTACAATTCTGTTCACTAGATTGTCCCAAGTCACTGGTGTCCTACACCTTCTGCCGTACAAAGCCTCATATGGACTCATTCTCAATGATTCTTGCTGCCCATTATTATATGCAAACTCTACCAGGTGTAGATAATCCTCCCACTTGGATGGCTTGTCCATTACATACATGTGAAGCATGTCTTCAAGCACCTGATTTACTCTTTCTGTTTGCCCATCTGTTTGAGGATGGTACGCGGTGCTAAAGTTCAACTGTGTACCCAAATCTACAAAGAGACCTTTCCAAAAATTGGAAGTGAACTTGGTATCCCTGTCAGAAATTATTGCCTTAGGAAACCCATGTAATCTGAAAATTTCCTTCATGAAAATATTTGCAATGGCATCGGCTTTGTGTGTGGACTTAACCGGTATGAAATGTGCTGCCTTTGTTAACTTGTCCACCACAACCATGATGGAATCATGTTGTCTCATAGTCATTGGAAATTCTGTAATAAAATCCATGGAAATTATTTCCCATTTCCATTCTGGAATTGGCACTGGGTGCAATAAACCCGCGGGGTGTTGGTGTTCAACCTTCACCTGCTGACATTTCATGCACTTAGAAATGTATTCAGCGACATCCTTCTTCATCCCTGGCCAGAAATAATATTTTCTTGTTGTAGCAATTGTTTTCTGATATCCTGGGTGACCGAGTATGGAGCTTTATGGATTTCATCCATAACAATCCTCCTTAAATCTGCCACATTGGGAATATAGACTCTATTTTTATAGGTAAGAAGTCCGTCTTCCTCCAAATGATAACCCTCATACTTCTTGCCAAGGTCTTGCTGCTGCAATTTGTCCTTTATCTGCACGTACACTTCATCCTCAACAATATGGTTAACAATCTGCTGCTTCAAATCTGGTTGGCAAGTACTAAGTGCTGCCACATGCATTTCATGTACCTTTCTGCTAAGTGCATCAGCCACCTTGTTTTCTTTCCCTTTTATGTGTTTGATTTCAAAATAAAATTCACACAAAAATTCCAACCATCTAGCTTGCCTAGCATTTAAAGTTGGCTGATCAAACAAGTATTTTAGACCACAATGGTCTGTCCTTAACTCAAATTTTCTTCCCATTAAGTAATGCCTCCACATCTTTAAAGCATGTACTATGGCTGCAAGTTCTATATCATGAGTAGCATAGTTCTTCTCATGCTCCTTAAAATTTCTTGACTCATAGCATATCACGTGGTTGTCTTGCATAAGAACTCCTCCAAGTCCTTGATTGCATGCATCGGTACATACCACAAAGTCTTTTTCTGGGTTTGCAATTTTAAAAATTGGTGCACTTGTAAGAAGATTTTTCAACCGTTGAAAACTTTCCTCACATCTTGGTGACCATTCAAACTTTATCCCCTTCTTTTGCAAAGAAGTGATCGGGTTTGCAACCTTGGAGAATCCTTCGATAAACCTCCTATAGTAACCAGCAAGGCCCATAAAAGATCTCACATTAGTCACATTCCTTGGAGTTGGCCAATTCATAATGGCTTCAATCTTCTCAGGGTCTACAGATATTCCTTCGTCGGAGATGATGTGACCCAAATAATGAATTCTATCTTTATAAAAGTCACATTTGCTCAACTTTGCATACAACTTATGGTCCCTTAGCAATTGCAATGTCATTCTCAAATGTTCTTCATGCTCTTCTTCATTCTTAGAAGAGATAAGAATGCCGTCTAGAAAAACAAGAACAAACTTGTCCAAATACTCGCTGAAAACACTATTCATGAGACACATGAATGTAGCTGGTGCATTTGTGAGACCGAGTGGTACCACTACAAACTCATAGTGTCCATACCTCGTTCTAAAGGCTGTCTTATGAATATATTCTTCTTTGATTCTTACCTGATGGTAACCAGACCTCAAGTCAATCTTTGAAAATACCTTTGCTCCTCTCATTTGATCAAAAAGGTCATCGATTCGGGGCAATGGGTATTTGTTCTTCATAGTGACTTTGTTCAACTGCCTGTAGTCAATACATAACCTGAGTGTTCCATCTTTCTTTTTCACAAATAGAATAGGTGCTCCCCATGGGAACACACTTGGCCTAATATATTTCTTTTCCAGCAACTCTTGTAATTGCATTTTCAATTCCAGCAATTCCGGTGTACTCATCCTGTAGGGTGTCTTAGACATTGGTGCAGCTCCTGGCACAAGTTCAATTATAAAATCAATGTCTCTCTTTAGAAGGATTCCTGGAATCTCATCAGGAAAAACATCCTTGAATTCTTGGAATACATGATAGTCCTCCAATTTAAGAGTTTCATTCTCTGCTGCCTCTAAAATGTGGGCTGCATACAATTGACATCCCTTCCTACAGAACTTCTTCAGCTGCATGGCTGTAACCTGTCTAACAGAAGTCACCTTTGGAATACCTTTTACAACCCTCGGGTTTCCTTCTTCGTCCATGCATTCAAATGTCTTATTGTAGCAGTCAAGTTTAACCGTGTGTGCTTCTAACCAATCCATTCCAATGAGAATATCATAGGAACCCAGTGGTAAAATATTCAGATTTGCGTAAGTGAATAGCCCATCCATCTATAATGGACGTTTCTCTACAATTTCACTAACTTTTCTCTTGTTTCCAATGGCTAGTTGAACTAACCATGATTTATTATGCTTTAATTTCTTAAAAGCACAAATCTCAACAATTCTAGGAGTGACATAACTGTGAGTAGATCCAGGATCAATCAAAATAGAAACAGATTGCTTAGCAATCTTACCTTCAACTTCAACCACAGTTGACTAATGATTTGCTTGGCAGTCGTCTAGAGCTGCATAGATTCTAGGGATTGTCCTTTCCACTTGACCCACAGTTTCATCTCCTTGGATGTTGTGAACTTGATTTGGATTCCCATTCCGATGTGGACAGTTCTTAAGCATGTGCTCCCCTCCACAACCCCAACATTGAAGTGGTTCTCTTGGCTTGTCTCCCATCATCCTAGTTGGCTTAGTCACAACTTGTGATGGTTGCCTTTGCTGATTCCAGAATTGAGGAGGCTTGAACCCCTTCTTCCTTTGATCAAACTTTTCATTTTTCCTATCCTTCCATGCCTTATGGAATTCTAGTTTTCTTTTGTTTTGATCAAAGCAATACTTGGCCTTTCTTATGGCCTCCTCTAGAGTTCGAGGTTCATCAAACTCAATTCTATCTTTATATGATTGGGTCAGTCCACTCAGGAAACGCTGAATTTTCACCTTATCATCTCGAATATACCTGACATACGTCAACAACTCCAAGAACTTGTTTGCATATTCTTCCATGGTCAATTGTCCCAATCTTAGCTCATGGAACTCTTTGATCTTATCATCATAGTACCTATCAGAGAGGTACTTCTACTTGAAGTATTTCTTGAACTGCTTCCACACAATCTTCCTTTCATTGATCTTCTTCACTTGCCTGATGTGTTCCCACCATATAGATGCTCTTCCATTCAAGTTGAAGATGGATACCCTTGCCTTCATATTTCCCGAGTAGTCTTGGGACTTGGAAATACTTTCTCATCCCAAGAAGCCAAGCTTCAGCTTCTTGAACAGACTTTATCTCTCCATCAAATGTAGGAGGTTTCGCCTTCTTAAATTCCCCATGTGAATTTTTCTTGTAGTGCTTCTTCCTCTTACTCCTGCGAGATGAAGAGCTTGAACCCTCAATGGATTCTTCAGAGTGAGATGATTCATTAGAAGAGATTTCTGGAGTATATGTTCTGTCTGTAGAAAATCTTCTTGAGCTACTGGCCCTCTTACGGGAATTCCTTCTAGAACTACTCCCACCCCTTTCTAGATTTGATGTCTGATGCCCAGAGTTTATTTGCCTTTGGATGTCTGTCAAACTCTGTAGCATGGCTGCATTCAACTGATTTTGTTCTTCCTGAGCTTTAATCATCCTTTCATTGTCTTCTCTATAGCTTTGCAACTCCACCCTTAGGCTTCTCATGGTGGCTGCAATACCTGGAGGAGTCTCTTGATTTCTTCTCCCATTAGGTTCTGTTTCAACATTTTCAACATGTATGTTCTCCCCCATGGCATCTATCTCAGGCTCATAGGGATCCTGTGCATCATCCATGATGTTGATTTTCTTGGCCCAACCAAGATCCAAAACTTTCCAACTGTACTATCTAGAGTGCTGCCCTGATGTAACTGTGATTCTGCAAAATGTGTTCATCAACACAATTGTTAGCTGCATTATATTCTCAGAAATTCATAAATTACTTTCATGCACGTGGGAAAATATTATATTGACAATTTGTCAAATCATAGAATTTTCTCACAATCAATGACATATGAGGGGGATGACGGGGGTCAAGGGCAGTGTCCTCATTTTTGTTGTTGTTGTTGTTGTAAATCTTTCCATTTCGTGCAATCTGGCACCTGATTGCACCTGAAAATCTCCCTGAAAAACAACTGAAATTTCCTGTTTTGCAGCAACTCATCCAGTTCTTCCGCCCTGTTGCGGAGCAACTCGCTGAGTTTTTCCGACCTGTTGCAGAGCAACTCGCTGAGTTCTTCCGCCGAAAACACTTAGAAAAATTTTGAGATTTTTTTTTTTGGACCAAATTGTTGAGTCCTTCCGCCGTTGCGGGCCAACTTGCTGAGTTCTTCCGCAATTTCAAGCCAACTCATGGAGTTCTTCCAAAATTTCCCTTTGATGCCGAACACTTAGAAAATTTTCCTTTGTTTCGGGGCAACTCGACGAGTTCTTCTGCCGTTGCGGACCAACTCGCTGAGTTCTTCTGCCATTGCGGACCAACTCACTGAGTTCTTCCAAAAATTTCCCTTCGACGCCGAACACTTAGAAAATTTTTGCCGTTTCGGGCCAACTCGACGAGTTCTTCCGCTGTTGCAGACCAACTCGCTGAGTCCTTCTGAAAATTTCCTTTCGACGCCGAACACTTAGAAAATTTTTGCCATTTTGGGCCAACTCGGCGAGTTCTTCCGCTGTTGCAGACCAACTCGCTGAGTCCTTCCGAAACTTTCCTTTCGACGCCGAACACTTAGAAAATTTTTTCCGTTTCGGGCCAACTTGGTGAGTTCTTCCGCTGTTGCGGACCAACTCGCTGAGTCCTTCTGAAACTTTCCTTTCGATGCCGAATACTTAGAAATTTTTTTCCGTTTCGGGCCAATTCGGCGAGTTCTTCTGTTGTTGCGGACCAACTCGCTGAGTCCTTCCGAAACTTTCCTTTCGACGTCGAACACTTAGAATTTTTTTTGTCGTTTCGGGCCAACTCAGCGAGTTCTTCCGCTGTTGCAGACCAACTCGCTGAGTCCTTCCGAAACTTTCCCTTCGACGCTGAAAAACACTAAGACAAAATTTTCAAAAACTCTTAGGAAAATTTGAAATCTTTCCTTCTTTCAGTGATCACTGCTACTCAGTAGGAGGTGATCTTACCTCTGTAATTTTATTCAACTTAGCCATTTTAGGCCCGATGCTGATACCTGTGGTAATTAGGAAGGGACCTTCCCATGTAACTGTAATTAGATTTGGCCCATAGAGGTCCAATGCTGTAGCCTATAGCTCTGATACCATTCTGTCATGTCCCCTCCCATCATACCAATGCAATGGAGAGGATCGTGATGCTAAAACCGGGCATTTAGCCCCATGAACTTATTAAATAAACATTCGCATAATATAAAAAGACATATTATAAGAAAACACAATGGAAGTAATTTCAATTACACATCCATCATACATTCAAGATATTCATCAAATAAATAATTGCAAACTTAACACAAGAGAATACTTATCTTATAACAAAGTAGTCCCAAGCAATTGGCTATGCAACTGCAACGTTCCACCCAACCATAGACCAGTTGTGATCATCAATATCTCAACACACTGCCACTCCCGAGCTGGGCATGATCTCTATAGGGAATCAGGGAACAACAGACTCACACATAGCTCAAAGATACACCAAATTAGCCAAGCCAAGCTACAGTTGGGTTTATCAGGCTGTTAGGCAATGGAAGGAAGAATTGCTAAGCTGGTGGGATCATCCATAGAGATATGGGCACCCTCCGCAAGATCTATCTATCTTGGTCCCCACAATACCTACACACCTGGCACAAGGAAGTATTCCCTTCACTAATACACAGTCCCTCAGGCCATACCTTCCATTCTAGTGTTCTTCAAGGTGTGCATAGAAGAGCAACCAGCCCTTTTGATACTCTTGAGAGGTTACCTCCTCACTAGGTTCATCAAGCCAATTCTGGTCCACTTCCACTCCTAATTCTTGCTCATAATTTCCAACCAACACAGGGATGCACCCTACAACAAAACACAAGTGCTGAAAAACATGGGCAACCAAAACAAACTGGTAGATGGGGAATAAACCCTGGGAGAGAAAATTCGTTTTCGGAAAACGTTTTTCTGCATTTCAGGGGCAAAAACGACCTCTATAAACCCCCAAAACGTGACTCCCTTTCTCCCAGCCACTGTGCAACACAAAAATGAACTCCCAGCTATGGAAAAATGCAGGAAATTGGTAAAAAACGTGATGGGCAAAGCTCAGCTAGCTCAGACTGCGTGAGGGAGGAAACACTCTGGGTTCAGAATGCTTTGGGCACCATTTCGTGGGTGTTTTCTTTCCCCAAAAGCAAACGTACGTTTTCCCAGGTTGATGGCTTGCGCATGCACGAAATTGGCTTCCATGCCTCTTCATTCCCAAAGCATTAACTGCCTCAACCAATTTCTGGAAGAATTAAATGATTGGGTGCATAATTCAGAATGGGTAGTTGAGGGTTTATTCATTGACATCTGGCTTATCACCATTGGCTCAAGGGTTTGAATAATTTCCCTCCCTATTCCTTGTAGAATCATGCCCCCATCTCTTTGTTGCATTGCATAGCTAGTTGTGGGTTTTTCATTAAAATTCTTATTTACATGATGTCTTAATTTACATTGTGCCTATCTAGCACAAGAACCTCATGCATCTATTTTTAATTGCCGATACATAAAACGCTAAATCAATGGTGGGGCCTTGGCCTTGAGCTCCTCACCATGATTAAATATAAATATTTACATCATTTATGATTTAATGCGAAGGGGGTCAAAATGGGGACGTGACAGATTACCAGAGGCCATCAAAATTAAAGTAGGAAGCTGGACACATCTTCAGAAGTTAGACTACGAGTATGTCCCATTTAAGTGCCGTGAGTGCCATGAATATGGGCATTTTGCCAAAAGTTGTCCAAAAAAAGCGGTTCCAGAGAAAGAAAAAGAGGAGGGATGGCAGCAAGCCAAGAAGCCGAGAACCAACCCGAAAGTAGGTATCAACAATCAGGGGATAGGAAAAGGAAAAAAAACCAAGCAAACCCTGGAACTTCTGGAAAGGCGAAATGAACTCAAAGGGACCCAAGCAATAGATTTTTTATTCTGGAATTAAGGTCAGAGGAAGATCAGGATGAGGACTTGAGCCAGTTACAGCAACTCGCCCCGAATACTGTCCAGCATCCAGTCCCTGAGCAGGCCTCCCCCTTTTCAAATGAGAAGCTAGCATCCTCGACGAACAAAGACTCTGTTGAGGAACACTCGAAAGAAATGACCTCAAGGGTGGGGGAGGAAGAACATGACATAGAAGACTCAGAGGAGGAAGGGGAAATAGAAGAATCACACCTCACTACCAGAAGATCCACCAGAGGAAGGAAAACGGACAAGGAGAAGAGGGAAATGGAAACTTATAAGGACAAACTGCAAGGAAATAAACCAACATTGGAAAAGCTGCTGGCCAAAACTCCTAAGTCCGACAAACCTCTTGGATAAGGCTCTAAAGGAGCCACCTCAAAAAGTAAGTAATGAAGGTTTTATCTTGGAATTGCAGAGGGATGGGTAGAAAATTGAAAGAAGATTCAATGAAAGGGTTAATCAGATTTGAAAATCCTGACATCCTTCTCATCTAGGAAACTAAAATGAAGGAAGTGGATTTTCTTCAAAGAAGTAAGCAATTTTGGAAAAAAGGGGGGGGCTCAACAGTCTCCTCAAGGGGAGCGTCTGGAGGATTGGGCATCCTTTGGAACGAATCCTCGGTCAATAAAATTTCTGAAAAGAAAAACACGCATTGGATATTTATGTAGTTTCGTCACCATGAGTCAAAAGAAATTGTAAGTCTTTTTAACATCTATGCCCCTGTTAACTACGGGGAAAAAAAACTTTGCTGGGAGTCGGTCTGGGCGGTCTCTGAAGAAATCCCACTAGAAAATGTCATCCTGGCGGGACACTTAAATCTAACTCTCGCCACCTCTGAAAAAAGAGGAGGCACTATTGTTAGGGATCCTGCTAGAGAATGGGTGGAGGAGTTAATTCAAGACTGGGACCTCTTGGATGTCAAGCCCTCTAAAGGGAACTTCACCTGGACTAATAAAAGAATTGGACTAGGCCACATTGCTGCAAGGCTGGATCGATTCCTCATTTAGAGCTTCTTTTTGTTGCTCGGGCTGGATGCAAGCTCTTCCATTCTCCTGGTAGGGACTTCTGATCATAGACCTATTATGCTGGAACTTAAAATGCAAAGAAATCTAGGTCCTATTCCCTTTCGATTTAGCCCTATCTGGATCCAACATAAGGATTTTTCAAGCAAAGTGGAAAGCGTGTGGAAGCTTCCTGTCTAGGGCTCTCCCTTTTACGTTTGGGAGGAAAAACTGAGAAGAGTGAAAAGGGAGCTCAAACTTTGGGAAAAGGGGCTCTCAACTCCGGCGGATGAAAGAAAGACAACCCTAAACCTATTGAACTCTCACCAGCTGCAAATGGAAAGCACAGACATAACTATGGAATCTCTAAATACTGAAGAGAACCTCCAAGCAAGGGTACAAAAAGCTTATCTGCAAGAGGAAGAGTATTGGAGACAAAAATATAGAAGTCTTTGGCTTCAAGATGGGGATATAAATACTGATTATTTCCACAAGCAGGCCCAAGCTAGAAGAAGATTCAATGCAATCACCGAGGTCTCAGTGGGAACCCATAATACCACGGACTTCTCCAACATTAAAGAAGCTACCCACCATCACTTCAAGGCTCTTTATTCTGAAGAGGAAGTTGATAGGCCTCCCTTTGCTCTGTTAGATCTAGTCCCTGGAAAGGTCACTCATCAGATGAATCAAAAGATAACTACCCCGGTCAGTAAAAAAGAATTAAAGGAGGCTCTCCAAGCAATGAACCCGGACAAGGCTCCTGGCCCTGATGGCTTTACTGCTCGTTTTATCAAATGTTGTTGGCACACTATCAAAAAGGATCTCCTCAAAATGGTGCTTAAGTCTCAAGACTCTCTTAAGCTGGGGGGACGTACAAACTCTTCTTTTCCGGCCCTAATCCCCAAAGAAAAGGGAGCTAGTATGTTTAACAGGTTTAGGCCAATCTCACTCTGCAGCATTGGTTATAAGCTAATCACCAAAGTTATTGATAATAGGTTGAAGTTTATCCTCCCGGAGCTGATCCTGGAAAACCAAGTAGGATTTATTAAAGGGCGGAAAATGTCTGATAATCTCATTCTTGTTCAAGAGGCAATCCACTCCAGTCTTCAAAGGAAAGAAAAAGGAATGGTGGTTAAATTGATCTTGCAAATGCCTTTGACAGAGTGAGGCACAACTTTCTGTTTGATGTCCTTAAGAAGTTCGGGTTTGATGAGCGTCTAATAAAATGGATAAAATCCTGCATAGCAGAACCTTGGATCGCCCCACTGGTCAATGTAAGAGCTGCTGACTTCTTCAAAGCCTCTCGCGGGCTTCGTCAGGGATGCCCTCTCTCTCCCCTTCTTTTTGTTATTCATGCTTCTATTTTTAGCTTTCTCTTAGAAAAAAGAAGGCATGATCATGTCCTTACGGGTCTCAAAATAGCAAGAGGAGTTCAGGACTTAAACCATGCATTGTTTGCTGATGATTCTCTGCTTTTAGGAGGAGCCTCGAATTTGAATGCTAGAACTTTCAAAACCGATCTTGATCACTATTGCACTGCTTCAGGAAGTAGTGTGAATGCTGGTAAATGTCAAATTTATGGCTGGAATCTGACAGGGTTGGAGTTAAGCTCTATAATAAGAATCTTTGGGTTTCAAGGCACCACCAACTGGAATTCGTTCAAATACCTTGGACTCCCAATTTGCAAGAATGCGCCCAAGAAACTAGATTGGCTCCCTTTGGTGGACAAATTCAAACAAAAGCTGCAAGCCTGGGGAACCAACTGGCTCAACTTAGCAGGTAAGTTGGTTTTGATTAAATCCGTTCTTCTTAGTCTCCCAATTTTCCAAGGCTCCTTGTTGATGGCCCCAGTTGGGATCCTTTGCGAGATGGACAAACTCTTAAGACTTTTTTTTTGGAAAGGTGGGAGAAATAATGAGCGCAGGATACCACTGGTAAGATGGGAAGAAGTCACAAAACCTTTATTAGAAGGTGGACTGCAGATAAAAGACTTAGAAGCCCAAAATATTGCATTGGGTGCAAAAATTCTTTGGAGACAAATTGGCAAAAAACCAGGCTAGGCACAAAAAGCTATGTGGAAAAAATATTTTCAGAATTCTAGGATGCAGAGTCTCGATTCTCCTCCGGTTGCTCACTTTGGCTGTCCTATCTTCACTCTCTGCAAGCATGCCATTCTTTTGGTCCACGAGAACCTCTAATGGATCCCTGGAAATAAGAAAAAAATCAATATCTGGAATGACAGAATTATGAATGGGGAAACCTTATCAGATGTCTCAGAGTTGAGAGAGCTAAGCCAGTGGATGGCTCAAAAAAGGCTGATTACTCTTTGGGACGTTTCAGAGTGGGAAGTTGGACAGTGGAAGGACTGGAAAACCTTGGAAACTCCTCCGGATCTATCAAATTCCTGGCTACAGCTCATTGAGAGATTGGCAGGGAAAGCCCCTTTGTCAAAAAGAAAGAAAGATAAAAGAGGTTGGGGAGCCAATTCTGGTTTATACACTGTTGCAAAAGGTTACAAAGTGCTGAAAAGCATCCCTTCTACCCCTACTAATCCAACAATATGGATTGGAATATGGAAAGTCAAAAGTATTCCCAAGATTGACCTGTTCACCCGGACCCTGGTTCATAATAGCATTCTTACCGACGAAAATATGTTGAAGAGGGGATTCCATGGCCCATCTAGATGCCCCCTCTGCCAAAGCCAGGTTGAAACCACTGAGCATCTCTTTTTAGGTTATCAATTTACGAAGGAAATCTGGTCTGAAGCTTTAGATGCTTGGAAAATTGTAGTCCCTAGTTCGATCACTGTATTATTTGAAAATTGGAGATCAATGTACCCCGGGTCTCTTAATTCAAAAGGATGGTTCAAGATCAGGTGGATGGCACTCCCAAAATTCATTTGCTGGAAAGTTTGGATGGAGAGAAACACCAGAATTTTTCAAGACAAAGCTCTTAACCCTCAACAAGTTTGGGCAAAAGCAAAAGGCATTCTAAGGGAATTGTTGCAAACTAAAATTGATCTAAAAGCAACTAGTACTTTGAATCAAGAGGAAATGGATTGGGGGAATAAGCTGGGTTTGATACTGCCAACGGATGAAGGTACCCTGAAGAAGCTGGAACCTTGGCAGATCAGATTGGATGGGGACTAGTTTGTGAGATGGAGGAGGACTTCAGGCCTGTCTAGTCTCTTTTTCGATGGTGCAGCCAAAGGGAACCCTGGGGATGTTGGAGGGGGAGGAATAATACGAAATTCTAAAGACACTATTCAAATCAAGTATGCTTGGGGATTGGGTACCACTACCAGTAATCAAGCAGAGGTCTTTGCGCTCCTTCAGGGGCTTAGACAACTCAAAAAGCTTGGAATTGAGAGAGCCAGAATAGTGGGGGACTCACAGAATCTCATCAGGCTCTTGGCAAAAAACTTATCTTCCAAAGACATGAATTTGAATAGAATTGTCTACAAGATAAAAAAGCTCAGCCAGTATTTTACCATACTGGAGTTTTTCCATGTGCTCATAGATAACAACGCAGATGCTGACCGGGAGGTCAACAGGGTAGTGCGACTTGGACAGGGAGTTCTCAGCATCGATGAGGTGGATGGAAGGGACTCTATCCCTCAATAGGATTTTAGGAGAGTTGGATAGCATCACTCTGTGGAAAATGGATATAGACTTTGAATCCAGTGATATGGACATGGCTGAGGAGTAGAGGATTAATGATCTCGATCTTTTGATGGAAAGAGGGGAGAACACGTGGGAAAAGATGATGTCGACGCCCAATATATTAAGGAGTAAGCAACACCCAAGTCACTTACAGGCTTTGGCCAATACGGTTATTAGAATTCAAGTCTGTTCTCTCATGTTTTTTTGCATTTTATTGAAGCAGTTTGTGTGTATTGGACGCCTGGTTAGCAGGTTAGCAATAGCCAGAGTTTTGGAATCTAAGAAACTTTGTATTGATAGATGTAGAAACTGAATTTTGATCATAGTGGGAATGTTGGATCCACTAAGGCAAATTGTAATTCTCCAGTGCTGAGGCAGCTGGTTTTCATTAATATAAAATCTAACCGTTTCTGTTAAAAAAAATAAAAAATCAGGAGGATCTGTCAAGATTCAAAGAATCGAAAAATTCTCTAATCTAGGTAGAAAAAGTGATTCCTTTGTTCTGCGACCAATATGCAATAAATCCGCTCCTTGGATAACATCAGAATGAACTCGGAAGACCAACAGGAGGATGAGCTAGGTGACATGATTCCAAAGAAGACCCATGTGTCCGATTTCCATTTGTGCATATGTAAGTATAAAAAACAACTCAACTTACAGGCTTAGGCCAAGCCTGTAGATATATGTTATTAAATTGTTTTAAGGATGAAATTCAATTTATTTTAACATAATAATGACAATTAAAATTACAAGAACTTTAGGAGTTAGTTGCATAAATGTAGGAAGTTTGTTATTTAGTTAGAAGTCAGGTTTCCAAGTATATCTTGTATGCCTGCGAGCATTAGAGGTTAGAGAGAGAGAGGTTGGAAAGATGCTGGTTAGGAGGGTTAGCTATACAATGTAAGAATCAAGGCAAGTAAAACAGAGGATAGGTCAGAGTTTTTTTATGAGCCTATAAATTTCCAAGTAATAAATGGAAAAGGATTATTTGCCATGATGCTGTGTGCTGATTTCATATATGTCTGTGTGATTGATGAATTTTGGTGAATATTGGCTAAATAGGAAATGAATTAGTTAGCTTGTGCTCTAACTATAGTAGGAATAACATTCAAGCTGTGTGAATGACTGTAGAGTATGGTTCAATTAAATTTGTACATGATTCATGTATGAGTTGTACATGATTCATGTATGAGCTGTAGATTGAAATTGTCTAGATTTGTGTGAAGGTGTTTAAGGATTGAAACGACTTCAAATACTGGAAATAATGTTTGGGCATAATGGTAGATTATGTACCCTTCTTGTTTGATGTTAACCTTGTTGAAATTGGGAAGGATCCAGATGATATCCTATTTCTTTCGAATGCAAGGGAAATGATGTAATTGTAGTTGCAAACAATTTTTAATTTGAAGTTTATGGCAAATGAACATATGCTTATATTGTTCTTTCTGTGGAAAAAGAACGAAAGTGAGCAACAACCCTACACATATATATCCAATAATCCCATGTATTAATCATGAGATCAAATATTATACATGGACAAGAGTTCAAAGTTGATTACCTTCGGTGATATGTAGCGACAAGAATACTATATTCTTATAAGGAGGATCGTAAAATTTTCTTGAAGAGTGGAGATTGAATTCGATGGCATGAATTGAATCCTCCATATGATAATTGTGTTACTCTATGTTGGGCTACATTAATTGTGTTACTCTGTGTTGGGATACATTTTAATTTTAAGGTTGAATTAAGATCCAAGGTTGAGTGTTGACTACATTAGAATTACGCTCAATATGAAGAGGTGTGCTATTGAAAACTCTGCATTGAAGGGCTGCATGGAATGATTTAATTGTGAGTCTGGGTAGAATCTTTATGGGTTTTACTTTCTTCAAAGGAGAATATAAAACACATATCTGTGTGTGAATAATCAAGAATCATGTTGGATTAGTGCAAATATGTTAATAAAAAAAAATCATAATAAGCATAATAGATTTCTAAAAGTGACTACAAAGTTACAATGAACATTTCTGTAGCATAATAAGCATATCTGTGTGTGAACATTTCTATAACATAATAAACATAATATATTTAAAAGTGATTACAAATTTACAATTAGCCTTGATATTTGAAATCAAAAGAAAGGTAAATAAGGATACATGAGGTAAAAGGACATTTCAGAGGACACAAAAAGGGTCAAAATAGGGGTTAAAACATAGACAATTCAAGCACCAAACATCTGCCCTAGTAGGAAGTTGTTGCATGTCGCTATGCAACTTATTCTCCTTGTAGTAAATTTTGATGTACTTTGGTCCAACTGTAAGATTGGTGACTTACTTCATTTCTTGCCTGAAAACCTAAATGATGATCCACTTCCATGCATGAAGAGTTCTCTACAAAATCGTACCACTGCCTAGTAACACCGTACTCCTTTTTGTTGCACCAGAGAAAAATAAAATGAAACCTTAACCCAAGCCATTGAGTACCATTTCTTCGCAGAGAATTCACATAATTTTTTTTTCTTGAAAAGGCAACCCAGAAAAAGGGGTATCCCATGGGGTCCCGTTGTTTGAGTACTGGAGGAAGCAAAACGGGTCTCTGAGGACTGCAAACAGGTCAAAGTCCCACGAGATCTAAGTTCTTCAAAACTTTGTAACGCTGCTCTCTGATTCATTCTTAATTGTTTCACCCTCATAGGATCCCCGAGGAATTCACTGTGACACTGCTCTCTGTAACATTGATCTCTGATTGATTCTAAATTGTTTCACCCTCATGGATGCTTTCCTCTGACGTGAATTTTAGACTTGAATTCCAACTTATAAAAGAATTTCATCCCTATTTCCCACTTAATTTGATTCCGAATAAAAGAAGAAACAGCTCGTAACTGAATATCTCCTACTACAGGATTGGGATTCCATTCCAATTCATGTTCTTGAAAGAATTTAGACTGATAAAGTTCACACAAAAAATCCTTTTCTCTTGTAGAGGAGTCATTATAAATATCCACAAAGTCATAAACATTTCCTATCATGAACTTTTTGTTATTATTCAATCTCATTATCTGAAGGCCTACCCATTGTTCATGCAGGTACATGGAATAAATTCTAGTAGGACTTCTACAAGAAATGGCTTTCTCAACAAATTGAAACATTTGCCTCTTTTCTTCTTCTTTAATCATTAATTACTATTGTAAAGACTATATTTTGGACTTCCACTTTTGTTCTTGAACCAAGTAAGTAGAAAACCAATTTTCCTGCATAGGTTGTACTTCAAATTTATATCGTTGTTGATAAATAAGGCCCAAGTCATATAATTCATCATTTCTTCCAGTCCGTTTAACAATATTTAATTCAGCTGATGCTAAATCCAAGGTATTAGTCCAGACATCATCAAGACTTTGATTAAAAAACTGATAAAGAACTTATGTGACTTTTTATTTATCTTCAGAAGTTTTAGTGGAAGAAGGAATAATGTTTTCTACAGCTGTCATAGCCAATAATTCCAAACTTGTATTATCCTCAACCAGTGGTATTGATTCCTTTCGTACTGATTTATCTCTAAGCAATTTATTTTGTTTCCTCAACCTTTTGTTTTGCTGGCTCCATCGGTGAGCCCATCTTCTCAAAATTTTCAGTCTTTTCTCAAGAACATCATTCTTTCTCTGTAATTGTCTACTCCTCTGTTTTAACTTTTCATTTTCATTTTCATTTTTAAAATATCTATCCAAAACTTGAAAATCACGAACTTGCTTCTTAAGTTTCTTAATCCTCTTCTGTAACTTACTTGAAATTAAACCAGGATAATCAAGCCTTACCACTTGATTAGATTTCTTTTTCTTCTGTCTGAGCTTGGTTTTGAAACTGAGTAGCTTCAAATTATGGCTGGGGTGTTGACTCTAAATTCTATCTCTGTGTATAACGAGTTCTTTGAGTTTGGGTATTGTGGAGAATATATCTTCAGATATTATAACTTTTTCAATAGCTTGTTTAGAAATGCCTTCTAACCTTGCAGATCTTATTCTCACTATGGCTGAAATTTTATCAACCTCTTCATCATCTCCAGGCCTCTTTGGAGATGGTTGGGTTTGAATTGGTTCAGAAAATGTTGGTGTTGGATCAACTTCTGTCTGAACTGCTGGAGGGGACAATACATAATCTTGAGGATCATCATTAACTTGCTCATGAAACCCTTTTTCCACTAAAAATGGTTCCCACATTAGGTTGCTCTTATGTAATTCCTCCATGATCAACAACTTAATTAATCCATGATGATACAAGCTATCACTGAGTCGCTGATTAGGCCACTTTTGGGTAGATGAAGCCATTTTAGATAGGCTCTTCCACAAGAATGATAGAATGTTCATCAATTCTTCTCCTTTAATGTGAAGGAGAAGCCGAATATGATAAATATAGACAAGGCTATATCGTCCTTCACAAGACAAATGTTTATGCAAAAAGAAAATGACATTACCCCATTCAACAGTGAAATAGTTGCATTCAACTCCCTTCTTCCAATGAATACTAACATTAGCCACTTTCTGTTGGAATATTCTCACCACCATTTTTTAGATTGCATGTCTGCATGCATCCAGTCATCTGCATGCATCCAATCATCATCTTGGTGGTCCTCCTAGCACCTAAAGGTTATTTTCATCTCCATAGAGCCCGTCTTTATCCCCCAGTAGCCCTCCTACCTACTTGATGCGCCATATTTGACTCTTCTGCATGACATGTGCGCCTTTTCCCACCTACCACCAGTTATCATTCAGTTAGAGCGCCTCATCTCACCTACCATGTGTCTGACAATCAGTTAGTGCATTAATTGAGCAGTTCTTCCATTGATTGCTCATGCTAACTACCTGTAGCTCCTAGTTAGCTAGTTCTGGAGTGCCACTTGATCTTTTGACAACCTCATGCACCCTCCTTGGAGTCTCCATCCCCTGATTTATGCCTAGATGGTTCTGTTAGACTCAGTTAGACTCACTTGACTAGCTATTACCATTTATGACTGATACTACTGACTGGATGATGTATCCAATGTTATCCAAGCTAGAATTTGAGCATGATTCGAATGAACTCCTTGGTTAATTCGATTTATCTACACAGTTATTGTATTACTGTATTCATTTTTCACAGTGCCAGCTCACAGCTGATGTATGATACTTCTATTCTCCATTTTATGTGTTCATGAGTGATTATTGAGTGCATTCTTCTCTTATTCTTTGCAACTTCTTGAGAGTTTGTGTGAGGATTGTTACAACTGTTAGATCCTACTGCAGATTATCACATGGTATCAGAGCAGTCAGTAGCTACTCGAATTGCAGCCATTGCAGCAGTTGCAACATTTCTTTGAGCAACTATCTTTCCCTGAGAACAAGAAGCCTCTGAGTTTCCATAGCAAATCCTAGTGCTATTACCTTGAATTCACTAGAGCAATCCAGTTAGGTCTAGCTAGGTGTGAAGGACTTAGTCATATGTGCTCAGGTGTCCTAAGGTAGTGTTCATTCAAAGTGTAGCAAATCTCCATCAACAAAATCTTATTTTTTTGCAGGTTTATTCACCCATTTGAATTCTTCTTCAATTCAAACTCCACTGTTCAGATGGATCTAAAAATCACTTCTTCCAACTATATCGAATGGAAAGCCAAGATGGCTCTCTTCATGAGATCCAAGAGCTTCACCAGGATACTAAATCGAACAATGGTAGAACCTCTCAGTGTAGTAGAGAAACCCAAGTACTTGGATAGGCTTGATGAAGCAATAGGCTTACTTATTCTCTCAATTTCTGAAGATCTTCACTCCATGTCATCGATCTAACATCTCCAAAAGAGGTTTGGGACAAGCTTGAATCCCTCTTTGGACATAAAGATGATCTGAAAGGTCATAATTTGGAGAATGAACTCATCTCTTTGAGTCCTAAAAGCTTCGAATCCATCAATGCATTCTCAACCAAGTTCAAAAGCTTGATTTATCAGTTGAAAAGATATGAGATAGTGAAAGAAAGAAGACAAACAACTCATTCTTGCCATTCTCTCAAACTTGGGGCCAAACTTCTCAGTTTTTGTCTCCACATTTCAGTCAGCTAAGATGTCCATTCCAAAATGGAAGTTTCCCTCACTTGATGACTTCATCCAATCTCTTACTTAAGAGGAGGAGAAGTTAATCTCCATGGGAATGATCAAACCAAAGTTGGATTCGGCCCTTACAGCTGTTGAGGTCAAGAGAGCGAATGCAAAGGGCAAGCAAAATTTTTCTGAAAAGAGAGCGAATGATACAAAGCCAAAAGATGTTCCATATCAGTCAGATCAGGCTTCGAACTCAAATAAGAACAAGCAATATCAGAAAGAGAGATCCAAGTGCACATATTTTCATCGAGGATTTCATCTTGAGAGTTCTTGTATGAAGAAGACTATAGACTTGATGGCTCAGTTACTTGAGAAGAACAATCTCTCTGTACCTGCATGTGCAATGAAGAAAGATACTGATACTAAACCTTCTAGATCTGAGGACAATGAAAGATGTCATGCTCTCATGGCAAGAGCATCAACAGATTCTTCATTCATCAAAGATTCAGGAGCAACAAGACATATGTCTTACTCCAAAGATTTCTTCTCCAACTTAGAATGCTCAGTTGGCCCTTCCATCATGTTGTGCAATGATTTAGAAGTCTCCTCTCAGGGGATTGGAATAATCAATATTGAACATGGGTACTTTTCTGATGTGCTTTATGTTCCTTCTCTCACAGCAAATATACTTTCAGTGTACCAAATGACTCATATTGGAGATCCCAAAAGAGTGATATTTTTTCCAAATGAAGTCGAGGTACAACACATGGTTTCAGGGAAAATCATTGCAAAACTCTATGAGTTTTCACACTTCTTACCTCTCTCAAAGGAGTCTGCTCTTCACTCTCATGCAAATGAAGAGAGTAGGCTATCTCATATCAACTACAAGCATTTGCAAAACTAGCAAGCACAAAATGTGGTCGAAGGTCTTCCAAATGGTAAAGATTCAACAAAGAAGATTCGGAAAAAGAGGAATATTGAAGAAGTGCGAATGCTAGATCCAGATCCACAAGAACCCGAAGATCTAGCACCTATTGGTTCAATTCCTATGGAAAAATGGGCCACCACTACTGCATCCACCAGTGATATTGATGAAGATCCATCATCATTTTGTCCTAGTTCTTTTGATAATGATCTCACCTATGATGGTTCAAATGAGACATTAAAGAACTACATGCACATTCTGAAACAGTTTCATGATATTCACATTTTTGGATTTGTTCCTCCTTTCAGTGATGATGAGCAAGAGAGCACAACTCCTTCACATGAGATTTCAGATTCAGAGTTTGGATGTGATGTTGAGCTAGTTGTACTTGCTTCTTCACATGAGATTTTAGATTTAGAGTTTGGATGTGATGATGAGCTAGTTGTACTTGCTTCTTCACATGAGATTTCAGATTCAAAGTTTGGAAGTGATGATGAGCCAGTTTCACTTGCTTCTTCACATGAGATTTTAGATTCAGAGTTTAGATGTGATGATGAGCCAGTTGTACTTGATTCTTCACATGAGATTTCAGATTCAGAGTTTGGAAGTGATGATGAGCAAGAGAGTAAATATTCATCACATGAGATTTTAGATTCAGAATCTGAAGATGGAGATGATGACGAGGGAATGCTAGATCTAGATCCACAAGAACCTGAAGATCTAGCAACTGATGATGAAGATGAGCGAATGGGAGATCCATATCTACAAGAACATGATGATCTCTCACTTGATGATCCTCCTCTTCCTCGATGGGAAGCCATTACACTTCGATCTTTCAGTGATTTGATTGGTGATCCACTTGATCAGAGAAGAACCAGATCATATTTTCAGAATGGAAGGTTTCATCCTTCTCACATTACTGATCCATTTCAAATCGATCAATCCTTATTCGGAAAAGAAGGATACTTGCCTCCTTCTGGGGTGAGTGATGATATGCTACATTAGCATCCTTCAGTCTATTTTGAGGGAGGGATTTCTTCCCACTGGGTTTTCCCTCTTTCCTCACTTAGTTTATTTAGATTGATTGTATGGGGTGACCTTTGGTCTCAGCCACCAGGGCCCTATTTTTCAGTTTTTAGTTATTACCTCATAGTATAGCTTGCAGGGGGTGTTGGAATATTCTCACCATCATTTTCAGATTTGCATGTTTGCATGCATTTTGCATGCATCCAGTCATTTGCATGCATATGCATGCATCCAGTCATCTGCATGCAAATGCATGCATCCAGTCATCATCTTGGTGGTCCTCCCAGCACCTAGAGCCTATTTTCAGCTCCCTAGAGACTGTCTTCATCCCACAGTATCCCTCCTACCTACCTGATGCGCCCTATTTGACTCTTCTACATGACATGTGCACCTTTTCTCACCTACCACCAGTTATCATTCAGTTAGAGCGCCTCATATCACCTACCAGGTGTCTGACAGTCAGTTAGTGCATTGATTGAGCAGTTCTTCCATTGATTGCTCATGCTAACTGCCTGTAGCTCCCAGTTAGCTAGTTCTGGAGTGCCACTTGATCTTCTGACAACCTCATGCGCCTTCCTTGGAGTCTCCATCCCCTGATTTATGCCTAGATGGTTATGTTAGAATCAGTTAGACTCACTTGACTGACTATTACCATTTATGACTGATACTACTGACTGGATGATGTCTCCAATGTTATCCAAGCTAGACTTTGAGCGTGATTCGAATGACCTTGACCTCCTTGGTTAATTCGAATTCTCTACACAGTTATTGTATTATTGTATTCAGTTTTCATAGTGCCAGCTCGCAGCTGATGCATGATACTGCTATTCTCCATTTTTTGTGTTCATGAGTGATTATTGAGTGCATTCTTCTCTTCTTATTTGCAACTTATTGAGAGTTTGTGTGAGGCTTGTTAAAGCTGTTAGATCCTACTGCAGATTATCACACTTTCACAAACTGTTTCCAAGAGTCATGGTTTTTCAAATGACCATCTTTAAACCATCTTTCCCCTATTTGTGGTAATATTGCAGCGAGAGCAATGGATGTTTATGAAACTGGAAGCAGAAACCCCCAAATGTTAGAACAAGCTCCATCAAAATTGAGAGAAAATTCCTTGGTCACATCTTCGTTGTGCCCTTGGAATTTGATAAAAAAATGCATACCATCCAATTTGTTGAAAAATCCTCTTACCAAAGGGATCTTCATCCAACAATTCAATGGAATATGGCTCCTCCCTATGTGCAACAACCATGCCAACTGAAACTTGCTCTGCTGAAAGGAAACTAGGTGATCAAACTGGTATCCTTTAACCCAAATTGGTATTTTCGTGCATATTTATGCATAACAAAGAAATCCATATTTCAAATCGGGTATAAATATAATTATTCAGACAGGGGACAAAAGGCTAGAGCGATCGACATTTGACGGTGTCAAATCAACATATACGCATTCGTCCAAAAAGCAATGAGTTAATGATCATTCCATTTATGGAAATTATTTGAACAAAAAGACTTGGTTTGACAGGTCACGTTATATAACAAACAATGAAATGACCTTGAAATGGTAATTGAAATGTTTACAAATATTCTTATATGCTAGAATTACACATTATTAGGAAAAATAAATCGAATTTTACCCTACCGGAACAATACTTATGCAGATTCGGAGAAGACTTTGAATAATATACCACAAAGGGAAGGGATAAAATCGAGATCCAATCCTTCCAATCATGCAAATATAAATCCTCCATGGCTTTGAAAGATATAACTTTATTGGAAGAAATCATTATATCTGCAACTTGAAAAGAAAAATTCCAAATAGAACTGAAAGTTTGCTTGTACCAGGAGGGAGGAATCCAAGATAGTAGCAATGTTTTGTTCATTTTTAGGATTCCCTTCCCCATACATGAGACATTACATTTTACCAATAGTCTGTTCATCTTCAGGATTTTACCGAAATATTTAAAAAACACAGAAATTGGAGATTGTACAGGCTTGAGCCAAGCCTGTAATTGTCTTATAAAACATGCTGAAATGCAAATTCTTCAAACAAACCATTCATGATGCAATACAAACCATGTGAATTAAGGTGTTGGAGTAGAACATGGATAGATTTGGTGGATTACCAACCAATAATGAAATTTGTTAACCAACATGAGACATCCCTCCATTAATGCCAATGGGTGTCAAAGCATCAAAGTACAATCTAACAGGATATGAATCAATTTTGTTGTTGTTGAATATCCTATAGAATCAATCATTTAGGGAGCATTAAGGAATCTCCCTACTTAAAGGAAAGGGACCTTCCATTAAGGCATGTAGGTCCCAAGGTACCTTATAAGTCTCTAGTTCCTCTCCCATAAATATGTGTTGTTGTCGACGAGAGGAAACTTGTTGGAAGGAGAACCTTGATGTATTTCCCATCAATGAGCACAAGCAAAGAACTGAAATTTGTGAAACTATTTAAACTATTCATTGTTTCCCAATTAACCTTCTTAAGATAACATATTACAAAATATATAGTCTTCTTGATCCAACTGAAGATGAGAATAGAATTGGGATTCTCGATCTTTTGTAGCTTAAAAGAGCAATTACATCTTAACAAACTAAGGAGGATCTGTCAAGATTCAAAGAATTGACAGATCCTCTAATCTAGGCAAAAGCTGTGCTTCCTTTGTTCTACAACCAATCTGCAAAAAATCCGCTCCTCAGGTAACATCACAACAAACTCAGAGGAACCAACAAGAGGATGAGCTATCTAACACGATTCCAAAGAAGACCCATGTGTCCGATTTCCATTTGTGCATCTGTAAGTATAAAAAACAACTCAACTTACAGGTTTAGTCCAAGTTCGTAGATATACGTTATTAAATTGTTTTAAGTTTATATATAAAAAAAATTAATTTAACATAATAATGACAATAATAACATATGAATGAATTGGAATATAACATAGAATGATTCCCATGTCACATATGAAGATCTTAGATGTCAAAAGAAAGGTAAATGAGGATTCACGAGGGAAAATGACATTCTAGAGGACACAAAAAGGATCAAAATAGGGGTTAAAACATAAACAATTCAAGCACCGAACAATTAGGCACCAAAGCACTTAAAGAGTCTCTATTTTGATTTTGGGACATGATGAAATGTTAGGCACCGAAGCATTAAAAAAATCTATAGTTTAATCCTCCGGTGCATTTCAAATGCATATTCAAATATTGAATGTAGTCACTTTTTTAACATGTTTGCACCTTTTACTAGTGTGGAGATTTCACATATTTTAAATTTTCAAATATATATATGGGAATTTTCTGGAACAAAACTCTCATAAGTTGAGAATCTCTCTATCTATATGTCCATGAAGCTTAGATGGCTACATGGCTAAAAATTGTTAGTTCAAAAATAAAATTGCTATATAAGTTTATGTTAAATATAAAAATGGAATAAGCATATTAAAAATTAACTCAATTAATTGCTCCGCATAAACCATCAAATCAAATAGTAGTAGGAATTATGCCCATGTTAAGCAAATGGTTCTCTTTGTCTTTAAGGGATGATGCATAAAATTTAACAACAAGAATAGGGTTGATAAGGATGGGATTCCACTTGTAATCTCCTCGCTCAATCTCAAAGGATTCTCAACGTAGAAATAACTAACCCTAAATTCTAGAACTTGTCCTTTTCAGGGAAAGACTAGGAAGATGGAAGTTATGTCACATCTCCAAGGGTTCATGAATAACATAAACAACTTAGTGCTTATGCATACAATGTTCAAATCATCAAGTTTGATTAGAATGGGAAAGAGAGTTATAAAGGGTTTGCTTGCTTATGGTGTAAGATGCACCAATACCTCAAAACTTCCATAGTTGGTCACATATTTCCTGTCTTCATTTATACCTTATTGATCTAGGATTTTATTTGCAAATGGAGGCTTACACAAATTAGACTCATTAATCCAAGTAAAGCACTTATTATAGTTGAATATATTTAAAAAAATCTCTTTCTTTTTCCATATATAAAATAGAATTTGAATTCTAATAATTTTACACAACATTGAAGTACTCAATATTGGCCTATTGAAGGTTATCCATAGCACAGTGGCTTCTTAAGAAATGGGGGATGGGAGAAGATGGACACATACCTTGTAAATACAATGGAAGGATGTTTTAGCCAAGTTATAGATTCATACATTTACTATTACTAAAAAAGTGGGCACTTGATTTGATGGAACTCAATGGCCAAAGGAAGTTTACCCCCAACATATAGAGTAGTACTGGCTTCCTAGGAAATCGGGGAGGGGATAAGATGGCTGCATAACTTGCATATCCAATACAAATATGTTTTATCCAATTCATGGATTCATAGAATGCACTTTAAATTTTCATTTTTAAAATAAAGAGGGAACTCTAGTCGAGCCACACTCAGATACAAAAGGACTAGTTATCATTTATATAGGTTATTGAGGGTCAACGATTAAGCAAACAAACCATAGAGACCATGAACTGAACTAGAGAACTACATAATTCTCATAGTTCTAGTAAGGAATCTAGAGATAAACCAATGGCCAAGATCACTAGGTTATGGTCTATCTATTTTTCTTATGAGAAGCCAAAAGATTAGATTGCTTATGGATCCATTTTGGAACGGTACTTATAAATTACTAGTGGTTTCTTATGGAAAACCACTAGAGATTGCTTATAGACCTTATGAGTGGGTACTGTGACTAGTATGACCTTGAAAACATATTATTACAAAGAATCCATAACAATAATAGTCTTAAACCATTATCTTTTGACGAAAAATATAGCAACGCTCACATAGTGTCATCAAAAACCCATTAGAATGATAATTGGTGACAAAAAATTTTCTACACTCACCAAAAGTAACATAAACGAGTATTAGCGAGGGCTAATAAAATATTGTCACTAGAAGTGTCACCAAAGAGATAATCAATAATGGGCCTTTAACAACCCTCACCAAAAGTGTTAGTGGAAAGGGATTTGGTGACGAACCTTAAAGGAAAATCTCAAAAGGAACTTATAACGATGATATTTTAAGGACCATCATCATATGTGACATTCATGACAACCCTTAAAGGTTCGTCACATGCATGACCCTCACAAATGACCTTTTTTCTTGTAGTGATGGTAATACTTGACTTTTTGTTATGTTGTCTGGTTACATTTATAAAAAATGATTCATTTGAATAATTAAGTTATATACAATATAATATGATGAAGACTTAATTTCCTTTTTAAAAATAATTATATATTATTTCGTAATGCTCAACATAAAGTTACAACAAATTAATAATAATATTATCTATATAAGTATAACATTACGATAAATTTTACTACATTATTAAGAAATTAATTATAATAAATTATAATATCCATACAAATTATATGAAAACAATATGAAAACCAAATAAAAAAAATATTTTATTACATAAACATAATACTATGACTGCAAAGTAGACAACAATTATAAACATGATACTATGACATATTATACAACATTCATAAATCATAGAGTTGCCACAACTTCATCCATTATCAATACACAATTCATAAAAATATTTAATTCAATGATAATTTAATTCAATTATATTATGTAAAAATACAATTTTTAACCTATATTAAATTACTTGAAACCTTTTTCCAAATTTTCAAATACCATTACTCCAATCCATATTTTCACATTTATGATGACCTAACAGTCAACCATACTTTCAAATTCATTTTCTAACCAATATATCAAACTATATATGAAACCATACTTCAAATTGTCTACAAAACTTAGGTTGGAATTATTTAATATGAAAAAAGGTCGAAAGGATGCTAAAATTTTGACCAAAATTAAAAACCGAATAACTTTCTTTACAAAGGTCTAAAATATTGACTCGTGTTGTAGTGATAGTTGATGTGTTATGTTTATGAGTGTTAACTATGTAAGTTATTCTCAAATCAAGAATTATATACCCACATTTTGAATAGTACAAAGATCTTTTACATAAGCATACGATCATCATCATTTTCAACACCTAACAAACATAAACATAAACATCATGATCATACCATCATAAACTTAACCATAAGCATAAGCATAGATGTACCATCATCATGATTTTCACGACATAAACATAAATCATGATTTTCACGATAGAAACATAAACATACCATCATCATGATCATTTTCACCATCTAACATAAAACATAAAAATCATCGATATAGCATCATGCTATAAACATACAAATAAACATAAACATGGGCGTAACATCTTAAACATTACATTGCCATCATCTAACATAACACAAGCCACATTATATTATAACATGCATAACCATCACATGCATCTAACAAACATCATCTAACCTGAACTAACATAAACATCACCATCAAGTACATATAATAAACATCAACATAAACATCGACGTCAACATAAACATGAAAAATGCAGTATATATATAGATATCAACATATATAACATCGAACTGATGATACAATATGCCAAATATGTATCTACAGTCCAATAACTGCTATGACATATCTGATCCAACTCCGCCTGCCGAGGCATCATTAGTATCTCTCTAAGTAGAGCTAGATGCATCATCACCTCTGTTAAGATTTAATATGCTAAGACAGAAAATAGCAGCATTACATTCCATTTCACAATAATAGCATATACAGGATCACTGAAGAAACAACAAGCACAGCATAAACACAAGAGACACAGATTTATCCTGGGAAACCCTCATGGGGTAGAAAACCCAGCAAAGCTTCCTCAATATAGATGACCAACAATATACAAAGATGCAAACCCTGAGCATAAGCTCCTCCTTCTCCATAGCAGACCTCTCCTCCACAAGTGCGCCACTCTCAAGTGAGTGAGTGTGTGTGTTAAATGAGGAATACACATCCTCTATTTATACACTACTCCGACTTTTCTTTTACACAAGACATGTAGGCTCATATTTAACCAATGGGTTAAATACCCCACTACGACTGACTGGGCCGACCCCTCTAGGGTGGTCTAATAACCCTTTGACCCACATAACACATATAGGGCCGACCCCCACTAGGGAAGTCTAATAACCCAAGTTACCACATTCCGACGGAGGAATAAACATCTCCGGATATACAATAAGATCTTCACGGAGGAATGAAACATCTCCGGAATAATAAAGTACAAATATAATATTATTTGAAGTTACAATATCTCAACACTCCCCCTTAACGAGAAGGATATTATAACAGCATCTGCATGAGCAAGGAGTCATCAACATCATACATGATACATCTATAAATCATTGGAAGCTTTCTCAACATTATCAGTAACTCAACCAGTTACTGGAACATCTTCAATACTGGAACATCAACATCTTCAGTACTGAGTCTTTATCTTCTGCAGCACTCAAACAGCTACAACAAAATCAATATCTGAATCCTCATGATCGTCAACATCGTCATCACACGATCATCAGCATCGTCATCACACGATCAACATCGTCGTCTAGATCAACACGATCAACATTGTCACATCATCTCGATCTACAGCATCTGGTTCATCACGAGCTACAGCATCTGGATCATCTTGATCTACAGCATCTGGATCATCTCAATCTACAGCATCTGGATCATCTCGATCTACAGCATCTGGATCATCTCGATCTACAGCATCTGGATCATCTCGATCTACAACATCTGGATCATCACGATCTACAGTATCTGGATCATCTCGATCTACAACATCTGGATCATCTCGATCTACAGCATCTGGATCATCATGATCTACATCATCTAGATCATCTTGATCTACAGCATTTGGATCATCTCGATCTACAACATATGGATCTACAACATCTGGATCATCTTGATCTACAGCATCTGAATCATATGTATTAGTATCCACATCAATACATCTATCATCAAAACATGTATTCTTACTAATACATATATCATCAAAAACGTGTATTCTCACTAATACATCTATCATCAAAAGCATGTATCTCACTTAATACATCTATCATCAAAAGCATGTATTCTCACTAATACATCTATCATCAATAGCATGTATTCTCACTAATACATCTATCATCAAAAGCATGTATTCTCACTAATACATCTATCATCAATAAGATGTATTCTCACTAATACATCTATCATCAATAGCATGTATTCTCACTAATACATCTATCATCAAAACATAGCAGCATACCCTGCAACACACACGATCATATTACAGGATGATCAATCCCGCTCTCTTTAGGACATAGGTCCATGGATGATACAATCCAAATCAAGTTCCAGGATGATCAATCCTTATCACTTTAAGACAAGTCTCATGTCTAGGGATGATGCAATCCCATCACGTACATTTTGAACCCAGTTCATGGACGATGCAGTCCTCACACGTACATTTTGAACCAAGGTCCAGGGACGATGCAATCCTATCTTCAATTCTCGGAGACATCAGTCTACGGATCAATTCTGGGACCAAAGTCCGGGGAAGATACAATCCCCTACCTGTTCATTCAGGACTTCATTCTCGGAGACCCAGTCTACGGCTCAATTCTGGGACCTCAGTCCGGGGAAGATGCAATCCCCTACCTGTTCATTCAGGACTTTATTATCGGAGACATCATGTCTACGGCTCAATTATGGGACCTCAGTCCGGGGAAGATACAATCCCCTACCTGTTCATTCAGGACTTTATTATCGGAGACATCAGTCGGGGGAAGATACAATCCCCTACCTGTTCATTCAGGACTTTATTATCGGAGACCCAGTCTACGACTCAATTCTGGGACCTCAGTCCGGGGAAGATACAATCCCCTACCTGTTCATTCAGGACTTCATTATCGGAGACCCAGTCTACGGCTCAATTCTGGGACCTCAGTTCGGGGAAGATACAATCCCCTACCTGTTCATTCAGGACTTTATTATCGGAGACCCAGTCTACGGCTCAATTCTAGGACCTCAGTCCGGGGAAGATACAATCCCCTACCTGTTCATTCAGGACTTTATTATCGGAGACATCATGTCTACGGCTCACTTTAGAACATGTGTTCAAGGATGATGCAATCCCTCTTCTTTCTCGGAGACACCTGTCTACGGCTCACTTTAGAACATGTGTTCAAGGATGATGCAATCCCATCATGTCCACCAAGGACTTTCATTCTCGGAGACATCATGTCTATGGCTCTCTTGAGGATGATGCAATCCTATCATGTCCACTAAGGACTTCATTCTCGAAGACATACGTCTACGGCTCTCTTGAGGATGATGCAATCCTATCATGTCCACCAAGGACTTCATTCTCAGAGACATCATGTCTACGACTCTCTTTTAGAATATATGTTCAAGGATGATGCAATCCCCTTGTCACCTTAGACCCTGTCTAAGGACCATCCACCAACCTCTCTGTCGGCATCACCAATATAGGTATCCACATCATTGACCTCATTGTCGATGCGGGAAATCTCATCATAAGTGATCACATCACTCCCCCTTTCGAGGAGGGTCCTTCTTAACTATATTAAGTTTGTCTTGGAAAAATTTACTTGAGGTAGAGGTTTGGTTAGTACATCGGATCGGTAGAGGTTTGGTTAGTGCATTGGTAACTTGTTACGAATTCGAACATTAACCATATCTTGTATATAGGAATGTCAGATCTCTATGTGCTTTGAATTATCATGGAACACTGGATTCTCTGCATTTTGGTACAACTCTATTTGTCACATAGGATCATAGTTGGGTCCATCTCTAAGTCAATTCTGAAGCCATACCGCCTCACAATTAGCAGAGCAAGCATCCATATATTCTGCTTGTGCTAAGAGCCACACTAGATTGTTTCCTGCTCAACCACGAGATCATGGTTGATCCCAGACAATAACATCCTCTCGATGTGCTCTTCCTGTCTGATACACTTCCTGCCCAATCAACATCTGTGTAGCCATCTGAAGTCATGATCTCCAAGATAACATAGATCAAAGTCTATTGTATCCTTTAGGTATCGTATCACATGATTTGCAGCTTATCAGGTGAACACATCTAGTTTCCACTAGATACTAACTCAAGGTGTTCACAGCAAAGCATATATCTGACCTAGTATTCGTTAGACACATTAATGACTCAATATTTTGTCTGTATAGAGTTCTATCCACTAACTCTGATGAGTCATATGCTAACAACTTCAAGAGTGGCCATACCAACACATCAAGTCCTTTTAATATTTCTCAGCATACTTTCCTTGGTTGAGAAAGATTCCTTCTGAGCCTTGCCATACTTCCAGACCTAGGAAGTAATGCATCAATATGAGATCTTTCATTTTCATTTCTGCATTGAATGATCTTCTGCATATCTATCTGTGCCATCTCTCGTTAGATGGGTCTACTGATATAAGCCTCAATATCATTCGAACTCTGTGGTGAGTTCCTTCTTGCATCCATGTCATCTGTGTATAGAAACCACATTCAACCTTGTAGCAAAGGTTGAGATCCACATCACCCATGGTGATCATTAAGCTCATCAATTGATTATCGATCCTGGGAACCCATACAAAACCTGATTCACACTTCTTCTTTAATTACACCATTAAGGGAATGGTCTTATCTAGCCACTTGGAGCAAACATCTCATCATGATTCTCTTCCTCTTTCTAGGAGAATCTTCTAGCCATAAGTCTTCTATAGTGTGTTTGATTTGTAAATCTTTTGTTGAGCATCCATCGCTTGTTCAGTGTTCATCATTCATCATGATCTTTCCTACAAATCAAAATTAAGTACATGATTAGTAATACTTCATAATCATCAAATCATATTGTCATGATAACCTATTATGCATATAGATATCATTTACATAGTTATGCAACTATTTTGACCAGTACTTTGGCACAACACTTTTCCATATTCTGTATGCATACAGTGGCTATCTAGATGCCTTCCATCTCTACCAGAACATACTATCAAGAGTGTGCACAACTCTCAGCATGTCAGCAAAGAGGTTTCATTCTAGACAACAATGGAATGTTTGTCCAACTTACCAATCATATGCATATTAGTAGTATACTATTTCAATGCTCTATGAATGTTTACACTCAGCATGATATATTCTAGGAATACAAATATGCATACAAGCAATATCATTTACTATTTCAAATAACAACTCAAATACTTATCTTTTATGTTTGTGTGGTTGCCTCCCGCTTGATCTTCTATATGTCTTTTGAACTTCTATTCATTCTGTACCACTGTGCATGCTCAAGTGTGCACTAGTGTCATCCTCATGATCTCATACACAACCATACATTCATTAGTATATTCTCAAAACATTCTAATTCTAAATAATCTTGAATATGTATAGTCATGATCATTAGTATTCAGGGTTTCAAGGAAGTCTTCTTTTACTCATGCATATTCTTGTTTGATCATAGTACTCTTCTGGTTAATTAAATCATCAAGACAAGAGACATAATATGCATAAACCCTTGATTACTAACTTTATGAATAAGCATAACCAATCATACCAAGTATACTTATATAAGGGATCCTAACATAAGGTAAGATTTTAAATTGACATAAGAAAACATACCTGGATTAGTATACCTGCTTAGTTATGTACAACATACCTAAACAATCTCTTCATTGATTTAGAGATCCTGACCTAGAATCTGCATGTCTCATAGGTTAAGCATAATATAACAAAGTCATACATACCTCGTAAGTAGAACAAGTATTATGGATGAGTCTTTGTCTTCATGTTGTCATGGTCATGGAACTTGATTTGTCTTTTGTGATGTACCTGTATCCTGTTAGTAGACAACATCAACCTCACACAACACCATAATGCATTAGTACAATCATATAGCCCTAATTAATGAATGTCTTCGATCATTCACATGCATTCATATTATTACTAGGGTGATAAGACAATTCTAATATTAATCAAGATTGTACTAATAAATAATATGAAGACAAACACATTATGAACTTAATCAAGAATCAGATTTCAAGACATACCTGAACTCCTTAAGTCATACCTGTCGAGACTTCTTGTAGTCTTCTTATGTAAGGCCTTAGCCTTAACTCCCCTTGAAACTTGATCTGGAGCTTGATTAGGGTTTGCTAGAGAAACCCTAAAAATTCAATCTTTGACTTTCACACTTCTGAATGGATGGAAGGATGTGGCTTGCTAAGCTGATCAAACTAGCATACTTCAATTTTAAAATTTCCAAAATTTGACCCCTCAAAATTGCCTTCGAAACTTCTAGATCTCCTGGACAGGAACTCGAACTAGGGTTTGATGAAGCCCACCCTTCTGCCCAATCAAAAGGTTTCATCCAAGGCTCTAAACTCTTATTTTTCTAAGGAGATTCCAGCCGTGGTTACAGACTTCAAAAATTCCAACTTTTGCTGAAGCCCTAATTTTCCATCTTTCCGATCAAAATCCCGAACTGGCGTTTGATCAAACCCGGTCTTCTACCCAACCAAAAAATTCGATCTTGGTCTCTAAATTTTGATTTTCCTGAGTAGCATTCAGCCGTGGATTCCGATTCCAAAAATTCTAGCTTTCTCTGAAACCCTAAATTCCGGAAGCCATGAATGAAGGTGCTCCAAAAATAATTCTGTTTTGACAGAAATATGTACCTGATTGTTTCTGCTGTAACTCTGAACTTTTCACTCCACATGGTCTGAAATTTTTTTCTGTGGTAGCCTGACCTATCATCTTTCCATCCTGACAGGTCTGACCTCAATTGGATTTTCTGAGAGAGAGTTATTCCAAGTGTCGCAACGTGACCTATTTATGGGATAAAACAGAAGAGAGAACTTGTACGGCGTGCCGCATGTCATTGGTTCAATTTCGGTCTCTGAAAAAGTTTCCTGAGATAGTACAGTCTGTGTACTACCTGTCACTTTTTACGAAATTTCATTTTGAGCTTCCTAGCCCAAGTTATGCCGAGTGTCGCAATGTGACCTTTTTATGGGATAAAACAAGAGAGCGAAATTGTATGGCATGCCACGTGTCACTGGTTAAGTTTCGGCCTCTGAAAAAGTTTCCTAAGATAGTACCATTTGTGTACTACCTATCACATTTTACGAAATTTCATTTGGAGCTTCCTAGCCCAAGTTATGACCTTTTTTCCTAGGTCACCTGATTTTGACTGAGATCTGGAAGAGGCAGAAACCCTAACTTGTACTGATCATAACTTACAAAGTACAACGAATTTGAGGGTTCCCTTTGGAAAAAAGATACCTGGAGATGTTATCTACGACCTGTAAAGGTTTCAGATCCTGAACCTTCGCCAAAAGGGATTTATGGTGAAAGTTCCACGATGACTGGTTTTTGCTATATAAAACCCTAACCTTCAAATTGTCGTAAGTAAAGCAAGTGTCGTAAGTGCCATACCTTGTCTTCCTTCAGGTTAGCTCTGATACCATGTTAATATTTAATATGCTAAGACAGAAAATAGCAGCATTACATTCCATTTCACAATAATAGCATATACAGGATCACTGAAGAAACAACAAGCACAGCATAAACACAAGAGACACAGATTTATCCTGGGAAACCCTCATGGGGTAGAAAACCCAGCAAAGCTTCCTCAATATAGATGACCAGCAATATACAAAGATGAAAACCCTGAGCATAAGCTCCTCCTTCTCCATAGCATACCTCTCCTCCACAAGTGCGCCACTCTCAAGTGAGTGAGTGTGTGTGTTAAATGAGGAATACACCTCCTCTATTTATACACTACTCCGACTTTTCTTTTACACAAGACATGTAGGCTCGTATTTAACCAATGGGTTAAATACCCCACTACGACTGACTGGGCCGACCCCTCTAGGGTGGTCTAATAACCCTTTGACCCACATAACACATATAGGGTTGACCCCCACTAGGGAAGTCTAATAACCCAAGTTACCACATTCCGACGGAGGAATAAACATCTCCGGATATACAATAAGATCTTCACGGAGGAATGAAACATCTCCGGAATAATAAAGTACAAATATAATATTCTTTGAAGTTACAATATCTCAACAACCTCCAACATTAGAGATAGATGCAATATCAACACCTCTGTTAGTAGAGCTAGAGGCATCAAAACCTCTACCAATAGAGCCAAAGGCATCAATACCTCTACCAGGAAAAAAAAGAGCTCGGAGAGAAGCATGGATAGGTCCATCAAGTTGAATTGTATGATGGTTGGGCTGATTAGTAGGATTGGAAAGTTGGTTGAGCATGTGTAAAGGAGATGTTGAAGTAGGATCGATAGGTCATTCGAGTAGGAGTAGAGGAGATGATGAAGGAGCTAATGGAGGAGGAGGTGGAGGAGGAGGTTGATGGTCATCCCTCCTAGTAGTTAACTGAATGCATGCACCGAAAATAGACTGCATGATATCGCGAGGAAGAATCCTCCATATCTCCGCAAAGTGATTATGTAGACAGATGTCATCCACCCATATAGGATGAAATCTCTCTTCTGCCAACAATCTTTCCAACCTATATGCCACATCCTAATGATACCTATCTTGGGGCCTGTGTGGACGATGGCCAAGATGTCTACCAACCAAATGTGGCTCGACCTCATCAGGATCATCCATATCCTCATACTCTTGAGTGAGAGGAGGTGGACCAACCTCACCATCGAATGTGCCAATGCCTGCAAAAAATATAGTACACAATAATAATTAGACAATTTCATTAAATAATTTAATACGTAAAAGATATTTCATTTGCATTAAGTATAAAGAGAATAAAATGAAACTAGAATAATTTAAACATAACAGTAATATTACCTCTCTCATCCGGTGGCTCCTCCAGTGTGAATAATATTTCGGGGCACCCTTTGTAGTCCAATCCCTCATATGGATATGGCACGATGTCTAGTGCATGGTCCTCCTCACTTCCTATCATATCAAGCACATCTGACGTGATCCTAGATGGGATGTGAGGCTGCCCCCTCTTAAGCATCATCTTCCCCCACATGTGCATATGCACCTCTGCTATTAACCTATAAGGGAGGCGTTGAAATGATGGCCTGGTGGCTGGAAACCTTTCAAAAAATAGAGAAAAAATATCTGAACAGAAAGGAAAGTTGGACCTCCCATCAATCACTGCATGACATCTACCCAAATCATAACAAAACTGCTGAAAAAATGGTAGACCACCTAATGCATCTACGTCTCTGCAGTAAAGAGTCAACATAATACAATAGAATGAAACAAATGTGCTTCCCACCACTGGTGGAGTGTTCCAGTGTCATAAAAAAAAGAGAGAAGCACCTAACCTCCTCTTGACCAAAAGCATAGATCCTAAGCTTCCCACCACTCACCTAAAAATTAGAGGGATGGACGACCTTGTCACTAATATATCTCAAAGAGTAATCTAGCTGAATATTTACTGCAGCACCAACTGGGACATCAAGGAATTGGGGAAAATCCTCCCCTCTCCTGGATAGACCAATGATGAAATAGATTTCCTCCTTAGTGGGATGGAATCACTGATCGAGACCAACATGCAATGCCTGCCTATGATGATCCCAGTGTCGGATGAACTGACACAACAATGAAGAGTTACCCTTGAGGGATGTAGCCTCCTAATAGAAATTCAGGAGGTAGAAAACCCTCAATAGATATCTAGTCTAACCAGTAAAGGGGCAAGGTTAAAAATCCCTCTCCCTCTCCATAGCCTCCAATTCTCTGACTCATGGTGAACTGGTCCACTTGTGCACGCTCCTGTCGAGCAGCTTGTCGCCGCTCACATGTCTGTTTCACATATAACATGAATCAATGTCATAAATAGATATATAAAAACATGTAATATTTCATTCAATTAGCATCCTATTTAATAACATCAATAATACATTTTTATCTCAAAACAATATTTTTTTGGGTGCGGTGCGCCAAAATAACATAGGTGCATCGGCAACGGTGCATTTATACACACACATCATCGCATACAGTGCATTTATATACATATTGCACCGCTAAAATAAGTATCATGCATCGCTATTATATTTCTATATATCTAAACTTATTTAAACGATGTGCCAAAGACCAGATGCACCCTGATGTTTTATAAAATTTGGTTTGCGGTGTGTCTAAATCATGTTATTGCAACGCACACCGTTGCACTAGGAGCATCGTTAAATTATGATTTCCTATACTTAAAAAATTATAAATTGTAGTTGCAGTGCGTTTAATTCAAATATATGCACCGTAAACAATGCGCTTAAGTGATCTAAACACATTGTCATTTATTAAATTTAATGATTTTGAAATATATTCACGGTGCACCTATGGTACATCAGAGCACCAGGTACCAGTGCACTGACGTGCCCAAGGAAAACCGTTAAATTATGATTTCTAAGGATTCAAAATTTATAATATTAAGATGTCCATCCATTTTGATAGAGTCAACGCACTGTTACTGGTGCGTTTACGGGATCTAAAAGCACTATTGTTTATGAAATTTTCATGTTTTTATGATAATGTTTCAATGGTGTGCCTACTACACATCAGAGCACCGAAAACTGGTGCACTGACATGCACCGTATAATTTAATTTTTTTTGTCTTCGAGGGTTTGTTTACTTGTGCATTCAATACACCTAAGTGCACTGGACAACCGGTTCTCTTCAATGCCCAACACACCGATAAGAAATTCAATGTTTTTTAAATAAATTTTCATGATGTAATAGTGCGTTCAAGATGTTTAGTTTGCGCCGCTAGCGGTGCACCCTGTAAAATTTTATAGGGTGCACCATTTGGTGGTGTGAATCAAACGACTCAAACGCACTGTGCAATTTTTTTTTTTTTTGAAAATAGGACAATTTGAAGCTCAGTTTTAAAAAATAATCCGTTAAAAAAATTAAATTATGAAGTAAGAATCAATTTACCTATTGAACGGCCTGTCGGGGAGGCATATTGGCCATGTATGGAAAATTTGAAAATTTTCCCACCATTTGGAAAAATTGAAACTAGAGTCAGCAGCCAATAGGAGTGACGAATTTGTCCACATGCACCACAGATGTGAGGGAATCCAGGTGGGTGAAGTGTAACACCGGTGTAGATGGGATCAAATGAACTGAAGAGGGTAAAAAAGAGTTTGACGACGTGGGTTATTTTTTTTATTAAACCCTGTTTCGGTGCGCCCGATAGTTGGGCGCACCGGTGTGAGCAGGCTATAAAATACAATAATATATTTTTTAATTTTTTAATAAAATAATTTTTGGTGCGTTTGGGTCTTTTACACGCATCTAGGCATTTCGTATCATCTACCACACCAATATTGGGTTTTAAAAAAATACATGTTAATATAATTAGATTTTTTTTTAATAAAAAATGGGCGATGCATTAGAGTCTATTATATGCACCAGGACGTTTATTGATTAACACACCATTGCTAGGATTTAAGTAAAATTTTGCGAGACTTTTTAATAAATTAGTTTTATTATTTTTAATAAAATATAGCTCAGTGCGTTCGTTTTGATAAGATGCACTGGGTGGTTTATTGTTAACTAACACACCGAGAGGAGGTTTTGACCTAAAAGTTAATGTGTTTTTTAATATTTTTTTTTTATAATTTTTAATAAAATATTATTTAGTGCACTCGTTTCTAATACACACATCGGGGCGTTTAGTGTTTGGTAACGCACCGTTTTGGTTCTTCAAAATTCTTTTTTTGACATTGATGTTTTCAAGACGCGGTGCGACATGATCATATAACACACTAGTGCTAGTTGTTGACAAATGCACCGGTGCGTCTAATTGATGAAACATGCATCAAAATAACACTTTTGCCAAAACCTTCGGTTGCTCCCCTCTGCCAGTGACCTCCGCTATAAATGGATATTTGGGATATTTTGGTCTAGAGAATGTGTTCATATATCTTTGGTTCTAAGTTCACCCAGGGATAAGTTCCGAGACTTTGGAAAGAGATGCTTTGTCTATAAAGAAGCAATGTGAGAACATGCAATATTTTACTACATTTTCAACATGTAGTATAAAGTCACACCCTTTATTTATTGTCATTAAATTATTTTTATAAGGTCAAGGTCACCAAGCAATGTATGGCATTAGAACACTCTATAACAAGCTATAGCTTGCATAAGTCCAGGAGTTTCATGTAATACGGTATAGGGCATGTTGAATGTACTGAGGGAATTTAGAAAATGGTCATCATATACTAAAATAAGCGTAGCACAATTTTGTTTGAGGTCATTCACCTTTATAAGCGACATAATGCTTCATGTTTCACACGAGGGTGAGTGTCAGTTACGTGCAACTCACCCTCATTCAGACGGACATGGAAAACCAAAAGACGTAGTGACCATTAAGTGTTTAAGGTAGTCAAAACACTTTGCATACCCCACAAGTAGCCTTTAAGACCACAACGAAACTGTTGCAACTAAGATCTCACACTGGAGGGAAGAGGCAGGTACTGCTATATTCCATTTCTACATTTCCCCCCTTCATACTTAGTTATCCATGAGCCTAATAGGCATCGATTGCTGGTAAGTCCACATTTTAGGTCCATCCTTTAGGGTGAAGGTAGAGTGTCCTTTCGCTAGAGTTATGTTATGATTTTCTACACGCATTGTACTTTTCTGTTTATATTTTTATGAATGACGTCTTCATGTGTGCAAGTTACCATCAACACAATATAAATGGGGAGTACTCCCACTATCTCGGTCTCACCTGGGTGAACCTATAATGTTGAGAGCTATGTAGGGTCATGTAAACCTCCTGTTATCAGGGGTTGAATAGGCCGTGGCCTATTGTATTTGATGATTGTCAAAATTTCATTTCTTAATAAAACAACTAAATTGCATCTTTCCTCCACTTTTATTATTCAACTTTGTTGCTTCCTTTTCCTTTTTTTTTTTAAATTTTGGAAAAATGTAGAATATGTATTTATATTAGACTGCACATATTATTTCGTTTATATTTTTCTAACTTGTAAATACAAGTTTTTTTAACCTTTAGACGTAGGCCTCTTTGATGCTGAATAATTAAATGAAAGTAGCCATCAAGTACAGTTTTGAATATACTTTCATTTAATGCAATTTATTATATTTATCAAGTTCATTTTGAGTAGATAAGTAATTCGCTAAGTTCACTGTATATTAATTGATATCATTGCATTAATGAACCTAGATCTTGGATTGCATTTAAAAATTGCAGATCTGAATGTAATGACAAATTTCTTTTTACTTATCATTAAATGCTGTAAAAATTACATAGGCGTAGGGAGAATATGAAATATCATTTCAGCTTTATACTAACGCTTGACACACCAAATTATTGATCGATTTATGCGTTAATTATTTCATTAATAAACTCATACTTTGGAGTGCCATTAAAAAATATGAAATTCATTAAACTAAATATTTATCTTAGCGAATTTAATGTGGTAACTTTATTTTACATACTCGTCGAAGAATTATTAATTGTTCATGTATTTTCCTACCTACGACTAACGTTTACGTTTTCTCTGAAATCTACTTTATAGCTTGCTTATGTACTTGTAAATATTTTGTCTTTAATTTCTTAGTCATTAGTTATCTTTTTTTTAATCAAAACTGGGAAATTTATATTTAAAAAGATGAAACCAGCTGACAATTACAGAGATTACAATTTTTTTTAATAGAACTGCAAAGTTTGAGAGGCCAGAGCCCATAGAGATGGCTCTGATAAATTCAAAAAAAGAACAACCTTCTTTCCATCTACAATTGCATGTCTAGAGCTGCAAATTTTAACATACTGACCACTTAACAAGACACAAAAGAATGTTTAAACTACTTGACAAAAATGACTACATCTGTAAAGTTAATATTTCCTTCCTATTCTGAATTGGGCTTGCTGAGTTACTGAGGATTCTTCCATATTCCTAGATTCCACTAACGAGCTTGCGTGACAATGGTTGGACTAATTCATTCTTACCAGGTTGTTCAAATCCCTCTTCATATCTTCCATGGTGGCCATTTTTTTGTGCAGTTCCTGTTCTAGATCATCCAACTTGTATTCCAAGTTTGCAATGCCAGTTGAGTTTTGACGAACATCTCCTAACATTCCACTGATTCTCTCATAAATGAACCTTAACATGCACCTGAAGTCATCCATGTTGTGTCTAATTCCATTGAAAATATCTCTCTAGGATGCCATGATGTCCATTGAAGTTGTAGATTTATGAGATAAATTCCCAATATCACTAATTTCTATTTCATTCACCTTCTCAGTTATCTCTATTTTGCCGCTTTTGTCCTAGGAATGTCCTAGGAAGAGAGGGAGGCTGAATGATGGTGAAGCATGCCTTGAAATGGACTTGCTATGGTACACTTGTGACCCCTCTTAGTGTCCTTGATAAAATGATGTATAAAATTCGCTATACTGAATTCATGACAAAGCCTTTCCTCCTTGCTCGAACTGCAAGAGCATCATTCCTATCTTTGTCAGAGTCTCTTTTGAAGAAATTCTTTCCATCCATATCCCTAGAATCACTTGTGCTGAATGGATGCATCAAATGAAGGAACAATACCTCTCACTTAGAAGGTTTAACTGACCTAACACCTTGAAGGCCGGGATCCATTAAGAGCCACATACCTTGGTCACTGCCATCTTGCTTCTTCCGGATAGTTCCATTGATTAGGTGATTGCTTATGGAGTTTATTTCCCAAACTTTTTCCTATGAACCTTTAGTTGGATAAAATTATCTTCTCTGGTTACAAAGAGCATGGGATCCATTTTTGAGTAGGGGGATAATTATCTATAACTGTCCAACTTTCTTGTAATCTGGTGCTAAGATTTGCCTTCTCACGTGTTTCTTTGTTATTCAGTCTTCTAAAGTTCTACATAGAAATGATATTTGAATTAGGAAGAAGGAACAAAATCCTTTGTTGTATGCACCCATGATTGATTACTTTCTCTTGAATAATTTTCCTCAGTTTTCTTATGACTATTCTGGAGTTGCCAAAGATTGTAATATTTGAGAGGTTCATTGAGGCGATAAGTTCCTTTCTTGCATTAAAGTGAGCCATTCATCTTGATTGTTTGTATTTTCCCCCAAACCCCAGGCAAAGGATTTCAATATGCTTCCTCCGGGGTAAAAAATGACCCCACTTAGTCGTTAGTTATCTATTCATTTTGATTTTTTGAAATTAATGCACACATGGTTAGGTAGGATTCCTTTATTTTGGTTAATTGACTAACGTTATGTTTTGAAATCTTCTTGCATTCTTTGGAACAAATATTATCCCACTTTCATCCATCTATGAGCTTAACACCTTTGATTGACTCTTTGAAACCTATCTATCCGAGGGCTCTAAATGCAACCCGGGCTTCCATCCCTATCCTCCCCTTGAACAACCCTCCAAGGGTGCTTTCTGGTATTGTTTCCCATACTGTGTCATTTTGAGCATCAACATAAATGGTGACTCCACTAAGGAAACCAAAGGTTCCTATCTCTCTTTGAATCTTCTTGGATCTGATCCTAGAGTTAATCTTTCTTGATCCATCATTTCAACTTGTTGTTATTGACCAATCATGATTGACATCTGGTGGCCTTGTGTTAATAGTATCGATGTGCCAAGTGTCGTTTATTTTCACCCAGAAGTCTGGAATGAATATGATGACCTTCCTAAATTCGCAGGCCTTCCTCATGAAATCACTGATGATCATATCCAAATATTTGTCGAATACTTCATCGAGAATTATGTTTATGATCATACTCTATTGATATGTATTTTTCTAGTTGTATTTCGGGGCAAAGATGCGATATGGTTTGATTCTTTATCTTACCATTCCATTGAGGGTTGGGGACAATTCTTTGAAATTTTCAAGACCAAATATGATAATTCAAAATATCCTTTGCCTTGGTGTGACTTCTGCAATGATCATCATGACCCAAACACATGCTATAATCTTTCAGAATCCAAATATAGGAAGTGATATGAGGATATGCTCAAATTTGTTTCTCCTATTGATTATGACCAGCTTCCATACCCCCTTCATGATATGATATAGAAAAATATCGACACTCTGAACTCAATTACCCCTCCTCTTGCACAAGATATTCATGAAATCCATCCTATTGAGGATGATATGTTCCAAACCGATTCCAAGAAAGTATTTAAGGAGGATGTCATCTCACCTCATCTTGGCATTTCATGTTCCCCTCATCTGCAAGATGAGGTCTTAATTGGAGATGATGCCTCTAATTTCCAAAAAAACATCGCATTCAATAATCACATCTCTCTTGAAAATCTCTCCGATGATGATCACCAAAGGGAAGTGTTAACACCAAAAGTTTGTCCACTTTGCTAATCCACTAGCCAAACCATATCATACATCATGTTGAATTTCCATTTCCACCACTTTGACCTTCACATGCCAAAAATATCATAAATGACCCATAATTATTATTTACTCTTTCCAAAAAAGAGGGAAATTGGCACATTCCTAAAAAATGGGAAAAAGGAAAATCCCCCCAAAATAGGAAATTCCCATAAATGAGAAAAATTCCATAGAAAAAGGGAAAAAGAAGTTGGATCTAACCCACTCATAATGTTTATCCAAATACCATTTTCCAATCCCATTGGCCACCAAATACTATGGGCCACAAAACCATGGGTCACAATATCTATATATACATGTGAAGGTCCCTCATTTCATACTAGATATTCTCCACCTCATGCGTGTCATTACTCTGCCAAAATTCCATTGAGTCCTTTTTACCCATATGTTGAGTTTTGGTACCTCTTGTGATGTGTAGCTGGAGACTTGGGAGTTACTAGGAGATCAAGAACCTACTACATTGGAAAGCTGCAAGGGCCCACATTTCCAGGTATTTCCTATGGTCCTAGATTGTGCTCTTTTATAACCATTTTAAATTTATGTTAGCTTAATGCATGTTTAGTGTAGATCTAGTTTATTTTTCATTATTTGCATTTTCATTCGAAATGTTACTAAGACTTCCATAAGTCTTTACAGGTGATTTTCAGCACTAGCTAGTGTGAAAACATTAGCTATGGTTTTGGCGACTCCAACTGGGTTTGATCCATATCAGATCTGTGGTTTTGTTTAACCATACTTGCAATTTTGGGTCTATTTTGTTTGCTTTCCTTTTTATTTTTAGCTGATATGTAAATTTGGGCAGTGGTCCCTCCTTGATCTCTCCATTTCTGGTCAGATCCATACATTTTTGGTTCAATTTTTTGCTAGATCACAACCCTTGTTCTCATACCGAGCGTTCCAACCATCTGGATCACACCTTCTCTTTACAAAACCCACGATTTACCTCTTCAATCAAAACCTTGTTTTCCTGGTGGCCACAATCCATCCTGTAAACTGTGATCCACAATCCATCCTGTAAACTGCGATCCTATCCTTTGGATCCCAACTTTTCCTTGTGACAGTCATGATCTAGCCTCTTGGATCGCACTGTTCTTTGCTCCATAGTCCCGATTGTATGGTTTTGAGCCCCCTGTATCCCTTGTTTGGTATCTCCCCCCTACATCCTGCTCTAATTTTTCCATACATGACTATTTGCAGTACCCTTAGTGTTCTACTTGCACCTATTTGCTTGTTGTACCTGCATTTTGGTCTTCTTTTGTTGAGCCCTCTAGTGAAGAACACCCTGTTTCTGTGTCCTTTCTATGCCTCTTGGTTCCATCTAGATTTGTTTGGAATGCATCATTTTCTATTTGAGTAAGTTGTATGGCAATAAATCATTGCTTGTAGTTAGCTATGAATAGAAGTGCTTGCATTTAGTTGAAATGATGAACGGAAGACTGGTTTATACATAGCATCATTTCTTATTTCCTTTCAACATTTCTTTTATCAGCTATATCTCTAGTTTATACACACCACTTGAGAACACAACTCACACCTTAAAGTCAAATGCTTAGTTCTTGATCCCAAGCAGAGCCTTAAAATTAAGCTTAACTAAGCCAACATTAACCTCACTTGAGTACCAAAAAAATTTGGTAGTTAGGTTAGGACACTGGGTATAGCAATCCAAATAATCTCCCTTTGTCACTTACATTTGGGACATAACAGTTGTCTAATTAGGAGACCAAAATCCTCTTGTATTTATTGGCATGGTTGATATTGATTTGTCGGGGGGCCTCTTCCTTAAGAGGGCAAGTGGCACGACTAGTTCCGAAGGTCTGGGTGGAATGTCGCTCTCCACTCTGTACTGAACGACACCAACTTATTGTCCTCGTTGTACATATTGGAAACCATAATGGTTGTGCAACGACCAAAGGACTAAAGCTGTGGGTAACCTTTCCAGATGTGCCTTGAAAGAGGTAGCCTAGTTGTCATTCTTCTAGGGCTCTTTTACCTAGGATACACTTCGGTAGGGGGATATCCCTTGGCCATATTTTGTTTTCCATTTCGCTTTGTTTGATGGGACTTGAGACCCCCGCGAAGGAAGCGCACTGAGAAGGCCTTCCATCTTTTAGTTAGGTGGTTTCTTGCTCCCATACCTCATAGGTTAGTGGATCATTTTTCTTTTGATAGGTAGTGCTGCTTGTTGGCTTTGTGGCCACTTTGTTGTAGCTCACCTACTGTGACACATAGTTGCAGTTGGTTTTTTGAGCCTATTTTTTGGCAGGAGTGCCTCTTTGTTGTGCTCTCCTCTTGCATACTCGACTACATTGGGATTTTTTAGCCTCTTTTATCGATCATTGAGCTTATACCTGTAGCACGTTCCCATCACCATAACTCCTTCGAGGTCCTCTCGTCGACTTCAGGGGCAGTCGCCTTAGTCCAGTTTATTGGATCGCACACGTAGGACCCCAATTTGGTGCACCTCCCCATATCCAGAACATTTTCTTGAGGCACCTGAGTTCACTTCTAACTCTTCCTAGTCAGAGTCACCCACACATTCACATACACGTAGCCATATGGATGGCATGAATCCTGACCCATTTTTTGGAGGGATTGTTGGTTGTGGGCATAGTAGTGGCCCTATAGTCAGTACAACAACCACTCCAGTTGTTGGTCCCATGGGAACCACTATTCCCAGTAGCATTGGACCTACTCTCACCACTACACCTCACATGGTTACTAGCTCTATACCCTATGGCAATGGGCCCACCCCCACGACCACAGTACATACAATCAGTAGATCTATTCCTGGGGGTAGTGGCCCTTCTATCACAATCACACTAACCCTTGTTGTTGGTTCTATAGTACCCACCATGAAAACCATTGTCACTCCACCACTTAGTGGAGGTGGTCCCACAATTTACTCTATGGACAACACCCATGTTGGACCTACCATGTCATATCCTATTACTAGCCTTCCATTTATGGCCAGTCTAAACCTTCTAGATTTAGCTAGACTAACCAATGATCCTATTAGACATGATCCCACGTGGCCCCAAATTCCTATCAAAATCCCCTCGGACATCCCCAGGTTTGAAGGGAAGGTTGGGAAAGACCCCTAGAACCATATTATGTCCTTCCACTTATGGTGTTCCTCTAACAACATAGTGGATGATTCCATGAGATTGAGGTTGTTTCACCTCACCCTTATCCATTTCGCAACCAAGTGGTACATTGAAATACCTCATGGGGCACACTCCAACTTTGTGTCCTTAGCTTCCACTTTCCTGTAGTTCTTTCAATTACCCGTCTGATACGACGAGGGAGTTGAGATACTCCTGTCTTTCTTCCAGAATACCGCTACCCATATCATGGACCACATCCATGAGTGGCGTTGATGTTGAAGCTTTTGTAAAATCAAGCTCGATGACCAAATATTCTTAGATTGGTTCCTCAGGTCCCTCCTCCCTCCCATCACCAAGGACGTAGCCTCTGAGATCCTGTAATATGAGGAAGAAGAAATCCCCAGGACAGTAGTTTGACTTGATCTATGCACAATATGGATACCAATACACCATTATTCCTGATTGCCCCCTTGGAAAAATCCTCTCGGAAAGATGCCCGGGGGCATCCCATGCCGCCAATGGTGTTATTGGCACCGTAGCATCACAACCTAGTCCGTATGATCCCTTCACCTCCACAACGACCAACCTCACATAAGACAATGCCCCTAGCGTTGCGTACCCTTCAATGAGTTCCTTTTTCGCACATGGTTATGGACCTAATCTATCCCATGCCTCATCCCAGTTAGGAGAGACACCCTCGTATGTGCCTCCTACCCCACACATTCATGGACCTTCCTCTTCCGGATGCGCATGTGGAGGTACCCCCTAAGGATATACAGTCCCTCAGGTGCCTACTATTTACTATCCTTACCCTAGCCAACCTATCGTAGCTCCAATTCCAACTCCTTCTCTTGTTCCACCTTCTTTGCAAGGGCAAGTTTATGCGCAACATAACCTCCCACTCAACTCGCCCCCAATAGCCAACAAGGGAAGGGTAAGCGTCAAAGATGGGGAACTGAGGAAACAATCAACGTTAGGATGGGGGTGGCCAACCGTCACAACCCCCTGATAATAATGGAGCCAATCCTACACCTTAGAACCCCGATAAACCACCCAAGCAAGGGAAGAACCCACAACTTTGAAACAACCACCAGTGTTCTTTCTATGGCTTCTATGGCCATTATACACATAACTTCCCCCACTTGGCTAGAGATAAACAAATTTAGGATGAGGCTAACCAACACCAAGGGACAATCACCCCTTAGGCACAACCCAACCCCACACCTCAACCCCACACCTCAACCCCACACCTCAATCTGGCCAACAACCTGTGCTGTTGCAAAATCCCTTACTTACTAAAGGGGTTGTTGCCACACAACCCATGGTATCTTACCTTGCCATACCTGCTTCATCGAGTCATCCCCCTGATTCAAATGTCCACCACCTTTTAATAATGACATATGATGTCAATCTTCATACCATACACAACCAATACTGTTAGGTTACCGAAACCATACCCACAGATAAGGCTGTAGCATCCACCCTTGTGGAGCAGTCTTTGTGCTTACCTCCACCACCGACCGATGGGGCTACCAAAGTCCCTAAATTTACTTTGCATCATGTTACGAATAATCCCAATGATTGAGTTGCACTTAGCTATGACGTCGTGGAAAATTTGGCCCAATCACTTGCTGCCATGTCGACCTTGGAGGTCTAAGGAACTTCCCCACGCAATGCAAAGCCTTAATATCGGATTTAGGTGCTATAGACCCATCTGATTCACGTTTGATCACTTTCGACTTGGATCAGTCTGAACCCTACATGCCTTCATATCTCATGTTCTAGATTCCTAAGTAAATCCAAAACCTCGTCATTCATCGATGTATCATTGATGAAGGTGCCTCCACTTGTGTTATGTCAACCTTTGTTTGGCAGAAGCTTGGGTCAGCTTTGTTGCAATCCTCTACTACCGCATTACCTGCCTACGACAATCGCGCTTCCCAACCCCAGGGAATTCTCATGAATGTTCCCATGGATCTAGTCGCTAAAATGGTCATCATTGACATTGAGGTTGTCAACGCCCAACTTGATTACAACGTCCTCCTTGCTTGTAGCTACATGTATGCCACTAAAGCCGTCACTTCATCAGTCTTTCAACTTATGATGTTCCCTCATGAAGGGAGTATCGTCAAGATCGACCAATTGACTTACTATGATCCCAAGGGACCTGATACCCATGAAAATTTCCTCCCCACCATTGACACCGCTATCGACAACTTCTCCATCCCCTTGCTTTTTGTCGTTGGGCCCGACCTCTTTTGTGACACCCCATTGACTGACACTTTCAAATCTTTGCCCCCGCCCCCTCTAACTGTCGAGATATCATATTTATGCACCATTTTGTCTTGTAAACATACAATCCCACCGCAACCACTCTCACAACCTCAACACCCATCGCAAGCTCAACTGCAACCCACATCCGTACTCAACATAGTGGGGGATACGCCTATACATATGATATCGTTCTTGTTTCCTCCATCGAACGCCGTGAGAACGCATGTGATGGCTACTCTCAGCCTTTTGGGATTGACATTAGATGTTCTTGTGTGGTATCTACCCGCACCTAGCCCACCCCTGACCCCACAGGTTATTTTACAACTAGTCCAACTGATTGAGATTTCCCAACACCTGCCTCCTAGTGGGTCTAATGCCGTACCTCCTACCTCCTCTCCCCCACCATAAAATAAAGCTGGTGAAAGACCTCAAAGAAAACCACAATGACACTAATAGACAAATATGTGACACTGCCTCATCCAGTTGCGATGTGAGCACCTCCTACCTGTGCTTTATGTGATCTTCCGGGTCACGCTACCCATAATTCTCTAGAGTTTCCCATCCTTCGTACTCACATGCAGATGCTGGAAGATGACGAAAATATTCCAGTTGTCCAAGTCCCTAAGCCTCCCCAAGTGTGCAACAAGTCCTTATGCACAAACTATTCTTGTGCCATTTCTGACACCTATTGCCACTACACCCACCACTATCCAAATCTGACCAAATACCGATCTATGCTGGCCGACTTGCGTAGACTCTCCTTGGATTCTCAAGTTACCATCATAGAAGAAGTCCACCCCTTGGCGTCTTCTTCAAGTGAGACAAACACCATTTGTTTCATCTCTTCCTTTGATGACCCTTCATCGTCAACCCATACTACTACGACTACATCGACAGACATGGGTCCCTTAGACCTTTCTAGTCGATCCTTTCAATTTGATGAGGAAATCCCATGTCCACAGCATGGGAGCAAGTCTCCAAACCTTCCTGCTCATTAGCGTCACCCTCATCGGCAATACTGGGGGCATACACCCTATAAGGGACATCCCCCATCATCATATCATCAATTCAGTGTGCCACCATGGCCAATAGCCTCACCATACACCTCCCTGCCAGCAACTGATCGATGCCCTATTGGTAACTCTTTAAGAAAGCATCTGCAATGCCTTGACACCTCTAGGCTAGGGGGCATAATAGACTACCTTGAACCTGGGACAGGGGGTATGCTCAATCATTTAGACCCTGCCCCGTCACATCTATCTCATTATTTGAGTGAATCCCTAGCTCAATCCAACACATATGTGATCCATAATCAAAAACCCCATTCCCATAGCATGGGGGTAGGACCTTAACCCTGCTTACTTTTTCAAATGCGTGATCTTATCCATTTCTGAGGTTATATATCCCTTGTATATTTGGTTTGATTTCTAGACGCACATTTTATGCTTTGGTATCATTTTCATGTGTACAAGTCCAAGTTGCGTTGAATTCCACTTGTTTCAGTCGACAACTGATCCTTGCAGGCATAATCTCTTAACTGGCATATAGGTCATATCCTCCCTTGGAGTATCTAATGCATTGATCCGGTTTCTCCTTTACGCCTATAGGAACCCCCTGTTTGAGTAAGCGGCCCAGCCCAGCCACCATTGCATTTTCCCTTACTCGGCAATAGAGCCTACCTTACATGGGTGACCATTTTAGTACCCCCTGCATTTGGCGCCCATGCTATTCTTATCCCCATATGATTGGAAGTCGTCAGTAGTTTGACATCCAAGAAATGAAGCCGCATGCATTCCTTCACATTGTCACTCATTGGCCAATCCTTGTAAATGGACTCCTGGTATGGAGTTTCTTTTAAGCTATTTTCCGACTCCTTAAAGAATGAAAAGATTGCCAAGCAAACTTGCTTCCTTTCATGCTCATTAAAGTATTTGAAAGGGTGTTTGTTCGGTATACGTTTACCCCTTTTTAGGGCCGGATGGAATAATTAGGAAAAAAGGGAATACTCTAGTCCCTTTGGCGAGAAGAGTTCTCACATGCATACTTTTATTCTTTTTCAGGATTGAGAGACTAAACTTTACGAAAAAGAACCCCAATGGAGTTTTCTTCATGTTTTCAGAATATCTAAAATTGAAAACACCGACGAGCATTAACTAACCCAGGCTCGATCAAAATCCACATGTCATTACATTATTGAGCACTCTTCTATCCCTTCTTTAACCTCGTTAAAAAATGAAGAAGGCCCAAATGGTGCCTTTCAGTGCCCTTGCATATCACATATAGTCTCTTATGATGGTAGCATCCCTAGTATAGTTTCCTTTGTTCAGGGTATTCTTCGATGAGTCATTCTTGGATCCCCCCTGATGTCCTATATCAGTCCCCTTCTCCAAGCATCCACCATTGCAATCATCCCCACCAGGTCACCCCATCTATGTTCCCCTCCCCTAAGATCAGTTTCATATGCTTCCAGGTCATCCCTTCCATCATACTCTGGACAAAGGAAGTCTATGTACCCCTATACAATTGACCTTGTATCCCCATTCAATGTCTCAATCCCATGTCCAGTTCCATTCCATCTGTGGTTGTATCCCTTGCACTCCTATTAAGCAAACCCATTGCCTTGGTAGTTGCAGGTTTCCCTTTGTCGACTTCAACACATACATTCCATAGGATAGACCCAAAGGTCCCTGTACCTTGGTTTCATCCACCTCATTGATGAGTTCCTTGGACCACCAAAGGGGAGCCCTCAGTTCCCCTTAGACCGGTTGTATCTCATGTGCTCAAATTCAACCACATCATCGCACTATTGATATTCATACATGGTATCGGCTCCTTCATTATTTGGTTGAAGACCCCGGATATCCCCTGACTCTAGCATATTGGTGAGTCTCCCTAGGACCCTGATAGTCTTATGTTCCTTGTGATATCTGGGTTGCATTGGAAATAGCTGTGTTTGGGAAGCCCCTTAGTTCCATGCTTCCTAATGTATTTAGTTCATCATACCTCCGAGATTCCAACTCTTAATTGTTGAGTCCATACAGTTGTTGGACCCTTTTAGATCCAACAGTGCATCAATTATTGCGATCTTACATTCTTGGTGAATGCCATTGTTTCCATGTATCATTTATTCAGATTAGCCATGGTTGGACCATGATTACAATCCATTGTATTTAGTCTCTTATTGGACACCTATGATGTACATACTAGTTATCTATGTATTGATCGCCCACCTTTGGGCCTTGATCCATTTTGTATATCTTTGAGACATTCATACGAGCATGAGTATGCCCGCCTCGCATATATTTGAGATTATATGTACCTCATCCATTTTGAGTGATAATATATGCAGATATAGGCCCTTGTAGTCATAACGAAGGATATGTTCTATGCTCCGACACAGTTCCTGGTATTTATGCTACTGTCACATCTCTCCCTTGGAAAAAAGAAAGATCCTATGATGTCTGTCAGCCATATGATGGGATATTGACCTCACACATCAGGGGGCAATCCGTTGACACCAAATACCACGGGCCACAAAACTATGGGTCTCTCTCTCTCTCTCTCTCCCCTCTCTCTCTCTCTCTATATATATATATACATGTGAAGGTCCCTCGTTTCATACCAGAAATTCTCCACCTCATGCATGCCGTTACTCTGCCGAAATTCCATTGAGTCCTTTTTACCCATATGTTGAGATTTGGTACCTCTTGTGATGGGTAGATGGAGACTGTAGATCTGATAGGATACCAAAAACCTACTAATTTGGAAGGTTGCAAAGGCCCACATTTCCAAGTATTTCTTATGGTCCTATATTGTGCTCTTTAAAACCATTTTAAATTGAAGTTAGCTTAATGCATGTTTAGTGTGATCTAGTTTATTTTTCATTATTTGCACTACCATTTGGACTGTCACTAAGAATTCCATAATTCTTAGCAAGTGATTTTTAGCACCAGCTAGTGTGAAAAAACTAAATACATGAAGAAATCAATCCTTGCGAGGGGGGATTCATCGTGATCTTGATAATTTTTTCCCTCTTCTTTTCGATCATGGATTTATTTAATCAAATGACATCGTGATTGATTCTTTTGATGAATCTTTCACAGTTTCATGAATAAATGACGAAGATGCTCAGTTCCTTCTGGTTATAGGTGAGAGCTATTGGGTGTGGAGCTTGATATTCCAGTCTCATAGATGATTATTTAGCCGTGTTTGTACCCCAGGTTTGGTTATGATCCCGGCACGATCCCCAGGGTGTCTGGGGGGTGCGGGGGCCAGTGGGCCCCCAAGGAAATTTTTTGGGCTATTTCGCCAATAGTTTTTGGGCCCATGGTTTTGGGTATCCCATGGTATTTTCCCATTGTATTTCCCCTATAAAAGAAAGACATTGTAATACCGCTAGGGTTGATGTATTAGTTATTATGCATTGTAAAGATATCTGAGATCGTGAAGAGAGACTGTGAGAGAGTGTGAAGAGGAAGTGCAGCGGCTGTGCTGCAGGTTGTATCCCTTCACTTTGCTGGACAGAATAATAAGAAAGGACTGGCAATTTCAGTGTGGACCTAGCCCATCTTGGGTGACCCACGATATATTGGTGTCTCTTTTGTAATGTGTCTGTGTGATTATATTTGCATTTCTATTTATTGTTATTGCTCTGCGATCCTATTTTTCGAACAATTGGTATCAGAGCCAAAGGTCCATTTGGCAGATAAACCTGCGGGAAGCTAGGGTTTATGGTTCGAGTGGGAGTAATGGTAGAAGAAGGAAAGTTTAAGGTCGAGAAGTTTGATGGCCAAAACTTTAAGTTATGGAAAATGAAAATGGAGGACTATCTGTACCAGAAGGATCTATTCCTATTGTTGGGAGGAAGAGCAAAGTAGCCGGCAGATATGAAGGATGAAGAATGGGAGGTTCTTGACAGAAAGGCACTGGGAACAATACGGCTGTCCCTGGCTTCATTGGTGGCTTTCAATATCTCAAAAGAAACGACAACGGAGGGGTTGATGAGCACATTGGGTAAGTTGTATGAGAAACCCTCGGCCTCCAACAAGGTATTTTTAATGAAGCGTTTATTTAATATGAAGATGTCTGAAGGTGGATCTGTTATTGATCATTTAAATGAATTTAATACGGTTACAAATCAACTAAGTTCTGTAAGTGTGAACTTCGATGATGAGGTTAGGGCTCTTCTAATCTTGTGTTCATTACCAGAAAACTGGAATAGCTTGGTCATGGCTGTAAGTAACTCTGTCTCTGGTTCAAACACCTTGAAATTTGATGATGTTATTGGTGTTATTTTTAGCGAGGAAATGCGAAGAAAAAACACAGCTGAGACATCAGGTAATGCGTTGACCATGGAAAGCAAGGGAAGACAAAAGGAGAGAGGAAAGAGCTAAGGTAATTGTGGCAAGTCTAAAACGGGCAGATCCAAGTCCAGACTAGGAAAGATAGAGTGCTGGAACTGTGGAAAGAAAGGACATCTAAAGAAAGACTGCATATCTATAAAGAAGAAAGGAGATGGACAGCAGGAAACTACCCAGGAATCAAATGTAGCAGGTGATGTGTTACAAGATGCTTTGATTCTTGCATTAGATAATACTAGTGATTATTGGGTAGTAGATTCAGGGGCTTCATGTCATGCTACACCCCATAGGAAATATTTTCATGATTATGTTACAAGGGATTTTGGACATGTTTTATTGGGTGATGATGAACCATGTAAAATTGTTGGAATGGGTAAGGTGTGGATACAATTTAAGAATGGAACTGATTGGCTGCTAAAAGATGTAAGGCATATTCCTGCTATGAAAAGAAATCTGATCTCAACAGGGAAGTTGGGAGATGGCGGCTGTCTATCTACGTTTGGAGAAACGTGGTGGAAGATCACCAAAGGATCAATGGTGATAGGAAAAGGAGACAGGGTAGGTACGTTGTATTTATGTCCTCATAATACTGACCATTCTATCTCTTTAGCTTCCACAAGAACATATACAACATTGTGGCATCATAGGCTTGGCCACATGAGTGAGAAGGGGATGCAGATTCTCCAGTCAAGGAAGTTGCTGCCAGATTTGAAGCAAATAAGTTTGGAATTATGTGAGAACTATGTTTATGGAAAACATAAGAGAGTCAGATTTCTCAGGGTTGGGAAACATAAGAAGAATGAAAAGTTAGAGCTTGTGCATACTAATGTATGGGGTCCGAATCAGGTACAATCTCTTGGTGGCTCTCATTATTATGTTACATTTATTGATGATGGAACTAGGAAAACTTGGGTTTATTGCATTAGACAGAAATCTGATGTGTTTGCTACTTTTAAGAAGTGGAAAGCTTTGGTTGAGAATGAGACAGGAAAAAAGTTGAAGTGTCTCAGATCTGATAATGGAGGTGAGTATTGCGGCAAGGAGTTTGATAGTTACTGTTCATACCATGGGATTCGTAGAGAGAAGACAGTCCCAGGAACACCACAAGAAAATGGTGTGTCAGAAAGGATGAATAGAATGATCATGGAGTGTGCAAGGTGTATGAGACTGCATGCAGGGTTGCCCCTACAGTTTTGGGAGGATGCTGCAAATACTGTTTCTTATTTAATAAACAGAGGACCTTCAAGTGCTTTGGATGGTGGTATTCCCGAGAAGGCATGGACATATAAAAAATGTAAACTACTCATTTATGAGAACGTTTGGTTGTGAAGTATTTTTCCATATTGATAAAGATAATAGAACAAAGCTTGAAGCTAAATCCAAGAAATGTACCTTTATTGGATATGGGGTTGATGAATTTGGTTATCGCTTATGGGATTATGAAAATAACAAAATCATCAGGAGTAGAGATGTGATATTCAATGAAAATGTCATGTATAAAGATCAGTTGCAGGGAAAGAAATAGGAAAAGGAAAACACAGAGTACACAATACTTGTTGAAATTAAAGAAAATGAAGTTCCAAAGGTGCCAGAAAATCAAGAACAACAAGAAGTCCCTGAAACTCCTGCAACTGCAAGAAGATCTACCAGGTTAAGTAGACTCCCTGAATGATACTCTGCTTCAATATATTATTTATTGATGACTTATGCTGGTGAACCAGAGTGTTATGAAGAAGCAATGCAGGTGGAAACTAGAAAGAAGTGGGAGAAAGGCATGAATAAGGAGATGGACTCATTGGTAGGAAACCAGACTTGGGATTTGGTTCAGTTTCCTGCTGGTAAAAGAGCATTCTAGAACAAATGGATTTATAGGTTGAAGGAAGAAGAAGGAGGTAAGAAGCGGTACAAGGTCAGACTTGTTTTAAAGGGGTTTGCACAGAAGAAAGGTATAGATTTTGATGAAATATTTTATCCTGTTGTTAAGATGACTTCAATTAGGACTATCTTAAGTCTAGTGGCGGTAGAAGATTTTCATCTTGAACAGTTAGATGTAAAAACAACCTTTCTCCATGGGGATTTGGAGGAAGAGATATATATGCAGCAGCCACAAGGGTATGAGGTCAAAGGGAAGGAGGATCTGGTATGCAGGTTGAAGAAGAGCTTGTATGGCTTGAAGCAAGCTCCAAGGCAGTGGTATTTAAAATTTGACAGGTTTATGACAGAACAGGGTTATAGTTGATGTCATTCTGACCACTGTGTTTATTTCAAGAAGCTAGACAATGAAAGATATATTATCTTGTTATTGTATATGGATGACATGTTTGTTGCAGGGTCTAACATGCAGGATATAAATGTGCTCAAAAGGAAGTTAGCTAATTCATTTGCGATGAAGGATTTGGGTGCTGCAAAGCAAATCCTTGGTATGAGAATAACAAGAGATAGGAAAAATCGCAAATTGACATTGTCTCAGGGTGAGTACATACAAAAGGTGTTGGAGAGTTTCATAATGCAGAATGAAAAACCATTTAGTACACCTTTGACCAACCATTTCAATCTAAGTAAGGAAATGTGTCCCAAGGCACAGGAAGAGATAGATTACATGTCCAAGATTCCTTATCAATCAGCAGTATGCAGCTTGATGTATCCCATGGTGTGCATAAGACCATATATTGCATATACAGTGGGAGTTGTGAGCAGATATATGAAAAATCCAGGTAAAGAACATTGGAAGGCAGTACATTGGATTCTCAGGTATTTGAGAGGTACTACCACTCAGGCATTATGTTTTGGAGGTTCAGACACTGTTCTACAGGGATATGTTGATGCAGATATGGCAGGTGACAAGGATAGCAAGAGGATCACCACAGGGTATGTGTTTACTGTAGGTGGAACAGTAGTAAGTTGGATTTCGAAACTACAAAAGGTTGTTTCACTTTCAACAATGGAAGCAGGGTATGTTGCTGTTATAGAGGCTAGTAAAGAGATGATTTGGTTGCATAGGTTTATGGAGGAATTGGGTAAGAAGAAGAAGGATAACAGGTTTTATAGTGACAACCAGAGTGTCATTCATCTTGCAAAGAACTCAACATTCCATTCCAGGACTAAACATATACAACTCAAGTACCATTTCATACGCTCTATTCTGGAAGATGAATTGTTGAAGCTGAAAAAGATACATACTAGACAGAATCCTGCAGACATGTTCACAAAGGTAGTGACCATAGAGAAATTGAGTTCCTGCTCGGTTTCACTTGGCCTTCTAGCATGAAGGTGAAAAAGAGAAATTTTCCAAGTCCAAGGTCCAGCAAGTACAGTAGCGGTGGAGTCGCTATGATCAGTCTCCAAGTGGGAGATTGTTGGTTGTGGAGCCTGATATTCCAGTCTCATAGATGATTATTCAACCGTGTTTGTACCCCAGGTTTGGTTATGATCCTGGCACGATCCCCAGGGGGTCCGGGGGAAGCAGGGGTTCGGGGGAAGCGCCCTCGAGAAAGGGGGTTCGGGGGCAGAGCCCCTGAGAAGGGGGTTTGGAGGCAAAGCCCTCGAGGAAATTTTTTGGGCTGTTTCACCAACAGTTTTCGGGCCCATGGTTTTGGGTATCCCGTGGTATTTTCCCATTGTATTTCCCCTATAAAAGAAAGACACTGTAATACCGCTAGGGTTGATGTATTAGGTATTATGCATTGTAAAGATCTCTGAGATCGTGAAGAGAGATTGTGAGAGAGTGTGAAGAGGAAGTGCAACGTCTGTGCTGTAGGTTGTATCCCTTCACTTTTCTGGATGAAATAATAAGAAAGGACTGGCAATTTCAGTGTGGACGTAGCCCATCTTGGGTGAACCACGATATATTGGTGTCTCTCTTGTAATGTGTCTGTGTCATTATATTTTCATTTTTGTTTATTGTTATTGTTTTGCGATCCTATTTTTCTAACAAGAACCTTGTTTCCCAAGAGCCTACCCTTGAGTCCAGATCTTATGTTTTTAAAGAAAACACTTCATCCATCCATGCCAATTTCCTTAATGAATTTGTTGATAATAATCATGATCATACCATGTATGAAACCTATGCTGCATCTTAGGTTAGTTTGCAATCTAATTATGATGATTTTCTTGAACTTATGCTTAATCGATATAATCATGAAGAAATTGACCCATCTCTTATGTGCTAATCATGAAGATGAAATTAAATCCATTTTTCCAGAATAAATCAATAATGAGCAATTTGTTATTAAGGAAGATAATAATGGTAAAATGATCGATGGGGCTTTCATTGATGACGAATCAATTAATGATATTGATTGACTTATTCCAAATCAATTCGTCATGGATGATGAAGTGGACAAGGGGATTTCTGGGCTAATTTTCACAGATTACATTTGAGATTTATGGGGGTTCAAATTTTCAAACCTCGCTCACACTAACTCGTTTCATCTACATTCTTTTTGTTTTATCTAATTATCATTTCTTGGCTGTGCATCATGATCATGTCTCACTTCATTACTAATGTGCATGGTAATTTTTTTTTGATAAGGAGGCAAGTAATGATGGTTGTAGCATTTTTGAGATATTCTTACAATATATGGCATATTGAATTATCTTGTTTTCTTCTTTCGTAGGAGTAGTAGGATTGCATGTTAATCATAGGCCATTTTGCTTTCTCGCTCATGCATATTGTTTTTATCTTGTCATATTAGCTATCAGTCTTTATTTTCTTAGTTTCGCACTTTCGTTTGCAAGGTTAGTTTCTTTTCATTAATTTCCTTCCACAGTTTCCCAAATAAGTCCACATAGAATTTGACACCTTTAAGTGCAATTCCCCACTATGCTCTTTCACCAAATTGTTTTGTCGTTAAACTATGACATGATGATGATCAGTTTTATTATACATGAGAGAACATGACGTGGAGAAAGCAGAACTACTGGGTGGTTCCTAGTGATAAGCCTAAGGGTATGTTGAACTATCATTTGCTTACTGTTTTGATTTCCCATCACTTATTTCAACCCTCTGCTTCACCCATTGTGGAATGCTAACCTTAATATTTTCACTCCTTGCCCTTTTCGGGGATGAAAGTGAGTACTTATACTTGCTTCATGGTTACATTGTTTCCCTATTGATTAGTCTTGTCGAGTTCGTCCTGTGTCATTGTTTTTTGTTGGACTAGATGTTGATGCTCAACATTGACATACTTCCGAAGCTGTCAGAACATTTTTTCAAAAGAGAACCTACTGAAATTTGTCGCAAAATCATTCCATCAACTTAGTCATGTCCAAAGAATTGTACTTGTTGTGTCGACACCTTGTCTTTCCCATTTCGTTTCCATATGACCCCTTCGACATATTCACTAAGTTGCATCTTTCGTGTCTCCATGTCATGGTCAAATCAAGTTTTGGTGATTGGTTATCTTTCCATCTGGGCATCATCATGTTAGGTAGTCAGTGTCCTTGTGTTTAGCTTGTCATACCAATCGCGCTCATATTTTAGTTTCCAAATTCTGAGTCTGTTTGACCTTTTCCGTAGTCTATCAAAGTTTCGACAAGTAAGGAAATATTGCATCATGTCAATTAAATATTGGTCAAATTCTCATTGATTAATAAATTACGAGTGTCATCGATCATTAGTATTCTCACTACGTCTAAGTCCAAAATGTAAAAATAATTTCCCGACTACCTAAAAAAAAGCCAATGTCCATAGTGTTTAAGAAAAGAATACTTCCCCCTTATTTTAACGATTATTCAAGGATCCCCTATTTTAAAATTAAAAAAACATTCTTCGTTAGCATCTTACTGTAAAATATTTTTACCCCCATTTCTTAAGTCTCACCCTTTTCCCTTTTTTATTATAACCTTTTTATCCCATTCCCTTTTCATCAAACTTCATTGTTCCGCAATTAACCCTAGATGCAATTTTTATTATTAATCCCCTTTTCCTACATTTAATATGATTGTATTAATTTAAACCCCTCCCACCTTTCGTTCACTTCCCCTTAGCAATCCTTATAAAGTTATAATATATATTTTTAAGGCCCTCCTTTTATAAATAAAAACAAGAGCCACAAGGTGGCAATGTCCCCGACATTGCCACCTGTTGTTGCAAGAGAAAGGATGCTCTAGGAAGAATGACAAGAAGCTACTAACTAATAAAGGAGCCTCTTGCGCAAGGTCATGAGCAATTGTTTAGTAAGATGGATGCGTAAATGCAATGTTGCAGATCAACACTTAGGAATGAAAAATGAGCCGAGTTAACAACAGTGATGCACCATTTTTTTCTTTTAAATTAATGTACAAAAAACTTGGTGTTAGAATTGTAGCTAACACGAAAATATAGCAGAATGTAGTCGTAGTCCTTATAAATTGATTTCTTGATTGTGCTGCCTTGGTGATCACTGATAACTTCAATGTAGTTGGTTGTATGTCTCGTCTACTTACCTCTTAAAATATTTACTGACGGCTCATCAAATATGAATGAGTTAGGTCATCAAATATGAATGAACTATTGTTTATTTTCAGTTACTGCGCCCATCAAATTCTGACAAGTTCTGTGGGTATTCATTCGTTTTACAGAAACTCGATCATCGGATCAATTCCAGATATATGTATTGCTACATTTTTTTCTTCATGATACTGGTAAGGGAAGGCAAGCTAGTTGAAGGTGATCTTGTTTAAGGGTGGCAATTGATTTTGATGTTGTATTTCTGAAGAAGCAAATTCAACATAAAAATTGAGTGTTAGTCATAGTTTGATGGATCAAAGTCTAGGGATATTTTTCCCATGATCTCAAAGGTTTTGAGGGTCTCTAAATCAACTGAGAACCTCAAAAATTTCAAAAACAACTTACAACTATACCAAATGTAGATTATTTACTTGATCGGATTATGGCGAAAGTAAAATTTCCAATGTAGAATATCCTACTACACATAGTAAGAACAACAAATTTAAACTATTTTAATTTGAAAAAATGCTCACTAAACTTATCTTAATTTTTTTTTTATAATAAAAAATACTCACTAAACATGTCTTAAGTTTATTTTGATAATCTAAAAATAATGATTTTGAAAGGTTAAATACTTTATCAATTTTTTAATCACACAAAAGTTTTATCTCTAGAATTTAATCATGAAGGCTATTTATATTTACATAGCAAAGTCTCCCAACAAACAAAATCATATAGAATTGAATATAAATACCTTTAATGTTGTAAACTTAATCCCTTGGTAGTGATAATCAAGTCAACAAGAAACAACATATGTAAAGCAATGTGCCGCTTTGACAATGCTAAGAGCCAAGATTTTGTGTTGGGATAAAACAAGTGCAAATTCCAACAATTTCAAAAAATTTGCGATATGGAGCCAAGGTGGTGGAGGAATCAAACAACTAAAATAACCTCATGCAGTAGAATTTAGGGCACACAAATAATAGATTCAACCATTAAATAGAGTCAAGACTTATAAAAAACCTTTATGAAGGGTGGATTGTTGGCCAACCCCAAAGCAATAATATGCATAGAAAAAGGTGCAATCTAGATGTTAGAGAGGTCTTTTATGTTCAAATTCTCTGTTTGGATAAAAAAAAGTGTTTTCTTCTTCTGGTTGACAATTAGGGGGGCATTGTTCCACCGCAATTGCCATAAAACAATGTAAAATCTTATAAAAATTAAGATTATGTTGTTAAATTGAATATCATCGAAGTGAACTATTAACAAAATCAAGAATATAGCCCCAAGTGGTGGCTCAATTGGTTGGAGCTTCTGAGTCCAAGACTGAAGTAGTTGAGGACAGAGGTTGTTAGGCTCTATCTTTAACTTTTTAAAGTCATTCACTATTGACTAAAAGCTTGTTCTCAAGTAAGAAAATAGGTTAATGCTCAAGCCTCACAAACATTTAGTAGGGGTGGACACTAAGATTTAGTAGGAGTGGAAGCCTTCCTCTTACAAATGACTGTTCTCATTAGGACAACTAAGTTTTGATAGTTTTTTCTATCTTAAAAGAAAACAAAAATAGAATTAGCTTTACCTTGGATGTTGAAAATACCACTAATAACAAAGTTTAGCTTAGATATGCTTCCTCCTCATCCCATTCTTCAACAAAACACCTAGTGAAACAAACTTGAAGGCAAGTTTATGACAACGAGGAGTTCCAATACTTGAAGGCAAGTTTATGACAATCAGGAGTTCCAATACTTGAAGGCAAGTTATGGCTTAGGATCTATGGAGAGAAGCAAAGTGTACAAATCCTAATACCATGAAGTAAAATTATAAAAATGTTAAGGGGACTTGGCCCATCTCTTTACCCCATGGAGAAGATTTCCAAAGGAGAAAATAAATGACTTACCCCAACATCAACCTCCATCCTTTAACCCCATAATGGCAATTAGGGTTTTATTGATGTGGAGATTTGGTATAAAATCCTTCATTCTTAGGGTGGGAAGATTGGAGTATATCCTAAGAATTGTTGTGATTCTCAACACATACAAGGGGAATTAATGATGGGGAAACATAGAAAAAAAAGCTTTGAGTGCATCCTCTCCTTCATTCTTAGATTTCCTATTTCTCAACTTTTGTGAATGTTCTTTTCTCCCTCAATGTGTTATCTGATTTGGAATTCCATGCATATGACAATGTTGGCCTCCTTACATATGCCTATTGTAATTCTCCTTGTCCCTTGTTGGGAAGGTGAATGAAGTGGGGCAAGGTTTGAGGAAATGTGTTGAAGAATTCACACATGTCATAGGGCAATGTGATTTTTGTAGCCATAGTTGCTAAGAATGGATAGCCCAAGTAAATTCATTAAAATAACTTTAAACAAACAAAGAAACATACATTAAACTTGTATAAAATTAGATATCTAAATCCTCAATGTCAAATTTTAAGCATAAAGTATTTTAAACTAAATTTTTTTATTACTAAAACAACCTATATCATCAACTTTTGAGGTAGAATTTACTTTTCTAAACTCCCAATTCGTCGGACAATTCATAGGACACTTATTGTAGAATTTACTTTTCTAAATCCCCACTCAGAAAATTCTTGCGTGCTTTTCAAAATGAGCCAAACTCTAATATTCAATTGAAATCGATAACCACCACATCCTTAAAATTTTAATTTTAAAATTACAAAACTTTTAAATAATATTTTAATATTTATTAATGGTAATATTTATGTTAAAAAAGTGCAACAAACTATATAAACTGAAGATAAACCTTAGTAATTCTTTTGATAAATTAAAACTAGCCGTTGCAAAGTATAAAAACAAAAGCTATTGTATTTAATGGTGTGGCCACAAATTGAAATGCAACTGTTTGACCATTAAATACCAACAATTTTAACAACACTGTTCACGGTAAAAAATATATGAAATTTAAGCATCCGTGCAGGCAGTTGAATAACCGTGAGCGTACATTAAAAAAAATCCAAGCAGACCAAGCATCCCTGCGCCCAGTAGCTCAAATGAGTAGCCCAGCCAATGAATCCATCCAGGCTGTTATAGATAAATGATCTGAAAAAGCCGTGTTCATTAAGACGAAAAATCCAGTTTGAGCGCTCCAATGAAATTATAATAATACTTTCCAAAAGAGCGAAATTGTTCAACAAAACAAAAGAAGGGGGAGGTCTTCAAAACCTGTTCCAAGCCTAAAGCTCCTCTATACTACGCCATGAAGTGTATGGTATCTACTTACTACGACATTTAACTCTATGGGTGGCATGGGAGTGCATGGATAAACAATTAAATGGGTGATAAATTGCTATGATCACGATTCCTTTTTTGTGAGCTTCTTCCCCTGCACTTGATCTCTCGGATCTGCTCCTCGCAACTATAAAGGGAAATAAACAGAGCAAACCCATAAATTAGTACTACCATGGATAAATTCTAAGTTGGGTAGATCAGGTCATGAAATTAAGTTTATTAATAGCCGCCCCTTCCCCCTATAGGGGGGCAAGTGCTAACCTGCTTGGACCCAATGCATTCAACTGTTCTTTCTTATGGCACACTCCAATCTAGGGGCTATTACTCAAATTGTTTGTATCCCTAGGTAGGATAAGCATGGTAGCTATAGACGATTGGATGAGATGTAACCACAATGATGGGATCCTACTCAGAATTACTGAACCCGATAGACTAGAGAATTAGATTGGCAAAAATGCCTCCGCGAGCCCGATGTATTCGAGTTGTTCCCTTCGCGAGTTGTTTCCAGTTCATAGGGGAAATAGAAAAAGAGATACATCCAGCTTCCCACGCCGTTAGACAGTCTAGCAGAGGCCTCAGGGTCTATCAGATCATGAAATCAAAGGATATTTCCACGCTCCTTGCATGCAATGCATCTACTGCAACAAAGGCTTCCATCAATGTGAGAACGAGCAAGTTGTCAGGGCCAGTAATGGTCAGAACTTGCATTGAGATGAACAAAGTTTTCCATAAGTGTCAGGACGAGCAGGTTGTCAGGGCCAGTAATGGTCAGAATTTGCATGGAGATCAACTTGGTAAAAATGAAAAGTGATCTAGCAATAAACTTTTTTATAAAATTGAAAACCCATATTATAAAAAAACCTCAAAGAACTGATGCTTTTGGAGCGTATGCACATGCGCAGGAGCTGACGACCTGACAAACCGACGTCAGTACGCCACGCCCTCCTGAGAACCAAAAAACGAGGACTACGTCATCTCCTACAACCAATAACATTCAATTTTTATTTTTTTTAATAATTTCATTAAATATAATGAAATTTCACACTAAAGCTAAACTATATTCAAAGCAAAAATTTATAGAATCTAGACCCAAACCATATATGATCCCCCCCGGGGACATAAAAATGAAGAAGAAAGATTTAGGGCCAAAACCCTAATCATCCATGCAGGCCTATAGGTGCTCCACAATGAAAAGCGAAGAGGACCGTTAAGAACGAGAGGGCATGGGAGACACGATATGAAGAGAAGAGATGAAAGGAAGCACGAAGATGACATTTTGCAAGAGAAATACCCACATGGAGGGGAATCACACCGTTGGGAATACAAAACATCTCTTATCCTGCCAATGGCTACAATAGAACCAACGTAGGTGCATTGGTGGCAGCAGAGCACGTTCCTCCATGCATACACACCGAACACATGCCTTGGTGTGGCTTTTGCAATGATCATCATAACCCAAACACATGGCAAAATATTTTGGAAGCCAAATATAGGAAGCAATGTGAGGATATGCTCAACAAAATTTCTCTTAATAATTGTGAATAACTTCCATACCCTTTTTGTGATATGATAAAGAAAACTATTAACACTCCTAACTCGATTACCCCTCTTGTGCAAGATATTCACGAAATCCTTCCTATTGAGGATGGTATGTTCCAAACCAATTCCAAGCAAGTCTTTCAATAGGATGGCATTCTGCCTCATCATGGCATTTCATGTTCCCCTCATTCGCAAGATGAGGTCTTAATTGGAGACGAGGCTTGTAATTTCCAACACAACATTTCATTCGATAATCAAATCTCTCTTGGGAATCTCTCTAATAATGATCACCGAAGGGAAGAAATCAACCTTGCGAGGGGGGTCACCATGATCCTGATAATTTTGTCCCTCTTCTTTTTTATCATGGAATTCTTTACTCGAATGACATTGTAACTGATTCTTTTGACTACTCGAATGACATTGTAACTGATTCTTTTGACTAACCTTTCACAGTTTCATCAATCAATGACAATGAGACTTAGTTCCTTACGATTATGGGTTAGAACCTTGTTTCCCATGAGCCTACCCTTGAGTCCGAATCTTATTTTTTTAAAGAAAACCCTCAATTGATCCATGACAATTTACTTAATGAATTTGTTGATGATAAGCATGAGCATATCATTCATGAAACCTATGTTGCATATCAGGTTAGTTTGCAATATGTTTACGATGATTGTCGTGAGGTTATCCTTAATTGATATAATCATGAAGAAATTGATCCATCTATTATAAGTGCTAATCCTCAAGATGAATTAAATCCATTTTTCCAGAATTAATCAATGATGAGAAATTTGTCATTAAGGAAGATAATAATGATAAACATATTGATGGGGCTTTAATTGATGTCGACTCAATTAATGATCTCAAGTTCCTTTTTCCAAATCAATTCGATATGGATGATGAAGTGGACAAGGGGATTCTTGGGATGATTTTCATGGATTACGTAAACGTTTGGGATTCATGGGGGTCAAATTTTTAAACCTCGCTCACGCTAACTCATTTCATATGCATTTATTTTTGTTTGATTTGATTAGTACTAACATTCCTTAGTGGTGCATCATGGTCATGTCTCATGGTAAAACATTTTGTGATAAGGAGGCAAGTAATAGTGGTTGTAGCATTTTCAATATATTCTTATACAATATATAACATCCAACATGATCTTGTTTTCTTCTTTCGTAGGAGTAGGAGTAGGATTGCATGTTAGTCCTAAGCCATTTTTTTTTCACTCATGCATATTGCTTTTATTTCGTCATATTAGCTAGCGATATTTATTTTCTTAGTTTAACAATTTCATTTGCTTGGTTAGTTTCTTTTCATTAATTTCTTTTCGCAGTAACCCAAATAAGTCGGCATGGAATTCAACACCTTTAAGTGCAATTCACCACTATGCTATTTCACCAGATTGTTTTTTTGTTAAACTTTGACATGGTGATAATCAATTTTGTTATGTAGAAGAGAACATGATGCGGAGAAGCAAAACTACTGGGCGATTCCTAGTGATCAACTTGAAGGTATGTCGAACTTTTATTTGATTACTATTTTGGTTTCGCAAAACTTATTTCAACCCTCTTCTTCTCCCATTGTGGAATGAACTAGCCTTACTTTTTTCACTCCCTGCCCTTTTCAGGGATGAAAATGAGTACATGTACCTACTTCACGGTTACATATTTTTCATGTTGGTCGGTCTCATAGAGTTCATCCCATGTCATTGTGTTTCATTGTTTTTTGTTGGGCTAGATGTTAATGCTCAACATTGACATGCTTACGAATTTGTTGGAACTCGATGCCGGAGGTGAACCTATTGAACTTTGTTGCAAAAGCATTCCATCAAATCTGACATGTCTAGGGAAATGTAATTGTTGTGTCCACACCTTGTCTTTCCCATTTTGTTTCCATATGATCCCTTCGACATATTCACCAAGTTGCATATTCAGTATCGCCATGTTGTGGTCAAGTCAAGTTTCGACGAGTAGTTGTTTTTCCATCTAGCCATCGTCATGTCAAGTAGTCGGTGTCATTGTGTTCAACTTGTCGTATCGATCACACTCATATTTCATTTTCCAAATTTTTAGTCCATTTAACCTTTTTGATAGCCTCTCAAGGTTTCAACAAGTAACAAGATATTGCATCATGTCAATTAAATATTGGTCAATTTTTCATCTATTAGTGAATTACGAGTCTTGTCGGTCGTTAGTCTTCTTACTACGTCTGAGTCCAAAGTGTAAAAATCATTTCGTCATTACCTCCTTTAAAAAAAAGCCAATGTACATGGTCTTTAAGAAAATAATGCTTCCCTTTGCATCTATTAATAAATTACGAGTCTTGTCGATCGTTAGTCTTCTTACTATGTCTGAGTCCAAAGTGTAAAAATCATTTCCCCATTACCTCCTTTAAAATAAAGCCAATGTACATGATCTTTAAAAAAATAATGCTTCCCCCTTATTTTAAGAATTATTGAAGTATCCCCTATTTTAAAAATAAATAACATTCTCCACTAGCATCTTATTTTAAATTTTTTTTATCCCCCATTTCCTAAGTTGGCCCTTTTCCCTTTTTTTTATTACTACCTTTTTCTCCCATTCCCCTTTTCATAAACTTCACCGTTCCCTAATTAACCCTAGATGCAATTTTATTAATCCCCTTTTCCTACATTTAGTATGAATTTATTAATTTAAACCCCTCCCACCTTTTGTTCCCTTTCTCTTAACAATCCTTATAGAGATATAATATATAATTTTAAATCCCTCCTTTTATAAAATAAATAAAAAATGAACAAACATTTAGGCATAAACCTAATCATCCACGTGGGGCTATAGGTGCTCCATGATGAAAAGTGCAGGAGACCATTAAGAACAAGAGGGCTTGGAAGACAGGCTATGGATGGTCGTATACCAAAGCTGGGACATGCTCAAAGAATAGACTAGCAATTGCCCCAAAAGGTGCAATAAAACGCCGAAGAAAAAAATGAATAGATACCTAAATTGAATTGAAGAGCAATATTTTTCCTAGAATAAGTGGACAACCCAAGGAAAACACTTCTTGGTTGAAAAACTAATGTCACTAAACTGCAAACCAACCTAGAAGTGTTTTTACATTTGTGAGAGGAAAAAAGTGGCAGTGAAGTAAATTATTTTATAATAAATTGACATTAAATATTAATGGTCTTTTAAGAATTTATGTTGATTTAAGTTAGTAACAATGTTTGTCGATGTTTGACATGGTATAAAATGCCATGTGTTAAAATGTAATTTTTATTGTAAAGGAGGAATGAACATGCTTGGACCATTGGATTTGGATTGAGAGCTACAAATAATAATTTAATCAATACTTATTACCTCTAAATTGTGTGTAAATAAAGAAACCAAAGCTAACAAAATGAATAAGATAAACATTTTTGAATATATTGATATTGAAAAGTTAGAGAAAGAAAAATAAATGTTACATTTCAAAAGTTCACACTTCACCGTGTATAGTAATTTATGTGATGTGAAATTGATACACTACAACACTTTCAAAATACTACATGATAAAATTACTTAAAAAATGTTAGTCTATGTGATTTTGTATATTCATATTGGAAAGGTACATCATCCTCAACATGTTCTAAACACTAAACACTTTCTAAGTACTACATGGTAGACTTAAAAAATGTAAGTCTATTTGATTTGATTTTGAAGTCTACATAGAATAGAGTATATTTGATTTTCCTTAAAAGTAGAGTATTTGATTTTGAATTCTCTAATATTAAAATGTTATTCTACTTCGATCATGTGCATCTATGACCATTCCTACCTAATTTTTGTTCCAAAATGTAATTTGTATTTTAGAGGAGAAGTGCACATATTTTGATCATTGAATTTTGATTGAGAGCTACTAATAATAATTTAATCGATAGTTCTTACCTCTAAATTATGTGTTAATAAGCTATATGAATATCATACTTAAAGTCATAAATATTGTTAATAAATATCTACAATCATTTTTGTACATCTTGTTCTCTTAGCTTAGTGCTCTCTTATCTAAAAAACTCTATATATCTTACTAAAATTTATGTATCATTATAGATGTCTTATAAGTTTGCTTTGTATTATAGAAATATAGTTTCTTTCATTTTCATTATATTTATTAAAAAAATGTTTTATTTTATATTTCATAAGTGTGTTTCTCTCTACTCTTTAGTTTATTCAATATTTTCTCATCTTAAAAAAATTTAAAATTGATTAAAAACAAAGACTCAATTGAATATTTTATAATCTTTATAAATAAAAAAACACATTACAATTAATCTTAAATTTTTATAAATAAAAAAACACATTCATTACCACATAACATCACTACTTTTTTTTATTATAAATATATCGGCTCTCATAATACAACAACATTAACAATGTGTTACAAATCCTCAAATGAATAGTTTAGCCCAAAATTTTAAAATAGTGTAATATGATAATGAAACAACATCACAAATTTGTTACAATTTCTCTAACTGAAGATATTTATGTTTTGATATTTGTTTGAATGTGAGTTTAAATTTAAAATAAAAATTATTTTAAATACATTTTATATGGTTATATATAAAAAGTATTAAAAAAAGTTAAATAGTAATATATATTTTTTAAATGTATAAATTATAAATAAATTTCTAAAAATGGAAATAATATTATATTGGCAAGATTTTAATCTATTTTTAAATTTGGATAAATGATAAGGGTTTTAAAATAACTTTAGGTATTCACATGATGCATTTGCGTCAATGAACATACATAGTCAATCAAACAAGGGGAATTGTGAGCATCCTACCTCCTCTTATATAATTTAGTGATGAATTTATGTTATCCTCTAATGGGATAAACCATAAGGCTAAACTGAATTTCTTATAATGCTTAGTGACCTAGATCCTGTTGGCAAATCAAGCATCACATGAATTCATTGCTGGCCTTTAGCGATGTTGTCTATTCCACATATTTGAAGAGTCTAACTACATATCAAATGAGAGAATGTGCGTCCTCAATTAGAGGGTGTGGGGTGTTCACCGTATGCCTTCTTACATGTCTCTCATCTTCTTTGGATGTTGTAATGCTTCTTTGTAGGTCATTAAAACATAAAATTATTCAATTAATAATATCTAGAAATGGTTTATGAAAATGTTAAAAATTATGTCATCAATGATTTGTAGCATGGAAGCTATATTATAGTATCTTTTCTTTTTACTGGAGGAATCGACAATGGGCCAGTTTCGTACTCGCGTGACACAGGGTCAATTCCGACCGCTACCACTATAACCTCCAGGAGAGTACGCCTGCCCCACAATGCACCCTCAAGGCTGCAACGAGGTTTGAACCAGCGACGTGATTAACAGCCCATACGCCTTAACAAACACATAGTTTCCAACTGGTCTACACCCTGGGGGCAAGCTATATTATAGTATCAATTCACAAATGATTTTTTATTAGAGAGGTGTTTCTCTAAGGTTGAATAATTGCGAGTAGTTTCACTCTAGATTTTTAAAACAATTACAAAATTTTGTATATATAGAGAGATAACACACACATTTACAAAAAGTCATGTATCACATATTAGTAATAAAATGTGTCTGGACTCTACAAGTTGGTTTCTCTCCATCATAAAATGGGCTTAACATATATCCAACATATTAAATTTGTTTAAGTGGACATTAATAAGATATTGTAAGTTTATCCTTTATCTTAGGGTAGGCGCACAAAGTTGCTCCCCAAAATGGTTGCAACGGGGACGTGATAGCAGGACTAAAATGACCACGCGCATGCACCTAAGGCAGCGCGCACACGCTGTTAGGTTCGGTACCGAACCGAGGCACGTGCGCGCTTAGAGGCGCGCACGTGCTCCTGTTAAAAAAAAAAACAGAGCAAAATGTTCCCATTCTACTCATCGACCGAGCGCGACTTCCTCTCCGCATGCACGTGACTACAACCACCAAAAGAGTCATTTCCACACCAAAACCCACCAAATCGATCCACCAACTCATCAACAAGTCAATTGGATAGGTAAGTTCCAATTTTTTTGTCATTTTAATGATTTTTTTTGTTTTTTAAATTGGTAATAATTCCCAAATTATTAAAACAATGGAGAAATTTTCAATTGCAGAAATTAAACCCACACAATGAGTGAACATAATGTTAACTCGGAGTCTGGTGGAACACAAGAAAACCCAAACCTTGGACCCAATGCCGAAGAAAACTGTTAACAAAATCCAAATGCCGAAGAAAATCAAAACCCCCAACCAAATTTTGAACAAGATGACCTTAACCATTATGTAAATGAAATGAGAGTGCACACTCGAGATCTAAGAAGCACGGGGGAACCATCTTGAGTGTCTCTTGCCATGTCAATTGAGAGCTCAATTGACTCCCTCATCCATGCACATAGCCAATTGACCGACATGACTGAATATAGAGCTAGGATAAGGGAGTATTACTCCACGGGCATTTCCAAGGAAGCAATAAAAGATTTGAATATTACAAAGGCTCAATTATACAGTATGTTCACCGATCCAAAAACACAACAACCACCCAACACTAGAAAGCCACGTGTCTGCATGGATTGGTGTCATTACCAACCATGGAGGGACAATTGGATGCAGAGGTGGTTCATGGTGTACGATAAACCTCCCTGCAATAATAGGGAGGTTCCACAGTACTTCCTTCGGCAACTGTGGGCTGAGTTAATGCTCGGTTTACATGTCAACTATTTTGACATAACCGAGTTTTAGGGTGTTGGGCGTGTCTCTGCCCAAGATCGACCTGCTGCCAGGAGGAACCCACTCAGAGGGCCACCAACTCCTAGGCGCGAACCCAACTCCTCTCCCCAACCACCTCAGTTACCCCGTATACTTGATCAGATCGAGGAGGCAATGAGGAATGTTGCACGTGGATTCCTTAGACACACCTCCTTTGTAGCAGCGACTACAGTGGAGAGGTCGGTTGACCTTGATAGATATTCAGGTGCAGGGCCTTCACGACTGGGCCAGGATAGACCTGTGACCGGTGGTAGCCATGTTGGGCATTCCAGTTTGACGGGGACAATGCCACATATTTGTCCCCATTGTGGGCACACTTTCCCTAGCCCAATCGAGGGCTGTTATATGGATCAGGTTAGCAATTTTTTTAATGTGTTTTCAATCATCACTTGATAACTTGTAAAGTATTTTTAAATTTTTTTTTATACTTAAACTATTATTTCAATGTACAGTTATTCAAAGCTGAGACACCAACATGGGAGAATGTAGGATCTCCCAACCTGAATGAAGGGCAGCTGCAACTGAAATTGCGGCGCCTCACACGGAGGTATTTTCAATACCTCACACAATATTGTTATTACTTATGGCATTTATATTACTTAAGTATTTATATTTATGGCATACACGTTGATAGTTCGTACAATGTTTTTGAATATCTTGATTGCCTAAATAATGACTTGTTTAACATGTTCATAACATGCATGCATTTTGGTGTCCACAGGTGTTCCTTGACTACGGTGATCAACCATCCCCGCCAGGGATTGGCAGATCACCATATACACAGGTATAATGTGTAGTTAAAAGCACGCTTTTAAGTTGAATTGTTACGACTTACTATGGTTTAATTTATTGTTTGTTTACTAAATCGTGATATTACAAATGTATATGTAGGTGCCACCAACAATTGCAGGTCCCCATTTTATTCCTATGTTTCCACCCTCTCCCATGAGTCCCCCCCCCTCGCTTCCATCTAGACCCCTCCCTCCGTCCACCCCCTCCCTTCCATCCAGCCTCCCCTCTCCTGCCATACTCCCCCCTCCATTCATCCTCCCCAACTCATCCACGCCCCCCATCTATACATACTCCCCAATTTATCCATGCCCCCTTGTCTATCCATCCTCCACCATTCGTCCACGCCCCCCCTTCCTTCCAGCTTCCCCTCTTCGTCCACAACCTCCCTTCCGTCCATCCTCCTCCCTCTATGCAAGACTGCCCTCCTATGCACCATCCCTCAACATCCCCCCTAGCCCTTTTTGTTCGATACCCTCTATTGTACAACCGACAGGGGTTCATCGTCCACAACGTCCTCCTCCACCCCATACCACCATGTCTTCTCCCACCATATCTTCCCCACTTCCCGCCACTATTGTGGCATCTACTCTTCCAGTATCCTCATCTGTATCTCCAATGGTTGCACCTATAGTGGCTACAACTACATCTGTGCCCCCCCCCATGACTGCATCGGAGTTGGTTTTCCAGCCATCTGCTCCACCTACTAGCCCAGAATCCCAGCCATGTCCATCGTCGGAGGTGTTGACGGTGAGAATCAAGCTAATTTATGAAAATATTTTGATGCATTAACAAAAATTAATTTAAGCAATTATTACTTTTCAATGAAATGATTGTTGTAAATGTTGTAGGATGGAATTGCTGAGAGGCTCCACAGATCCAGGACACCTACCTCACATTTCCCACTCGCATCAGAGGTGATTTATTTAAGATTCGAATTCTACATTTGTTTTATAAATGTGGTAAATGTCGCAAATGCTTGAAAATGATGGTATCTTATATCATTTGTTCCAGAGCCCGGAGAGACGGTATAATCCTAGACGGAAGAAGACCCGAGGTAGCAGTAGCTCGAAGAGTAGGAAGATGCACCTGGGAGTGACGGGGGTGGTCACAATGCTTGACACACCATGTTATGTACATTAGCCATGATGTGGCACTTTTGCGCACCAGTTTCCATGTACTTTGTATCTACTGCATGAGTTGCCATGTATTTTGGATCTACGGCATGAGTTGTCTCATTTTCTATAGGGAACGAGTTACCATTGTATGTACATTGGGAACCATGTTCCACTATTTTCCAGAAATTGTATATGTTTGGATGAGTTTTGTAGCCTTGATGTACATGGATTTTCAGTTATGTGATTTATATCGATGTTTGGTTGTTCATTACTCCACAGTTTTGTAACTAGTAAATGAATGGAAATCTGCGGAAGATTTTTTAAAATCAACAGTTTCGAACCTCTTAAGCAGGTTCATCCTCAGGAGAAGTAAAAATCTCACTCTTGTTTTGCACGGGAAGGTGAAGAATAAATATTGTTATGTTTGTTTATTTAGTTTTTTAGGGTAAGGTTTGGGATATGTCGGTCAATTGTGTATTTTTTACAAAGAATTATTAGTTTAATTTTTATTTTGAGTGGAATTTATTTTTATATGAATTATTGTGTGTTGTAATTTCAATTTGATTTCTTTCTTTTAATATTTTTGTGTATATTTATATCAATTTTAAATTTATAAAATGTTTTATAAATGAAATAGAGTTTTTAAAATTTATAAACATATAAAAATATATATAATTTTAATTTTTGTATATATATAAATTTGATTATATTTTAATTTTTCTTATGTAATATTTTTTATATTAATAATATATATTAAGACAATGAGATTAACATTTTTATTTTGATATGTTTGTTTTTATTTTTCTTATGTAATAAATTTTTTCAAATTAATAATTTAGAATTTTTTTAGTATGAAAACATTCAAATTGATCTCTTTAATAAATATGTTATAATTTTAATTGGATTGTAATTATAAAGGAATATGTTTGTAAAATAAATATTACATAAGAAAAATAAAAACAAACATATCAAAATAAAAAATGTTAATCTTATTGTCTTAATCTATATTATTAATATAAAAAATATTACATAAGAAAAATTAAAATATAATCAAATTTATATATATACAAAAATTAAAATTATATATATTTTTATATGTTTATAAATTTTAAAAACTCTATTTCATTTATAAAACATTATATTTATAAAACATTTTATAAATTTAAAATTGATATAAATATACACAAAAATATTAAAAGAAAGAAATCAAATTGAAATTACAACACACAATAATTCATATAAAAATAAATTCCACTCAAAATAAAAATTAAACTAATAATTCTTTGTAAAAAATACACAATTGACCGACATATCCCAAACCTTACCCTAAAAAACTAAATAAACAAACATAACAATATTTATTCTTCACCTTCCCGTGCAAAAAAAGAGTGAGATTTTTACTTCTCCTGAGGATGAACCTGCTTAAGAGGTTCGAAACTGTTGATTTTAAAAAATCTTCCGCAGATTTCCATTCATTTACTATATCGATGTTGTCTATATTAGTATATTGTTGTCTAATGTTGTTGTCTCATGTTGTGTGTATCATGATGTGATGTTGTCTAAATTTGGCTTTTACTTCTATCCGTCCATGGCATGTGGTCTTAAGTTTTGGTACCAATGATGTCCATGCATTAGTTGATAATGCGAATCAACCTGAAGCTTACCTAGATCTTAGAAGAGAAGTTGGATATCATAGTTCAGCTTGGTTTATTTATCTTTCCACATGTAAAAGCTTGTAATGGTACCTATGTTAAGAAAACATTATAAACATAGGATAACTTAAACAAAATCATGTGTGAGAATTAATCTAAAAACAAACGGAATAAATGGATGGACAAATCACACCTCATGGCACATAAGATATATATTGGGAACTTGAGTACTAGGAAAAGAATACTTAAAAATAGAAAATGTCCATTGTTGTCAAAAGGTTAAAATGAGATCCAACATGATTTTTAATAGCTCTACATAATGAGATCCAAAATGTCCATACTCTACATAATGAAATGTCATCACTAATATTTATATTGACCATTTTGTCTACTTAAGATCATGCAACAAATTAATAACCAAGCTATGGAATCATTTCTTAATCAATTGTCACCATACAAATAGGACAACCTTGAGCACAATGTATAGCTATCTCATTAATTCTCACTCACGGATATAGCCGCCTTTGATTTGATGACCATCACATCCACTACCATTTACAATTAGGATTTCGTTAATTTATCATTATGTGATAGTGATCTAATATTATGTAGACACATTGACTTAAATACATATAGTTGACATTACAATAAATGACTACTATGAGGTGTATTTTTTAGGCTATATCCACCTCAACACACCAACTTGTTACCCCAATACCCCAAATGCTTTCAAACATCTCAATTCATCTATTGGACACTCAGACACTTGTTAAAGACATTTAGGACTTGCATTACATCAATGGAGTCACAAATACACCCTCATCAAGTTGCATGCATCCATTAGTGCACCATCAACACTAGAACATGTAAGAATTACTCAATGTTGGACGAAGCTTTACTAATGTTATGATAATATTAGGTTTTCCATCCATTGAGAAGGTTTCCATAGGTGTGCATATCCAACATATAAAAATATTCATGGTACAACCAATTTCAAACCATTAGGTTTCTAAATTAGGTATATGGTGCTAGGTACAACGATTTTCTAGTTGTATGCACCCTTGCTATATATATAAGAAACTATGCATATATGTGTATAGTGATTTGGATTCAAATGTATGCACATGAATATATATGTACAATGAAAATGATTTAATTTTTATATGTATTATAATTTAGGGCTAGATATTAGGCTACATAATATGGTTTCATAGTGATTGGAATACAAACTAGGGTTTACGCTACCAACTAGGGTTTTTAGGCTAGGCTCTCGTGTTTCTAGGCTAGGATCCAAGATCTAGGGTCACCATCTTAATGTTTAATTCCACTATCATGACATCATTCTCACCAATACCATGCCCACTACTACAATCACCATCAAGCCGCTCAATCCCACTTTGTACATTTCCAATACTTCCAAGTTAAAATTTACAGGTCTTGTTTCTAAAAGCTTTTCACTTATCTATTCACATAGACAAATCCACTTCCGTGAAAGATTTGTTGTAGCTTGGTATGTGCAAGTTCACATGCAATAATAGTTGAGAAATCCAAGACATCCTATACCTTGGAAAAACAACCTTATTAATCTGCTTTTGACAAAGGAAGGGGAGAACATCATAGTACAGTCTCAATAGCAATGTGTTTTTTAATGAATAGCCTCTATAAAGGGCATACTATATTTATCTGGTCTTTAAATCCAAGTCATTTGGAATAAAATGTCACAATTTCAATTACACCATTAATGCAACGTGTTAAAATTGAAAGTTTTGTTTTGTTGCATTACATGTGGCCAAACATTAACTTCCACGAATTATTCTTTAATAAAAAAAATTATTAAATGATATTTTTTTAAGTCTAACTTCATTGCTGAAGGGTTATTTTGTCACTAAAACTTCATGTCAAGGGCAAAGTAAAAATTCAAAACATAAAAAAATTAGTCATATCCATCATCATCATCTTCATCATCATCATCATCATCATCTTCATCACCATCACCATCACCATCATCATCAACTTCTTCATCATCATCACCATCATCATCATCATCATCATCAACATATTCATCATCATTGTCATCTCTAGGTTCCTCATCAACATCTCCATCATCATCTTCTTCATCATCATCATCATCATCTTCACCACCATCACCATCATCATCAACGTCTTCATCATCATCACCATCATCATAATCATCATCAACATCTTCATCATCATTGTCATCTCTAGGTTCCTCATCAACATCGCCATCATCATCATCTTCTCCATCATCATCACCATCATCATCATCATCATCATCAACATCTTCATCATCATTGCAATCTCTAGGTTCCTCGTCAACATCTCCATCATCATCATCTTCTCCATCATCATCATCATCATCATCTTCATCACCATCACCATCATCATCAACGTCTTCGTCTTCATCACCATCACCATCATCATCATCATCATCATCATCATCATCATCAACATCTTCATCATCATTTTCATCTCTAGGTTCCTCATCAACAACTCCATCATCATCATCTTCTCCATCATCATCATCATCATCTTCATCACCATCACCATCACCATCACCATCATCATCAACATCTTCATCATCATCACCATCATCATCATCATCATCAACATCTTCATCATCATTGTCATCTCTAGGTTCCTCATCAACATCCCCATCACCATCATCATCAACATATTCATCATCATCATCATCATCAATGTCTTCATCATTATCACCATCATCATAATCATCATCAACATCTAGCCATAAGTGCTCGGTGGACGATATTGCAAAGTTGACCCCCGTGTGCAAAAATTGCACACTCCCTTACTGAGCAAAACCCTAGTTTCCAAAATGGACCTACAAGGTGACACCTGGGATACGGGACCGGATGAGAAGGGAACCCCTAGCACTATCCCGATGTGCTGAATCCAACGGAGTTGACGGTTTGTCGATTCAAGCCACGGTTGTCATTCTATGGCTCGTTCCGTCTCGCATCCAAAAGGCCTTCAGGGACACCTGCTGGATACCTACCGGGGGCATAGAACTCCAACCGTGCAACAAAACCAGGTTCCGGGGAGTCCTGCAAGTGTGTCTAGGAAGGTTCCGGCTGGGAACGCTAGCCATAAGTGCCCGGTGGATTATTTTGCAAATTTGACCCCTGTGTGCAAAAATTGCACCCTCCCTTACTGAGCAAAACCCTAGTTTCCAATATGGACCTGCAAGATGACACCCGGGCCATGGGACCGAAGGAGAGGGGCACCCCTAGCACTATCTCGACATCCTGAATCCAATGAAGTCGACGGTTTTTCAATCCGAGCCACGGTCGTCATTCTATGGCTCATTCCGTCTCACATCCAAAAGGCCTTCAGGGACACCTGCTGGATACCTACCGGGGGTATAGAACTCCAACCGTGCAACAAAACCAGGTTATGGGGAGTCCTGTAAGTGCGTCTAGGAAGGTTCCAGATGGGAACGCTAGCCATAAGTGCCCAATGGACAATTTTGCAAAGTTGACCCCCGTGTGCAAAAATTGCACACTCCCTTACTGAGCAAAACCCTACTTTCCAAAATGGACCTACAAGGTGACAACTGAGCCACGGGACCAGAGGAGAGGGGCACCCCTAGCACTATATCGATGTCCTGAATCCAACGGAGATGATGGTTTGTCGATCCTATCCACGGTCGTGTTGATGTATATGTAACTTCGGAATGCATTTCATCTATGTATTTCATATCTATTTATTGTACCCTTATAAGAGATGTGTTATTCCTCTATAAGGAAGTGTTGTCATGTGGATTGACAAGTGTCTCAAGTGTGTGTACTTTCCGATGGGTTATTAGAGGACCATGTGTGGGGTCAGCCCTGAAATATATATTATATTGTGGATGTATCTAGATAGACAAGTCAACCCCATAGTGTAACTGGGCAAACAGGTTAGTATAAATAGAGATCGGGAGATCTCTATTTTCATCATTCAGAAAGTCACACTTCTCTCACTCAGAAAGTGGAGCACTAGTGAGGAGGAGGATCATCTGCTACTAGGAGACTATATCAAGTGTATTTTGGTTGTACTTTGGTTGAGCCATTGCTCTCTCTATCTGTGAGGAAGTTGTGGGGTTTTTCACCTTAGGGTTTTCCCCATGAAAACTCTGTGTCTCTTGTCTCTCATGCTTTTGATTCTTGTGATGCTTGTGATGCTTATTGTAATTGTTATGCATTGATATACTGTATATGTTATTCTCTCAGTAAAGATCCAAGAGTATTGTGAATTAATGCTCAAAATTTGACATGGTATCAGAGCTAACCTGAGAAGAAGACATTTTGCAGTGACGGAAACTTGAGTTTCTTGTTTATTGGGTTTCTCTCCACAGATTTTGGAAAAGTAGTATAGTAGATTGACTCTACTCATTAAGGAGAATCTATTTGTCCAATCAGAATTCAATTCTGAGCATTTTTAGATTTGGCCCTAAAAATTAGGGTTTCCACAAAAATAGGAATTTCTGAACTCTAAAGACATAGCTAGAAGCTCCTTACAAAAATAGAAGTTTAGAGATTTGGATCGAGATTTTTGGCTGGGTAGATCTCCGGGAAACGCAAACCCTAATTCAAGGCTCTCCCGAGTGAACCCGGGAGGACACAAAGGCAAATCTGAAGGGTAAAGCTTTACTGATATCAAATTTTGAATACACTAGGCTGATCATCTCATCAAGGCGCATCTTTCAATCCTTTCAGAAAGTTGAAATTCACATTTTGAATTTTTAGGGTTTTTTCGACAAACCCTAATCCAGGACCAGATCCAATTTTCAGCATTTCAAGTGGTAAGACCTAAATCTTTTATATTTCCATTTGAAATACTCTTTAAGATGTTTCACCACACCAAGCTTGAGGATAAGCTTGAAGGGGCTGATAACTTCTAAGCTTGGAAGTATAGGATTGGGTTAATCCTGGAAGAGAATGAGTTGGACTCATATATAAAAGAAGACATTCCTATCCCAAAGGATGAAGAGTCTAAAGTATTGCACAAGAAGAACTTGGTGAAGGCAAAGAGAATAATTGTTGATTCTATCAAAGACCATCTCATACCCCATGTGTCTTCTCTAAAGACACCCAAGGAGATGTTTGACTCTTTGACCAAGCTATTTGAAGGGAAGAACATAAATCGGAAGATGACCCTGCGGAACCAATTGAAAGGAGTAAAGTTTCAGAATGGAGAAACCATTCAATCTTATTTTTCAAGGGTCTCTCAGATCAAGGAACAACTAGAAGCAGTGGATGAAATGGTGGAGAATGGTGAAGTTGTCATGACCACTCTGAATGGCTTACCTAGGTCATGGGACTCCTTCATTCAAGGAATCTGTGCAAGAAAGAGGTTGATTTCCTTCAGCAGACTACGGGAAGAATGCTCACAAGAAGAAGCAAGGCTTGTGGCACGAGAAGAAAAGATGGGGAATGAATATCAAGCTCTCATAGCTCACACCAAGAAAGGGAAGTCCAAGAGAGAGCCATCTCACTCCAAGAAATCTTCACATCACTTCAAATAAAGAAGAATATGCTTCACCTGTAATGAAAAAGGACATATTGCCATAAATTGTCCCAAGAACAAGAAGGACAACAACAACTTCAACAAGAAGAAGAAGGGCATCAAAAGAAGGTTTCATGCTCATTCTTCCAAGGATGATGAACCTCCCAAGAAGAAGGCTAGAGCAGAAAGTGACGATGATAACTCATCAAGCGAAGAAGAGTATGTTCTAATCTCTGCTCTCATGGGTACTATCTCCCATGGTTGTAATGATTGGTTAATTGACAGTGGGGCTTCAAAACACATGATTGGGTTTAAAGAATCATTTTCTAACCTATCTGAACATGAGTCACCCTATAAGGTGAAACTTGGGGATGACTACCAATACCCTATCAAAGGAAGTGGTGAGGCCTCCTACAATCTAGACTCTAGGAAGTCTTTGAAGATGAAAGATGTTTTGTATGTACCTGGGCTCAAGAAGAATCTACTCTCCATATCCGCATTGGATGCAAAAGGTATGAGGGTTGCATTTGTGGATGTCCAAGTCCTAATGTGGCCAAAAGGTAAAACTATTGATGATGCAGTAGTGATTGGAGAGCAAGAGGGAGGATTGTATAAATTGAAGGGACAACCTGAACATGCCATGGTACATGACTCCATGGAGCCAAGTGAACTTTGGCATAGAAGACTTGCACATATGCACTACAGGGCATTACCAATTGCAAGTAAGGCTATAGAAGGTCTTCTTGAAATCAAGACCAAACATGAAGGTGTTTGCAAAGGATGTGCAAGAGGAAAGAACATTAAGAAGGCATTTCCAAGCAGTGAAAGCAAGGCAAAAGATATCTTGGAAATCATCCACTCATATGTATGTGGTCCTATGTCATCCAGTTCTCTAAGTGGGTATGTTTACTATGTCTCGTTTATTGATGACTTCTCCAGGAAGACTTGGGTATACTTCTTGAAGAACAAAGATGAGGTGTTTGATAAGTTCAAGGAATTCAAAACCTTGATGGAGAATTAAACTGACAAGAAGATCAAAATATTCAGATCTGACAATGGTGGAGAATTCACCTCAGGTGACTTCAAGAAGCTTTGCAGTGATTCAGGGATTAAGAGGGAGTTGACTGCTCCTTATAATCCTCAACAGAATGGAGTTGCAGAAAGGAAGAACAAAACAATCATGGAAGCAGCAAGGGAAATGCTGCATGACCAGGATCTACCTATGCATCTATGGGCAGAAACAACTAGAACAGTTGTATATGTGCAGAACAAAACACCCCACAAGATACTGGACAACAATATACTAGAAAAAGTCTTTTCTGGTAAGAAACATGAAGTCAGCCATCTCAGAATATTTGGTTGTCCAGTATACACTCATGTCCCAAAGGAAAAGAGGACTAAACTAGATCCTTCAGGAAAGATGGGTATCTTTGTGGGTTACAGTGAAAGCTCGAAGGCTTATAGAATATACTTTCCAGGGTTCAAGAAGATTGAAGTCAGCAAGGATGAATATAAGTTCAAGGACAGGTAATCCAGGAAGCAAAGTTCAAGAGGGAGCACACGCCAACAGCTCCTGCAAGGATGCAGATTTTTAGAGGGAGTTGACCATCTTCCTACATTCCACAACAGAAAGGTGTAGAAGAAGCTACTTCAGCAGCTCCTGCCAGGAAGCAAAGACTCAGAGGGAGTCCACCCAACAAACAAACAAAGATAAGTATTTCAATTATCATTTCTTGCCTATTTTTGTTCAAATAATATTATGCTTATGTTTCTAGACTTAGGAGATGTATTGTGCATATTAGAATGATTGCATTAATGAATAGTATACTACTAATATGCATGTGATGGGTAAGTGGCCTATGGCACTATACAACATTCCAGTGCTACTTATCTAGAATGAAACCTCTTTGCTGACATGTTGGGAGTAGTGCAAACTCTTAACAATGTTCTGGTAGAGACTGGAAGGCATCTAGAAAGTTGTGGAACATGGATAAATGTTGTATTGAAGCATTGGTTAAGATAACTGCATGACTGCATGACATATTTCTTTATGTGTAAATAATTTGTTCTGAAAATTATGAGATGTTTCTAATCATGCAATTTAACTTGTTTTGTAGGAAAGACCGTATATCTTCACCTACAAAAGAAGGACTACAACATTTGTTCCAGCAACAAAGATATCTATTGAAGATATTGAAGTTCCCAGGATCTGGGATGAAGAAATGGAATACCATGATCCATCGATCATGAAGATGATGTTTGGGATGCAGTCCCAAGACCTGACAGGGAGTCACATGTGTGCAGATTGAAGAAATCCTTGTATGGCTTGTAGCAAGCTCCCAGAACTTGGTGTGATACAAAGAGGAAGCTTGCTGCTGAGTTCGATATGAAAGATTTGGGAATGATGCATTATTTCCTAGGTATGGAGGTGTGGCAGAGTGCAGGTGGGATCTTCCTTGGTCAAGGGAAGTACACAGTAGATATCCTAAAGAGATTCAGGATGATGGATTGCAAGGCCATGGCCACACCTATGGCATCGAATCTGAAGCTTCTATGTGATGCTTCATCTGAGCCGATTGATGTCTCTATGTATCTTCAGATGATTGGGTCCTTGATGTACCTGACAAACACGAGACCAGATATTTGCTTTGCTATGAACACATTGAGCCAGTTCCTGACGGATCCAAGGAGTGTTCACCTGGTTGCTGTAAAGCATGTTCTGAGGTACTTGATGGGTACAGTGGATTTTGGGCTCAAGTATTAAGCGAATCAAAAGTTTAACCTGCAGGGTTATGTTGATTCAGATTGGGCTGGCATTTCTGCAGATAGGAAGAGCACATCTGGATGTTGCTTCAGTATGGGATCAGGTGTGATCTCTTGGTTTAGCAGGAAGCAATCCTGTGTAGCACTGAGTACAGCTGAGGCAGATTATGTTGCAGCCTGTTCAGCTAGTTGTGAGGCAGTATGGCTACGGAAGCTACTGCCTGAGTTATTTGATCTCCCATTGGATGCTACTAGTATCTTCTGCGATAACCGGAGTTCTGTGAAGCTGTCTGAGAACCCAGTGTTTCATGACAAGTCGAAACACATAGAGATCAAATATCACTATATCAGGGATATGGTGCAGAGAGGAGTTGTGAAGCTCCTGTATGTTTCAACGGACGAGCAGATTGCAGATGTGCTGACGAAGCCACTAGACAGGGTGAAGTTCGAGTACTTTAGGGAGAGGCTTGGAGTTCTTCAGATCGAGGACACTTCGAGGAAGAAGTGATGGACACATTTGCTGAAGCCATTCCAAGCATGTTGGAAGGAGGATCCTTCACATGGCTGTGGATGTAAGCATTGGATGATGAGCATCAAGATGATGTTCCAGTTTCTGCTTTGTATGATCAGTTGGATCATTTATATGTATATGTATGTACGCATCATGTTGGATGTTGGGTATGATCAGTTGGATCATTTATATGTATGTACGCATCATGTTGGATGCTGGATATGATCAGTTGGATCATTTGTATGTATTTTGTATATGCATCATGTTGGATGCTTGGAGCATGTATCTGTATACGTATCAGGTGGATACATTGTATGATCAGGTAGATCATGTATATTGATATGTAACAGGTATGATCAGGTAGATCATGTATGTTGATGGATACATTGTGTGGATCATGTATCTATGTATCAGGTGGATACACTGTGTATGATGATATGTATCAGGTAGATACTTGGTGTGCATCAGATGGATGCATTGTATGATCAGGGTGATCGTGGATGACGAGCTTCCCCAGATGACATGTAGCAGGATGTTGCAGTGATGATGATCAGGATGATCATGTGTACATCAGGATGATGTATGGTGAGTATTAGATGATACTTTGTGGCCGTGGATCAGGGTGTGCAGATGAGCATGTCTGGGAGATCCTATAGGTCGGAGTTGCATACCCATAACAGCCTGGGATGCTCTTTCGAGACATTTCTCTGGGAGGACATGTAATTTGTGCCCTGGGAGATCTTCAGGTCGGAGTTGTGTACCCGTAACATCCTGAGATGCTCTTGCGAGGTTTTTTCCTATGGCATGTAATTTGCTCCTGGGAGATCTGGATAGGATGAAAAAGGCCTCAGATACTTCAGCCAGGTTTTTCCATGACCACATGTAATTTGCTCCCGGGATATCTTGACAGGATGAAAAAGGCCTCAGATGCTTCAGCCAGGTTTTGTTGTGAGATCACATGTAATGTGCTCCTGGGAGATCTGACAGGTAGAGTTGTTTGCTCGTAACAACCTGGGATGCTTCAGCCAAGTTTTGTGATGGGTCACATGTAATGTGCTCCTGGGAGATCCGACAAGTAGAGTTGTGTACTCGTAATAGCCTAGGATGCTGCAGCCAGGTTTTGTGACGCACGTAATAAGTCCTGAGGATTCCATAGTATGGCCAGTGATGATGAAGTCCTGCAGGTGGTGGGCCTACATCCAGTATGAAAAAGGACTGGTTCTGTAGAACTTCCTATGATGAGTAGAGTCAAATATTGGTTGAGATAGCAGCAGTAGTGACGATGATGATGATGATGCATCGATGCCGATGATCCCGAGAAGAAGACTTGTCTAGCAGAACTGTGTCGAGAAATACCTTCCTAGTTAAGAGGGAGTGTTGATGTATATGTAACTTCGGAATGTATTTCATCTATGTATGTCATATCTATTTATTGTACCCTTATAAGAGATGTGTTATTCCTTTATAAGGAAGTGTCGTCATGTGGATTGACAAGTGTCGCAAGTGTGTGTACTTGTCGATGGGTTATTAGACCACCATGTGTGGGGTCGGCCCTGAAATATATATTATATTGTGGATGTATCTAGATAGACAAGTCGGCCCCATAGTGTAACTGGGAAAACAGGTTAGTATAAATAGAGATCGGGAGATCTCTATTTTCATCATTCGGAAAGTCACACTTCTCTCACTCAGAATGTGGCGCACTAGTGAGGAGGAGGATCATCTGCTACTAGGAGACTATCTCAAGTGTATTTTGGTTGTACTTTGGTTGAGCCATTGCTCTCTCTATCTCTGAGGAAGTTGTGGGGTTTTTCACCTTAGGGTTTTCCCCACAGAAACTCTGTGTCTCTTGTCTCTCATGCTTTTGATTCTTGTGATGCTTGTCATGCTTATTGTGATTGTTATGCATTGATATACTGTATATGTTATTCTCTCAGTAAAGATCCAAGAGTATTGTGAATTAATGCTCAAAACTTAACAGGTCGTCATTCTATGGCTCGTTCCGTCTCACATCCAAAAGGCCTTCAGGGACACCTGCTGGATACCTACCGGGGGCATAGAACTCCAACCGTGCAACAAAACCGGGTTCCAGAGAGTCCTGCAAGTGTGTCTAGGAAGGTTTCGGCTGGGAACGCTAGCCATAAGTGCCCGGTGGGCGATTTTGCAAAGTTGACCCTCATGTGCAAAACTTGCACACTCCCTTACTGAGCAAAACCCTAGTTTCCAAAATGGACCTACAAGGTGACACCTGGGCCATGGGACCGGAGGATAGGGGCACCCCTAGCACTATCCCGATGTCTTGAATCTAACGGAGTCGACGGTTTGTCGATCCGAGTTACGGTCTTCATTCTATGGCTTGTTCCGTCTCACATCCAAAAGGCCTTCAGGGACACCTGCTGGATACCTACCGGGGGCATAGAACTCCAACCGTGTAACAAAACCAGGTTTTGGGGAGTCTTGCAAGTGTGTCTAAGAAGGTTCCGGCTGGGAACGCTAGCCATAAGTGCCCGATGGATGATTTTGCAAATTTGACCCCCATGTGCAAAAATTGCACACTCCCTTACTGAACAAAACCCTAGTTTCCAAGATGGACCTACAAGATGACACCTGGGCCATGGGACCGACGGAGAGGGGCACCCCTATAACTATCCCGATGCCCTAAATCCAACGAAGTTGACGGTTTGTCGATCCGAGCCATGGTCGTCATTCTATGGCTTGTTTTATACATTTTTCTGCAATATAACCACCTTCCCTGCTATTCTTTTTGGTGGATCGTCCCACGCTGCATATAGAATCAATATTCTGTTTCTGAAATCCCTTCTCATTGTTAAAAGCTATCAAGGTCACAGGAGCGCCTATGCCAGCGACATCTTCAGTTGTAATGACAAATTCCAACGAAGGTTCCACATGTGGTTCATAGTCATTGTCCTCTGCATTCTGCACCCAAAACAAAACACTAATCTTACCATGAAAACAGAGAAAACATATAAGATTGTAAAATGACTACTAAAATTGTAACTCAGTAATTACCTGAATTAGCTCCATCAGAAAATGCACATCCCCGGTGTATAATTCAACAGAGAATTGTTTAACTGCTTGATGTAAATATTCTCTACGTGGATTTTCTTTTTCCCCAACATAGAACTTGTCTTTCCTGATCTTTTCAATATGTTCCTTGGGGTTCACCATAAATGTCACCAAACACAATCCAAAGTAAAATCCTTTATCACCAAACACAATTCACAGTAGAATCCTATCGGTAAAACCTGTCATTAAAAAAATAAAAAATAAAAACCCAGTTCAGTATAAGCGGACATGAAAATAAAGAATAGAGTCACATGGCCCGAGTCACTTGAATCATGACGAATTATTTTTCTTCAATCCTATGCCAATACGATTACTTGTATTTCTAGAACAATCAAACCCACAACCTAGAGAAACAACTCAGGTTTCTCCTCTGTTGTTATAGTTGGACTCAAATTCATGAAAGGCCTAAGGATAAGGCCATACTTATCACATTGCAAGATACTCTTGGTCACTTCCAAGATGCAAGAGCTTCTGAACCACTTTTGAAAAATGAATGCTTATAGGATCTCCAAACCGTGGCTCCGGTCCCGAATCCGTCAATTTCGGTGGATCCGGGATGCCGGGTTTCAGCTAGGGGACCCCCCACAGTGTACCACCAACCCTCGAAAATGGTGCCAATGTGCCATCTTCGGAGCTAGGGTTTTTCTTAGAGAAGGTCTTTCGAATATTGCTCAAGGGGGTCATTTCTTGTCCGAAGGCTCTCGAGCGTGCGTGGACACCGTGGACACGTCCACAATGGAAATACGCACATGTGGGAGCCGACAGAATCCAAGTCCGCTCGCCGGTTTGGGTTCCGTGGCCCCAGAGCAATTCCTCAAAGTGTCCCTGAATGTCCTCGGGGTGCTTGATGAAAATGCCCGTAGCACCCAAACCGTGGCTCCGATCGCGAATTACTCGATTTCGATGGATCCGAGCGCTGGGTTTCAGCTAGGGGTCCCCCCACAGCGTGCCGCCAACCCCCGGAAACGGTGCCAATGTGCCATCTCTGGAGCTAGGGTTTTGCTCAGTGAAGGCCTTTCGAATATTGTTCAAGGGGGTCATTTCTCGTCTGAAGTCTCCCGGGCATGCGTGGCCACCGTTGACACGTCCGCAATGGCCATACACACCTCTGGGAGTGGAAGGAACCCAATTCCGCTCGCCGATTTGGGTTCCGTGCCCCCGGAGCAAATCCTCAAAGTGTCCATGAATGGCCCCGGGGTGCTGGATCGAGATGCCCGCAACACCCAAACCATGGCTCTAGTCGTGAATCTGTCGATTCCGATGGATCCAGAACGTCGGGTTTCAGCTAGGGGACCCCCCACAGCATGCCGCCAATCCTCGGAAACGGTGCTAATGTGCCATCTCTGGAGCTAGGGTTTTTCTCAGTGAAGGCCTTTCAAATATTGCTCAAGGGGGTCATTTCTCGTCTGAAGGCTCCCGAAGGTGCGTGGACACGTCCACAATGGAAATACACACCTGTGGGAGCCGACAGAATCCAAGTCCGCTCGCAGGTTTGGGTTCCGTGGCCCTGGAGCAATTCCTCAAAGTGTCCCCGAATGGCCCTGGGGTGCTAGAACAAGATGCCTGCAGCACCCAAATCGTAGCTTTGGTCACGAATCCGTCGATTTCAGTGGATCTGAGACACCGAGTTTCAGCTAGGGGTGCCCCCACATCGTGCCGCCAACCCCCGAAAATGGTGCCAATGTGCCATCTTCGAAGTTAGGGTTTTGCTTAGTGAAGGCCTTTTGAATATTGCTCAAGGGGGTCATTTCTCGTACAAAGGCTCCTGGGCATGCATGGCCACCATGGAAACGTCCACAATGGCCATACGTACCTATGGGAGTGGATGAAACCCAATTCCGCTCCCTAAGCAAATCCTCAAAGTGTCCCCAAATGGCCCCAGGGTGCCGGACCAAGATGCCCGCAACATCCAAACCATTGCTCCGACCACGAATTTGTTGATTCCGGTGGATCCAGGATGCCGGGTTTCAGCTAGGGGACCCCCCATAATGTGCTGGAAACCCACAGAAATGGTGCCAATGTGCCATCTCCGGAGCTAGGGTTTTGCTTAGTGAAGACCTTTCGAATATTGCTCAAGGGGGTCATTTCTCGTCCGAAGACTCCCGGGCATGTGTGGCCATCATGGACACATCCGCAATGTCCATACGCATCTGTGGGAGCGGATGGAACCCAAGTTCGCTCACCGGTTTGGGTTTCGTTCCCCCGGAGTAAATCCTCAAAGTGTCCCCGAATGGCCCCGGGGTGCCGGACCAAGATGCTCGTAGCACCCAAATCGTGGCTCCGGTCGCGAATCCGTCAATTTCGATGGATCCGAGATGTCGGGTTTCAGCTAAGGGTCCCTCCACAGTGTGCCTCGAAGTCTAAGGAACGGTGCCAATGTGCCATCTCCGGAGCTAGGGTTTTGCTTAATGAAGGAGCTAGGGTTCACTAAGTAAAACCTTAGCTTCGGAGATGCCACAATAACACCATTTTCGAGGGTTGGAGGCACGCTATGGGGGGTCCCCTAGATGAAACCTGACGTCCCGGATCCACTAGAATTGATGAATTCGTGACCGGAGCCACGGCTTGGGTGCTGCAGGCATCTTGGTCTGGCACCTCGCGGCCATTCAAGGACACTTTAAGGAATTGCTCCGGGGCCACGGAACCCAAAGTGACGAGAGGACTTGGATTCTGTCGGCTCCCACAGGTGAGTATTTCCATTGTGTATGTGTCCACGGTGGCCACGCACGCGTGGGATCCTTCGGACGAGAAATGACCCCCTTGAGCAATATTCAAAAGGCCTTCACTGAGCAAAACCCTAGCTCCAGAGATGGCACATTGGCACCGTTTCCGGGGGTTGGCGGCAGGCCGTGGGGGGGGCCCTAGCTGAAAACCGACATCCTGGATCCACTATAATCGATGGATTTGCGACCAGAGCCACAGTTTGGGTGCTGCGGGCATCTTGGTCCGGTACCCCAAGGCCATTCGGGGACACTTTGACAATTTGCTCCGGGGGCACAGAACCCAAACCATCAAGCGGACTTGGGTTTCTCCCACTCCCATAGGTGCGTATGGCAATTGTGGACGTGTCCACGATGGCCACGTACGCCCGAGAGCCTTCAGATGAGAAATGACCCCCTTGAGCAATATTCGAAAGGCCTTCACTGAGCAAAAATCTAGCTCTGGAGATGGCACATTGGCACCATTTACGGGGGTTGGTGGCACACTGTGGGGGCCCCCCTAGCTGAAACCCAGTGCCCCGGATCCACCGGAATCGACGGATTCATGATCAGAGCCTCGGTTTGGGTGCTACGGGCATTTTCGTCGGTCACCCCGGGGCCATTCAGGGACACTTTGAGGAATTGCTCTGGTGCCACGGAACCCAAACCGACGAGGGGAATTGGATTATGTCACCTCCCACAAGTGTGTATTTCCATTGTGGATGTGTCCACAGTGTCCACGCACACCCGAGAGCCTTCGGACAAGAAATGACCCCCTTGAGCAATATTCGAAAGGCCTTCATTGAGCAAAACCCTAGCTCCGGAGATGGCACATTGGCACCGTTTCCGAGGGTTGGAGGCATGCTGTGGGGGGTCCCCTAGCTGAAGCCTGGCATCTCGGATCCACTAGAATCAATGGATTCGCGACCGGAGCCATGGTTTGGGAGCTACGGGCATCTTGGTCCGGCACCCCGGGGCCATTCGGGGACACTTTGAGGATTTGCTCCAAGGGCACGGAACCCAAACCGGTGAGCAAAATTGGGTTCCATCCGCTCCCAGAGGTGCGTATGGACATTGCAGATGTGTCGACGGTGGTCGCGCACACCTAGGAGCCTTCGGACGAGAAATGACCCCCTTGAGAAATATTCGAAAGGCCTTCACTGAGCAAAACCTTAGATCCGGAGATGGCACATTGGCCCCGTTTCTGGGAGTTGGCGGCACGCTGTGGGGGGTCCCCTAGCTTAAACCCGGCGTCCCAGTTCCACCGGAACTGAAGGATTCGAGACCGGAGCCACGATTTGGGTGCTACAGGCATCTTGGTCTGGCACCCCGGGGCCATTTGAGGACACTTTGAGGATTTGCTCTGGGGGCTCGAAACCCAAACCATCGAGCAGACTTGGGTTTCGTCCTCTCTCATAGGTGCGTATGGCCATTGAGGACATGTCCATGGTGGCCACGCACGCCCGGGAGCCTTCGAACGATAAATGACCTGCTTGAGCAATATTCGAAAGGCCTTCACTGAGCAAAACCCTAGGTCCGGAGATGGCACATTGGCACTGTTTCTGGGTGTTGGTGGCACGATGTGGTGGGTCGCCTAGCTGAAACCCAGCGTCCCGGATCCACTGGAATCGACGGATTTATGAATGGAGCCACGGTTTGGGTGCTATGGGCATCTTGGTCCGGCACCCTGGGGCCATTCAGGGACACTTTGAGGATTTGCTTCGGGGGCACGAAACCCAAACCGACGAGCGGACTTGGGTTCCATCCGCTCCCAGAGGTGCGTATGGCCATTGCGGATGTGTTCATGGTGGCCACCCACGCCCGGGAGCCTTTATACGAGAAATGGCCCCCTTGAGCAGAATTGGATCACCTCTCTTTCACATTTGTGAAGACTTGTGATCACTAAGGTTACTAATATCTTGTTCTAACACTAAGTCCATTTCCCTAGTAGAACGCATGGGGAATGGAGTTAACGCCTAACACGATTTTGGATGTCAACACTAGAGGAGACCACTAATTGAAATGATATATATAATAAGGAGTTATTCCTTCTCATATCATCAATATCACGCTCTTTTGTTAGAATAAGTTAGAATAAGGAGGAAAACACCCCTAGGAGAATATATGAAGTCTAGGGAGTTCAACTTGGCTTGAGCTTGATCCTTCTGAGATTATAGAGTTACATACCTTGGATTCATGCATGTTATAGGGAGGAAAACTTGGCTTGAGCTTGATCCTTCCGAGATTATAGGGTTATAGGGTTAGTGATTCATGCATGTTATATCTCCTTAGTTCAGCCAGGGCTTTCACTATTTTCCCTAGCTAGTGTTTTGGAGAGCTAGTGAATTGTACTAGCCTTGTGATAAGGCTCTCTCATGCATGTTCTTGAATTTTAATTTATAGTTATCTATGTATTGCTAATTTATCACAAGTAAATGATAATTTTGTTGAGTGATTTGACATCATCATTGAATAAGTTAAGGGTTGTTTTATGATTGCTATAATTGTTGTAAGAGTGAGTTTTCAGATTTGGTTTATGAATGATAAGTTTTCAATGCATCTAAATATAATATAAGAATTAGGATATTTTTGTGAGGCTCCAAGTAATTTGAGAAAGTGACAAATAAGGTCAAAAGTTGAGCATCTTGTTCTAACACTAAGGTCATTTCCCTAATAGAAGACATGCGGAGTGGAGCTAATGCCTAACATTATTTTGGGTGCTATCAATAGCGTTGTCTTGCCATGTACTTGTGTAATGTGACATGGATACTGTTTGTAAACCCTAAGAAAGAGAATCATGCTAGCGGCGAGATCTTGATTGACATAAGCTTGTTATTGAATCCAACGAGGACTTCTTATCTATCATGGAGATTATAGGGTTAATGAGTAAACCCTAGGAGTTAGATTTTATGGATCGTGAAGATATACCAATGGAGAAGATAAGGGAAAGATAGACATGTTGGATGCTCTTCTAGAGATTTCTCTTGTGCGATGCTAGAGTACTTGTGTGATGTGACATGGCTAGGGTTTGCATGAGATATCTCATATTAACATGTCCATGTTCTCTTGCATGTACCCCAACGTTCCAAGAAAAAGAAATATTTATATTTATATAATCACAAGCCATTGGCGTCATTGAAATATGAGATCATGGTAGTGGAAGAAGTTGCAGAGGTGTTAGAGGCCTAAATATTGAAATAGTTCAATCCAAACATAAAGCATCTCATTCTTATCGCCAACCAAATGCATATTAGGGTTTGATGCTAGAGTATAAGACCTAGGGTTTGAGGATTGAAATACCAAGATGGGCATGTAGACTTGGATTCTATAAGTTGAGTTCTCTAGTGGTGTACTTGTGTGACGTGACAAACCCTTCTAATAGTGATCCTATCCCACTTGGAGTCCAAATACCCCCTATTGAGGGTATGCGTGGTGGTTCACGGATTCTAGGGCTAGATTAGGTTAATAGGGCTAGATTAGGTTTCTAGGATTCTAGATTAGTTTGCTAGGGTTAGATTAGTTTCCTAGGGTTAGATTAATGTTTCTAGGGATAGTTTAGGTTTCTAGGACTAGATTAGGTTTATAGTATTCTATCTTAGTTTTCTAGTGTTAAATTAGTGTTTCTAGGGTTAGTTTAGCTTTCTAGGATTTCTAGGGCTAGATTATGTTTGTAGGGTTATATTAGTGCTTCTAGGGTTAATCATGCATGAATAAACAATCACATGGCTATAAATCATAACTTAATCATAACTCATACATCCAATAAATGATATAAGATAATGATACCAAATTCCTATCTAACATGAATAACATTCCAATCATGCATGAATAAACAATTACATGGCTATAAATCATAACTTAATCATAACTCAAACATCAAATAAATGATATAAGATAACGATGTCAAATAAACTATCTAACATGAATAACATTAATCATGCATGAATAAACAATCACATGGCTATACTATGTACCTCAATCAATTAGGCCTTCTGGATCCTCTCGGTTTTTTATTGTCTCGAACAACCTCTCATGCTCTACATGAGGCAGTAAGTAACTTACCTTGTTTGATGTCTTTGTTGACATTGTTTGCAGTTGGATGTTTGTACCAACGATCAGGTGCGTAAAGTGATACACCTCTGCCTCATCCTCTATATCTAACGACTATCCAGACTCTGCATACACAATCTCACCTTGCAGTATGTATAGTCTATCTCTCCTGTCTCCAATAAGGATAGTAGTAGTGATTGGATCTGTCCCCACTGAATATAGAAACGCATTCCCAGTTTTGAAAAACATTCTGTATCCATCATATTCCAAAGCTGATACTAAAATCCTACTAACTTTTAACCCTGGAACAAATAGAACTCCATGAAATTCCAGGAATTCACCAAAATCAAGTTGGAAGTGTATTATTCCAACTCCTCTCACTGCCTAAACATGATCCATTTCGATTTCCACAAAGTACCTTAGACTTGTATCAACAATGCTCTAAAAGACTCCCCATATGCCAGTCATATGTCTAGTTGACCCACTGTCAACTATCTAGGCATTCTGAAAACTGGAATTGCCTACACTAAAGTCAAAATATTCTAATGAGAACTCTTTCTCAAACTGAGTATCATACTCTTCAACTGAGGATGATGCTGCTACATCCTTTCACTACAAGAAAAAGGCCCTTTAGCAAAGGTTATAGCGTATGCTCCTCCCAAAAGAACCCAAATATCTATTTCTAGCGAAGATCACTAATAGAGGCGAGCAACCAGAGGTTTTCGCGGAAGTTTTAATTTCAGTGCATTTTTTACTTAATCACACCGGTGCGTTCACAACACACACGCACTGGTACGTTTCTTATTATGTCGCACCGTGACCAAAAAACATCATTATCAAAACAAAGTAATTTCCAAATAAACATAGCAGTGCGTTTAGTTACACAAAGCCGCACCAGTGAGTTTAGTAGAAACCACTGCACTGCATACTCTTTTATTAAAAAATTAAAATATTTAGGTAAAAAACTAAACTCGGTGTGTTCATTAACGATAACCTCCCCGATGCGCCATAGCAAACCTAACACACCGAACATTATTTTTTGAAACATAATAATCTATTTTATGAAAAAAAATCTCAAAAGTCTATAAACTGTGTATCTGTTGTTAAATGAACCGGTGCGTTCAAAAGACCATAATGCATTGCCATTCCATTTATTGAAAATAAAAAAAATATAATTTTATAATCAACCAATTTTTTTAAAACTATTCCTGGTGCGCTAAAGGACGATAGACGCACTGGTGCGGGCAAGTAAACCAAAAAGCACACGGGAAGTATTTTGTTAAAAATAAAAAATATTTTGTTATTTTATTAAAAAAAATTATTTTAATTTAACATCAACTCATTTTGGTGCTCGCAAATGTGGAACGCACCACTGCACCCAACTGTCGAGCGCACCTGTGCAAGGTTTAATAAAAAAATAACCGTGTGACAAAATTCATTTTTACCCTCTTCAGTGCGTCTGAGCCTCTTTGCACCGGTGTTGCACTTCACCCACCTAGACGCCCCGACGTCCGTGGTCCACATGGACACATACTTCTCTCCTATTGGATGTTGTTTGTTTGAATTTTTCCAAACCGTGCGGAAAAAATCAAATTCCCCATACATCGCCAATATGCCTCCCCGACAGGTCGTTCAATAGGTAAAATGTTTCTTAGTTCACAATTTGATTTTTTAGCGGTGTATTTTTTTAAAATTCACCTTGAAATTGTCATGTTTAAAAAAAAAAATTGCGCAGTGCATCCGAATCGTTCGACTCACACCACTAAATGGTCCACCCTGTAAAATTTTACAGGACGCATTGCTCGCGTTGTGAGCCAAACGACTCGAACGCACCGCTCAACAAGAAAAAATATTTTAAAACCCATAAATGCTTACCGGTGCATTGCACATTTACGAGCACCAACATTCTGGTTCCCTTAAGTGTAATACACGCACCGGTAACCATACAATTAAAAAATAATAATCATGTAAATTATGCATTTATGTCACGTCTGAGCACTAGATTTCGGTGCAACGCCGTGGAGTAAGTGCACTATTGATACACCTCATAAAATATTAAAATTTCATAAAGACTAGTGCGTTTAATACACTAAAGGGCACTAGAATGTCGATTCTTGTTAATGTCTAACGCACCGGTATTTGTATAATTAAAAAAAAAAATTATATGGTGCGCTTATGTCATGTCAGTGCACCGTTTGTCGGTGCAATGACGTGCATTAAGCGCATTGCTCCCACGTTTTGATCAAAACAAATTCATAAACACCGCTACTTTTTAATAGGATTGAAATCCTTAGCAATGCTTTATAAATTAACGAGCACTAGCTTTCCAGTGCCTTTAAATTTGGTAAATGCACCGATATTCATATATTAAAATTAATAATAATTTATACGGTGCGCTCATGTCACGTCAGTGCACTGGTTTTAGTGGAATTACGTGACATAGGCGCATCGTTGACACTTTAGAATATAGATAGACTTATTATCCTTTGTTCCTTTGCTCGTATGATCAAGTTGTGCCTTGGAGTCATATTTATGGACCCATGTCTGATTACGGGGAGAGGGTGGAAACCAAGGAGAATATGGGTGAGCTACCGGAGGGGACCCAAATACCGAAGAAGAGTGAGGGTTAATAACACCAGGGGAGGTTTTCTAATTATGGAGCTTAGAGAAATGTTCCAATAAAGAGGGCATGGAAGACTCATTAAGGGGAGTAACATGATAAGACATTTGACCCACCAAAACTTGATGGTATGTGTTGTCCTCAAAAGAGACTATGGACCTCTTGGGTCCCATCCCGAAATGAGACAGTAAAAGAGGTGATGGATCCCATTTTGGGGGACCCATCAAGACAACAAGAGACAAATGGATGAGCTCAAAAACTTGACAAAGTGAGACAAATGCTAGAGAAATACCAGAGAAGCGACATAAGTTTAGAGGCGCATCACATGGCAAACTCACAACCGGTTAGTAGTGCGTTCAGTCATCTACATAGAAGCTTCCATGCTCTCATATATTCACCAGGAACCCTCACCGAGATCCTCATCGAAATCCTGATGCTGAAACCCTCCATGTGCCCCAATATTGGTTGAATCTATATGTAAAACCATTGCATTATGAGAAAATAAATATAAGCTAATTCATTGCACTATTAAAAATAATAATAATAACAATTATAATCTTCAAAACTATGATCACAAATCAACATATACAATTTTAATTATTAAATCTAGACAAATAATCATAACATAACATAGATATAAATTTACTAATATTTTATTTTAAAATTACTATTATACATAATAACACATTTGTCATTGGCATTAAACATATATACACTATTAGCGTTGTTTATTATACATTTATATACCATTAACACAATATCATATTTAAAAGATGTCATTATTAGTCCCTGCTAGCAGGCAGTGCAGGGAATATAGAAATCGATTTTGCCTATTTCTATTAACCTGGCACGGATTACATAACATTTTAACCTAAGTTTTATGAGCGTAATTCCCTTCCAACCAATCAACAATTTGGGAGCCTTATTTGGCCTTTAATTGAGGCACATGCTACTTTTCTCTTATGTCTTCATGAAAGTGTGCGTTGTCATCCTCCAAGCCTCGAGCCCTACGTCTCTCATAGCCATTGCGTGGCAAGCTGCATGCATGTGTGTGTGTTGTCATCCGCCAAGCCTCGAGCCCTGCGTCTGTCATAGCCCTTGTGTGGTAGGCTGCATGCAGTCAACCTTGTATCCCACATCAACCCATCGAGCTTCATATGAAGTGAGAGAATCTCTTCAGCCATGTATATATTAAAGTTTTAAGTTTTAACATATAAATATTTTAATGGAAATACATGTTTAAATATGATTAGGTATACAATTTTTTTTTTTGAAATTTAATAGGACTTGATTTGCATATTGCTTCACAAAGAAAATAAAGATGTGATAAATATCAAAATATGCTTTCATATTTTTACAAAATTTTGCATTTTGTTTTGCGCAATTAATTTTAATTTAAAAATAATAATAATAATTAAAAAAATAGTTTATTGTTTGAAATTTTTTTAATGTATTAATTAATTTTTTAAAATATTTTTGATTAAATATGATTGGGTATACAATTTTTTTTTTTGAAATTTAATAGGACTTGATTTGCATATTGCTTCACAAAGAAAATAAAGATGTAATAAATATCAAAATATGATTTCATATTTTTACAAAATTGATAAATATCAAAATATGCTTTCATATTTTTTACAAAATTTTGCATTTTGTTTTGTGAAATTAATTTTAATTTAAAAATAATAATAATAATTAAAAAAATAGTTTATTGTTTGAAATTTTTTTAATGTATTAATTAACTTTTTAAAATATTTTTGATGTAGTTTTGTTTTTTGGGATTATAGGTTTAATGGTATAAAAAGAGTAAATTGTTAGTTACAATTTAAGTTGATAGTTCTCCATTAATATTGTATTGATAATTCATTAAATTTCATAATATTAAGGAATTTCAATATAATAAAATAAATATTGTATTGAGTATCAATTATGGAAATCTCCTTGCAAATCCCCAATTGAAAAGTGAATATAAATCCAGGTGAAAATTGAGATATTTAGTGTTCAAAGCTATTGGAGTTTCTCTCGTGTTGGTTTATAAAATAAGTGAATGTATAATTAGTAATTAGTTGATGTGGAGGGAAAGGTCTGAATGTATGGGAAATCGAAGTAATAAGAGGAATAAGAAGACATTAGGCACTGCTAGTTTTGGTTTGCAAAAGGAACGTGATCAGTAAATCGTTGGCTTGGAAAGTATTTGGGATTTATTTGATAGTTGGAGCTTAATTTAAGATGTGTTTTCGTGTAGTCGTTTTTTATTTTTGTTTTTTCTTAAAATAAAAATTTTGTATTTTAAAAATTTATTTAATAATTAATGAAAATTTAGTTGATTAGTAGATAAGATGTTATATTATCTTTATTAAAAATTAAATCTTTTTTATTTATATGTTTGTTTAAATTCAAATCTTCTATATATATGTGTGTTTCTTGTAAGTGGATGTGCCTGTACAGGTTAACATAGTTAAAGCTATGTATCAAAACTAGTTCAGTTACATGTTTCTTTTCTTTTAGAATTTGTAGAAAAAAAAACCTCTATCTTTTAAGAAGGATTAGTTTCCATTAGTCTTCATTCTTTTATGAATTTCCTACCATTTTTTACCAATTTTATTTGAAGTTTAATGAATAAACGGTTTGGTCAAATAATTTAAACATTAAGTTGTACATTATTATTGGTAACTTATATACATTGTTATATGGATACGTGTTTATATTTTAGAATTTGGGATGGAGTAGCAAGTATGATTTTCCTTAAATTGCATGAAGATGAGACAAGTGTATTGTCTATATCGATTCTATGGGTGTATTCAAAATAAACAATTTAAAAAAATTATAAAAAATAAGTAGTTATTGGTGTTCACCAACCACAAGTTAAGTGTATGTGCTAGTTTAGAATTTGAGGTGGACTAACACCTATGTTTTTCCTAGATTGCAAAGGATGAGAATGTAAGTGTACAATGTTATGGTAATATTTACAAATTATAAATAAACAATTATAAACAAATAATATAAAAACAACTAGTAGTTGAGGCATGGATAACTAGTAATTGATGCATGATAACTCATAGTTGATGCATGGATAAGGATAACATACAAAGGATAACAGACAGTGGTAGATAACCTCTTTAACTAGAAAAAAGTAAGTAATAACATGTAATAACAAATGATTATGCTAATTTTATTGTTGCGCCGAGAGGCGCTCTACTGCCCAGTATGCAGGAGATCTTGTGAGTCGAGTGTTTGTCGAGTAACAAAATAATACAAAGTAAACAACAAAAAGAAAAAAGAATAATACAAAGTAAAAAGTAATAAATATTATGTCGGCCATAAACAAAAAAGAATAATACAAAGTAAAAAGTAAATATGAGAATTAAACTAGAGACTTTAGAGCTTAGGATTAGGTGGTAAATATTATGTCGGCCATAAACAAAAAAGAATAATACAAAGTAAAAAGTAAATATGAGACTTTACTTTTTACTTTTAATACAAAGTAAAAAGTAAATATGAGACTTTAGAATGTTTTTCGAGTGTTTCTCCAATAACAAAATAATACAAACTAAACAAAAAATAATAATACAAAGTAAAAAGTAATAAATATTATGTCGGCCATAAACAAAAAAGAATAATACAAAGTAAAAAGTAAATATGAGACTTAAAATAGAGATTTTATAGCTTAGGATTAGGTAGCTCAGGTATTGCACTCAAGGAGCTATTCAAGGAGAGGTTTGCACCTCAGGAGATTTGATCCCTCTCAGCACTTGATAGAGCCTATGATTTCGATCTAGGCTGGTGTATATATACAAATATATAATAGTGTATACAAACATATATATTATTATTATATAGTGTAGCCAAGTACACATTGGTTCTCATTGTTTGTTATTTTTTTTATAATCCCTGTCTCCACCAAAGGAGGAGGATATGAAGCATTTTAAATTTGATTTCACATTATTTTTCATTGGTTAAACATAGTAGTAATAAGGATCTGTATAAGGGCTAACTAAAACGTAATTTGGAGTGTTTATATCGCAATTTCGGCGATTTGGGTAGTTTTAAAATTGTGCAATTAGTCTAGAATAAGCAATTCCAATTGCCAAAATTACAAAAATGAAAAAATAACTATTTCGAGTAAAAATTACCGGTTTTTATCCCAAAATAACCAAAAAAACGAGGCTTTTTAGTTGTCTTTTATCCTAAGCGATAATAATAGTTAGTAACCCAATTTAATATAAAATTTAAATGAAATTATCTTCAAAATTATATATATATATATATATGAGAAAAATATCCTCAAAGTGTATACTCTTCACACGGTTATGGTATGATCCAACCCATCCGGCGGGCCCACACGAGGACTCTTAGGTTGGGTACATGCACTGAAAAAGAGAGCTTTCTACAGCCTATATTTTACAAGAAAAGAGCTTCTTGTACCCAACCCATCGAGCGTGATAATGATCGGCAAGAGGAAACGCCAATAAGACTTGCTTGGAATTTTTGGAATGGTAGATTCTTGCCCAGGACTTTGCATATTTGACAGGTTCTGAACAAGAACCTAAAAATGTTCGGAATATTTTTTTTCAATGGTACTTAACGTTGCCAGTGTGAAATTGTGAATAAACCTTTACAACTTAAGTATGTCTGTGTACTTTCCTGTCAAAGTGTTCCTCGATGATACTCAGCATTCGCTGTGTGAATAAGCATGAATCGCCACTGAAGTATTTCCCTGTACTTTCCTGTCATTTGCAACTGTCCAGTTAACAGCAAGTTACAACTGTCCAGTTAGCGGTCACCTCCTGCAGTGATGCACATGTAAGAAAGACACTGCAATTTAAGAAACAAACATTTGAGCTATCACAGTCACTATGCTGTTTTAAATTGGTTTCAGTAAAAGCTTATGGTTCTGTTTCGACTTGAACAAGCTGCCATGCACATTGAAGAAGAGCTCTAATGTTTTAGCTGGACCACTAGACGCAAAGATCTTCAATGCTATTATCATCTATATTGTACTGTCACCTGCACTGCAAAGTCACATACTTATTGATGCGTGTTAATACGTTTAAATTATGTTATTGAAAATAAGTATTTCAGAGAGGCGAATATTATCTAGCTGGCTGCAGGTCATTTAATGTAGCCATAGCAGGCTGGTTGGTCGTTGGATCTCAAGTTGCTTGAGATCCAACGATCAATATTATCTAACTTGTTGCAGACCATTTAATACCACGGCAGCAGGCCCCAGGCCATTTAATGCCACTGCATGAGGCTTAATCTTGAGATCCAACAGCCAACCAACCTGCTACCACTGCATTAAATGACATGCAACAGACTAGATAATAGTCGCCTTTCAGAACCAGAGAGCTGGCATTTGCAGAACACAGCAGATGGCGTCACCTTCCGTAAGACCTTGTGTTTCGATTTTAGGCCCAGTCTTTGAGTATGTACTGGCAAAAGTACTTCTTATGCTGTTGAGTCCCAGGCTTCAAATTTGAAGCCTACAGGGCCCTTCAGAGGCCATTTTACACGTCATAGAAGGCCACTTCAAATTTTACCATGCAAAAAAAATTTAATTTCATGGTAAGCCCTTCAATAATTAAATTAACCACTACTGTTTAAAATTGCAAGAGAAGGGTAGCTTCAAATTTCACCCATCGACAGTTTTAGTGGGAAATTGGGAATGTGGCTACTAGCTAGGTGACTTGGAAGTGGGACTCCGTTACTCTCCAATATCCACATGTTCGATCATCCATGGATCATGGACCATTGGGTCTCTAATAATATCATTGACCAACTTACGTGGATGGGCTTACAATGAGCATTCCATGGCTTGAACGCTTCTAAGTTCTCGTGTTTGCAGCGAGCACTTACGTGTTGGGTCTCTAATAATATCATTGACCAACTTACGTGGATGGGCTTACAATGAGCATCCCATGGCTTGAACGCTTCTAAGTTCTCGTGTTTGCAGGGAGCACTTACGTGTTTAACACATTTAATGGAAGCAACAAATTTATTAAACATGGTTGGTGGCTCATACGTGTTGTTGGCAGTGGGCTTACCAAGTTACCCGTTATCACATACCAATTCATGAATTCTGACTCCGTGAGTTAATTGAGTATTCAATGTAGAATATATTATGTTAATGTGCCCCGAATTTGGCATTTCAGACAAAATCCACAATCCATAAACTTCTTGTAATGTTGGAGGTTGTTGCTCCTGCCCGTGGCCCCTACCCACAACCCTGCGTTTTCTTTGTTGTATCAAGTTAATCCTACCGTCTACGGCTCCCAGCCTCACACCCTATGTTTTCTTTGTTGTATCAAGTCAATCCTGCGGCTCCCAAGTCCCACCTTGTGTTTTCTTTGTTGTATCAAGTCAATGCTTGAATTCCATGCTTCCATGGCTCTGACCATCAATATATAAAATTACAGGAATACAAACAAGCTTTTTCTTATACCCCTACTCCACTGTGGTCGAGCTACTTCCAAGTTCCACCTACCTTATCTCCTCCAGTCCTCCAGGAGAGTTTGCGGAGCGAAGTTGCCAATGCCAGCGTGCCATAAACATATATAAAGAAATTCATTTTCTTTAAGGAGCTCGACTTCAAGGCTGACTAGATTGCCGACATCCTATGAATTTACAGGTATGAACATCATTTTATCCATTCACGATCCAATCAATTATTTAAAAATTTTGTTATTTGATTAAAATTATGTAACTTCAAAGTTCAAACACAATATTATTATTTGACTGAAATTTTGTTACTTCAAATGGGCCTTGAAGGCTTCAAATTTGAAGCTTGGACCCGAGAGTGGGTTTGTCACAAATATTCGTCAAAGGTTGTTTAGAACAACATTTATCAATTCCCAACTATAGCAACAACAACAATTGATTCTTTCTTCATATGTCCTGTGTATACGCATATGATTCTATGTGCTCCTTGCCTTGCCCTATTTTCCATTGTCGCCCGATTGAAGCTCTTGAGAATTTAGCTGCCCTTTAACTTTCCTGAAATGGAGGGGACAAGGAAGACCATTGTTTTCACTTTGAAACGGAGTTCTTCCCCGTTCAGCTTCCACTGGCTATGGTTGCATCCCTACGGGAAACAGGTGTGCGCAGTGCACCCCCCATCTTTACCAAAAATACTGGGGATTTGAGGAAGTTCCCACTCTGCCAACCTCCATGCATCTAGTTAATGAGTTAGATCAAGAATCCAGACTTCGTATCTAAAACTATATTACATGAACTATTTTCCCCAATTTCTCAGTCGTCGAATCGACACCTTCCTCTAGTACACAGTTTAAGATTCTTGGTATTTATTAATATGAAGACCACCGATGCTACTACACTTACAATCCACATTCGACTGTACAAACTGGAACACAAATGTTTTTGTAATCTTGATTTTTAGAACGACAGTGCTACTTTACCTTTTGATTGTGTTGCCCTTATCCGCTGGTCCCGAATAAAACAAGAACTTCAACCATCTATGTATCTCCTCTCTACTTGGTCTACCTACGTTTTACTTATGCTTCACAAGCTACAACCCATCCTCTACTCCATCATACCATATATTTAGTATGTATAACGAGATCTAGGGGGAGGGCTATAGAGAAGAAGCATCCATGGTCCTTAATTAGCTATTGAGAACAAAAGTTTCTTGGAGTTGGATAGTTCTCTTTGCTCAAACCATAACATAACATGTAACATGTAAGGAGTGCTTAAACCTATTCTGTCCTAAGTATGTGTGGCATTCATAGTGTTGAATGAAAAATTACAACATATATTGTTGTCATTGGCATTCAATTCTGCCATAGGGTACACAATTAGAGTGACAAAGAAACTTGCTATTAGTTTTCAATCCAATCCAACTTCTTTGTTGAACTGTTCTCTCTAATATACTTGCGTGAAGGAGGATTATAAATGGAAACACAATTGTTTGATAGAGGTGCATGAAAGTGAATTATGGTCCTCAATTCAACAAAGTAAAAAAAGTTACCATTTAGATTCTTTCCCTTCACCTTTTTCACTGCCTTTCTGCATACATCTCTATTGTTCACTAATTTAGTAACAAATACAGACCAAACTCAACGCCCAATGTTTTTGTCTTATGAAACAATTTCTTCCTTTTTTTTTCTTACATTATCGTTTTTTCCATTGTTAAGTAGGCTAGAATTTATATATATTTTTTGTAAGTTGCAGAGAGAATTTTAATTAATAGAGCCGAAAGATACATCTAGAGCTGAAACGTTTGTAGCAGATTGGGGAGGCCTCAAGTGGTGAAGCCACCATCCCAATCGATCAAAAATGCTGAACTGACTGACATAATACAAAATAAAGACCTCAAGGGTATGGTCTGCCCATAAAAAGACTGGGGCTTGCTTCAAAAATAGAGTTTCAAACTATCTGGTGTTGTTGTAAAATAAACTATACAGAAAATTAAATCAAAAAAGCTGATAATCACAGAGATGACCCGGAGCTATAGCATCCCAATTAGTGTTTTGCTTGTGGTTTGTCTGGTGTCTCCTCGAGTATGGGACAGGCAACATAGAAATATTCAAGAGTCCCCGGAGGGGGGAGAGTGGGAGAGGGAGAACCTGGAGCATAAGAACCATTATGAGTAACATTGGTCATGAGAGTTGCAGGAGCTGAGCCCTTGTCCTTTCTTACCTTAGACTTTTTTTGTGCAGACCCAGGTTTTGGAGCTTTAGGCACAGCATCGTCCTCATTGTTTTCCTGCACAGTCGGTTCAGAATTACCACTCAGGAAGAAAATGTCCCAGGTCATATTGGTGTCCAGGGTATTCGAGTGTTCAGTGGCCTCTTTCAGGCTGGCGGTGATGTTCCTCACTATGTCGTTGTTGGCTTTCCAGCTTGCTTCCATCTCTTCAACTAGGGTACTAATCATGTTTTTTAACAACCAATAGTGATTTATGGCACCGCCATTGCTTCCAGAGGCGAGCAGGGCTGCCACCCTGCGAGCTTCCCACCCATCAATTAAGCTAGGAGTCCGTGCAAAGATGCGCGGAGCGTAACCATCCATGATAGTCCAGTCCATGGCAACCCTAGACCTTAGACTGGAGCTAGTTCTACCACTTCCGCTTCGTGAAATACCTCTGTTGCGAGGCATCATGGCGGTGAGAGCAACAGAGGAGACCACAAAGATTATCTTGAACTCAAAGGAGGGAGTCATAGAGAATAACCAGAGCGCAACAATGGGATTAAAAATCATGACGACCAAAGCCTTTAAAGGGTCGAGCCGAGCCAAGGTCCTCCTGTGGAGGCAATAAATGAACCAGACTGTCATCGTCGAAGGGGGTGGCAGAATTGAATGCATAGCACACTGGCCGAGAGAGAAGTTCAATCCAGACTCGCGCGAAGGAGAGTGTGATTATCACCCTCGTCCTCCTCCCTTAAATAAACGTCGTCGTCCAGGTTTCTAGCTGACAAGTGTGAAGCTGGCGTCATCGCATGGCCGAGTTCATGCATGTCGAAGGCGTCACCACGTGAGTTGGAGTGGTCATATGTATGATCCATGTGCGCGTTGTATGGGGTGGAGTGCATGTGTTCACCTGCATCCGGGGGTAGGCTAGAATTTATATTAGTTTGAAGAACGCTAGTAATTTACAAAGATTGAACTTTTCCAAGAATAAGCATCACGTTGCTTTTAGAAGAGTTGAAGAACCCAATTCTTCATCGAGCTTGTAGTGTTTGAAGCAGCCTAGGAACCCATTTTAAGAGGTATTAAATATTATTACATTGGTTAAAAGTTGGATTGGAATTGGGCTAGCAAGCTAATTGTAGCTGATGCAAAAAACAATATCTATAAATTTAGTTATGGCAATTCACACTAAACATCTGGAAAGTGGATTTTCTATGTGTCTCCTAAGTTATGTTTCACTAATAAATTCCTCATGTTCAAGCAGATCATGAAAGAGTAAAATAGTATTAATTTTGGCTGTAAGGATGAAAGTTGGGTTGGAATGGTTTAGCAAGTTAACCGTATTATTATACTGGTTAAAAGTTCAAGAGGCAAGATCACTTTGGGAAACTGCTAAGATGGCAAAGGTGGCATAGTGGCCTAGAGACCGAGCCGCTAGATCGTGGAGAAATATGGTTGTATTATATGAGATATATAACGTTCAATGCTGCTATATCCACTGCAAAATAAAGCCTCTCGACTTTACCATGTAAATAACCATTGAAATTTTGATGTACTAGTACATTTTCAAATGAAAAGAATGACTTATTTTTACATGGCAGCATTGAAGGGTTCAATATCTCATAGCCCTTCAAAGTGAAATGGGACCCCACCCTTCAAATTTGATCCCTACTGTCGACTGTAAGTTAAGTTTTGAGACGTATCTGCACCAATATATACACAGTACATGCCATATTCTCGTGGTACACCGACCCAACACGTACAGACTATATGGATTTGCAAAACACCAATAGACAGCATAACAGCAACTGCTTTGTTGACAGCCTAAGCGATGGCCTATTTGGAGCAGGACTGATATTCTCCGCACATGGAGCAAAGGGGGGCTATGATACATGTACATATACTTCAGTGCGTTGGATGCATATCTCGTGTAATTACTTCACATTTAATTGCATAATTAATAATTTAGGGTTGAAAATGCTCGGAAACGGGCCTGGAATTTCATAATTATGCTGGTTGTCTAACTAAAACAATTTTGTGTTTTCAGTGTTAAATTTTTTATTATTTTTTATATCAATTTTATAACTATAATTTTCTATTTTACAAATTTAATAAAAAATTAAAAATAACCATATTTATAATAATAAAATATTATTGTAAATTATATCATAAAAGAAAAAAATTAATTAAAAAATTACATTGATATTGATTAAAGACAAACACAACACGTTGTGCGGGAAATAAACAAAATATTTAGCTTTGTGCCGGAGATAAAAAAAAATTTTATAAATAAAAAATAAATAATATAAATAAATAGATAATAGTTGATTTCAATCCATAATTGATTTTTAAGCAATGTTGACTTGGAAACATGGTTGACTTCAATCCAACATCAAACTATAGTTGATTTTTAAGAAATGTTGACTTTAAACCATGGTTGATTTCAATCCCTTAATAATAATAGTTCATGGTTGACTTCAATCCATGGTTGATTTCAATCCAAGGTAGACTTCAATCCAAGGTTGACTTCAATTCAAGTTTGACTTCAATCAAAGGTTGTCTTCAAGATTGACTTCAATCCAAGGTTGGCTTCAATACATGGTTGGCTTCAATACATGGTTGACCTCAATCTAAGATTGACTTCAATCCAAGGTAGACTTCAATCCATGGTTGATTTCAATCCATGGTTGACTTTGATACAAGGTTGACTTTAATACAAGGTTGTCTTCAATCTAAGGTTGGCTTCAATCCAATGTTTCCTTCAATCAATTGTTGACTTCAATCCATGGTTGACTTTAATCCATATTTGATTTCAATCCATAGTTGACTTTTAAGCAAGGTTGACTTCAATCCAAAGTTGACTTCAACCCATGGTTGACTTCAATCCAAGGTAGACTTCAAACATTGGTTGACTTTAATCCAAGGTTGACTTCAAGCTTGACTTCAATCCAAAGTTGAATTCAATCCATGGTTGACTTCAATCCATTAATAATATTAACATTAATGACTTCAATTCATAGTTGACTTCAATCAAACGTTGACTTTGAACCATGGTTGACTTGAATCCACAACTACATTTTTAAAACTGGTTGATTAACTTTGAACCATGGTTTAATTCAATTCATAGTTGGCTTTTAAGCAAGAACGTTGACTTCAATCCATAGTTGACTTTTAAGAAATGTTGAGTTCAATCCAAGGTTGACTTCATTCCATGGTTGAATTCAATCCATGGTTAACTTTAATCCATATTTGACTTCAATCCATAGTTGAATTTTTAGCAAGGTTGACTTATGAATTTGAGCTCTGGATTTAAGTCATCCTTGTATTGAAGTCAACAATGGATTGAAGGCAACCTTGGATTGAAGTCAACCAATGGTTGAAGTCAACCTTGCTAAAACGTCAACTATGGATTGAAGTCAAATATGGATTAAAGTCAGCCTTCGATTAAAGTCAACAATGGATTGAATGCAACCTTAGATTGAAGTCTAGCTTGGATTTAAGTCAACCTTGGATTGAATTCAACCTTCTATTGAATTCAACCATGGATTGAAGTCAACATTGGATTAAAGTCAAGCTTGAAGTCAACCTTGGATTGAAGTCAACCATGAGTTGAAATCAACCTTATCAAGATTTGAAGGAATATCATGACTTCTTGTTGTTGCAGCTCATTGAGAAGGATGAGACAATTCAAAGATTATTGGTTTGCAGACAGAAGCTTGAGGAAAAAAAATTACGACTGCAAAATGTTGAGATGAATACTGTTGTTGTTGAGATGCCAAGCTCACCTATTTATGATATTGATTGTAGCCCAACTATTTGTAATAATGTTGATGTCTTTGTTTCATCACATGCTTTATTTTCTACTAATGGTTGTGTTTCTCCTAGCTTTGAAAAACACACTATAGGTATTGGGTCTCGACTACTAAGCAAAATGGGCTATACCGGAGGAGGACTTGGGAAGAATGGACAGGGTATTGCTATTCCTATTGCCCCCGAGTTGCAGACATCAAGAGCAGGTATTGGATATGATGTTGTTGTTCCCTCTTTGTCTTCACCTAGCCTTGTTGAATCCAGGAAATTTGTATTTGTTACTGGTGGAATTTAGAGTGAAAAGAAACATGTTGATGAATGTGTTGTGGAGTTGGTTTCCCTAACAAGCCAGAAATTGAGAATGTTGTTGCAAACAACAATACTGTTGATCTGCAAGGTTGTTTCGCTTCTATCAGTGAACCAAAACTTGAGTTTGCCTCTTCTATCTAGGTAGAACATAAATATTTTCCATATAGACATCCTCATAACAATTAGAGGAATCTACCCAGGAAACAAAATTCTTGGAAGAATGGCAACTCTACTTTCTGAAATTTCCAGAAAATATGTGAAAGACAAAACCGTGGACCAGTGTCAACCATAGATTGTGGTTGGATTGATGAATGGTAATGGAATCATTTAAATAGATGTTTGAGGACTTCATATCGATGTGTATCTTCAATTGTACAATATTCCTCTTACCGATGATTTTCTTTGAGTTTTCCAATGATGTTCGACCACTGGTGACAGTCGACTGAAATTTGACCGGTTTGTTTGGTCGATTGAGATTCGAGTGATATTTATTGCTGCATTTTTTTATTGGTGATGTATTTATCCCTCAGTTGTGTTAAATGGGGGGGAGAATTGGAGTTTTTTTTGGCATCACTTTCTTTTTCCAATTTATTGTATTTAGGGGTTATTGGCCATATGTTTTCCATCACTCCTCTTGGAGCCTTCATTTTATTGTCTTTGTTTGTAGCATTGCGATGAGCTCTCTTCTCTCTTTCCAAAGAGTGGTTGCACACCATATTGTTTTGTCTCTTTGAGATTGTTTTTCTCATCAAATCTAAATGAACTGTATTGATTCCTCACTTGTAAATGGCTATGTAAAATGGCTTTGTTTTTCGGAACCCATAACGAGGATTCTTGTCCATGATGACATTTATTGATGGTACCACTCGTTCTGCACTTTTGAGTAGCGGAATTCGGGCCACTCGTGTAGATAGTTCATTGGAGTGTCACCAAGAATTTGTATCCCTGTACCGCCTTGTTCAATAGTGTCTTGAAGCTCACCACTTTGAAGTGTTTTTGCATGGTTATTGGACATCATCGCCGTCTTCAACTAGCACCTTCATATTTTTTCCATTAGTTGTGACATCCATTGTCGTCACCTTTTCCACTCAGTTCAACATTGTGGGGGGTGGTATGCAATGCTTCCTTGGGTGTCACCATGTTCAATTGAGTTATGCATCTTCATAGTGAGCCTTGTACACATCAACAGTTCCTATCACTCTGCATGTGATGTCTTCTCAGTTGTTGACATTCATTTTTAGTATCAATTATGCATCTTCATAGTGAGTCTCGTACACATCACCAGTTCCTATCACTCTGCATGTGATGTCTTCTCAGTTGTTGACATTCATTTTTAGGATCAGTTATGCATCTTCATAGTGAGCCTCGTACACATCACCAGTTCCTATCACTCTGCATGTGATGTCTTCTCAGTTGTTGACATTCATTTTTAGGATCATTTTTTTGATGGGTGTGCATCAACAGTTTGGTGTGCTTTCCGCCTAAGGAGTTTGAAATTTGCTTCATGAATTTATACATGATGGTGTTGACAGCATGGGGTTACCTTCCCTCTTTAGAGTTTCATCCATACTTCATGTTTGGATATTTTAGTGTCCACCTGCCTCATTGTTTGTTTGATGATTGTTCATAGTGTCCACTTATGTTTGAAGCCTTGTCTGGTTCCTGACCAACACCTATTTCTTTGGAGGATTCATGTGGTGGTTATTAGTGTTTTCCATTTTTGTGCCTCTACCACCTATCCACTTCTTCAAAGTTCAACCATGAGGTTATTTGGTGTTAATTTTTGAGCATTGATTCAATATACTCTAGGATCTTTACTAAGAGAATAACATGTACAGCATATCAAGCATATCAATCACAACAAGCAATCACATGAGACAATAGACACACAGAGTTTCACTGGGGAAAACCATAAAGGTGAAAAACCCCACAACTTCCTCAAAGATAGAAAGAGCAATGATACAACCCAAGTATAAGAGATAGTCCTCCTAGCAGCTACTCCTCCTTCCTCACTTGTGCGCCACTTTCCGATGAGTGTAGAAGTGAATAATGAGGTGATCAAATAGAGTGCCTCCTGCACTCTATTTATACATGACATGACCTGCCTAATAAACTAGCAGGGTTGACTAGCCTAACTCAGTCTAATAACCCATGGTAATACTAATCAGGGCCGACCCCACACTTGGTGGTCTAATAACCCATCACATGCAAGTTGCGACACTTGCGACACTTGTCAATACAAATGACAACACTTCTGTATAGAGGAATAATAACATCTCTATAGGAGTACAATATACATAGGTGAAATACATTCCAAAGTTACAATTACATCAACACTCCCTCTTAACTAGGAGGGTATTTCTCGACACATATCTGCTAGCACAAGTCTTCTTCTTTGGATCATCGTCACTGGATCATCATCATCGAATCATCGACATCGTCAGAGCTGCTGCTATCTCCATCAATCTATGATCTACTCGTCATAGGAAGTTCTATAGAGCTAACCCTTTTTCATGCTGGATGTAGGCCCACCACCTATAGGTCTTCATCATCAGTGGCCATACTATGGAACCTAGGACTGATTACATGCGTCAACAAAACCTAGCGCAGACTATAGGTTCTTTTGACCTTCACAAAACCTACTCAGAGCATCCCAGGATGTTATGAGCACACCGCTCTACCTGTCTGGACCTCGATAGATCATCCCAGGATGTTATGAGCACACCGCTCTACCTGTCCAGATTTTAAATGATCTTTTCTATGTGAAATTTCGCAAAACCTACTCAGAGCATCCCAGGATGTTACAAGCACACCGCTCTACCTGTCCGGATCTCGATAGAGCATCCCAGGCTGTTACGAGCACACCGCTCTACCTTTCTGTATTTTAAAGGATCTTTTCTATGAGAAACTGTAGCAAAACCTACTCAGAGCATCCCAAGATGTTACGAGCACACCGCTCTACCTATCCGGATCTCAATAAAGCATCCCAGGCTATTACGAGCACACCGCTCTACCTGTCTGGATTTTAAAGGGTCTTTTCTATGCTACCTGCACAACCTATCCACGGCCACAGAGTATCAACCTAATACTCACCATACATCATCCTGATGTACATCATCAGATGATCAACCTGATCATCATCATAGCATCATCCTGATGTATATCATTTGGAGCAACATCCTGAAGCTCGTCATCTGTGATCATCCTGATCATCATCATAACATCATCTTGATGCATATCATCTGGAACAACATCCTGAAGCTCATCATCTGTGATCAAACAATGCATCTACCTGATATATATCATCATACATGATCCACCTGATCATATAATGTATCCACCTGATACATGATCCACCTGATCATACAATGTATCCACCTGATACATACATAAATACATGATCTACCTGATCATACAAAGTATCCACCAGATACATACATAAATACATGATCTACCTGATCATACAAAGTATCAACTTGATACACGATCCACCTGATACATACATAAATACATGATCTACCAGATCATACAAAGTATCCACCTGATACATACATAAATATATGATCCACTTGATCATATCAAGCATCTAACATGATGCATATAAAAATACATGATCAAACTAATCAAAGCATCCAACATGATGCATATACAAATACATGATCAAACTAATCAAAGCATCCAACATGATGCATATACAAAGAAATAACTGGAGCATTGTCCTGATGCTCATCATCCAACGCTTACATCTACAGCCATGGGAAGGATCCTCCTCTCACCATGCTTGGAATGGCTCCTACAAATGTGTCCATCACTTCTTCCTTGAAGTGTCATCAATCTGAAGAACACCAAGCCTCTCTCTGAAGTACTCAAACTTCACTCTGGCTAGTGGTTTCGTCAACACATCTGCAACCTGCTCATCCGTCGCAACATACAGGAGCTTCACTACTCCTCTCTGCACCATATCCCTGATATAGTGATATTTGATCTCAATGTGCTTCGACCTGTCGTGAAACACCAGGTTCTCAGACAGCTTCACACAACTCTGGTTGTCACAAAAGATACCAGTAGCCTCTAGCGGGAGATCAAATAACTCAGACAGTAGCTTCCAGAGCCATACTGCCCCACAACTAGCCGAACAAATTGCAACATACTCTGCCTCGGCTGTACTTAGTGCTACGCAGGACTGCTTTCTACTAAACCAAGAGATCACACCCGATCCCATACTGAAGCAACACCCAGATGTGCTCTTCCTATCTGCAACACTGCATGCCCAGTCCAAATCAACATAACCTTGCAATTTAAACTTTTGATTCACATCATACTTGAGCCCATAATTAATCGTACCCCTCAGGTACCTCAGAATATACTTTACAGCAACTATGTGAACACCTCCGGGATCCGTCAGGAACTGGCTCAATGTGTTCACCACAAAGCAAATATCTGGTCTAGTGTTCGTCAGGTACATCAAGGACCCAATCATCTGACGATACACAGTGACATCAACTGGATCAGATGAAGCATCACACAGAAGCTTCAGGTTCGATTCCATAGGTGTGGCCATGGCCTTGCAGTTCATCATCCCGAACCTCTTCAGGATCTCTATTGCATACTTCCCTTGTCCAAGGAAGATTTCATCTTCACTCTGCCACACCTCCATGCCTAGAAAATAGTGCATCATCCCCAAGTCCTTCATCTCGAACTCGGCAGCAAGCTTCCTCTTGGTATCAGCAATCAACCCATCCTCACCTATTACAAACAGGTCATCCACATACAATAGTAGTATCACAGGATTTCCTTCCTCAACCTTGTAGTAAAGGTTGGAATCCACTTTACTCTTGGTAAAGCCCAAACTGGATAGAAAGCTGTCTATCCTACCATACCAAGTCCTAGGAGCTTGCTTCAATCCATACAAGGCTTTCTTCAACTTGCACACATATGACCCCCTGTCATGTGTCTCAAAACCAAGTGGTTGCTCCACATACACTTCCTCCTCGACTACACCATTCAAGAAAGTTGTCTTGACATCCATCTGGTGTATCTTCCATTTCATCACTGCAGCCAAGGAAAGTACTGATTTGATGGAAGTGTACCTGGATACAGGAGCAAAAGTCTCTTCATAGTCTATTCCCTCTTTCTGGGAGGAGCCACGAGCTACAAATCTCGCTTTGTATTTTTCTATGCTGTCATCTACAGCATGCTTGATCTTGTAGATCCATTTGGAAGTCACAACCGACTTCCCTTCAGGTCTTGGGACTACATCCCAAACATCATTCTTCAGGATCGATTGGTATTCCTCAACCATGGCATCCTTCCATTCTTTCTTTTCCGTTGCTTCTTCATAATTGGAAGGTTCTTTTTCATGATATCACAAAGTAGGGCAACATAACTGGTATGTGATCTAGTCCTCTTCCTTTCTCTGTGTTATTCTTCTGGAATGCCATATCTTTCTGCATCTTGAATGAGCTCTCTAGCCCATGCAGGTTACCTCTTGTGAGAGTTCTTCTCACGGGGTGGATCTACGGGTTCTTGCGGATCTTCAACTTCACGATCTGATTCTGGAATTGATTCAGTCATGGTGGTGTCTTGGAATCTGTTTTCCTTTGGTTCTTCATGATCTTCAACAGGTGTCTTCCTTGACTTGATGAAGGCTGAGTTTTCATCAAATGTTACATCCCTGTTGACATCAATCTTATTGAACCCTAGAAAGTATATTCTGTAAGCCTTCGAACTTTCACTGTACCCCACAAAGATGCCCTTCTTTTCTGAAGGATCTAGCTTTGTCCTCTTTTCCTTTGGAACATGTGTATATACTGGACAACCAAATATTCTGAGATGGCTAACTTCAAGTTTCTTAGCAGAGAAGACCTCTTCTGGTGTCTTGTTGTCCAATATCTTGTGAGGTGTTCTGTTATGCACATATACAACTTTCCTAGCTTCTTCTACCCAAATATGCATAGGCAGATCCTGGTCATGCAGCATTGCCCTTGCTGCTTCCATGATTGTTCTATTCTTCCTTTCTGCAACTCCATTTTGTTGTGGATTGTAGGGAGCATTCAACTCCCTCTTAATCCCTGAATCACTGCATAGCTTTTTGAAATCACCTGAAGTGAATTCTTCGCCATTGTCGGATCTGAAGGTCTTGATCTTCTTATCAGTTTGATTTTCCATCAAGGCTTTGAATTCCTTGAACTTATCAAACACTTCATCTTTGTTCTTCAAGAAATAAACCCTAGTCTTCCTAGAGAAATCATCAATGAAAGAGACATAGTATACATACCCACTCAGAGAACTAGATGACATCGGACCGCATACATCGGAGGGGATAATTTCCAAGATTCCTTTAGCTTTGCTTTCACTGCTTGGAAATGCCTTCTTAATGTTCTTTCCTTTTGCACATCCTTTGCAAACACCTTCATGCTTTGTCTTGATTTCAGGAAGACCCTCTACAGCTTCACTTGCAATTGGTAGTGCTCTATAGTGCACATGTGCAAGCCTTCTATGCCAAAGTTCACTTGGCTCCATGGATTCATGTACCATGGCATTTTCAGGTTGTCCCTTCAATTTGTACAATCCTCCCTCTTGCTCTCCAATCACTACTGCATCATCTATAGTTTTACCCTTTGGCCACATTAGGACTTGGCCATCTACAAATGCAACCCTCATGCCTTTTGCATCCAATGCAGATATGGAGAGTAGGTTCTTCTTGAGCCCAAGTACATATAGAACATATTTCATCTTTAAAGACTTCCCAGAGTCTAGGTTGTAGGAGGCTTCACCACTTCTTTTGATAGGATATTGATAGTCATCCCCAAGTTTCACTTTATGGGGTGACTCAAGTTCAGATAGATTTACAAAAGATTCTTTAAACCCAGTCATGTGTTTGGAATCTCCACTATCAATAATCCAATCATTACATCCACGAGAGATAGTACCTGTGAGAGCAGAGATTAGAACATATTCATCTTCACTTGATGAAGCATCACTTTCTGCCCTATCCTTCTTCTTGGGAGATTCATCATCCTCAGCAGCATGAGCATGAAATCTCTTCTTGTTGTACCTCTTCTTCTTGTTGAATTTGTTGTTGTTTCCTTTCTTCTTCTTGGGACAATTTGAAGCAAAGTGTCATATTTCATTACAATCAAAACATCGAACATGAGAGAGATCTTTCTTCTTATGATGAGGGTGAGAATGTTTCTTGTTATGAGATCTCTCCCTCTTAAACTTGCTTCCCTTGGTATGTGTTGTGAGAGCTTGATCTTCATTCCCCATCTTTTCTTCTCGGCCACAAGCCTTGTTTCTTCTTGTGAGCATTCCTCCCATAGTCTGTTGAATGAGATCAACTTCCTTCTTGCACAGATTCCTTGGATGAAGGAGTCCCATGACCTAGGTAGGCCATTCAATGTGGTCATGACAACTTCACCATTGTCCACTACTTCATCCATAGCTTCAAGTTGTTCCTTGATCTGAGAGACCTTAGAGAAATAGGATTGAATGGTCTCTCCATTCTGAAGCTTTACCCCTTTCAATTGATTCGGCAGAGTCATCTTCCGATTTATGTTCTTCCCTTCAAACAGCTTGGTTAGGGAATCAAACATCTCCTTGGGTGTCTTTAGAGATGACACATGTGGTATGAGATGGTCTTTGATAGAATTAGCAATGATCCTCTTTGCCTTGACCAAGTTCTTCTTATGTAAGGCCTTAGCCTCTTCTCCCTCTGGGACAGGGACCTCTTCACTTATGTAAGTGTCCAATTTATTTTCTTCCAGGATTAACCCATTCCTATACTTCCATGCTCGGAAGTTATCAGCCCCTTCAAGCTTATCCTCAAGCTTGGTGTGGTGAGACATTTTAATAAGAAACTCAAATGGAAATAAAAGATTTAGGTCTTACCACTTGATTTGCTGAAAACTGGATCTAGAGCTGGATTAGGGTTTGTTAGAGAAACCCTAAAAATTAAAAATGTGAATTTCAAATTTCTGAAAGGATAGAAAGATGCACCTTGATGAGCTGATCATCCTGGTGTATTCAGAATTTGAAAACTGCAAAGTTTCACCCTTCAGAAATGCTTTTCAATCTCCCGGATTCACTAGGGAGGACCCTGAATTAGGGTTTGAGTTTCTCGGAGCTTCACCCAACCAAAAAGTTCGATCCAAAGCTCGAAAATTCTATTTTTCCAAGGAGCTTCCAGCTATGGTCTCAGAATTAAAAAATGCCTATTTTTGTGGAAACCCTAATTTTTAGGGCCAAAAATGAAAGTGCCCGGAATTGAATTCTGATTGGACAGAAAGATGCACCTTGTTGAGGAGAGTCAAAATACCCTACTGCCATTCAATATCTATGGAGAGAAACCCAATAAATAAGAATCCCTAGCTTCCGCAACTTCATAATGTCTTCTTCTCAGGTTAGCTATGATACCATGTTAATTTTTTAGCATTAATTCAAAATACTCTAGGATCTTTGCTGAGAGAATAACATGTATAGCATATCAAGCATATCAATCACAACAAGCAATCACATGAGACAATAGAAACACATAGTTTCACTGGGGAAAACCATAAAGGTGAAAAACCCCACAACTTCCTCAGAGATAGAAAGAGCAATGATACAACCCCTAGTACAAGAGATAGTCCTCTTAGTAGTTACTCCTCCTTCCTCACTTGTGCGCCACTTTCTGATGAGTGTAGAAGTGAATAATGAAGTGATCAAATAGAGTGCCTCCCATACTCTATTTATACATGACCTGGCCTGCCTAATAAACTAGCAGGGACGACTTGTCTAACTCAGTCTAATAACCCATGGTAATACTAATCAGGGCCGACCCCACACTTGGTGGTCTAATAACCCATCACATGCAAGTTGCGACACTTGTGACACTTTTCAATACAATGACGACACTTCCGTATAGAGGAATAATAACATCTCTATAGGAGTAAAATATACATAGGTGAAATACATTCCGAAATTACAATTACATCAACATTTGGCTATCTTCTTCATAGTTTTGACAGGTCTGTTGCTCCTTCCATTCATTGCATCAATGTGGGATCTTCATCAGTTTCAGCTCAATTTCCTTTTTCAGCATGTGTGATTTTCTCTCTTTTGGGGAGGAGTTTTTCCCATGAGGTTTTCTCCTTTTCTCTGGTTATGAGAGTATTTTGTACATGGGTACCTTATCAAGCCTCGTTCTCAGGACCCATCTTTGTTTTTTTCTTTCCTCCCTACGTTTTGCATTTGGGGGGGTATTGGAATTTGTATTTTCTGATGTGTTTGGTTTTCCTTGAGTTTCCAAGGATGTCGGGTTGTAAGCCAACACGTAGGCTATTTTTAACTCTCTCCATTACTATAAATGGAGGCTTCTTCGTGTACTGACACATCGTAGAATAATAAGTACTTCTTCAAAACTGTACATCATTAACTAAAGGATTAGCAGAGCAACTTGGAGGGGATCCACAAAAGTATGGAGGGAAATGCTTACATTTGCTTGGTCTCCACTCCCACTCTGCACATTCAGATGAAAATCCTAAATAAGTTTTACATGTGTACTAAATATTATCAGAAATAAATTTATATATAGTAATATTTTTTTCACCAGATAGCATTTTCAAAGAAGATTCAACTAACAGCATTAAATTCTATTTCTAAAGTCATTTTAAGGTTTTAATCCACTAAATTTGTTCTATGATAAAAAACCAAAAGCAGAAATATGACTTTTTTAATTTTATACACTAATTTAGTCTTAATGTTTTTCCATCAGGAAAGATTATGCGAAGACTCCACTTTATGACAGTTCTATGGCTTCCTTGGCATGAGAAGAGCCCTAAAAGAGCACTTGTAATGTTAAATTCATACAGCTGTCAGCCGACATTTTTGAGAAGTAGATTTATAAGTAGAAGTAGTTCAAGAATATTAGATCATTATTTTCAATTATGGGATCTACTCACCCTCATTCCAACTTCCTATCCTCCATCGCCTCTAAACTTGATTAGATTTTTTCATGTCCTCTATCACCTCTAAATGTGATTAGATTTTAGAAGGTCAGATGACATATTTGTTTAGTTAACAAATCACCTACAGTTGTCAGTCATGAATTCTAGAGTGAGCTAAAGTCTAGACGATTTGCACCTTTGTCATGTTCCCATTTTTCCAGCACCAAGTAGCATCCAATTTCACATCAAAACCCCATGGATCCTAGTGAAATTAAATTAATTAATTAATAAGGGGGTGACATTACTTCGGCAATTAAATTATTAACTAGGAATAATTTAGCCTATAGTTGTTTTAATTAATGGAGATGTATCTTTGTATTTAATTGTCAATTACATGTGATGATGAGTTGAATGATGACAAGGGCACATAAGGAGATAAGGTTAGCCCTATGAGTTGTCACACAAAAGCGGAAACTGGAAGAAAGCATGCACAAAGCAAGATGTCAGAAAAAAACAAGGAAACTGACAAAAGCAGTGCATAAAGCAGGAAGGTGTACAAAGAAGGCAAGTGAGGAAAAGCAGAAACATCCAGAAAAGATAAGGAGGGTGCAGTTTCCAAAAAATAACAAAATCTAGCCAGTTGTAAAAAGAAGGAAACATCCAAAAAAGCTAGGAGGGCACAATTTCCAAAAGAGAACAAAAGCTAGTCAGTGGAAAAGTAGGAAAGTGCCAAATCAGTCAAGGAAGGTGCATTGGATGAGTCTAAGGATGTTAACTTGCTCAACAAGTCACCCAGTCTACAAAAGCAGGAGGGCACACCACATTCATATCTTTTGATAGATTATTGTTTGTATGTGAGTAAGCTCAAGCTTCTCTAGGCTTTGGTGATGCACCCTTAGCCACTTGTGGGAGATGTGCCCCATAGTTCCTATTCTAGTATTTTGCACATGATCCAGTGCAGCCTTTGATGTCCAATTGCATATCTGATCCATCCTTTTCATGTGAAGATCCATCCTTTAGAAGTTGATGCAAATATCCAAATGATTTGAGGTGGTTCTGTCGAGTTTCACTTTGAGAGAGTAATCAGTTGGAGAGATTGCAAGGAGATACAAAAGATTCGTGCACCTCTCATGAGAAACAAACATCTCATGTTCATCCTACATATCTGATGCAGTGACCACACCTTCTCCTCTTACTCCTTTATATAACCTCCTTCTTCTATCTTTGTAAAAATTCAAGAATAGTGATTATCTATGATGTTTGAGGCTATGCCATTTAATTATTATCTTAATGAGCTCAGTTATCATTTTTTGCTGCTATATATTTCATATCAGAGCCACATTAAATATCATAAGATGATTTAGAGAGCCTCATTTGGTTGTTTGAGCCCCTATGTTTCAAGACTAGCTCAATATACATTTTTAATTGACTAGTTTTCCAGGATTTGCAATATTCTGATCTCTGAGTAACCATTCATCTTTATGTAAGTTGCTGAAGGTTTTCAATTTCCTGTAGAATCCATCCAAATCTAAAAATAAGAGATTCGTGACCTTCTTTGGTTGTTTTCTTTCAAATTTATCAAGACTAGCTCATTGGGCACTTCTATTTGACTAGTTTTGCAGTTTGCTTAATTAAAAGGTATTTGTATGCTCAATTTCGGTTATGTCAGTCATGTCAGGTTCCTGAGACATTTATGAAGGCCATCCCACCATAATATTAAGAATTTGTGTCCATCTAAGTCTATTTGAAAGATCCTGGAAACAAGCTAGTGGAGAAATCCTACATAGCGCTCTTTCTCCCTTTTCCTACAAACACTGCTAGATACTCCCAAATCATCCATAGAACTTTTCTAGATGTATAATATGGGGTTATGAACTGTTATCCACATCTGGTTGATTTCAAGTGTAAGTGAATGAGTTTAGTATGCATATGTTGGTGTGCCCAGGAAGCCTTGGAGTAGACTTCAGCCTGACTAATGTTTGAAACATAAATGGCCCCAGTAGCTTGTGCATAGAAATCAGAAGCTGGCCTTGATGCTATTTTCCTTGCTGCTGCACACTCCCCAACGTAATTTCCAGATCAAAAAGTTTCCACCATACAAGCTTTGGGTGGGTTAATCAGTAACCTAGTCTAGCTTCTTCTTCACTAGATTTGAGAACTAATTACTGCTTGAAAAATTTCTGATTTTAATCTTTGAATTTGAGATAATATCACCTGATTTCAGATCAGGGATATTATAGTGGTATCAGAGCTCTTTCCTTGGCTCAATCCCGTGGAAAGTAACTCTCAGTGGAAGATATCTTAGAATTGTTTTCAAGTTGCAATTGTGGAACTAGTTGCAGACATGGAAGATGAAGGATTTGAGTTGTATGAGGAATAAGAAATTATTTACATTGATGGAGGATTACCAAGAGAAGAGGATGGTTACATTTGTGACCAGATGTACATCGAAGGTCAATGGGATGAACCACTGATGGATAATCCTTAGAAGGTTTTAGCAAAGAGGATATATGCAAGTAAAAATTTTCCCTACCACTACCAGGAGTATCTAGCTTTGGGAGAAGAGATTGGTAAGGCCATTTCTTTCAAAGATTAATTTTATTGCAGATTTGGATTTGGTATCCAGGATGAATACTTGGATTCAATAGAGAGCAACAAACCACCCATGGAGGAACCAAGTTGTTATGCCTTTGCGAGTAAAGAAGAAGGAAGAAAAAATCATCCAACTGCATCTTCTAGCATTATGATATTTTTTGGGTTTTCTTCAAGCATATCTTCCAAAGGATTTAAGCATGAAGAAGCCACCACAAGTTCTGCTAAGGATCATCCAATTATGGATCAGATAATAGATACCAATGGGTTCTAAGAAGAGGCATCTACTAATGGTTTCTCAATTACTAAAGAAGCATCTACTAATGGATACTGTGATGAGGTACCTACTAATGGGTGCCTAAGTTTTGAGGAGACATCTACTGATGGATGTCCATCTCTCTATGTTGGTGACATAGAGATACCACTTAATGAGGTTGATGTAAGCACAAGTTTCCTTGAGCATGAAGATGAAGAGCTTGTAGTAGCAGAATTTATTCCAGAGTCAACTTTTCAGCCATCACTTGAACCACATTGTGAAGTTGACCTCACCAAAGAAGAACAAGAGGTTCATCCTCACGAACCTCATTTCCTTGCATGGCCCTTGAATATGAGTGAGAGGAAGATAAAGGAGGCCTTTCAAATTATCCACAACACACATGTGTCAGTGTCACAGTCATGTTGGAGAGCTTCTTCATTGGAAGATTCATATTTCCTTGAAGCCATGGAGAAGATTTAGAAAGCCATGTCTACAATCCAAGGTAAATTTCCAGATATGATTTCTGATAGAGATCATTTTCATGAGCTTGTTCATATGTTGCATGGAGCATCCTTGAAGGATTATGAAGAGACATGCAAGATCAATGATGAATAATTGGCCACCCAAGATTCTTTGAGAAGCACTCAAATTTCCCTCAAAGAATCTCAGATGGAGATAGAGCAACTTCACCAAAGGTTGCAAAGATCACTCATTCCAATCAGCCAGTATCTTATGGTTGGTTGTACTCAGAGTTATATGGAAGAACCTCATGAGATGGTGGTTCATGAGGTGCATGGTGATGTCCATGTGCTTGAGGAGATTTGGAATGAAGATGATGGGTTCCAAGCACATACTATTCCCCAGAGCGAAACTGAGCTTTTTCCTGGAGTGAGTCATTACTCCATTAAGGAATCAAAAGAGCTCATGTTTGATGGACCAGCCTTTGATGGAGTTGATGCATCCATTATCTTGATGGCTGAGGTTTGCAGAGATGATATTTTGGTCCATGATCCTACATCAGACCCTTCTACTTCTTCCATGACATTTGAGGATGAAGTGGGTCAAGAATTTCTTTTTGATGGTGCTTGAAGAGGAGCAGAAGGCTCCCACATTCACTCCAACTGATTTAGTGATGGCACCAGTTCCTACCCAGCAGTTGCAGAGGCATATCATGCCTATCTTTGATGCCACCTCACATAAAGGTGCATATGGTTCCCATTTGACTTCATTGAGTGGGACATACTTTGATTGCATGCATACCTTGACCAGTGGAAGAGAGTTGAGCCATTGGGAGTCTTCACATGAGGAAGGCCATTTCTTTCCATTTGAACCATTGGGTTGGACTGTATATTCTTTTCCTATTTGGATAAGAAGGCACATGAGTGATATTCCTTCTTGCATCTATGGAGGATTCTTTGACACATTCTACACTTCTTGTGAGTAGAGTGGGAACCCATGGAATTTTGATGATGCCTACCCTTTTGGTGATTGGGCATGGAGCTTTCACCCTTGTCATTTGAACAACAATGTTTCGATCTTTGGTACTTATGTGCATTGGGAACATGAAGTAAAATATGATTTACATGTGCTTGGAGAGTTTGGATTTAAGAAATATGGAGGCCAAGCACATGTTCATTGCCATAGAGATTATGATTTGCCTCATGGAGGAAGTTGCACAGTTTTGGAGGAGGCATATGATTTCATTTTGGTTGAGCCAACCACAATATTGATGGATAATTGTTTCCAAGAGTTGGTTCACTTTCCCTCACCCCACATACATATGGAATCCAACACACATAGGGATGATTGGGTAAAGGGATTCTTTCTTTTGGTGCCACATGAGGAGCAGGAGGCTCCCACACTCTTATTTGATGACTTGATGGTTAGACCTTGGGGTTCGACAAGCACACTAGTCCTTGACCAGCTTGATGAGCAGCAGAAGAGACATCTAACTGATGTCTCCATCATGCATAGTGGTGCATTCAGTTGGAGTGTTTTTTCATCCATTGATTGGGTGAATGGATACATATTGGAGCTAAGCACTCCCAAAGGTGAGTTTGTTGTTTGCATTAGTGGAAATTTTATGGACACATCGTACATGTTTTGTGAGCAGTTGTATGGGCATCTATGGCTGCTATGTGATGCCTTGAAGACATGGGATTGTCACCTCTGTCAATTGGCTAGCATTGATGTGAGTCTCTGTGTTGGTTTGCACATGGAACATAACATACTTGGTTGGAGGGAACCACGGAGGTTCAGTTTTGCATTAGAAGTGATGAACTTCCAGTTTGGTGGAGTGATCTAGACATCCTCCATGATGATATATTCTTCATGTTGATTATGATGTTTGGAAGGATGTAGCTGAGACAGTGGGACTGTAGAATTCTTTGGAATGACAGTTTTCCACAAGTAACAGTTCCATTGGGAGACATGCAACACAGACAGTGGGATCCACGCATTCTTCTTAGTTGTCTTAGCTGGGTTGAAAATTTTGTTGAAGAAGAGTTAGTCATTGGAAGAATGACTATAATCAGAGTGGTGCAACAGAAACACATTGGACCATTTGTTGGAGTTGGAGTTGGTTTCTTGCTTGAGGAAAAGCAAGCTTGGGAGGGGAGGACTGTCATGTTCCCATTTTTATAGCACCAAGTAGCATCCAATGTCACATCAAAATCCCATGGATCTTAGTGAAAGTCAGTTAATTAATTAATAAGGGGGTGATATTACTTAGGCAATTAAATTATTAACTAGGAATAATTTAGCCTATAGTTGTTTTAATTAATTAAATTGAAGGAGATGCAATTATTATTTTTGTATTTAATTATGAATTACATGTGATGATGAGTTGGATGATGACAAGGGCACATAAGGAGATAAGGTTAGCCTTATGATTTGTCACACCAAAGCGGAAACTAGAAGAAAACATGCACAAAGCAAGGTGTCAAAAAAAGAAGGAAACTGACAAAAGCAGGGCATAAGGCAGGCAAGTGAGGAAAAGAAGAAACATACAGAAAAGCTAAGGAGTGCGTGGTTTCCAAAAATAACAAAAGCTATCCAGTTGTAAAAAGAAGGAAACATCCAAAAAATCTAGGAGGGCACCGTTTCCAAAAGAGAACAAAAGCTAGTTAGTGGAAAAGCAGGAAAGTGACAACTCAGTCAAGGAAGGCACATTGGATGAGGCCAAGGATGTTAACTTGCTCAACAAGTCACCTAGTCTACAAAAGGAGGAGGGCGCACCACATTCATATCTTCTGAAATTTTATTGTTTGTATGTGAGTAAGCTCAAGATTCTTTAGGCTTTGGTGATGCACCCTTAGCCACCTGTGGGAGATGCTCCCCATAGTTCTTGTTCCAGTATTTTTCACATGATCCAGTGCATCCATTGATGTCCAATTGTATATTTGATCCATCCTTTTCATGTGAAGATCCATCCTTTAGAAGTTGATGCAAAGATCCAGATGATTTGAGGTGGTTCTGTAGAGTTTCACTTTGAGAGAGTAATTAGTTGGAGAGATTGATAGGATATACAGAATATCAATGCGCATCCCATGAGAAATGAACAGCTCATAGTCATCCTACAGATCTGATATAGTGACCACACCTTTTCTTCTTACTCCTTTCTATAGCCTCCTTCTTCTATCTCTGTAAAAATTCAAGAATAGTGACTATATGTGATGTCTGAGGCTATGCCATTTAATTATTAGCTGAATGAGCTCAGTTATAATTTTATGTTGTTGTATATTTCATATCAGAGCCAAATTAAATATCAGAAGAGTATTTAGAGAGCCTCCTTTGGTTGTTTGAGCCCCTATGTTTAAAGACTAGATCAATATACATTTTTAATTGACTAGTTTTCTAGGATTTGCAATATTTTGAGCTCTGAGTAACCATTTATCTTTCTATAAGTTGTTTTAGGTTTTCAATTTCCTGTAGAATCCATCCCAAGCCAAAAATCAGATATTCGTGACCTTATTTGGTTGTTTGGTTTCAAATTTATCAAGACTAGCTCATTGGGCATTTCTATTTGACTAGTTTTGTAGTTTGTTTAAATTAAAAGGTCTTTGTATGATCAATTTTGGTTCTGTCAGTGATGTTAGGTTCGTGATACATTTAGGAATACCATCCCACCATCAGATTTAGAATTTGTGGCAATATCATCCTGTTTGGAAGAGCCTGGAAACAAGCCAGTGGAGCAATCCTACATAGCGTTATCTCTCCCTTTGCCTCCAAACACTGCCAGATCCTCCCAAATCATCAGTAGAACTTGTCCAGATGTATAATATGGGGTTATAAACTTTTATCCACCTCTGGTTGATGTCAAGTGTAAGTGAAGGATTTTAGTATGCATATGTTGGTGTGCCCAGGAAGCCTTGGAGTAGACTTCAGCATGGCTGATGTTTGAAGCATAAATGGCCCTAGTCCCTTGTGCATAGAACTCATAATTTGGCCTTGATGTTGTTGTCCTTGTTGCTACACACTCCCCAATACAATTTTCAAATCCAAAAGTGTCCATTGGACAAGCTTTGGGTGGGTTAATTAGTAACCTAGTCTAGATTCTTCTTCACTAGTTTTGAGAACTAGTTACTGCTTGCAAAATTTCTGATTTTAATCTTTGAGTCTCAGATAATATCATTTGATATTAGATCAGGGATATTACAACCTTCTCCGGTGAATTTGGCCAGAATTCGGTGACATGATTTGTTGCTGAAACTGTGATTTCTATTGTCAAAATTGCAATTTTGATTGCAGAAATGGATTAAGCGCCCTTGATTACCCCTGGGGCACCCCGATTATGCAATTCCAACAACTGAAAACTGTTATTTCAACAATTTGCGCTGGATTTTGACCGAAAAATTTGTCGTATTAAGGGTGCAAATCGTCTAGAATTTAGCTTACACCATGAATTCTCACGTTTATATTAACTATTCACAATTTCAATTAATAGAATATGTCTAGCTCTAAATTCATTCATGTATTGTCAGTAATGATGTGATCATCTTTGCAAAAACTAACTGAATTGATAGTTTATATATATCAATGAATAATTTTGTGAATTATTTGCTCTTTATTCTTAAAATGTGCAAGGATTTTGTTCATGGTTCTAAATGTACTCCAGTTGTAGTCTGCGATGTATGCTCCTGGTCCCAATGTTTGTAGTAACAGTGAGTTCTCCTATCCAATGTATGCATTTTTGGTAATAAACAATATTTTGCATGTTTCATATTTGTACACATTTTCTTTATATAAGATGTAGGCAGATTGTTAAATATGATGTTCTCATTTGCAGGATTTAACCACGTGTCAAGGTGTAAGGTTTCTATTTGTAGTAGAATTCAACCCCAAGATAGAGATTAGCTTCTTTCCAGCTAGTTCTCTTATTATAATAATAACTAGCACAACCACATTTTTAAAATGATTGATATATCAACTATGGCTAAATAATTAAGTGTAGGTTATATATGCTTAGTGTATATCAACCACTTTTAAAAATGTCGTTGTGTGAGATGGAATTGGAAGGATAGTGCTATGGCGCTTGACGGGGGGTTTGGTTAGGGTTTCTGTCATTTACCCTTTCTATACAGCAGCACTGTACCTTCTGCAGTGCTAGGATTACGTCACTGTATCCAGTGTCGACCTAGTACCAACCTAGCCTAAACAAAAAAGTGAGAACTCTCTTTTTTTTACTTGTCTGTTTCGTTATTTCATATCGTAGCTAATTTTTCGTTGTTCCAGACTCGTTGCGGTGCTTCCGGGGCAGCTGTTGGTTGCATTGATGGTTCTAGGACTGATGTCTCCCCTATGGATATGTCAAAATATCCTTCTTCCTTACGGTCACATGCTAGGGTTTGGAAAAATCCTAGATCAAATGTGGTATTCACTAGTCCGGCTGGCCGTAAGTCGATTAACCCTGTTGTGAGCCCTAATGCCCCTATTGCGGATCTGAGAGTTGGGGAACTCCCCTTTTGTTTGTCTGGTCCGGTATCACTCAAGCCTGGGAAGTTTTTGGGGGGAAAGGTACTTTCGCAAGGGCCGAGAATAATACTTTTTGGGGACAAAGCCTCCAAACGTCGCAGGATTAAACTTGAAAAGGTTAAGAAGAATAAGGCCCTCTGTGTGCTCAGCAAGGACATTACTTTTGATATGGTCGAGTCCTTAGCTTCTTAGGCCTTAATTGGCAGGATGGAATATGTCAAACTAAATAGTTCAGAGCTGATGGCTTGGATTCCGGAGACCTGGAAACCCATTATCAATTACGTGCCACGGGTTATTTCTCTAGTAAATGGTTGGTTTATATTTCATTTTCTTTCAGAAGAGAGCTTACAAGTGATTCTGTCTCGGTATTGGATCCTCAGCTTTGGTTCTTTAGTCCTCAGTAGATGGCACTCTTCTTTTGATCTGAGGCAACAAAAATTAGTAAAACGACATCTTTGGGTTCTCTTGCCGGGATACTGTTGACACAGCAATTGTCGACAGGGGTTCACTTCGCACTATCGTCAACAAACCATCAACCAAACTCCCTTACGCACCGGCCCATAAAGGCTTTACCCTTTCCAGCAACACTCACAGAGCGAGTGAAGTCTCACCCGAGATGCACAAGGGTGTTGCAGGAACCAAGTTTCCGCAGTGGAGTTGAGGACATGCAATAACCAGACATTGCACTAACAGAAACTAGAGATTATGTCATTCGCACTATGCTAGCATTTCATCATTCACATGTTAATCAATCGCAGAATCAACACATAGTACATATTAACCATACCCTAGAGTGAAGAGATATTTATTCAATTAATTGATTGGACAAATTGATTTCCAAGAGAGACCGAGTGGGGTGGTACAAGAGAAAGAAGAGGTGCTACGAACGACGAGGTGATGTGATTGATTGATTAGATTAGCACCTCGTCGTTCGTAGGTGATATTAATTATCCTGACTACGGACGGCATGGTAAGGCACACGATAAGACAAACGGATGGCACGGCTTGGTTGGTCATCTCTTGATTCATATAATGGATCGTGTCTCTCTTGCTTTATTGGATGAGGGTCAATGGCTTATATAAGGTGGAGTTCAGACTGGTTTGCTATAAGATAAACCTACTGTTTATTGTGCTAAACAGATTGATGAGTTGCCTATTCCTCACATGCCAGAATTTGAGCATGCTTTTACATATGACATTGTTGCTGATATGCCAGGTTGTTCTACTCATGTAAGTAAATCTGACCCTTAGCCTACTTCCTCTAATCAGACAACACAAAATCTGTGCCCTATCATCATACTCACCATAAAAGTTGAAGGAATAACAATCATGCTTTCAAATCTTTGCAGAAGAGACGTGAAAGACAAAATTGTGGACCAGTGCCAACTATAAAGATAGATTGTGGTTGGATTGTTGGATGGTTGTGGAATCATTTGACCAGATGTTTGAGGACTTTGTATCGTTGTGTATCATCGTCTATACAGTCGTGCATCATTCCTCTAACTTACTTATTATTTCCTTGGAAGTGGTCGACTGAGGATCGACCTAACATGACAGTCGATTGGAGTTTCGACTGAGTATCTGTCAACTGGAATATTAAAAGATCTAAAAGGTACCTTGGACTTCGACTTGTGGTACTCAAGAGGTAGATATTCACATCAATATGATCTAATTACCCATCAGCATAAACAACAATTACCAAACCCACGGAGCATTAAACATCTCACAAACATTTGCATTCATCATCTAACAGAAAAAAAGACAAAGATAGAGCCATAATCGAACATCTTCATGCATTCATTAAAACCCGCGGAATGACCTTCGCAGAAACAGTCAATACATCATATCGCGGATACAAAACAGATCAACTACTGGATCAAAACTCAAAAGGTTGATAGCTCTATTCATCACCGGATCTGGATTCCCTTAGGCTTACAATCATACTCCTATTTATACAAAACTAAGTGGTTACAAAATGGTCCACATGACCCTTATCTAAAAAACTAACTACTTCTGCGCTTCTGCATTCTTCGCGAATGACCCTTTCTTCCGCGGATTATCCCTTTCGCAGCTGTCGGCTTCCACACTTCCGGCAGACTAATCCCCCATGCCAACAGATACCCACTGCAGTGTTGGAATTTTTGGGCTTTTATGGAGGTGGCGAATTTGATTGGTTGCTTCATCATGATTGGAGAAGCGACATTGGTCTCATTGGATAGACAAATGCCCAGGATCTTGGTGGTCATGGACATGGCAGAGGGATTTCCTGATGAAGTGGAAATTCGGTCAGATGGTGGATGTTTTCAATAGCGTTTGGATTACTAGAAAGTTATGTTTCGATGTTTTCATTGCCATAATACGGGTCACCTCCAACAAAACTGTAAGGGTTCTAAGGTGACTAATGGCGTTGAGCTCTTGGACTCGGATACCTCGCATTATTCTCAGGAGGAGGAAGAGCCGCTGATTAAATTCAATGTTCCAATTGACTTGGATTTTGCTTCCTCCTTTCTCGGTAAGTTTCGGGACTCCATTCTGCTTCTCCTGAATTTTCTTAGTGTTGATGACATTCTTAGTGCGTTAAGAATTCCTTGTACTCTGGGTGAGATATCAATTACCCCTGTTAGTTTCCCTAGGCCTTTGAACCCTGGCCATGGAACAGATTAGGGAAAACAATCTCCCGCCAATGGTGTATGTCTGGTAGGTGACCATAGTACACTTTCATTATTAGGGTATGTGGTGGCTCCTCGCGAGGCTAGGTTTTTGCCACTTTTGGGTGAGCGTGGAAAGGATCCGAATCATGTCGGCTCTGAAGATCCTCGACTACATTTTGAAATTTCGACCTCTCTTATTGCTAATGATTCTGGTCGGATTATCCATGACTCTCCTAAGTCCTTTCACGAATCATTGCTTTCAAACTATGGTCAGCATGTCCCTACGTTCTCTGGTTTAGTTGATGACAGACCTAGCATCACCTTGATTGCCTCCATTAGACACTTGAATGTCACTACCAGAAAGAAACCTAGGAAAAAGATTTTGTCTCCTTGTAAAGTTGATCGGGAGGGTAAAAAATTCTTAAGCCCTTCGGTACCTTCCCTTTACTCGATTGCTTCAGCCTTGGATGATTCTCCTTCTACAAACTCTATTGGGGTCCTTAAAGCATACGAGCCCCGAGTAGTGGGTTGTTAATGCTTTTTTTATCCCTTAATATTCAAGGGATTTGCAGTTACCCCAAAAGAACTGCTTTTAAACAATTGTTCGATTCTACTTGTTTGGTGTTTATTCTCCTCCAGGAAACTATGACTACCTCGTATAAGGCTTGTGATTTCTTTTTGATTGAGGCCGTCATGGATGTGTTGTAGTATTGATGCTTGTGGTAACTCTGGGGACCTGATGATTGCCTAGAACCTTTTGTTTGCATATTTTCGACCTTATGCCTCGATTGCAGGTTTGATGGTGGAGGGAAAATTGAAAGGACTTGACATATGACTCAGGATAGTTAATATCTATGGGCCCTATCATAGACAGGCGAAATTTTGGGATTATGTAGTTTCTTTTGGTATTCTTATGGACCCGTATCTCATTGTGGTTGGAAATCTAAATTTGACCCTCTCCACGGTTGAGGTGTGGGGATCCAACTCTGTTATCGATCCTATGGCTGATTATTTCCGTGAGATTTTTTACACTGCTGGATTGATGGATGTTTGTCCCAATGTACTTGTCCCTACCTGGTCAAATGGGAGGACCGATAATGTTGGGGTGGAAAAAAGTCTTGACCGTTATCTTTTAGCCGAAACACTAGGCCTGCATATTGGTCGTTATATATCATGGACCTCGGCTTATGGAATCTCGGATCATAAGACCATTATTCTACAACTGGACCTAGATTTTTCTCCTACTAGATATCCTTTTAAATTTAACAAGACTTGGCTGAATGAGAATGATTTTTGTGAGATGGTGCAACAGAAATGGACCTCGTACTATACTGAGCCTAATCTATCTCTTGCGTATAAATTGGTTAAGAAGATTCACATGATTAGACTAGATGTATCAAAGTGGGATAGCGATAAAAGAAGGAATAACACTATCCAACTATCGAGGATCAAAGCAGAAATTGCCAGTTTGTTGGACATTGTGGATGAGCACTATTTCTCATCACAGAGGAAGGTGAAACTTTTTCTTTTAGAAGCCCAACGGGATAAGATTCTCAAACAGGAGGAGAGCACTTGGTGACTAAAAAGTCGAGCCTTGTGGATTAACGAGGGTGATAACAACACCAAGTTTTTTCAGAGGATTGCTAACAAAATGAGAACCCATAACTCAATCTAGGAGTTAAAGGACCTGAATGGTAATATTGTTGATAACGCTCAGTCACTTAAGGATGTTGCGGTTTCATTTCTCAGCGGAATTTATGATGAGAAGTCCAGACCCAATCTGGTTAGCCAACTAAAAATTATCAAAAATATTCCAAGGCTTTTCAGTCCCGAGGATGGTATGGAGGTTGGTAAAGAAGTCTCACTTGAGGAGATCAGAGATACCTTACATGATTTTGACAAAGATAAGAGTTTGGGCCTTGATGGGTGGACTATTGAGTTCTTCATCCATTTTTTTTATTTGGTTGGAGTTGAACTTAGGGAGGCGGTGGAAGATATCTGGATCAAAAGAAGATTGCCAAAGGACTTGAATGCAACTTTTGTTTCACTGATCCCTAAGAAGGATAAGCCCGAATCTTTCAATGACTACCGTCCCATTTCTCTCTGCAACCTGGTCTATAAGGTTGTGACTAAAATTTTATCTAATAGAATAAAGCCTATGTTGGAGAGAGTCATCTCTAATGAACAGTTTGGCTTCCTCTCAAATCAGCAGATTTTCGATGCAGTGGAGGTTGCATAGGAAACTCTGCATTCTATCAAAGTCAAGAATATCCAGGCTTTCATCTTAAAGATGGATCTTATCAAAGCTTACAACAGAGTTGACTGGTCCTATCTGAGGTTCATCCTGAATCAGACTGGTTTACATGTTGATGTTACTGATTGGATCATGAGTTGTGTTAACTTTGCTTCTTTTGTTGTTTTAGTTAATGGCTCACCCATTGATTGTTTCTCGCGGTGCAGAGGTCTATGCCAGGGTTGTCCTTTATCTCCCTTGCTTTTTTTGTTGTCTATAGAAGGTTTGAGCAGGTGTATTATCAAAGCTAAATCCGAAGGTAAAATCAGAGGTATAAAGATTTCCACTTCCCTTTACATCACTCACTTATTATTTGTAGATGATGTGATTATTTTTGGATGTGGAACAAATGATGAATGGGAAGTTTATAAGGACATTCTTGATTGTTTTTGTGAAGCCTCAGGCATGAAGATAAGCTTTGTTAAATCCACTTTTATGATCAATTGTGCAGACGATAGGATCTGTAGTCATATCGAAGCCCTTTTTCCTTTTAAGATGGAAGATATTGATGGCGGATTCAAATACCTTGGTTTTTTTCTTAAACCAAATCGTTATAGAATTCAGGACTGGCAGTGGTTAATTAAAAAATTCAAAAGAAGAATCTGTTGTTTTACCTACAGGTGTCTGTTGTTAGGTGGAAGACTTATTCTTGCTAAATCAGTTTTGGAGAATGTGCTTGTTTACTGGATGTTCTTGGGAATGGTCTCGGTTTCGATTATCAAGGCAATCAGAAAAAAGAGTTTTCCAGTTTGTTTGGGCTGGGAATTTGGATCAGTCAAAATTTCATCTAAGCTCATGGGATAGCATGTCTCTTCCTAAACGAGCTGGAGGTTGGGGTCTGAAGCATTTGGGGTTGTTCAGACTAGCTCTTTGTGCAGAGAGTTTATGGAGAGACATTTTTGGTTCAAATCTTTGAAGCACTATTATAAATCAGAAGTACATAAAATATTTCTTCTTAGCTAACTGGTTTAGGAAGCCGGTTGTGGCTCCTTCTAACTCCTCCTCGATGTTGAAAAACCTGCTTAAGTCTCTTCCTATTATCAAACATTGGATTAGCTGGAAGGTCGGCCAGGGTATTAAGGTTATGATAGGGATTGATCCAATTGTTGTTTTCTCAGGAAATTTCATATTATCTCAATCTTTAATGGTTGAACTAAAAAGGGCCAACATTGAAGTGCTTTGGCATGTAAAAGGAAATGTTGCTTCTGATTTTTCTCCAAACTATTGGCTTTCGACATCAGATTTGGGACTCTCTCATGTTACTGATGAATGAAATGATTATATACAGAACTTGAATGTTGCTGGTATCTTTTTAATAGATCAATCGGATTCTCTTGTATGGGACTGGAAAAAGGCCAATGGAAAGCTCACGGTAAAATGGGATTATGAAGCACTAATTGAAGAGGTGGTTTCTATTGAGCCATATTGGTGGGCTAGGAAGATTTGGAAGTGGCATTTACCATTGAGAGTGAAATGTTTTATTTGGCTTGTTTTGGAAAACAAAATTCTCCTTGGGAGAATATGTTGAAAAGTGGTTTCATTGTACCTGGGATTTGCTTATTATGTTGCAAGGAGAATGAATCAGTAGCCCATTTATTCTTCAATTGTGCTTTCTTCAGGATGGTGTGGGCTGGCGTATGTGATTTCCTTCACCTTCAGACAGATCTTTGGCCGGTTAGACTTCTATAGGAGCCACATGATGATGTTCGTGGGTGGGTGTAAGCATATCCTGGAACTATTGAACTCCCTATGTTTGTTATTTGGGAGGTATGGAAGACCCGTAATAAGCTCATCTTTTAGGGTACTAAACTTTCTGTCCATTATGTGCGATCGAATATTTTGTGTTCTTTTTTTGAGTATGGTAAAAAGGAAAAATGTTTCAGACCGCGCACTCTTGTTAAACCATTGGTGGAGGACGGCTTTGCTTCAGGTTTTTTTACGGTGCTTCAAAAAATGGTACCTGCGGTGTTGGCATGGTACTACGGATAAAAAATGATCATTGTTTACATCTGTGGATGGGAGTATGGCATGGAACTAACACCAGAGCATATTTGATTGCACTTTGGGGTCTCCTATGGGTCTCTCGCAGGAAAGGCCTCTTCAATTTGAAAGTGTGGGGGATTCTCGTATTGTTCTCGACTGGGTAAATGGCTCCTCCTCCCTTCAGGTGCTCAACTTGGAATATTGGATGAAGAATATCGAGGGTTTAAAGGAATATTTCCCTTGTATCTCCTTCGCTCACATTTACAGGGAGTTTAATGGTTTGGCCGATCCTTTGTCCAAGAGAGTTGTTGGTGCTATGGATGGGAAACTGTTTTTCGAAGAATATGTTGGGGATCTCCTGGTAGACGCAGGGTCACTTTCTATTTTCTAGTTTTCTAAGGAGCTGCTTTTGCATCTCTTTGTTATGCAGTTTCCCTTTTGTTTTGTATTGCTACATGAGGGATTAGCTTTTGTGTAAAACTTTTGTTTGATAGGCTTAGAATGACCTTGTATAGACGTTCAGTTATGATGTAGACTTTTGGATGAAAGTTGTTTGAGGAGATCTTTGTTGATCTTTTGTAGCCGAGAAGCTTTGGTTGTCATGAATTTGTAGTAACTTTGATTATGTCTTTGGAATAACAAGTTAAATTGTGAATTATTATTATTATTATTATATAACAGTTTAATGAAATATTTATTCTCTACTATATAATAAAAAAGGAGTTATGGATGGAGCTGTCTCTAGGGTTTCATGATTTTTCTGCAGGAATCTCTGATTATGACAGTTGATCTGATGATTTGGGGACCTTCGGCGACTTGGAGTCCGCTGATTCGATGAATCAGCTTAGTACCAGCCAAGGAAAAAAAGTGGGAAGTGTTTGTTTTTAGCCGGAGGTTTCATTTCTTCATTTCTGCTAGAGTTTTCGGGTTTCCTGCAGAAAGGGTTGTTTTCTACTTTTTTGGTGCCAGATTACAAGTTGGGATTCATTCCTTTTTTGGATATAGTAATAGCAGTGACTAATTTGGAGGTTTCTTCTCCATTGGTGGAGGAGCCGCTTTATTTGTCCTGTGCGACAGGTGTCCTGGACTATCTGTCTGTTGACCGACAGCTGCAGGTTGATTGTTGCGGGGGGCCTAATGTCTTTGTTGGGGGATGCAACACATCTCACAAACCCTCCTCTGTCGGCTGAACACTCTAGTCCGGGTGTGCGGCCTGGCGATGACAATGGCATTGAATCACATGGGGGCCGCCTTCGGGGTGTGAAGGCTAAACATCGGCGATTGTTGAAGACTTTTAAAGCCCGCAATGAGATTTGCAGGTTCGACATCGACGTTGATCATAACCTTGACAGGATTTGGATTTTGGCTGAGCGTGCGTTGGTTGGCCGTTTTGAGTACGCTTCAGGTAACAAGATGGAAATCACGGAATGGGTTAATAGGGTTTGGGTTCCCCTCACTGGTTTGGCTCCCCGCATTAATTTGCTCCCAAATCGATGGATGCTGTTCACTTTTACGGAGGCGTCCCACCTTGACTTAATTCTGTCAAATTTCTGGGAATTTAAGAGGGGATCCTTGTTTATTAAGCGTTGGCACTTAAATTTTGATCCTGTCAAAGAATTTCAGACACTGTGCCATTTGTGGATGATCATACCTGGACTTCCTATAGAAATTTGGACTGAAGATGTGATAAAAGGAATTGCAAATTCAGTGGGAAGGTTTATCCGTTTTGACAAACAAAACCTGTTTGGGATGGACCGGCGTTTTGCAAAGGTGATGGTAGAAATAGACCTGAAAGGTGGCCTGCCAGCAGAAATTTTAATTACTTGGGGATCTAGGGTTTGGCATCAAGTTCTGGATTTCTATAAGATTCCTTTTAGATGTTTCCTTTGCCGAAAGACTGGTCATGTAAAAGCGTCGTGCCCCTCTGCTCGTGATTGCTCACAGAGCTCATCTGAATTCTCATCGCCCGGAAAAGATCTGCAATTTCCTGCATTTCAAGAAGCTGGTAAGTATTTTAAAGACCCTTCTTTAAAATTTCCAGATTTGTCAAATGAAGAATTGGCTTTCATTGAATCTTCTGAACATATATTATCAACCCGTATTTCAAAAGGGGAAGTCCACTTACGGCATGATATTGTGACTGGGTTACCTGTTTCCAAAAAGGCTTTATGTTCTTCTGATTCAATTGTGAGTCGTAAGTTATTTGAAGACATGGAACCTGTTGCATTGAAAATGGGGCTCACAGTAACGTCTCCTGTTGTGGACTCATTGTCAAACCCTAACCCTGATTCTGCTTTGTTAGATATTCGCCCAGAAAGACAACACATTGTGGATTCTTCGTCGAACCCTAACCATGATAGTGCTATTTTAGAATTTCAGCCAGGGAAACATCTCATAGGTTCCATTGGAGCAATACCTGTTGCATCTGGGGTCTCACATTGTGAATCTCATCAAAATGAGGGGCTTATTCCGAGGGGTGATAAGGGTGCAAAATCATCTGAAATTTTTTCCAATCCATCTGATTTGAATATTTTATCCAACAGTGGATATCTCATGTCGACTTATGGGGAGGAATTCCCTCCTCTTCCGGTTTACACTAAGAATCCTAGCAGAGAGTCTGATGCAAACCCCTTACTTTCCCTTAACCAACAAAATGTTACCATAAGAAGAGGCAAGAAGAAAAAATCTGCCTCGAACATTCCTGACTCTTACACACCTATATATAGGAGGTTGGAGGAAGCTGAAAAGTTTGATAAGTCTGAACCCCTGGGGCTTAGAGCAGTGACCCCCACTAGGAATGTTTCTTGATGTCTTTGCTGTCATTAAATGTTAGGGGATTGGGCAAGGTGACTCGGGCCCAGGCCTTGTCCAGTCTGATTAAAGATACTGGCCCTGCAATCATTTTCTTACAGGAGACTATGTGTGAGGATAATATAGCCATACACAAGCTTTGTAATATTCTTCCGGATTGGGAGGTTTCTGCTATCAGCTCTAGTGGACACTCCGGGGGTCTTGCTGTAGCTTGGAATCCAGATTTTTTTGATCTAAATGCCTATTTTACCCCTTGGGGCATCTATTTAAAAGGTTCTATATGTAGTTGTCAGAAATCTATCTCCTTGCTCAATTGTTATGCCCCATACAGAGATAGGCAAACCTTCTGGATAGCTTTGAGAGATTCGGGGCTTATGGATTCACCTGATTTAATCTTGGCAGGTGATTTAAATTTCACTTACCAAGCATCAGAAATTTGGGGCATCTCAGCCAGGATGGATGATTTGGGGGATTTTTTCTTAAATTTGCTCTTGGAGAAAAATCTTGTTGATGTTATGCCACATAAGCTATCCCCCACGTGGTCAAATGGTAGATTTGGTGGAGAAGGTGTCCACAAGCGACTTGACAGATTCCTAGTTAAGCCGACCCTGCTGGCATATTTTCCGAAGCACAGGTCTTGGGTTCACTCAGTCAAGTTCTCGGACCACTGGCCCATTATTCTGCAGTTGGAACAATTTGAGCATTTTAATTTATCACCCTTCAAATTCAATGCTACGTGGCTCGATGATGATTCATTCTGCCACATGGTTAGAAATTTCTGGGTTCGATGTGAGGTATATGAACCAAAACCAGTACTGAACTTTTGTTACAAGCTGAGAAAATTAAAAGAGGTTGCCATAAAATGGATCAGAGAAAAGAAGCAGGCAGATAAAGTTGAATTACTTCAGTTAGAATCTCAATTACAGGATGCCATTGCTGCAAACATTAACAATTCCCTTTCTGTGGAAGCTTTTGAAATTTTGAAGAAGCTGGAGTTGAAAAAAGAAGAATTAATCTTGCAGGAAGAAAAAGCTTGGAGATTAAAGAGCCGTGCAGTCTGGATTTCACTTGGTGATAAAAACACTAAGTTCTTCCATTCATTTGCATCTGCTAGGCGGAGGTCTAAGTATATTTGGGAAATTCTGGATGACAATGGGATACAGTGCTCAGGCATTGACAACATTAAATCTGAAGCTTATACATTTTTCGATGCTATATACTCTGATCCTGAGGAAGTCTGCCTAAATGCTCAGATTGAAGTGGCATCTCTATACCCTAGGTTTTTTGATGAGCAAGATTCAGACAACATAAAAAGAGAGGTCACAAAGGACGAAATAGAGCAGACTTTAAAACTTTTTGCAAAAGACAAAGCTCCTGGGCCGGATGGATGGCTAGTGGAGCTCTATATACATTTCTTTGAGTTGATGGGTGATGAATTACTGGAGCTGGTTAATTTTTCCATGACAAATGGTTACATCCCAGGAGGACTCAATTCCACATTTGTAACACTCATACCAAAGAAAGATAAGCCTGCATCTTTCGGTGACTTTCGTCCTATTGCTCTCTGCAATTTGTTATACAAGCTTATTTCAAAAATTATTGCAGACAGAATGAAGAAGGTCCTATCTGCTCACATCTCCGAGGAGCAATTTGGCTTTTTAGAGGGTAGACAGATTCACGATGCAATAGGCATCACTCAAGAATTGATTCACAGCATCAAGATACATAAAAAGAAAGCTTTTCTGCTTAAGATGGATTTAGTCAAAGCTTATGATAGGGCTAATTGGTCATTCATCAGATTGATCCTCATCAGGATTGGATTGCCCTCTTTAATCATTAAGTGGATTATGGCTTGCATTAGATCCATGAATATATCTGTTTTGGTGAATGGTAGTCCAACTGAATTTTTCAGTTGTTCCAGGGGTTTAAGACAAGGTTGCCCCCTATCCCCTCTCCTGTTCATTTTGATAATGGATGGTTTCAGCAGATTGGTGAACAAGGCATTGTTGGGTGGACAAATCAAGGGTATCAAATTCACAAAAGAGTGTGTTTTTACACATTTGATGTTTGCAGATGATGTTCTTGTTGGGGGTATTGACTCCGTGGAAGAATGGATGATGTACAAAAACATCATTTCTACATTCAGCAAAGCCACAGGCATGCTTGTCAGCGCGGCCAAATCCAGTTTTTTTCATCACTCTCTTTTAGAAGATCAGATAAGAGACATTCGATCTGTCATGCCATATAATTGTTCTACTTTTGAGCAGGGATTTAAATATCTGGGTTATGTTCTTAAGCCAAACAATTATCTAATCCGGGATTGGCATTGGCTATTGAAAAAAATAGAGGATAGAATTGCACAATGGTCCTATAGGCTTTTATCAATCGGTGGAAAGCTTATTCTGGTGCAGTCGGTGCTTTCCAGCATCCCTGTGTACTGGTTCTCTATGTTGGAAGTTCCAATTTCCATCATCAAAACCATTAAGAGATATTTTTTCAACTTCCTGTGGAATGGGACTGCATTCAGTGGTAAGATTCCTATGGTAGCAGCTGATACTCTTGCAAGACCATACAAATTTGGCGGCTGGGGAATAAAAGATTTGGAGGTGTTTAATATAGCACTCAGGTTAAAAAGTTTTTGGCGTGGCATTCATGGCAACTCCCTCTGGTCTAAAATTCTTCATATAAAATACATTAAGACAGATGTCAATACCTGGTTCCGGAATCCAAAATTGACAAGCTGGGATTTCTCACCTATTTGGAGGGGGTTCATGAAAGTTTTTCATTGGATTAAAAGTGACCTTTTTTGGCAGGTTGGTTCCGGATCTCAGATCAGGGTTGGGGTTGATCCTATTATTGGGCTTGATCAAGAGCATGTCCTTCCTCCTATTATTCCACAATATTTACAAATCATAGGATTGTCCACATTAAACATGATACAACAACAGAACAATGGCAATGCTGGAAGCTCGAAGTGGTTATCGGCACAGGAGATTGGACTATCTGGGTATCTTGCTCGAATTTGGGATAATTATACAAATTCATTGAACTCTGCAGGTGTCCGCTTATACAACTCTGATGACAAGCTGATTTGGAGTGGTAACACAGAATCTGGCACTGTCACGACAAAAGCAGCATACAATAGAATTCTTCAGCATAAGTTTATATTCCCGCCGGACTGGTGGTATTTGAAGATTTGGCAGTGGCACATTCCAGTTAAATTAAAATGTTTTTCCTGGTTAATTTTACAAGATAAGTTAAAGACTTGGGATAATCTCTGCAAGCGAGGTTGGACAGGCCCGAGCTATTGTGTTCTCTGCAAAGATGATGCTGAATCTCGATTGCACCTTTTTGTTCAGTGTTCTTTCTCTCGCAAAGTCTAGGAAGTGATTTCTATAAATTTAAAAATTACTTAATGCTGGGCAATTGGGGATTTCAATATGTGTTTTTTACAGTGGTACAGACATTGCAAAAAGCACTTTTTTCTGGCTGTATGCATTCCCTGGGCAATTTGGCATGTCAGAAATTGTGCCATCTTTCGAAACACTCCACCTGATCACATCCATTGTTGCTTGACTGCACTTAAAATGTATAACTCTTGCAAGGTGGATGAGGTGATGTTGAAAACTGACATAGTTAGTATTTTTAATCTCAATGTGGACCGACCTGTACTGTTCTTTGATGGTGCTTCACAAGCAGGTATCTGTGCTATAGGAGGTGTTATTTATCTGAATGATTCGCATTTTTATACCATCAAGCTCAACTGTGGAAAGGGATCAAATATGAAGGCGGAATTAATTGCACTTTGGTGTGTTCTAAAGGTTGCCAACATCTTTGGATTGAGCAACATAAAGGTATATGGTGACTCTCGAGTCACCATCAAATGGGCTGAGGGTAAATTCAAGCTCAATGTTTTAAATCTGAGGCACTGGGCCACCAGGACGCTATTTGAAATCCATAAACAGCAGAACATCATATTTGAGCATATTTATCGTGAACATAACTGTATGGCGGACAAGCTATCCAAGCAAGCTCTTGATGGATGTGAAGGACACTTGATCTGGGAGGATTGGTGTGAGGGCAGTATCCTGGATTGTGGATCTATTTATTTCTATGACTGATCTGTTGATGGAATATCTGTCTCTCTATGTTTTTGATGTTTCTGATGGGTCTACATTTTGGTTTATGGTTTGGATGTAATAAGCTCTGTGCTTGGTTAAGACTCTTGAGTATGTTCTTTTTTGATATATCCTGTAGGGGATAGACTCATTCCATGTATGTCAGAACTTTGAAGATATCATCTTTAGTTTTTTCTGAAGGATCCATCTGAATGGATCAGGAACACATTCTGTACTATTTGATTCAAATATGAATATCAATAGTAGTCTTTTTTTCTCTGGAAAAAAAAAATAAGAAAAATATATATATATATATATATTATACAATTCCGTACACATATCTTATCTCTGCATAATTCAAACTTATGAGCCATCAGAAAATAGACACGTGTTATTCTTATGGAAACAAATATTACTGTTTATTTTTGGAGAGTCTCCGCAACTTTGCTATAAAATGTTTGTAGAGACACTGGATTGAGCAGACACGGAAGAATACAAGTTCTTGTTCACACAGGTTGGGAAAACGTCATCAATTTTGAAATGGCCGTGTTCCCATATCAGCAAGGAAGGCTATACATAATGCTGTTGTTTATTACACAGTTGGTTGCATGGCTGGGATGGCTATCTCATATTGCTTTTGCTCAGCTAGAGATCAGTGAAAAGGTAACAAGTTCTGCTACTTTTCCGGATTTAGTAATCACCTGCATAGCCAATCTGTCTGTTTTCATTACATGTTTTTTGGGAAGAAGGCTTGATCTAGACATTAGTGCCAGAGATGTTGTGGCCACAGGTCCCAAGCTGGAGGACATAAATGGGTTTGGAGTGAGCACATGTAGAGGCCAATATCACAATGCTTCTGTTGTGATGCTGTCAAACCACACGCCCAATTCTTCCATGAGGCATTTCATGAAGTATCTCTCCAGTGCCCATGATTTGTACTCTATCATACTGAAATGCAATCGTTTAGAATCTGCAGAAGTCAATGTAGAGGCCTGTGAATGCAGCGAAAGCGGAGTGACAACTTCAAGCGGTGAACCCAAAGTCAGATGCAATTGCATTGTGTTCTGGACTGTGGAAGATATCACAATCATTCTTGCACATCGGATGCCTGGAACTCTAAAGCGTCTGTCTAATTCCTTGTGCCTACTCCCATCTCTGAAATGCCTAAGAAATGGGTGCCATGGCTGCAACCAGGGCATGTTGCATGTGGAGGGCCAACGATTGACCGAGGGAGATTCCATGGTGGAACCCCCTGTTGCAGTCTCTGAAACACTTGATATTTATCTGGACTTCTTCAGCAGAAGTCCCCTGCTGCCTGATTGCATCTGCATTCCAGCGCATCCAGCAGAGAATGATGAGTGGACAAAGCTCCTGACCAGATCTTTAAGATCTTCAAGGTATGAAAATCAAGAAATCAGACTGGCTCATCAAGACATAGTCACAGCTTCGGATGCCCTGCAAAATTACATGGATCAGAAAGGAGAATGCTTAGCAATAGAAAGATACAAAAGTATCACCGCAATATTTCCAAGGTTTGCAGAAGTAGTAATCAACGTTACACTAACCGGCTGTCTAAGAGTAGATGGCTTCTCCAGCGCTCTGGTAGCGAGACGAGCAATAAGAAATTATCTTCTTGATAATAGAAGAAATAGGTTTTCTGCCAATATGTTTCTAGTCAAAGCTCTGGTAAAGTCTAATGCAGATTACACACATGTTTGCCAAGTGATGACATTTACATCACCATTACTAAGCTTGAGCACCTTATCGTTTATAGTGGGTAGTGTCAACTTGATTTGCTCTATTGCTTGGGCTGTGCTTGTTGCGTTTGAAGGGGGCTTTCCCCAATGGTATGATATTCGTTCTGTGCCACTCTCTAAACAGAGAATTTTCGTGTTAATGGCAGCCGTTGAGACTGCTTTGGCCATGGACTGCATAGATTTGTTTTTCCTTTCAAAGAGATTTAGTGGAAGTAGAAGAAATAGCAACAAAATGAGGCATATGCTTTGGGCAGTTATAGTTTTGGAGATAATGTACACTGTATCAGGCATTGCAGTAGCAGGAACTATAGGTGTCAAGGGGTTTGGAAGATGGGTATATGGTGCTCTGCAAGGCCTGGTTTGGGTGAAGTGGGGGATTGGCACTTCTCTTGTCGATGAATTTTTGGAAGAATTTGATACCAGACGACAACGTCCAAGCTATAAAATCCTACCATATCACAATGGCAGGGGGGGCGGCTATAGATTTGAGAGTGGAATTTTGGTGTACTCCTCTTCGTTTTTCCTCAATGCTATCTTGGCCGGAGTTAGGGCAGACTGGACGTACTCACCGTCGTGAGATTTTTGTCAAGTCGATGAAATTTAAACAGGTAACTGCATCCTTACCACGCAAGCTATGAGAATTAGTGTATTCTGCAGATTAAATGACTTTGTAAGCGAGAATTAATTTAATGGCGTAGGAACGAATGGTTGGATGCTAAAAGCGGAAACCTGCAAGGCATTTGACCCAGCTGCGAGTTCCATGGAGGTTTTGATTGTAATTCATTTGGTCCGGGTACGAGTTCCCTCGGGGTTTTGATTATTGCTGTAGGAATTATAATTAATTTTTGTTCCTGGGTACGAGTGCCCTCTGGGGTTTGATTATTGCTAATTTGATTGTAACTCATTTGGCCCGGGTACGAGTTCCCTCGGGGTTTGATTATTGTTGGTTTGATTGTAATTCATTTGGCCCGGGTACGAGTTCCCTCGGGGTTTTGATTATTGCTGTAGGAAATATAATTATTTTTTGTTCCTGGGTACGAGTGCCCTCTGGGGTTTGATTATTGCTGTAGGAATTATATTTGGTTCAGGTATTGTGTCATGGTGGTTGATTATTGCTGGAGTTACACTCAATTTGGTTATAAATATGCTTTATTTTTAATGATAGTAGTTTTCAGTTCAAACATTTTATGTATGTATTGAATTTCAGTGGTTTCCAGTTTAGTATTCTAAATTCACTCATGTATGCCTACTCACTGTTTTCCTGTAAATAAACATTTTCCATTTGAATTGTCACATGTTCCTTTGGCTTTTCTTTCCTTGCTATATGTTCTTTGGTTTTCTTAATAAAATAATTAATTAATTTTAATATTTAATAATAAATTGAATTTTTTATAAATAAATAAAAATTGCAATTTTAAAATTGCAACTGAATGTCAAAATAATCACCTGTGAAACCGATTGCAAGTTATTTTTAGTAAATTAAGTTTTCTAAATTTGAAAGATTATATATAATGAAACAAGGTTTTGAATTCTCATCATAGTGAAAGAGGCCATTGGACCTTTCTTAAAACTATGTGGGCTGAAAGGATATGCCATCTTTGTGAGACTCCGTATTGAGGATGAAAATCACTTCATCGTAGATTGCCTTGCATACACCAACATAAGATCTCAGTTTCAAATTTTTTGTTACAATACGAACTTGTCTAACCTTCTATTTCATCAAAATTATAGTAATTTAGAAACACTCCTCTCCAAGCTTGTTAAAGAGATTATGAATACATATACAACAAGAGCCACGAGGTGGTAATGTCCCAGCATCATTGCTAAGAGGTTGTTTTGAAATTTGGAGACTTGTGAAAATGTACAACATAAATAAAAAGTATATGTCCAACTAGGATCATGAGCTATATATGGTGTGTTATAGTATGTAATCAAACCAACTAAGCAAAATGACTCAAGAATTCACAATAATATACAAGATACAAAAGCCTCGAATGGGGTGAGAAGAGAAGCTCAAATTGCCTGTGCCATGCAGCTAGAGGAGCCAACTATCTCCACTACATGGACAGAGGATAGAGAGAATTACTTTAATGGTGGATCAAATGGAGGTAAAGGAGAGGATTTAGGGCATGCGGGCAATTATGCAGACGATCTGTTGACATGACGGACTTGAGCTTCAGACCATGGGTCATTCAATGAAATTCCTGAGGATCCCGATGACCTTTACTACCATGGAGAAAACATTGTATGAAGACACAAAAACCTCGAATGGGGTGAGAAGAGAAGCGCAAATTGCCTGTGCCATGCAGCTACAGGAGCCAACTATCTCCACTACATGGACAGAGGATAGAGAGAATTACTTTAATGGTGGATCAAATGGAGGTAGAGGAGAGGATTTAGGGCATGCGGGCAATTATGCAAACGATCTGTTGACATGACGGACTTAAGCTTCAGACCATGGGTCATTCAATGAAATTCCTGAGGATCCTGATGACCTTTACTACCATGGAGAAAACATTGTATGAAGGGGAAATTGCTCCAGATATGTTTTGTTTTCAGGATAGTTCGAAGGCCATTGTTCTTGGCATCTGTTGATCTTGGGTCGACGAACAAGAGGGAGATGATGGGATCTTTAAGAATTTAGTTCGCTAGCGGCCTTATGCCACTCAAAGTAATGTCACATAGGTAGAGTTGACCTAGTATAGTCCTCCATAGGTTGTGTTGTGGCTTAGTGATATTGTTTTCAGGGTCTTTGTGGAGGATGTGACCATTAGAGGGATAATGGTTCGAAAATGGGATCGTACTAGGAGGGGTGGTGGCATCAAGCAATATTGGCTAGAGAAGAGATACATTGATTGCACGCCTTGGTACATTCGCCAAGAAATCGATTATGGAGAAGCAGCGGTGCTTGAGAAGATTCATAGTAGTTCGACGAGAGCAATGATTGAAACACGGACACCTTATTGGGTTCTTAAAATCATGATTGGACACCTGTTAATGGAGAAGGAGCAGTTGCAAGCTAGTGTTCGACCATTGTTGGTTTCTCTTCGCAATGATATTTATGCGGTCAAAGCCAATCTCGACCTATTAGCAAACTTGGCTAGCATTCCAATGCAAATTCCAAATCAACCTCTAGTCTATACTGAGGACCAGTTTCAAGTCCCTATCTCTTAGAAAGTTTTATTTTATTTTAGTTCGATAGTATGTCTTTGGGCTTGTCTCTATGGTTTACATTTTGAATTTTGTTGTTAGGTAGTCTTGAACTTGATGAGCCATCTTGGTTTCCCCTCAAAGGGAAGGACCCCTTTATATGGTTTATTTGGACTCTCTTCTGAAGTTTTTAGACTCGATTTAACTTCTCCACGGGTTGCCTTAGTTTCCTCTATGGCAGGGAAGCCATGTATGATTTTGTTTTGTAACTTTTTGTACCATTTCTCCCTCTATTATTACAAAACTCCAACTTACAATATATATATACAAGTTACAAAAATAGAGAACTAAAATTCCTACCAAGTTGTTCATTTAATTTGATTAATCGAAAGCCAAAGTGATAAGAAATTTCAGATTCTAAATGTTTTTAATCAAATTTCTTATTAAATTAGGCTTTGACTTTAATATGAATGGAGATTCCATCTTCATTAAAAATAACACACATATATACTCCCTCTCTTAACATTATTGAGCATCCCTGCAATGCATACCTCCGATATCTACAATCTTCTCCAAATTGAAACCAAGGTCTCCGAATATAAAACCGCCAAAATTGGGATCCTCTAATCTATACAAATGCAATAAACAACCAAACTCACAAAGCCCTCACCACCCTTATCCTTTGTTTTCCTCATCCTCCCATGGAGCCCTAGTTCCTCTATCATAACACTAAAGTTCCAAGATCTCAACATGAGCGATCTTCTCCCTTTGTCAATTCTACATACTTGTAATTGGGAGTATTCTAGTTTAGTACTTGAGTACAACAAATCCCATACAAACTTTTACGCATCATCTAATTAGGGATTCTATTCTATGCTAAGCAAATATCACATAAACTTTTAAGGAAGTTAGAAAGGAGGAAGCAATGCATGCATTCATCTATCCAACAAGGTCTAAATAGATTCAACGAGAATACAACTAAAAAACAAGTCAACATGATATCATGTCTCCATATCCAATCGAATTATTATGAAATCGCAAGGACTAGAGGGTGTCTTTCATTGTAACTTTGATGATTTTAATTAAGAATCAGCTTTGATGAATGTCCTATACGTGCCATAGTCCTAGATGTGAAACAACCTAGGAAAACCAGCCTCTTCAGACCATGAATGTCCTATACGTGACATAGTCCTAGATGTGAAACAACCAAGGAAAAACAGCCTCTTCAGACCAAATCTTTAAAGGTATGACTAAGGGTTAGACCTTAATCGTCAACACTTCTTAGTCAGTTAAGATCCTCAAATACCAATACCAACCACCAAAAAATAATGACTATAAGTGCAACCTTATCACATTGGAAGGAGCGTCTATAACAATAATAATCTTGTTCATAAAATTTGGCACAACCTTGAAGTTGATTTTATTTTTCACATTTCACATGACTATTATCAAGCCCATAATAACATTACAAACGAGTTTATAAGTGCAACCTTATCACATTGGAAGGAACGTCTATAACAATAATAATATTGTTCATAAAATTTGGCAAATGAGTTTGTAAGGTGGAGAATATTCCAATTTGCAAAGGTAGACAATATTCCAAACTACAGACAACCATTTTCATATAACATGTAACAAATTTCTAAGATTATGTGAATCAAATTTACGCTAAATAAAAAATAAATGCATATGATGTTCTAATCCAATGTCCATCAACACTACTTTATTTTACAACTACAAAACTCACCATTCCAACAAATTGAGGTGAAAAGCTTTTATGTTCTGCATATGACAATACATTGAGAATTATTAATAATAACAAAGTCGTTATACAAAATTCTGCATTGTGGATAACATTGTATGATGAAGCATAGAGGCCTTCCATGTTTTCTAAATGAAGAGGGAATTATGTAATAATAATAATAGAGGTATCATTCAAAGTTGTTCATTATGGATAACTTTGTAGGATGAAACATAGATGCCTTCTCGGTTCTCTCGATGAAGCATAGAGGGGCTTAGCTAGAATATGTTCACTTTTCATACTTAAAAGTATTCAACAAATAGTCTATGGAAACACCACATATATACATAAAGAGAAACTATAAACACCAAATGAATATAAATATAAATACAAAACAATCCATTTTTAGGAGCATTACTTATTTTAAAGTATTCAACAAATAGCTTATAGAAACAACACATATATGTTAAAGTTATAATATCATGAGTTATTCTCCAAGTCAATCTTGTGTGTCAAGATTGAGCCTCGCGTGTCGAGGTAGTGCCTTATATGAGCTTGAGTTGGACTTAGGAAACTTGGAGAAGAATATTGAGTTGGACTCAAGAATGACTAAGCTTCATGTGTTGAGGCAAGTGCTATGTATGTCAAAGTGATGATGTTGTACAGTATTTCTAGTCAAGGCTAAGTTCTTGTGTGTCAAAACATATCCTCATGTGTTGAGGTGGTGCATCATGTGTTGACGTGATGCTTTGCATGTTGAAGCATGTATGGTGTGCAATGTACTACTAACCATGGTTGAGGTATTAAGTCTCCTCTAGAGACTGGCCCTCTCTAGAGTGAATTACTTTAGCATATGACCACTTGGAACGATAGTAGAACAATATGATCACATCATTGAGAAAATCTCCTTAGTATATTTGATATGATAATTAAGCTGGCACATATGGACCATGTATATGAGGCAATAGATAAAGATAAGATGTGATAAGATACGAGAGAATTCAAATTGCACATAAATAATTAGTTAAGAGAGAAATTCGAATTGTTAAACTTCAGTGAAGACTCCAGTAAATCAAAGGAGATCTCGAATTCATCACTACAGTGATGTTAACAAGAAAGAATTAGTTAAGAGAGTTAACTAAGTGATAGCAAATACGATCTAGTTAACTAAGTGTTATTGCATGATGACACTTATGTTAAACTAATAGATGACACTTATGTTAAACTAAAAGAAGACACTTAAGTTAGCCACCTAACTAAGTGGGAAAGATTTCAGTTAAGGGGCGAGTTTATCCTAAGAGTCAGTTCAGTGAGTTAATGCATTGCATGAGAAGTGGGGCACAATTCTTCATGCAAGATTGATGCATCTAGATGGAGGGAGAGTTCATCCTTAAGTCAAAAGATAAAAATAGAAGTCGATGCATGAGAAGAATATATAAATATGTTATACAGGATTGATGAATCCAATGTGAAGCGAATTCTCTTCTTCCTTTAAGGCAATGCGCTTCTTCTTTGTGCATGATATTATTCTAAGCCTCTCTTCTTTATCTTTCTCTTGCTTATGTAATTGCACCGGGGGTGCTTGATGTAAAAGACATTCTCTGCTATCTATCAATATACTAAGGAAGGTTTTGTTGGAGTTTTCTCCCTCAAGTCATAGAGGGTTTCCCTGAGGTAAATTCATGTGTCGAATGTGATTGCTTATGTGTATGATTGTTATTTGATTTCAAGTATTATTGCAACTCCAAATTAAAGATAAAAAAAGTAACAATATATACATAGAGAGAAACTATAAACACCAAATGAATATAAATATAAATACAAAATAATCCATTTTCAGGAGAATTATTGTCAAGGGACTTTAAAAAACTTTCTAGCAATCACCTATTAGAGATTTCTTTAAATAATGAAAGATGATAAAGCTCTAAGTCCTTTCAATTCCTTTTTGTTATATTGGTTCAAACATTCCTCTAATACCTTGCCATTCTAGATGTCTGAAATACAAGTGATATGTTCTAAGTCTTTCCAGGTCTGTTGAGAAAAAGAATATATTATTAGTAAGTGAATGTTCTTTAAGGACTCTTGGTTTCCAAAAGAAATGAAGTGGGTGATTTCCAATACTCGGTGATTTTTAAAAAAAAAATTGATACCAGGCAATTCTATTGTGTTCCTGTAGCATGTTGTTAAGGAGTGGAATTTTGTTGTGCCATACTCTCATGCATTTTCTCTCAATTTTTGTTGTGGAGTGGAATTTCAGTATACTTTTCTATATTTTCTCTCAATTTCTGCCATAGTTCTGTGGCATTCAATATGCACCCTGCAACAATGCATTTATTGTTGTTGTTGCAAAGTTATGAACCATTGGATCTGATTATTAGATCAGATCAAATGATTCATATCCTTGCAGCAGCAACATAAAATGCACTGTTGCAAGGTGCACAGTGAACACCTATTTCTGTAGCGTGTGGATTAGTGGAATTTTGATGTACTCTTTTGCATTTTACTCAATGTTATCTTTGTCAGTCATGTCTAAGCACTTAGCTGCAAAGCATTAATGCTCTACACTTCTTGATTGGAGTTAGGGCCCAGCATAATAATTTTTTTAAGTTTATGAAGTTTAAACATATAACCCTATATAACAATATTAAGTGTCTATTAACTAAAAGATTAAGTGAATTATGATAAAGCAATGCTATATTTTAATTTGGTTATGATCATGCATCTTTAATGGTAATCATTTTCACTTCATTACTTTTTAACAAATGAATGTCATTTTGATGTTTGTTTTGAATTTCATGTCAAATCACCTTAACAACTCAATTAAAAAAAAAACATTTTGTCATTTAAATTAATAGAAGGTTCTTTGTTTTTCTAGATCAAGTGCTCAAGAGTCAAGATGCAACCATGTGAATGCGTACCACCACATACTCCACTCGATGGGACATCTAGCATACCAAACGTCACCTCTCAGGCCTCGTACACTTATAGTGATAATGTGGGCACGAGGGGCACTTGGCCTTAGGCTAGCCTAACCTATGAAACATTCAATGCAACCCATGTACAATTTTTCGATGGCTCTTCGAAGGATGATGAGGTTCATAATGGTCCGGTTTGGTGAAATCTTTGGCATGAAGTATGGTAATTATGCCGACATGCATATCATTGTTTCACAAGTATCCCCATAAACTTTATGCATGTGGCTCGAATTCTTGGTGTTTCATCCATCTTATATTTTAGCCATCTTATATTTTAGGAAAGTCAACCTCATCAACATTCCTTTGCCTTCCCCTTGTGAAGAATTATTTGTTATATGGGTCTTTTTGAGCTATCAGGAGAGATTAGAGATAGACCAGTTCTCTTCTTTGATTTATGATCTTACCATCCTCATCACCAATCGTGGCTCCTCTGCTCAACATTCCCGTGCTCTTTGTCTCCTTTCCTCATTCAAACACTCTATCTCAACCCAAGCTCTAGATTTCCATTACCCTAACCCCCTAGTATTCTCAGTTTTATCCCTTCTTTTCCATACCTTTATGTAAACAGTTCAATGAGTTGATATGTGTATTACCCCTTTTTCTGGAACTATCGCTTCCCCAACTGGTTCCCTACTTCCATGATGGCTAGAGTGTATGTGGTAGAGTTTTGCAATAAGATACGACTCTAGCTCTCAACTTCGGGTTATAAAAAAGACAAGGGAGCTCCAAACCTCTTACTTTCCCCTTAGCCTCGCTTGTGTCTAGCATGAGATCAACCAAGCAAAGGAATGGGCGAAAGTTAAACGAGATTGTACCTAGGACACATAAATTGAGGAGAACATGGGGTTGTGGATCCTAGATCCCAGAACCATGCAATCGCATGACACAAAATACGACATAATAGTTGTGTTTTAATGGAAAATTAAAATTCTATTAGGAAAAGTGCTTCTGGATATAAAGGAGAAGCATAATGAACTCCTTCTTGAGATGGAGGAACTTCGAGAGTAGAATCTACAAATCTAGGAACATAATAGGAACCTTGAAGCCAAGTTCAACACTCTATACAAGGCCGCAATTGAGCTCCAATTTGAAAAAGAGGATCCCTAGACATCAAGCGAGATGAAAGCCCCAATGATTTATATATTTGATTATGATAATGCAAACTAGAGTAGTTTGTTCTTAGCTTCTCTTTCTTTAGAAATCATAGTTATGTTCAATTCATAGAAGACTACATACTTTGCTTTTTCAGTATTAAGCCGACCAATAAAACTTTTAATGACAATTTACTTTTGTAACTTGTGTATGTGGTCGGGTTTCCCTTATGGTCGGCCACTAATACTATAAAATTGTATTATTTTTTTATAATCATTAGAATCCTGCCACATCTTGCAAAAAAAAAAAAAGTTCTTTGTCTTTATTTTATGATTGTATTTTCCAAATATATTCAATATCTAAGTTTTTTAACTTTAAAGTAAATTTAAGAAATTTATTTAAATAGTTTTATAAATTAATTTGTTTTATACAAGTAAAAGTAGAAAAAAAAGTATAGTGATAGGATCTAAACCCCTTTTTGTTGGTGCCCAAGTTTTGAGTCAGTGGGAAGTAGATTGCGCACCAAGGAAGTCAGTTGGAAGCATATTATGAACCAAGGAATTTAGTTAGACTGCACGCCACCAATAGTTTTTCATGGATTGAATCTAAGCCTATATAAAACATATTTTGTAACAGGTTGGGTTATGTTGATTTAGTTAGTTATGGGTTCTGGTTTTTGGGCTGATATTCTATCTATTTGTGTTATTTATGGTATGATGCTTGTAGTTATGTACAAGGAAAGAACCATTAAGTTGTTGAGCTAGATCCAAAAGCAATGGATTGTACCTAGTTTTGAATGATAAAATAGTGCACCTATTATCTCAAACTTGTCTTAAGTATTTTCTTTATGGTTGAATGTGTGATGAATTGTAATACCCCCATTTTAACCCTTAAAATGTATTGGCTTTATATGTGAATATTGTGTATACGTGATGTATAAATTCCTAGCATGGAGCTCAAGGCCAAGGCCTCTCTAGTGAATGCTCGACTTTAAAAGGCAAGTAATTATATATTTTGGGAGCCATGTGCTAGTAAACCATGGGAATAGTAAAAGTATGCAAATATTTATAATGCAAATAAAATTCCAAGAGTTGGCTATGGAAGCAACTAAAAATGAGGGGCTTCATGTATCCACTAGGGAGAGCTGAGGGGTTGCGGGATTTAATCCTTTGTTTACAAGTGTCCTCTTGAGAACCCATCTTGACTAGATATGCTGAGATTTAATTATGTTGTAAGAGGCAGCTGAGAAATCAGTCCATAAATTTAATGGAGCATGGTAAAACCCATAAATTCATATGGCTGGGTATGGGATCAGTTTACTTAACCCAAAAGTTAATTTCCTCACGGGAATTCATTTTTTCCATCATCCCCATTCCATTGTGGAGGAACCAGACATCAATTCCCAGCCATTATGTATTCCCAGCAGTGAAAAATTGCAGAAATTGCAACCAGGAAAGAAGCCATGATTTAGAGTGTCAAAAACGACCAAAATTTGATGTGACCAGTGAAATCCATAGACATAAACCTTGGGGCGCATTTGAGAGTTTCAAATGCCCAGAAATCCATAGGAAGACTTAGATTTGGATGCCCGAAAGTTGAATTTCGTGATTGAGAGTCATGTGGCCAGAATTCGGAAAATCCAAGAGTGGATTGAATCAGGAGAGAGATCATAGGTCAGAATTGCTTGATAAACCCAGTGAAGGTAAGAATATATTAAGTTGTTGCAGCTTGGACCTTTCTATTTCCACCCTAAAGAGAACTGAAGGTAAGGGGCGCATGAGGGACTGTGTAGAAGAGAAGGGGACATTCCTTGTGTTGGGTGCAGTAGGTATTGTGGGTGCCAATCATGACTAATATCAATTGAGATGCTTGTATCTCTAGGGTTGAGCTCACTGTCTTCGAATTATCCTCTCTTATCTCCCTCCATGTTTGAAAACCCAGATGTGTACCGACTTAACATGAGCGATTGTGCCTATGGATGTGAGTGATCCTGATTAGTCTCTCCTTAGTGGATACATAGCCCAACTTGAGGGTGGTCTCTCAGCTGAATTAATATAGGTTAGATAGTGACCTATGGTTGGGTGGAACGTTGCTCTTTCATAGCCAGTTGCTTGGGAAATTTCAATTAAAGATAAGTGTTCATTGTTGTTTCTAATTATGCCAAATATATGCATTATATGTGATCACTTGTTTATGTCAGATTGAATGAAATGATCCAGTTTGTATTGTTAAAAATTGAATGCCTGTAGATAGCATACGATGAGTTTAATTCTTTGCATGATTGTATTGTTATGCTTGTGACGAACATACTAGTATATACATGGTGTGTGTGTGTGTAATTGATTTAATTTCTACTCTGTATTTTATTTATACATTGCACACTCATTAAGATGTTAACGAATTTGATAATATGGTCCTAGAGGAGAAATCTAACGCCCCTGTTAAAATAATGTAACTGCGGAAGATATTCTATTTATATTATTGTATTCCTCCTCCGGGAGATGATGGTCATATAATTAATAATGTAAAGGTCATTGAAAGAATCAATGTAAACCCTAGGACATGTGTCAGCCTAGAAAAGCCCCTAGATATTATTATATTATGTAATTGACCAGTCAAGTAGAGAAGTCGGCCCTGTTGGGGAATTTGTCACCCCAACAGAAGAATATAAATAAATGACACCTCTCTCACTTCTATTCACTCATTCACTCAAGCAAGTTCGCATTAGTGAAGAGAAGAGGTGCGCACAAGTGGAGGAGTAGCTGATTTGTCTTGGGGAACTTTTGTACTTTGTGATTTCTATATTGAGGAAGGCTTTGCCGGGGTTTTCTCCCTTTGTGGTTTCCCCGAGAGAATATCTGTGTTCATTGTGTTTTATGCTGTGCTTGTTTATATTTCAGTAATTGTTTATATGCTACATGCTATTCAAGTAAAAGCTAACATGGTATCAGAGCTGGCTTGAAAGATTACATTGTGCAGCCACAGGAAATTAGGGATTTTGACAGAAGCAGAATTTTGGAGTTCTCTCAACATAGGATTGATCCCCTCAGAAAAATCGAAATTTTGAGACCAAGATCGAAGTTTTTGGTTGGTAAGAACCCCGGGATCAATCAAACCCTAGTTCGGGTTTTGGACCAGAAAACCAAAAAAACCAGAAAACCAGAAATTGCAGATCCGAAATTCGCAGGTCACTTTTGAGGGGTAATTTTTTGGAGCTTCCAAAATCTGAGCACACCAGCTTGCTCGCCTCAGTCAAGTGCATCTCCCTGGCCTGACAGAAGTTTGAAATTCCAAGTTTGAATTTTTAGGGTTTCTCTGTCAAACCCTAGATCCAACAAATCATCAAGGTAAGATCTACAAACTTTTCTATTTCCATTTGAGGTTCTCATTATAGAAAAATGACAAGCAATACCAAGCTTGATGAAAAGCTTGAGGGAGCTGAGAACTTCAGATCCTGGAAGTATAGATTCATTCTCATCCTTGAGGAGCATGAACTAGAAGACCATGTGAAGGAAGGACTCACAGAACCAGAGGAAGCTTAAGATAAGGCAAGGCATAAGAAGGACCTGATCAAAGCAAAGAGGATCATTGTTGATTCCATCAAGGATCACTTGATCCCCCATGTGTCTTCCAAGAAGGCACCAAAATAGATGTTTGATGCGTTGACCAGCCTGTTTGAAGGAACGAACATCAACAGAAAGATGACCTTGAGAAATCAACTTAAGGGTGTGAAGAGTATGAAGTCTGAGTCCATGCACTCATACTTCTCCTGAGTATCCCAGATCAAAGAACAACTAGAAGCCATTGGGGATATGATAGAGGATGTAGAAGTTGTGATGACTACCCTGAATGGTCTCCCCCGAGATTGGGAACCATTTGTTCGTGGCATTTGTGCCAGAAAGAAACTAATCAAGTTCAAAAACCTATGGGAAGAATGTGTCCAAGAAGAAGAAAGAATAGTCGTAAGAGAGGAGAAGTTAAATGACGATAAAGATCAAGCTTTAGCTACTCATGCTAAAGGTGGGAAGAAGAGGAAGAACAACCCTCGTCCCTGAGAGGACTCTCCAAGAAGAGCCCAGAAGAAGAGAAGGACCATAAAGGATTTCTCTTCAATTGAGTGTTACTCATGCCACAAGACTGGACACATTGCAAGGAATTGTCCAAACAAATCTGGACAACACAGGAAGCATAAGAAGAGGTTTCATGCTCATGCAGCGGAAGATAGTGATGATGATAACAAGACTAGAGTTGATGAAGACTCCAGTGAAGAATATGTTCTTATCTCAGCACTCACTGGTTCAGTATCTCATGGAAGTGATACTTGGCTAGTGGATAGTGGAGCTTCAAAGCACATGACAGGATACAAAGAATCCTTGTCTCATCTCATCCAGAAGGAATCTCCACACAAGGTAAAACTCGGAGATGACTACCAATATCCCATCAAAGGTATGGGAGAAGCCTCTTACAAGTTGGACTCTGGGAAGTCCATGAACATGAAAGATGTACTTTATGTACCTTGGTTGAAGAAGAACCTTCTATCTGTTTCAGCATTAGATAAGAAAGGTTTTCGAGTTGCATTTGTAGATGGTGAAATTCTCATGTGGCCTAAAGGGAAGACTATTGATGATGTAGTAGTCATTGGAGTAGAAGAAGGAGGACTTTACAAACTGAAGGGTCATGCATATACAACAATGATTGCTAGTACCATGAACCCGTGTGAGCTATGGCATAGGAGACTAGCTCATGTACACTATAAGGCCTTACCAATTGTAAGTAAGGTGGTGACTGGATTACCGGAGATCTAGGTGGATCATGAAGGAGTATGCAAAGGGTGTGCTCAAGGGAAGAGTACGAAGAACCCACTTCCAAGTAGCAACAACAAAGCGAAAGGTATTCTGGATATCATTCATTCAGAAATTTGTGGACCAATGTCCACCACCTCTCTAAGCGGGTATGAATATTATGCATCCTTCATTGATGATTATTCTCGCAAAACCTGGATTTACTTTCTGAAGAATAAGAATGAAGTCGTTGAAAAGTTTAAAGAGTTCAAGGCGCTCGTAGAGAATCTCTCTGAAAAGAAGATTAAAATCCTGAGGTCAAACAATGTAGGGGAATATACCTCAGGGGATTTCAAATATTTCTGTAAGCAAGCAGGGATTAAGAGGGAGCTCACTGTCCCTTATAATCCACAACATAATGGTGTAGCCGAAAGGAATAATAGAACGATCATAGAAGCAGTGAAGGATATGATCCACGATCAAGACTTACCCATGCATCTATGGGCAGAAGCTGCCAGAACCGCAGTCTATGTACAAAACAAGATCTCCCATAGTGCTCTTGGAAACAAGACCCATGAAGAGATGTTCACCGGGAAGAAGCCTGAAGTCAGTCATCTAAAGATATTTGGATGTCCAGTGTTCATCCACATTCCAAAGGAGAAGATATCGAAACTAGAGCCTTCAGGGAAGAAGGGAATATTTGTGGGTTATAGTGAGCAATCTAAGGATTACCGCATGTACATCCCAGGATTCCGCCAGATTGAGATTAGTCGGGATGTCACATTTGATAAAGATACAGCCTTCAACAATTCCAAGAAGGCTCATGAGGATGAAGAGGAGTAGGAGGCTCCCAGAGTTGCAAAATCAACCAAAGAACCAATTCTAAATATTGAAGGAGATCCTACTCCAGAGGATCATGCCATGGCAGAACCTCAGAGACCTGAGGAGATACCTCAAATGGAGATCTCTCGAAAGAGAAGACCAGCTGGGGCACGTGAATTAATCCAAGATGCAGGAAAGTATGGTTCTCCAGAAGGATCCAATAGAGAGAGCAAGAGACCAAGGCCATACTCCAGCTATGTAGCCTTGATGTGAGATCTTGTTGAAGAAGAACCAGCTTGTTTTGAAGAAGCAGTAAAGAAGAAGGAATGGCTGGATGTCATGAATGAAGAGTATCGGTCCATTATCAAGAATGATGTTTGGGATGTGGTACCAAGACCGAAGAACAAATCAGTTGTTTCATCAAAATGGATCTTCAAAACAAAACATTCACCAGACGGAAGCATTGAAAAGTACAAGGCAAGATTTGTAGCCCGGGGATTGTTGCAAAAGGAAGGAATTGATTATGAGGAGACTTTTGCCCTTGTAGCCAGATATACTTCGATTAGAACCATTCTTGCCTTGGCAGCCAAGATGAAATGGAAGCTACATCAGATGGATGTGAAGACTGCTTTCCTGAATGGAAACATAGAAGATGAAGTATATATCGAGCAACCAAAAAGATTTGAAGTAGAAGATAATAAGTCACATGTATGCAGGTTGAAGAAAGCAATGTATGGGTTGAAGCAAGCTTTCAGAGAATGGTATGGAAGAATTTACAGCTTCCTGATGAGCTTGGGCTTTACCAAGAGTAAAGCAGACTCTAATCTTTATTACAAGATTATGAATGATGAACCCATGATACTATTATTGTATGTGGATGACTTATTTCTGACTGGAGAAGACAACCCCATTGTTGAATGTAAGAAGAGGCTTGCAACAGAATTTGAGATGAAATACTTTGGCAAGATGCACTACTTTCTAGGTCTTGAGGTATGGCAGTTTCCAGATGAGATTTTCCTGAGTCAAGGAAAATACACAGTAGATATCCTAAAGAGATTTGGGATGTTGGATTGCAAGGCCATGACTACTCCGATGGTGACAAATCTGAAGCTTCTGAGTGATGCTTCTTCAGAGAAAGTGGATGTCACCATGTATAGACAGATTATTGGGTCATTATTGTATTTGACCAACACTCGTCCAGATATATGTTTTGCGGTAAACACATCGAGTCAGTATATGGTGGAACCCAGGAATGTTCACCTGATTGCAACAAAACATGTGATGAGATATCTGAAGGGTACATTGGATTATGGACTCAAATAGTGAGTTCAGACTGTATGGGTACACATACTCAGATTGGGCTGGAAGTGATGAAGACAGAAAGAGCACTTCAGGATGTTGCTTTAGTTTGGGATTAGGTGTGATCTCATGGCTCAGTAGAAAGCAACCCTGTGTTGCACTCAGTACAGCGGAAGTTGAATATGTAGCAGCTTGTTTTGCTTTTGGTGAAGCAGTATGGCTTCGTAGGATGTTGAAAGGATTGTTCGATGCAGAGATTGATGCTACAGAGATACTCTATGACAACCAGAGTTCCATCAAGTTGACATAAAATCCTGTGTGTCATGATAGATCGAAGCACATCGAGATTAAGTTCCACTATATCTGGGATATGGTGCAGAGGGGAGCTGTGAAGCTTGAGTATGTTCCTAGAGAGGAACAAGTTGCTGATGTGCTAACTAAGCCTCTGGCTCGTGTGAAGTTTGAGTACTTTCAAGACAAGCTTGGTGTGGTCCATAGGGACCTCTCTAGAAAGAGAGATTGATAGATCCTATCCGAAAGGATAGATGCCTATCCAGGAGGGACGGTAGATCAGTACTAGTTGACTGATAGTTCTAATTCTCATGAAATGATGCCTATCTGTAGGGATGGATGCCTCTCCAAGGGTGAGGGTAGATCAGTACTAGCTGACTGATAGTTCCAGTTCTCACGAACTGATGCCTATCCATAGGGATGGATGCCTCTCCAAGGGTGAGGGTAGATCAGTACTAGCTGACTGATAGTTCCAGTTCTCACACACTAATGCCTATCCATAGGGATGGATGCCTCACCAAGGGTGAGGGTAGATCAGTACTGGATGACTGATAGTTCCAGCTCTCACGAGCTGATTCCTGTCCATAGGGATGGATGCCTCTCCAAGGGTGAGGGTAGATCAGTGCTAGCTGACTGATAGTTCCAGCTCTCACGAGATGATGCCTATCCATGGGGATGGATGCCTCTCCAAGGGTGAGGGTAGATCAGTACTGGTTGACTGATGGTTCCAGCTTTCACGAGCTGATGCCTATTCCGTAGGGATGGATGCCTCTCCAAGGGTGAGGGTAGATCAGTACTGGCTGACTGATAGTGTCAGTATTTAGTTACTGATGGTTGTTGCAGGTGTTCCAGCTGATGGTGCTGCTGATGAGGATGTTCCAGCAGATGGTGTTCCAGCTGAAGAGGTTGCTGACAGCAGAATATGTTCCAACTGATGATGTTGTTGATGAGGATGTTCTAGCAGAAGAAGTTTCAGTTGACGAAGTTGTTGTTCCAGTAGATGATGTTCTAGCAAGAGGATGATTGCTGATGATGATGATCATACTTTAGCAGATGATGATGTTGCTACTCCGCAGATGATGCCCCAAACAACTGATGTTCCAAAGCCTTCCTACGACATATATAAGTTCACAAGTCAGTTATGCAGATGTTGTTACCCGCATAATACCTTCCTAGTTAAGAGGGAGTGTTAAAATAATGTAACTACGAAAGATATTCTATTTATATTATTGTATTCCTCCTCCGAGAGATGATGGTCATGTAATTAATAATGTAAAGGTCATTGAAAGAATCAATGTAAACCCTAGGACATGTGTCAGCCTAGAAAAGCCCCTAAAGATTATTATATTATGTAATTGACCAGTCAAGTAGAGAAGTCGACCCTATTGGGGAATTTGTCACCCCAATGGAAGAATATAAATAAAGGACACCTCTCTCACTTCTATTGACTCATTCACTCAAGCAAGTTCACATTAGTGAAGATGAGAGGTGCGCACAAGTGGAGGAGTAGCTGATTTGTCTTGGGGAACTTTTGTACTTTGTGATTTCTATATTGAGGAAGGTTTTGTCGGGGTTTTCTCCCTTTGTGGTTTCCTCGAGAGAAGATATGTGTTCATTGTGTTTTATGTTGTACTTGTTTATCTTTCAGTAATTGTTTATATGCTACATGATGTTCAACTAAAAACTAACAACCCCATGTATCACTCATGTTCCCTCCGTTGGTCGGTTTGATGGGCAGGGATGTGAAAGAGTGGTATCAGAGCGAATGGTTGCAGCACTTGGGTTGTTTGGGCCAGAATCTACACCTACAGGAAGAAAAGCAGAAATGCACAGGAAGTGCTGGTGAACATTTAGTGAAATTGTGGGTTCAATTAATGACCAAAAATCAAAGTCTTCAAATGTTGCAGAGGAGCACACCATTGTGTAGAGATCGCCGAGAGATTTTCGACACTGCCTATTTCATAAAAAATAGACTTCGGATGTGAAATATATTGGCATCGACGCATCGTGGAAGGTTGAAGTTTTGTGGCGTTAAATTTCGACTCCTGGCGTATGGAAGGTAGTAGTCGGATTCAAGAGGTCAGGGGTGGTTTGCGAAGATTTGCTTTTGTGACTCCAACTTCCAACTCCCAATGTATGGAAGATAGTAGTCGGATTTGAGAGGTCGCGGGTGTTCATAGAGTTGGTTTCACGGAGCCGACTCCCTACTCCCGATGTAGAAAAGATAGTAGTCGGAGTTGGAAGGTCGGGGGTGTTCGTCGAGTTGGTTTCGCGGTGCCGAATTCTGACTCCCAATGTATGGAAGGTCGCAGTCAGAGTCAAGAGGTCGGGGGCGGTTTGTCGAGATTGGCTTTGTAGTGTCGACTTCTGACTCCCAACGTACGGAAGATAGTAGTTGGAGTTGGGAAGTCGGAAATGGCTTGTTATAGATAGGTTATGCATTCCGATTTCCGATTTTCAATCGAAAAAGTTAGAAAGGATTGGAAAATTCGATATCGGCTGAGTCAGGGTCAGGACATATATATATAGCGCTCGAAAATTGTTTTGGACTTAGCATGAGCAATTTAACACAAAATTTGATGAGACTGGTTGCATTTTGATGCCTGGAATTAGAGAAGGTCACAAAAATAGTAGTGAGAGACCCGATCCCATTTTGTTGATCTGATTTGGCAGAAATTTCAAATTAAGGACTTTCAAAGATCAGTGTCTCGATACCATATGGGAGCTCGATTTGGGTCGAAATTTCTAAGGTGCGGTCATGGAACATGAACGTAGTTGAATCTAGAATCTTGGGTCCAAATACCAAAAGGTGTGAAGCCGGAGTGTGAAAGAAAGCTAAAATGCACTATTCCGGAGCACTTTTTGGGGATTTTGAAAAGCTTGTTGTTTACACACTCCTGTCGACAGGGGTTCACTTCGCAATGTTGTCAACAAACATCGACCAGACACCCTTAAACATCGTCCCATAAAGGTTTTACCCTTCCCAACAACACCTATAGAGCGAGTGAAGTCTCACCTGAGATGCCTATGGGGGGCTACAGGAACCAAGTTTCCGCAGTGGTGAGAAGACATGCACTACCTCATTCTCATTCGCAACATAAGCCAACGATTTTCATTCACATCAGGACATCATACTATCAACCTATTAACCATTATCCTTATTCGCATTAATTATTTGTTGTTCCTTTACTCTAGGTTTTCTCCATTAAACTTAGAATGCTAAAATTGAATTCCCTTAGCAATTAAACTACACTTTAATATATTAATTATTTAGTATTTTAGTTTTTATTTGTGTTAAAACTTTGTAAAATTAAAATCTAAATCTAAATCTAAATTAAAATAAAATAAATTCATTTTTTAAAGTAATCAAAAGTGAAAAAGAAAAAGAGAAAGAAAAATAAAATAAAACCTATAGTTCACATTATATGCGGTTACTTGAAGAGTTAGAAAAAACCCTAACCTCCCTTAACAATTTCTTCTTAGATTTTATGATTCCATAGTAGGGATCGAAACATCAAGAATTTATCATTGCAAATGTAGCTCCTCTCTTCTTAATCTATCTCTACCTATGCCATTCTATAAACTTTTAATCTTTTTATTACATTTCTTTTTAAATAATAATAAATTAATGATTTTTTTTACTAAGTATTACTATTGATTTGCAAATCCGATTATAGAAATCTTATATATATGAATAGTATATCTTAAATGTTAATTTTTATAGTGTAGAAATATTTTTTTTGATAATTATAATACAATTTATGAAAAACATAATAATGACATATTAATTTATGGAATTGTGCTCAATATTAAAATGTTTGGTTTAATGTTTTGAAACATTGTATTTAATGGTACCTATAACTTAGAAACACGATTATTGTGGACAACTCCAAGAAAAATAATCTATACTAAGATGAAAAGTTCTATATCATTACAAAGACTTATAATTACGAACACATGAATGATGAATACATGCAAGACTTATAATTACGAACACATGAATGATGAATACATGCAATGATGTGTAACATATTTTAAAAATTTTGAATGATATAAACTAGATACGATTAAAAATTAGATATAAATATATTAAATATTAAATTGAATTAAAAATATGCAAAAATTAAACTTCAAATAACACAAATATTGAATCTAATATTACATTTTCTAAATATAACATTGCATTTTATAAACCCCAATTGCATTAATCTAAATTTGATTAAAAAATAGTTCACGTACTAAAAAATAAACATAAATAAAACTCCTTTAATAACTTTCTTTGGCACAAAAAGTAGACTTGTTGCTACCCTTTCGGTGCAATAATTTTCCCTTCTCAAGTATCATATATGAAGTTTACTAGTAATAAATGTTTGTGAATTACAAAGGAGGGTTTCTGCATTGGGGTTTTTTTGCAAAAATGGTAGAAAACAATGACAAATGAGGTGATTCTTTAAGCAACCACGACTTAGAGTCAAGATGGTTCTTTGGAATCATCCCAGTATCAGCCAAGTATAAAAAAAGTGGGAACCCATTTTGTCTATGTACGTTGGTTGTTTTTTGAATGCGTTTCTTATTTGTTTTTTAATGTTTTCAGTCCATTTTCTGCAGTAGCGGGAAATACTATTTTATCTCTGCCCTATCATTCTTGTATATTTGGTTGGTCCTGGCTAAATTTTAGTAGTCCCGACCATTCTGTTGTGACATATATTTGCTAGGGAGTGCTATATGATTTCTTAGCTGAGACTGCAGAGCATCCTCTTTTAACGACCCCCATTTGCTACAGTTGCGGGGATTACTATTTTATCTCTGTCCTTTCAATCTAGTTTCTTTGGTTGGTCCTAGCTATTTTTAGCAGTCCCGCACTTATTGTACTGTCATATTTTTGATGGGGGAGTTTTTATGTTTTTTAGTTGTGACTGTAGCATATCCACTTTTATCGGCCTTGACATGTTTTTGTCCGAGGGTGACGGCAGGGGTATAGTACCCTTGTTACTGTTTTTACTGAACCGTATGCGGGGTGTCATTTTCATAGGACAGGTGTCTATTTATCTGTATCATGGGTCAACATCAAACTGACTTTGGTTTTGGTTCACCCCATGTTGGTCGGAGTAGCTCGCTTCTTCACATTGGCAAGGCACAAGGAGGGTTTCATAGCTCTGGGGTTGTGGAGTCTCGTTCCCTGGGTACTAATCCAAACCTTGTTGCTGGATGGCCGGGTCGTTGCAAAGGGGCAAAAGCTCGGAAGAGGAGGCTTCATAAAACCCTGAATGTTCGTGAAGGATTAGAACGTTTCTCCATCCCTGTCGACACTAATTTGGAACGCATCAAAATGCTTACCTCCCGTGCTGTTGTTGGTCGGTTGGAGTATATAGCAGGTGACCAAAAAGACTTAGTGGAATGGGTGCGAAAGAACTGGATGCCTATTGTTGGCGACATGCCGAGGGTATTACAGCTCATCAATGGATGGCTCATGTTTATTTTTTCAAAATCGGAACATGTGGGCTTAATCTTAAAGCGCTTCTGGTGTTTCAAGGAGGGTTCAATGTGCCTGAAGAAATGGCATATGTCTTTTGACCCTGTGATGGAAATTCAGGGTATTCAACACCTGTGGCTACTTATACCTGGGCTACCTATTGAATTATGGACCGAAAATATTTTGATTGGGATTGCAAATACGGTCGGGAAGTTTGTACGTCTGGACAATTGCTTTCTGTATGGGTTCGATAGACGGTCCGCAAAGGTGATGGTGGTTTTTGAAATGGCACGGGGTCTTCCGGCGGAGGTCGAACTTGTTTGGGGAGACAAGACTTGGCGACAACGTCTTGACTATTTTCGGGTACCTTTTAGGTGCTTCAGATGCCAACAAACTGGGCATATCAGGGCTCGGTGTCCTGAACTTCAACTCTCGGCTTCTCCCAACATTCCTAGTACTCCTGCAAATATTACTGAACATTTGGATAAATCCCTCAATGCTGGGTTGCGCCCGGAGGTACCTGGTAAGTCAAAATTTCTTGTGATTCCAAATTATCCTAATTTTTCTAGTGATGAAATGAAGGTGATTATTGATGCCGATATCACTCTGTCTAAAACAATTGCGTCGGGAGATATAATTTTGAATCTGGAAGGTATGGAGGTTTCTCCTTTGACCCGTGGGAATACCACTTCTGATAAGTCTAGGGTGTGCCGTGGTCTCTTTGGGGAGGGGTCCTCTGTGTCGGGTGATACTTTGTCGATTGATCCTAGCCCGTCCCTGGATATGCCTAATATTCATGTTCAGGACTTGGGATGTGTTGATATATGTACTGGTGAATCCTCGGATTTCCGAGACTCGTCGAAACCAATAGCCCCGGGTTTGGAATCCTCACACACAGTTGATGTGTCACTGTTTGGGAACGTTGGTTTTGATTCCGGGGGGGGGGGGGATGATTCTATTACACCTCTACCCATTTTCTCCAAAAATCCGTCCTCAAACCCTCTTGTGTAACCTGTGAACTCTGCTAGATTCAGGAATGTTACCCTGCGGAAAGCCCGAAGACAAGGACGGAAGCCGGTTGATATGGGTGGGGATGAACTCCATGGGCATATACCCATTTCTGATAGAATCGATTTGTCGGAGGGGAATTTAGGAAGTTCAGATAATTTCGGGGGCCTTAGAGCATCTTCCCCCAGGGCCGCGGTTCCTTAATGTCAATTTTCTCATTGAATGTCAGGGGGTTGGGAAGGGTTGTGCGAGCTAGGGCCCTGACCAACCTAATTACTACTACTCGCCCTCGTATTTTACTGCTACAGGAAACTATGTGTGATGCTGAGGTGGCTATTGCAAAAATTGCTGGTATCTTAGGGGGCTGGGAAGTCTCAGCTGTCAACTCTAATGGCCTATCCAGTGGTTTGTTGGTGGCATGGGACCCCCGGTATTTCTCCTTTATGGTTTACAGAACTCTATGGGGCATTCTACTGGTTGGAACATGCAAGGATGGTGACTTCCCTATTTCTATCTTAAATTGTTATGCACCATATAAGAATCGTGAACGATTCTGGATTGGTTTACAACATTCTGGTCTCTTGGCTAGGGAACATTTGATTGTGGCTGACGATTTAAATTTTACTATGCTGGCTCAAGAAGTATGGAGTAAAAATGCAAAGGTTGATGAACTGGCAAACTTTTTCTCTGATTTCTAATCCAAAACGATCTCATCGATGTTTTTATTGGTGTTTATTCACCTACATGGTATAATGGCAGAAGGGGGGATGAGAGCATTTTTAAAAGACTTGATAAGTTCCTGGTTAAAGCCTCACTATTGGAGACATGTGGCCGATATCGTTCTTGGGTTGGAAAACTCAAAATCTCAGACCATTGGCCGATCTACTTGCAGCTTGATGAGGATACTCCCATGCGAAATTACCCTTTTAAATTTGACAGCACATGGCTAGCCTATGATGCCTTCAATGAATTTGTTAAGGATGTATGGCAGAATTCAAATATTGATGGGGAGGATAATCCTGTGGATGCATTTTGTTATAAGTTAAAAGATCTTAAGGGCAAAGTCTCATGGTGGATACACCAGAAAAAAAGAACAGGACAAATATAAGTTATTGAAGGTCAAGGAACAACTACAGTTTCCGTACTCTTTATTATTGGAAAATCCTCTTGACATTCATAATTTTGAAAGCCTCAAAATATTGGAAACCGAGAAAGAAAAATTATACCTTAAAGAGGAAAATGAATGGCGTTTAGAGAGCAGAGCCATCTGGGTTCACGCTGGAGACAAGAACACGAGCTTCTTCCATACTTATGCATCTGTCAGGCGAAATAATAACACCATTTGGAAAGTTGCTAATCAGGAGGGTATGGAGGTCTCGGGTGAACTGGAACTACAAGCTCAGGCAAAAAGACATTTTGGATGCATCTATTTTGATGAAAATGATTGTGATTTGCTATCAAAACTTCAGGTTGCACGACTTTATCCAAAGTTTTTTTATGATAATGAGGCTGATGCATTATGCCGGGAGGTAACTTTGGAAGAAATTGAAAGCACCCTTAAATCTTTTGCAAGGGAGAAAAGCCCCGGGCCCGATGGCTGGTTCGTGAAGCTCTTCATACATTTTTTTGATCTCATGGGAAATGATCTTCTGCACATGGTTGAATATACCCGAACACATGGATACATCTCGTGTGCATTGAACTCTACATTCCTTACGCTCATTCCAAAGATTAATGATCCAAAGTCATTTGGAGACTTCAGGCCCATTACTTTGTGCAATCTTGCATATAAACTGGTGTCTAAGATTATCGTGACACGTTTGAAACCTGTCTTTTCAAAATTTATATCTCCGGAGCAATTTGGATTCCTTCAAGATAGGCAAATACATGATGCGGTTGGCATTACACAGGAGCTACTTCATACTGTCAAATGCAAGAAGCGGAAAGCCATTCTGCTCAAAATGGATTTAGAGAAGGCCTATGATAGGGTGAATTGGGACTTCCTTCGAATTGTCCTCATTCAGATTGGGATTCCAGCCCTTGCTATCAGATGGATCATGGCATGCATAAACACCATGAAAATTGTTGTACTGGGCAATGGTGCCCCTACTTCTTTTTTTGGTTGTTCTAGGGGTATTCAGCAGGGTTGCTCATTGTCACCTATATTGTTTCTATTGGTTATCGATGGACTTAGCAGACTGATTTTGAATGCAAAGTTGGATGGGCGGATTAAAGGGTTGCAAATTTCCAAAGATTTATACGTTACCCATGCATTGTTTGTTGATGATGTACTTATTGCTGGCTCAGACTCTGTGGAAGAATGGAAGGTGTACCATGATATCATAAATCTGTTTTGTAGGGCAACTGGTATGAAAGTCAGTTTGCGTAATTCTTCGCTTTTTGAAAACCTTGTTGAACCAGACCAAATGAGAAGTATCCAATCTTACTTGCCATATGATTGCCATAATTTGGTTAACGGTTTTACCTACCTGGGGTTCCATTTAAAGCCAAATGGCTACCTCATCAAGCATTGGCTCTAGCTGATAAGAAAGTTTGAGGCGCGTATATGACACTGGACATATCGCCTTCTTTCTATTGGAGGAAAGTTAACATTGCTCAAAACTGTTCTTATTGGAACACCGGTATATTGGTTATCCCTATTACCCGTGCTATGCTCTGCTATCAACTCATTGAGAAAAAACATGTTCAATTTTTTATGGACTGGGGGTATGAGGAAAACAGGTTTTACTTTGGTTGGCTGGGAGAAGATCTCTCTCCCTTTTACTTCGGGCGGCTGGGGGATAAAGGACCTATCTATCTTCAATGCTGCTCTTCGTTTGAAGAGTCTTTGGCGGGTCTTATTTGGAAATTCTCTCTGGTCGAGAGTGATACACCAGAAATATATAAAAATAAAGGTTTCTCATTGGCTACGGTCGGCTAGGAAAACTGTGAGAGGGGGTTCACCGGTTTGGACGGGCTTTATGGAGGTTTACTGCTGGCTGGCGAGTGAGATTTGCTGGAAAGTCGGTAACGGACAGGAGGTGGCTGTGGGGATCGACCCTATTATGGGATTGAAGGGAGAATACCAACTCTCACAGGAGCTGCTAAGGTTATTGAGAAATGCTGGCATTATTACATTGGATTCTATTGTCTCGGGCAATGTTCAGAAGTATTGGCTTTCTGCAACGGAGTTACATCTTCCAACTAATTATATTGTGGAATGGGAAAACTATGTGTTAGCATTGAATATGGCAGGTATTCGTCTTTGTAGTGAGGATGATGTGGTGGTATGGAGCAAAAACGAAGCATCGGGTAAGGTGACTGCCTCTACAGCTTATAATTATATTATTAAGAGGCGGTGTATCTTTCCTAATCAGTGGTGGTGTAACACAATATGGTATTGGCATTTGCCATTAAAGCTCAAGTGTTTTTTCTGGTTTGGGCTTATCGATAAGCTAAAAACTTGGGACAATCTTGCAATAATGGGTTGGATTGGCCCAAACCTGTGTATTTTATGTTTGGAAAATGCTGAATCTTCTTGTCATATTTTCCTGGAGTGTGCTTTCACAAAAAAACTTTGGGATAAGATATATTTACACTTCGGGATTTATGTTGTGTGGGAAGGTAATACCATCGAGGCTGGTATAAAATCATGGATGATAAAGTGCAGACCATTTGCTACTCTGGAGATATTTGCATGCTGGGCTATTTGGTGTGGCCGAAACAAGGTTTTATTTGAAAACCAAGTCCCTTCACTGGATCATACTTTTAACATTTTCTTATGTCAATATCTTTTATATCCACATTCTGAACATGCTCCTGGTAAGAGGGATATTGGAACTTTTGAGCCTACATACAGTGATCCGGTCTTATTATTTGATGGAGCAGCCAATATGGGAAATTGTGGTATTGGGGGGGTCATATTTCTCAGGGCGGAACACTTCTACAATCTTTGTATGAAATGTGGAAGAGGGACAAACATGAAGGCTGAATTATTAGCATTGTGGTGTGTCATCAGAGTGGCAAATATCTTTGGGTTGGCAAATGTAAAAATTTTCGGTGACTCTAGAGTCACTATCAAATGGGCAAATGGAGAATATGAATTGAAGGTTTTAGAACTGGATTATTGGTGCAACCGTATCAGACGGGAACTGAATACATTCAACAACTATTCTCTGGAACACATCTACAGGGAATATAACGCACAGGCAGATCAACTTTCAAAGGCTGCATTGGATGGGGAGGAATGCATTCTTCATTGGGAAGAATATTGTGAAAATTGCTTGATAGACTCTGGCAATTTGTTTGTTTGTTTGTTTGTTTTTTTTTTAGATAGGTGATAGTTTTGCAAAGACTTTTTGTTATTACTGATTCTCAGATTTTGGGGTTGGATTATGTATAACAGCTGGAATATGCGATCATGAACATTTAGAAGTTCGCTTCTTGAATATCATAGACATCATGTACTATTTGATTAAGTCGTATGAATATCAATAGTATGCTTTTTTCGCGGGAAAAATGTTTGTGAATTACACCACGGTGGTGCAATCGAACCACAAACTCTTAGCTACCATAGCATCCATATTCAAGCCAACTAATTTGTACTCAAGTGGGATTACTTCACGTTGATAGGTGTTGATAGAAAAGCTCAGAAAATAATTATGTTGATAAGTATTAGAATTAACATCTATCGAAAATCCTTTGAGATGGAAGTCAATATCGAAAATCCTAAAAATTCAAGAACATTCATGATAGTTATCTTTACTTTTGGGATGAAGATCAATCTCAAAAATCTCAAAAATTTCGACGGTCCACGGGTCGAAACTCGTGGGCCTCTGCACTATCACTCACGCTCTATCGCGCAAGCTTCGCCGCCATTAGAAATCTGGGTCGTATCTACCACGGTGCGATTTGAATTGTGATCTATTGGTTTACTTTTCTTTCGTATTGGATTCTATTTCTGTTTGTGTTTCTGTGCCATATAGGTGACGTGTAATATTTCGTATGTGTATTCCCACGCCATTGTGCAACTATATAATAAAGGCCTTTTTTAATGTCTACTTAAAGTTAAAAATATTAATCGCATACTTTATTTGTGGAAACTCTTGGCTAATGTGACAAAGGAAAAGGAAATTGAATTGTTTTTATTATCTTTGCACAAATTTATTATGATTAAAAACTAATTTTTTTGTTAAAATTTTGTTGAAAAATATTTGGAGCGCTTCTGAATGGATTCAATAGACATGCTTTCATGGACAAGTTTATTATAATCTAAGTTTTTTTTCAACTTAATGAATAAGGTTTTACAATCCAAGTTTTTTTTTTCACATAGTAGAATTTGTTTCAAACTTGGTTTTTGGAGTAACTTCTGAATCGATTCAAAATTCAAACTTACCTTTTAACCGGTGAAAGAAACATAAGTTTATAACTTTATAATTTCAACAACCAGGAATCACACCGAATAACTTTAATATTTTTTATTAATCCAGGGTGTCTTTATAATATTTTTAAGAAAAATAACCTTCACAGGAAACAACTTTATTACTATTTTTTATTAATCCAGGACGTTTCCGAATTTTTAGGACTAATATATCATTTTGAAAGGTGTACCCTAAATAATCGCAGGGTGTCTTTATAATATTTTAAAGAAAAATAAAAGGAAATAACTTTATTATTTTTTATTAATCGAGGGCGTTTCCGAATTTTTTAGGAGTTATATATCATTTAATAAGAAAAATAAAAGGAAATAACTTTATTATTTTTAGTCAGATGGTATGCACGGAAGCCTTGTACAACACACTGTCGTACAATGCATGAATGAGCTATCTGGGCGGGCCGCGGACTCCACGGTCACATGGTTGGTGGGCTGATGGCCTGCTCAACAGTAACACCGAACCGATGGCATAGCGACCAACGTGACAGCCGCATAGTCAAATTCAATGGCTGCTATTGCAATTTGCCGGCCCCTGGGCTATGGTTAATGGGCCTAGCCCTAAGTCTTAGCCGCCTTTGGAAAATTGGAAATAGCATGGGCACCTGCCAAATGGCAGCAGCAAGTAACCACGTTACACGTATGTACTCTGTTAATGTAAATATAACATTAATTGCTTTCACAGTTCACACCATAACGCAGTTACTCCACCATGAGTCCAGACTGCCTGCAAAGAGCAGCCTGCCTTAAATCGCTTCCAAAAGTACAACTTCGATTGACTTGTCATATCCTTTGCAGAGCACAATTCAACTCACAGAATGGCAGACTGGGATCACTCGCCGATTGCTATAAGTTTTCTTCTGCGCAGGACCATATCATGCCATTACAGGTATGAGAATTATATGCGAATTTGCAATAATACAAACATGTCCGGCTGGCTTTAAATCTTATATTTACATTCAGGCCTAGAATTAATTGTAACGTTTTTGCCGTATTTTACACTTTTTTAAAAATCAAAGGCGTCATCTTTTGTAGAATAAATTAATGTCCAATTGGTGTTCCACTTACTTCGAAATGGAGAATTAAATAAATTTAAATTATGAATTGAGCATTGCAGTTTCTTAAAACGAAGCTCGGGAATCCATAACTCCTTCGCATGAAGGCTGACAACGTGTCCGGTCACCGGTGTCACCTACAGTACTCACCGAGCTCTTGCCAGTTGCCAATTCCAGCTGGGACGAGGGACCGACGTCCAACTCTGTGACTCTGGAGTCCGAACCACTAATAACCGGAGGACCGGAGGACGGGCAGAATTTGGAGTTGCCCTTTACTGCAGATTTTCACAATTCAACCTAATTTCATTATTGACGGGCTCGACATGAAAAATAATTTCATTATTGACGGACTCGACATGAAATTAAATTTTATTTGCAGGGTAAAATTAGCTCTGGCCTTCTATGACGGGCAGTGATCAAATTTGAAGGGTGGGTCTTAATTTTTATTGGAAGGGCATTTGTTCTTGGAGCCCTTCAAAGATGAAGGACAATTTAAATAATTGTACTTCAATTAACAAGTATAAATTAACTAAACTTTTCCTCCTCAAAAATGCAAAAAACAAATATTGCCCATCCAAATTTTTATACTCTTAAACAACTGAGCACTCCTTAATATCTACATGATAAAATGGTATCTTTTCAACAAAACCGAATTTGAACACATTAATTTGACATATATGTAACATTAATTTTATAGTTCATTAAAATAACAACTATTTTGTTGTATTTTTCTGAGTTAGACCACACTTCATTATAGAGAAAAACTTCTTAGACTATGCAATAACCATATTGGGCCATCTGCATCATCTTATGCATAGTGCAAGACATTGTAACTAGATATAGTCTTAAAATAAAACTAGAACCATGAGAAAATTACTTACTTTCAACCATGTACAAAAAGAAGCCACTAAGCAAAACAAGGCTATAGTAAAGCTACAACCAACATATACATATAAAACCAACCAAAACCTTAATTCAAACCGGAGAGAGGGAAACCATCCAATCTTGAGAGATGTAAGAATGATGGACATTAGGTGCCTAAGAAAAAATAATAAATAGCTCAAAAAAACATTAAAAAAAATCCTCCATACCAAGCAAGTTAGCAACGCTAGCATCATAGGGGCTTGGGCATCAAATTTTGTTGTTCAACACTTGTTGCGACAACATACAGTTATGGGATGGAGGGGAAATGAAATCAAGCCTAAGTCAACTGAAGCCTTGCAACTCGCTGCATGTTTGAGTCTCGACAATCTACCTTGTAAATTGAACTAGAACAACAAAACACGTTTGTTAATGGCTCGATTTGCGAAAATTCTAGATACATGAGTAATTAAGAGCTCGAGTCTCTAAAATTTGATGTGTTTTTTACCAATCCACGATTCAGTGAATTCATAATCGCTAGCATGAAATTTAAGTTATTTAATGAAATAATTAATGTATATACTTCTATGTCGAAACTATTTTACCAAAAGGCATGAGAATGAGGAAGAAGACTTAAAATTATGGACTTCACCATCAAAGAAGCCTTACAATCACATTGGTAAGGAGTGATAAGAAGATCACAACAATCCAACGTGTCAAATCTCAGATGACAATGCCAATTAAAGACTTATATGGTAAATTTAATATAAGACTTACTTATAGTTGTCTCTTACTCTTTGCATCTTGACACATTTGATAATTTATGGTTGTCTCTACGCCTTGACCCAATTGATATTATAAGGTGAGGATGTGCATGCATAATAATCCTTAGTTATGACTATGTGATGAGGATTTAAATGGAAGAGGATGTAAAGACATGTAATTTTTATACGTATTTTGGCGGCGAGTGTCGAAGACAAACGTGGTGAGAAACCACATATGTTTGGAAGGACGAAGGGAGATTACATGATCATGATCATGCCACCCATCAAATTGAAGACAATTCCTGAGCCAATTTATTTTTTATTATTATTAATAACCATTGTGGTACTTTGGTCCAAATGTTTTTTCTAACTCATTGTTTCTCCATATTGTGTGCCTAGTGCCACCTCTCTATATCAATGCATAAATCAATCTCTGCTTGGTTTGTGGTTCAAGCTGCATGTCATTATTTGTAGTTGCATGCCATGGAGTGTTGTTTATAGTTGTCATGAGTCTGTGACATTCATACAAGAAATAAAGTCTTGTAGAGGTGGACTCATCAAAGCGGCAATTTGAATTTCATTTTGACGAAAAACGAGTGGACATTGGTAGCCAGGTTCACATAGGTAGTAGGCACAATGTTTTGGCCTTGTTTTGAGCCTAGTAGTGGTTCTCTATTGTTACAGCCATAGTCATTGACACATTGTTACACCTTAGATCTCAGCCCGAAGTGACTCGAGATTCAGAGTAAAATCCCAATGGCTAGTACCTTGTAGTCATCAGTCATCACTTGTCAACTTGCAAAGCTAAGCAGTGAGTGCATGACATGAGTGAGTGAATAATTATAATTTATGATATTTCCAATATTTTGAATTTTGAGTCGAATTTTATAGCATAGGAATTTCAACATAGAAATTGAAATTTATATGGATGGGTAATTTCAAATGTTGCCCTTCTTTTGAAATGTTGATATAAATTATGTCCTTCCTATTGGAAGGGAAAAATTCAGATTTTAATTTTTTTTTGAAGGGCAATTTTAACTTTACACTTCTAGGAAGGGCTAGAACCCTTTGGAAGGGCCGGGAAGGGTTCAAATTTGAACGCTGATGACGGGTAAAAGGCCCTCTGACGGGCACTGAAGGCTTCAAATTTGAAGCCAATCGAAACTCTCAGGTTTCACCACCGTCGTTGACAATTGAACTTGAACATACTTGTTAGATTCCTTTAACACCACCGTCGTTGACTATTGAACTTGAACATACTTGTTAGATTCCTTTAACATCACGTTTTGTAGTGAATTCATGAACATAGTTGTTGGATAAAGTCATAACCCTTGGGCATGGTGGCCGGTAGGCCCCTTGAGGCTAATTCGGATAGCATTGAGACGACTCTGTCTAAACGAGGTTGGTGTCTAGTGGACTTTGAACTCGTACATGTCCACGACAGGCGAATACTCTTCCTCTTCATTCTTACATGGAAGATACTTCTCCCCATTGGGCACAAATCACGTCCTCCATGCACATAGAGCCCGTAAATGTGTTGCCAATATGAACGCCCATCTTTTTGTACAAAGGACGGCGCCTACCCTTACTTTTCGCTTCATAGCATCGCAACCACAACTCCTGGAGTATTGCAGGCCTTTTGCTATCCCTGGGAATCTGCTATAAAAGTTTTGTTGGTATTGTGGAGGCTATACAGGCTGTGGGTATTTGCTATAAAGGTATAGAAGTTTGAAAGTTTGCAGATAGAAACAACATAGATTGAGTATAAGAGTAAGAGTCTTTCTGTATCACTGTTTAATTAAGCTTCTCCATTGTATTTTGAAATGGATACATACCGATACAAGCTGCACTTGTTGATAATGAAGTTCGTCTGGTTGTTGGTATGGCTATCTAGTATGGCTTCTGGACAGCTCGAGTTAAGTGAACCGGTAACGGGCTCAGCTAATTTTCCTGATTTAGGAATCGCTTGCTTAGGCAACATAGCAGCTTTTGTTGGAATTTGCATGAAAGGAATGCTTCCTCTGGAGATGGGTGCCAGGGATGTTCTGGCTGCCACAAGAGGACCCAAATTAGAGGACGTAAATGGATTTGGACTGACCACATGCAGGGAATATAAAGATGCTTCGGTTGTAATGTTGTCGACCCACACGCCCAATTCTTCCATCAGACAATTCATGAAGTATATGTCCAATGCCCATGATCTTGATTCCATCCTATTGCAATGTGCTCCTTTAAAATCTGCAGCATTCACTGTAGAGATCTGTGGATGCAGTGGATGTGAATGCATTGTGTTCTGGACAGTGGAAGAGATCACAATTATGCTTGCTCGTCGAATACCTGGAACACTAAAAGGTTTGTCTGATTCCCTGTTTTTACTCCCTTCTCTGAAATGCCTGAGAAATGGCTGCCATGGCTGCAACCAGGGCTTGTTGCATGTAGAGGGGGAGAGATTGAGAGAGGGTGACTCCAAGGTAGAAATCCCGGCTGCAATCTGTCAAACACTTGATTGTACTTCTCGAGTCTCTATTGTAGAAGAACGAATTTGCATATGCATTCCAGTACATCCACCAGGCGATGATCACTGGACAAAGCTCTTGATGAGATCTTTCACGTCTAAGGATAAGGAAGACAGAGAAGCCATAGTCATGGCTTCGGATGCCCTGAGCAAATACTTGTATGAGAGCAGAGAAGAGAGAGTGGAAACAGTAGAATACAATACTATTTCTTTCATAATGCCAAGGTTAGTAGAAGTATTAGTCAATCTTCTACTAACCGGCTGGTTCAGAGTGGATGGTTTCTCTAGCGCACTGGTGGCCAGAAAGGCAGTAAGAAATTATGTGGTGGACAGGAAAGGAAGTGGGTTTGCTGCCAATGCATTTCTAACTAAAGCTCTAGTAAATTGTAATGCGGATACAACCAGTGTTTGCCAAATGCTGACCTTTAGAGGTAATCTTGTAAGTCTCAGAACGTTATCGTTCATAGTGGGTTGTGGAAACCTGATTTGCTCTATTGGTTGGATAGTGCTTATTACAGTTGAAGGAGGCCCTGGCAAATGGTATGATATACACTCCATGCCACCCTCTAAAGCTAGAGTTGCACTCATAATGGCAGGAATGGGCTATAGTTTGCTTGTGACATGCGTGGATTTGCATTTAAGCAGGTTTGATCGTTTGGCAAAGTCTCTGTCTGTTCGGAGAAAGCCACCTCCGATTATAGCTTGGGCAGCAATGATAGTTTTGGAGACAGTATGCATTGTATATTGCAGCGTGGTGGTTGGAACAGTTGGGGTTAAGGGTTTTGGTATGTGGCTATATGGTGTTGTGCAGGGCATAGTTTGGGTGAAATGGGGAATTGCCAGTTATCTTCTCGGGGAGTATTTGGATGAGGGGGATATTCCACGAAAGGGTCTCCATGGAATTGTGGAGTGTGGGATTTCGGAGGAGGTGAGTGCTGTGAGGATGCGCTATGGAATTATAATGTACTGTACTGCATTCTTACTAAATGCCCTTCTGGCAGGAGTTCGAGGCAAGTGGGATTACTCATGGAAGGGCTTCACCATGTAACTTCATGTATTTTCATTAATTGGATTCCACTTGTATTTTTTTAGTTGAATTTCATCTTGAATTACAATCAATTTTTCTGTCTGGATTACAATCATTGTCCTTCACTTTATTTCTTACTGGTGTTTTTCATTATTTGTCTATATCTGTTATTACTCAGTAATCAAGATATATAGAATAAGTACATACCCATACCCGTCAAGTCACATTGCTCAGAGCCCTTCTTCAACAGCTATATAGAAAACATGAATACTGTCCATCTGAGTCAGCCAAAAGGACTTATGCTCAGTATACCCCTCAACAACAAATACATGAATCAAGAGTATATTTCATCCAAGGCTGTCAAAGCAAACTGGAGCCATCTCTGAGCACAGTACATAAAACTAAAGCCTTAATAGGCACAAAAACAGCCAGTCATCTTTAGAAGATATATAAAATGTATAATATTTAGAATGTAACAATAATAATAATTATAAAGGTATACATACATATAGAGTCTGAAGTGGAATTGTTCAATTATTCTGCACATCCCTGCGAGGGTTTATCCATTTTCATTTTTGATAGTTTCGTAGGTGGTGGGTAGGATTTGATAGTGAAGAACCTTTCCCCTTCGTGGCCAAGAGTGCCTCATAATCTTTACTCATAGATCGCATGGGTTAGTAGTAAAGACCCCTCTTGGATGTATCAGAGACAAGACCATTGGGGGAGGTGCTTATGGGTTTTATTATTTTTCTTCTAGTTCTTTTCATGACATCCTCGAGGGGACGTAGTTCAACAATGGAAGATCAACATTTTTCTACCTTTGATCCAAGGTTTTTGGCTCAAGAGGAGAATGTTATGTGGTGTTACAACAACAATCAAGAGGATTCATTCACGGAGGGTTGATTTGTGGGGAAAGATCAAGGGTTTATTGGTAGAGTAATATATTGTGGAGCTTGTCATGTGTGCAAAGGATTCAAGGAAGGGAAGTGTTTTCGAGTTAGATATCTTGAAGTTATAGCTTGTGAAAAAGTAATGACAATGTGTTAAGTTGAGGAATATAGGGAAATTTGTTTTGGGGAGGATACTTGATATGGAGTAGGTCTTGAATTTATTTATTTATTTTTAACATGTCATTTCTTTTGGGGCAAGTTTATCATAAGTCTCTTGACAATGTATATCTAGGTTTTGGAAACCCTTGCTTGGATACTCACCAAAGCTTCACATTTTGGTCAAAGGGTGGGGTGGTTGGCATTCATATTCAAATTTGGAGATGATGTCGAAAAGGTCTAAAATTTGAGATGGTTTTGTGGACCTTCACCTTTATATTTGAAAAAATGAATGGATTGTTTTGACCCAAGATAAAAAATTTCTTCCTCTCAACTCATATCAATAAAATGGCTATGTTTTCCTCTTGAGCTCTAGCCCTTGAAAGTTCAAATTGTGATAGTTGATAGCATCAAGTTCTTTCTAGAAGTGTTGACCCATTAACCGCTACAAAAAGGACCTTAATGGCAATGATGGATTGAATCCTAGTGGATGTTGATTTAAGGGAGGGCCTCTTAGAGGCCATTAAAATTGAAGTTGGAAAATTATTCACAAACGCTAGACTATATGAAGATCCCATTCCACTATACTCACTACCATACTTATGGCTTGGTGGGTTCATTTTTTGAATCTATGGAATAACACATGCATGTGTAGGATATTAAAGAATAGTCCTAAATTCACTAGAGATAATAAATAATGCATTCAAAAATCTTTTTATTGAACCCCCCTCCTAATACACTTTTCCAATTAAAAACCCCCTATATTCACTATATATCCTAGGTATCTGTCTTTTCCATGACATTTTTAATACCCCTTTTTATTTTAACCCTTGGTATGACATGACACAACTCTTATAACCCCTTGAAACCTTAATAGGTGAAATATGAGATCTTGGTAAGAGCATATATTTCAAGATGGGGAACAACCCTTTGAACATGAGTCAACTTCATACACATTCATTCCAATTGACTTCACACCTCTCTCATATATCATACCTATTCAAACATCACTCTAGCTCTAAACATAATAAAATTCACACATATATCATACTTATCCAAGCACTAATATGACTTCACACACAATTAGATTCACACCAAATCCAGGTGTAGAGTGCCTATTCAAACTCTTGAACACCCTATTCAATCCCCTAGATACATAATTACAAACCCCTAATATTTATATGTTTTTAATATACCATATTCAATCCCTTAGATACATAATCATAACCCCCCTTAATATCTATATGTTTTTAATATACCCTATTCAATCCCCTAGATACATAATTGTAAGTGGAATACCCCAAGTTTTGACTTGGAATGTATTTAACCAAAATTATGTAAATGGTGTAAATATGCTAGTATGGATTCCTAGTGCTGAGCTCAAGGATAAGGCCCGACTAGTGAATGGCTAGGCATATATGATGTAAATATTGTTATTTGGACTGTATGGTTGGCTTGCCATGCTAACTTGAAATATATGTAAATATTATGTGCATAAATAATAAAATGGTCTAACATGGCTATGTAAAGAGCACTAGAGGTGCTATGATTCCACCAAAGGGGAAGATATAAGAGGGCCTATGGGAGACTAAATCCTTTCTTCCAAGTGTCAAACTTAGAACTCATCCAAATTCCGCCATGTGCTTTGAGTAAGCCAATTACCTCCTTTTGACTATTTTTCAATCATTGAATGCATGTGTGAGGTTGGTGGGAAAAGTCACCTCATGTAGTTATTGAAGCATGGGGTTGACTGCACTTTTATGTCAGTTCTGTCAGCTACCAGAATTAAGTCTGTAGTTGCTAGGAGTCCCTTCTTCTATAGTCAGAAGCTATGCTAGTTTTCTTTTCACCATTATCTCATATTCCATGGATTCAACCCTCATTATCTCATTCTTGCATGTAGATCTACACTATGCATAGGTCTCCATTGTTGTCCATGACCTTATCAAATTGTGTTTAACCTAGAAATTCGAATTTAGAGATAGAGGTACATATTTGGAAGGGAAAATAGATGGTTTTATGTGAGAAAAGAGGCTAGGAAAGATAAGAACCCTTACCCATTCAGTTATGATGCTCATATATGCTTGAGAAGCCATGGATTAAGGCTACGTGTGGTTCTCCAACAACATATAGTAGGTTGGTCTCCTTCTATGCACACACTGGAAGCACCTAGCAAGATGTATCACCCAAGAGAACTGTGGATCGGTGAAAGGGATTCCTAAGCATAGAAGGCTATTATGTGGGGCAAGTCTTGTTGGAGCCAAGGCTGTAAGGGTTGAGTGAGATCCCTGTAGAGCTCTGTAAGAGCATTTGATTAAGCATAGAGTGCAGAACGAGTTGTGGGATGAGAGAGAGAAGCTTGTAGGTGTTTCCTTCGTCCTGGTGGCCTCATAGCCTAGCTTGGAGGTAGCCTCTTAGTAGAAAGAGTATATGCAGGACAAAGTGCCTATGGTTGGGTGGAAAATTGGTCTTACAAAGCCAATTGCTTGGATCGACGTTGGATAAAGATAAGTATTCTCATGCATTTGAATATGAAATGGTTTTATTTAATGCCTATTATGATTATGCTTGTATATGGATGTTGTGTGTGTGTGGATCAAGTTTATTTCCGTTGTGTGTGTTTTAGTTTTGCATCTGCACATGTATTTTACCTATTAGAAATTCATAATATGGTTATGGGGAAAATTTTGGAATCCCATAGTTGGTTAATGTCCCCTCTTGATGGTTGGAATGGGTGAAGGGGATGTTACAATAAGCCCCCGTAATATCTATATGCTTTTAATATAGTAAAGATACCCCATTGACCCCTATATAATAGGAAATATATTTCTTCTATTGTTATAATAGTAGATCCCCCAATATGAAATCACGTGGTATGATATTTCCTTCTTAGTGAAGCCCCTATGACTTATGATCATTTTGTTGAAGAATTCCAATTAAATTTCTCTAAAAGAGAATGGAAGAGGAAATAACCCCTGGAGTCTCTATTTGAAGAGGTTTCTAACATCCCAAAATAAGAGGATTTGGGGCATAAGTCTAAGTTGAATGGTGGTTTAATGTAGAGGAAGATGGAGGGGGTATCTCTGGGAACTCTCAAATGGTTGGTTGAGAAAAAATGGTATGGGAGGAAGGCCTTTTGAGGTCGATGTTCTTTGATGTCTATGATTCTCCCAAGGCCTCTATTAGATCTTAAGAACTGGAATATATGATGCAGATCCAGACCCAAGATCATCATACTCAAGTTTTAGGTAAGTACTTTTCACGTTCCCCTAAAGTTTTGATAGTAGATAAGGAACATCCTTTCAACTTTTCAATGGATCAATGGCCTCCATTAGGGGCTCTTAAGAAGTATTTTGCTAAAAATTCTAGGAAAGGGCCTCAAGATAATGATGGAGTATACAATTATCAAGAAGGAAAAGGTAATGATGGAATACACAATGAAGAAGACAAATGTAACGATCGAATAGATAAAGGTAATAATGGAATGACAAGGAAGAAGACAAGAAGGTTTTTTTTAAAAGACCCTTTAGCTCCTCAATTTTCAGGGGGGGTTTAGGAGAATAGGTTTAGCTTTAAGGTGAATCTATGAATATCATTTGCACTTTTTGGTAAGTTGGGGATGTTAAAATGGTATGTGCAAACCCTCAAATGAGGTCTTACTTGATCAAGGATTTAAGCTTTCAATCGAGGTTTCAAACCTTGATTGAGGGCTTAAACCTTGATAGAGACTTTTTAAACCACTTGAATGAACTATTTATGTCAAAATACCTTAATAGATGATTCTAAAATACTTTGATTGAGGGATTTTAAATCCCTTGATTGGGGAATTTTAAAACCTTTGATCAATGTATAAACCTTGATTAAGGGATTGTAAGTCAAGGATCCTTATTTATGTAGTTTTTATGGACCTACAACTTCCAAGAGATGAAATCCCTTCATCTATTCTATTGAAGGTGGAGAAACTGGTGCCTTCAAATTCATCATTGAATCGTTTATCCAACGGCATAAAATATGTATTTTAAAATATTCACTACCAAAAAATTACAAAAAGTATGTGTGCACCCTGTGAATAGTTTATCTTCAAAAAGGTATTTTTTTTCATTTTACATGAACAAGAGAAAATAATAGTTGGGAACACAAAGGGATATAAAATATGATTCGAATATTAATTTGTCATCTTCAAAAAATAGTAAAAAAATAATTTTCTAAAATAAAAAGAGGGCACTACTACAATCTGTGTAGATCGTGCTCATATACATTTTTAAAGTTATACATTGGACATTGAATTAGGAGTTGGGAACAAAAATTGCTTGCTAACTTTTCTATAAGTTTGCAAAGATGGACATATAGTTAAAAACAAATTTGACACAATAAATGACATTAATATTTTATTTTTAATAAATCCTTAGGAAACAACACAATTCTACATTGATGTTTTTTACTACACATCAAAATTTAAAAGGTGTAAATGACTTCTGAGGACTTCAATTTTAAAATATATAAAATATATAAAATATATAAAATATATAAAATATCAAATTTTCATAACCACATTTCATTAAAAAGTAGAAAAAATATTCATCAATTCACTCTTTAAATCTTCATCCACTACATAATATGGTTATTCATGCTATCACATTAGGTCTATGAAAGAGGCGGAGGAGGGGGTTGTTGTAGGTGTTGAGGGAGGGATAACTAGTGGTGCAATTAAGGAAGGATCATAAAATGCCCTAGGGGGATCCCACCTATCTCATGCTCATGACAGAAATTTAATGGAAATGTAGATGGTTAATCAAAAGAGTATAGTAGGGGCCCTTACAGTAGGGCAAGCCCCATGCAAGGTTAAAATATGATTATATTTTGTCCATTGGGGTGGCCCAAAAAGGGGTACACTCAATCAAAGAAAATAAAATGTTTGTTGTGTTTTTTACACGAAATTTGTTTCAAAAAGGATAATGCAAGGATGCCTTCTCTCCTTTGTTGTTTGTTGTTTCTTTTAGTAAAAAAAGTTTAAGTGGCACAATATGTGAAGCAAAGAGAACTAGTTATTTAAAAGGGGTAAATATAGGAAAAACCCTTCACTTTACACATTTGTTTTTTTTATGGATGATTCTCTTATTTTTTTGTGATGGGTCCTAGAGGGGTCCAAATAAATTGAAACACTTAATATATTTATACAACACTACCTTTGGAATGGTCATTAATATCTAGGAATCAACTATATATTTTAATGATGTGGAGGGTTAGGAAAGGTGCATTCTTTAGATTATTTGAGAAAATAGGAAAGCTATTTAATCAATGGTGCAACATGTGGTTATCTCTTAGGGGAAGTTTGACCTTAGTGACGTATGTCTGGGAGATAATACCAATCTATTGGCACTCCCTAGCCTTCATTCCAAAAACGAAGATTAGAAGGAATTATTTCAAATTTATATGCACTCATAAGAGAGAACACGATGAAATTCCCCTTGTCAAATCAAATGTTATAGGAAATATGAAGGAGGCGATGTGGTGGGGACTTAAAATATATACAATATTTCTTTAGAAAATCCCTAGCAAGTATAAGTTTGTGGAGAATCATTTTAAAGGAAGGGCTATAGAAGTAAGTTAAAATTCAAAAGTACATATAATCACTTATTGTAGAATATTGTATAAGAAGGTCTCACAAATCTATTGAAACGGTGTTAATTATATTGGAATGATGAAGTATTTTCTTTCCCTTGGTTGGTTTGTAGGGTAGGAAATGGAGGGAAAGTTAGAGTGGGGGTAGATCATAAATTAATGTGAAGGTGGATTTCAGTTATTAGAAATTTTAATATGCATGTTACATGTGAAGGAAATATTTTACACTTTCTTAAGTAGTAAAGCCTTTTAATACTTCCATTTAGCAACAAGGTTGGATGCATGTTAATATTTTGAGTTTAGAAGTAGATGAAGTTATGAAGTGGATTGAATATGTAGAAAGTCTAAATAAGATTCACATGAGAATAAGATATTTACATGTGAAGGAAATATTTTACACTTTCTTAAGTAGTAAAGCCTTTTAATACTTCCATTTAGCAACAAGGTTGGATGCATGTTAATATTTTGAGTTTAGAAGTAGATGAAGCTATGAAGTGGAATGAATATGTAGAAAGTCTAAATAAGATTCACATGAGAATAAGAGAGAAGGAATATGGTTTGATATGTGAAAAACATCCTTTCCTTGGAGGTTACGCAACCAAATTGGGCTATAAGACAGTGCTCTTAGATGATTAACAAGGTGAGATTTTCTAGCGGTGGAAGCCACTCTAGAATTCAAGGATCCAATGAAGACATGGGTGTTCATGTGGATAAACTTGAGGAATAAGGTATTGACTTGGGATGTACTTCATAGGGTGGGGGGAATCAATTCCCTAGTAGATATAGTCTATGCAAATAAGACATAGAAAATATTAATAATCTCTTAGTTAAAAGACTATATTCAAATCTTGCTTGTGTTGATGTTCAATGAGGATATTTCCAGCGTTATGGGTGGATGGCATGGAGACACAATGTTGTATTGTCTCAAAACCTAGCATGGGAAGAAAGAGCTAAAAGAGTATATAGGTCTTCCATGAATAGTTTCTCAGGATATTTGGTTACCGAGGAACTTTGAGATATTCTAAGACAAACATATCCCTTATTTCAATGTTTTTTCTCATATAAGGGTAGTTTCTGAAGGATTGAAAATTTATTTAAAGTTGTAGGTTCTAAGATAGATTGGTCAAGTCCAATTCAATAAATTGATGCCCTGGGCCTGTAAGTTTTAAACCTGTACAGAGAAGCAAAAAATACAAATTCTTTTAAGAAAAACAGAGATTACACCACAACATTCACACATAATACACAGAGATTTACCCTGGAAACCCTTGATCGAAAAAACCTACAAACCTTGGAGCCACTGCTCCTATTTTTCTCATTATCATTATGAGTCACTCACAATACAATATAGGTTTTCTGTAGCATCCAATACCCTAATCCATTAACATGGATTAGAAAATAGACCCCAATCCATTAACCGAGATTAAATTAGATATTTTTAGAAAATTCCCCAAAATAGCTGAAAAAAGTGCAAAAAAATTTGGTGCTCGCTTCGCTTCACTAAAGGGGGAGGGCGTCAACCAAGGTATTTTTTAAGGATTCTAATATTACACTTAAGTATAGTATTCTAGGCGATTATTTTGGATTGGAAAAAACATAGATATAGATAGGTAGGTGAATATTTAATACAAAACCTACAATTTACTACTGAAACGTGTAAATTTTGGCAAATATTATGATAAAAAACCATATTTTATGTAAATATAGGTGATCTTAGAGACTAAAAATGACCAAATAACGAATTTATTTTTTGAAAAAAAGCCCCAAAAATAGACAATTGGCGAAATTTCGCCCCTAAAAACTACCCTGGCGTCAACATGCCCCCCCTCTTAACTCTCCTTATCCAGTGCCATGCGTAGCTCCCAACGCATACGACAGAGCAATAGATGGAGGGGATTGACCACTGCGCAGTCAAAAGCGCACCCTCCCCCCCCCCCCCAACACACACACATGCAAAGAATATAACATATACTCAACATTCTACCACTTGTTGTTTTATTTGCCTACATGGGGTACATATTTTATTGGATCAACAATCCAAGGCACGAATTCCCATTGCTCCTTTACACCAAGAGAACTTCTTAGTGCTCACAGATTTTTTCAATGAATCTGTAACATTCTTCAAAGTGTCGACTTTCTCTAGTAACACCTTCTTGCTTTCAACCATATCTCTTACAGAGTTAAATTTCACATCAATATGCTTCGTTTTTGAGTGAAATTAGGGTTCTTTTCCAGGAATATTGCACTATGAAAGTCAAAATCTAACCTTACAGGTTGTCATTCAAACCCAATGTCCGAACACAATCTCTGCAACCATATAACCTCTTTACTTGCATGCGTGGCTACCATGTATTCAATTTCTATAGTTGATAGTGCCACTACATTCTGTATCTTACTCATCCAACTGATAGCACCTCCAAATAGGTTAAATACATATCCACTTATAGATATTCTACAATCTAGATCTCCATCCCAGACAACATCAACAAATCCATGTACATTCAACACTCTATCATGTTCAGTTCTTCCTTGGTATCAGATTGTACTATATGTTGTTCCATGCAAATACTTGAGCACCCTCTTCACAATTGTCCAATGTTCCTTTCCTGGTTTTGACATATACCTGCTCAAAACTACCACTGCATGGGAAATGTCTATTGTAGTGCATACCATGGCATACATCAAACTTCCAACTGCACTAGCATAACGAACATAGGACATGTCTTTTTTTTGTCTTCATCTGTCTCAAGACACTGTTCTACAGATAATATTACACCTACAGGAATAGGAACTTTTATTGTCTTACATTCCTGCATATTAAACCTATGTAGTATTGTTTCCACATATTTTTTCTAGTTCATCCGGAGTTTCCTTTCTGCACAGTTTCTCTTGATCTCCATCCCAAGATGAAATTAGCAACACCAAGATCCTTCATGTCGAACTTGGAGGATAGTTGTGTTTTCACCTCCTTAATAACCTTCATGTTATTTCCAACCAACAACATGGCATCGACATACAACACTACATAAACAAAATGTTCTCCAACCTGTTTACAGTAGACACAATGATCAACTTTGCTTCTCACAAATACCAGTCCCAATATGTATGTGTCAAAATTTTGGTAACACATCCTTGGAGATTGTTTTAGACCATAAAGGGACTTCTTCAGCTTGCAAACCAACTCCTTCTTACCCTTTATAGTAAATCCTTCAGGTTTCTTCATGTAGATTTCTTCTTATAGGTCCCCATGTAGGAACACTGTCTTCACATCCATCTTCTCTATTTCAAGATCAAAAGCAACAGCAATTGCAAGAAGGAATCTAATGGAAGTTAATTTTGCAACAAGAGAAAATATTTCAGCAATAGCAATTCCCTCTACCTCAAAATATCCATTTGCTACCAAGCGGGCTTTGTATTTCTCAACTTTACCTTCTACATTCAACTTCTTTTTAAACAAGCATTTGTTGCCAACGAATTTTCTTCCAGTTGGTAATTGAACTAGATCCCAAGCTTCATTTTTGTGCAAGGAATCCATTTCTTCAACCATGGCCTTCTTCCAAAGATCACTATCCTTTGAGTCAACAACTTCTTTCACATTTCTAGGATCATCATCAGTAATAGACAAAGAAAAATTAGACTGAAATTTAGGAGGGGAATACCTTTCTAGTTGCCTTCTTTCTCAAGATGATATTCTCAAAGCTGGGGTATGAGGTTCTTCTTCTTCTTCTGATTCAGCTTCTTCTTTTGAGTCAAATTCTTCATCTTCCAACTCGAACTCTATTTTCTTTGGTTCCTTTTCCATTGGAGTCACTTCTTGTCTGGGACTTTCTTTGACCTCTCTAAACACAACATATCGACTATAAACATTCTTCTTAGTTTCATGATTCCAAAGCTTAAAACCTTTCATACCATATTTATAGCCAATAAATATACATTTTTTCAGCTTTGTTATCCAACTTGCTCCTTTTCTCCTTTGGAACATGTACATAAGCATCACAACCAAAAATTTTTAGATGATTAATAAATGGTTTCTTACCAATCCATACCTCTTGTGGAGTTTTGTAAACCAATGCTAACGTGGGTGATTGATTTACCAAGTAACATGATGTCTCCACTGCCTCTTCCCATAATTCTTGTCCTATACCGGCACTGCTTAGCATGCTCCTTGCCTTTTCCATTAGCGTCTTATTCATCCTTTCAACAACTCCATTATGTTGAGGTGTGTATGGAGTAGTCTCCTTCCTTGCTATACCACACTTCTTATATAATTCCTCGAATTCATTCCCACAGAACTCTCCACCATTATCTGTCCTCAACACCTTTATTTTCTTTTATGTATGATTCTCTACAAGAGCCTTAAATTATATAAACTTAACAAATAGTTCATATTTATTTTGAAGGAAATAAATCTATGTGTTCCTTGAGAAATCATCTATAAATGAAAGATAATACACAGATCTACCTAGTGATGGAACAGGCACAGGTCCAAACACATCAATGTGTATTAACTCTAAAATTCCCTTTGCTCTTGTAGCACCAGATGCAAATCTTACTCAATACTATTTTCCATATATGCAATGTTCACATAAATAAAAATATAGAGTGCAATTAGCCATACCTTCAACCATACCTTTACCTTGTAATGCTCGAAGTCCCTTTTCTACGATATGCCCCAATATTTGATGCCATAGCATTGTCTTTCCTCCTGATGCAGTCAGGGTTATGTCTTCTATATCTCCCCCCTCGGGAAAAACATAACTATTACATTCACCGGTGATGGTTCTTCCCAATAGTTTGTACAGAGTTCCATACTGAAGTCCCCTCATCAATACCATTGATCCTCTAACCATTTTGCAACCACCATCTCCACACATAGTCTTTACACCTGCAATATCCATCTTTCCGATAGGATATCAAGTTTCTCGCTAGATTTTGAATGTTTAGTACACGAGGGAGAGTTCTAATCCTTCTGTACTTGAGTTTCAAATTGACTCTACCACGTCCAATGATACTGGCTAGTGAATCATCTCCCAAGGACACATCACCTCCATTGTACTTTTCATATTCACAGAACCACTCCCCATGAGGGGTCATATGACATGATGCACCTGAGTCAATCAACCATATATCACATTCTGAATGATTACTAGTGGAAGATAGGTACACATCCCCTCCTTCTTCTGAGGAAGTGTTCTCCTCTATGGTAGAGGTATCCTCATATCCCTTTCCTTTCTCAACATTCTTATATCTACAATCCTTTTTATAGTGCCCAATTTTACCGCATTTCCAACACCTTTTTATAAATTTCCCCTAGGATTTAGATCTACCCTTAGATTTATATCTCCCCCTAGATCCCTTATTTTTGTTTCTCTCCTGGCGAGGACCTCTCATAGACAAGGAATCCATGCTATGAGTATCCATGGTTTTCCGGCTCATCTCTTCTGATAGAAGGGATGATACTATTTCATCAAATTTTAAAGTCGCTTGATTATCACTCCCTGTTGATACAATTAGGTTGTCCTAGGAATCTAGCAAAGAACAAAATAATGTAATACATTTATCTTCTTCGGCCATTTTAATGCCAACATATGTTATTTGACTTACTAGAGTATTGTAGGCATTCAAATGCTATGTCACTGTGTCATTATCATCCATTCTGAGGTGATACAGTTTCTTTTGCAGAAAAAACTTGTTTACAAGGGATTTTGATTGATACAAACTCCCTAGTTTCACCCAAATATTTACCGCAATATCTTCTCCAGATACGTTCAACAACACAGATTCTGAGGCCACCGGTGTTTGGGTAAATGGGAGGCACACCTTATTGAGGTGCTTTTAGACAGTAGTGAGGAATATGAGTTGGAGTAGAAACAAGATGGAGAGCTACCTAGTACAAATTTGGAACAATTTCCGCAGAGAGGAACTATTGCTATCCTCATAGGAGTCCCCACATTACACACTATCATGATTAGGGGGATTGTCCAAGGACATTGTGTGATCGCTTTGATTGAAGGTGGGGAAAACCACAATTTCATAGATGCATCTTGGGTATCGAGGGGAAGAATCTACACTAAGGAATTTGAGGGATTTACCATTGCCATGGATGGAAACCATAGGATGGAATGCACACAGAGAATATCTCAGTGTCAGGTGCAACTTGGAAATTATACCTTGGTCAACAATTTTTATGTGGTGGACGTTCCATACATGAGCATGGTTTTGGGAGTGCAGTGGTTGTACTCAATTGGGAAATATTTGAAAAAATATCAAACCTTAGAGATGGAGTTCCAAGCACCGAATGGAAACAAGTATTCCTACAAGGGATTCCCAATGAAGCTTCAAATTTAGCCACAAAAAAAGGAATGGAAACAATATTCAGGTAGGAGGGAAAGGCTTGTGCAACAAAATGGCCAACTCCAACACATAAGGCTTCAAGAAAGGGCCAGTGGTATGGAAAGAATTCTTCGAGTAAACCTTCAGACAAAGATATTGTACATACTAGAGAGCTTGGAAGGGGATCCAAAACCAGGATGCCCAATTCTCACAGGTACCCAAGGAGGCATAATGAAGGGATACAGGACAGTGGTGAGAGGAAATGGAAATTCAAGGGAAATACAGATCATCCTAGCATGTAAATGGAGTGGTTGATGAAAATTGATAATTGGGAAAAAGGATGGATTGCTCAATATATAGGCCGGCAATTGCTTGCGGACAAGCAAATTTGGGTGGGGAGGACTATAATGTCCTCTTCCGCGTGATGGGTTAGGAGATCGACAAAGTAGACCCGCTGATACCTAGGGGCTAAAAGTCAAAGAAATAAAGGGGATTATTAGTCAATAAGTCACTAAGGAGCGAAAGGCAACTTTAAAATGGTGACAAGAGTTAATTAAATTAATAAGAGTTGGAAAGTGTTTTTGTTTTTAGTTAATAAATTGAAGGTGACTTTATAAATTCACTTTATGAAAATAAAAAAGGAAAAATGATTTTATTGAGAAAAAGGGCAAATGGGGAAAATAAGTTATAAAAAGGGGAAAAGGAAGGTACGTCCTCTCATTATTGGATTTGACATTGAGAAAACACTTTTGGGAGAGCATGAACTCTTTAGCTGGGGTTTTTGGGAAAACCCTTGGAGATTCCATCTTTGATGGTGCAAGATACACCATAGTGGAATGATTCAAAATTATACTCTATATATGCTATGGTGTAGTCATTTTGGAGAAGATCTGAATTAGTTTTGAAGAATTGTTGAAGTTTGATGAAGATTTGAAGAGCTGGTTCATCGCTATACTATTTCTTTCCAAGGGAATCGATACTCTTTACTTTGACTACTATTCTTCTTACATTGAGAGCAGTGTTTTGATGAATGGAAGAGTGCATTTATTTTGGAAGTGATCCTATCCATTGTTGACTAGTATCTTGTGAGGGAGGAATCCTTGGGAAAGCTAAGTACAAGGGGCACATTTACAAGGAGGCAACATCATCTAAAGGGGAGAGTTTATCCATCGTGAGAGCAATGACCTCTCTCTTATGTGTTGTGTGGAGTTTGACTAAGATCATGGGTGCTTTGGTAACCATACTCCAATCTTAAAGGGGGTGGGTCATTGCTATAGTGATATTCCAATACCTAGGGCAATAAATCAATGTTTCTAGCAGAGATATATTAAAAGGGAAACTTGAACCATCTCAAGAGAATTTTGAAATTTGATTCAAGCTCTGTAACTAAAATGGGGTTCATGAATTAATGCATGAGGGAAGTTTGAAGCAAGGAGGGTCGTGTTCCTATTCTCAAGTCTGTATTCTCCCAAAGTTGGGCGTGACCTCTTTCTCTTAGCAACCATCAACAACTCATCTTCCTTATTGTTTAAGTAAGCACTCTTTCATGGAAGTATATCTACAAGTCTGGTGTATGATTTACAAGCTGCTACAGTCACCAACGTACATCATTATCATTGTATAAGGAGTGCGATGAGCTGCTATAGCAAAGAGGAAAATGCTTTATCTTTGTTGTCACATATCCTTGTTGTTTCAATGGGGAAAGCCATAGTTCTATAGCTGCTAAGTTGACTTGGTAAACTGTCATCCATTCCCTACTTGTTTCAGAATGTATAGAGGACGCTACATAAAGGAGGACCACTCTCCCACTTAAAATTCCAGGTATGAGATTATTTTATGAATCTGAAATGTTGTGTTGTTTAATGGTTGATACAAATATCAACAAATCTACCATTGGTTTGTGAAATATTGTTGTGCATTGTCCCCTAATATTAAGTAAATTATGTCTCCTATTGAAGCATTTCAGCATCTATCAAGTGAATGCCATGTTGGCTCCTTTACATCTTTATGTTCTCATTTTCAATTACATTAAAACACACAAATATATAACAAACATAACCCAACCTACACAAGCAAAGTGTTTGTTGAAAGTCACCAACCAACCAATCTCAGATATACCAGCAGTAAAGTGAAATTTTAAAGATCATATTCAAGTTGGAATATTACAACTCCCATTATAACACTGGAAATTAATAAAATCAACAAGAGAAATCAATCAAGCATATAATGGACACCATAAATTTACCCTAGAAACCCAAATGGAAAAACCAGCTTTGAATGGTTACTTATTATATATTGGAAATCTCTGGTTACTAGGATTCTTATGGATCCCATGTGCATCCTCTTCTCTTCTCCGACAAAAATCCCTTTTTGAGTGAAAATCAATGAGGAAATAGCGATAGCTTAGGTAATAGGAAGGCCAATAGGAATCACCTTTTGTTTCCCATTCCCCATCTTCTTCCCCCCAGTTTCATTTTTTTTTTACAATTAATTCATTTCTTTCTCTTGCCTTATTTACATGTTTGTCTACCTTGTATTTTATTTTATCTAGTGTATCACCTTTAACCATTGCTAGATTACATTGTTAGTATTAGTATTACAACCATTCAAGAATTTGGATCCATGTTGGATCACACCTCCCAATTGAGAGGATTTTTGGTCTCCAAAAGCTCAAGGAAACCAAATTGAATCAATTTGCACTCTATTGACTTCTCTACAAAGTGGGCTCTAACTCTAGCTCCCAACTACAACTCTAAATTTGGCTCTGGATATGGCATCGTGGATCTGGCTACTGGTTCTGGTCCCTAGCTATAGCTCGGCTCATGGTTCTAGCTCACTTGTTCCCTCTACAAAAGTATGCTAATTGATTCTCATCTTTGTGCAATCCTCAGATATGAAGTCTAGACTCAACATCCATTCCCATCTCCCTCTCAGGATTGGAGACAGTCCATCTTGATGGTTCAATGAATCCAAGTTGAACGTTGGTCTCAGTTTGTTCCTGTAGTGCAAGGTTTTTTCATTGAATTTGCTTTGAGCAATCTCTAGACCCAAAATAATTAATTATAATTCACTCTCATACCTAGCATGCAAGTCTCTTGCATTATTTGGATCTGAAAGTGGTCCATCTTGGCAATCAATTAAGCCAAGTCGAATTATGGTATCCTTTGGTTCACTATTAAATGTATGCAAAATTCATTCAACAATGAGATCCTAGCGAGCATATGCCATCATGAAATGAAGTGTGGGATTCCCTCTTTAGCCAAGATTAATTGCTCCTTGGCATGGAAACAATTCTATGCTGGAAAGTCATTCTTCAATGAGTAAGACATTGATCCAATCTTGAGATCATATTCTACTATATCCTTCTTCCACTGAACTATTGCTTACTTCATTGGTGAGGATGACCTCTTGTTCCATTATAAATATGTGGACAGTCTCTTATCCTTGGGCTGCCAAGGCAAGGAGATCTTCATTTCTTCTAATATTCACTCTCCACATTCTCTCCTTGACTACACGGTTAATGGGGTGAAGCTCTGGATGAAGTCATCGAAATTTCTCTTCCCAATGTAGACTCAACTTGCAGTGGTGGAAACAATTCTTGCTAATGGATGGGATACTTGACATGCTTATTTTGTACATGTGCTTTTGAGTCCTCTGTTAGTTTGGGGAAGTCTTCTTGTCATTCATAAGCTAAAATCAACTTGGCTTGTGGCATGTGGCTTGTTTCTCCCAACAAGATGCCATACAATTGTGTTTCTTCCCACAAAATTCACATACATTTGAGTACCAACAAAGACGAGCTCCATGTCCATTATTTTTGCGAAAAAGACAAACAAGGGATGTATTTCTTACTACATTCTTCTTGGTATTCTTCTTCTTATTCTCTCTATTTGAATTACTTTTTCGTTAAAGCGTTAGTGTGGTTGAGTCTTGGAGCTCTTCTCTTCACTGGGCTTCTACAATATGCCATAAGAAGGATTGAGTAGAAGTATGCTTACCTCTTCCTTCATTTTTTTTCTTTCTCCTGATGGACGGGCCAATTCTAACTTGTCCTTTTCCTTCACAAAAATGGTATTGGTGGCAATGGTAATTTTGTTTCTTCCATCATATCCCAAACCTTCACGTTTGAACCTTAGTTAAGCTACAACAGATCTTAAGGTGCCTTGATTTTTTGTTTCCTATCCCTTGTCCACCATTGCCCTTTTTCATAAGTAGCTTAAATCCAATTCCTTCGGTATGTTTCTCAAATTCACTAAAATGATCTTTAGAAATTTCAATGGAAGGTGAACTTACCAGAGTTGTCCTGATAAAGGTGTTAGTTATGGAAATGGGAATGGAAGGTGGCCTTGCTTCCCACTGGTCTTGAATACCCTCATGTAGCTTTTCCAATGCCTTCTCTTTCTCTGCCAACTCTTGGTGTAGCTAAGTTAGTATCTAATTAAGTCTATCCTCATGCCAACTATCCAACTATGTGAGATTCTCTCCCAATGGTAAGAGATGCAATATGTTCTTGTCCAATTCTTCTCTCATAGTAGTGGAGGAGTCTTGGTGTATGGTGAGTTATTTTTCCAACTCCTCTACTTTCTCCCTCCAATACCTAATTTCCTCTTGGATCTATCGATTGGATTCTCTGAGCTCTTATATCTTCTCTCTCTTCAAGGCTTTTCTTATGGTGAATTCTTCTTTCTTCTCCAAATATTGCAACAGTTGTGTCGTGCGTTCAAGGATGCAACTGCTCTGATACCATGTGATATGTAATCAAGGGAATTATAGCCCACTTAACTTACCAACATGGATACTTGTGTAGAAAATTATTCTAATCTATGTCCTCAATATTGTATATAGATATCAATCTTTTAAATGGATTCAAGGCCATTGCTCTTTTCTTCTGAGATGCTTTGTTCTCCAATGATCTTGTACACTTGATTCACTACATGGCTACTTTGTTTGTTTACTTATGGCATGGAAGCTATTCCAATATTAAAATCCAACAAACCCAACCGAATGACAAAACAACAATATGTGGAAACCCAATTATGTTGATCTTTTAAAGAAATAAATTATTCAATAAGCACTGCCACTTTGTCTTATTCATAGGATGGATGACTTGGTGAACTTGCTTGCCACATAACCACAGTGAATGAAATTTTAAGATTCAATATGCTAAGATAGATAACATCAGTATTCCATTCAATTTCACAACGATAGCATATACAGGATCATCGAAAGAACAACAAGCACAGCATAAACACAAGCGACACAAGCGACATAACCAACAAATAAAAAGGTGTAATCGCCAAACAAGAGCTCCTTCTCCTCCTTTGCATATTTCTCTCTATCTCCTATGCGCAATTCACAAGTGAGTGAATGAGTGTGTATAAATGAGGAACACACCTCCTCTATTTATACTCCCCTTCTACTTGAATTTTATCCCTAACTGGGCCAACTTCTCCTAGGAGATTCTAATAACCCCTAAACAACTAACTCAGCGTCGACCCCACTAGGGAAGTCTAATAACCCTAGTTATAACATCCTGACGGAGGAATAAACATCTCCGAATATACAATAAAGTCCCGACGGAGGAATGAAACATCTCCGGATAAAGTACAAATAGAATATTCTTAGAAGTTACAATATTTCAACACTCCCCCTTAACGAGAAGGATATTATAACAACATCTGTAGGAGCAAGGAGTCATAAAAAACATGATACATGATACATCTATAAATAATTGGAAGCTTTCTTCAATCATCATCAGTAACTCAAATAGTTACTGGAACATCTTCAAGATATTCAATACTGGAACATCAACATCTTCAGTATTGAGTCTTCATTTTCTGCAGCACTCGATCACTCGACAACTACAACAACAACATTATCTGGATCTCCCGATCAACAAAATCATTTGGATCTCTTGATCAACAACATCATCATTTGGATCTCCTGATCAACAGCATCGTCTGGATCTCTCGATCAACAATGTCATCATATGGATCTCTCGATTAACAACATCATCATTTGGATCTTTCGATCAACAACATCATCTGGATCTCTCGATCAACAACATCATAATCCACAACACACATGATCCAATTACAGGATGATCAATCCCTCTCACTTTAGGACATAAGTCCAAGGATGATACAATCCTGATCCACTTACAAGATGATCAATCCCTCTCACTTTAGGACATAAGTCCAAGGATGATACAATCTTGATCCACTTACGGGATGATCAATCCTTATCAGTTTAAGACACCATATCATGTCTAGGGACGATGCAATCCCAACCACAGTGCCTACCTTTTTCATACTGGATGTGACCTAAATGAAATCTAGGATTTACAACCTCAGAGCTAGTAATTTTTCAACTGGGGTGTGACCTAGATCAAATCTAGGATTTACAACCTGAGAATGATCACCTGCTGCTACACTTAGCATCCCAAGAGTGTACATTAAATCATTATAGGACCTGTGAATGATCACCCGTTGCTATACTGAGCAGTCCAGGAGCGCACATTATATCATTCCAGGCTCAACATCTTTCTTGAAGACAAGAGTCTACAGATTCCTTTAGGACATGTGTCCAAGGATGATACAATCCACTCATCAACTTAGACCAAGTCTAAGGACCACTCATCAACCTCATCGTCGGTATCATCGACCTTATCTTCAGGACAGGTGTCCTCATCATTAACCTCATCGTCGGAACATGTATCCTTATCATCGATACACGTATCCTCATCATCAATACAAGTATCATCATCGACCATATCACTCCCCCTTTCGAGGAGGGTCCTTATGAACTACACCAAGCTTGTCTCGGAAATACTCAAACTTTACTTGAGACAGAGGTTTGCTCAATACACCAACAACTTGTTCATCAGTGCTCACATACTCGAGATTTATAGATCCTTTCTGCACCATATCCCGTATATAGAAATATTGGATCTCTATGTGCTTTGACTTATCATGGAACACTGGATTCTCCTTCATCTTGATACAACTTTGGTTGTCACACAGGATCACAGTGGAGTCCATCTCTAAGTCAAATAGTCCTGATAACCGCTTCCGAATGTTGATGTATTTGTAACTTCAGAAGATATTCACTTGTATATTATATGTATTACATTTTGTACTTTATTGTATCCCCAACGAAGATGTATTATTCCTCCGATTGGAAGTGTCGTCATTTGTATTTGCAACTGTCGCAAATTACATTGTAATTGTCGTAACTCATATTTGATGGGTTATTAGACCACCTTGGTGGGGTCAACCGTGTATGATTCATGTGGATGGGTTATTAGGCTTCCTTAGGAAGTCTTCCCAGTTAGGGTTAAAGGCAGGTTAAGTTAATGTATAAATAGAGAGTGTGACTCTCTCATTATTTTCATTCACTCACTCACTTCGCATTAGTGAGAGAGAGGAGAAGTGCGCACAAGTGGAGGAGGAGAAGCTGCTAGGAGACTATCTCTTGTTTTTGGGTTTGATCTTTGTGATATCTGTATTGGTGCTCATTCTATCTCTGAGGAAGTTGCGGGGTTTTTCACCTTCTTGGTTTTCCCCGGTGAAATGATTTGTGTCTCTTGTCTCTTATGTTTGATATGCTGTACATGTTGTTCTCTCAGTTAACATCCTAGATCAGATTGAATTAAATGCCGAAAAACTAACATGGTACCAGAGCTAGCCTGAAGGAAGGCATTGTATGGAATTTATTACACTTGTTGCACTTGCGACAATTTGGAAGCTAGGGCTTGATATAGTAAAAACTGGTCATCGTGGTACTTTCTCTATAAATCAGTTTTGGCGAAGGTTTAGGATCCCTAACTTTTACAGGCCAAATATGAAATGTTCATGTACCTTGTGTCCAAAGATAAGCCCCATATTCATTGTACTTTGTGAGATATGATTCGTACAAGTTAGGGTTTCTGCCTCTTCTAGAATGCAGCCCTAAACAAGTGACCTAGGAACAGAGGTAATATATCGGGACAGGAAGCTCCAAATGGAATTCCATAAAAAGTGTCAACTAGGGCATGGACTGTAGTTTCACAGGTCCTAGTTTCATAGGTCGAAGTTGAAACACTGACACGTGGAACTTCGTACAAGTTCGCTATGCTGTTTCATCCCATAAACAGGTCATGTTGCGACACTAGGAATATGTCTCTCATGGAGAATCCATTTGAGGTCAGATCTATGGGGTTGGAAATATGACAGGTCAGTCTACCATAGGCCGAAGTTTCAGACCCCGAGGATCCAAAATTTCAGAGTTGCACTAGAAACAATATGGCATATATTTCTGTCAAAACAGAATTGGATTCTGAGCATTTTCTTTTTTGGCTTGTCACTGTTGCGGGAAATTAGGGTTTCTGCAAAAGTTGGAATTTTTGGAATCTGAGACCACGGCTAGATATTTCTCATCAAAATCGAAATTTAAAGACCAAGATCGAAGTTTTTGGTTGGGTAGAACCCCGGGCTCTATCAAACCCTAGTTCGGGTTTTTGACCAGAAAACTAGAATTTGACAGAAGCTGCAGATATGAAACCCGCAGGTCAATTTTGAGGGGTTAATTTTTGGAGTTTTCAAAATCTGAGCACACCAGCTTGCTCGCCTCAGTCATCTACATCTCCCCGTCCAGACAGAAGTTTGAAATTCCTAGTTTGAATTTTTAGGGTTTTTTCTGTCAAACCCTAGACGACTCCAAATCTAGTTTCAGCAAATCAAAGTGTATCGGATTGGGTTAATCCTAGAAGAGAATTGGACACCTACATAAGTGAAGAATTTCCAGTTCCAGAGGGAGATGAGGCTAAGGCCTTACATAAGAAGACTACAAGCAATCCTGACAGGTATGACTTGAGGAGATACAAGTATGTTTTGAAATCTGTTCATGATTAAGTTTATGATATGTTATTGAGGTTAGTACAATCTTGATTAATTTCAGACTTGTCTTATCACCTTAGTAAAAGTATGAATGCATGTGAATGATAGAAGACATTAATTGATTGGGGTTATGCCACTTATGATTGTACTAATGCACTGTGGTGTTGTATGAGGATGATGTTCTCCACTAACATGAAAGGTACATCAAGAAAGACAAATCAAGCTCTAGATCAAGAACATATGACCATGGTGACATGAACACAAAGAATCATCCATATCCATTGATCACATAGAAGCTCCACTGACGAGGTATGTATAATTTGGTTCTATAATGCTTAAATCATCGAAGAGAGCAAAGAAGACATTGTTTGGATATGTTAGATATAACTCGCAAACATGATAATCCAGGTATGTTTTTCCTAAATCAAGTTAGAATCCTACCTTGTGTTAGGATCTCATATAAGTATAACGTTTGTATGATTGATAATGATTATTCATGAAGTTATAAGTTTGAGTAATCATGGGTTTATGCATATTATGCTTCTTAGTTGATTAATGATATGACAAACTAGAAGAGTCCTATGGTCAAATAAGAATATGCATGAGTAAGAGAAGTACACCTTGTATACTAACGCTTGTGATAAATTACCCGTGTATGAAATGATCATGACCATACATATTTAGAATCATAATGTTTTGATAGTATTGAAATTATACTAATGCATGTATGAGATCTTGAGGATGACACAATGATGACACTAGTGCACACTTAAGCATGCATAATGGTACAGGATGGATATAAGATCAAAGACAGATAATCTAGGAATCAAAGATCAAGAGGGAGCAGACTCTAGTATTTCTTGCAAGGAAGCAAAGATTAAGAGGGAGTTGACCACTCCTTACAATCCACAACAGAATGGAGTTGCAGAAAGGAAGCAAAGATTGAGAGGGAGTCCACCCAACAAACATTGCTAATATGAATGTGATGGGTAAGTGGCCTATGGCACTATACAACATTCCATTGCTACTTATCTAGAATGAACCCTCTTTGCTGACATGTTGGGAGTAGTGCAAACTCTTAACAATGTTCTGGTAGAGATGGAAGGCATCTAGAAAGTTACTGTATGAATACAGGATATGGATGAATGTTGTATTGAAGCATTGGCTAAGATAATTGCATGACTGTATGACATATGCCTTTATGTGTAAGACTTCGTTCTGAAAACTATGAGAAGTTTCTAATCATGCAATTGAATTTGACTTGTAGGAAAGATCATGTACAATCACCTACAAAAGAAGGACTACAACATTTGTTCCAACAACGAAGTTCAAGAAAACTATCTATTGAAGATATTGAAGAATATGAAGTTCCCAGTATCTGGGATGCAGTAATGGAAGAATGCCATGATCGAGGAGTACCAGTCGATCATGATGTATGGGATGTGGTCCCGAGACTAGAAGGGAAGTCTATTGTGGCTTCCAAGTGGATCTACAAGATCAAGCATGCTGTAGATGGTAGCATAGAGAAATACAAGGCAAGGTTTGTGGCTCGTGGATTCTCCCTAAAAGAAGGGATAGATTATGAAGAGACTTTTGCACCTGTATCCAAATACACTTCCATCAGAATATTACTTTCTCTGGCTGCAGTAATGAAGTGGAAGATACACCAGATGGATGTCTAGACAACTTTCTTGAATGGTGTAGTCGAAGAGGAAGTGTATGTGGAGCAGCCACTCAGTTTTGAGATACATGACAGGAAGTCACATGTGTGAAAATTGAAGAAATCCTTGTACGGTTTGAAACAAGCACCCAAGACATGGTATGGTAGGATTGACAGCTTCCTAACTAGTTTGGGATTTACCAAGAGCAAAGCGAATTCCAACCTTTACTGCAAGGTTGAGGAAGGCAATCTAGTGATACTCCTACTGTATGTAAATGACCTGTTTGTGACAGGTGAGATTGGGTTGATTGCTGATACGAAGAGGGAGCTTGTTGCCGAGTTCAAGATGAAGGACTTGGGTATGATGCATTACTTTCTAGGTATGGAGGTGTGGCAGAGTGCAGATGGAATCTTCCTTGGACAAGGGAAGTATGTAGTAGAGATCTTGAAGCGGTTCAGGATGATGGGATGCAAGGCCATGGCCACACCTATGGCATCGAACCTGAAGCTATTGAGTGATGCTTCCTTAGAGTTGGTTGATGCCACAATGTATCGTCAGATGATTAGGTCCTTGTTGTACCTAACGAACACGAGACCAGATATTTTCTTTGCTGTGAAGACCTTGAGCCAGTACTTGATAGATCCTAGACATGTTCACTTGATTGCTGTAAAGCATATTCTGAGGTACCTGAAGGGTACGATTGATTATGAGCTCAAGTATGATGCGAATCAAAAGTTTAACCTGCAGGGTTATGTTGATTCATATTGGGTAGGCAGTGCTGCAGATAGGAAGAGCACTTTGGGGTGCTTCTTCAGTATGGGATCAGGTGTGATCTCTTGGTTTAGAAGGAAGCAATCCCGCATAGCACTAAGTACAGCCGAAGCAGAGTATGTCGCAGCTTGTTTGGCTAGTTGTGAGGCAGTATGGCTAAGGAAGCTAATGTTAGATTTATTTGATATCCAGTTGGATGCTAGTTATCTTCTGTGACATCCAGAGTTGTGTGAAGTTGTCTGAGGACATGGTGTTCCATGACAGGTCGAAGCACATCGAGATCAAGTATCACTATATCAGGGATATGGTGCAGAGAGGAGCAGTGAAGCTCCTATATGTTGCGAAGGACGAGTAGATTGCAGATGTGTTGACCAAACCACTAGCCAGAGTGAAGTTCGAGTACTTCAGAGAGAGGCTTGGTGTTCTTCAGATAGAAGATACTTTGAGGAGGAAGTGATGGGACACATTTGCAGGAGCCATTCCAAGCATGGTGGTAGGAGGATCCTTCCCATGGATGTGGATGTAAGTGTTGTGTGATGAGCATCAGGATGATGCTCCAGATGATATGCATCAGGATGATGCTATGATGATCAGAATGATCATGTGTGATGAGCATCAAGATGATGCTCCAGATGATATGCATCAGGACGATGCTATGATGATGATCAGTATGATCATGTGATGATGATGTGCATCAAGATGATGCACTGTATGATGATCAGTATGATTGTGTGATGATGATGTGCATCATGATGATCAGTATGATCATGAGCATCAGGATGATGCTCCGTGCGAGGATGATCAGGTTGATCATGAGTATCAGGGTGATACTTCGAGGCCGTGGATATGTGGCAGGTTGTGCAGTATCATGTAATAGCTCCCTGTGAGATCCGATAGGTTGAGCAGTAAGCTCGTAATCAGTCCCGGGATGCCCTTTCGAGGTTTTGTGAGGGAAGCATGTAATCAGTCCTGGAGATCTGATAAGTTGTGCTAGGCACGTAAAATTCTTGGGATGCTCTTTAGAGATATTTCCGGTCGTGCTAGGCACATAAACGTTCCTAGGATGCTCTTTTAAGGTTTTTCCTGTTCACATGTAATCATTCCTGAAGATTCGATAGGTTGTGCTAGGCACGTAAAAGTCTTGGGATGCTCTTTAGAGATATTGCCGATCATGCTAGGCACATAAACGATCCTGGGATGCTCTTTAAAGGTTTTGTGAAGGCTGCATGTAATCAGTCCTGGGAGATCTTGCCGGTCGTGCTAAGGCACATAAAGGATCCTGGGATGCTCTTGTCAGGTTTTGCAGAGGCACATAATCAGTCCTGAGATTCCACCTCTATCAGGACGTTCGCAGAGATGATGAAGATCTACAGGAGGCTAGGCCTACATCCAGCATGAAAAAGGGCTGGCTCTATAGAAATTACTATGACAAGAAGAATTGAGAGATAGCACCAGTGATCGAGATGATGAGTACAACAGCAGTGACGATGATGCTCCGTGATCCAGTGACGATGATCCAACACCATAATTGAAGACTTGTGCCGATATGTATTGATGACCTATGTCATTAGAATACCTTCCTAGTTAACAGGGAGTGTTGATGTATTTGTAACTTCGGAATATATTCACTTGTATATTATATGTATTACATTTTGTACTTTATTGTATCCCCAACGGAGATGTATTATTCCTCCGATTGGAAGTGTTGTCATTTGTATTTGCAAGTGTCGCATGTTACATTGTAAGTGTCGTAACTTATATTTGATGGGTTATTAGACCACCTTGGTGGGGTTGGCCCTGTATGAGTCATGTGGATGGGTTATTAGGCTTCCTTAGGAAGTCGTCCCAGTTAGGGTTAAAGGCAAGTTAAGTTAATGTATAAATAGAGAGTGTGACTCTCTCATTATTTTCATTCACTCACTCACTTCGCATTAGTGAGAGAGAGGAGGAGTGCGCACAAGTGGAGGAGGAGAAGCTGCTAGGAGACTATCTCTTGTTTTGGGGTTAGATCTTTGTGATCTCTGTATTGGTGCTCATTCTATCTCTAAGGAATTTGCAGGGTTTTTCACCTTCTTGGTTTTCCTCGGTGAAATGCTTTGTGTCTCTTGTCTCTTATGTTTGATATGTGGTACATGTTGTTCTCTCAGTTAAGATCCTAAATCAGATTGAATTAAATGATGAAAAACTAACACCGAAGCCATATGGATTCACAACTAGCAGATCAAGCTACTATATATTCTGCTTCAGCTGTGCTGAGAGACACACTAGACTGCTTCCTGCTAAACCACGAGATCATAGCAGATCCTAGACAATAACATCCACCCGATGTGCTCTTTCTGTCTGAGACACTTCCAGCCCAATCTGCATTTGTATAACCATACAATCTGAAGTCATGATCTCCAACATAGTATAGATCAAAGTCTATCGTACCTTTCAGGTACTTCATCACATGATTTGCAACTACTAGGTGAACACGTCTAAGCTCAACTAGATACTGACTCAGAGTGTTCACATCAAAGCATATATCTGGCCTAGTATTCGTCAGATACATCAATGAACCAGTCATCTGTCTGTAAACTATAGAAACCACCGTCCATCATCACGGATCTCTACTTCACATTTTCCTTGGCTAAGGAAAAATCTCATCTGATCTCAGCATATCTAATCACAAGAATCATGCCAAGATTCTTTAACCCCGAGATCTACTCCCTCTATGACTGAACATCATTCACACTCTGCATTGAGTGATCTTCTGCATATCTATCCGTGCCATCTTCAGTCAGATGGGTCTATTGATATGAACCTCAAGATCACTCGAACTCTATGGTGAGTTCCTTCTTTCATCCATATAAGAGAAGAATGTCATATGTATATAGAAACCATTTTCAACCTTGTAGCAAAGGTTGAAATCCGCATCACCCGTGGTGATCATCAAGCTCATTAAATGACTATCGATCCTGGGTACCTGTTGAACCCATACAGAGCCTTCTTCAATCATGTGATTCTCTATCGAATCCTAGGAGTTTGCTCGATTCACACTTCTTCTTCAATTACAACATTCAAGAGAACGGTCTTGTCATCCATGGGTGTAATCTATCTCTGGAAGTGTGTCTAGCCACTTGGAGCAAACATCTCATCATGATCCTCTCCCTCTTTCTAAGAGAATCCTCTAGCCATGAGCCTTCTATAGTATGTTTGATTTGTAAGTCTTCTTGTTGAAAATCCATCACTTGTTCTTTGGAACAGGTGTTCATCATCCTTCTTTTGTAGATCATAGCACATGATCTTTCCTACAAATCAAATTTAATTACATGATTAGTAACACTTCATAATCATCAAATCATGTTGACATTTCAATGATAACCTATTATGCATACTGATATGATTCACATAGTTATGCAACAATATCGACCAATACTTTGGCACAACACTTTTCCATATCCTATATGCATATAGTGGCTATCTAGATGCCTTCCATCTCTACCAGAACATACTATCAAGAGAGTGCACAACTCTCAGCATGTCAGCAAAGAAGTTTCATTCTAGACAAGCAACAACGGAATGTTTGTCCAACTTACCCATCATTAGTAGTATATTGTTCAATGCTATATGAATGCTTACACTATGCATGATATATTTCCTGATTCTAGGAATACAAATATGCATACAACTGTTACAAGCAATATCATTAACTATTCAGAGATTCAAGAGGTAATTCAAATAACAACTCAAATACTTATTTTTTATCTTTGTGTGGCTGCCTCCCTCTTGATCTCTAATTTTCCCTTTATGATAGCATCATGATTATATGTCTTTGAACTATATCCATCCTGGACCACTATGCATGCTTAAGTGTGCACTAGTGTTATCATTGTGTCATCCTCAAGATCTCATACATAATCATACATTCATTAGTATAATCTCAATATTATCAAAACACTATGATTCCAAATAATCTTAAGCATGTATGGTCATGATCATTTCATACACAGGTATACTTATATAAGATCCTAACACAAAGTAGGATTCTAACTTGATATAGGAAAAACATACCTGGATTAGTATGCATGCTTAGTTATGTCTAACATACCCAAACAATATCTTCTTTGTTCTCTTCAATGATTTAGAGGCCTTGTGCTAGTAACCTGCATATCTCATAAGTTAAGCATAGTAGAAACAAATCATACATACCTCGTAAGTAGAGCTTCTATGTGATCAAAGACAATGGATGAGTCTTTGTCTTTATGTTATCATGGTCATATGGATTTTTCTTTCTTGATGCACCTTTCATGTTAGCAGACAACATCATCCTCATACAACACCACAAGTGCATTAGTACAATCATAAGTGTCATAACCCTAATCAATGAATGTCTTCTATTATTCACATGCATTCATACTTTTACTAAGGTTATCAGAAAATCTAAAATTAATCATGATTGTACTAACCTCAATAATATGAATACAAACACATCATGAACTTAATCATGAAACAGATTTCAAAACATACCTGTATCTCCTCAAGTCACACCTGTCGAGATTGCTTGTAGTCTTCTCTATAAGGGTAAAACCCTAACCATCTAAGGTATATCACTTGTAAACATCTTATATAGGTTCAAGGTGCTAGGATGATAAAATATCAGTGCCATTTAAACCTCCTTCATTGCTTCCCTATGAGTCTCCCAACTTTGCTAGGGTTTCTTCTTACTTGGAAACCTTAATTTTCAATCTCCTTCCTCCCACAAAATTTTGATGGAGGATTAATATCTATGATGAATGGATTCCAAATCCATTTTCAAGGTTTCCAAAGTTGCATCAGATGTCTCCAACATTGTATCAGGTCATTCCATACCTAAAAACTGAAAACCCTAAGTGAGAGCTTCTTCCTCCTCTTCTTTGAATTCCTCCGTTGAGTCATTTCATATGTGCTATATTGTTTCTGGTGCATCTCTAAAATTTCGGATCTGCAGGGTTTGAAGCTTCGGTCTGTGGTAGCCTGACCTATCATATTTCCAACCCCACAAGTTTGAGCTCCATTGGATTCCCCATGAGAGAGATATGCTCAGTTTCCCAACATGACCTGTTTAAGGGATGAAACAGAATAGAGAACTTGTACGGAGTGCCACATGTCACTATTTCATCTCCGGCCTCTAAAACCCAGACCTGTGAAACTACACTCTGTTCCCTATCTGTCAATTTTTATGGAATTCTATTTGGAGCTTCCAATCCCGAGATATGACTTTTTTTTCCTTAGGTCACCTGTTTAGGGATTCATTCTGGAAGAGGAAGAAACCCTAACTTGTACGGATCATATCTCACAAAGTACAACGAATATGAGGCTGAAACTTGGACACAAGCTACAAGAAAATTTCTTCTTCGGCCTGTCCAAGTTTTAGATCCTGAACCTTCGCTAAAATGGATTTATAGCGAAAGTTCCACGATGGCTAGGTTTTGCTATACAAAACCCTAAATTTCAAATTGTCGCAAGTGAAACAAGTGTGGTAAGTGCCATACATTGCCTTCCTTCAGGTTAGATCTGATACCATGTTAAGATTCAATATGCTAAGATAGATAGCATCAGTATTCCATTCAATTTCACAACAATAGCATATACAGGATCACTGAAAGAACAACAAGCACAACGTAAACACAAGAGACACAATTTATCCTGGGAAACCCTCATGGGGTAGAAAACCCAGCAAAGGTTCCTCAATATAGATGACCAACAAATAAAAAGATGTAGTCCCCATACAAGATCTCCTTCTCCTCCTTTTCAGATCTCTCTCTCTCCTATGCGCAATTCACAAGTGAGTGAATGAGTGTGTATAAATGAGGAACACACCTCCTCTATTTATACTCTACTTCTACTTGACTTTTATCCCTAACTGGGCCAACTTCTCCTAGGAGAGTCTAATAACCCCTAAACAACTAAATCAGGGACGAACCCACTAGGGAAGCCTAATAACCCTAGTTACAACATCCCAACGGAGGAATTAACATCTCCGGATATACAATAAAGTCCCGACGGAGGAATGAAACATCTCCAGATAAAGTACAAATAGAATATTCTTAGAAGTTACAATATTTCAACACGAAAACCCCAGCGCAAAAGTTTTGTTTGAAACACCTTTCCTTGGATATTGGTTGCATATAAGATATTGAAATTCCCAACATGTATTACTCACTCGAACAACACATAAAATTTCCCCCAACTATTTTAAAATGCCCGAACATTTATAAAAATGCCCATCATGCATAGATTCACCCATAACTATTTAAAATTTTCTCTTTTAAGAGGGATTCAAGCCAACAAGTAGAATGAACACTCAACAAACATAAAATTCATCCATCACTATTTAAATTTAGCCCAATAGGTATAAAATACCGAAGACTTGTTTAAATTTCATCTAGCAAAAGAGAAATTCACCCAACAATGGAGAAATCTGCTCTTGCAACAATTAATTTTCCCAAGTCTGTATAATATTGCCCTGTCAACATTTACATTCACTCGAGGAAGAATAAATTCGTCCAAGAGTGATCAAAATAGCACATGCACATTAAAATTCATCCAAGAGTGATAAAAACCACCCCAGTGACATTAAAATTCATCCAATGGTGATTAAAAAATGCCCCAGGCACATCTAAATTAATCAAACAGTGAAAAAAAATGCCCCATGTACATTTAAATCGCCCAACAATGATCAAAATGTCCCAGGCAGATTTAAATTCGTGCAACTGTGATAAAAAATGCCCCAGGAACATTTAAATTCGCTCAGCTAGTGAGAAAAACACCCAACAATCAATTATGTTTAAAAAAATTAATAAATAGAAGCTACACTTAATAGATGAGAATGAATGTTTAAACCATCTCAAGAACCAGAGAAGCATTAAAGCACAGATCAACTCCCATTATAACACAAGCATCAATTAATAAAATGAACAAGAGAAATTGATCAAGCATATAATGGACACAGTAAATTTACCCTGGAAACCCAAATGAAAAAACTAGCTTTGAATGGTTTCTTATTATAGCTTGGAAATCTCTGGTTACAAGGCTGCTTATGGATCCCATGCACATCCTCTTCTCTTTGCCAACTAAATTCCCTTTTTGAGTGAAAATGAATGAGGAAATAGAGAGAGATTTGGGTAATGGGAAGGCCAATAAGCCTCACCTTTCTCTTGTCTTATTTACATTTTTTTATGCCTGGTATTTTCTTTTATATATTGTATCACCTTTAATCATTGTCAGATTACATTTCTAGTAGTAGCACAACCATTCAAGAGTTAAGATCCATTTTGGATCATCTGCATCGTAGCCAACACTGATGAGCCGTTTAAAATGTGTTCATCAATTGAATCATTGACATACAATCCAAACATGAATCGTTGCATCGATGGATCCACTAAGTAAGAGATTATAGTTATGAATTTACCACCCACTATTGTTAGGCACAATACTGCGTGTACAAGGATCCTAGATTGGTGCATATACAAACTATTATTGACAAGGACTTAATGGTCGACAAGGAATTTACCATATACTTGTAAGTTGTGTACAAGCATGACAATAGTACGCCACCACACCTATTGGCACATTGTTCAAGGATGACTTCATGTCCTTGTTCACCATTGAGAAAACATATAAACCAATTTTTAAAAATAATTTAAATAAAATAACTACAGTTATATGCTCAAAAGAGACAAAAGTCCTGGTCCATATGGGTTTGCAGTCGAATTCTACAATGCAGATGAATTCTACCTTGGTCTTTTTGAGGTCTTGGGACAAGATTTGCTAAAGGTGGTTGAGGATTCTAGGTAGAATGGGAAAATGCTAGCAGCTTTCAAAGTCTACATTTCTCATGCTCATCCTGGACAGATAATCCTATTTCATTTGATCTCTTTCGTCTGATTGCTCTTTGTAATACTATATGATAAGATAGTAGCGAAAATTATATCTAACCATATTAAACCTATTCTTGCTTCTGGTATTTATGATGAGAAGTTTGGGTTTTTTCCAAGAAGATAGATTCATGACCCAATTGGGATGGCCCAGGAGGGACTCCATTCAATAAGATCCAAACATCTTAATTCAATGATAATTAAAATTGACCTTTCGAAGGCCTACGACATGGTAAGATGGACCTATAAGAGGATAGTTCTGACATAGTTGGGGTTTGAATATTCCTTTATTAAATGGATAATTCGCTGCATAACTACAATCTCTTTTGCGGTATTGGTCAATGGAGAAGCTTCGAGTTTCTTCAAACCTAAATGCGGAATCAGACAAGGTTGTCTACTAGCCATGATTCTGTTTCTCTTAGTCGCAGATGGCCTCAGTAGGGCAATTATCTCAGCAAAAGAGACAAGCAGATTTAAAGGACTTAACATAGGAGGGAATTTTTTGGCTATCCCATATTTTTTTGATTGATGATGTACTAATATTCTATAATGGCACTATTTGAGATCTTGAAATGCTCTTAGATATCCTTAGGCTAATAAGTGCAGGAACATGGATGAAGGTAAATGAATTAAAATCAATTATTGTTGGTGAAGGTGTTGAGAAGGATGAATGTAATGACTCATTATTATTATTTAATAAATAAAAATGGTAGACAAACACTCAAGAAAGCTGTTACAAGAGTGTCCACTGGCCCACTAGGAGGAATGGAAGCTGCTGGAAGGACTTGGATAGATGGCAGCATTTGCACTCTACCATTAGCTGTTGTTATGGCACAACTCCACCTAATTTTGTGGCATTTCCCCCTCCAGGTGGAGGGAGGTGAGCAGGTAGCTCACTAATGACCAGTTAATTACAAAAAGACCTAGGCAGCCTATAAAAGGCAATTTGAATTGAGCAGGGATCTCTTACAATGTTTTCTGTAGAAACATTTCCTCAGAGCATCCGGTGATGGCTGAGAGATTCGAATAGGGAGGCTATGGAGAGTGCAAGTATAAGTCTGCAAATGTTATGAGAAGGACAGACCAGAGGTGCTGGTGCTGGTCCAATTGCTTACTAAGCGTGTAAGGTTGGATAAATTTTCTTGCTGTTGCAAGTAGAGATCCTAAACTTCAGAACCTTATTCCTCCTGGTGGTCCAGTGGATAGGCTCGGGAATCCTAAGGCAAACATCTTGGCTGCTTGGGAGTAGGTTGGGTGGAACAGGCTTCTTGAGTGATTTGTTCCTCCCATCACACTTAGGTTCTATTCTTTTTGTGTTTTTCCAATCATATGAATGCTCTCAGAAAATGGCTTAGTAATGTTATTAATGATCAGTAGCAGTAAAATGTTAGATCCTAATTAATTTAAATTTGTTGAACTGATAAAATGACTCCTCTGCATTTTTCCCCATGCGTGAAGCTGCATCGTACTACAGTATAGAGAGGTAGCATTAAATTTGTTCAGTTAAAAGTGAAACCTAGCATGCATCTAAATATATAAACCCAAGAGACCACCCATGCACAGACTTATGATCCTCATGCATCTGATATGTTAGCAGCTGTAGATTAGATCTTTGCATGTATTGTTTTTACTGTTAAACTCCGTATGCTGAAATAACATAACAAAAACTAATTATAGTAGTAGGATCTTTTCTGATTTCTGAAGGTGGACATTATGTTAACAACTAGGGTTTACTAGTCTTCAGTGATTTCTTCAAAAGAAAACAATATCTTGCATTCTATTTAACCACATACTTAATCTTTTATTTGTTGTTTGAATCTGTCTGATCTTTATAGAAATTATTGCCATCATTGTATTATTCTTTTATGCAAAAAAATATACTGCAGTGTTCTTTCATTTTCTCCAGAAGTCCCAATTGGACAAATACATGGAGATAGATTAAAAGTAGACAAACTGTTATACTAATAGGCAAGTTAAACTAATTGATGAATGCACTATAAATTCTTTGATTCTGTATTATTAACTTCATATGGCAGAATTCACTTCGCACATTAGCATGTTCTTAAAAGCAAAGGAAAGAATAGCATTATTGAATCCACAGAGCAAATACAGTGTCTTTACACCCAAACCAGGGATAACCTGTTCTCGTCATACTACTATTCACAAACATTTAACAGCTGCCAAAATCAAATATTTTATCATCATAGATGACCTAACTGTAGAATCAAGATCTATTATTCTAGCTTTGTAAACATCAAATACAACCCAACATATTTCATTAACATCGACAACTAGGGTTTAGCAATTATTGCATTTGTATTCAAACAAAACCAACACCTTCCTATCCTCAGCTTAACCCATGTATGCACAAATGCAATGTAAGCCAAATAGATCACTTTCAGCTTATAGCCACTATTTAAATAAACAACTTAAAATAGGCTTTCATTTACAGATTCGAAAACGAGAAGTTTGAAAACACCATACATAGCCATTAAACCCTAAACAATTATCATTTCCATTTAAATTAACGATGGTCGCATCCTACAGATTGCCGCATTCTTTTACTGAAGGTTCCATCCAAAACCCAATTCAAATTTACACTATACAGCTAATGCCGAAACAAAACTACAGTCAACGTTTCTTTTCCTGTAGCTTCACACTTGTTTTTCCATCGACTTAGGAGTGCCAAACGATAGACATCAAACGTTTTATGCTGTGAAACTCTTTGCAACCACGAGGGTTCAACCCTATCAAGCTCGCCGAGCCAAGGAATGGCCGGCCATACATTTTAAGAAACCTTTACATCATCTACACTATCAAACAAAACTTAAACAGTAACGTTCCCAGTGCTGCAGGCGAGACAAAAGCCATTGCCGAGAAGGCATGCTACCAACACCCTGCTCATCAAGTCTGATTCCAGGAGAACCGAGGGAGGGATGTTGGGTATGTTATATCTCTTCACATGGTCGCTGCGTGTACAACACGATCCCTACGGCACTAGTGATTTGCCTGCGCCGGGCGCGTCCGGAGGGGGGGGTTTAGAGGGGGGGGGTAGCCCGACAGGGCCCACCCCCTTCGTTTCGGACCGCTAGGTTCCGAAACGACACGGAGGGGGCCGTTAGGCCCCCGGAGTCCGCGCGGAGCGCAAAATTTTTTGGGTTTCTTTTTGCTTTTTCGCGATTTTCGACCCATTGTACTCTAATCTAATTCCGGTAAAAGGAATTAGGGTTGTAACCTAATTCGGGTAAACGAATTAGGGTTTTAGATGCTGCAGAATACCATTTATTGTATTGTACATGTAAAATAAACATATAATGAAAAAGGAGCTATGCGGCTCTAAGTTTGGCTGGTTTTTTCCCGGTTAAGGGTTTCCAGGTGAAAATCTCTGTGTAATGTGTGTGCCATTGTGTATTTTCTGTTAATGCTTAAGAATCATATGAGTTTGTACTTCACTGTTAAGGTTTAAAACTTACAAGGGATACCACCGAAGCTTACCGGTGGGTTCGCTATATTCCTTCTCCCATCAAATTTCCCGGCACCCTGTTGTTCGCCGAGAGCTACCTGCCAAACAACCATACACTGAGTTAAATATCAACCATGAAATAACGGTGCATGCAACAAAAAAACCTTAAAATATTTGAAACTTTACTGTACCTGAGTTGTGACAGAGGCTTGACGTAGCTAGCATCCACCCACTGTGAAGGAGAAGCACCCATCTCGAAGGCCACACTGCGTGATATATTTTAAACTTACAACTCGATCAAAACCCCAGACTTGCAAGTTACTAAAATGCCACAACAGACACACTCATCCAACCTGTGGATTGCCACACCTATAAACTCCAGACTCGGCCTCCATTGTTAGCATTCACCTACAGTTTGAGGATTGCTGCCGGTCTCAGGATCGAGCCCGAGGAAGGCTAGAAAAACATCAAAACCCTAAGTGCCTCTCGGCCGGTTGGCCTCACCTCCCAAACCCTACCACCGTAACAATGACCAAGAAAATGTTACAAGATCCCATAAGTTACGTTAGGGTTCATCACAATCCCAATGCACACAATCAACGACGAAGATCTAATTTCATTAAGCCACGTTGGATGGTGGCAAAAGTAGTATTAAATCACTCATCTACCTCCCATGCCACGAAGTTGCCAACTCTGTTGACACCAGGGCAGGGGGACCGTTACAACTCAGGTTTTCCAAACCTTATCACTTGCCGAACATCCTTCACGACGTGCACGTAATATCACCCTTAACACGGTGGCCAGATGAATTGATTACAAACCTAATCATTTACTACACCCTTGATTTTCGTACGCAGGCTTTTTACAGTGCCATCATTCCACCTGCCAACCATATGGATCAACGTTAATAACATCGACTTTATGAAATTACATCAAGGTATAACATTCACCGGTAGCATATGTAAAGGTCTTATATGTTCCATTTAATCAATTTCGAGCCCACTCATACGATAGAACATTCACCTAGGTTGCTTTAAATCCTAGGGTATGGATTGAATCCTCCCCAACTTAATATAAAATGCTTATAAGGTTCATCATATAGTTCGTCAAGTTTGCCATTGCATAAATTCACAAGTTACAACCCTTAGGGTATAGTTGCCACCCTTGGAACCATCGCATACATTGCATGGTAGGGTTTAAATGCTTAATGCATCACCATTGTAATTGCGCAGGTATTAGAGAACTTATAATCACCTTATTAACTCGCTCTATGGTATGCTTAGGACCAGGTGTCCTGGTCTTGGATTTTGTCACAGCTATTTATAAAAGAGTTGTTTTAAACAACTGCAAGTCATTCATGGAATGACCACACGTAAAGTCATAGACACCTAACGAAAACATTCATAACAAGCACACCCTGAGATTGACGATATCTGCAGTCTTTGAGATAGCCAAGTTCATCTTACAAATTGGAAGGAAACCATACTTGTAGTGTCGAGATCTTAAGCAGTTTTTATTTATATCACGGTTATTAAACACTCTGAATTTTTATTGCTATCTCTTACCTGCGAATCTGCGCATGAAGGACGAGTACAATGCTTTAGCTGAGTAGTTAAGTAAGCCTCGGGGCACCTCGTGGGACCCCTTCCATCATCATCCAGAAAATTTAAACTGTCAGCACTTGTCAAGAAGAATTTTGTTTTCCTAATGCATCACAATTTTCAATCATTCCAGCATATAAATAAAGAACATAATCATTAATTGGATTCATGACGTGTCGCCGACACGATACACCATCAGAAGACAAAAAGACACAGCCATTAAATTGTTTCCTACCAAATGTCGCATTTATTAATTATTGCTTTCTTAATTAGCATTATTTCCGCATTTTACAAATATTGGCTTTTAATGGTGATTTAATTTTTTTTTTTTTTTTTTATGAAAATATCGGGATGTTACATTGGTATCTGTTTTAAATCGCTCTCTTATAAAAAAAATGGAAATGGCTTATAATAAAATGTGAAAAGAGAATTTCTAATTGGAGTTTCAGGTGGCTTTCTAAGGCGGGGCGATTAGTGTTAGAAAAATCGGTTTTTGAGGCCACACCAGTTTACTGGCTTTCTATGTCCTGGATTCCTCGAGGTACCTTGGATTCTATTCGGAAGTTAAATTTTCAATTTTTTCTAGTCGGGAAGGTTGGACAAGAAAGGAACAATGTAGATTAAATGGCAAGAGCTTGCAATCCCTAAAAAGTAGGGAGGATGGGGTTTAAAAGATATTCATGTTTTTTCCAAGGCTTTAACATCAAAGAATGCTTGGAGAGTGATTAATGGATTTGGGATTTGGAAAGAATCAACGATTCAGAAATATATAGCTCCCCTTTCTATTATGGATTGGATTCGAAACCCATCCAAATCTATTCATAATGTCTCAATAATGTGGAAAGCAACAGTTTCTTCCTTTCATGTTATCGGTGAAGGACTAGTATGGAAAGTGGGAGATGGGAAGACTGTTAGAGTTGGGGAAGATCCCTGGATAATGAGTGAATCTGCTCATTATTTGCCCTTTAGTATGGTGATGCAACTCTGGTTCAAAGGTCTCTTTTATCTTAACCAATTTGTGGATCATGAAGCTGGCGGTTTATCTAGTCAAGGATGGGAAAACGCTGTTGCTCTGGGATTTAGAGACAATGATGCCTATAGATGGAGAACTTTCACAAATTAGCTCAAGAAATTGAACGTGAAACTCATGCTTAAAAAAGACAATCTGGTATGGCATTTGAATCCTCATGGGATATATACTCCAAAATTGGGATATGAATCTTTAATGTTAAATAATTTAGCAAAACTAGACTGGTGGTGGAAAGCTATTTGGAAATTTAGCTGCCAACCAAAGGCAAAGATTCTTATGTGGTTTATTATGAGGAATAAGGTATTAACCTGGGATCATTTACAAAATCATAACAGATCTAGTCCTAGTATATGTTACCTTTGTAAAAATGCAGAAGAAACCAATCATCACTTGTTTGTTAACTGTAGGTTCCTTCTCTTGGTTTTTAAAGAGTTAGAAAGGCTATTGCATTTTAAGTGCTTGTGGGTGGGCTCAACTGCCAGCGTTTGTTTATGGAACTAGTGCCATTGTTAGGACCTTTGCAACTTTAAATCGTTGCCACTCATTGCTGTATGGAAAATTTGGATAGCCAAAAATGGAGTCTTGTTTGAGGACATGTATATAAGTCCACATATATGTGCCAGGCAAAGCATTGCAATCCATCAAAGCTTTCTCGGGCCTAGAATTCAAACTGGGAAGAGACGGGTTTTTGAAGAATTTATAGATTGGAGAAAACCTTGGTCTTTTTTTGATGGAGCGGCAAAGGATCAAAATCTATGTGGGGTAGGTGAAGTGTTATATTTATCCAAGCAAGTTAAATATTAATTATGTGCAGGGTTGGGGAAAGGTACAAATACTTTTGCGGAATTATATGCCCTTAAGCTCTTACTAATTCTAGCCATAGTGAAGACTATCAAGTAGCTTCAGATCTTTGGAGGTTCAAAAGTAGTAATAGATTGGATGGTGGGAGAGAAGAAGTGTCATAATATTTTCTTAGTCCATTGTTGGATGAGATAAAGTCTCTTGAGAAAGAAATAGTGAAGCAGATGTTCTATCAAAAGCTGGAACAAGCTTGGAATTGGGTGAATAACATATCAAGGAATTTAAAGACAGATTAAGCTCTACCATCTTTCATACTCCTTTTATATTATGATCTAGATGTTTTTTGTGCTGATTCTTCTGAGATGGTAATATGTGAAGTTTTTTCTATTAGGAGATATGTTATGTTTATTAAGCAATATGTAGTCCTTTCTTTTTGGAAAAGGCTGAATATATCTTTTTTTCTGGTCTTTTTTTGAACAATAAGTTGTTAGCTTTACTAGTAATGCATAGTATCTCTATGATGAAGATGTATTGATATATCTAATGCTCAAGATCTCTTTTTTAAACTTTGATTTAGGCAGAAATTTTGAGAAATGTAATTTTATTATATAATAAAGTTACGATTCTTTTTTGGAAAAAAATAAGTTTCAACTATAATAAAATTTTAAAAGTAACACATTACGGAGCAAACTAATGAAAAAGCCCTATAATAAATATTATTAAATATATAAAAATAGTTAATTATATAAAAAATTAAATAAAACTTGAGATTCATTAATATTTTTATAAGCCAATTTTATTATATGAAAAAATACATTTAAAATTAGATAAACAATCAAATAAAAAATATTAAATATTAAAATGGATTTTACGGATTATCCAATCCGAAAATATTAGAACTTATAATAAAAATTAAAATGGATTAAGCTAATGATGCAATCCAAAATATTAAATTGTAAAAAAAAAACAAAGTGAAAAATTAAAATAATAAATAATTTATAATAATAATATAAAAGTTATATAGTTTATTGGCGGTTCACGAAGTCATATGTTGTAAATTGGAAGTCATAAGTTCAAATTGGAGGTTACGAGTTCAAATTACACTGGGTTTTACCTGTATCCCATTTCCAGTACCAACCCAGTCTCCATTGCCAATTCACCTCGCACAAAAAAAAACATATAAAAGTTATACACATGATGCGATACTGGTAAGGTAAATTTAAGTAACCCATATGATTGAGAACTTACAATGTGGAGAATAATGATGAGAAAGTTTAAGAGTAAACATAAATTAATATGCGATTGTCGAGATTCATGATATTCGGAAGCTAAAACGCCAAAGTCAAGATATGTTTCTGGATTTCAAGTGTACAGAAAAGCTAAACTATGAGACCGGTGTGGTCCTAATTCCCGTAATCCTGCACAAACAGCACTGGCTGTGCTTTCCGGGACCGACTGGGCGGAGCCGGTAATTGTTTTTCCAGCACCGCCAGTGTGCTTTCCGGGACGTTAGGGATAATAGCTAGTTTATGCCGAACTTAGAGCTGGTCTTGTGGATATGTGCTATAAAATATTGTGGGGGAGTGGGCACCATATGTGTTGATCGATTGGAGGAAGGAGAGTTTTTATGGTAGAAATAATATGAGATTTTTTGGTTGATGACAAGTTGCCCTTTGATTTGTAATTTGAAATGGATGTATTCCAGTATTGGGGAGGAAGCCATTACAAGATGCAGTTGTTCATCATAAAGCTAATTGGATTGTTGGGATGGTTATCTGGTATTGCTGTAGCACAGCTAGAATTTAGTGAAACTGTAACCAGTTCTGCTAGTTTTCCTAATCTTGGAATCACTTGCTTAGGCAATTTGGCAGTCTTTTTTACAAGTTTGTATAGAGGAAGGCTTGATCTGGAGATGGGTGCCAGAGATGTGCTGGCCACCATAACAGGTCCCAACCTGGAGAAAATAAATGGGCACGGACTTACCACATGTGGTCAGGGACATCTACATGATGCGTCTGTTGTTATGCTATCGAATGACTTGTCCAATTCATCCATCAGACAATTCATGAAGTATGTCTCCAATACTCATGACTTAGAATCCATCCTACTGCAATGCGTTCCTATAATATCTGCACCAGTTACTGCAGATATCTCTGAATGTAAATGCAATGTGGTGAGATGTGGATGCATTGTATTCAGGACAGTAGACGAGATCACAATCATGCTTGCTCGTGGGATGCCTGGAACACTCAAACAACTGCCTGATTCCCTCTGTCTACTTCCATCTCTCAACTGCATGAGAAATGGCTGCCATGGCTGCAACCAAGGCCTGTTGCATGTGCAGAATGAGCAAAGATTGGTAGAGGGCGACCCTGCCGTGGAATCCCCTGCTGCAGTCTGTGGAACACTTGATAACATTTCTCTTTTTGAAGAAGAGCATATTTGCATCTGTATTCCAGTGCATGTAGCAGACAGAGATAATGACTGGACTAATATGCTGATCAGATCTCTCATGTTTAAAGAGAAGGAAGCCAGAGGAGTGACAGTCCATACTTTGGGTTCACAAGAAACATCACAGGTAATAGTGGAATACAGTACTGCCTCCTTAATAGTGCCAAGGATCATAGAAATATTGGTTAGCTTTCTACTAACTGGCTGGTTCAGAGTGGATGGCTTCTCTAGCTCTCTCATAGCTAGAAGAGCATTAAGAGACTATATCGTTGACAGTACAGGAAGTGGGTTTGCTGCCAATGCGTTTCTAACAAAAGCTCTGTTGAATTCTAATGCTGATAACACCAACGCTAATGCGTGCCAAGTGCTGACCTTTAGAGGTACTGTTCTAGGCATCCGAACCTCATCATTTATAGTGGGTTGTGGGAACTTTATTTGTTCTATTAGTTGGGCTATTCTTATTGCTACTGAAGGAGGTGTTGGCAAATGGTATGATTCGCACTCTATGCCACCTTCTCAAGTTAGGATAACTGTGATAGTGGCAGCCATTGGTACTGGTTTGGTAATGGACTGCTTGGATTTGTTCTATTTTTCAAAGAAAAGTAGTGGAAGACATAGTCTTGGTGGGGGAATTAGAGAGAAAAGGATGTATATGCTTTGCGCAGTGATAGTTATGGAGATGGTGTGCATTGTAATAGGCAGCGCAGTGGCTGGAACTTGGGGTATAAAGGGTTTTGGGAGATGGGTGTATGGTGCTATGCTTGGCCTGGTTTGGGTGAAGTGGGGAGTTGGCAGTTATTTTCTGGGTGAGTTTTCTGAAGAATTTGATTCAAGACAAGGCAAATGGGATATTGATGGTACAGCTGTGGTGCCATCTGCTCGTAGGTTGATTGGCAATAGATTTGAGAGTGGAACTTTGGTGTATTCTTCTGCATTTTTCCTCAATGCTATCTTGGCTGGAGTTCGCAGCCAGTGGAAATATGTAACTAAGAAATATGATTAAGATGCACCTCCTTGATAAACATATTTATCATGCGTCCAGTGTTAGTGTTATTTATAGTCACCAAACTGTGTATGGACTATATTTTGTTGATGAATCTTTTTGTAGTAATTGATGAAACGCTTATGGAAAAGGGATATTATGCTATAATTGTATGTGTATCTAGATTTGAATAAACAAACGGGAGTATATTTGTGATTGGAAACTCCTGGTTTTTTTGGGCTATTTTGGATGGTTAAATTTCATGCCTGAAATTGTTATTTTCACATTTTTATAATGAAGACAGTTTGTATCTGGTTATTATTAATTTTAAATGGATTATATTTATTTAAAATTATTTATTAATTATATGTATAGTTGTTTATATTTTAAAATTTGGGTGGACTATCATCTATGCTTTTAAAGACGATGAGACAAGTGTACTATCCAAATTGATTTTATGATGGTTCTTCAAAATTTAAAATAAACAATTATAAAATATATATAATTATAAAATATATATATAAAATAAGATAACTAGTAGCTTATGCATTATGCATATCATATAAACAATCAATTTCATTATAAATAAACATGGAGAACAAATAACAAATAATTCTTCATAAATCTATGAATGTTCACCAACCACAAGTTAAGTAAGTATACTAATAAATATATTCATTATTTAAAAATATAAATATCATATTTATCTACAAATAGTTAACCAGAGCCCAGCCTAATCCTAAAGCTCCAAAAAGGTACGTATACGATTGCATTACCCTTCCAGTTCCAAATATTGCCAACTGGAAGGATAGAGAAGTATCTAAGAAGTGTCTACTCGCTTTTCTCTTTTCCTGCTCTCGAATGTTGACATTATTGCTCGCATGATTTCAGATCAGCCATCAGTGTCAGTGTTATAATTAATCACGTCGGCCTGCAGAGGGGCCAATGGCGCGCTAAATCAATCCCGGTCCCCAATTATAGAAGGATATACCAACCAGCCTTTATGAATGTGGGGACTATTTATCATGACTCTCAAAACAACAGCCTAGAGGTAGTTTAAAATTGGAATCCATTATTTAGTATCCACTCAGATCATTAAGAATATTCACTTTCTTTCAACAACCCCGAGTCCATATAATTTATTTCAAGTTGGTGGCAGATTCTTCTTTTAAGAATATCCATTTTATTTCCAAGTGATTTTTTAAAAAGTACTAACCCCTTGGAGAAGTGAAACTATCCTCCAAGGGAGGCTATCATCAACCCCTCTTCATGAGATTTGAACCTCAGATTTGATGAGGACTAAACCCTAGATAAATCAATTAAGCTAATCCTCATGGTTTAGGCAAGCATATAGTTATTTATACACAACAATTTATGAGTAAAAAACAACAACCAGTAACTGCCTTAGAAGACTGAGATTGATGTGAAATTGCAGTGAAAAACGAGCTAGGAAATATTGTTTCCAATCAACAGAAAATTGTGATATTTGAGGTATTAAATTTTGCATATTCAAACATGGTTTAGTGCACTGAATATAGCCTCTCCTTCCAGCTCCTTAGTTTGCTAAACCATCTAGACATGGTCCCCATGGCCAACAATAGTTTTGTCCTTAAGAGATAAGACAAAGCACTGTAAAAGATAGTTGTTTGACTCCTAACATCATCAAGTTGTCTTCATCCACTATTTTCTTCCCTTTATATGACAAATGAATTAACGAATACAATTGCACAAATATGCAATGTCTGCACAGGTCATGTTTGGAACTTACTATACAAGTACAAGACTCCTTCCTGTAAACTACATTCCAAAACCATTAGACTATCATCTTCAGGAAAATTATTCTCCCGAGGATAATTTTTTGGTCCTTGAGAATTGGGATGTGTGGCTCAAGTCCTTTCAATGCAAGAATGAATCCTTTCAACCTTGGTAAAGAAAAGGCATTTAAGACATGTAACTCACAACTAGCAAATTTCTTCACCTTAATTTAAAATACAAGAACAACGATAAATCATGGAATCATGAAGCACATTGTGTACAAAATAAAAACATTAAATTGATTTCATTGATGCATTTAAAAAGATATCATATTAAATGAAGTTTAAAAAGAAAACAAGAGAAACAACAATTGCAAAGCAGCCTCCCTTAATATTATGTTTATAGTTAAGATATGATTTATATGTTTATAATTTTTTAGTTTATATGTTATTATTTTTGTTACTTATTTATTGTTAAAAATACTATGAATAAGAGATAATTCATATCTTTATTTTTAAAAGAGTTAGCCACTTTCTTTGCAATTAAAATGGTGTTAAAATTCTAAATATGATATATATATAAACACAAGTATGATAAATGAGTGTGTCTATATTTACCATTTTAAAGTATATATTATGTCAAAAATATATATTTTGTAGAATGATTAACCTAAATGCATATTATTATAGATTTCAAGGTGTATAATATTTAAAAAATATATTTTGTCAAAATAAAAATATAAGTATAAATGATAGTGTGCAATTATATCTTACATGTTGATTAAAAAGTAAGTCAAATATATTGTATTAATTGAAAATACAACTATCAATAAAAATAAAAAGTGTGTGCGTGTGTATATATATATATATATAGTTTGTGTAACCACACAAGTTTATATATATTAGTGTTAAGTTAAAAGAAAAAAAAATTCTTTTCTTATAGATTTCACGTATATTAATTTGAGTCAGACAATAATTAATTTTATAATGTTCTAGTTGAGAATGCCATGGAGACTGTTTTGAGAACACTTCTTTATAACGGTGTTAATGTTTAGTTTATACCTTGCAAAAATTATCCAAATCTATTATATCATGGATCATTGGTCACATACGATAACATGTAGAATTGCATAAAAGTGTATTGTATATACAATTGTGCAATTAATTCATTAATTATTTATGTGAGTGATGAAATATGATAAATATAGTAATGAAATCCTTCTAGTTGTGTACCAATAAGCATTCAAATTTGAACATGTCCTAGCTCTTCTAGAGAGTTTTAGCATGTCCCCGAAGTGCAAAGTTAAAATTGCCCTTCTAAAAAAATTTAAAATTCTATTTTGACCCTTCCAAATAAGGAGGGCATAATTAATAGCTCAACATTTCAAAGGAAGGGAAACTTTCTAAATTACTTGTCAATATGAATTTCTATTTAAAAATAGTGTGTTTCTAATAAAATCATCCTTACTCCCTAATTGAGAGAAACTAAGTTCCTTCACCCAAAAATAGTGACAGCAATGAATGCAAAGTCGCTCCCATATATAATTCATTGTGCCGAGAGGTGCTCTACATCCCAGTATGAGGGAGATCTTGTAACGTTTGTCCATGTTTGGCCTTATTATCGGCCATAAACAAAAAATAATAATACAAAGTAAAAAGTAAATATGAGGGAGATCTTGTAACGTTTGTCCATGTTTTTCCATATTGTCGGCCATAAACAAAAAAGAATAATACAAAGTTAAAAGTAAATATGAGGGAGATCTTGTAACGTTTGTCCATGTTTGTCCATATTGTCGGCCATAAACAAAAAAAAATACAAAGTAAAAAGTAAATATGAGGGAGATCTTGTAACGTTTGTAGAGTTTGTCGATATTGTCGGCCATAAACAAAAAAGAATAATACAAAGTAAAAAGTAATAAATATTATGTCGGCCATAAACAAAAAAAGAATAATCCAAAGTAAAAGTAACGTTTGTTCCTAACATGTCGGCCATAAACAAAAAATAATAATACAAAGTAAAAAGTAATAAATATTATGTTGGCTAATAAAATAAAATAAAGTATGAAAAGTAATTAAACAAATTCATGTTTAAAATTGAAAATTAAAACTTCAACCCAAGATCTATCAAGTAAGCGAGGAATCAAATTATTGATTTTAAGATTAAAAAAAATATACCTCAAGAAATTGGATCCCTCTCGGTGCTTGATATATCTGGGTTTAAGATGGATCTATGCTAGTGTAAAATTCATCTAGCACTCATGTCCGTGCTTTGTGTAACATCCCCAAAAAATTCATAAAAATTTAAAATTTTTCTGAATAGTATAAATGCTACTATTTATTAAGCGGAAAATATATTAATGACAGCTTAACTCTTTAATACTTGTTCAACTATAGTCATGGTGACGACACATAGTCATTTACAAGAAGTCGTCATTTAATTAACATGTCGTAACAACATAAATTGTGTATGTTATCTTCTGTTCGAAAGTAATTAATTTTCTTATGTCGTATTCGACCTCTGAATAAATGCATCTTAACTTTGTTGTCTAAATGTTTATGTTATCTATTTTATCGTTACTTGTCAAATGCATAGATCCACATTTACTCTACATCTTTATAGCTTTATATATTTGTGATTATGGTTACCAACCTTTTATTTTCTTTTGTTAAAGGGGTCCTATGGATACCCCGAGGCTTACTTAGCTTTATATGCTAACACACTTACTCATCCTGTACAGATTTGCAGGTAAGCATTTTAATGGTTGAATATTATTGTATTGCACGTCATAACGTCATAGTGTACCTAAAATGGACGTGAATATCCCAGGTATATACACAAAATATTTACTTGAGGCTTAGGGTACAAAACACTTAGAGTTTATTTATGTTAATTCTATGAAATATTAATGTAATGGATAATATATATGTTTATAATCATTAATATCCTAACCTTATGTTAGGGTAGATATATGATATGTTTGTAGCTATCAATGGATCATTATTATTCCACCAGTCGTATTTTATCATATTATAATTTTGTTTGTTTGTTCAACATTATGCCATAAGGCATATTTCATCACGATATACCTTGGTGATTATTTACATTATAACCATGCTTTAATTATATGCATAGGTTCAAACTTTGAAATAATAACAACTATATTATAGTGAATGCTTTAATAGTGGTCAGGGCTATAACTATATGCATGCGCATAAGTTTGAATGTTACTGGTTTATATTAATGTCGTTGGTCTTAGTTCTACAGGACCTTTCAAACTATAGGCAAGCACATTTTTATTAAAACCATAGTGGAATGCACAGTGGCAATCCCCGTGGCATGGTTCACGTGAAGGTTTATAGGGTTTTGATAAAACCCTAACCGTGCATTGTATTGACCTTTCCGACCATTGAATTCATTTCACTTTCTTTTGGCATTATTCTGTGGAGGAGCCGATAGGCTCTCGGCCGAGTTGGGGTTTGGTTAGCATTGTTCCTCCAGGGTTTTGATGCTCAGTCTCATAGTTTGGCTTCTAGCTTGGTGCCAAGTACAAAAGGTAAGCCATCTCGTTGCTTACAATGTAGTTCGTTTGGTTTGTAATATATATATTTTTTGTGTAATGTTACTAACCTCGGTTTGTTGCTTTGTGTTTGATATTGAGTGCCAGGGTTGCTTCTCAGCAAGGCTCGTAGCTGTTGAAAGTAGGCGTCTTCTCTTTTGAGATGTTAATTCCTAGCCCTGGTAAGCCTCGGGTAGTCCCTGGAACACCTACAAGCAAACTCTGTTCTTTCCTATATATTTATGGCGGTGTTTGGGCATTGATGTTGATTCTGTGTTGCGAAAAGGAGATTACTAGCCTGCATTTGAATCCTCTGTTTTTATTGTGAAGATGTTGAGTTGTATGACAATCTTGTAAATGTACAGAGGGTTTATGACCCTAGATCCACGGCTCTTGTAATCTCTATATTGGTTATAAATTGAAATGAAACTTATGTTTGTTGGCTTAAATTTGTCATTGTATGTGCTGAATGTGTTTAGGGTTAATCCTTGCGACCGTTGTAAGTGTTGTAGTTTGATTCTGGGTGTAATGCGAGCCCACACAGGAACTCTGTGTTTTGTGAAAAGAATGCATTTTATTCGATGTTCACATCTCTGTTTTGTATAAAAATGTATTGATTTTGAAAATAGTTAGGCATAAGCCCTAATTTTACGACTCTATGGTTTTGATGCTTTGAGCTGGGTGAAAACCCTAGCCGTAACATGGATTTAGGAAAGTTATACAAAATGCGTTCTGTAAAGTGTTGCAAGGAAAATCCCTAAGTCGTTATTACACATACTTAATGCAATAGATGACTTATACGTTTAATTTTGGAACGAGGAAAACTCAATTTATGGGATTCGACCCCATTCTATATAATTACATGATTTACAACTTAGTTCAGCGATTATATTTTGATGTTGATTATAGATTTATAAAATCTATATAAAGAAACCTAGATACTACTATGATTTTGGTTAAGAAAACTTTTACCACATATTAGCTCTGTTGTAATAATAATTACTTTGTTTTGTGAAGATTTTACTTGATCTGATTCGACTTACGGAGTTACTATACATGTAATTGAATCGTTGGAAAAAGATTTATTAATGCTTAACTTAGATGTATATTAATGTTTATTATATGAGATATTAACATTTAAAAGATTTGGGAAAAAGTCCTAAGTGCAGAATATTAATGACTTTCATTGAGTGACACGACTATGGTGTCGATGTATTTCTGTTTGAATTTTGGTTACAGTTATATAGCTTCGACTGTAAGTGATGAATGCTGGAATAGTAGTTCCATAGGTGAAATCTTATGAGTTATGAACCCTTGGTTTATGCTAGGTTATACTTAAAGCTTTATTCTCGATTTTTTTTACTGTTCAGTTTTGCTGTGTATTACATAATTAGGGCTTTTGTTCACAGATTTACATGCCATTTTCAAAGGCATTTGATGTGTAAATAAATGAACCTCTTTTCTATTTCTAGTATAAATATATACCTATATTTTTGTTGTTATAAATTTACTCCAGTTTATACAAGTCCAGATACCTATACTTGGTTATTATTTACAGTTTTTACTTCTAGGGTTTATATGATAACTAGATTCTATCAACAATAGGCTGTGTGGTTATGTTTTGACATGTTCAGACATTGTAAATTTCTAGATTTACAGTAAGCATTTACATATATAACTAACCCAGAAAGAATCTAACACTTTATTTGAACTCGTCTATCAATCATCCTACTTAAACAAATCTCTCTGTACTAGGGTACGTCTCTTCCGAGAGTGGAAAAATATAGAGAGAAATTTATTCCTTCTATTAAATTTTTAGATTCAATCATTCAGCCATTTATACAGAAATAAACTATCAGTTCAGTAATTCTAATCTAGCAATTAAGTAAAATACAACTTTCAGAAATAGATTAGCAGTCCAGAAGTAAATGACTAAAACAAAGTAGAACCTGTTAACTGTAGAGGTGGACAAACACCCAAAGAAGACTGTTCCTCCCAACCATCTCCTGAAAGCAACCAAGTATTACTTGCTTTAGGACCCCCAAGCCTGTTCACTGAACCACCAAGACGAAGATTCCATGCAGAAGCATGTGATAATCACTTTGTATCTCAACAATCATGAAGACTTGCATACAAATTCTCTTTGCAACTCAACAATATAAGACAGTCCTACACTGCAACTCATTAGTTATCCAATCCCCTCATCGAATCTCTTGTGTTCTTGACATAGCAGTTTCCAGCAACCACAAGGAAACCTGTGTCTCACGCTGATTGTATATGAGCCGCCTGCTCAAATTGGATGGCTATATAAAGATTGCCTAGGTCTTAAGGGTCAGTTTAACAATTAATGAGCCACCTGCTTAGTTCCACCATCCTTGGGGAACATGACCACATTTTTAGGGGAGTTGCCCCCTGCAACAACTAGTAAGTGAGTGTAGATACTACCACTCGTTAAATGCCTTCTACAACAGTTTCATTCCTCCCAGTGGGTCACTGAACACTCTTCAACAGTCCCATTTGGATGAGTGTCTCCTATTTTAATTTATTAAATAATAATAATATTCAACTACAATCATCCTTGACCAACCTTGGTCAATAACATAAAACCTTATAAGAAGTTTAAGGTAATTTTTTTCCACAAACAGAAAATGTTTTCAAATCTAGGTAGGTGAAAAACACACCCTCTTAAGTTCAACATCGTCCTCGATGTTGCTTAAGCCTCATCTGAGCCTTCCAGGAACATAATTGGATATGATTCCTGCATATGACTCTCCAATTCCCAAGTTGCTTCATCTAGACTAAGGTGCTTCCATTGCACCTTTACCTGTCCAATGGTGCGATTCCGTAGTAAAATTTCTCTCCTGTCTAGGATACAATCAGGTTCCACCTGTATGTCATTCCAATCGATTACATGAGTAACATCATGTACCTACTTTTTCAAAATAGAAATATGAAATACATTATGTATTTTTCAGATTAGGTGGAAAAGCCAACTGATAAGCCACTAGTCCAACTCTTGATAATATTTCGAGTGGTCCACAATACCTAGATGCTAGCTTAGCACAACTCCCCAGCTTAAAAAAGATTTTTTTGGGTTTTACTTTAACAAAGACATGTTCACCAACTTGGAATTCTTTCTGATTTCTCTTTAAATCTGCATGACTCTTTTGTTTGTCTTGTGCAATTTTTAGATTACCTTGTACTTGTTTCATTGTTAGTTCCATCTCTTTCAATAACTCAGGTCCTAACATTAACCTGTCAATTGGATTACTCCATGAGATGGGTGTATTACACTTTCTACCATACAAAATTTCAAAAGGACTAAGTTTAGCTGAAGCTTGATAATGATTTTTATAAGCAAATTAAGCTAAGTGCAGATATTCTTCCCATTTATTTGGCTGATCTCTAACATACATTCTTAACATATCTTCTAAAATATGATTTACTCTTTCAGTTTGTCCATCCGTTTGCGGATCTAAAGATGTGCTGAAATTTAACTTGGTATCCAAACCTTTAAACAATGATTTCCAGAAATTTCCAGTAAATTTAGAATCTCGATCAGAAATTATCACCTTAGCGATTCCATGCAAACGAAAAACTTTCTTCATAAACACATCAGAAATATTAGCAGCCTTAAAAGTAGTTTTGACAGGTATAAAATGAGCTGCTGTGCTAAGCATATTTGCTACTACCATTATTGAATCATTCTGCTTTTGATTTTTAGGCAAACTAGTTACAAAATCAATGCTGATAATTTCTCACTTCCAATATGGAATTGGTAATGGATGTAATAAACCAGCTGGGTGTTGATGCTCAACCTTAACTTGCTGACATTCAATGCACCTAGCTATGTATTCAGCCACCTCATTCTTCATATTTGGCCAAAAGTAATCTTTTCTTAACATTGTTATAATCTTTTGGTAACCTCGATGTCCTGAATAAGGACTTTTATGTACTTCATTTAAAATTAGCAACTTAATTTCTGGTACGTTTGGTATATACAGTCTGTTTTTATACAATGTTAGACCTTTTTCATTCAAACTGTAATCTGTTATTAAATTTTCATATGTATTTTCAACAACTTTTTCTTGTAATTTCAGATAATTCTTATCCAGTTTTACCACTTCTTCAAACTGCTTTTCTAAATATGTTTTGTAAGTGGTGATTGCTGCCATAAAATTTAATTCTACATTTCTTCTTAAGGCATCATCCACCTTATTTTCTTTACTTTTTATGTGTTGGATCTCAAAATCATATTCGCTAAGGAAAGGTAACCACCTAGCTTGCCTTGCATTCATATTTTGTTGGTCTAATAGATATTTTAGACCTTTATTATCGGTCATTAATGAAATATTTCTACCAATTAGATGATGGAGCCACATCTTCAAGGTGTGTATCACGGCAGCCAACTCTAAATATTAGGTAGCGTAATTCTTTTCATGAATTTTCAGTTTTCTTGACTCATAGGCTATTACATGACCTTCTTGTGTTAAGACTCCACCAAGGCCATCATTGCATGCATCAGTGCATACAACAAAGTCCTTGTTTGGGTCTACAATTTTTAGGATAGGTGCAGTAGTTAACAGTTCTTTTAGCTTTTTTAAAACTTTCTTCACACTTTTGATCCCAAACAAATTTATTTCCCTTTTTCTGTAAAGATGTTATGGGATTTGCAATTCTTGAGAATCCTTCTATGAATTTTTGGTAGTAACCTGTGATCCCCATGAATGATCATACGTCTGTTACATATTTAGGGAAAGACCAATCATTAATTGCTCTTATTTTATCTGGGCCAACTGAGATTCCATCCTTGGATATCATGTGCCCTAAATACTGTATTTTATCTTTGAAAAATTCACACTTACTGAATTTAGTGTACAATTGATGTTCTCTTAAGACTTGTAATATTATTCGTAAGTGTTCATCATGTTCTTCCTTAGTCTTTGAATAAATTAAGATGTAATCAATGAAAACCACTACGAATTTATCCAAATATTTATGTAAGACATTATTCATTAGACACATGAAAACTGTTGGAGCGTTGGTCAACCCAAAAGGTATAACTACAAATTCATAATGCCCGTAACGGGTTCTAAAGTACTTTTAAAGATATCTTCGTCTTTAATTCTGACATGATGATATCCAGATCTCAAGTCTATTTTTGAAAATATCGTCGCTCCGCGTACTTGATCAAACAGATCATCTATTCGGGGAAATGGATATCTATTTTTAATTATCATTTTATTTAACTAACTGTAATCTATGCATAAACGCAGAGTACCGTCTTTATTTTTAATGGAAATGACAGGTGCTCCCCAAGGAGACACACTTGGTCTTATATAATTTTTATCAATTAATTCTTTTAATTGTGATTTTAATTCGTTAAGCTCTAGGATATTCATCCGGTAAGGAGATTTTGAGTTGGGTACCGTACTAGGCACTAACTCAATGATGAAGTCCAATTATCTTTTCAGAGGTATGTAAGGATATTCCTATACTCCATCCTAGTCCTACTATATTTTCAGTTATTTTCATTTTCAGTCTTGCATGCATTTCTACAATTGCATGCATTCTGCATGCATGCATGCAATTGCATGCATTCTGCATGCATGCATCCTAGTCATCAGTCTCAGCACCTAACCCCAGTTGGCCAGCCCCCAGGAGCTTCTCTCGGATCAGTCTTAGCCCTCCTAGAGCTTAGTGTGCCCTCCTTTCACCTACTGCATGAGAGAGGCGCACTTCTTCACCTACCAGTCCAGTTATCTTGAGTTATATTCAGTTATATTCAGCTATCTTCAGTTAACTGAGTTCTCTCCTTGATTAACTGACCTTATCACTCCGATGGACTTCCAGTGTGACTAGATAGCCTATTTTGACTCCAGTTAACTCCATCTGCACCCTCCACTGAGCCTCCTTCACTACATTAGTGCTTCCATGTGCCAGTTACATCTACCACACTCAGTTAGACTCAGTTTGACTCCTGGTTGATCATCACTTGTGCATTGATGACTTCACTGATGATTAGTTGGAATCCTAGTTATGATTTGATGAGACTCCACTGATTATGGATCTATCCATGCAGGCTAATTCGAATTACCCTAGTGTATTCGAATCTTAAGCATTGTATAATTATTGTTTTACCATTCAAATTAATGTAACATGTGTGATTATTCTGCCTCTATCTAAGCTCCTTTGGATCTATGTTCTACTGCTCTATTATTCTTCTATTATTCCTAAATTCTTTCATTGTGAGGTTTACATCATCTCTTGGATCTACTGTGAGCATTTTCACATGGTATCAGAGCCATTTCAGAGTATATTCTACCTCCATTCTTGAGAGTTTTTTGCAGGTATTTCGAAGTTCCAGCAGTTGCAGTAGTAGTATCAGCAGTTTCATTTTTGCAATCGTTCGAGCAGTCAAGATGAGCAATTCGAATTCTCCTTCTTCTCCTCCAATCCTCACTCCCTTCAATTATTTCGAATGGAAGGGTGAGATGAAATTACACTTGTGCAATAAACAGCTAAATCGAATGGTATTTGAAAAAGATGCCACACCACATACAACTGTAGAGAGAATCAAGCATCTAAATAAGATGGATGAAGCCTTTGGATTCATATGTCTTCATATGTCTAGAGATCTATTGTTTCATGTTGAAGGATTGAAGTCTCCAAATGAGTTATGGACAAAATTGGAGAGTCTCTTTGGCAAACAAGATGGGCTGAGAGGCCACATTCTCGAAAACGAATTGGTTGCCCTACAACCTAGCAATTTTGAGAGCATTCAAGAATTCTTCTCAAAATTTCATAAATTGGTTTTGCAATGCAAGCATTGTGGCATCACTAAAAGTGATGAGCAATTAGTGCTCTCCATATTGAGCAAACTTGGATCTCAATTTTTTGTCTTTGTATCTACCTTCCATTCTGTGCGAATGTCAATCCCTGGATGGAAGTTTCCCACCTTAGCAGTCTTTACTGAAGCCCTCCTTCAAGAAGAGGATAAATTGATTCAAATGGGTGCCATCAAGGTCTCCAAAGATCTAGCTCTTCTAGTTGGAGAAGCAAGTGGGACGAATGTAAAATGGAGGCAAAAGGACAAATATAAGAAGTCATCAAAAGGAGCCTCCAGCTCCAGGAAGGACAAACATAAGAGACCTGCATGTTCCTACTGCAAGAGGAAACCATCCTGAGAAATCTTGCATGCACAAGAAAATAGACCTACTTACCAAGCTTCTTGAACAGAACAAAATTGCTATTCCAAAAGATGCAAAGATGTATGATTCTGGAAGTGGATCTGATGGTCATGAGGATTTCCATGCATTGATGGCTGGTTTTTCAAAATCAAAATCCCTCCTCATAGATTCTGGAGCCTCCAACCACATGGTTGACTCTGAAGAATCTTTTTCCTTTTTAGATCTCAAAGATGGGCCTACCATTCACATGGGAGACAACTCTCAGGTTTCTGCCAAAGGATTGGGTACAGCACGTATGGAGCATGGCAAGTTCAAGAATGTTTATTCGTTCCCTCCTTGACAACAAACTTGTTATCTGTATATCAGATGACTCACACCGGATCACCTAAGAAGGTGACCTTTGGCCCCGACACAATTGAGATTACAGAGATCTCCATTGGGAAGAATATAGCAAAAGGGTTTGCAAATCATGCCTCCAAGGCATATGAGTTCTCTCATTTTTTACCATTCTCTCTTCCTACTTCCTCAGAATCTGATGAAGATTCGAGTGACTCTTATTCTGATGAAGACATAGAACAAGATCTTGATGTGAGATCAAAGTTCAAGAAGATTCAGATCCAGAACCAACACCTGTTCTCAATCTAGATTCAAGGCCATCATGGGCTCACACAGTCCTTGCAGCTACTGAGAACACAGTTTAGGATCCATCTGCTCACAGAACTACCATATTTGAGCACCATGCCAACCTTGCATTATGCCATCTACCTCTCCATGAGAGATGCAGCATGATGGTGGGGTTCACTCTTCCATCCCTTGGGAAGACTCATCATGATCCATTCGCTCCAGACAGAAAAGGTTCTTGACAGACTTGCTTCATCCAATATATTCTCTAGCACTTGCATTCGCATCCTACATAGGATCAGCTTGCCAAGTCTTTCTGCAAAGTTTTTACTGATGAAATATTCCTTCTTTTCTACTTAGTATGATGGTTCTTTGAGTTATTTACTGTTCTTTTGAGGGGGGGTATTTTTTCCCATGAGGTTTTCCCCATTTCCTCGGTTTATGGACAATTCTTTATTTTTCTATCATTTATTGTATGGGTGACCTTTGGTCCTAGTTACTAGGGCCCAGGATGGATTAAGGGGGGGTGTTAGGATATTCCTATACTCCATCCTATTCCTACTAGCTTTTCAGCTATTTTCATTTTCAGTCTTGCATGCAGCATGCATTCTGCATGCATGCATGCATGCAATTGCATGCATCCTAGTCATCAGTCTTAGCACCTAGCCCTAGTTGGCAAGCCCCTAGGAGCTTCTCTCAGATCAGTCTTAGCCCTCTTAGAGCTTAGTGCGCCCTCCTTTCACCTACTGCATGAGAGAGGCGCACTTATTCACCTACCAGTCCAATTATCTTAAGTTATATTCAGTTATCTTCAGTTAACTGAGTTCTCTTTTTGATTAACTGACCTTATCACTCCGATGGACCTCCAGTGTGACTAGATAGCCTGTTATGACTCCATTTAACTCCATCTGCGCCCTCCACTGAGCCTCCTTCACTACATTAGTGCTTCCATGTGCCAGTTACATCTACCACACTCAGTTAGACTCAGTTTGACTCCCGGTTGATCATCACTTGTGCATTGATGACTTCAATGATGATTAGTTGGACTCCTAGTTATGCTTTGATAACACTCCACTGATTATGGATCTATCCATGCAGGCTAATTCGAATTACCCTAGTGTATTCGAATCCTGATCATTGTATAATTACTGTTTTACTATTCAGATTAATGTAACATGTGTGATTATTCTGCCTCTATCTGAGCTCCTTTGGATCTATGTTCTACTGCTCTATTCTTCTTCTATTATTCCTAAATTCTTTCATTGTGAGGTTTACATCATCTCTTGGATCTACTGTGAGCATTTTCACAAGGTAGTCCTGGAATTTATTCCAGGAATACGTTTGAAAAGTCTCTTCGGATTGGTATATCTTCAAGTTTTAGTTTATCTTCTTTAATAGCATGTTCATCATTTATTACATTTACAACAAATAATTTACATCCTTTTCGTACAACCTTTTTCACTTGCAAAACAAAAATTTGTCTAACAGAAACTTTTCTAAGCACTCCTTTTACTACAATAGTTTCTCCTTCATCATTCAAGCATGTAAATGTCTTTTCGAAACAATTCAGAACTACCCTATGCTTTTCCAGCCAATCCATACTGATTAAAACATCATAAGAACCTAACGGTAATACATTCAGTTTTACTTGGGTCTTAAACTGATTCATGAGCAATTCACAATTTTTGACAAAATTAACTAACTTTCTTTTGGTTCCTGTAGCTAACTGAACTAGCCAAGATTTTTCAAACTTTTCCACTTGCAATTTACAACTTTCTACTAAACCAGGTGATACATAACTTAAACTAGCACTTGGGTCGATTAAAATAGAAATGGGTATGTTCTGTAGCATACTTTCCTATTTCGACCATTGAAGTTTGATGATCAGCCTGTCGATTCTCCAAGGCTGCATTGATCCTGGGCATTTCCCTCGCTAAGTCACCAACTGTTGCCTCTTCCTGCATTGTATGGATGTTGTTGACGGTTTTCCTGTTGGGACAGTTTGTTGCATAATTTGGTCCTTGAAATTCAAAGCATTTTACAAATTTATTTTGTTCATTATTTTCAGCATAATTATTAGGCATGTCTCTGTTTCTTGCAGTTGAAATTTTTTGTGATGTATTGCTTTTGAAATTATTTCCTTGAAAATTTATGTTAGGGAAATTTCGCTTGTTATTTCTAGAATTCCTGTTAAATTTAAAATTTTTCCTTCTTTGTTCGAAATTACTTGGTTTATTAACCCTCCAGCTAGGTATACTTTCTCTTTTCCTGCTCTGTTCATAACAAAAACTTGTCTTCCTCATAGCTTCTTCAAGAGCCTTGGGGTTGTCATACTCAATTCTGTCCCTGATATTAAAAGGTAAACAACTCATAAATCTTTGTATTTTAGGCTTTTCGTCAACAATGTAAGGTACATACCTTAATACACTTAAGAATTTACTGTTTAATTCTTTTATGTTCATAGAGCCTAGTTTTAAATCATAGAACTCTTTAGCTTTTTCTTCAAAGTATTGATCAGACATAAATTTCTTCTTAAAATATTTTTAAAAGCACTCCAAGTTACACTCTTTTCTTTTATTCCTTTTACCCTTTTTATATATTGCCACCATATATCTGCTTTCCCAGTCAGATTATAAATGGCCATCTTAGCTTTCAACTTATCTGAATAATTATATATTTGAAAGTATTTCTTCATACCTGACAGCCATGCTTCAGCTTCTTCTCCCTTTTCTATCTCACCATTAAATGTTGGGGGTTTTATCTTCTTTAACTCCCCTGAAATCTCTTCATATGGTTTGTACTTCATCTTCTTAGTACTGCAGTCACTATCACTGCTGTCACTGGAATACTTATGTTTCTTTCTATGTGTTTTAACATTAGCTTCAAAAGAATAATCACTTTCATTATTATAGAATTTTAACTTCTTACCTCTGTGTTGATAAGACATGGTTCCAGATTCAGATTTAAATTCTATTCTTTTTTCGTTTCCATCATTATGAAATTTATCTAGTAATATCTGATTCAACTCTTCCTGTGCCTTCAGAATCCTTTCATTTTCTTCCTTCACAGTTTTCATTTTAGCCTTCAAATCTTTAACTGTTCGAAGTAATTCAGATGAATTATCATTTAATTCTACGAATATATTTCTTCCTTAATATGTTCATGTTCATTATTATTTTGTTCATTATGATGAGATCTGTCCTCACCAGATTCCTCTAGTCCTTCCATAACATGCAAATTAAATATAGAATGTGCTATACAGAAACAAATTTAAAACAAAAATCAGTAACTAAGTTTTCTGTTTAAATTTCAATTGCGTGAGTGAGCCACTTTCGGGCCTAGTGTTTGAACTTGTGCTCTGATACCACATGTAACATCCCAAAAAAAATCATAAAAATTAAAAAAAATTCTGAATAGTATAAATGCTACTATTTATTATGCGGAAAATATATTAATGACAGTTTAACTCTTGAATAATTGTTCAACTACAGTCATGGTGACGACAAATACTCATTTACAAGAAGTCGTCATTTAATTAACATGTCGTAACGACTTAATTGTGTATGCTATATTCTGTTTGAAAGTAATTAAGTTTCTTACATCGTATTCGACCTCTGAATAAATGCATCTTAACTTTGTTGTCTGAATGTTTATGTTATCTGTTTTATCGTTACTTGTCAAATGCACAGATCGACATTTACTCTATATCTTTACAACTTTATATATTTGTGATTATGGTTACCAACCTTTTATTTTCATTTGTTGAAGGGGTCCTATGGATACCCCGAGGCTTACTTAGCTTTTATACGCTAACACACTTACTCATCCTGTACAGATTTGTAGGTAAGCATTTTAATGGTTGAATATTATTGTATTGCACATCATAACGTCATAGTGTACCTAAAATGGACTTGAATATCCTAGGTATATACACAAAATATTTACTTGAGGCTTAGGGTACAAAACACTTAGAGTTTATTTATGTTAATTCTATGAAATACCAGCATAGATCCATCTTAAACCCGTATCTATCAAGCACCGAGAGGGATCCAATTTCTTGAGGTGTATTTCTTTTTTTAAATTTAAACTCAAGAAATTTAATCTCTCTTGATTGATAGATCCGGATTTAAGTTTTAATTTTTTATTTTATAAACGAACATCTATTTTTTAATTACTTTTCATAATATTTTATTTTATGAGCCGACATGGATTTTTTTTAAATACTTTCCATAATTTTACGCTTTTTAACATTTTAATTAATGGCCGACAATACATTTTACTTTTTTAATTTTCATTACATTTTACTTTTTTACTTTTCATTAAATACTTTCCATTACATTTTACTTTTTTTTTTACATTTTAATTAATGCCTGACAATAATAAAGACAAACGTTTATACCCTAGGATTTAATTCAAACGAAAATACACGTCCATGTATTATCGCCGACATAATATTAATTTATTATTATTATTATGTTAAAGACAAACTTTATTTATTATGGCCGACTATAAGGACAAACATGGATAAACGTTACAGGATCTCCCCCATACTGGGCTGTAGAGCACCTCGTTTCACTCGGTGATATTAATGTAATGGATAATACATATGTTTATAATCATTAATAACCTAACCTTATGTTAGGGTAGATATATGATATGTTTGCAGCTATCAATGGATCATTATTATTCCATCAGTCGTATTTTATCATATTATAATTTTGTTTGCTTGTTCAATGTTATGCCATAAGGCATATTCCATCACGATATACCTTGGCGATTATTTACATTATAACCATGCTTTAATTACATGCATAGGTTCAAACTTTGAAATAATAACAACTATATTATGGTGAATTCTTTAATAATTGTTAGGGTTATAACTATATGCATGCGCATAAGTTTGAATGTTATGTTAAATTTTTAGAATTTACTTCAATCTAATCTAGGATCTTAACTGAGAGAACAACATGTACAACAAATCTACAGCATATCAATCATGGACACAATAATGCAAGCACACAAGAGACACAGAGTTTACCTGGGGAAAACCATAAAGGTGAAAAACCCCAATAACTTCCTCAGAGATAGATAGAGCAATGATACAACCAGAATACAAGAGATAGTCTTCTCCTAGCAGCAGAGCCTCCTCCTCCACAAGTGCACCACTCTCCCAAGTGTGAGTGAGAGAATATAATGTGTAAAATGAGAGAGACACACTCTCTATTTATACACTAACTTGACTTGACCTTTACTCAACTAGGTCGGCCTCAACTTAACCACTTAACATAATGCTGACTGGGCCGACCCCCATTAGGGTGGTCTAATAACCCTTTGACCCACATGGCTGACCCCCAATAGGGTGGTCTAATAACCCTTTGACCCACATGAATTATACAGGGCCGACCCCAACAAGGTGGTCTAATAACCCATCAAGTATAAGTTACGACACTTACAATATAAATAACAACACTTCCGTATAGAGGAATAATAACATCTCTATAGGAATACAATATACATATATGTGAAATACATTCCGAAGTTACATATACATCAACATGTTAATGGTTTATATTAATGCCGTTGGTCTTATCCCTAAAGGACCTTTCAAACTATAGGCAAGCGCATTTTTATTAAAACCATAGTGGAATGCATAGTGGCAATCCCCATGGCATGGTTCATGTGAAGGTTTATAGGGTTTTGATAAAACCCTAACCGTGCATTGTATTGACCTTTCCGACCACTGAGTTCATTTCACTTTCTTTTGGCATTGTTCTGTGGAGGAGCCGACAGGATCTCGGCCGAGTTGGGGTTTGGTTAGCATTGTTCCTCCAGGGTTTTGATGCTCGGTCTCATAGTTTGGATTCTAGCTTGGTGCCAAGTACAGAAGGTAAGCCATCTCATTGCTTACAATGTAGTTCGTTTGGTTTGTAATATATATATTTTTTGTGTAATGTTACTAACCTTGGTTTTGTTACTTTGTGTTTGATATTGAGTGTTAGGGTTGCTTCTCTGCAAGGCTCGCAGCTGTGGAAAGTAGGCGTCTTCTCTTTTGAGGTGTTAATTCCTAGCCCTAGTAAGCCTTGGGCAGTCCCTGGAACACCTACAACCAAACTCTGTTCTATCCTATATATTTATGGTGGTGTTTTGGCATTGATGTTGGTTCTGTGTTGCGAAAAGGAGATTACTAGCATGCATTTGAATCCGATGTTTTTATTGTGAAGATGTTAATTCGTATGGCAATCTTGTAAATGTACAGAGGGTTTATGACCCTAGAGCCATGGCTCTTGTAATCTTTGTTTTGGTTATAAATTGAAATGAAACTTATGTCTGTTCGCTTAAATTTGTCATTGTATGTGTTGAATGTGTTTAGGGTTAATCCCTGCAACCGTTGTATGTGTTGTAGTTTGATTATGGGCGTAATGCGAGCCCACAAAGGAACTCTGTGTTTTGTGAAAATAATGCATTTTATTTGATGTTCACATCTCTATTTTGTATAAAAATGTATTCATTTTAAAAATAGTTGGGCATAAGCCCTAATTTTACGACTCTATGGTTTTGATGCTTTGAGCTGGGTGAAAACCCTAGCCGTAACATGGATGTAGGAAATTTATATAAAAAGCGTTCTGTAAAGTGTTACAGGGGCAAATCCCTAAGTCATTATTACACACACTTAATGCAATAGATGACTTATACGTTTAATTTTGGAATGAGGAAAACTCAGTTTATGGGATTCGACCCCGTTCTGTATAATTACATGATTTACAACTTAGTTCAGCGATTATATTTTGATGTTGATTCTAGCTTTATAAAATATATATAAATAAACCTAGATACTACTATGATTTTGGTTAAGAAATCTTTTACCACGTTTTAGCTCTGTTGTAATAATAATTACTTTGTTTTGTGAAGATTTTACTTGTGCCCACGATGCCTCTGTCAAATATCTGATTCGACTTACAGAGTTACTATATATGTAATTGAATCGTTGGATAGAGATTTATTAATGCTTAACTTAGATGTATATTAATGTTTATTATATGAGATATTAACATTTAAAAGATTTGGGCAAAAGTCCTAAATGCAGAATATTAATTACTTTCTTTAAGTGACACGACTATGGTGTCGATGTAATTCTGTTATATGTATTTTAGTTTGAATTTTGGTTACAGTTATAGAGCTTTGATTGTAAGTGATGAATATTGGAATAATAGTTCAATAGGTGAAATCTTCAAGGTAATGAACCCTTGGTTTATGCTAGGTTATATTTAAAGGTTTGTTCTGGATTTGTTTTATTGTTCAATTTTGCTGCGTATTACATAATTAGGGCTTTTGTTCACAGATTTACATGCCATTTTCAAAGGAATTTGGTGTGTAAATAAATAAACCTCTTTTATGTTTCTAGTATAAATATATACCTATATTTTTGTTGTTATAAATTTACTCCAGTTTATACAAGTCCAGATACTTATACTTGCTTATTATTTATAGTTTTTACTTCTAGGGTTTATATGATAACTAGATTCTATAAACAATAGGATGTGTGGTTATGTTTTGACATGTTCAAACATTGTAAATTTCTAGATTTAGAATAAGCATTTACATACATAACTAACCCAGAAAGAATCTAACACTTTATTTGAACTCATCTATCAATCATCCTACTTAAACAAATCTCTTTGTGTTAGAGTACATCTCTTCGGAGAGTGGAAAAATACAGAGAGAAATTTATTCCTTCTGTTAAATTTTTAGATTCAATCATTCAGCCATTTATACAGAAATCTATCTGTTCAGTAAGTCTAATCTAGCAATTAAGTAAAATGCAACTTTCAGAAATAGATTAGCAGTCCAGAAGTAAATAACTAAAACAAAGTAGAACCTGTTAACTGTAGAGGTGGACAAACACCCAAAGAAGACTGTTCCTCCCAACCGTCTCCTGAAAGCAGCCAAGTCTTACTTGCTTTAGGACCCCTGAGCCTATTCACTGAACCACCGGGACAACGATTCTATGTAGAAGCATGTGACAATCACTTTGTATCTCAACAATCATGAAGACTTGCATACAAATTCTCTTTGCAACTCAACAGTATAAGACAGTCCTACACTACAACTCATTAGTTAGCCAATCCCCTCATCGAATCCCTTGTGTGCTCAACATAGAAGTTTCCAGCAACCACAAGAAAAACTATGTCTCACCCTGAGTGTATATGGGCTGCCTGCTCAAATTCAATGGCTATATAAAGATTGCCTAAGTATTAAGGGTCGGTTTAACAATTAATGAGCCACCTTCTCAGTTCCACCATCCTTGGGGAACATGACCACATTTTTAGGAAAGTCCCCCCCTGCAACAGCTAGTAAGTGAGTGTAGATGCTGCCACTTGTCAATTTCCTTCTACAACAGTTTCATTCCTCCTAGTGGGTCAGTTAACACTCTTCAACAATCCCCTTTGGATGAGTGTCTCCTATTTTAATTTATTAAATAGTAATAATATTCAATTACTGTCATCCTTGACCAACCTTGGTCAATAACATAAAACCTTATAATAAGTTTTAAGGTAATGTTTTTCCACAAACATAAAATGTTTTCAAATCTAGATAGGTGACACTTTTCCATTCCTAGCTCTATGCTTGGATTTTCCCTAGTATTCCTCATGGCTTGATTGAGATACCATGGTTTTCCTCGCAGACTTGATAAAGCTCATCATCGTGTTGGATACAACTCTAGAGAACGCATTCTCATTGTTTGGTCCCCCCACCGCTCTTCAGGAACGAAAGAGGGAAACCTAGGAAAAAATCTTGTCATGACTGTACTTGAGCCAGAGACGAAATTCTAGAGTTTCAAGGTTGAATGGTTTTATGGTATTGGGACTTCTATGGGATTTAGAGAAGAAATTGCACACAACATCAGAAACCTAGACACTGCACATGTAGGCAATAACCTAGGTGAGACACCCAACCTTAGAGATGGAAATAATGGAATTGGGAACTCTGAAAGCTCCTTCAACAATGGTAGTTCAGGGGGAGGCCCTCTTCAATTTCGTTTTCCATATCCACGTGTATATGGAATATCTCAACTTCAGAATAAGCGAACTTCTCTGCTAATTTCTGCATTTGGTCACCTTGATATCCTGTGTCGATGAATTGGACAACATAAAAAGCGGTTCTATTTGGTGAACCCATCCTTTTCTCTACAAGTACTATGGAGGATCCTCAGGTTGTTGAATTTCAGCACTCATATTAATCCCGATTCTCTCTTTTTGGTTCAATTTGTTGCTTCTTCTATCATAATTATGAGTAGATAGGAAAGATAGTATAATTATGTTTTTAGCAGTAAACTAGAATAGTTTCAAAAAGCCCAATTTGGTCACTTTTAGGGCCTTGAAAATTTTGAACATGTAATTATGGGATCAAGTTGGATCCATCATAAACTGATCCTGCTTCTTGAATTTCATATGCACATGTACTATCCTCTCTTTTTTGAAGTAATATAATGTTTACTAGCTTATAGAAAAAAAACAATCTATCATTTTTATGAACATAAGCTTAAACATATTTATATTAAAAGGCTAAGCACATCTATCCTTTACAAAACATTACATTCATCAAAATCCTGACCTCAAACATGCAATGTTGTTTCCATTGTATCACGCTTCCTCGGCCACTGGGGTAGTGAGAATATACAAAGATAGATACAGTCTATAGTACATGTCCAAGCCTCCAAAAAATGAGCCCTAGACCTGAATAACACTTATAGAGCTTATCATTCTTCATAGTTCAGAACTTATATGGAGGTTAATCCATCAAAATGATTCTGAAATTGTCACCATGACACTATAGGCCCATAGAGTGAACTGTAACAAAAACATGAAAGTAACAAAACACCACAATTTGTACAATAGGGCGCCATTCTTCCACTTCACATGGAGAATTCATTCTTGAGCAAGCGCCCGAGGAACAATCATGGGCCTTCTGGATTTATGGATGTTACTTCTCCCAAGAGGGGGCCTTACATGAAGAAATCCATCATCCTTTGTTGTTTTTGCACTATCTGCTCCATGTGGAAGTGCAAGTTTGCAATGTCTCGCCTCATTACAAAAATTAACTAGAGTTCTTCATCTCAAAGTCATCTGCATATAGTTCCCTTGCATTGCCTACAAACCTAGTTCTGTTGGTAGCGAGGAGCCTTTGGTGGAATTTTCGGCTTCTCAGAATCCTAATAAATAGAATAGTTGAATTGATATCTTTCTTGCCAATCAAGAAAGGTGAGAATATTTGTGGGATCGAAGTGGACAAGCTCTTTAGTGTTGTCCCATACAATTTGAAAGCTCCATGGATTCGAGCTCTCATCCACTTGTAGATTAACCTCCTTCGTCTGCTGCTCCACCTCTGGGACTGCATGCTCAAGCTGCCTGGGGTTCCCTCCTTCTTGATTCTCTTTAGATGACATTACCCTTGCTATTATGTGCTCAAGGAGACGTGGAGGGGGAAAATCATCTCTCTTCTCTACACATGGACCAAAATATGACACTTATTATCCAGTCGGATAGCAATAAATGGGTGCAAACCTCCTTATTAATGCCCCCTGGTGTAATAATGGATCCTTAAACTATCGTAACTTCATACTTGAATTCCCAATCCATTCCCATATTGCCCCAAATATCTCCCACACTCAGGGTGAGTTATTTGATGAAGGGAGGATATATCAGTACCTCCTTCTATTAATGCTTTGCTTTCCTTGTGACCCATGTCGTTCCATGTGGCTCGTCCTCTACATGGAAAATACCATGCCATTATTCTTCATCGCATGCTCGCTCATATTCTCATGCGAGCCGTTCAACTCATTTCCATCTCACCATGAGATGTGTGGGCCTCCTCCTCACAAGGCACAAGGGAGACCTATCTCCATCTCACCGTTAACATATCTCTCTTGGCATGCAATCATCTTAATGCTTGGGGCAAAGGATCCTGCCACATGCCTCAATAATGGTGAGATTCCTCACCATGAGACATGCATTCTTAATTGTGACATCACCTCCCTTTGTAATTAATTTCTATGAATATTATAGACATTGCACTTTTGAGATTCAAAGATTGCACATTTCAAAATGAAAAATGCACTTTCCAAATCAAAATTCACATTTTTTGAATTAAAATTCACACTTCCATAATACAAAAGTGCAATTTTGGAATAAAAAAGTGCACTTTTAAGGTTCAGAAGTAGTAAAAAAACATAATATTGGAATAGAAAAACACACTTTTCAAACCCAATATTGCCACTTTAAGAACCCAATTTTTCACTTCAGAAAGGTTGATATTAACACTTTGAAATTCTAAATTCACACTTTTTTAGTCCATATTTTGCCTTAAAAGTCCAAATTTAATGAAATAGGCATTATATTGTCATACAAACATCGACACTGTTGAAGAGTGCCTAGAGCTAATGTCAAAATGGGAAGAATGCACAAAAAGGATATCTAACTTCATTAACTTCGAACCTCGAGAAAATGACAATGTATCAAGCTTTGTTGTTACCTGGGGATGAGTAAGGATTGGAGGATACTAGCATAGACCAAGCTCACCGGTAATCAGAAAAACAACTCCAAGGAAGACTAAATATGTCCCATCCTAGCACAAATAATTTACAGTGATGCTACCAAGATGTTCAGAAAGATACTGACCTCACTATCCAGGGACAAGGCAAGACCTTGCCATCAATATAGAAGAGATGATATGATAGGATTTGATGGAAGAAGGAAATATACTAAGAAGGAAAGGGATCATGCTTCTATGTGGTTTTATCTACTAAAGGATATCTTAGAATATGAAAGTGCCTGTCACCTACCCAAATTTCAGAAATTATTATTTTATTTGCAAAATACTTTATGTTAACTTTAATTACAAAGTTTTGTAAATATGATCAGTTTTGATTAGGGATGAATGTAATTACTGATTATTATTATTTAAATAAATTAACTAGGAGACAAACACCCAAGGGGACTGTTAAATGAGTGTTCACTGACCCACTAGGAGGAATGGAAGCTGTTGGAAGGTATGGGACAGATGGCAACAATTGCATCACACCACTAGCTGTTGGTTATGGGACAACTACCCCTAAAAATGTGGCATTATCCCCCAGGTGGTGGGATTGGGCAGGCAGCTCATTTAATGACCAAGTAACAACTGAAAAGGACTAGGCAGCCTACATAAGGCAAATTCGAATTGAGGAAGCAACTCTTACACAATATTTCTGCAGGAATATTTCCTCATGTGCATCAGGTGATCACTGAGAGATTCGAATAGGGAGGCTAGCTGTGAGTGCAATCATAAATCTGTATTTTGCTAAGAAGAACCAGAGGTGCTGGAGCAGGTCCCTTGGACTGCTAGCTCTTGAATATTTAACAAGTTATTTGCTACTGCAAGAAGAGATCCTAAATTCCTAAGTTTCTTCCTCCTGGTGGTTCAGTGAACAGGATCGGGGGTCCTAAGGAAAGTACTTGACTGTCTTCAGGAATTGGTTGGGTGGAAGAGTCTTCTTGGGCTGTTTGTTTCCCTACATAATTATTCCAGGTTTTACTATCTCCTATTTTAATTCAATTATTAATTTTTGTTTTGAAGAAAAAGTGTGTTTTGATTCTGTTGAAAGTCTGTATGTTAAAGTTTCAATGATGATTTGAATCGATAAACCAGTATCTACATTTTTCCACATGTTGTTTTATGCATCGTACTCTAGTGTAGATAAGCAAATTAAGAATAGATGAGAAGATAGGAAACTGCCACTGATTCGAATAGACAAGTGCAGTGATTGAATTATGTTTTCATTTTCTGCCCTATAATTAACTGTAGTAATTACTATATAGTATCTATTACAGTGTAGAATATTCCATTGTTTTCATGGAAAGCAAGTATAGATTATTTACTGTACAATTTCATTGTGTTTTTCCTATCCCTATTATTGACATAGGAAATCAATGCATTTTAAAGTTCTGTATATTATATTTAGAAACAAATATTGTTGTTGCAATAAATGGAAGTGCTAGCTATGATCACAAGTCACAAATTACAGTAATTACACATGTCACACACACTATGGTTTTCATCACAAATTTATTGATAGAATAATTTCCTATAATCATATCAGTATTATCAGAACTGTAAACAAGGGAAATGTAAAACCTATATTTACACTTATCTCTTTACATTACAAATCGCATGTATTATTCAATCTGAATGGTGTAATTTCCATTTTATTATGAACTGCATATAGCACTTAAACATAGAACCGTATCAACTGTAAAACCCTAAATCGTTTTTGTTTTAGGTTTTTATTATCACTATCCACGGTAACAAAAAACACATATTATATCCACATTTAAATTACAGTATAAACCCTAGCTACATTTAAGGGCTATTCTGAAGTTACATATAATGAATATCTTCCATTTTCGAAGACGAAACTAGAACCTGGGCATGGCCCTGTTCTTTTCATTTTCAAAACAATTATCTATATTCAAAGACAAAACACGAACTAGGGTATGGCCTTGTTCGTTTCCATTACAAACGAAATCAAAACCATTTCAGCATCACATTACAGAGTTATCATTCGACAAGCATTTAGACTCTGACCTAGCTCGAAAGTCACAATATCAACATACAGAAATCAACGTATAACATAGATGAATAGAACAGATTGAAATAGCATATTTATTTTTATTTATTTATGAGAAGAAAACATTGTATCTACAGTTAGACGAGCCCTCGGCTCTATTTCTTTATCTCTTTTCTCATAACATAAACCAGTAGGTCGTGCTCAAAGTTTGAACCAATACAAATTCCAATTCCAGGAAGGGAAACCAATGATCCTAGAAACATAAGATTACAACATGTTTCCAAACCAAAAATCGCACAGGGTTCATTCTTAAGTTTAAACATTTTAAACAAATCCAAAAACCCTCGGCATTGATGAGTAGCATGACTCCCAGCTCGACGAAGCTAATCATCAAAGGTTTAAGACCAAGTATGATACAAAAAAATGAAGGCCACATCTTTGTTCAAACATCATTTGAATAACAAAGGGTTTTTCAAAGTTTTTCAACTGACAGACAACACCGAGGCATGGTGAAGCACTGGTTACTCATCCTCTTGAAACCACAACAACCAAATTCGAAAGGCACCTATGAGGGTTTGAGACCCGGAGCTTACCAAGAATGGAAGCACGACGTTCCTTTCCCAAACCCTTGCCCAGGTCGTTCATTGAACCCTGCAACTGACAAAACATTAACTCAGAATTAAACAACTATTACATTTTAAACTGAAAATCAAAATGCAACAAAAGAATCACTATCCTTTTCGAGAATCGCTTACCTTCACAACCGAAGGCCAAGTTCTTTGCATCCACCAGAAAAATGATGAGATCCTTGCTGTAGATGAGACCAGGGTACTTCTAATTTTTTTTGCAAGCATCGTGCATTTCACTCAAATTCCAAAACGAAAAGCTTAAATGATCAACTAGATAACAAATCGAACCAGAGACTCAATATTTTAACACCACGCCATTACAGTGAGAGAGAGGACCTTCAACTTCAAACCTAATCTACAGGTCTCGAGGTCGAACCTCTTACAAACTTTCTAACCCTAGAATTCGGCAGCCTGTCGTCCACGTAGATCGAAACAATAGAACAATAAACAACATTCAAATCTCATAAACCAAAATGACGACAAAGGTTAGGGTTGCATCGGATGGTCCAAACTCATCACCATCAACGATCATAATGGTGACAGCGAGATGGCATTGGGATGAACAACTTCTGCAATTAATGCCCATCCATTGGTACAAGCATGGCAATGCCACTTTGGCACATGGAGGATCGATCAACATCCAGTTCGGAGGTTTTTCAAAACGCACAACCATTACACCTTGACAGTCGCAGTGACTATTACATCGAATTCATATTACGTGGATCGTTAGCAAATCCTTGTCACCTGGAGTTTCAATTCAAGATTTAATGCAGAATCAAGTTACGATCTCCACGACAGCTCAAAGGTTATGTCATTTTAATGACCGTCAACTCGCCACCCTGTCGACATAAATGTATGTCAGTACCATCGAAACAAATGATATAAATTACATTTGGATTCTAGAAATTCAAAACTTTATTGTTAAAATCGTATAGTGAACATTAGTTCTCACACTATAATTACGAATTCGACTTAGTGTTACATAATTTCAACATTAACGCTTAAGTTTAGCCACATGTATATTAAGTTCCAATTTCCTATCATTTCAATAGTGTGAACTTTTATATATATATTTATAATTTTGCAATTATAAATCTATTATATAGGATAGCAAATCTATAAGGTTTATATGGTTAATGTATTAACCATAGTTCTATTTGCTCCATTTATAAAAATATAATAATGTAGGAGTTTACATTTTTGGATTCTCAACAAGACCAACGAATGGTAACTAGTATAAAAACCATGCTATGGTCATAAAATCCATACCCTAATTCTTATTACAATGCATATGACGGTTAGAAATACAATCATGACGTTAATACTTTACAAGTATTAGTTATCTTAAGACGAAAACCAAAGCCAAGCTAGAATTACATCTTTGACTTACGACAAACAAACGTAAACAACATGTATACCTTCTAGACGTCATTATATTCAACATTGTAAAAAGGTAAGACAACATCGAGAAATTAGGAAGCAGTACTAAATCATCATACCTGAAGATACTTGCTTTTGCAAAAGATTTCACAACATTTTATTTGACATTGAATTGAATTACACACGTACTTTAAAACTATGCAGATATTTGAACCTCGTACTTGTCGTCTACACATAGAATATTCAAATGCGTTAGCGTCGTAGCTAAGTAAACTCCAAGGGACCTCGTAGGACACCCTTGTTCATCAAAAATCAAACTGTCAGTATCTTTTCCAGAAAAAGTATCACATCACATTAGTGACCTGTTAGTTCGTCTATTACCATAATCATGTCGTAATTGACGTGTTAAAGTTTGTCATTATCACCATGCTGCTAAAACAGAAAATTAAACTATATCTAGTACTAACGACTTTTTAATTAAAGTTGTCGTAATCAAACAATTATTATTTCCGCATTTATAAATTTTGTATTTAATGCCGTTTTCAAAAGTTTAAATTTTTATGAAAATTCGGGATGTTGCATGTGGTATCAGAGCTCATGTTCGAACTCTAGGCCTGAAAGAGGTCCAAGAACATGCAGCAGAAAAATTTATACAGCATAAAAACTTTACTAATTTGAACTTTAATTATGATGTTATCCAGAAATTATTTTTAAGCTACAGGTATGGAGAATTCAATTGATCATATAGACGACAGATTTCAACAAAACAGCCACAGCTCGGGACAACACTATGTAGAAGAAGGTCACGGTGAACTAAATAACAGTTCGTTAGAATTGTTACGTGCTTTTCATGAATTAAAGGCAGAAATCAGATCTGTGAAACAAGACAATGAAAGAATTTTACAAGCACAATAACAATTAAACCAAGTGCTGTTTGAGCAATGCCCCACTGAGGAGCAAGAGAGAGATAATGAAGATATCTCCAAAGTTGAGGATCTACCTCATGCTAATAAAAATCAGAAAATGAAAACCAGTGAGCTAAAAAATAGTTCAACCTCATCAGGAGATGCTATTGAAGTGCGTAAAAAGAAACGTAACTACACCAGTGATAGTAGTGAAGGAGATTTCAAACCCAGAAAGAAAAATCATAAGGAGTATGAGCAGATTTCTGGAGAGTTCAAAAAGATTAGACCTCCAACTTTCAATGGAGAAACTGAGAAGGGTGAGACAGCTGAAGCTTGGCTGTCCGGTATGAAGAAATACTTCCAGATCTATAACTATTCAGAATTCTTGAAGGAAAAAATGGCTATATATAACTTGACCGAAAAAGTGGATATTTGGTGGCAGGACATCAAAAGAGTAAAGGGCATCAAAGATAAAGATGTAAGATGGAGTACTTTTAAACGATATTTTAAAAAGAAGTATTTATCTAAACAGTACTATGAAGAAAAATCCAAAGAGTTCTACGATTTGAAGTTGGGAGGTATGAACATGAAGGAAATGAACAGTATATTTTTGAACTTACTGAGATATGTGCCATACCTCATAGAAGAAAAACCAAAAATTCAAAGATACTTGAGCTGCCTACCTTTCAATATTAAGGACAGAATCGAGTACGACAGTCCTAAAACCTTGGAAGAGGCTATGAGAAAGGTAGTTTTCTGTTATGACACCAATCGAAAAAGAGAAGGAATGTCAAACTGGAAGAGTCATAAGCCCAGCAACTTTGAGCAGAAAAAGAAAAATTTCTAATTCAATGGAAATTCCGGGTTCCAAAGGAAGAATTTTCAGAATCGGAATTATCAAGGGAACAATTCCAGAAACAATTCACAGCAGAATTCTACAGCACCCAGAAATGCACTTAATAATACTAGAACTAATGAGCCAAAGGCACCTATCAAATGTTTTGAATGCCAAGGTCCTCATTACGCATTAGAATGTCCCTTGAGGAAGCGAAAGACTAACAACATCAACTCTATTCAGACTGAACCTACTGTTGGAGACATGGCGAGGGAGATGCCCAGAATTAATGCAGCACTCGACAACAGGAAAGCAGATCATCAAATCTCTATGGTAGAGATTGAAGGTATGATACAAAATCAACCTGTTACTGCTTTAATTGACCCGGGTTCTAGTTACTGTGGAAAGTCTTAATTTGAAAACATAAAAGTTTAGTAAATCTTGGTTAGTTAGACTAGAAACTAGAACAAAGAGAAAAGTATCAGATTTTATAGGAAGTTGTACCTTATCCATGAATCATTTACAAACACAAATCAAGTTGAATATTCTACCTTTAGGATCTTATGATATTATAGTTGGGATGGACTGGTTAGAAGCCCATCATGTCATTCTGGACTGTTACGGAAAAATTTTAACATGTTTAAATGACGAAGGAAAAACTGTAGAAATAAAAGGCATCCCAAGGAAGGTAACCCTTAGACAGATTTCAGCCATGCAAGTTAAGAGGGCAGTTAGGAAATGATGCCAGTTGTTTCCAGTAAACATAGTAAATGATGAGTTTATTGGTAAAGAGGACAAACTGAAATTAGAGGACATACCTGTCCTAAAGGATTTTAAGGATGTATTTCCTGAGGAGATTCCAGGATTACCTCCTAAAAGAGAATTAGATTTTACCATCGAGTTAATACCAGGAGCAGAACCAAATTCAAAAGCTCCATACAAAATGAACATACTGGAATTAAAAGAATTGAAATCACAGTTGAAGGAACTTATTGATAAGAAGTATATTAGACCCAGTGTGTCTCCTTGGGGAGCACCTATCATCTTTGTTAAGAAAAAAGATGGAACCCTAAGGCTGTGCATAGATTATCGTTAGCTTAATAAGATGACGATCAAGAATCGGTATCCGTTGCCCCGCATAGACGATCTATTTGATCAGTTGCGTGGAGCCATGATATTTTCAAAGATTGATCTAAGATCAGGATACCATCAAGTACGGGTTAAGGATGAAGATATTTTCAAGACAGCTTTCAGAACTCGGTATGGACATTACGAGTTTGTAGTCATGCCATTTGGCTGGACTAATGCCTCGGCTCTATTTATGTGTTTGATGAATAATATTCTGCACAAATACTTAGACAAGTTTGATGTTGTGTTTATAGATGACATTCTAGTGTATTCTAAAAGTAAATAAGAGCATGATGAACATTTACGGATTATCTTACAAGTTCTGAGAGATCATCAACTATACGATAAGTTTAGTAAATGCGACTTTCATAAAGACAAAATTCAGTATTTAGGACACATAATTTTGAAAGAAGGAATCTTGGTTGACCCCGACAAGATAAGGGCCATTAATGACTGGCCGGTTCCTAAGGATGTGTCAGATGTAAGATCATTTATGGGCATTACTGGATATTACAGAAATTTTTTCAAAGATTGCCAACCCCATAACTTCTTTGCAGAAGAAGGGGAAGAAATTTGTTTGGGATCAGAAATGTTGTGACAGTTTCAATAAATTAAAGGAATTATTGACTACAGCACCTATCTTGAGGATAATAGACCCTAACAAGGATTTTGTAGTTTGTACAGACGCATGCAATGACGGACTCGGTGGAGTCCTGACACAGGAAGGGCATGCGGTGGCATATGAATCTAGAAAGGTGAAAGTACATGAAAATAACTACTCTACTTATGATTTAGAGTTATTGGTAGTTATTCATGCCTTAAAAATGTGGCGTCAACACCTTATTGGCAGAAAATTTACATTATTAACAGATAACATGGGTCTGAAATATTTATTAGATCAGAAAAACTTGAATGCTAGACAAGCTAGATGGTTGACTTTCTTAAGTGAGTATGATTTCAAAATTCAGCATATTAAAGGAAAGGAGAATAAGGTTGCAGATGCTTTGAGTTGTAAGGAAAAACTGAATTTTATTTCAGCCATGAGTACTTATTCAACTGATTTGGAAAATCATATTCTTGAAAAGAGTGAAATAGATGAAGAATACAGAAAAATGAAGGAAATGACAGGAAACAACAGTTCTGAAAATTTTATGGCAGATTACAGCATGAAGGATAATGGATTATTACTGTATAAAAACAGATTGTATGTACTAGACATACCAGAAATAAAATTTCTGATATTAAATGAGATGCATAAAAGTCATTATTCTGGTCATCCAGTTTATCAAAAGACCATTACTATGTTAAGAAAAGAATACTATTTTCCCAGAATGAAGGATGAAGTAGCAGAGTACATAGCTAAATGTTTGGATTATCAAAAAGTGAAGGTTGAACACCAACATCCTGCTGGATTGTTGCAACCGTTACCGATACCAAGTTGGAAATGGGAAGTGATCAACATAGACTTTATTACTAGATTACCTAAAAATCAGAAACAAAATGATTCTATCATGGTGGTAGTGGACAAACTCAGCAAAGCAGCACATTTCATACCTGTGAAGACTACTCATAAAGCCCCAGACATTGCAGAAATATTTATGAAACAGTTTTTTCGACTACATGGGATACCGAAAGTAATAATTTCAGATCGTGACTCTAAGTTTACCGGAAACTTCCGGAGGGGGTTGAATACAACCTTAAATTTCAGTACAGCATTTCATCCACAAACGGATGGACAGACAGAAAGGGTAAATCAAGTTTTAGAAGATTTATTAAGAATGTATGTTAAGGATTAGCCTGGTAAGTGGGAAGACTACTTGCACTTAGCAGAATTTGCTTATAATAATCATTATCATGCATCGGCCAGACTTAGTCCTTTTGAAATTCTTTATGGTAGGAAATGTGATACACCTGTTTCGTGGAATGATCCAGTAAATAGAGTTGTTTTAGGACCTGAATTATTGCAGGAGTTAGAACTAATTGTGAAACAGGTACAAAGACATTTAAAAGCTGCCCAAGATAGGCAAAAGAGGCAAGCAAATTTAAAAAGAACTCATAAAGAGTTCCAGGTTGGTGAACATGTATTCCTCAAGGTAAGACCGAAAAAGAGTTCATTGAAATTGGGAATTTGTGCCAAGTTGGCACCCAGGTATTGTGGTCCTTTTGAAATATTGTCTAAGGTTGGAGCAGTGGCATACCAACTGGCTTTTCCACCAAACTTAAAAATACATAATGTTTTTCATATATCGTTTTTAAAGAAATATGTACACGATGCTACTCATGTTGTAAACTGGAATGATGTACAGGTGGGACAAGACAGATATTTTTTGTGGAACCGGACTATATCCTCGGAAGGAGGGAAACTATTCTCCGGAATCGCACCATTGAGCAAGTGAAGGTGCAGTGGAAGCACCTTAGCCCAGAAGAGGAAACCTGGGATTTGTAGAGTAGTATGCAGGTAGCATACCCAACTCTGTTTCAGGAACACTCATGGAGTGATTAGCCAACATAGAGGACGATGTTGAGACTTAAGGGGGGGTGTATGTCACCTACCCAAATTTCAGAAATTATTATTTTATTTGCAAAATGCTTTATGTTAAATTTAATTACAAAGTTTTGTAATTATGATCAGTTTTGATCAAGGATGAAAGTAATTACTGATTATTATTATTTAAATTAATTAATTAGGAGACAAACACCCAAGGGGACTGTTAAATGAGTGTTCACTGACCCACTAGGAGGAATGGAAGCCGTTGGAAGGTATGGGACAGATGGCATCAATTGCATCACACCACTATGTTGATGTATATGTAACTTCGGAATGTATTTCATATATATGTATATTGTACTCCTATAGAGATAGTATTATTCCTTTATACGAAAGTGGTTGTATTCCTATAGAGATGTTATTATTCCTCTATACAGAAGTATCGTCATTTATATTGTAAGTGTCGTAACTTATACTTGATGAGTTATTAGACCACCTTGTTGGGGTCGGTCTTATATAAGTCATGTGGGTCGAAGGGTTATTAGACCACCCTATTGGGGGTCGTCCATGTGGGTCAAAGGGTTATTAGACCATCAAGTGTGGGGTCGGCCCGGATTAAGTTAACCATGGGTTAAGCTAGACATGTAGGCCCCATTAGTTTATTGGGAAAGACATAACAAGTATAAACAGAGATCGAGAGATCTCTATTTGATCATTCATTCACACACTTCTCTCATTCGGAAAGTGGCGCACTTGTGAGGAAGAGGCTCTACTGCTAGGAGAAGACTATCTCTTGTATTCTGGTTGTATCATTGCTCTATCTATCTCTGAGGAAGTTATTGGGGTTTTTCACCTTTATGGTTTTCCCCAAGTAAACTCTGTGTCTCTTGTGTGCTTGCATTATTGTGTCCATGATTGATATGCTATAGATTTGTTGTACATGTTATTCTCTCAGTTAAGATCCTAGATTAGATTGAAGTAAATTCTGAAAATTTAACATGGTATCAGAGCTAGCCTGAAAGAAGGCATGATATGGCATGTATGACACTTGTTGCACTTACAATGCTAGGGCTTGATATAGAAAAAACCAGTCATCGTAGCACTTTCTCTATAAATCCATTTTGGTGAAGTTTTCGGATCTGAAACTGTTACAGGTCGAATATCAGATCCCCATGTACCTTGTGTCCAAACAAAAACCTCTAATTCATTGTAATTTTTGATTTATGATCTGTACAATATAGGGTTTCTGCCTCTTCCAGATCTGAGTCAAAAACAGGTGACCTTGGAAAAAAGGTCATAACTTGGGCTAGGAAGTTCCAAATGAAATTTCATAAAAAGTGATAGGTAGTACACAGATTGTACTATCTCAGAAAACATTTTCAGAGGTCGAAGTTGAACCAGTGACACGTGGCATGCCGTACAAGTTATGACTCTTGTTTTATCCCATAAACAGGTCATGTTGCGACACTTGGCATAACTCTCTCTCAGAGAAGCCAATTGAGGTCAGACCTGTCGGGATGGAAAGATGACAGGTCAGGCTACCACAAAAAAAGGTTTTAAGACCTCGTGGATCAAAAAGTACGGAGTTACACCAAAAATAATCAGGTACATATTTATGTCAAAACATAATTATTTTTGAGCACCTTCATTCATGGCTTCCGGAATTTAGGGTTTCGGAGAAAGTTGGAATTTTTGTAATCGAAGACTATGGATGAATTCTACTCATCAAAATAGAAATTTAGAGATCAAGATTAGAATTTTTGGTTGGGTATAAGACCGGGATTGATTAGACCCTAGTTCGAGACTTTGATTGGAAAAGTGGAAAATTAGGGCTTCTGCAAAAATGGGAATTTTTGAAATCTGTGACTATGGCTGGAAGCTCCTCAGAAAAACAGAAGCTTAGAGCTTTGGATCAAAAATTTTGATTGGGAAAAAGAGTGGGCTTCATCAAACCCCAGTTCGGGGTCATGTCCAGTGAATCCAAAAGTTTCAAAGGCAAAATTGAGGAGTGAAACTTTGCAGTTTTCAAATTCTGAATATACTAGCTTGATCAGCTCATCAAGGCACATATTTCTATCCTTTTGGAAGTTTGAAATTCAAAGTTTGAATTTTTGGGGTTTCTCTGACAAACCCTATTACAGCTCCTCATCAAGTTCCTACAAATCAAGTGGATTGGTTTAATCCTAGAAGAGGATGGATTGGTTGCCTGCATAAGTGAAGAAGTTCTTGTTTCAGAGGGAGATGAGGCTAAGGCCTTACATAAGAAGATTACAAGAAATATCGACAAGCATGTCTCGAGATTTGTTCATGATTAAGTTTATGATATGTTTGTCTTCATGTTATTATGGTTAGAACAATCTTTATTTTAGACTTGTTGTATCACCTTAAAAAAATTATGAATGCATTCATTAGGGTGTTGACACTTATGATTGAACTAATGCATTGTGATATTGTATGAGGTTTATGTTGTTTGCTAACATAAAAGGTACACCAAGAAAGACAAATCATGTTCTACTTCAAGAACATATGATCATGGTGACATGAAGACAAAGATTCATCCATTGTCATGGATCACATAGAATATCTACTTACTAGGTATGTATAACTTGGTTCTACAATGGTTAACTTATGAGACATGCAGGTTACTAGCACAAGTCACTGAAGAGAAACATAAGACATTATGCGGGTATGTTAGACATAACTAGCTAGCATGCTAATCTAGGTATGTTTTTCCTATATCAAGCTAGAATCCTACTTTGTGTTAGGATCTTATACTATTGATAATGATTATTCATGAAGTCATAGGTTTGAATAGTCATGGTTGTATGCATATTATGTTTCTTACCATAATTGATGATATGACTAACCAGAAGAATCATTAAGGTATAGGTTTGAGTAATCACGGGTTTATGCATTGATGATTTAACTAATCAGAAGAGTCCTATGATCAAATAAGAATATGCATGAGTAAAAGAAGACTTCCTTGAAACCTTGAATACTAATGTTTATTAACTGTGAATGATAATGACTACACATGTTTAAGATTATTGTGTTTTGATAGTATTAAGATTATACTAATAAATGTGTGATTATGTATGAGACCTCAAAATGATACTAATAAGCATGCATAATGATTAAGGATGGCTATAAGTTCAAGGACAGGTAATCCAGGAAGCAAAGATCAAGAGGGAGCACACTCCAGTTGTTCCTGCAAGAAAGCAAAGGAGCACACTTTAGTAGTTTATGCAAGGATGCAGATATTCAGAGGGAGTTGAACACTTCTCACAATCCACATCAGAATGGAGTTGCAAAGATTTAGAGGGAGTCCACCTAGCAACCAAACAAAGATAAGTATTTGAATTGTCATTTCTTACATAATGTTATTCAATGATGTATATGCTTATGTTCCTAGAATTAGGTTGTGTATTATGCATATTAGAATAGTTGCATAGTATACTACTAATATACATGGGTAAGTGGCCTATGGCACTGTACAACATTCCATTGCTACTTATCTAGAATGAAACCTCTTTGCTGACATGTTAGGAGTTATGCACACTCTTAACAATGTTCTGGTAGAGATTGGAAGGCATCTAGAAAGTTACGGAATATGGATAAATGTTGTATTGAAGCATTGGCTAAAATAATTGCATGATTGTATGACATATTTCCTTATGTGTAAGAATTTGTTCTGAAAACTATGAGATGTTTTCTAATCATGCAATTTAACTTGTTGTGTAGGAAAGATCGTATACCATCACCTACAAAAGAAGGACTACAACATTTTTTTTTAGCAACAAAGTTATCTATTGAAATCAACCTAGAGTTTCAATTCAAGCTTTAATGCAGAATCAAGTTACGATCTCCACAACAGCTCAAAGGTTATGTCATTTTAATGACCATCAACTTGCCACCCTGTCAACATAAATGTATGTCAGTATCATTGAGACAAACGATATAATTTACTATTGGATTCTAGAAATTCAAAACTTTATTGTTAAAATCGTATAGTGAACATTATTTCTCACACTATAATTATGAATTCGACTTAGTGTTACAATATTTCAATATTAAGGCTTAAGTTTGTATTAGAGAAAACTCACTATGGCTTGGGAATACCACAACAGACATATGACTACTAGAAATCTACTCAATTCTCAAAACAATGCTATTATAAACGACAATGTTAAAACAATGGAGAAATGTAACCAACCTCGATCCAACGTTTGATGTAGATCGCCGTTGGAGCTTTCAATCCGCGCACGTCCAACCACTTGTAATCTGCAAATTAGTCTTGACAACAAATATCTAACAAGTACATGTGATATATAAATAACATTAACATCATCAATAACAATGGTCCATAATATCATAATCAAATGCAACCCAATGTATAATAAATGACATTCACACCATGAATGGACGAGAATATGAGTATTTCTATTAATGAACAAGAAGAAGTACAAAGTGATACGACCTCTTGCCGGCAACCAATCTGAACCAAGATCTACATTAATCCACTTGTGCCTCCACCACTTCAATCCTCCATGAATGGCAAACTCAAACTAGAAAGGAGTTTGGAAGGTGAACATAACTGGTTCACAACTACAAGGATCAATGAGTGCAGACTCAAGATAGGGCAAAAATCCACTAGAGTGCCTTTACTATTCTCTTCTTCCCCCCGTCCATAAGCCATATGTGCTCAATATATAGTCCTCTCAAAGGTACGTGAAAGGACTCATCGAGATATTACTTGGGCAGATGGAGAGCCAAAGGTCACCCAATGACCGCTTTTTGGGAGTAAAAAGTAATAAAATAGTGGTTTTTACCATTTTACTTGATACCCGCGGGATATAGGGATGCAACTCGCGGGTACGCATGCTATAGTGATGCAGCATGCGGGTAGGAACAAAAATAGGATAGACTGGTATCACTGAAGGATGAAAATGGATCTGAGTCACTGAAATGGATCCTACAGGCCAAAGAATGCTGATGCTCATAGGGTGGAATATTTCTGTGTAACAGATGCCCCCTAATGTGTGAGGTCAGAGACTGAAAGTGGTACGATGGCCGAAATACATTATAAAACTCAGAAGTGGAGTGATGGAGACACAAGTAGAAAGAACGGATCACTCGTCATAATACAATAGTATCTCTGAATACATGTCGGTATAGTACAACAATCTGATACAATGGCCATGAATAGGCAGTACATAAGTAGATACATGTCATAAGTGATCATAGCCATGATCCCTCTACAGTAAGATATGGTATTCTGCTGAAAAGAAGACAACTGGTGCAAACTGGAGGTACAAACTGCTGAAATCTGAGAGGTGATATCTCAGATGTAAAATCAAAGTCATATGTAGCATACTGAATGCCACAATCTCCTGGGGTCTTCTACACAAGTCTTCAACGGTGCAAGTCCCATCAAGTGAATAAAGGAGTTGGGGTCGAACCTGATGAGACATCGTCTGATTACCGGTCATTGATGTATACCGTTAACAGACGCGAGATGACCCACTGATAATGAAAATGGGCATCAAGGCACAAAGCACAATCATTATAGTGTGAATAAATGGGTTGAAGTCAAACACTAGGATGAATCCATCGATAAGGGGACATTGATGTATTCCCAAAAATGTCAATGGAAAGAGAAGCTGCCACTAATGATTGCAAGCCTCAAGGTACTCAGCCGAACTCTAAGCCTCAAGTCCCGGAATAAATGAGTTAAGGTCGATGGAACGAGACTCATTGGAAGGAGGGCATTAAGGCATCCCCCATCAACCAGCACGAGGTACCAGCAATGCTGAAATATTTGGAAGATCTCAGGTGAAACAGATTGACTCAATAAGGATGGCTGACATGCAATAGTCAAGATATCTGAGGAGTGGCCGACACTGGTTTCAGGACTTCCTTTGAACAAGAGCATGAGCAGATGGATAGACTCAGGCATCATAGACTCGACATAAACTATGCAATGCAGGAGGCATTACAGAGGGCTCCATAATGACAGGAAGATCAACCAATCGGTGGAGAAAACTCAGAAACAAGTACAGCTCCTAAGGCCCAACTATAGTCCCGACTCATAATGTACGGAGTGGAATGAATGCTCTGTTCAAAGGTGACACAACAGCTGCCAACAAGAAATAATGACCATAATCCCGTCTGGATTTTTGGAATATTTGATTTTTTTGTCTTTTTCATATTTGGGAAAAGATTGAAAAAGAATAAAATTGCTTATAGTACAACAAGTGAGGGAACGAGTGTCAAATAGCTAGCAGACTAGTCCCAAGCAGTGGAACATACCTATGCTCAATGCAAGGAAGTGCGTGCAGGATGTGGACACTCAGGGGTGTGTTCCCTCAGGGTCAAAGGGTCATCAAATTGTGAAGGGAAAATATATAAGCTCTGCAGGGCTTGACAGGGAAAGTGCTCAGGCACCAGGTTAACAATTGAGAAAGTGGGAGCTGGCACAAGGCTCAAGCGGCAAGCAGGATGATGCAATGCAATCACAACATGATATAACTGAGGGGAGTCCTTAAGGGAGATGGCTAGCATAAGACAAAGTAGAGTATGAGTCTTTATCGCAACATCATGGCGTGACTACAAAGGACTCCCAATCCTGAGGACAAACAACAGCATGGGCACCAAAATGCATAAGGGGGTTCTAACTAGGGTACCCATGTTCGTGAAATCCCTACCGCCACATGATGACACTACTATAATAGTGTGAAGGTTTTGTGTCAGTCACGAAGCGGGGTCGCACCTAGGGTTTATGAAAATGGTCAACAGGTCAAATGCATAATGCATGTGGAAATGGCATCTAAACTATATGCTAGGTGTGAAACATACCTGCCGTAGGTGTGAAATGAATTGAAACAACTCTCACCGAGGAAATCTGTTGAAAAAACATTACTCCATGACACGATATTAGTTCATAACGGCCCAAAATGGACAAAACTATAGAAAAGTGGGTCCAGAAAATTATAAATAGTAACAAAATTTAATAATTTTCAATTCATTTGCACTATTCACCATTTTGGAGTTGAGTGGTAAGTTTGCACCTGAAATTTCAAGCGCCGATCGTGGGAGCTACAAGCAACCGTTCCGCGAACCATTTGGAGCAGGTTAGTGGTCACTGCTATACCTTTCATTTAAGTGCTTTTATTTCAATTTTGGTTGGTGGGTTATTTTGTTTGGCCAAGCCCTAAATGGCTCCGGCGCTACCCGCGGGCTGTAAGTATGCGGGTCTCGGGTAGGGCATCAAACGCGCAGTCAAAAAACTGACTGCCCGTGTCTACCCGCACCTGTCTACAATATAACTTGCGGGTAAGGCCGTGAATAAGTTTTTAAGCATGAAACTGACTAAAAATCTCTTGCTTTGCACTCCAAGATGGTTCTAGTTTGGAGGGAGAGAGAGCATGACCAGGTAGATGAGGCTGTATGCAATGATTTGCAAGCACAACAAGCACTGCAAGCATGTGGCTTATATAAATACTGGAGTCTCGGGGGCTTAAGGGCCCAAAAACTACTACTCCATCATTTGATCAACTACTGGGATGTGGATGCTCAACACTTCATCCTCAACGGGAAACACTGACACTGGAAGTAGAGGATATCTATTTCATTACCGGTTTGTCCCGTAGAGGGGAAGTGGCTAGTCTTCAGTCACGGACCGTGGGTGGTGGGATCACTGTGCAAGACTACATAGTACGGTACTGTCCCGCCAACACACGACCAGTGGGAAGTTAGGTGCCGGTCAATCTCATAACGGACTTGAGCACAAAGATCATAGTGGCAACTCTGGTGCAGATCACAGGATCCAAAGCACTACATCAGGCATCCATACCGGTGATGTTCTATGCATCACAATGCTTGCAGCCTACTATATTCGACTGGTGTACTACTCTGCTGGGGTCTATGAAGACACAACTGATGGAATGAAAAGAAGGGAAGGAAAAAAACTTTGGGTATGGTAGCATCCTCTGCAGTTTCTTCTTTGAGAGGGTTTCAGGACTTAGCCGGAGAGTGGATGTCTCTCCTCACAGTCTCCGAGATCCAGCCCTGACCCGGTGGGCTGAGATACTGACACAACAGGGTGGTGGCCATCTGGCGTCACCATATACTAAGGAGTTCTTCCGTTGGTGGAACCGGTAGGTGATTGCTATCGAGGACTATCCCTATGCGGGGATAGACTTTAGACAGGACCGAGACATGCCGTTCCCTCCAGGTGCAGCCTTCAGAGACATCGGTGAGTACTCTTTTGGTTTTGTGTTTTTAAACTTTTATGGATTTTTTGATGATAGTTAGAATGCAAAAAATCTTTTTGGTGGTAATGTCATGTGTTAATGGGTGATTGTTTGCTTGCAGACAAAGGCCCAGTGAGACCCGAGGGCTTCCTGAGACATGGTCGTCGGGGTAGAGATGAGGTGGCAGCAAATGCTATAGCCGAGAGCACATTACAGACGTTGCGACGCAACATATCACGGATGGTTGCCCGAGTACCACTGATAGAGGTAGCCCGACTACCGGAGGGTATGCAGCACCAGGTAGTGGGTGTTCCTGGTGAGTGGGTGTGGCTACTACAGCGGATGGCCAACGCAGTACAGTACTATTATGAGACACATCCCATCGAGTCGGTAGCTAGATCTCCTGGAGGGAGTAGATATCCCAGGGTCTCATCATTTTTTGTATCGATATGTATATTTTTGAGGGCTACGGGTTCCAATCTTGTATGACACTACCATTTTTGGACATATTTATATATATATACAACTTTGGTTCTCGGTTCTACTATATGTGTGTATGGTACAAATGTATGAATGTCTTTGCATTTATGTGCTTCATGATGAATGTGACAAATGCCAATCTAATACATAGTTAGCATATGCATTAGATATATAATTATGACTTCTCGGAATGTGAATATATGTAATGGAAACAAAATGTCTCTCCAAGAGTTGTACCATAAGGAATATCCGTAGTAATGTAGGGTCTCGTACACGGTACTGCCCATTCAACTGAGACACAACTAGTTGTGAATCCAGGCGGACTTCTAAATACTGGATGTCATGTGAAATGGCATCCCGAAGTAGCTCAACAACAACACTATACTCAGCCACATTATTCGATGTAGGACCGAGACAAGCACCTCTTGAGGACACAACTAGATGGTCAGGTGAAAAGATAACCCAGGCAGCAGAAGCAAGCTGCTGCGTATGTCGGTTAGCACCATCCGCGAAACCTAATAACGTAGGACATCCCGCTGACATCTGTCAATCAAACAGAGGCTAATCAGCAAACCCGACAACCAAAAATGTAAGCTATACTATGTACAGAAAAAACTATACAATAGTGTACAAAAATATCAGCTCGAACCAAAGGTTCAAGCGTAATACCGCTTGAGGTAGAGCCCATTTCTAGGCTCCTTCAAGACAACTCCCTCGTAATCTTCTAACTCATAAGCTCCTTTTTCCAGGACACGCCTCACAATGAAAGGACCGTTCCACATGGGATTGAACTTGCCTGCCCCCAGGGGTTCTTTATCTCGGTCATACAAGAGTACCAAGTCACCTTCAGCATATTGCCGGGGATGGACAGACCTATCATATTGAACCTTGACACGACGCTTGTCAACATCAATGGCCATAGCGGCATCTCGACGGTGCTCGTCAAGTTGCTCGAGGTGTACTAAACGTTGCTCAATCTCTGTCGTATCCGAGAGGAGCTCTATGGATAGCTTGAGCGAAGGAATCTCGCATTCAACCGGTAAGAGTGACTCCACACCATGAACTAACTGGAACGGTGAGAACCCGGTGGCAGTCTTAACTGCGGTTTGATAAGCCCACAAAGCAGGATATAACATGATATGCCAATTGGTCTTGCTTTGTTGGATGGTACGTTGGAGAATGGTCTTCAAAGACTTATTGACTGCTTCAACCTGACCATTCGCTTGAGGATAGTAGGAAGACGAGTGTTCCTGACAAAACCCAAGCTTGAGAGAAAAATCCTCCATCATCTTATTTTGAAAGTGACTGCCATGGTCAGTGACAATCTCTTTTGGGATACCGAATCAAGTGATAATCTGGTTGAAAATGAAATGGGATGCAGTAGCACCATTGGCTTTAACGGTAGGCATGGCCTCAACCCATTTGGAAAAATAATCCACGGCCACAATAATATGATGATGCCCCCCAGCCGAAGCTGGTTTGCAATCCATGAAATCTACCCCCCACTTAGTGAAGGGACCGACGGTGACGACCGGATGGAGGGGCGCTGGATGTGAGTGTATGTTCTGAGAAAACACCTGGCAAGGGTGACATCTCTTCATAGCGTTAATACAATCTTTAAAGATAGTAGGCCAAAGATAACCTACTCGCATAATACGATGGGCTGTAGCAAGCCCGGATAAGTGACCGCCACACGCCCCCGCATGGCAATCATTAAGTACCCGTTCTACTTCTTCGTGAGTCAAACAACGACGGAGAATGGAATCCTTTCCTTGAAGATACAAAGTGCCACCGACGATAGTATAATATTTAGCGTGATGCCTCACACGTCGTGGCTCTTCTCGTGAATAATGTGGAGGAAACTTCAAAGTTTGGAGATATCTAATGACATCCCCATACCAAGGGTCCTCGGTCGAGATAAGAAATAGGTGTTCATCCACAAAGGAATCTTCATGAATGACATCCTCATCAAGTCGTAGAAGGTCCGACATAAGCTCAGTGAACACCAATGATTTCACCGACTTTGCAGAAACAAACTCGAGATCAAATTCCTGAAGGATCACAATCCATTTATTATACTTACCCCTGATAAGGCGTCGTCATAGCACGAACTGAAACGGATTGATATGAGCTACAACAGTGGTTGTTCGAAGCAAAATGTAATGCCGTAACCATTGGACTGTGTGAACATTCGTAAGTTCCAGCTTTTCTACGTGGGTGTACCTTAGTTCAGCATCTACTAAATTTCGACTAAGATAATAGATAACATGCTCGACGAGCGCATCATCCACCTGAACCAAGACCATGCCAATAGTCTCTTGAGACGCGGCCACATAAAGAATGAAATCTCGTGTAAAGTCCGGTGGACTAAGCACAGGGGCCGATACCAAAGCTTTCTTAAGGGCGTTGAAAGATTGCTGGGCTTGCTCATCCCAGATAAAAGGTGTGTCTTTCTTCAATAGGCATGCGAAACCTTTAGTAAGACTGGCATAGTTAACTTTAAACCGACGCAGAAAAGTAGCTCTCCCTTGGAGGCTCTAAAGTTGAAACAGATTATGCAGAGGAGGCAACTGAAGTATTGCCTCAACTTTGAGAGGATCGACTCTAATACCCTCTTTCGAAACTATGAATCCTAGAAGGCGACCAGTCCTAACAGTGAAGATGCATTTGTTCGGATTCAATCGAATTTTGTAGTGGATACATCGTTCGAGAATCATACGGAGGTGCTTGGGGTGGTTCACTCTCTTGCGAGAATGGCCAGCAAGATCATCCAAGAAAACTTCCATAATCTTCTTAAGATTGTGAAAGGCATAGCTCATGGCTCGCTGAAAAGTAGCTACGGCATTCTTGAGGCCGAAGGGCATTTTCTGGTATGCAAAAGTTCCCCATGGACAAATAAACGCCGTTTTATGTTGGTCCACGGGTTTTATTTGAATCTAATTATAACCCAAGAATCCATCCATGAATGAAAAAATCTCACTTCCCGCACAAGCATCCAATATTTGATCAATGAATGGCGTGGGGAAGTTGTCTTTCCGACATGCACGGTTCAAATCTCTGAAATCAGTGCATACACGGATCGTTCCCTGCTTCTTATCCACGAGAACATGGTTTGACAGCCATTCGGTAAGAGGAACAGGGTAGATGAAACCAGCTTTGAGCAGTTTCTCCACCTATGCCTTAATAGTAGCTGCTTTCCTAGGGTTCACAGCACATAAGCGTTGTTGAACTGGTTTAGCATCAGGATACGTTTTAATCTCGTGTTCAACAATGCGGGGGTCTATTCCTGGAATCTCCTCATATGACCAGGCAAAAGCTTCCCGGAGTTCAGTAAACAAATCAATGTAAATAGAAATCTCCTCAGGAGTGCAATCGTCACCGAAATAAACATTCTCAATCTTTTCGGGAGTGCGAGAGATGTTGATCAAACTGGTTGGGGAAATATTGGCCATATTCCCCTCGAAGAAAACATCATGCGACTGCAAAAGAGCCACAGGGTGACCAGCCATCTCAGCTAGAGTCATCCTAAACTCCTCCTGCTCAATGAGCTCAAGGTTGGGAAGGAAATAAGATCGATGGTGCATATCTTCCCAAGGCCTCTCACTACCACACATGGCTTCGAGGATAGCTTCATCAGAGGGCAAAGTATCATCGAGACAATCATGAGAGCAAGATGAGTTGGCTGCCCAAACTGGCAGCGTAACGGGATCTTCTTCAACTGTCTGGGGAGAGGAGAGATCCGGATCCGCAGTGGTTTGTTGGATGTGATCGTAAGTGAGCTCCGCTACAGATAAAGGCATAGATATCCCAACGTGCGCAATGTCTCCAGACATAGAATCCACAGATGGCAATATCCATGGTTCACCACAATAGGAATTCCAGAATGGCATACTATTCGAAGGAGGAGGCGCATTGTCGGAAATGGTTCCAATAAAATTCACAGGTGCAGAATGGTTAAAAGTTCCCATCAACGAGGGGTACATTCCAACACCTATGTTCCCAGTTTCCGATTGAGAATCAGAAACTTGTAGGACTATTGATCCCATAGATGCCGTGGAAGGAGTGCCAACATAATCCAGTTGATCGATCGTCACAATCTTGCCTTCATGGGGAAAGCAAATAACTCGAAATACAGTAGACACGACAGCCTTCATAGCATACATCCAGTTCCGACCCAGTAAAAGGTTGTAGTCGATGGGCGCATCAACCACTTCGACTTCAATAGGCACGGACTTACCTCCCAAGGAGACAACAAGGGAAGGGATAATTCCATGCGGCGTAAAAGATCTACCGTCGAATGCAGTGAGTGTAGTTCTAGACGCGAGTAGGGGAGGAGAGCCAAGATATTTCCAACAAGTCAACGACATTACTGACGCGGAAGCACCTTCATCAACCATAGTATGTTTGACGAAGCTCTTAAGGAAAACCACTTGGATTTGAAAATCCACGTGGTAAGGCAAGCGAGGTCGGACATCATTAGTATCAAACTTGATAACACTAGGACTTTCCCCATCCTAAACTCCTAACGCACTCAAAAGGGCATGCTTCTGAGAAGGATAGGCTTGCAAAACTTCAAGAGCCAACATGGCACATGGAGTTTGGCCCAAATATTCTACGATGGAGTAGTTCTGGGAGGCTTGAGCATTAGGATTATGTGTAGAGCGCTTGAGAACACCTTTCGGTATCCGCAGCATAATAGAAGGCTTCTCGATATGCAAGGAATTATCAGGAGGAGGGGGAGGCTCATTCCCCGAATTCGGTTGTGGTGCACCATAATCACGTTGACAAGTAGCAACACAAACCTCCGACTGAAACATATTCACGCATCCATAACCACTGGTATTGGAAGAAGACGTTGTCGTTTCATTAGTACCATAACCAGTGGTGGGAGCATGCGAAGCCATGTTTTGGTGATGAGGTAGGGGATCCTTCAACACAGTTGGGCTCTGTGCCAAATGCTTCAATGCTTCTTCAATACGAGGACATAAGTGAGTAAGATGATCCTCCCCACAAAGCTTGCAAGGGAATTTCACCTTATGCCTAGGTTTACGATCCTCGCCAGCATTACCGCCTTCCCGAGGAGGGTTGGCATTCTCTTTACGAGGAGTATTACGATTTCTATTATTGTTACTTCCATTGTTTCCACCCCTACGATTATTTCTCCCCTTTTTCTTACCAGCAGGTTGTTGGTTACCCGACGGTTTCGTTGATTGCACATTGTGTACATCAGACGACGGAGTGGAAGTGGACAAGGTGTGAACCTATCCGGGTGCAGACTGGTTTAGCGACAAATTTTGCATTTGATTAGCTACCATGTCTACAAGGAAAGTGCATGAGTACCCCACGATGCCATCGGCATGTGGTCCAGGAACTGACGTGGGATCATGTCTTGTTCTCGGTGCGTTAGGAATAATGTCATACAAAATGCCAGACTGAGAATAAAGAAGATCTAATTGCTGGACTTTCAAGATAGCTTGCTCCTCAGTCATAATGCCGGACATCGAAACATCCTTAGCAATATATGGAAGTAAAGACTTGAGGATCCATTCCAACAGTAACTCTGGAGGAATGTTGGCTTTCACTAATCTCTTCCATCGACGTTACTCTTGAATGTGGTCAGAAATATGTGTGGCCTTATTCTGACGGAAGATGGACAACAACTCAGTACCAGTATCATAACGAACCGACAACTGGAAATGGTCTAATAAAACCAAAGCAATCTCTTTGAAACCCCTATAGGTGTTTCCGGGCAACTCCACATACCATTTCGCAATTTCCCCCATGAGGGTGCGTTGAAATAGGCGTAATCGAATGGAATCATGATTCAAAGAGTTGGAGGAGCACCAAAGGTGAAATGTCGTGACATGATCTCCTGGGTCCTCACCACCTTTCCTCTCAAACTTTGGAATGTACAAAGGGAGCTTGGTAGGGACCGGGGGCCAAGTAGGGTTGTGACACACCGGATCATTCCTGAGCTTCGAAAGATCTAGGAGATTCAAGCATGCAAGGAACGGGAGTTGCGGCTGGAAAGCTTGATTATAAGCTCCCATAAAAGGTTGATTGAATGGAACTGTGTTGTACGATGGACCAAAATCTTGACCATGAGGGTTAAACTGCTTATACTGAGGACCTAACGGCCCATAATCTTTCCCATGATCATAAGATGGATAACCTCCCCCTGCCTGACCCATTTGAGAGTAAGCAAGTATATTTGCGTTTTGAGCACCATATTAGGGTGGTGGGTGATACTGGTGGCCAGCACCGACTGTGTTGTAGTAAGGGTTGCCACCATGGGTATGGGGCATGTATGTACTACTCATAGTGGAAACCATGTTGTATTGACCGTAATCGTATGGGATGTTCCCACCCAAAATATTAGGATTAGCTTGAGTAGTCGTGTGATGACCATAAGCATGAGAAGTATTCCCAGGTCCAATATGGGTGTGACCAGTAGTAGGGTTGGTGGTGTGATGTTCATGTGGATAGGAAATATTCCCACCCCCTACATTACTATTACTAGCGGCGGTAGTGGACGCAAAAGTATGCGGTAAGTGTCCACCCCCGTGGTTGGGAGGAACGGTATCATGTGCAAAAGTGGTCCTAGGTTGACGAGTAGCGACATGTGTACTAGGTGGTGGATGGCGAGTCGTGTTTTGGACATCATTCCGACTAGGTTGAGTATTCCTAGGAGGTGGTCGCGTTCCAACATTAGCATGGTTAGGAATCAGACCAGTCCCCATACTATGTGAGTGGGTGGATAACATAGTGCCCCCAGCTAGGGTAGTGCCCCCAATGGGTATAGTATGGCTAACACTTTGACTAGTGCCGGCATGAGTACCAACCATAGTGGAAGGTTCGACAGTATTGTGACTAGGCATACCAAAAGAGAGTGCAGTGGGGTTGACCATAGGGCCCGGAATCATCATGAGTCTCAGGCCTCCTATATCTAGAATCGCGTGGAAACGAAGGAACGAAAGGCTCGTCCTGTTCTTCCTCCTCGGGTAAGTCGGGCATCTCGTAAAGATAATTATCTGGATTTGAAGGATCAAACGGATCCTGGTCAAGTGGATTAGGCCAAATAGAACCAGGTTGAGTCGCAGGTGGATCACCTCCCCAATCCTCACGAGGAGTCTGGGGATCAGAAATGTGTTCAACTCTACCCGAAGGAGTAGAAAGGTCTTGCCCGATATTGGGATGTGTAGCCATTTAATCCTCAACGTAAGTCGTGTAAGAATCTGAAGGCTCAGAGGGAGCCCTCCGACGTCCTCTAGTAATGCGTTATGTAACCAAAGCTAGCTTTAAACCATCCAAACGACGGGACCGGCGGAGTGTAGGGCTCCGCACCACGTTCTCTCTGGAGAGAGACACGGCGTCTCCTAAAGGCCAACTATCGATCAAAAAACAGTAAATCAAAAGCACACACCTAGAGAATCTACAGCCAAGAGCAGACAAACAGAGTGGCTAAATGAGCTCCCGACACTAGAACCGGTATGTCTCGCCTAGGAGAGGCTTGAGACTCCCAAACTATAGCCAGAGGTAACATAATCAGTTATAGAGACACCCAGGCTTCACTGTGTCGACAGGGTCAAGTCCACTGCACGAACACAACTGTGCTGTCCAATCCCTATCTGAATCAGGACACAAATAGTATAACCACTGCAAGTACCCTGTGCGGTACCTAGGTAAGGAAACTATGTCTACCGCAAAATAACCAATGCTCAGGGGAACAGTCGCAGGTGGGACCCGTCGTATGGGAAGGGCAGCTAAGCCCGAAGCACAAGAGGATGAACCTTCGGTACCCCCAGATATGAACAAATCCTGGATATATATCCCACGTTCAGCCGGTATCAGAGGGATATCTCCTCAACCAACCTCCCATGACCTTGTGCTCTGGTTTGAGTAGATCTTTCCTAAGAACACCGATCTATACCATGGATTCCTCCACTCCCTGGTCAGACACCTAATGTTTCGTTCAGTAGTCTTGGATTGTTAACTCACAATGATCTATTCCAAGACTCTAAACCTATGCTAGTTGGTGTACCCTACAAATAAAATAAGTCTAATCAATTTTATGATTAAGCGTTAATTTTAGTGGCTGTGATTACTCAAAGGATATGGTCATGAAACTAGTGATGTGTAGACTCAATAATATGCACCATCATCCAATCCTAGACTCAACTATCCAATAAAACAATGTCACTAATATGAAAAATCAACCAACAATTCTGAAATAAATATGCAAACTTTTATCTTTTCGATGCACAAGCAGAACCTAAAATGAAGGAAACAAGCACTCAATGCAAAATGCAGTACATGGAAATAAAATATTTTTGTATTTTTTCTTATAAACAGAAAGTAAAATGCAAAAACTAAATGAATATTTTTGTATTTTTTCAATATATATGGAATGAAAAAAATGCAAGGCAATTCCTACTATTCAGTCACTGAAGTGCCGAGAAGATCACTAAGACAACCCAGCAGATCCTAAACAGCAAGACTCAGCCAAAAGGAAGAGCTCAAAAAGAAGAAACCAAGAGGTTAAAACCAAAGATTGGTAAAAAACCAAGAAGGCTCAACCAAGAGAAACGAAGAGATCTGGTCACAACCAAGGCATGAAACAGTCAAGAAAGAGGCCAACAAAGACTCAAGAATCAACCAAACTCACCCAGCAACAACCAATAGCCATAAACCAACAAAAGTCGGAGTTACACGCTACTGTTGAAGGAATACCTGTGGGTACCCTCGAGCAGTAGAGTAAACAGAGGCGGGCAGACGCAGGCAGAACTCAGCCAACCCGCGGGTGAGGAACAAAAAATGGTCAAACAGAGAGTCCAGAGGCTCAGAAAAAGCAATTTTTCTACAGTGTATCTTAACGGTCAATCAATGACACAAAGCTTCGAGAAACAACAACTCTAAATATGGACTAATGCTCAAAAAATTTCCCAAATATGGATGTTTTCCCTAGCGGAGTCGCCATTTCTGTGTTGGAGAAAACTCACTATGGCTTGGGAATACCACAACAGACAGATGACTACCATAAATCTACTCAATTCTCAAAACATTGCTATTATAAACGAAAATGTTAAAACAATGGAGAAATGTAACCAACCTCGATCCAACGTTTGATGTAGATCCCCGTTGGAGCTTTCAATCCGCGCACGTCCAAGCACTTGTAATCTGCAAATTAGTCTTGACAACAAATATCTAACAAGTACATGTGATATATAAATAACATTAACATCATCAATAACAATGGTCCATAATATCATAAGAAAATGCAACCCAATGTATAATAAATGACATTCACACCATGAATGGACGAGAATACAGAGTGATATGACCTCTTGCCGAAAACCAATCTGAACCAAGATCTAGATCAATCCACTTGTGCCTCCACCACTTCAATCCTCCATGAATGGAAAACTCAAACTAGAAAGGAGTTTGGAAAGTGAACATAACTGGTTCACAACTACAAGGATCAATGCGTGCAGACTCAAGATAGGGCAAAAATCCACTAGAGTGCCTTTACGATTCTCTTCTTCCCCCCGTACATAAGCCATATGTGCTCAATATATAGTCCTCTCAAAGGTAGGTGAAAGGACTCATCGAGACGTTACTTGGGAAGATGGAGAGCCAAAGGTCACCCAATGACCGCTTTTTGGGAGTAAAAAGTAATAAAATAGTGGTTTTTACCATTTTACTTGATACCCGCGGGCTATAGGGATGCAACTGGTATGCATGCTATAGTGATGCAACATGAGGGTAGGAACAAAAATAGGATAGACTGGTATCATTGAAGGATGAAAATGGATCTGAGTCACTGAAATGGATCCTACATGCCAAAGAATGCTGATACTCACAGGGTGTAAGATTTCTGGGTAACAAAGTTTAGCCACATATATATTAAGTTCCAATTTCCTATCATTTCAATAGTGTGAACTTTTATATATATATTTATAATTTTGCAATTATAAATCTATTATATAGGATAGCAAATCTATAAGGTTTATATGGTTAATATATTAACCATAGTTTCTATTTGCTCCATTTATAAAAATATAATAATGTAGGATTTTACATTTTTGGATTTTCAACAAGACCAACGAATGGTAACTAGTATAAAAACCATGCTATGGTCATAAACTCCATACCCTAATTCTTATTACAATGCATATGACGGTTAGCAATACAATCATGACGTTAATACTATACAAGTATTAGATATCTTAAAATGACAACCAAAGCCAAGCTAGAATTACATCTTTGACTTACGACAAACAAACGTAAATAGCATGTATACCTTCTAGACGTCATTATATTCAACATTGTAAAAAGGTAAGACAACATCGAGAAATTAGGAAGCAGTACTAAATCATCATGCTTGAAGATACTTGTTTTTGCAAAAGATTTCACAACATTTTATTTGACGTTGAATTGAATTACACATGTACTTTTAAACTATGCATATATTTGAACCTCTTACCTGTCATCTGCACATAGAATATTCAAATGCGTTAGCGTCGCAGCTAACTAAACTCCAGGTTACCTCGTAGGACACCCTTGTTCATCAAAAATCAAACTGTCAGTATCTTTTCCAGAAAAAAGTATCATATCACATTAGTGACCTGTTAGTTCATCTATTACCATAATCATGTCGTAATTGATGTGTTAAAGTTTGTCATTATCACCATGCTGCTAAAACAGAAAATTAAACTATATTTAGTACCAATGACTTTTTAATTAAAGCTGTCGTAATCAAAAAATTATTATTTCCGCATCTATAAATTTTGTATTTAATGTCGTTTTCAAAATCTTTAAATTTTTATGAAAATTGAGGATGTTATAGTGCCACCCATAAGTTGTGCATAACACTCTGCAGAATACAGGAAGCTACGAAAGTAGATGGAGAGATATGTGCCCTAATACCAGACATAAGCATTCAGTTGGTGCAAAAGAAAAGAAGGAAGAGGACTGGCCAATAATTCTAATTAGATGCACAAGTACATGGCTATGATATTAAAAATGGGAAGTTAGATTTCAGGTCCAATGTGAACATACTCCCAAATAAGTATTGGGAAGAAATGGGTTATACACCTTTGGTCTACTCTCCTATTTAGCTGTGAATGGAGAACTAGTATCAGATATTCCCAATTGGTTGTCTATAGAATGTTGAAGATGATTTAGGAGGTGTAAAAATCATCAAAGATTTAAAAGTAATTGATATTATGGGGGGAATTGATCCTTACCTAGCATTGCTACGCATAGAGTGGGATTATGAAAACTATGGATTGATCAACTTGAAGAACATAATGATGACCTTCGAAGCTTATGTTAGGAAGGTAACACAACCTTTATACCCACACCAAGGATCTTGATATACTGATCCAGTACAAGTAAATATGGAAAGAGGTGTTCTGGATAATAAATACTCCTTGATAGAAGGAAAGAGAGAAGACTATGTGAATCTGGCATCGAAAGGCTTAGTAAGCTAGAGAAGCATTCATTCGTTTGAAAGCCACTCTGAGAAGCTTGGGACAATTGGCAGAATGGGAAACATGAACTCTCTTCTATATAGTGCACAATGATTACATCAGTCTAATGGACTGGGGTTGAAATCAAGGATCCACCATTATATGATGACACCAATGTATTAGACATGCTTTTACAAAAAATGGACTCCTCAATTGCAGAGGAATATCACATGGATGTCCTGTATACATCGCTCAAAGGAAATCTCACAAGATGGTGGATGACACACAAGGATGATCATCCTGATTGGAGCACATCCCATTTTCTATTAATGATCAAGTTTAAACCATCCACACATGCTAATAGGGTAACATATGTCTACATTAGGGAGACCAATCCCTACACCCACATTGAGTTGTGCAAACATCAATAAGAATCATATAGACTACAACCATAATTTTGGGTTCATCATTTTTTACATGAGTTCGGACCTATCCTTGAGGATTGATACTTGCATGAGGAGAGAAGGTGACAAACCAAGTGCTAGAATAAAATGCACACAAAGTTTTATCAAGAATTTTCTTTCTCCACAACCAATTATTTAGTGACTAAAGCATTGATATAAATCATAGGAACACTTTTCATAGATAAGTTGCAGAATGTGGGACACTCATACATTTGTCTCTCTCATGAAGAACTATTGAACCTCACTTTGGTGATCTCGGAAGTGGTATCCCCTCTATGTTGCACCAAAGTAGAATAGGAAACTATGATTTGAATGAATAGAACACTTATGGCATTTAACTTTCAAGGAATCTAAAGGATACAGGGAAGTGTGACAAACGAAACCAAAATAAATTGGAGCACTTTATACACAAGCTCTAAAGCTACAAAAATTCAATAATGGAACAGAGGATAATACAAAGATGTCGGCTATAGGAGACTATTGGGATGAACAAACTGTATCTGAGATATAATCACTATTGAAGGAATATGATGATCTATTTCCATAGAAATTTATAGAGCTCAAGGGGATCCAAGGATATTTGGGTGAAATGAAGATTACGCTAAAACTGGATGCCAAACTTATAAAGCACCAACCATACACATTGAATCCTCGAGTGAAACATAAGGTGAAAAAATAAATTGATTGTATGATTAGTGTTGGCTTGATTTTTCCAATAGATGAACCAAATTAGATCAACTTTATAGTAATCCATAGCAAGAAATATACAAAGGATATTAGAGTATTTGTTGACTATAGTAACCTGAACACTACATGCATCCACAATCCATTTCCAAAACCATTAAGTGATGAAGTATTAGATCAAGTGGCAGTAAGTGAAGCTTACACCTTCACAGATGGATTCTCGGGTTATTGCCAAGTCAAAATTACGGAAGAAGATAAAAAGAAGACAACCTTCACAACATAATGGGGATCACTTGGTTATAACGTCATGTCGTCGGATTGAAAAATGCACCCACTTTTTTATCAGAATAGTAATTGCATCCTTATGGTAATTCCTCCATAAATTTTTGGAAGTATACTTGGATGATTGGATAGTCTATAGTCTGCTTAAATATCATGTTGTGTTACTTTGACTAATGTTGGATCATTGTTGACAAATGAGGATCTCTTTGAACTTGCAAAAATGCATTTTTTGTGTTCCTTTTGGAAATATTTTGGGACACATTGTCTGTTGTGATGGATTTCTAGTAGACACTGCAAAAATTGTGGAAATTATCAACCTGCAGGAACCTACATCAGTCAAGCGGTTGTGTTCTAATTTTAGGAATATGGGATACTACAAGTGATTTATCCACAATTAGGCCTAGATGACAGTTCCATTGGAGTAGTTGTTAAAGAAAATCGAAGCTTTTAGGTGGACTGAATATTGTGAAAGGGCCTTCGCAACACTTAAAGACAAAATGGTTAATGTTCTGATATTGACATGCCCAACTAGAAAAAAGAATCCCATGTACATGTTAATGCATCAAGTAATTTTGTTGGTTCTATATTAGCTCAGATGAGAGAAGGAGAGATGTATCATCCATTTTTTTCCAGTAGAAAGCTATCGCAAGTTGAACATAAATACACAACCACAAAGTGGGAAGGTTTGGTGATGATCTATGCTCTACATAAATTCCATCACTATTGGTTAGGAGGACATTTTAAATTCTTTATAGATCATTCATCTCTTAAGTTCCTAGTGAACAAGACCATCCTAGAATGTCGTATTTGCCGATGGTTGCTCTTATTTCAAGATGTAGCATCCCTCTTTTTCCTTATTTCTTTTGTACTTGAATATGTAACTATGTACTTGTTTTTTGTTGAGGAGCTCAAGGCCAAGGCCCCACCAATAAACCTTGTAAGTATTGTTATTTGTGTCCTAAGTCATAATTGTTAATTGCAAACTTAGGAGATTGCGGGCATGACAAAACTTAACGATGGGGAAATAATCCATTAGGAGAGAGGGGTCATCTGGCTAGGAGGCCATGGAAATCTACGACATTGATGACAAATGTCATCTTGGTGCCAATAGACACTTGAAGAAAAATGACAATTATGTGATTTGTCCTAAAAATCTTAAGTGAGATTTTAAGTTATATTAATCCTAGGTTAATGGTTCGTCCTTGTAGGAATCACTTTTCGTCGTAAGTGTCTAAGTACAATGCTATGGCCTATTTATATTGTAAAGGTCTAACATTATAATATCTAGGAGACATATTCTAGATATTATTATTATGCAACATCCATTTTACCCGAGGGATTATTTTTACAAAAAATTATTATGATATAATTATGCAAAATCCATGGGTTTTTTTTTACAGAAAATATATAAATAAATATATATATATATATATATATATAGAAAAAAGGTATATATGAATATTTACTATAACTATTATAGTTATATATATATATATATATATATATATATATATATATATATAATAGTTCCCATATATTTATATATGAATGTCAAAAAGGGAGTATATTATTCCTCGTAAAAAAAGAGAAACTTAACATACATTTGCTAGTGGTAAGAAGACTTGAGGGTGTTTATCTATTAGAGAAATCCGATCCCGATCTTAAAGGTGTTTTCTCCACAGTTGGGGGGATTGGTGCTAGAATGGATTGTTGAGATAAGCTCGTGGGAGACAACCATTTTTGTGGTTGTAACATTTGTCAAGATGCCTTTTGACAAGTGGTGAGGAGGACCTTAGACGCTGAATAGTATTCTGGGTTGGTTGTTGATTATAAAAGAGGAGCTTGACCCATTCTTTGAGGGGGGATGGATGTTATACCTCAAAGTACCACTTTGAACTTGTATGTCATATCCTCATCATGTGACACTTTATGACACTACGTCCCTAATGAGCGATGAACCTTGTTGGTACCCTCATTGGTCTCATCTACACCTTCTGGAGACAAATCCACCTCGATTTGGTTGAAAGCCAGCTCATTTGGTCACTTGCCACCTCACCTGACTATCCTTTGTCAATATTTTCGCGTCCTACTATTATTGCAAGACGCGAAAATTCCATTTTTTCGCATTCTGCATACCTGTTGGGGTGCGAAAATCCCTATATTTTCGCGCTATGCTCAGTTCAAGGGGCGTGGAAATTCCTTCAAACTAAATTTTGCCTTGGATTATGGATCTCACCCTCTGAGATATTTTCTTGGGATTGGACCTCCTGTTCGATCCTAACTCACTTTCCTCGATTAGCCTGGCTCAACCTCTTGATCCACTAATTGCTCATGTAGATCCACCTTCCTCTCTAAGTGGTTGGCCTCCCACATCCTATAAAGGAGAGGTAATCCTGAGCCAAGGGGAGGGCATTTAAGGAATCAAACCTATGGTCTTAGAGGATTTGCAGAGATAGCTAGAGAAGGAGCTTTGGAAGGAGAGTTATTGCTTGGAAATCAAGGGTAAATGTGTCTTGTTCTTCTTGAGTTCTTATCAATATAACTTAGCCTATTTTCCTATGTATGTTCTCATGTGTATGAATACATGCTGTGGTTTGTATAAAGTAGATCTTAGCTTTAACATCTAGTGTTTGGAAGTGTTGTTCTTTGTGGTATTCAAACAAGTTCAGGTCTTGGAGATGAAGCTAGAGCTGGATCAAGGACAACCAATATATTAGAGGTGAGTTTGATCATTCTCTCCATTCTCAATGCGTAGAAGTTAATGGCAATGTATTAGATCTGGAAAGTAGATAACTATTTGTTTTGATTCTGTCTTAGATCGAACTTGTAGGATCTTGTTTTGATCTTTCTCGTAGATCTAACTATCTGTAGGATGGATTTGCTTACATAGAAATTGGCGACTCCACTAGCTTTAGATCCATTTTTCATTTGATTTTGAAACTTTGTTTTTCTTATCATTTGATTCCTTTCCTTTGCATATTTTCAATCTTTTGACCTTAAATATCAGTTTTGATCCTCTATACTTGCTTCTTTGGGTCTGCAAACCCAAGAAAGATAGTTTTTTTTTTCAAAACCTGCGCCCTTACTTACGCACAGTAAATTTTGCACCCCTTTCTACTTTCCAGTGTGAAAATTCCTACATTTTCATGCCCCTGTAGTGTACCAGAACGCGAAAATACTTAAATTTCGTGCCTGGGTTACCTTCTACCCCGCGAAAATTTCTTGTGTGTGCATCAATCTGGTTTCTTGCTTGATTTCTTTTTGACTTCTGATCTTATGCACTAATTTCATCTCTCTGAATTTGATCAGGCTTGTGTGATCCAGGTTAATGCCTTCTTTGTTTTGCATTTTATATTGAAATTCTTTTATGCTTTTGCTTGCATTTTTTAGTACATTTGTAGAAGCTTAAGTGCATTGGAAGTTAGGGCACTGTTTTAATCATCCACTAGACCCCTAATACCTTCTTACACTTCTGCATTAAATTTCCATATTCACTTTGATATGCATAAGCAATTTTGAAGCATATTTTGGTTTGTTTGATTGATTTTTCATTGGTTTGATTTTCATGAGTTATGAGTTGACAAGAAGTTATGTTATTTTCCTTCTTAATATTTGATTGCAAAAGTGATTTTTACTATAAATTCGAGGCAATATCTTTGTATCCATTTTGTTCCTTGAATGAAGTGTTGAGAACCCTTATTATTTTGAAAATTTTCTTCGCATTGACCTAATTGGCTTAGAAAAAATTTCAAACTCTCTTTTCTCCCCTTCGCTTAAAGATCACAACATTTATTGTAGTTAGAAGACAATTTTCATTTTACTTGTCATTCATTTGCACTCATTTAGAAGTAGAAGAAAGAGAATTCTTGGATTCATTTTTTTTCGAAAGAGTTATTGTAGTTTGGCATAAAGAAAAATACAAATATGCATGGTTTTTTCTCTTTGAGAACTTGCACTTGTGCTTAGTTGATTTTTGGGATTGAAGAACTCTCTCTTCCTTGTAGCTAGTATTTCATCGAAAAGAAAAGTGCATTTGATTCATTCACATTGCATGGTTTGAGTCAAGTCACAACACCATTCAGTTGCACTTCCTCTACCTCATCCACTAAAATTTACCCCTAAATCAACACATTTTAACCTCATTTGAGGATACAAAATAATCCGTTAGTTAGGTAGGACATCGGGGATAGGAATCCAAATAATTCCCCCCTATCGCTTCACATCTGAACAAGAGTTGTTGTCCTCTAGGGTACTGAAATCCTCTTGTATTTATTGACATGGTTATCAACCAATTTGTTGAGAGGGCCTCCTGTTCCAAGGGGGTAAGCAGCGAGGACTGGTTCTGGATGGAATTTGTGGAATGTCGCACTCCACTTAGCACCTAAGGACATCAATCCAATGTATTCCTTGTAGTTTTCGGCCTCCATATCGGTTGTACAAGGGCTTAAAGGTAGAAGCTCTAGTTAACATTCTCGGATGTGTCATGAATGAGGTAGCTTAGCGGATTTTCTTTTAGGGCTCTTTTACCCAGGATCCCTTTCAGTAGAGGGATATCCTTCCACTTTGGTCTCTCACTTCGTATTGTTTGACTTGTATTTCATCACCTTGCAAAGGATATGATCCGTTGAGGTCTCCTGATCCTATATAGGAATTTTGCCTATTATTTCACCTTTTTAGAGGGTTTTTTTTATTGTTAGTGTTGCTTGTTGGCATTTTGGCCGTTTTTGTTATAGCTCGCTTACTGTGACATTGGTCTCAGTCAAGTTTTTTTGAGCTTGCTCTTTTGTCCTGCACGAAATTTCTTTTTCTAGATCCCCTTGTGCACACTCGACTGCTCTAGGGTTTTTGAGTTATTTTTCACGAGAATTTCCCCAAAACACTTCATTTAGTTCCATGGAATATCAATGGAAATCACATATATAACAAGGGAGGAGTCCCAAGACTGTACCTCTAGTTAGCCAATATTCATCTTCATGCATACCCACACCCCCCTACTAGAATACTAGCTGGTTGGGGAACCGTTCCACCACCAACTAGTATGACACCACCAGTCTCTACGGTACCCCTAAGACATACCAGAGTTCCAGAGACTAGTACTATTCCAGAACTTAGTACAATAACTGAAACTAGTGCAGTACCTCATTCCAATGCTGCGCCAAAATTCAACACCACAGTGGAAACCACATTAGCCCCTAATGTTAGTGTCTCACTTCCAACCACTGTTCTACCAGAAGTTATCTTTCTTCCGAATACTAGCACCTCCTCAGTGACACCATCACAATTTGATGTCCCTGAAGGACATATAGAAGTTATTGAAGAGTCTGATCCAATACCCCTTCGATGGTTCACTTCGCAACAAAATTTAACCACCCCTTTTTACAGTGGGAATCCCCACCTGCTAATACTTCATCCTCGGTTATATGTAACTACGAACTTGGATCCTCGAGAAATAAACCTTTCAAAATGACTTCCCCCGATCTTTTTTTCAGCCGACGAAATTATGGCATCTATACGAGATGAAATGGTAAGTCTAGCTAATGAACAAGTGGCAACGAAACAATTTAGACATGAAGTGGCTCAGATACTGGCTTCAGTCTCGCAATACCCACCTGCGACCACTTCTCAAGCGGTCAACCCTCGTGATTCTTGAATGCCCCGCTCTTCCTCCTGTGATACTACTTATGATGAGTCATTTGTAGGTCGGTCAGGACGCACAAACTGGACCATTCCACTCCCTGATGATTCAGGGGAAAACATTTTCGATCTAGCCTCCTCACTATGGAACACAACTTTGGGCCAAGCGCTCGATGATTTCCGCACTCTTTCCATACCCATGAACCTGACGCCCGAAAGTCCTCTCCAACCTTCCCCACATCTATTTCCAGAAGAAAGTTTTGGCACTTTTTCGGGGAAAATTCCTACTATGAGATCCAACCCTTCTTTCTCGTCGTCACCTTTAATACCTGGAACTAGTGCACTACTATCTTCACAAGTCATCCCTACTCGTGCATGTAGCCAACCTGCACAATCACACTCTTCTAATGTCTCTGTTGGAAGAACGTCTATTCCCACTATTCGAACACCTATTGTGACCGGAGGTCCATGTTCGACCACAATTTATACCATTTCTGGAGGAAAACCGTTCATTAGAACGAGTAACCAACCTCCTCTGTCCTTACCATCTAATATGTGGGGACCTCATAGTTCAATTTTTGGAGGAAAACCATTTGTTGGTGCCCCAAGTGGGACCAACCAACACCCCCCTCCATCAACATCATCTGTTCTGTGGGGACCTCACACCACATATTTTGGAGGACAACCATTTGTTGGTTCCCTGAGTGGAACCAATCACCAACCTCCTCCATCAGTATCATCTGCTCCGTGGGGACAACACACTCAACCTGGCGGTGGAAAACATGTTGTGAGTACCCCAAGTGGGTCCAACATTTGATTTCCCTCGTGAGGCCCAATTCCTTCTTGGGGACCACAGATCCCACCCAGTGGGGAGCATTCCATGATTGGAAACCAGAACCAAGCTGGTGGGAAACCTAATCAACATCAGGCCTACTTTCCCCCTAACTTGAACTCTGGAATACCCTATTTCGGTGCCTTAAATACTCAATGTAACCCACCTCCTCAAACCCCGCCTCTCAATCAGAGTGACACAAATAATCTATGGAATCCATTCTATTCGACACCCCCCCTAGTCAGGGTATGGGAAATCCACCCAACCAAGTATTTGGAATCATTCCCTGGTCTCAACAACCCCAGGTTTCCACACCATTCATTCCCACTCAGCAGTATGTTCAGCAACTGACATCTAACTCGATTCCAAATCATATCATCAATCCTTTGATTCCTAATCAACATCCGGTCAACCAGATGGATCCTGATACGCAAAAATTCCAACAGTACCATGCGGGTAATATGGTTGGGTACAACATGCATTAGTATGCAGTGCAGGGTCCGAAAAGTATCCCAGCACCCCATGAATACTATTCATTCCCGCAACCAAATAGACAACTTCCATTCCTAGAAACACTAGATCTTCCCGACTTGTCCAGACTTATCAACGATCCCATTTGGCACGAGCCACATTGGCCATCCATACCTGCCAAAATTCCATCGGAAATTCCAAAGTTCGATGCTAAACCCGGGGAAGACCCCAAAAATCATGTAATGAAATTCCATCTCTGGTGTTCTTCCAAATAACTGATGGATGATTCTATATGATTGAGGCTCTTCCAACGTACATTAACCAGTACAATAGAAAAATGGTATATTGAGCTTCCCCAACACTCGTTTCGAGATTTCAACACCTTCACTATGCAGTTTTTGACCCACTTCCAGCTTCCCATTCGATATGAGACTGAAACAAACCTTTTAAATTTGCTGCGCCAATCTACTACCACACATATATCCGATCACATTCATGAGTGGTAGAGACGTCGAAGATTAATCAAGGCACCTATTCCGTACCAATTACAGGATGATTGGTTCACTAAGTCATTACTGCCACCCATTTCTAGGGATGTTGCAATGGGCGGACCCATCACAGAGGAACAAGAAACCGCTTGTGCACATTATATGGATTTGGTTTATTCCCAATCCGGAACACTATACGTGCTCATTCCTCATGCTCCCGGCCCCACCAAGGCCAGCCATAGAACCTCCTGTCGATGGTATAGTTGGTTCCATGAAGGCCCAACATGCGAACAAAACAAGTGGACAACAAACCACTACTGCTCCACCTCCAACCTAGGGTACACCTAAAACTACTACTTCTACTGCTCAGACCTCCGAGGTGAACGCTGTCCAATCCTCGCCAAAACAATCTAGAGGGAAAAAGAAGAACAATAAAGGAAAATCCAAAAAATATTCTCCTCAGTAGGAAAATCCCAAACCTCCACAAACCAAAGTTGACCAACCTAAGCGGAAAGCGAAGTTCCCATGCCTCATATGTCAGGGAGATCACTACAAAAAGGAATTCCCTTATCATGAGGAAGTCAATAAATTTGTTAAAGGACTGTCCCGCCCAATAGTCTTAATGGAACCTTTCCCACATCAACAACAACAAATGGTTTCACATAACCCCTGCAAGGGGGCAACCAAAATGAAATTACCCAAATAGAGACATCTTCACACCACGATGTTCTCATGATGAGTAACGAGACTGTGCACATAGCCACTTGTTAAAACACATATGAATCTGTATCCATTCCTAATAAGAATGGGAGTTCCAAAGAAAAAACCACTTTGGAAGACATTCCTACACCTGCTTCATCAGGTTCTCTTCATATTGAGAGACCCCCTGTTGACATTGTGCTACGACCACCCAAGGCCACGATTAGAAAGGAGACATTTAATCCGAACGCGTGAGCAACCCAAAATTACAATATTATTGAGGACTTAGCTCAAGCACCCTGTGCAATGTTGACTCTTGAAGTTTTACAACATTGTCCCACACAACGTAAAACCTTATTGTCAGCACTCAGAGCTGTGGAACCCGAGTCTTCCAACACAATCATGTTCAATTTGGAATACTTTTAGCCATGATTGTCTCATCAATTGGTCTTCCAGATTCATACCAAAATCTGTGGAAACAATATCCATCGTACCATTTTGGACGAAGGTGCTTCCATATTGATCATGTCTTTGTATTGTTGGAGAGCTATTGGCTCTCTCGAAGTAACCTAGGCTCCCACCACTCTGAAAGCCTTTGATGGCCACGGTTTCCAACCATACAGACTCATCCCGTCGCTCGCTGTAGAACTAGGGGGGAAAACCGTCTCCATTCATGTAGAAATCGTAGATGCTCCGTTAGATTATAATATCTTACTTGGTCGGAATTGGTTTTATGCCATGACTGTTGTAGCATCCTTGGTTTTTCGTTTGGTCCAATTTCCTCATCAGGGGAAAATTGTTACCATTGATCAATTAGACTTTTGCACTCCGGACGTCCACTCCAGCACCTCTAATAATGTCCCATTACTGACCCATACTCAACATCACTATGAATACATTGGTCTCAGTTTGCTGAAAGACTCCTCCATCGTCGGAGTATTTCTGGAGCTCCCACCCCCCATCTTTCCAATCATGATGATCTCTTCAAGCACCACTCACCCTCACGAACCTGGTGATTCATGGGTTGTTCTGATTCCCTTCGATTGCGAAACCATTGGTGACTGTATGCCTCTAAACCATAATCAAGCAAGTTTCCATGCGATCTAGTCAACATCCGATTCGATCGATACAATTGACCACCATAGTGTGGCACCTATCTCGCCTTGAATCAATTCATCCTTTCCCTCTATCGACCCTCTTTCATAGAATTGTTAATCTGACGAATCAATTATGGAGATCATGTGCATCGATGAACCACCATGGGAAGCTCGCCATCACAGGTCTTCTTTCCCAATGATTCAGGTGGTTGATTCTAATACAAAATCCAATGCTTCATCGGACATTGTCAACACTACGTTTCCCTCTTCTTCACACGATGTGTTTTCTGAAGGAAACTTAGCCAATATCATGGAAACCATTCCCATTGACATTTGTGCGAAGCCTGGTATCGAGGAACACATTCATCTAGGCAAAACCTGTACACCTATAGAGGTGGAATTCTAAACTGCCTTATTCAAAGAGTTCCGCGATGTTTTCGCTTGGAGTTATGAAGAAATGCCAGGGATAGACCCCTTTATAGTGGTTCATGAAATCCAAGTCTATCCTGGTGCCCGAGCCGTCTGGCAGAAACCTCGACCCGTCCATCCCCGCAAAACTATAGCTATTAAAGCATAGGTTGAAAAACTTCTTCGTACTGTTTTCATATACCCTATTCCATTGACAGATTAGGTTTCTAATATTGTCCTTGTAGTTTAGAAACAGGGCACTATTAGAGTCCATGTCGATTATAGAGTGTTGAACAAATATTGTCCCAAGGACAACTACCCAAATCACTTCATTGACCAGATTATCGATAACTGTAACGTAGCATCATCTTTTCATTTATGGATGGATTCTCTAGCTACAATCAAATTGAGATACTCCCGTATGACCAACATGAAACTGCTTTCATATGCCCATGGAGGACCTTTTCATATCTCAAGTTACCCTTTGGTCTCAAGAATGTCGGGGCCACCTTTCAACGGGCCATGTCATATGCATTTCACGATATCAAGCATGTTGTGGAACCCTACCTAGATGACCTACCCGCGCATTCCAATACACATGAGGTCCATCCCGATCATCTGAGTGCAATATTATCATGATGTCGTCACTAAAACATCTGCTTGAATCCACATAAATGTGTATTCTATGTCAAATCTGGTAGATTGTTAGGATTCATTATATTCAAGGATGACATATGCCTTGACCCCGCGAAGGTGGAGGCCATCTTGGCCTTGCCTTCCCCCTCCAATATTCCAGAGCTCCAGAGTTTGCAAAGGCATGCAAACTTCTTAAGATGTTTTGTCTGTAACCTCACTGAGATCACTAAGGGATACATGAGGCTTCTCAAAATATATTCCTTTCATATGGGATGACGAAGCCCAACGGTATTTTAACAACTTGAAAAAGGACCTTACTAATTTTCCCGTGATATAACCCCCAAACTACACATGGGACTATATTTTGTATCTCGCCGCCTCTACTGCCACTGTTGGAATGGTGCTGGTTCAAGAAGACAACAACGGTCAAGAACATGTTGTGTAATATCTCAGCAAGAGTCTCATCGACTCTGAGACACACTACTCACATGTGGAGAAGCTGTCTCTGGCCACATTTTTTGTGGTTCAGAGATTTAGACATTACATTCTGCTTTGCAAAACCATTGTTATCGCAAACTTCAACCCAATGTACTATATCCTAACACGTCAAGTGCTAGGGGGAAATATTCCCATTGGATTGTTGTTCTTCAAGAGTTCGATTTGGAGTTTTCCAAGGAAAAATCCAAGAAATCCCCGGTCCTTGCAAAACTGATTTGTGCATTGCCCCGTGTCGACGATCAATCAAAGCCCATTGATTCATTCCCGAATGAATCTTTGTTTCTTATCGGTACGATAGATCCGTGGTATGGAGACATCCTTTTGTATCTCCAGAACCAACGTTTTCGGCCTAATGTTAACCGTGACGAACGTTGCCATATTCAACACCACGCTAAGTATTATCTTATCGTTAGCAACACATTGTATCATTGTGGTATTGATTCTGTGCTACATCGCTGCCTAACCCTCGATAAAGCCGAACACATTTTGAATGACTGCCACTCCGGAGCATGTGGTGGTCACCTCTCTGGGATGGCTACTGCCCAGAAGATCTTGCGAGCAGGTTACTTCTGGCCTTCAATCTTCAAGGATTGCGTTGAAGCGGTTAAGAAGTGCCCACCATGCCAATTTTTTTACTCTTAAAAACGCACACACCCCGCTCCTCTCCATTTTGTCATTGCCGTCGGCCCCTTTGCAAAATGGGGTATTGATTTTATGCATTGTAAGCCCACTTTAGCTGGGGGGCATAGTTATGTCATTGTCGCCGTTGACTACTTTACTAAATGGGATGAATCCATGCCTACATTCGCCGAAGATGGAAAAACTGTAGCATTGTTCATATTCAATCACATTATATCTAGGTCCGGAGTCCCGCAGGCCATCATAATTGATCATGGTTCCGTCTTCATGTTGACCGAATCGCAACCTCACAGTCGACAGGGGTCCACCAACTGTCGACCCATACCACAGTCTCCCTGGGCACCGGCCCGGGTAGGTTTGAGCCCACCCAACAACACCCGTAGAGCGGATGAGGTCTCACCTGAGGCGTCCAGGAAGAGCAAACGGAACCATGTTTCCGCCAAGGGATGAGGCAGGTTGTGGCAATATGATACTAACATCAATTCTAAATATTCATCGTAGAGTTCTATCAAATTACCTTAATCACAACATCTAACATTATCATAAACAGAGATCGCACATTACTCTATTCACAACATTTTCACATAGACCGATAACCCATTATTGCAGCATTCACATTATAGCAACAGAAAATAGATAACTGTATTAAGAATAGGAAAGAACATAGGCATCAAGCAACATTACACATGGATCGCACCAAATCATCATCCTTATATTACTGTGACAAAAAAGTACATAAATCGCTATACAACATCCGCATTATCCCCGCATAAAGCACTTATCCTCTTCCTCTACTATCAACCCCACTAACCCTTACAATTCTCCTCTATTTATAGGCTTCAGTCGATTACAATACTTGTCCACTCTCCTAACCGACACTATGGACAATTGACTAACTGACTTGGTCCAATGACCCAAAAACCCGCATACTGCGGTACAATGACTCAATATTACAAAATACATGGCCCAACACCCGCCAATGGCGGTCTACTTGACTCAATATTACAAAATACATGGTCCAAGTGACCCAAAACCCGCCAAGTGGGGTATCCTTTGGCCCAAAATACTCCTTTCGTGCCTTCATCCAATGTGTCGCAACATCAGTAGTACCGTGATCTTTCCTCATCAAATCGCCTGCAACCAGGCCCCCAACACAATCTTGTGGCTCGTCGTCGAGCCACGCCAGTTGCTCGATAGAGTACACATCGCGGTCCTGGCCTTGAAATCTGCATACGGCTGCTCGACGTTCTACACCAACTCCTGAGCTTCCATGACTGCTGCCTGAATTGTGACCACATTTTCGGCTGACGGGTGATCAACAAGCCTCTCCATGACCTGATGCTGATACTTCTGAACCTTGGGAAGTGCTTCAGTTGCTTGCACCATCAATTTCCCTCCAGTTTCCTGGAATTCTTCTAACTGGGCTGCACGCAGCTTCTGGAGTTCATCGGCCTTGATAAATCGTTGTTGCAAGTCATTTACTTCGCACGACTTAGCGGCTTGCTCCATTGGGGGCAAGGTTCTCATTGTAGCCTTCAACGTCACCACCTAGCCCTCTGCTTCCTGCCGACGCTTAGTGAGTTGTTCATATTGGTCATCATGAATGATGCGGCCCCAAAAATCTACTGTTTCAGTGGTGAGCCTGGATGCCTTTGTCTCCAGTTCCTCCATCTGGTTGGCAACTTCCTCAATTTCCCTTCATCGTTCATCCACTTCGGCCTGAGGCGTACTTGGTTTCAATTGAGCCGTCAGCCGATCGTTCTCATGTTTTAACTGAACAATGGAAGCCCCCAATCGCTGAACTCAGCGGAGGACATCTACCTCCTCAGTAGACTCCGGGACATGCTGATACGCTTTGGCAACCGCTTGGTCAATCCGAGCACTGTCATCCCACATGCGATCCTTTTCTGCAACAAGGAAGTCTTGTTCCTTTTTTGAGTTCGTCAATGGTACGAATGGTCTCAGCCTGCTCCTGCTTAAGGCTGGCTTCAAGGTGATCGACTACTTTCCGTGCTTCAATAGCTTTGTTTGTCATCGCCTCTTTCTCAGCGATCATAGTTGCCTCTTTTTCCTGCAATTGTTGACAACGCTTATTGATTCTATGCATTCTATCAACCATTTCCTGGGAGGTGCTGTTCTGCATTGTCATTAGGGCCATTGCTGATAGTGCATTTACATTGACAGTCACCTGGTCAATCGACTTCAGCACATTTTGCAACTCCTTGTTGTCGGTCACAATCGCAGTCGGGGGAATGTTGATGTTCCTTTCCCGGGGTGTAGTGCGGATTGTGACCATATCCTATCTAGAGACACTACCCGGTTCCGTTTGTAATACTGCATTACCCAGAGACTCCATATGGGCAGTGAGCGTAGAGAGTCCCTCCTCCATTTTGACAGACATTTTATTAGTAGCCATTGTGGCGACATTGTTAAGGGCTGTGACTAACCGGCCTAACTGCACCTCAAGTGGTAAATACTTCCCGCTGATCGTGGCATGGTCGTGACGCTATTTTGTCCGGTTTTCCTCCAAAGTGCGGTCACTATCGTCCTCAGTTGGTGTTCGCTTGGACTCTTTCTCGGAGCTATGATGACTGTGCTGATCCTGTGGTGATCCTTGATCTAGGGGGCCCTCCGGCGGACCTCCAACATCAATTTCTGTAGGACTCATGGGATGTCGCCATGTCTCTGGGCACTCGTTCACGATGGCCTCCAAATCTTCCACTGTCACTCTGTACTTTATCTGCAACCATTGTCGATTAACGTCATGGCGAGCTTGTATATGTATAACACTCGGTCGTATTGCAAATGCCATGACTGGTGTGAAGCGTGCCACAATGTCTGTAGATATCCGTGGGATTTGGGTTGCGACAGCACAAAGAATTTCTGAGTATAGCCAAAATTGTACTTGACACTCCTGGGTTTGCTCTGGCTCACGCACAGCCCACAGATTCTGATAACGTGCCCCGCATCGTTCCTTAGCAGCCGAGCAGTCCATACCCTGGTAAGTATCAGGCTCTTTCCATGCGACTATAGCAATAAGCAGTAACAACCAACTATATGAAAAGGTGCCTCTCCCTACTTGTACGTCTGCGACATCCTCCATTAGCTGATTCAAAAGATATAAGGACCAATTCATCTGGACTCCTTCCGCGCATTGCTCGGTGCAAGAAACTATCCCCGAGTTACATTGGTTAGGGTGACCTCCCCTAATCACCTTACAGCACAAAATTTTAATGCTGGTGAGTACCGCTTGATTTTTGCAGCTACTAGTGCAATATCCCCGCCCATCCGATTCCAAGTCGTACTTCCGCGCCAATTGTCGTGCCCGCTTCCTCTCATTGGCCTTTCCTTGAAGAAAGTCTGCCAGGTCAACACCATTCTTGGGCAAGTCGGTAATCTCAGAAATCAAATCAACAGTGACTGGTACTTCTCTGTCCAACCATAGTGAACCTCCATGGAAGCACGATAAGAGCTGCTTTACACAAGAATTGACTTCCATCAAACGTCTGAAATGCGACGTGTTAATTAGCCCTAACAGGCCGGCCTGCCTCATTCTGCGTGCCCATTCATGTATCACTGGTTTCGGTAAATGGCGCGTCTCTTTGACATATGGTGTGGAGGCAATTGAAGGGTGGGCCACCATGTCATGGTCATCGTAGTGCAGGCGCATCAACACCAGCCCAATATCCATCGAGCACTCCAAGCCTGCCAGGAGTGCGGGTATCTTCACGCTGAATTTCGGCTTCGAGGTGATCTTACGCGGGGTGGAATCCGATCGAATAGGAGGGATGTACCCAAGAATATTACCAGTGGACTGGCCCAGCCATTGGGCAGATGTAGTCGCAGGGCGACTGGACTGTTTTGCTTGCTCCGTAACTCCGCCAGCCACCGTAGATCGAAGTAACCTCTTACTTTTTGGGGATTCAGAAGGCTGTCCTCCTCGGCGCTTCTTAGCAACAGTTGATGTTCCCACCGGCATGGTGGCGACCTCAGCTCCAAGATCAATAGTGGCCGAAGATGTACCTTCTCGTTCAACAGTAACCGGAATAAACAGAGATTCGACTTCACTACTAATGTCAACGAGATATGATTCACCTGGCATCCCTCAGTACTCTTTGTGATATACTCAGTAGTAAGTAGCTCAGAGCACTACAACAGTCCACAACAATTCTGCATGCTAATTCCTTCGTGTCTTCCAACCGACGCAATGGCATACTTATAGCATTTCCCTCAATCTACCCAAATCATGACTGAATGGTGCATTAACTGAACCAAATCCTTGTATTAATGAGAGAAATCCACCGACGATCTTGTCCTCCCGTCGGCCGTATTTTCCATTAATGCCCTTAATTCAAACGTGCTGTTAATTAACTATCTCTACTTTTGGAATTTATTACTAATCTATCCGGACTACCAGAGATTGCTGACTGTGCCAAACTTGCTGTAGAAGCCTCCCTGCTGTCGCATACCTTCTTCTGTTGGTGCGTCATCTACCACCAAGCACCTTGTGACAATCATCATCATCCATTTCATCATTTTTTTTTCACACGATGCGACTTAGACATCACACTGCTCTAAGCCCGCGTGATAGGGATTCAACCTATGACCATTTACTAGCTTGGAGAGCATCCCCCCATCCAATCGCTGCAACTGAACCGCTCCTCATGAAGTAATACTAATGATGCGGTAGGGACCCAACCAATGCATCTGCAATTTGCCTGTATGTTTCATAAAGTTACTGTCATACAATAGCACTAAGTCACCTTGCTGAAACTACTTATTTTTGATGTGGCGATCATACCATGCCTTCTGGTGATCCTTCTCCACTCCTTGATGAAATCCAGCGATAAATCGATCTTCTTCGAGTTCCACCAATTGTGCTAGACGCTCGTCGATGGCTGCAACATCATCCATGCTTGTAACAACCGCAATTCGTAAACTGGGAACAATGTACTCCATAGGCATAATGGCTTCCTTCCCATATAAGATCTTGAAAGGTGTCTGACTAGTCAACCTTTTACATGTGGTGCGATAAGCCCATAACACCGCAGGAACTTTCAAATCCCAATCGTCGCAGTTTGCATTGCATACTTTTGTTAATGCGTGCTCCAATACTTTATTAAACGCTCAATCATCCCATTCTCCTGTGGGTGATAGGGTGTACTCTTCTTGTGCTGAATCTGCAATTCCTCCATCAATGTGCTGATAGTGCAATTGAGAAAATGGCTTCCTTGATCACTCAGCAAAATCTTGGGGCAGCCGAACCGAGTGATAATGTGATCGAACAAGAACCGGGCAGCCGTAGCTGCATAACAATCAACTAAAGGGGCCGCCTCCTCCCATCGGGTCAAATACTCAGTCACTGTGATAATATACCGCGCACCTGTACGTTTCCCTGGTGGATTGATCGGCCCGACAAAATCCACAGCCCATTTCTCAAATGGTTGCAGTGTTACCTGAGGTAGTAACGGCATCTCATCGCGTCTGGACGGTTTGCCAGTTCGTTGACAAACATCACAAGACCATGCATAGTCTGTCGCATCGTTATGTAGTGTGGGCCACCAAAGCCCTGGACGCAATACATTTCGGGCAGTCGCCCGACCGCCATAATGTCCGCCTATGACTCCGCCATGTGCTTCAGCCAATATCTGCGCCTGCTCATGTGGCAAGACACATCTGCGCAATGTCTCATCAGCACCCAATTTATACAACTCTCCCGCGATTAGTTGAAAGTCAGCAGCCTTGACGACCAATTGTTTCTTCTGAGGCGTGGTAAAGTCATTGGGTGTTGTTCTGGTCGCCAAGAACCGAAGGATGTCATCAAAATAGTGATCAACAGCGTCAACATGAAACAGTTGGGCATCTCGCAATTCGTCTTCGATATTAGTCGGTTCCTCCCCTATGTCAATCCGTGACAAATGATCTAGACCAACATTCAACCGTCCCAGTTTCACAATGACTTCGAAATCAAACTCCTAAAAAAAAAGTAGCCATCGACAGATCTTCCTCCCAACACAGGCTTATTGACCAAGTATTTCAATGCAGAATGATCAGTAAGCATTTTGAAATGGCCACCCAACAAATAATGCCTGAATTTTTGCAGTGCGTAAACCATGGCCAGCCCTTTGCGTTCTGTGGTGGTGTAGTTGCGTTCTGTAGACAACAGCTTCCGACTGGAAAAAGCAATGGGATGATCAATGTTGCCTTCGCCTGGTTGAGCCAATACAACCCCTAATGCAACGGATGAAGCATTAACATGGACATGGAATTCCTTGCTCCAGTCTGGAAAAACCAAAATTGGTGCCGACGCCATCTTCACTTTGAGTGTTTCAAAACTTTCCTAACATTCCGGATTCCACTGAAATGTCGCATCCTTTTTCAACAACTTCTCCATAGGGGCAGTAATCGCAGCATATCCCCTAATGAACTTGTGATAATATCCTGTGTGACCCAAAGTCACGTGCAACTGCTTAACAGCGGTCGGTGGCTGCAACCCCAAGATAAGCACAATCTTGGTGGGATCGACCAATAATCCCTGCTTACACACAATATGACCCAGCAATATCCCAAACGGAGCACAAAAAATACATTTCTTCAAGTTCAGCGATATCTGGTGCTGTTGGCATCGCTGAAGCATCAACCGCAGATTGGCCAAATGATCGTGAATCAACCCATAAATAGTCCAATCATCCATATATACCTGCAGAAACTTCGGAATAAAATATTTGAAGGCGGCAACAACTACCTGGGAAAATATCGTAGGTGCATTCTTCAATCCGAATGGCATGACCGTGTACTGAAAGCAACCCCATTCAGTAACAAACGTTGTCTTATGGTGATCCTCCTTGGAAATAAGAATCTGATGGTAGCCAGAGAATCCATCAGTGAAAGAGTACATCTCCTGGCCACCCACGCCTTCAAGTACTTCATCAGTAAACGGGGTTGGAAAGGGGTCATGCAAGCAAGCATCGTTCAACTTCCGCAAGTCGACACAGATGCGCACTTCGCCTGTTTTCTTGTCCTTCACCACCATAGGACTGATCCATTAGGAATCTTTCACAGGTTCGATAATACAAGCATCCAACATCCGATCAAGTTCTGCCTTGACTTTCTCTTTATGTTGTGGGTTTACTCGATAAGGTCGCTGTCGGACTGGCTTAGCGTCTGGTTTCAATGGAATCCTCATTTCTCCTAAGTCACCCAGGATTCCCTTCATTTCATAAAACTTTGTGGGAAACACGTCTTGAAATTCATGCAGTAACTCGGTGACCTTACTCATCATCTCATCATCCCAATAATCCCCAACATTAGCAAACTTAGGGCTTTAGTACCGATATTCGTTTTGCGAAGCTGCAACGGCTGATTGAACGAGTTACTTGGCGCAACAGGTAGTAACACATCGTGACTTCCTTCTGATTCGGGAATGTTAATATTTCGGGGATCATCATCATCCTCTGGCCCTCCACTAACGTTGAAGCACTCCATGAGAGACTGCATCTGACTATGGGTGTGTGGATCAATAGGGCAGGTCACCGGAACAACCTGAAATATCACATCGCGGATGAGCTGCAGGGCATTATGGACATCAAGGTTGGCATCCGCAAATGTGAAGGTATGAGTGAAATAGATCGTTAACTCCCCCCATGTTGTAATGTCACGGCGCAATTCAGCTGCAGTATACCACGAGTGCGGTATCTCCTCCAAAGTATGGACAAAAGCATGAACCCACTCATCTCTGGGTCGCGTTACCCATAATCGTTGGCATTCCATCACGTGATCACCGGGATCAGTTCGGCCATCATACTTTCCAGTGTGATAAACCTCAGTGTTTCCAAATCGAACCATCATCAACCTTCGACACTGTGACCAATCTTTAATAAATTTCTTATGTGTCACCCACCAGCGCGCTGGAGCAACCTTCAGTGCTTCCTCCAAGGCCAGCAGTCGCTGTGGTTCTGGAACATGGTATTCAAATTCTGCCACAAAGGTGTCTAAGCCAGGAAACCCCTCATAGATAGGTAGTGTGATCGTTTCTATCGCAACACGACATAAATATTGCGTAACTAAGCCACACTTCCGGACTGATATTTCATGCATGTGATTCTGCCAATGTTCTAATGCATCATCAGAATCGGAAGACGCAGAACTCTCACTGCGCCACTCCAGCTCACCTTGGATATTGGAATGAATGTAATCCTCAGAAATATTGAATGCATGATCCCAACCAGTGTGATCGTCGTCTTTGACGGTCTCAATATATCAGCGTCCTTCAGCCGGATCCAACGGAGCAATAACTCGGAAATCGCAGTTCTCAAAAGTCACCATGCGCTTCCTGAAGTTGATTACAGATCCACTATCATTAGCCCATCCTATCCCCAATAGCGCAAGATAGTAGCTTCCTCCATCAACTACCTCAATGACGTCGAAGTTGGCATAAGTCTTCATGCCCTCAATATCAATTGTGAGCCGCGGAACTCGCCCAATAGGTGTAACCTTCGCATGGTTAGCCAACCGAAGCTGCACAAGAGACCAGCTCAATGGGGGACTCCCCATTTTCTGCCACGCCTGCTTGGTTAAGATGTTAACATCCGAACCAAGATCAAGAATTACATAATCAACATCATAATCACCGATCTGAATATTCATTCGCATTTCCTTTCCAATCTTCCGTCGTTGTAAAGAATTGACTGCCGACTGTTGCCATCCTTTCGGAAGTCGCTGTAACCATCCCTCAATCTCAACCAGGGCAATCGGGTCTCGTGCCAATGATAGACAGTTTCAAGGAACTTATGCAATATCCTTGGTGGTGGTCAATCGGCGTCTGATGTAGCATCAAAGATAAGCGGCATATCACAAACAACAACCTTACCACGATCTTTCTCTAGAGTACGACATGCCTCCATGAACGTCTCCCACTCCGCATCAATGTCAAAATTTACCGTCTTTGGACCAGCCAAGCGAATGATCGATTGCGAACCATCTTCCCCAGTCGTTTTACCTCCACGAGTGACAACAGCGACCGATGCATCTTGTGGTCGTGGTTCTGCAGAAATAGTCGCAATATTAGCACCTTGTGTTTGATTCTGCTGCAGATTCCCTGGTTGATTCGGATTACCATTTGGCGGTGGTCATGGAGGCTGGTTCTGCACTGGTTGCTACATCGAGTTCTGCATTGGTTGCCGCACTGGGTTCTGTAGCTGCGGAGTGTTTCCAGCTTGCCATCTTGCAATCAACTATGGACAATTCTCGACCGTATGATCATTACCGAAACAAAACGTACACTGATTTTGTAGTAGTGGGAATTCGCACTGAAAGTGTCCCCATACCGTACAGTGGCAACATTGAACAGGTCCACGACCACCTCAGCCTCCTCCTCCACGACCAAATCCACCACCGCGTCCGCCCCTGTAGCCTCCCCGATAGCCGCCCTGCTGTTGATACTGAGGTTGGTTAAACTACTGGTGCATGGGAGCTGGCAACATCCCTGGCCCTTGTGATGAATATTGCGGTTGTTGCACTTTTTGAGGCTGCGGGGGGTTCACCGGTGTATATTGCGGGACGAACTGCTGTGGTTGCTGCTGCTGCGGTACAAATTGCATCTGATGTTGAGGTATCGGCTGAGCTACCCGTGGTTGTAGCAGTGCAACCCGCTGATCATCTTTGACATAAAATGCATCACACATTCTCTCCTGTAGCAACCCATATGCTCGACAATCCTTGTCATCATGTCCTACCGACTTACATAAGGTGTAATACAGATTTCGCGGGGTTGTGACCATTTTCTGCATATACGGACAATTATCATGACCATGTCCAAACACCTGGCAGACGTGACACCAGGACATACTGCCGCCATTCAGCAGATTGGGTGCACTTGAGACCAAATAGTTACAAAAATCTAGGCAATCATCCTTCGCATGTCCCTCCCGTCGACATCGCGTACACCAAACTTCATCGCGTTGTTCTTTGTTCTTCTTTAAATCTTGCAATTGTATAGTTAGGTTAGCGAGTTGTGTCTGTATCTACGACATCCAAGATGCATTATCTCCAGTCGGTGATGCCTCCAATTGCATTGCAATCTCCAGGGCTTCGCTAGGCGTCGATATGTTTTTTCTGCATCAGCGGCAGCCAAATGTGGGGTAGCAGTGTCGCGATGAACAATTCTTTGTGTTGGACAACACTCATATCAAAACTAACCTTTTCCATCAGTGTCTTGTATTGCTGGTCGAAATCCCATACTGTCTCATTGGGATACTGCTTAATTTCCTTCAACTCAGTAATGTACTGGGTCTCCGACTTAGGCCATCTAAATTCAGCAATCAGCCCATCCCGAATCTGATTCAATGACTTATCTGGGGGCCCCGTAGGGAATAAGACAAATTTCATGAACCAATCTAACGCACGACCTCGCAGCGTCGTGGCCAATTGTCCTTTCTTAACATCGTCATCAATGATCTGTTTCACAATCTAGACCGCTTCACACAAAAACTAATACTGTTCTGGGTTGTCTGTCGCACTGCCATGGAACAACGGTAGCTTAGCATCATCACCCGCCATCTTGGGTTTCCTTCCTCCTGTCGCTGTATTACTACCAATTAATTTTTGTGGTGTCGAAGTAGTTTTTCTTGCTTGTTGAGAGCTAGTGAGCGGAGGTGTGGGTACGTTGGTGCTGGGGTTCGGTCCTTCCTCTATCCTAGTCGTAGCCTGGTCGTTCCTATCAGGACTGTGAGGTCGCTTCATCCCGTGTGGCCTTCCTTCATGGTCTTGCAGTCCGATCGCAGCAGGACCTTCTCCTATCCTCTGCCTCGTTTCCTGTTAGAACCTTGCTCCTCCCCTCGTAAGGCCACTTTCTTCCTTGGCTTCGCTCATAGTCTCCTCATGGTCTGTACCCATCTACCCCTTTACCATTTCATGCACCGTTCCCCAACAGTTGCGGTACGCACCTCCTCCACCCACCAGGTCGTCTACTGATCAAGGTGCATCTTTAATATACCTTTCTCCCAAATTAGCATCTTAATCGACAGTTGGAGCGATAGCAGAAACCTTCCCCTCGATTCGTCAAAGAAGTATCTTTCAGCTTCGCTATAGGATTTCTTCGTATCGACTGCAAAATCCATAATATATCCTTCCAAAATACTATCAATCCAAACTTCGATAGCCCGTGATGCCTTATTATCAACTTCTTGCAATTCCTGAATCAACTCCAGGGTCCAAGTGGTCGGCTCACCACCCTGGAAGTTCCTCTTCTGGAATGTTAGTTTCGACAACCATTCATACAAAATGACTGGGAATTCACAGAAAACCATTCATGTGGATTGTCGTGAATATATCTTCCTACCCAATGATCTACCGTCAGTCGCGTGTTCTGACTTTCTTCCTCAGCGAACTCCCGTAACTTTTGATCGAACCATTTCTGTATCTCTGGTTTCATCGGGTGCCACAACATGACCTCCTTCTACTCTGCACACGGTCCCGGCAACGGAACCATTTGTTGACCAAATCGTGACCTCACAATTGATAGGGGTCCACCAACTATCGACCCATACCACAGTCTCCCTGGGCACCGGCCCGGGCATGTTTGAGCCCACCCAGCAACACCCACAGAGCGGATGAGGTCTCACCCGAGGAATCCAGGAAGAGCAGACAGAACCATGTTTCTATCGAGGGAGGAGGCAGGTTGTGGCAATATGATACTAACATCAATTCTAAATATTCATCGCAAAGTTCTAGCAAATTACCTTAATCGCAGCATTTAACATTATCATAAACAGAGATCGCACATTACTCTATTCGCAACATTTTCACATAGATCGATAACCCATTATTGCAGCATTCACATTATAGCAACAGAAAACAGATAACTGTATTAAGAATAGGAAAGAACATAGGCATCAAGCAACATTACACACGGATCGCACCAAATCATCATCCTTATATTACTGCGACAAAACAATACATAAATCTCTATGCAACATCCGCATTATCCCCGCATATAGCACTTATCCTCTTCCTCTACTATCGAACCCACTAACCCTTACAATACTCCTCTATTTATAGGCTTCTGCCGATTACAATACTTGTCCACTTTCCTAACCGACACTATGGACAATTGACTAAGTGACTTGGTCTAATGACCCAAAAACCTGCATACCGCGGTACAATGACTCAATATTACAAAACACATGGCCCAACACCCACCAATGGCGGTATACTCGGCTCTCACCCGAGAGACCCGGGTTCAGGTCCCAGCAACGGAACCATTTGTTGACCGAATCGCGACCTCATAGTCGACAGGGGTCCACCAACTGTCAACCCATACCACAGTCTCCCTGGGCACTGGCCTGGGCAGGTTTGAGCCCACCCAGCAACACCCGCAGAGCGGATGAGGTCTCACCCGAGGCGTCCAAGAAGAGTAGATGGAACCATGTTTCCGTCGAGGGAGGTTGTGGCAATATGATACTAACATCAATTCTAAATATTCATTGCAAAGTTCTAGCAAATTACCTTAATCGCGGCATTTAACATTATCATAAACAGAGATCGCACATTACTCTATTCGCAGCATTTTCACATAGACCGATAACCCATTATTGCAGCATTCACATTATATCAACAGAAAACAGATAATTGTATTAAGAATAGGCAAGAACATAGGCATCAAGCATCATTACACATGGATCGCACCAAATCATCATCCTTATATTACTGCGACAAAACAATACATAAATATCAATGCAACATTTGCATTATCCCTGCATATAGCACTTATCCTCTTTCTCTACTATCGACCCCACTAACCCTTACAATTCTCCTCTATTTATAGGCTTCCGCCGATTACAATACTTGTCCACTTTCCTAACCGGCTCTATGGACAATTGACTAACTGACTTGGTCTAATGACCCAAAAACCTGCATACCGCGGTACAATGACTCAATATTACAAACTACATGGCCCAACACCCGCTAATGGCGGTCTACTTGACTCAATATTACAAAATACATGGTCCAAGTGACCCAAAACCCGCCAAGTGTGGTATCCTTTGGCCCAAAATACTCCTTTCGTGCCTTCATCCAACGTGTCGCGGCATTAGCGGTACTGTGATCTTTCCTCATCAAACCTCCTGCCAACACTTCATGAATCATATGATGGAAGAACTAAGTGCCAAGCTGAGTTTTCGCCAGGAAAACTCAACCCCATACTACCCACAAGCTAACGGCCAAGTAGAAGCGATTAACAAAGTCTTGAAATGCATGATTGTTCGCACTGTGGGCACACAAAAATATAAATGGAACTTAGCTCTCTTTTCATATCTTTGGGCCTACCAAACTTCGGTAAAAAACGCAACCGGGTTCACACCATTTCAACTGGTGTATGGCTTGGAAGCGATCCTACTGATTGAGTGTGAAATACCATCTTTGAAACTAGTAGTAGAACTTTTACCTAACACCACCACCGAAGAAGAACGATTTCTATATCTAGCAAATCTAGATGAAACTCACCGAGATCCCACACTTGTTAATGAAGCACACAAAAAACGTGTCATATCCGAGTACAATAAATCCGTTCAACCTTGAGTGTTCAACGAGGGTGACCTAGTCCTTACCTACGATCAGATGCATGATAAACTGGGTAAGGGAAAATTATAATCCATGTGGTATGGTCCCTACGTGATCAAACGTGTGTTAGAAAAAGGAGCTTACGAGCTTGTCGATTGTGATGGTATACCTTTGGGTCAGCCCCGCAATGGGGTCTACCTAAAGATATTCTATGTGTAGGTCTAGCTTGCGTATAACACTTTGTATATAATGTATATGAGTGTGATTGTGGTTTGGTATTTCACGTGCTTGGCCTTTGTCTCGCTCATCATCATTTATCTCGACTTGTGCTTTTATGCAGATGTCGGCGTACTTTGGATTCGTAGACGGTGCTAGCCAGCACACCCGGAACCTCGCTTCTACAACATGGGTACTATATTACCCTGCCGGCGAGTTAATGTCCTTAGGTGGTACTTTCTTAGGCCCCAGACCTAACTGCTAACGGGGACGTACGAAAATTCCTAGGCGCAAAATGTTCCCTAAGGCCCTTGCCAAAGCAGAAAACTTGCATGAAATTGAAAAAGAAAGGAATGAAATGAAAGAGGAGGCTAAGAGGATTTACTTGCTACGAACGGTGGTCGAAATGATGCCTTGGATCTCCCTATCTCCTTAGCTGAATATTTGCTCCACACAAGGTAAAAACTCTCCTTTGGGTGAAAATAACCAAGTAACAATGAGTAATTCCCTATTTTTACTAATTTTATACATGTCACATGGCTATTTTTTCCCTATTTTACATTTAAAAAACCTTTTTGGGTCAATTCTTCATATTATTAATGGCCTAATGTCCGTTTCTAGGGTTTTTTATTACTTTTGGCAAGTTCACAACATTATTCACATTGGTGCTATGGTGTATTTGACCTTCGCTCGATCTCACTTTATCTTTTTCATAATCTGGATCCAAACCTGAAAAAGATTCCAAGCTCTTTTCACACCTAAGGAGTGCTTGTCAAACCCAAGAAAAATGGTGTTGAGCTTAGTTTACTTTATTCGTGCTCGTAAAACGATGAGTAAAGTATCCTCTTAGTTTTATTTTCTTCCCTTTTTGGACTAAGATGATTAATTTACGAAAACGGAACCTTAGGACTTCTCGTTAAGCTCTTTTCGGACTCCCTTGTTTAGAAAAGATCACCAAGTGAACTTGTCTCTTTCACACTTGTAAAATTATTTGAAAGGACGTCTATTCAGTGGTAGGTTATCCCTTTTGCGGACCGTTTGGACTATTTACGAGAAATGTATACCTTAGTCAATCATGACTAAGAGAGTTCTTCTGGGCACTATTTTATGCTTTTTCGGGTCTGGAGACTAATTACTATGAAAAAGTCAAACTTTGGAGTCTTCTTTAAGTTATTTCAGACTCTCTAAACATGAAAAATTGTCGAGTTACCCTTCTTTGGACTCGTGAAATTAAACATTGAAGGATCCTTATGGAGTTGAACCTCTCCTTCCTTGGGTTCATAAAACGTACAAGGATAGACTCACTTAAACGTGAGCTATACCAAGCATAGGTTATTCTCTTCAAGCTCGTTAAACAACAAAGAGGTACTCGTCAGTTATGATGGGGGAAAATGGGAAAATAAGTTGAGTTCACCCTTTTGGTAGCTTGTGAGTCATCACCTTTGAACATGGCATGCGTTATATCTTGTCTTCCTTGGGAATTTAGTCTCTTTGTTGAGTCATAACTACAACCCTAAGTCCTCTTCTTCACTTTGAGTGCACTCGCCTTGTAGATGTTTATGCTAATTAATATCAGCTTCCAAGTCCTATCTCATGTCGTTACATGTTCAAAGGGTCATTGTTACCTTGCGTCAATCCTTTTACCATTTTGTCAACTCTCCAGTCCTGTGTCAGTATGTACTCTTTTGATCCATTGTTCAACACCTTTCTCTCATATTGGTTTCGTGTCGATGATGTGGGATTCATTATGGTCCACCTTCGACGAGTTTGTTCCTGTCGACGTCAACCCTTTATCCATGAATGAGATTTAGAAACCAACCTTAGTACCTTGGTGCCTGCATGCCTCAATGGCAGGTTTCCTCGTATTCGACAGTAGGTTTTCATTATTGAACTCTGATCGGATGAATCCACGAATGTTTGACATCAAGACATCTACTCAAATTCGATGGATTGTACTAGATATACCTTGGGGATCATTGTCATTATTGGTGATTTCCCTCGCACTTGTTAATGGTTCACGTCATTGACTGGTAATCAAGTGGTGTCTGCCATGTTCAACTTTTAACACCTTGTAATCACATGGTTAGATTCGTATCGATTTGGGATCAGGTAGAAGACCCTGGATGGTCTTGATATTCCTTTCGCATCCAGGCTACGATGTTGATTATTGGATAGGTCTCCACATTGCCACCTTGTTGGTGACCTTCTTTATGTATCGTCACACAGATCCACTATTGTATTGGTCGTGGTTGTGTTGTTATTTGATCACGGATCTACGCTTGTTCATAGTAGCCATGATTCATCTACAGTCTCTATCATGTCAGTTATATCATGGATCTGCATTGTATTGGTCGGCAGACATGCTTTGAGTCAGTTGTCCCGAGCATGGGTATGCCCGCTTCGGTGTTATTTGACAAATCTTGTTTCCTTGCAGCTCCTCTCCAACCTCCTCGCTACTATCTCTGCGAACTCATTTATTGGTAAGGTGTTTCAACCATCAGTTCCTTCTGACCTCACACTTTAGAGGGCATTTGTTATACCTCAAAGTACCACTTTGAACTTGTATGTCGTATCCTAATCATGCAACACTTTACGACACTACCTCCCTAATTGATGCAGGAGCATCGGGACCTAGGTAGATCAGTTGAAGTTGATCGACCGAAGCGAGCCGACCAGTAGGAGTACCGATGACCACTAGTGCGGGGAGCAGGTTGACTTGTCGAAGTCAACAAGTCGAGCAGAAGCAGTCGGGGTGCGGCCGACTGAAAGATCAGCGGATGTCGTGAGAGGTTGAGAATCGACAGGAAATGGTCGACAGAAGACGAGCAGCGTAGGAGGTCGGGTAGTCGACAAGTGGTCGAACTACAACACGTCAGGGTTAGACGAAGCCAAGTATAATGGGAAGGAGTGAGCCGATAGAACAGTCGAGATGTGACTAACTGTTGTAGTAGGTCAGAAGGACAGAAATTCAAGGGACTATACTAGTAGCCATTCGGGGTTGCTGAGGAAGTTATTACAGTTAATGCGAGTTGGTGAAGGACCTGATAGAGGACGTCATGGACAGAGGCTGTGCAACACGGATAGAAGATGACAGTGCAAATTTGCAGGATTTGGACAGGATCGACGAATGGCGGGAACGCGTGTCTTGAGATTGTAATAATCTTGGAAACAACACCCGCAGAGTAGAAGAGGAGGAGAAGGCCTTCAGTCTAGATACTGTTGGGCAGGATAGCAGAGCAGAGCAGAGCGCAGAGCCGAGAGAGTTGTGAAGAGTCACACTGGCCGAGTGCAGACTGTTGAGATCGAACCATAGCTCAGAGTTCCGTAGAGAACCAGGAGAGGGTGAGGTCACCACACAGGGAGAACACACCACAGTTACTTCTAAGTTGTAACGGCCGAGGCCGATTGTAGTTAGTTATTTGCTTACAGTTATTCTTATATTGTAACCGTTTTCAGAGAAGTAATATAAGCCAATCCAGGCATCTTGTTCTACACCCTATTTGTGTGAGCATTGTGGTTTGTGTCGTGTGTATTGTTAAGCAAGAACCTTATTTCCGTAAGGCGACTTGCGTCAATTGGTATCAGATCCCAGAAGTGAGCCCGGTTGGAGAAGAAGACTATACCAACTTGACTTGCGTCAGTTGGTATCAGGATCTGAAGGTGTGAGGATTTCAGCGAAAGTTGAGGATGGCTCATAGAGGCGTTAATGTCCGACGACGAAGAGGGTGTGGCGCAGCAGCCATCATAGTGGATCGTGAGATGTTCGACGAATGCGTCCGAACGATACGAACTTTGACAAATGAAGTCACAGCAATCAAAGAAAACCAGAGGCGTGGTTGCATTCCTGAAGTGCTAGACCACAGCGACGAGGAATTCGAGGAAGTGGAAGCTCGGGAAGCCGCAGTGGAAGAACCAGAGGAGAAACTCATCAAGCTTCTGACAGAAATGAGAGGTCGGGCGAAGATAGATGTGCGTACGTACTCGGGAAGAATGGACCCAGAAGACTTGATCGACTAGTTCAGAGAGATGGAGAAATATTTTGATGTAGAGTAGATCGAGAATCCTAAACGGGTTAAGACTGCATCTCTAAGGTTGAAGGGTCATGCCTCATTGTGGTGGGACAATGTACGGGTTGATAGACTCAAGAAATGCAAGGAGAAAATCAAATCTTGGGACAAAATGGTTGCCAAGCTGAAAGGGAAGTTCTTTCCAAATGACTATGTGATTTCCTTGTTCAGGAAGTTATAGAACTTTAGACAAAAAGAGATGACCGTGAAAGAGTACACAGAGGAGTTCTACCGATTGTCGATTCGGTCAGGATAGACTGATGAACGAGAAGAAGCTGTCGCCAGGTATGTAAACGGCCTGAAATATGCTGTTTAGGATGAACTTAGCATGTCGAGATTCAGAGCAGTCGAAGAAGCCTATCAGTTAGCTCTGAAGGAAGAAGAGAAACTGTCCAGAAAATCTGCAACGACCAGAAGCAGGATGACTAGTCGGGGTGGAAAGACTGTCTCCATGAAAAGTCAAGGTAGCGGTTACAAGAAAGAAGGTGTCGAAGATAGTGGACGCACAGAAGGGACATCGATGAAGGAAAGAGCACAAGAGAACCGACGCGATGGTCGTGAGAACCGTGGTTGAGGTGCGTATAGTCGAAGTGGTCCATCCGACAAGAAAGGAGCTAACAGACCAGCCATAATCTGTTACAAATGCCGTGGAACGGGTCATAAGGCATATGAATGCCCAGAAAACCTACATGCTACAGAAGAGTCGAAACCCAGACGTCAAAAGGATGAGCAAGTCAGCGAGAGGGAAGAGTCGACCTCAGATAGCAGTGGAGGTGAGAAAATGAAGAATAAGAATCTGACGGTTCAGAGAGCTTTGATCTAGGAAGATCAACGCGATCTGATGGAACCAGCACAACAGAAGGCGATCTTTCGTACAAAGGTGTGGATTGAAGAATGGCGTTGCAAGACCATAGTCGATGGCGGGAGTACAGAGAATCTTGTGTCGAAAGAAGTCATCGACAAGATCAGGTTGAAGTGTCAAGAACACCCACACCCTTACAAGATCTCATGGTTGCAGAAAGGACACCATGTTAAGGTGACCAGATAGTGCCTAATCAACTTCAAAGTTGACGGATTAGAGGACAACGTACTGTGTGATGTAGTTCCCATGGACGAATGTCATCTGTTGCAAGGGAGACCATGGCAATATGATTGAAATATGATCTATGATGGTCGAGCTAACACAGTTACAGTGTGGAAGAATGGTGTGAAAAGGACTCTTAAGCTGAGGCGTGGAGAGCCAGCCGACAGTAAGGACGGCGAGAGCAATCTTTGGTAGAAGCGAGTGTTGATGAGCACCGCCAAGGAATTCCTCACGGAGGAGGAAAAATAGTTGGGATGTTTTGCAATCATTCCGAAGGGACCATATGTCGATGGAACGACCAATCGGGAGAGCATTCCGGTCAAAGTCAAGGAGTTGCTCGAAGAGTTTCAGGACATAATGGCTGATGAGAAACCGACGGGATTGTCGCAGACAAGGAGCATATCCCATCAGATCGACTTGATTCCAGGGTCGAGTCTACCAAACAAAGCACCATATAGGATGAGTCCAGCAGAGGGACAGGAGCTCAACCGATAGGTCCAAGAATTGTTGGACAGGGGATTGATCCGAGAAAGCCTGAGTCCGTGTGTAGTACCAGCGGTATTGACACCCAAGAAAGGTGGGGAATGGAGGATGTGTATCGATTCCAGAGCCATAAACAAGATCACGATCAAGTACCGATTTTCATTGCCAAGGATGGATGACTTGATGGATTGCCTGAGTGGAGTGACATGCTTCACGAAATTAGACCTGAAAGAGTGGATATCACTAGATCAAGGTCAGAGAAGGAGATGAATGGAAGACATCATTCAAGACAAGAGAAGGGTTATATGAGTGGTTAGTCATTCCATTCGGATTGACTAATGCACCCAGTGCATTCATGAGACTGATGAACGAGGTACTGAAACCATTCTTGGGAAAGTTTGTCGTAGTATATTTAGACGACATTCTAATTTTCAGTTGAATCAAGTCAGAACATTTGGAGCACGTTCGACAAGTATTGCAGAAATTGCAGGAAGAGAAGCAGATGATTAACTTGCAAAAGTGTTTCTTCATGAAGGAGGAATTAGTGTACTTGGGATTTGTAATTTCAGATAAAGGGTTGGAGATGGACCCAGAGAAGGTGAAGGAAATAGTAGATTGGCCGGAACCGACAAGTACGACTGCAGTGAGAAGTTTCCATGGACTTGCTAGTTTCTACCGGAAGTTCATTCGGGGATTCAGTCGGATTTGTGCACCATTGATAGAATGCATGAGAAAGGGTGAGTTCAAGTGGATGGATAAGGCCCAGGAAGATTTCAACAAATTGAAGGAAAAGGTCATTGAGATCCCAGTGTTGGCGCTCCCAGACTTTGACAAGGTTTTCCAGGTCGATTGTGATGCAAGTGGAACAACAATTGGAGCAGTGTTGAGCCATGAGCGGCGACCAATTGCATACTTCAGTGAAAAACTGAGTGGACCGAAGCAGAAATATTCGGTCTACAACCAGGAATTCTATGCTATCATACAAGCATTGAAGAAATGGAGGCATTATTTGTTGCCACAGGAATTTGTGTTATATCATCGATCATCAAGCGCTGAGGTATCTGAATACTCAGTCGAATTTGGATCAGAGACACATGAAGTGGGTGGAGCTACTCCAGAGGTATACGTTCTTGTTGCGACATAGGTCGGGCAAGTCGAACAAAGTTGCTGACGCGTTGAGCAGGAGGGTTGCGCTGTTGAGGACAATGATTGTTCAGGCCTCAGGGATAGAGTTGATAAAGACGGAGTATGAGACCGACGAAGATTTTGCGAAGGCATGGAAGGCGTGTCGTGAGCCTTGGAGCACTGACAGGACTCCATATTTGAGTTACCTCATTCAGGAAGGTTACCTGTTCAGGGTAAGTCAGCTATGCATTCCCAGAGGATTAGTGAGAGAGAACCTAATCCGAGAATTTACCAATGGCGGGTTAACAGGGCACTTTGGGATCGACAAGACCAAAGCACTGATCGACGAGAAGTATTTCGGGCCCAGGATGTCGATAGATGTCAGAAAATGGGTTCGACAATGTCAAGTTTGCCAGTTGGCAAAGGGAAGGAGTCAAAACACGGGGTTGTATACACCATTACCGGTACCAGAGAACCCGTGAGAGCATCTTAGCATGGATTTTGTGTTAGGATTACCCAGGACTCAGCAAAGAAACGACTCAATATTTGTTGTAGTCGACAGATTTTCGAAGATGGCACATTTCATACCATGTAAGAAGATAAGTGATGCCACAGGAGTCACTGTACTATTCTTTAGGGAAGTAGTCAGGTTGCATGGGTTGCCAAAGAGTATCACGTCGGATAGGGATACGAAGTTCATGGGGCATTTCTGGAGGACCCTATGGAAGAAACTCGACACGAAGTTAGAGTTTAGTTCGGCATATCATCCACAGACCGACGGGAAAATCGAGGTTGTAAACAAAAGTTTGGGAAACCTTCTGAGATGTTTAGCAGCCGACAGACCCAAGCAGTGGGAAAATGTGTTCGCACAGGCAGAGTTTGCGTATAACAATTCTGTGAATCGATCGATGGGATTGAGTCCATTCTAGATTGCTCAAGGGAGGAGTCCACATGTAGTGACAGATTTGGTCGAATTGCCGACAGAAACCAGGAAGAGCGCGGATGCAGAATCATTCGCAGAGCATATGCATGAATTTCATGAAAATGTACGAAGGCGCATCGAGAAGAGTAACACGGCCTACAAGTTGAGAGCTGATCGGAGGAAGAGGCTATTGTCATTCCAAGAGGGGTACTTATTCTATGCATATTTGCGGAAGGAGCGATTTCCTACAGGAACATACAACAAGTTGAAGTTGAAGAAGATAGGACCATGCAAGATTCTAAAGAGGATTTCAGACAATGCCTATGTGTTGGAACTGCCAGAAGACTTGAACATTTCAACAACATTCAACGTCTCAGACCTGTATAAATTTGAAGAAGGGTCAAGCAGCAGTCAAGGGGAAAGAACTAGTATCGACTAGACAGGATAGATTCCAGACCGACATAAATAAGGGATAACAGAAGTAATCGATGAATGTGAAGTAGGGCGTACCCGCAGATCGCGTATGAAGGAATACTTGGTGCGATGGACAAATGATGAGTTGCAGGAAGCAACGTGGATTTCTGAAGAGGAGTTGAGGAGACTGACGGAGCAGTCGAATTCTTTTTCTCCTGGGGAGACTGATGTAGGAGCATCGGGACCTAGGCAGATCAGTTGAAGTTGATCGAACGAAGGGAGCCGACCAGCGGGAGTGCCGATGACCACTGGTGCGGGGAGCAGGTTGACTTGTCGAAGTCAACAAGTCGAGTAGAAGCAGTCGGGGTGCGGCCGACTGAAAGATCAGCGGATGTCGTGAGAGGTCGAGAATTGACAGGAAATGGTCGACAGAAGATGGGCAGCGTAGGAGGTTGGGTAGTCGACAAGTGGTCGAACTACGACACGTCAGGGTTAGATGAAGCCAAGTATAATGGGAAGGAGTGAGCAGACAGAACAGTCGAGATATGACTAACTGCTGTAGCAGGTCGGAAGGACAGAAAGTCAAGGGACTGTACCAGTAGCCGTTCGGGGTTGCTGAGGAATTTATTACAGTTAATGCGAGTTGGTGAAGGACCTGACAGAGGACGTCATGGAGAGAGGTTGTGCAGCACGGATAGAAGCTAACAGTGCAGATTCGCAAGATTTGGACAGGATCGGCGAATGGAGGGAACGCGTGTCTCGGGATTGTAATAATCTTGGAAACAGAACCCGCAGAGTAGAAGAGGAGGAGAAGGCCTTCAGTCTAGATACTGTTGGGAAGGATAGCAAAGCAGAGCAGAGCGCAGAGCCGAAAGAGTTGTGAAGAGTCACACTGGCCGAGTGAAGACAATTGAGATCAAACCATAGCTCAGAGTTCCGTAGAGAACCAGGAGAGGGTGAGGTCGTCACACAGGGAGAACACACCACAGTTACTTCTAAGTTGTAATGGCAAAGGCCGATTGTAGTTAGTTATTTGCTTACAGTTATTCTTATATTGTAACCGTTTTCAGAGAAGTAATATAAGCCAATCCAGGCATCTTGTTCTACACCTTGTTTGTGTGAGCATTGTGGTTTGTGTCGTGTGTATTGTTAAGCAAGAACCTTATTTCCGTAAGGCGACTTGCGTCACTAATGAGCGATGAACCTTGTTGGTACCCTCCTTGGTCTCATCTACACTTTCTGGAGGCAAATCCACCTTGATTTGGTCACTTGCCACCTTACTTGACTATCCTTTGTCAATATTTTCGCGGCCTGCTGCTATTGCAAGACGCGAAAATTGCATATTTTTGCGTTCTGCATACATGCTGGGGCACGGAAATCCCTATATTTTCGTGCTATGCTCAGTTCAAGGGGCGCAAAAATTCCTATATTTTCGTGCTATGCTCAGTTCAATGGGTGCAAAAATTCCTTCAAACTACCTTTTGTCTTGGATTATGGATCTCACCCTCCGGAATATTTTCTTGGGATTGGACCTCCTGTTCGATTCTAACTCACTTTCCTCGATTAGCCTGGCTCAACCTCTTGATCCACTAATTGCTCATGTAGATCCACCTTCCTCTCTAAGTGGTTGGCCTCCCACATCCTATAAAGAATAGGTCATCCATGATCCAAGGGGAGGGAATTTGAGGCATCAAACCTATGGTCTTAGAGGATTTGCAGATATAGCTAGAGAAGGAGCTTTGGAAGGATAGTTATTGCTTGGACATCAAGGGTAACTGTGTCTTGTTCTTCTTGAGTTCTTATCAATATAACTTAGCCTATTTTCCTATGTATGTTCTCATGTGTATGAATACATGCTGTGCTTTCTATAAAGTAGATCTTAGCTTTAACATCTAGTGTTTGGAAGTGTTTTTCTTTGTGGTATTCAAACAGGTTCAGGTCTTGGAGATGAAGCTAGATATGGAGCAGGGACAACCAATAGGTTAGAGGTGAGTTTGATCATTCTCTCCCTTCTCAATGCTTAGAAGTTAATGACGATGTATTAGATCTGGAAAGTAGATAACTATTTGTTTTGATTCTGTCTTAGATCAAACTTGTAGGAGCTTGTTTTGATCTTTGTCGTAGATCTAACTATTTGTAGGACGGATTTGCTTACACAATGGATTTTGTTGCTTCTATGCTGGAAGGCAATCTACCTGATGGAATAGGGTTACTGCGTCTATGATTGGGAAGGGACGGGTCCCAACGAGCCCAATCCCAAATCAATTTATTTCCTTCTTGTATATCTGATAGAGTGAAATATGGGTATTCTAACTTAAGGTACGACTTCATAGTATGAGCTCGATTCCCATGGTTAAAACGTGGTGTTATATATATATATATATATATATATATTTTTTTTTTTTGGGTTAATATATATATATATATATTACAGATTGCTTGCTAGAGAAATGACCTCTTCACTATCTTATTACTTGAACGGGTGGTATGATGGAAATCAATCTCTGTTTATGAGAGCAATCTTTGCCACCTGTTGATAGAGTTTTATTCGATCTGCGTTATGAGGGAGATTCTTACATACCGACTGATGGAAAGTTATCTTTTATGTTGAAATTTTGCTTAGTGTAATCTTTTACCTCTGTGACCAGAGTGGCACAACCCTTGGATTTGTTGGTTTTCTGTATAAATTCATTATCCATTTGGCATGGTCTGCTATCTCAGTATCGCTGTGTAACTTGCTAATCATTAAGGTGGTATGCGATCTCAGTTGTTTAAATACATTACTATTGTGAGGCCGGGCGATCTGCTTATGGAGGATCGATCCCACTTCCTTTGATTGACTGTATATATTTCAATGCTTAATCGACCTATGTTTATCGATCCATGCCTACTTGATGACAGAGTTTTGTTTGATCGATCTCTGTTTAGCTATCCATGCCTACTTGGTGATAGAGTTTTTATTTCACTGTATGACAATCTATGCTTTGAAACAACAATTGATCTCTAGGTTATGATGGATGGAGATCGAAGGCTTCATAAAGCTCAATCCTCAAGCTAGTTACAATTCTAGCTTCTACATATTTTGATTTCCAGTACATCCTGTCATTTTCACGTTGCTTGATAGAGTTTTGAACTCTGTATAATGTAATGTCTGCATACCGAGAGAAGGGCACATCCATGGTGGGCACAACCCTGAGCTCTATAATGAAGTTGAATTAATATATATCTTGAATTGATTGCTAGAAAGTTTGTAAAGGGCTCAAGCCTTGGATGGGCATCCCGTGGATTGAGACTGATATATAAATATATATTTTCTTAGTTTGAATGTTTGTGGAAGAGCAAGAGAAGGGCGTAGCCTTTAGATCCGTTAGTGATTCGGTTTTGTTTTTGTTTTTCGGCTTGTTTTAGCTCTGAGCGTGAGCTGTGAGCTAGGGCGCAGGCCCAGCGTTTTTTAAGAGTTTAGGTTATATATATATATATTGTTTATCTCATGTCAAAGCTTGAGATTTGTAGAAGGGAAGGAGTGGAATTTTGATTGTTATTATATACACATATATTTTCTAAGCTACAAGCATGAGCTGCAAGCTAGGAATCAAGCCCAGATTTCTTGCAAATAGGTTTATGTCTATAAGCTTGCTAGTCTACCTCACGTGTGAACTCCTTGGGAAGGGATCAGGCCCACATTTTTACTTGCAAGTAATATTGTGTTGATATATGTATGTTATATATATACATTTATATATGCAATGATGTAGCCATAGCGTACTATGACGAAATGAGAGTCGATGAGATTTACTTTAACTGGTGGATTTTTGCCTAGCTTGGGGGTGGGGGTGGTTTCTTGGTGGGAAAATCTACGCCGTATAGGGACAGTCATGCCTTTAGTGGCATTCGTCTACCTAATTCAAATAAGTAAATATTCAGATGTTTTATTAATGCTTGTTAAGCTTGTAATGATGCTTTTGGAAAATAGAATTATTGTAAATGTTAAGTGTTTTCACTATGTGATTATGATGATAAGAAATGTTGTATGAAATAGTGATGGAATTTATAGTTGTTATTAGTTTCATAGAATTGATAAATAATGTATGATTTACAATTATCCTTTTTATATTATCTAAGTTAGAAGAAATAAGGATTATTATGTTTCAACATATATGAGTGAGTAGTTACCTTAAGAAATATTGATATCTAGATATGAGTGAGTAGTTACCTTAATAAATATTGATATCTCGTTAATTATGAATAGGTAATTTCTATTATAAATGAATTAAGCTTTTGATGACAATTGCTTATCTATGCCTAATTTGTACATTCAATCTTTATACTTATGTATGCAAATGAGTGAAATCAGAAGGAAGATTAATACACTAAAATTTATCATGGAATGCTTTACTATTGAGTAATAAGAGTATCTATGGTTTTGATAATTTATAATATATCAAGCTTGGACTACGTAATACAACGTGAATGTGAAAAGTACACGAAGGGACCAAAAGACACATGGCCATATTCATAGTAATTATTCTTTATATTAGGATGTTAATAATAGAGTTGATATCATCTTGTTACATAGTGGCTTACATGTAATTATGATTTAGGCATTTTCTCATAATAGAGTTAATAGGATTTGATATGTTTGGGATTCCTATTAGATTGGATATATACATATGATTGTAAGTGAAATATAGCATAAAGTAAGAGGAATTATACTTTCATGGATTAAACTTGTTTTTTTATGTTTTATTAGTTTAGTATAAATAATAATTAAACTTTATATCCACAAGTATGTACTTAATATTGATAAGTTACTATCATGAGGTAATATTTTGATAGTATAATATTTACATGATCAACCACACTTACTTAATTGATTGTTTGGATGATGATTAAAAAAAAAAGATTCAACCCCATTTCTCAAAATAATATTGAGGTAATCGGGTTCATTACATAAGAGTTTTCTTCCTGTGAAGTAATAATCAAACCCAGGAAACATAATTAGGTACCTAATCACCTATAGTGAATAGAATCCAAAGAATTGGATGAACCTGTTGATGATCAGCTACTGGATGCAACACTCTTCAGAGCAAAAGAAATTCCCAATCATTTAGAAGATATTGTATTATTCCTCACAATTGGGAAGGAACCTGATGATTATTCCACAACACATAAATGCCACTTGGTCATGTGAGTTGCAGAATATCATCTCATTACAAGACAATTCTACAAGTTGGGAGCTAATCGAATTTTACATTGTTGCGTACTAGATCATGAGTGACAGAGCATTTTGTGGGAATGCCATGTCGACATTATGGATGGACGTGTTAGTAAAAGATATATAGGACATAAGAGACTCCAAGTAGGATTACGATGGCCAACAATGTTCAAATATGCTAAAGAATACACAAGGAAATCTGATGTCTACTAGCAAGTTGGTAAGCTGCCTTGAAGAGATGAAATCTCACTCCAACCAATCTGGGCCTTATATCCATTTGGAAAATGGCTAGTTGATTTTGTGGGACCTATTAATCCACTAGTGAAACATTCTTAATCCCATTATATCATTGCCGCAATAGATCTCCTAACCAGATGATCCAAAGCATCAAATGTCCGTGAGTACTCCATAGAAATAGCAGCTCAATTCATCTACGAAAACATCATCACTTGGTTTGGATGTCCCAAAAGCCTCAAAAGTGACCACAATAAGCAATTCTTGATGTTGAAATATTGTAACTTCGAAGAATATTCTATTGTATTTTATTGTTGTAATTTATTCGGAGATGTTTTATTCCTCCTTCGAGATGTCATTAATGTATTTGATTATGTAAAGTCATTGAGGTAAATCCTCCCTTGTAAGTTGGGGCAATAGATCCCCTTTGATTCAATTGTAATGGGGTGTTTAAGTTCCCTAGAGGAGTCGGCCCAGTCAGCATTAAGTTGAGTGGCTAAGTTGTTGGGGCCGACCTAGTTAGGAAAAAAAAAAGTCAAGTGGAAGATAAAGTATAAATAGGAGTGATGTGCTGCTCATTTGGACACACACACTCACTTGTGTAATTCGCATAGGAGAGAGAGAGAGAGATAGAGAGAGAGATCTGCAAGGAGAAGGAGCACTTGTTTGGGGTTTTTTCTTTGTACTTTTGATCATCTATATTGAGGAAGTTTTTCTTGGTTTTCTTCCCCTAGAGGGTTTCCTAGGATAAATTTGTGTCTCTTGTGTTTATGCTGTGCTTGTTATTCTTTCAGTCATCCTGTATATGCTATTGTTGTGAAATTGAATTGAACACTGATGTTATCTATCTTATCATATCGAATTTTAACATGGTGTTAGAGCTAACTTGAAAGAAGGCAATGTATGGCATTTACGACACTTGTTTCACTTGTGACAATTTGAAAGCTAGGGCTTTGTATAGCAAAACTAGTCATCTTGGAATTTTCGCTATAAATCACTTTTGGAGAAGTTTTAGGATCTGAAACTTGGGTAGGACGAATATGAAATGTTCATGTACCTTGTGTCCGAGTTTCAGCCTCATTTTCGTTGTACTTTGTGAGATGTGATCCATACAAGTTAGGGTTTATTCCTCTCCCATAATGCATCCCTAAACATGTGACCTAGGGAAAAAGGTCATATCTCGGGCTAGGAAGCTCCAAATGGAATTCCATAAAAATTGACAGTTAGGAAACAGACTGTATTTTCATAGGTTTGAGTATCAGAGGCAGAATTTGAAACAGTGACATGTGGCACACCGTACAAGTTCGCTATGTTGTTTCATCCCATAAACATGTAATGTTGGGAAAATTAGCATATCTCCCTCATGGAGAATCCAATGAAGCTCAAATCTATGGGGTTGGAACGATACCAGGTCAGGATACCACAAGCTGAATTTTCAAACCCTAAGGATCTGAAATTTCAGAGATAAACCAGAAAGAATAAGGCACATCTAAAATAGCTCAATGGAGGAAATCAAAGAGGAGGAGGAAGAAGCTTCATGGAGAATCCAATGAAGCTCAAATCTATGGGGTTGGAACGATACCAGGTCAGGATACCACAAGCTGAATTTTCAGACCCTAAGAATCTGAAATTTCAGAGATAAACCAGAAAGATTAAGGCACATCTAAAATAGCTCAACGGAGGAAATCAAAGAAGAGGAGGAAGGACTTGATACAATGTTGGAGACACCTGATGCAACATTGGAAACTTTGAAAATGGATTTGGAAGCCCTTCATCATATATATTAATCTTCCATCAAATGTTGCGGGAGGAAGGAGATTGAAAATTAGGGTTTTTTGGGTTCTACAAGTAAGAAGAAACCCTAGCAAAGTTGGGAGACTCATAGGGAAGTAATGAAGGAGGTTTAAATGGAATTGGTATTCTATCATCCTAGCACCATGAATATGTATAAGATGTTTACAAGTGATCTACCTTGGAAAATTAGGGTTTTACCCTTATAGAGAAGACTACAAGCAATCTTGACAGGTATGACTTGAGGAGATGCAAGTATGTTTTGAAATATGTTTTATTTATCTGATAATTAAGTTCATGATATGTTTGTATTCATATTATTGAAGTTAGTACAATCATGATTAATTTTATATTTGTCTGACCACCTTAGTGAAAGTATGAATGCATGTGAATGATAGAAGACATTCATTGATTAAGGGTTATGACACTTATGATTGTACTAATGCACTTGTGGTGTTGTATGAGGATGATGTTGTCTGCTAACATGAAAGGTACATGAAGAAAGACAAATCAAGTTCTAGATCAAGAATATATGACCATGATGACATGAAGACAAAGAATCATCCATAGTCTTTGATCACATAGAAGCTCTACTTATGAGATATGTATGATTTGGTTCTACTATGCTTAACTTATGAGATATGTAGGTTACTAGCACAAGGTCTCTAAATCATTGAAGAGAATAGAGAAGATATTGTTTGGGTATGTTAGACATAACTAGCAAGCATGCTAATCCAGGTTTGTTTTGCTATATCGAGTTAGAATCCTACTTTGTGTCAGGATCTTAGATAAGTATACTTTCATATGGTTGATAAGGATTATTCCTGAAAATAGAGTTTAGCTAATCAAGGCTTTATGCATATTGTGTTTCTTAGTTTGATTAATGATTATGACCGTACGTGTTTAAGATTATTTAGGGTTATAATGTTTTTAATCTTATTGATATTATACTAATGAATGTGTGATTATGTATGAGATCTTGAGGATGACATAGTGATGAAACTAGTGCACACTTAAGCATGCATAGTGGTAAAGGATGGATAGAAGTTCAGAGACATATAATCATGATGCTATCATAAAGGAAAAATAGAGATCAAGAGGGAGGAAACCACACAAACATAAAAGATAAGTATTTGAGTTGTTATTTGAATTACTTCTTGAAAATCTGAATAGTTAATGATATTGCTCGTAAGAGTTGTATGCATATTTGTATTCCTAGAATGAGGAAATATATCATGCATAGTGTAAGCATTCATATAGCATTCAACGGTATACTACTAATATGCATATGATGGGTAAGTTGGACAAACATTCCATTGTTGCTTGTCTAGAATGAAACCTCTTTGCTAACATGTTGGGAGCTGTGCACGCTCTTGATAGTATGTTCTAGTAGAGATGGAAGGAATCTAGATAGCCATTGTATGCATACAAGATATGGAAAAGTGTTGTGCCAAAGTATTGGTCAAGATAGTTGCATAACTATGTGAATCATATCAGTATGCATAATAGGTTATCATTGAAATGTCAACATGATTTGATGATTATGAAGTGTTACTAATCATGTAATTGAATTTGATTTGTAGGAAAGATCGTGTGCTATGATCTACAAAAGAAGGATGATGAACACTTGTTCCGAATAACAAGTGATCATTGTTCAACAAGAAGACTTACAAATCAAAAATACTATAGAAGTACAAAGCAAGGCTCGTGGCTAGACACACTTCCAGAGATAGATTACACCCATGGATGATTCCCAAGATTTGAAAGAAAATCACATGATTGAAGAAGGATTTGTACGAGTTCAACGGGTACCAAGGATCGATAGTCATTTGATGAGCTTGATGATCACCATGGGTGATGTGTATTTCAACCTTTGCTACAAGGTTGAAGATGATTTCTATATACAGATGACATGCTTCTCTCAGATGGATGTAAGAAGGAACTCACCATATAGTTCAAGTGATCTTGAGGCCCATATCAGTATACCCATATGACGAGAGATGGAACAGATAGATATGCAGAAGATCACTCAATGCAGAGTGTGAATGATGTTCAGTCATAGAGGGAGGACAATACTCAGATGTAGAAGACTCCACTTCAGAGGGAATAGATATCAGAGTTAAAGAATCTTGGCATTATTCTTGCGATTAGATATGTGGCCGAGATTTTTCCTTAGCAAACGAAAATGTGAAGTAGAGATCTGGGATGATGGGTAGTGGTTTCTACAGTTTACAAATAGATGACGTATTTGACGAATACCGGGCCAGATATATTCTTTGTTGTGAACACCCTGAGTCAGTATCTAGTTGAGCCTAGATGTGTTCACCTTGTAGCTGCAAAGCATGTAATAAGGTACCTAAAAGGTACGATAGACTTTTGTCTATAGTATGTTGGAGATCATGACTATAGATTGTATGGTTATACAGATGCAGATTGAGCTGGAAGTGTCTCAGACAGGAAGAGCACCTCAGGTGGATGTTGTTGTCTGGGATCCGCCATGATCTCATGGTTTAGTAGGAAGCAGTCCAGTGTTTCTCTCAGCACAACTGAAGGAGAGTAAACAACAACTTGTTCTGCTAGTTGTGAGGCCATATGGCTTCGAAAGTTGATGTCAGGTCTATTTGAACTGGATTTGGATACCACAGTGATTCTATGTGACAAATAGAGTTGTATAAAGATTATAGAGAAACCATTGCTACATGGCAAGTCAAAGCACATAGAAATCCAGTAGTTTTTATATACGAGATATGGTACAGAAGGGAGCTATAAAGCTCCAGTATGTGAGCACTGTTGAGAAAGTTACTGATGTGTTGACTAAGTCTCTGTCTCGAGTGAAGTTTGAGTACTTCCGTGACAATCTTGGTGTGGTTCAAAAGGACCTTCCTAGAAAGGGGGATCAGTGTTGATGCTGATGATGATGATGTTGCAGTGGGATTGTATCATCCCTGGACACATGGCCTAAAGGGATTCGTAGACTCTTGTCTCCGAGAATGTGACGACGATGATGTTGCAGTGGGATTGTATCATCCCTCGACACGTTCCCTAAAGGGATCCGTAGACTCTTGTCTCCGAGAATGTGATGATGATGATGTTGTGGTGGAAAAATCCTAGATTTGATCTAGGTCACGTCTAGTATGAAAAAGGACTGGCACTATGGTGGAAAATCCTAGATTTGATCCAGGTCACATCCAGTATGAAAAAGGACTGGCACTGTGGTGGAAATTCCTAGATTTGATATAGGTCACATCTAGTATGAAAAAGTACTGGCACTGTGGTGGAAAATCCTAGATTTGATCTAGGTCACATCCAGTATGAAAAAGGATTGGAATTGTGGTGGAAAATCCTAGATTTGATCTAGGTCACATCTAGTATGAAAAAGGACTGGCACTGTGGTGGAAAATCCTAGATTTGATCTAGGTCATATCCAGTATGAAAAAGGATTTGCACTGTGGTGGAAAATATTAGATTTGATCTAGGTCACATCCAGTATGAAAAAGAACTGGCACTGTGGTGGAAAATCCTAGATTTGATCTAGGTCATGTATAGTATGAAAAAGGACTGGCACTGTGGTGGAAAATCCTATATTTGATCTAGGTCACATCCAATATGAAAAGGACTGGCACTGTGGTTGGAGTGTATCATCCTTGGACTTCAGTCTAGAATGGATCCGGTGACTTCTGTCCTCGAGAATGTGTTTGGATTGTATCATCCTTGGACTTCAATCCAGAACTTATCCGATGACTTCTGTCAGAATGTGTTGGGATTGCATCATCCTTGGAATTATGTCCTGAAGTGAAAGGGATTGATCATCCCGTAACTGGATTATGTGTGTTGCAGGTTATGTTGTTGTTGATCGAAATATCAAGATGATGTGTTGCTGATCGAAAGATGAAGATGTTGTTGCTGATCGAAAGATCAAGACGATGTTGTTGATCGAGTGATCAAGTGTTGATGTAGATGATCAGGTGATCGAGTGCTATAGAAGATGAAGACCAAAGATGAATACTCAGTGCTATAGAAGATGATGCTCCACTACTGAAGATGTTGAATATATTTAAGATGTTCCAGTTGCTTATGCTATTGAATAAAAACTTCTAATGATTTATAGATGTATCACCATGATGTTGTTGATTATGCTCTCTCTCTCCTTTCTCCTTTAGTTGATGTTGTTGTTGTCAGTAGAATACCCTTCTCGTTAAGGGGGAGTCTTGAAATATTGTAACTTCAAAGAATATTCTATTGTATTTTATTGTTGTAATTTATTCGGAGATGTTTTATTCCTCCTTCGAGATGTCATTATTGTATTTGATTATGTAAAGTCGTTGAGGTAAATCCTCCCTTGTAAGTCGGGGCAATAGATCCCCTTTGATTCAATTGTAATGGGGTGTTTAAGTCCCCTAGAGGAGTTGGCCTAGTCAGCATTAAGTTGAGTGGTTAAGTTGTTGGGGCTGACTTAGTTAGGGAAAAAAAAGGAAAAAGTGGAAGATAAAGTATAAATAAGAGTGATGTGCTCCTCATTTGGACACACACACTCACTTGTGTAATTCGCATAGGAGAGAGAGAGAGAGAGAGAGAGAGAGAGAGAGAGAGAGAGATATCTACAAGGAGAAGGAGCACTTGTTTGGGGTTTCGTCTTTGTACTTTTGATCATCTATATTGAGGAATTTTGTTGGGTTTTCTTCCCCTAAAGGGTCTCCCAAGATAAATTTGTGTCTCTTGTGTTTATGTTGTGCTTGTTATTCTTTCAGTGATCCTGTATATGCTATTGTTGTGAAATTGAATTGAACACTAATTTTATCTATCTTAGCATATTGAATTTTAACACTTGAACACCACCATTGAGGCATTGACAAGAAAATTCCCGATACAACACCACAAAAGCAATCCATATCACCTGCAAGCCAACAACACCATAGGCGCTTTCAATAAAATTCTGGATATTGAGCTAACAAAAGTATGTTGTGAAAATCGAGATGATTGGGATGATTATATACTAACTTTTGTATGTGCCTACAAGACCACTACAAAGAAACTACATAAACAAACTTTGTTTTAGTTAGTATATGGCAGAGAAGCAGTTGTTCAAGAAGAATTTATGGTTCCAAGCCTCTATATTGCGCACATAACATATATGATGGAGGAATACTTAGTTGTGGAATGTCTTGCAGAAATGATTGAACTTGAAGAATCCCGATTCTTAGCTAATTATCATGCAATAGCTGAAAAAAGCAACAAAAGGCCTGGCATGACAGGAATATCAAGCAAAAACAATTTAACATAGGTGAAAACGTTTTACTGTGTGATAGAAAGTTTATGAAGCATCCAATCAAATGCCAAATGCATTGGCTTGTACCTTTCATTGTTGTGGATATCAACAACTCCAGAGTTGTTAAGTTCACACAAATTGGTGGAATTTTCCATCTAGGTTGGGTGAATGGCTCATGCCTGAAGCCCTATGTTTTTGCTTAGTGATTTTGCAAGATGCCACTTCTATCACCAGGAGTGAGTTACTTACGAGTTAGGTTCTTTCTCGATTTGGTGATTTTTTATTTCTCAGTTTAAATCATAGCCCTAATATTTGGTTGGTTATCCATTGTTTGTTAGTTAGTCCAAACCATTATGGTCGAGGGGACTCACCAGTCCCAGTTCATCTTCCACCACTTCCACGTTGCATCAGTACAATTGTATTTTCATCATTAAAGAGATATTAACGCCCAAATCCACCGAATTGCATCCCGCCCATGTGAAATTTTAGTTTCTTCATGCCATTTATGTTAGAAAAACAGGATCGTAGAGAAATAATTAATAAACAAGATGCAAATACAATCATACAAACATATTACAAGAGACACACAAATATATCGTGGTTCACCCAAGATGGGCTACGTCCACACTGAAATTGCCAGTCCTTATTATTATACCATCCAACAAAGTGAAGGGATACAACCCGCAATACAGCCAATGCAACTTCCTCTTCACACTCTCTCAGTCTCTCTTACACGATCTCAGAAATCTTTACAATGCATAATACCTAATACCTCAACCCTAGCCGTATTACAATGTCTTTCTTATAAAGGGGAATACCATGGGAAAATACCACGGGTTACCCAAAACCATGGGCCCGTAAAACAACCCCAAAAATTTCCTTCAGGGGCTTCGCCCTTGAACCCCCTTTCTCAGGGGAGTTGGCCCCAAACCCCCCCGCTGGGGTGAGTGTACAGTCCTTTTGCATATCATATAAAGCTGGGGTACAAATATAGTTGAATAATGATATCTCTGAATCTAGGAGATAAGGCTCCACAACCAACAATCTCCCACTTGGAGACTGATCATAACAACTCCACCATTGTTGCACTTGTTGGACCTTGGACTTGGAAAATTTCACATCTTCACCTTCACGCTAGAAATCCAATTGAAACTGAGAAGGAAATCAGTTTCTCTCTGGTCACTACCTTTGTGAACATGTCTGCAGGATTCTGGCTAGTATGTATATTTTCCATCTTCAATAGTTCATCTTCCATAACAGAGCATATGAAATGGTACTTGAGCTGTATATGTTTAGTCCCGGAATGGAATGATGAGTTCTTTGCAAGATGAATGCCAATCTGGCTATCACTATACAACCTGATATCCTTTTACCCAATTCCTCCATAAACCTCTGCAACCAAATCATCTCTTTACTAGCCTCTGTAATAGCAACATACTCTGCTTCTGTTGTTGAAAGTGCAACAACCTTTTGCAGTTTTGAAATCCAACATATTGTTGTTCCACCTACAGTAAACACATACCCTGTGGTGCTCCTCCTGTTATCCTTATCACCTGCCATATCTGCATCAACATATCCTTGTAGAACAGTGTCTGAACCTCCAAAACATAATGCCTAAGTTGTAGTACCTCTCAAATACTTGAGAATCCACTGTACTGCCTTCCAATGTTTTTTACCTGGATTGTTCATATATCTGCTCACAACTCCCACTGCATGTGCAATATCTGTTCTTGTGCACACCATGGCATACAACAAGCTACCAACTGCTGATGAATAGGGAATCTTGGACATGTAATCGATCTCTTCCTGTGTCTTGGGAAATATTTCCCTACGTAGTTTGAAATGGCTGGCCAAAGGTGTACTAACTGGTTTTGCATTCTGCATTCTGAACCTCTCCAACACCTTTTGTATGTACTCACTCTAAGACAATGTTAATTTGTGATTTTTCCTATCTCTTGTTATTCTCATACCAAGGATTTGCTTTGCAACACCCAAATCCTTCATCGCAAATGAATTAGCTAGCTTCCTTTTGAGTACATTTATATCTTTCATGTTAGACCCTGCAACAAGCATGTCATCCACATACAATAACAAGACAATATATCTTTCATTGTCTAGCCTCTTGAAATAAACATAGTGATCAGAATGACATATACTATAACCTTGTTCTGTCATAAACTTGTCAATTTTTAAATACCACTTCCTTGGACCTTGCTTCAATCCATACAAGCTCTTCTTCAGCCAGCATACCAAATCCTCCTTCCCTTTGACCTCATACCCTTGTGGGTGCTGCATATATATCTCTTCCTCCAAATCCCCATGGAGAAAAGTTGTTTTTACATCTAACTGTTCAAGATGCAAATCTTCTACCACCACTAGACTTAAAATAGTCCTAATTGAAGTCATCTTAACAACAGGAGCAAATATTTCATCAAAATCTATACCTTTCTTCTATGCAAACCCCTTTACATCAAGTCTGGCCCTGTACCGCTTCTTGCCTCCTTCTTCTTCCTTCAACTTGTAAACCCATTTGTTCTACAATGCTCTTTTACCAACAGGAAACTGGACCAAATCCCAAGTCTGGTTTCCTACCAATGAGTCCATCTCCTCATTCATGCCTTGCTCCCACTTCTTTCTAGTTTCCACCTGCATTGCTTCTTCATAACATTTTGGTTCACCAACATCAATCATCAATAAATAATACATTGAAGGAGAGTATAGTTCAGGGATTCTACTTAACCTGGTATATCTTCATACACTTGTAGGAGTTTCAGGTACTTGCTGATGTTCTTGATTTTCTGGCACCTTTGGAACTTCATTTTCTTTAATTTCATCAAGCACTGTGCACTCTGTGTTTTAATTTTCCTGTTTCTTTCCCTGCAACTGATCTTTATACATGACCTTTTCATTGAATATCACATCTCTACTCCTAATGATTTTATTATTTTCATAATCCCATAAGCGCTAACCAAAATCATCAACCCCATATCTAATAAAGGTACATTTCTTGGATTTAGCTTCAAGCTTTGTTCTATTTTCTTTATCAATATGGACAAATGCTTCACAACCAAACACTCTCAGAAATGAGTAGTTTACCTTTTTATCTGTCCATGTCTCCTTTGGAATACCACCATCCAAAGCACTTGAAGGCCCTTTGTTTATTAAGTAAACAACAATATTTACAGCATCTGCCCAAAACTGTAAGGGCAACCCTGCATGCAATCTCATACACCTTGCACGCTCCATGATCATTCTAGTCATCCTTTCTGACACACCATTTTCTTGTGGTGTTCCTGGGGATGTCTTCTCTCTACGAATCCCATGGTATGAACAATAACTATAAAAATCCTTGTCACAGTACTCATCTCCATTATCAGATCTGAGACACTTCAACCTTTTTCCTGTCTCATTCTCAACCAAATATTTCCACTTCTTAAAAGTAGCAAACACATCAGGTTTATGTCTAATGCAATAAACCCAGTTTTTTCTAGTTGCATCATCAATAAATGTAACATAATAATGAGATCCACCAAGAGATTGTACCTGAGCCGGTCCCCATACATATGTATGCACAAGCTCTAACTTTTCATTCTTCTTATGTTTCCCAACCTTGATAAATATGACTCTCTTCTATTTTCCATAAACACAGTTCTCACATAATTCCAAACTTACCTGCTTCAAATCTAGCAGCAACTTCCTTGAGTGGAGAATCTATATCCCCTTCTCACTCATGTGGCCAAACCTATGATGCCACAATGTTGTATATGTTCCTGTGGAAGCTAAAGAGATAGAATGGTTAGTATTATGAGGACATAAATACAACATACCTATCCTGTCTCGTTTTGTTATCACCATTGATCCTTTAGTGATCTTCTACCACGTTTCTCCAAACGTAGATAGATAGTCGTCATCTCCCAACTGCCCTGTTGAGATCAGATTTCTTTTCATAGCAGGAATATGCCTTACATCTTTCAGCAGCCATTCACATCCATTGTTACATTTTATCCATACCTTACCCATTCCAACAATTTGACATGGCTCATCATCACCCAATAATACATGTCCAAAATCACCTGGAACATAATCATGAAAATATTTCCTATGGGGTGTAGCATGACATGAAGCCCCTGAATCTACTACCCAGTAATCACTAGTATTAACTAAAGCAAGAATCAAAGCATATTGTAACACATCACCTGCTACATTTGCTTCCTGAGTAGTCTCTTGCTATCCATCTCCTGTCTTCTTTAGAGATCTACAGTCTTTCTTCATATGTAATTTCTTTCCACAGTTCCAACACTCTATTTTTCCCAGTCTGGACTTGGATCTTCCCATTTTAGACTTGCTACGATTACCTTGGCTCTTTGCTCTCTCCTTTTGTCTTCCCCTACTCTCCATGGTCAATGCATTACCTGATGTCTCACCTGTGCTTTTTCTTCGCATTTCTTCACTAAGAATAACACCAATAACATCATCAAATTTCAAAGTGTTTGAACTAGAGATAGAGTTACTTACAGCAATGAACAAGCTATTCCATCTTTCTGGTAATGAACACAAGATTAGAAGATCCCTAACCTCATGATCAAATTTCACACTTACATAAATTAATTGATTTGTAACCGTATTAAATTCATTTAAATGATCAATAATAGATCCACCTTATGCCATATTCATATTAAATAAACGCTTCATTAGAACTACCTTGTTGGAGGTCGAGGGTTTTTCATACAACTTACCCAATGCGTTCATCAAACCCTCCGTTGTCTTTTATTTTGAGATATTGAAAGCCGCCGATGAAGACAGGGACAACCGTATTGTTCCCAATGCCTTTCTGTCAAGAACCTCCCATTCTTCGTCCTTCATAGTTGTCGACTGTTTTTCTTTTCCTCCCAACGACAGGAATAGATCCTTCTGGTATAGATAGTCCTCCATTTGCATCTTCCATAACTGGTAGTTTTGGCCATTAAACTTCTCGAACCTAAAATTTTCTTCTTCCTCCATTTCTCCCACTCGAACCAGAAACCCTAGTTTCCTGTGGGTTTATCTGCCAAATAGACATTTGGCTCTAATACCAATTGTTAGAAAAACAAGATCACAAAGCAATAATCAATAAAAAAGATGAAAATACAATCACACAAACATATTACAGGAGAGACACCCATATATCGTGGTTCACCCAAGATGGGCTATGTCCACACTAAAGTTTCCACTCCTTATTATTATACCATCCAACAAAGTGAAGGGATACAACCCGCAACACAACTGCTACAACTTCCTTTTCACACTTTCTTAGTCTCTCTTACACGATCTTAGAGATATTTACAATGCATAATACCTAATACATCAACCCTAGCCGTATTAAAATGTCTTTCTTATCAAGGGGAATACCATGGGAAAATACCACGGGTTACCCAAAACCATGGGCCCGTAAAAAAACCCCCAGACCCCATTGGGGGGAGGCTTCACCCCCCCACACTCCCCCCGCTGAGGTGAGTGTACAGTCCTTTTGCATATCATATAAAGATGGGGTACAAACACAGCTGAATAATAATATCTCTGAATATGGGAGATCGGGCTCCACAACGAACAACTTAGAATGTCATAATTTCAATCCTCTACCACCCCATATTCACAACACCATTAATAACCTCATAGTCCCATCCATGCAATTGCATCTCTTAGTCATTCATTGTTTCCCATCCCTTGCATGCATTCTTTTGGCATTTTGTATCCCAATCCGTTAGGCTTAGACTACAATGTACTTGTAAGGACTTATGCAACTGCAATAATCACAATTTCCATTTATCGCAAGATCTTTGACGTATCACTTCCCTATCCAATCTACACACCATGAAACACCACCTTACAATCATTCTATATCTTTATTTAGGAACACATATCGCCGCTATTCCATCATCCTATTCTGATAAGTTCTATCCTCTTATCCCACCATATCGTATCCATGTAGATAGTCCCTCTAGCCCCTTTGCTTATTCATCTACTAATATACGAAACCTCTTATCCCACTAGGAAATTTTATGTTGGTCCCATGGATTACACCTCCTCGAATGCTCCCACCCAAGTGTCATGCTAGAAGAATACTTCAATGAATAAATATAGGAAAGAGATTATACCCTTACCATGAATACAATCAGGAATCTCTATCCTTATCTCTTTATAAGAGTAGCCATTGGTGTTGATGCTACATCTCACTCTCTCAGTCCCCTTGCCGCCACTGCTAACCAGTAGAATAATTTGGCCTCTTGCGAAAAAAGAGACTACTGGTTTTTCAAACATGATGACGTTGAGAAGGGTGTTCTAAGAGATGAATATTTTGAAGACCAAGTTGCACCAATTGGCCCTACTCGCACTAGTGTATTGCTACGTGCTCTATTCTTAGTCTCCTTTTTTCCATAGTCAACCAAATAAGTTTCTCAAGGATTCTATTCTTTTGTTGAAATAGAAACCACCATTTTTTCGAGCATGATAGCATTTCCAAAGAGGTGATTAGCAATGAATATTTTGAAGCTGAAGCAAATCTATATCATGTTGCTCCCTATAATTCCAGAACCAGGAGACAAGTAATCTCTATAGAAAGCATTCCTCTCATTTTTAGCATACAACAATTTTATTTGATGTCCTTGATACAAAAGATGGATACCGATGTTGTTCAGTACCAGATGTGGTATCTCGATGATGTTTAGTACTAGAGTTGGCTCCTTCATTTGAAAATATTGTAGCACATTATACAAAAGGTTTGGGAATGTAGCCATCTTAACTCAAGGGTGAGTCAACACTTGTGGTCGGGGCCTATTAGCTCCTTTGTTTTTGGAAAGGAACGTAAAAGGAGGAAGGAAGCATGGAATAAAGGAGAGGGAGTTGCGAAATCCCCTAACAGTCGCAACAATTTTGGACCCGCCCCTACAAATATATAAAGAAGCATAAGGCAAGCGGAAGAGAAGAAGCAACACAGCATAGAAAATAAAGGATAGCGAACCAGGAGATAGATAAAGGAGAAGACGTAGATCGAAGAATGGGCTACAACAAGAAAATATTCATTGATGTATCTGGGTTTTGGGTCCTTTATTCTCTAAGATGCCATGATGGGTAATTCCATGGTTTTTGTAAGGCCATAGAGAAATGAATCTGATGTGTAACAGTAGTTATCAATAATAAATATGAATGAATTCCCCCCCCCTAACGTTTTTGTGTATGGTTAATCTATATTATGTTTGTTACCTAATGGTTCGACTATATGTTTATTCTTCATATGCATATTGTGGTTAATAGATTTTTGTTGTGATAGTAGAATGATGAATTTTATTGCAGTATGAATAATAAAAACCCTCACACATGTATCTTTATAGTTAAAAATTTGGTCTTCATAGCCCTACCATTCCCCATTTCCATTCATGCCCACAAATTGTCATACTTTCAATACTATTCAAAGTCTTCTCTAGCTCAAACTTTTTTTACGGAGGAGAGAACACATGGATGACACAAGTTGTATGCTATTTAAAAAATAAAAAAAAAACACAAGGAAAGTTGTTTTCAACAGTAGGTATAGTGAGTATGATGAGTGGGGTTACACACCCTAAAATATGCCTTCAACATAACTAATCTAAGTGTTTGAAACCTCTATGAGATAAGTATTATGTACCCCACATTGTTGCATTAAATGCAGATTATACTGTCACGACCAATAAGGGTTGAATTGCATTAGGGAAATCAATAAAATCCATGAAATTATGCATTGATTGCCATATATATTGGGATATATACCATCATGCCTCCTCATATATTCTGCGATAAATACCTTCATGCCTCTTAAATATTCTCCCCTTCTTGCATGTTGTTTTTGGGATTTGTGAGTTATGAATCCACCAAGATAGAACCCTCACTCGTTGTGGTAGAGTAAGTGGCATAGTGATTACAATATTAATAGAAATTGTCTTTGTAGAAATATGGGATCAACCTAGATCATAGATGAGCCTACGCATGGATATAATAGAATAAAGAACATAACAATTTGTATATTGCTCTATTTTTTTTTACAAGAGGAAACTAAATTTATTTATAACAAACCTAGAAAGTCTTGGCTTGAAATTTGATGGTCTGCCAGCCAAGACAACAAGGTGTACTAGGTTGAAAGATAAGCATACCACCTTGGTGGATAAGTTAGCACATGCAATATTAACTAGTTGTGTGTACACTAACACCCCCCCTTAATGGAAATGTAAGGAGTAAATATAAGAAAAATTGAGTCTCAGCAATGAAGCATGCTTAGGCCTGACGTATAAAAATATCATAAGGGAAGAAAAGAATAAAAACACATAGGAAAAACATTGCAACAAAATACACAATTAGGCCTAATTTAGCATCCTTTCATAGCATATTTTTTTCCAATTGAGTTGGAAATTCTAATGCTAAACCTGGAACAAAAGGGTTTTTCACTTACGAACCCTCTTTTTCAACCTCTTTAGTACTCTATTTAGTTTCTAGTGTAGTGACTTTTTTAGTTTAGTGCTTAAAGTAGATCCTACTTTAGCACCCAAAATAATGCCTTGTGTAGCATCCAATTTTTTGCCAGGGTTAGTGCCATCTTTAGAGCCTGGATTAGTGTGATCAATATAACCTAAAAGAGGAAAATCACTCCACTTTGAACATCTTATTTAGCATCACATGTGGCATCCATTTAAGAACCCCATTTGGCCTCTATGCTTGCTTCCACTTTAGTGCCCAATTGGGCATCCTTGTTAGTGCATGGTTTTGCATATATGTTTAGTTCCACATTAGTGCCATGTTTTTCTTCCACTTTAGTATGAGGTTGGGAATCCACTTGAGAACCTACTTTGGAATCCATGTTTTCTTCTACAGTAGCATGATATTTAGCTTCCCCTTTAGTGGCAAGTTTGGTGTCCATGTTAGCACCCAATTTTGCATCCATGTTTACATCCACATTAGCACTAGGTTTATCTTCCAAATTAACACTAGGTTTGGCATCCGCATTAGTGCCCAATTTTTCATCCATGTTTATGTCCACAATAGAACCATGTTTTGATTCCACTTTAGTTTCAGGTTTGGTGTCCACTTTATCACCCACTTTGGAATCCATGTTTGCTTCCACAATAGTGCCACATTTGGCTTCATGTTTTTTACCTATTGTTGCTTCTCATTTGACACCTATGTTTGCTTCTTATTTTTTTTCACATTAATGCCACATTTACCTTCCCATTTAGTTCTTAGTTTTTCTTCCTTGTTGGATTCTAGTTTTGCTTCCCTTTTGGATTCTAGTTTTTCTTCTAAAATACCGCCACATTCAACATGTGTGCTCGATTTTTTTATTTATTTAGATCCCAATTATGCTTCCACTTTTGCTTCCACATTAAAACCACATTAGGATTCATGTTTAGCGCCTACATATTCATTCAATTTTGTGCCATTATTTGATTCCACATTTTTCTTGTATGGTTGGAAAAATCATATGTTTTCATGGAAATGGTTGATGTAATATGATTAATAATTATTTTATCATTTTAGAAGTCTCATTGCATGAACTTATTTTCTCATGTGTACTATGTTGCAAAAGGTGTACATCATGGTCATGTCGTCGTTCCCAAACAAACTTGTAGGAGGTTATAGTGCTCAATCTTTACGATGGGATTGGTTTTTATGCCACTGGTAGAAATTCACTAGGTGTCCTTGAATGGCTTCAAGAGATGAGTTGAAACTCTCCATAAATTGATAATTGAAACAAGGATTGACAAACCATCAGTTCCATTGGCTTCGTGACATCAAATTACACTTGGGGATGCCCCTCTCCCATTTTTCCATGGAATGAATGTTGTTTATGTCAATGATTTTTGGAACTAGGGATTTTCTCAGTAACATGCAATGCAATTTTTGCATTACATTGGAAAAATGTGATAATGGAGCATGAGGACATTGTAGTCATATAAGTCTTTCCCAAAAAACATGCATGAGGTTACGAAACTCAATTATTCTTCGTGGATTGGATTTTATACCCCCTATTGAAATTCAATATGTGTCTTTGAATGGCTTTATGAAGCGAATTGAAACTCACCATAACTTGATAACTAAGACACAAATTGATGAACCATCATTTCTATTGGTGTCATGACATTGTATTATACCTAGAGACACCCCTCTCCCATGTAATGTCCCCTCCCACGAACCCAATTCAAGGAAGGGAACAAGATGCCAATCTCTAGGGCTTTTACATAAACTCATCCCATCCCTTAGATTCATACAAATAAAAATCATTGATGTGCAGATGCAAATCAAGCATAATATGCACAGCGGAATAAAACAACATCCACACACATTTCATACTCATCCAGCATATCAAAATAATCATCAAATTAAACATTTCAGAAGTAAATACACATAAATAATATACTCACCTTCATTGTGCAATTGTCCCAAGAAACTAGCTATGTCGCTGCAACGTTCCACCCAACCATAGGTCTCCGCCCAGCTTGTATTATTTCAGCACTTAGAGACCACCCCCGAGCTGGGCATGATTTTTAGAAGGAAAAGGGGACATTCAAGCTCATACCTAGCCAAATAATCATTTTATCTAAGCCAATCCAGTCCATAGCTAGGTTTATCAGGCTAAATCTGAACCCTCTTCATTTATGGATACTTGCACTCAAGCTCAAGCCAAAGCAATGGATACCCATCTCAACCCCAACATTCTCTTACACACAACAAACTCAAAAAATTGGCATGGATAAACATTTCCAACAATGGGATTTACAAATAGGATGGCCATGGGTTTTCCCCGAATTGTGGCTCACCCAAAACGAACTGTGGGAAGGGAAATTCATCCCCAGGGAGCAACCCGATTTATCCCACAAGTTATGAGTGTTTGAAATGGATAGAACGGCCTCATTGAAACCCCAAATCGATCTGTTCTCTTCCCCAATGGTAACCAAAACAAAAATTCCCTTCCCAGCTTGAAAGATGAAGGAAAACACAAAAAACCAAGGAGGAAAACGCCTAGGGAGATCCAAAAATGTGAGAGAGAAAAATTAGTTGATGGGTAAGGGCTTGGGAAGCAATTCATGGCTCTTTTCTTGCCCAAGAAGAATAACACGATTTTCCATGAAGGGTGGCTTTCCCATACTCGAATTTGGACAACCATACCTCCCATTCCATAAGGCATTAACTACCTCAACACACTCTTGGGAGAAATGAATGATTGGGTACAAAAGTCAACATGGGTAGTTGAGATTTTTATGGGTTCTCTCATTGACACTTGGCTTGACTTGATAGGTTCAAGGGTTTGAATGTTTCCCTCCCAATTCTTTGTAAAATCATGCCCCCATCTCTTGTTGCATTGCATAGCTAGTTGTGGGTATTTTATTAAAATGCATATTTATATGATATTTGCAATTCCAACGTGCCTAGCTAGCATGTAAACCACATGCATCGCTAAATCGATGGCGGGGCCTTGGCCTTGAGCTCCTCACCATGATTTTATAATAATATTACATCATTTACATTTTAATGCAATGGGGTCAAACTAGGGACATTACATTTCCCTCCCCCATGGAATAACACCGTCCTCGGTGTTCCAATACCTAGGAACAAAAACCCACTTTACACATGCTTCAAAATTCACAAATGGTGGCAGGTCTATCCTGCGTTTCATCTCCTTAATTTGAACTTTCATGAAAAAGTACTTTGGATTCCACAAGCTGCTCGTGCTGGCTTTGATCTTCCAGCTCTACAGGTGGGCATTGCTCCACAGCAATCCCTTCCCTTTATTACCCTTCCAGCTGATCTACAAGTCTGGAATTTCATGGATGCCATCTTTCTTGTTGTCCTGGAAACTATTTGAGGAATATTTTTAGCCAAATCAAATAGCTTTTGGCCTACTACCATAGTCAATTTGCACAACTGGATCTCACTTTTCTCACTAGCAACACTTGGCTAGTACTAGCTTCACTCAATGGCTTTCAATGTCTCACCTGTGAGACTCATCATGGAAATTCCTGTTAGGACAAGCATAACACAATATTACAATTAGTCAATTATTTTCCCAATTGACATGGAACGTCCATGCTTTACTCATGAGACTTCCACACATTTCATGCTTTCCCAACATACACATGAACTGATTCATGTTCATCCTTTCACAGGTAAATAACTATTTCAACATTCACAATTTATTTCAAGCAATTAAACACAATCTATTTTCAGTCATGACATGCACTCAACAATTCTTTGTTTCATAAATGCATCAATCGAATGGAAAGAGAAGAGTAAGATTTTTCCCCTCTTAGTCTTGTTCTATTATGGAGATACACCACCACTATGGTTTCATGCTCCTTAGCCTAGTCTTTCACTTCAATGTGAATGCTTGAATTTCCCATTCTTGGCTATGACACTTAGTGTCTAAGGTCTATCTAAGGATTTTCAACTAGGGAACTCTTCCCCATTGTTTCCTACAGAACCTTTGGCTGCTAGGACCCACACATGTCCACTAGCACCATCTTTCATTACTGCTCATACTGAGCTCTCTCTTTAGCACAGTAGTATGTCCACATGCATCCTTATGATGCCTTCATAGTCCTTGCTTCTAGCAATACCTACACTCAAACATTGAATCAATTCGCATGTTTAGTTTATTTTCATAGGGTTTATCTCTACACAAGAGTTTAGGAAATCAGATCCAAATCACATACACACATATATTCATAAGCAAGAAGCTACAAGGTAACCAAATACTTATCTACATTGGATGTCTTCACTTTATTCCACAGGCTCCTTCTTTGCTTTACAAGCCTTGGATTTCCTGTGGATACAATAATGAATGTTGGGCCAGCACGCAGGCTACTCCACAACCATTCAAATAGGCAATGCCAGGCCAGTACTCCGACTAGGTTTATCAATTATTTAAGGAATGTTTGGCCAGCACACATGCTGCTCTACAACATCAAGTAGTTGATGCCCAACCAGTTATTCTCTGGATTTACCAAGAATTTATAGCTCCAACCAGTTACTCTCTGGATTACCAAGAATTTATAGTTCCAACCAGTTACTCTCTAGATTTTACCAAGAATTTATAGTGCCCAACCAGTTACTCTTTGGATTTACCAAGCATTTGTAGCGTCAAACCAGTTACTCTCTGGTTTGACCAAGCATTTGCAGTTCTTTCAGGGACCTTACTTCCTGTAATGGCCAAGGTTTCCAACAAATAAACAACAATGTATTAGCTTGGTTGTCATCATACTTGTTCATGAATTTTTTTTCATTATTCGAAAGTGAATGAAAATCAAATACTTATCTGTATTGTGCATTTCCTTCTCTGGTCCACAGGGTCCTGCTTCACTTTGCAAGCCTTGGGATAGCCTGCAGAACTGGATGTTGGCTAGCTCGAGGCCACTCCACGTCATCTAAATAATTATTTCCCAACCAGTTACTCTCTGTATTTACCAGGCATTCATAGTGCTCAACCAGTTACTCTCTAGATTTACCAAGCACTGGTGGTGCCCAACCAGTCCCATACCTAGTTGGCCCTCTCCATTGTTGAGCCAGCACATCCATCTAGGTCATCAGCCAATGGAAGGAAACTGCACCACCGACCATTATAGGTCAAGGATCTACTATGGAGCCATAGGAATCTCAGGGTTTTTAGTCAGTCTTGGTACCCCACCTTACTACTGACCCAATAGAGAGTTTATGCCTTCATCAATATCACCACAACCCTTCACACACACATCAATTCTTCATCAACACAAGGATGGAACTCCTTCTCCTGTGCAAACCAGCGGTCCCTTTAGGAACTCTATAGGTGACTTTCTTGACTACAGGATAGCATGGCCCCACAATACCCACTCACACTACACAAGGATGATACCCCTTTTCTGCTACACAGCTCCTCAGGCCTATCCATCCCTTCTAGTGTCTTTTAGTGTGAGCGTAGAAAGGTTACCACTTCCCATACAGTCCTCTTGAGTAATTTCTCTTCACATTGCCCCTTAATCGTGCAAAGCCAAATTGCATCTGTATAAGCTGACAACACAAGGAGGATACGCAGGCACATCAGTATTGCTGCTCTAAAATTGTAACCATATTTCATATCATTCACTATCAAGTATTGAAACACCGAGAATGTATCCATTCCCTTAGGGTGTAGTCAATATTGACAACCTTAACATAACCCAGCACCCGAAAGGTATGCATCCCTTTTCCGATGTGAGTCATGTAGGACCTTAGTCACAATCAAGTAGTTTGGAATAATAATGAAATAATAAAACATGCTCTGCATATTAAATCTAATAACCAGACATGTATATTCTTAGTTAGGGTTACATAATACTCAACCGTTTTACATATGCATCTTTTCTTCATTTGCAAAGAATGGGGCTCCCTTCTCTGAGTCAACAGTTCTTCGGTTTGCCACCCCAATATTTTCAAGTTCCATAACCCACACATGCCTTCTTGGCATAGTTTTACTGTCGCACTCACATGCTTTACCAACATGCAGTTCGGTTGAGACATTATCAACATTTACAATGGCGTTTCACCCGAAATCCATTTCCAAAGCATGGGATCCTTCCCATCTAGTTTGGCTTCTGAAGGCCATCACACATGGTCTTCCTGTAATGTGTCATCCTGGCAACTTATCAAATAGCCAAATAGTCAACAATATTTAGCAATAACTTCAAATCTGATTATTCCATAACCAATCAATGTCATTAATAATTAAATTCAATATGAATTTGCAATTATGTCTACTACATAAATTGATTTGCTTAGCGATGAGGCTATCCTCATATTGTTTGGCTCTCGTAAGTGGTATCACTATGTCCAATATGGTTTCACCCTTGCTACCATATATGAATATCCACCTACAACATGTCCTCCTGACACAATTTTATATAAGCCAAACAGTCATTAGCAATTATTAGCAAAGTTTTAAATCTGAAATTAACAAATATGTTTCATGCAGTAGTTAAATTCCACAACCATGAGAACCTTCTCATAACCTTTGGATTCTATACATGGTAGATCCTGGTCTTTCCTATCGGCTTATCCTCATTGCCATACGCAAGAATTTTCTACCTGAAATCTGAAACTTCAATCAGCCAACACGTTGTGAGTATCTATGCATATAATCCTTTCATTGCTGCAACAGTCACTGAAGTGATCTCATAATTATAATACACAATAATTCAAACACCTTCAACTGTTAACATTTGAAATGCAATGAAATATATATATATATATATCTATGTATGCATCATTATCATAATAAAATTGCAAGACACGGGTACACTATTCATGCAATTTAAATAAACTGTAAATACTCATTACTTCGCATCCATATTCCTTTTATGCAACTCTATCCTTCCAACAGAGCACTCTGGTAGCCCATCAACATGTCTACCTTCTTCATGCAATCATTCTCCTGCATTCATAGTAGCTCATGAAATGGTCTCAGTATTAACAACAGTTCACCATTTCATCTATTATCTAATTGCATTGAAACGTATATATATATATATCACAACCATGCATTCACACAATGCATCTCAACATGTGCACCCGCACGTATGCATGCACATTCACAACATTTACATAATATTTTGACGTGCATCCACTCAATGCATAACCCCTCAATAAAACCTTGCATTAATTCATGAATACTATGCATTCCAGCATATTATGGCCTAACCATGGTTGTCTCATACGGCATGTACTACCACAACATGACTATAAGTGCTTACTTGCTTGGGTTGTTAAACTCACAACCAACATACACAAATGGCATGATATAATTTCATATGAATGCATTGAGGTTTCTAAGAAACTATAGGGTGTAAGGCTCCTTGCATTCACTTACCCACACCTGACCATACTTGGTAGGATTATATTCACATCCAGGCACTCAGTATCACATGCAAACAATTCAACATAGTTGAAGGGATCTCACCAAATCCTCTTTCAACATTCAGGAAATTAATCACAAATAACTATTACATGCATGGTTGTTATTAACATCGCTTGATGTTACTTGATCAGTTGGCCTCTTACCAAGGTTACACAGTTCTTTTTCCAACCTCATGATCATAGATTTGTTGCACCATTCTTTCCTCATAAGATTGTTGGTCATATGCAACAACATCATCCACATCTTTAGCCATGCTTCAGTTTTCTTGGTCCTACAACCAATGCGAACACAACTAGATATTAGCAACCACAATAATTATCTTAAGTGGCTCATTGCATATGTAAAACCTCACTATTTTACCAATATGAAATATCATATGCATGCAAAAACATTTTCACATGCACTGTGCAATGATTTATTAATATGCCATGTCATGTCCCCCATTTTGACCCTTGTAATATTCGGGCTATAATGTAAATATTGTATGCATTTTATGTATGATTCCTACCGTGGAGCTCAAGGCCAAGGCCCCGCTAGTGAACGCTCGATCTTGAAGAGGAAAGTATGTTGATATTATTTAACCATGTGCTAGTGAGCCATGGGAATTGTAAATATGCATTTTAATATAAATACCCACAACTAGCTATGCAATGCAACAAGAGATGGGGGCATAATATTACAAGGAATTGGTAGGGAAATGTTCAAACCCTTGAGCCAATGAAGTCAATCCAAGTATCAATGAGAGAATCCATCAACCATCAACTACCCATGTTGACTTTGGTGCCCAATCATTCAATTCTCCCAAGAGTTGGGTGAAGTAGTTAATGCCTTGGGGATTGGGGGGTATGGTTGTCCAAATTCGAGTATGGGCAAGCCACCCTCATGGAAAATCATGTTTCTCCTTCTTGGGCAAGGAAACACATACGAATTGCCTTCCCAACCCATTCTTCATAGTCAGATTTCACCCTCTCACGTTTGGAGAGCTTGCTGGGCCTTTTTGGGAGTTTGCTGGGCGTTTTTGGCTTGTTGGGAATTTTTATTTGAAGCCTGCTAGTCGTTTTGGCTTGCTGGGGTTTTATCCTCCACGTTTTTTATCATTTCCTGCATTTTTCCATGCCTGCAAACTAGTTTTTGTTAGCACAGTGGCTGGGAGAAGAGATCCACGAATTGGGGGTTTAATGGAGGTCTGGAGGTCATTGTTTCCCCAAACGTTTTCTGAAAACGAATTTGCCTTTCCAGGGTTGTTTTCCCATTCCTCATTTCATTTTTGGGTTGCCCACGTTTTCCCTTCATACCTAATACTTGATATTTTGCTGTTATGTGTACCCATGCCCAGTTTATGAGTTTCTGTGTGTAGGAGATTGTTGAGGTTGAAATGGGTTTCCATTGTTTTGGCTTGAACTTGAGTGGAAGCATCCACAATTGAAGAGGGTTCAGATTTAGCCTGATAAACCCAACAATGATATGGCTTGGCTTAGATCCAAATGACTATTTGGCTGTTTGGCTGTGTATGAGTTTGAAATCCCCTTTTTCCTTGTAGATATCATGCCCAGCTTGGGGGTGGCCTTCGGATGGACTCAGTATATGCTGTTGAAGAGCCTACGGCTGGGTGGAACATTGCAGCGACATAGCTAGTTGCTTGGGACAATTGCACAATGAAGATAAGTGTTTTCTGTCTATGTATTTACTTTTGAAATACATTAATTTGATGACTGTTTTGATATGCTGGATGGGCATGAATTGTGTGTGGATTAGTTTCAATTCCGCTGTGCATATTGCCTAATTTGTATCTGCACACCAATTTTTTATTCATATGATGCTAATGACTGGTCTGAGTCTTATGAAAAGCCCCACAGATTGTTATCACGTTCCCTCTCTTATTGGGTCAGCAGGTGGGTACATGACAGATGGTATCAGAGCTTAAGGTTCAACACTACAGCTATTGGGACCTTCATCATTGTGTGTATATGTATTTAGTATTTGGAATTAAAATGCATTAAATAAACCTGAAGATCTCATGGTTTCTATTTGTTAGAATGGGAAATCATTCCCATGACTGTTTTGGGGATTTTTGCAAAACTGTGAAGAGGTGCAATTTCTTGAAATACTTTTACAGTTTTGTTGTATGCAAGTATGATCTGTGAGTGGCTTACTCTGTAAAGAAAAGAATGATACATTCCCAGAAATTCTAACTGTTTTTGGGAAATTGAAATTTTTTTCTAAGTGTTTTCTGCAGCGGCGAAATTAACGCTAATTTCTGCGCACGCGGCGGCGGCAAAATTAATGCTAATTTCTGCGCCATGCGTGCGATCGGCGGCAAAGTTAAGCATAATTCTGTGTGCACGGCGCCAAAATTAGCATAAATGCTGCGCTAAAAGGGAAGAGAGATTCAAAAATTTTCTACATGTCTTTTTTTGAAATTTTGCACCACGGCGCGGCGACAAAGTTAAGGATAACTCTGCGCGCACGACGGCAAAATTAAGGTTAAGTTTTGTGCGGCGGCGACAATTTTAACTTTAAAATCTACGATGCGCGGTGCTCACGACAAAGTTAATGTTATATTTTGCGACACGGCAGCGAGCTTAATGTTAGATTTTGTGCACAGCGGCAATTCTAAGCTTAAAAGTTGCGACACTAGGCGGTGATTTTCAACTTAAAAATTGCGACGGGCGGCGAAGAAAAGGCCAGGATTGGCGAAATGGGCGCAAAAGTTAAGGATAAAACCTGCGCTACGGCGATGATTTTAGGGTTAGATCCAGCGCCAAGGGAAGAAACGTTAAGGATAAAACTTGTGCTGCGACGGGGGAGCTAAGGTCAAATTCAGCGATGCTCGCAGAGGTTGAGCCGCGATTAGCGAGGGGATGAGCAAAAAAAAAAACAGGAGTAGTCGGGATCAGAATGGGATGATTCCTGTGGGGTTTGGAGGCCATTAACGAAGGCCATGAAAGAACCAGAGAGGGTCCCAAACCCAGTATGCTCCAAGTTGATAGAAAATGGAGAATAGTGACTTTTGAAAGATGATGTCCCGAGACTTGACGGAGGGTCGAATTGATCTGAAATTGATATGGCGCGGCCATGGAGCAGGAAAAGTGTTAAGTTTGGAATCTTGGAGCTGAACTCCAAAGGATGTGGAGTCAGGGTGGACCAGAAGGCCAAAAAGCACTGTTTCAGGCCACTTTTTCGGGATTTTGAAAAGCTTGTGGATAGTACAAGTGACCCTAGATGTTGGAATAAATTTTTTTATTGAACTAGACATTTTGTCTTCTCATTAAGATGGACAGTTTCCATTAGACGAAGATTTTCCAGAAATGCATAGTTTGGGAGATAGCCATTTTTGGCCAAATTTTGAGATTTTGGGGAAAAAGTGAAAAGTGAGTAGCCAAACCCTGAATTTTATAGAAGTTGACTAGTGCATCGGAACATGGATCCGAAGGTTGCTGAGTGTTCCTTTTTATATGGGCTACCTTCTCTCGGTAGATAAGTTTTCATGATTCTTCCTAAATTTGCTTTTACAAGCAGCTGAAGTTGGCCTTTCAGAATAAATTGCAACTGTGTAAAGTGCCGAATTTCGAGCAATTTGGGCAATGTTTGCATTTTTGGAAGAGTGTAAATTCCATGTCCTGGATCGGAATGGAGCACGGGTATAGGCATTGGAAAGCTTGTCCAAAGGAGAATAGGGATGCATGACCAGAGTTTGGATGAGGTCCACCTTTATCATAGATATTTGGTACAGAAGAGTGCCAGTTGCTGTTTTGACACAAAAATTTGTTGTCAATATGGGAAATTTCTATAATTGCATGACTGGAAGGAACCATACCAACTATGATATGGAAGAGGGATTCCATGCTACGATGAGGGATTGGAAAGGGAGAATTCTTTAATCCCTGTTTTGCTATCATATTTATAATTATGAAATTGTCATGCATATAAACTATGGCATAGGAATGTCGAAAATGCAAAGAGATTACATAGATGAATATGCACTAGATGGCATAACAATAAACATTGCACAGAGTATGTGAAAATGTTTTTGCATGTATATGATATTGCATATTGGTAAAATAGTGAGGTTTTACATATGCAATGAGCCACTTAAGATAATGATTGTAGTTGCTAATAATTAGTTGTGTCCGCATTGGTTGTAGGACAAATACAATCAAAGCATGGCTAAAAAAGTTGATGACGTTGTTGCACATGACCAACGACCTTATGAGGAAAGGATGGTGCAACAAATCTATGATCATGAGATTGGCAAAAGGACTGTGTAGCCTTGGTAAGAGGCCAACTGATCAGGTAACATCAAGCAATGTTAATGACAGCCATGCAGGTGAGGGTTAACTGTGCTTAATTGCACGAATGCTGAAAACGGATTTGGTAAGATCCCTTCAAACTATGATTAAACGATGTTGATTTGGGTGAGTGAAGGCAGGGACCCTTACACCCTATAGTTGCTTAGAAATCTCAAGGCATTCGCATGAAATCGTATCTTGCCATTTGTGGATGTTGGCTGTGAAGTTAACAACCCAAGCAAGTGATGACTTATGGTATTGCTATAATGTATGCCATAATAGAGAGGCATGGTTCGGCCATAATATGTTTGAATGCATAGTACTCATAAATTAATGCAGGGTTGCATTGAGGAGATGTGCATTAAAATGTTATGTACAATCTTGTGGTTATACATTGAGTGATTGCACACTAAAAGATTATGTGAGTGATGTAAAAGTGCATGCATATCTATAGGTGCACATGATGAAATGCATTGTGTGAATGCATGATTGTGGTGTATGTTCCATTACAACTAGATAATAGATGGAATGGTGAACCATTGTCAATCCTAAGAGCATTTCATGAGTTGTTGTGAATGCAAGAGAATGATTGCATAAAATGATGTAATTAAACCATGCAACTCTAGTATGGTAATGATTCACATGAAGTAGATGATTTTGGTGATATCAAAATGCTTCAGTGACTATGGCAGCAATGAAATATTATATGCATTGAGACTTACAAAGCGTTTGGCTGATTAAAGTTTCAGATTTCAGATAGAATGTTTTGGGCATGGAAAATATGGGTAAGTCCATGATGAATATTGGAATCTACCATGAGCAAGAGCCAAATGATAAGAGAACAGACTCATGGCTAAGTGAATCAATTTCTGTAGGAGACAGAATTGTAAATTCATGTTGAATTTAATTATTAATGTTATTGATTGGTTATGGAACAATCATATTTGAAGCTTATTGCTAAATGTTGCTGACTGTTTGGCTATTTGATAAGTGTGCCAGGATGACACATTGCAAGAAGACCATGTGTAATGGCCTGCCGAAGCCAAACCTTTTAGGATATTCCTATACTCCATCCTAGTCCCACCAGTATTTTGATCATTTACATTTTCAGTCATGCATGCACCTTTAGGGTTTGCATGCATTCTAGGGTTTGCATGCATTTTGCATGCATCCCATTCATCAATCCAGTACCTATCCCTCAGTTAGCTAGCCCCCAGGAGCTTCTCGCCATTCAGTTTAATCCCTCCAGTTGCTTACGCGCCCTTCTTCCTTTATTTTAGGGAGCAACTTGTCATTCTTCACCTACCAGTCCAGTTGTCACTCAGTTACACTCAATTACACTTAGTTACAGTCAGTTACACTCAGTTACACTTAGTTACATTGAGTTACACTCAGTTACACTTAGTTACATTGAGTTACACTCAGTTACACCTACTAGAGTTAATTTGAATGATGGTTGATAGTTACTTGAGCATTGATGACTCCACTGATGATGATGAAGACTTCCAATTGCGCTCCGATGATCATGAGGACAACTAGTTGTGCTCCGATGACACTCTATTGATCTTATGATCACTCTGAGAGGCTAATTCGAATTGCCACCTTAGGAATTCGAATCCTCTCTACCATTGTACTATTTATTTGTCCATACTGTGATTAATTAATTAGTGTGTGTGAAGTATTATTGCTTCTATTTGAGTTCTACTGTGCCATATTATTCTGTTGCTCATTATACTGTATTGTTCACTCTTCTTCTATTTTCCTGCTTAATCATAATTACTCTTGTGAGGTATACATCATCTCTTAGATCTGCTGTGAGGATTTTCACATGGTATCAGAGCATGTTGAGAGTTTTGTTTGTCTCCATTCTTGAGAGTTTTTTGCAGGTTATTATCAAGATTTTGAGTGCAGCAGTTTCTGCATTTTTGCAGCAGTAGCAGTTGCAGTTATTCTATATTGTTTTTGTAGGTCCTCTACAGCTTCTATGTATTCATCAGGAATTACTCCCCTTGATCCACTCAACTATGATGAATGGAAACCAAGAATGATAGCAGACTTGAAGATCCATGATCTTTTTTATTGTTATTTTGAAAAAGAGTTCAAATCCCCTGAAGAGAAGATTGACTGGTTAAATAAAAGTGACATGCACTTTCAAGCAATAATGTTTTCTTTGTTTGCATGCCAAAGATTCCAATTCAAATACCGTAATGGTGTTGAAACTCCAAAGGATTTATGGACTCCAAAAGAGATATGGGCTCACCTGGATGGAAAATTTGGCAGAGAGAATGAAGGACTTGGTCCCAACCCATTCGAAAGAAAACAAAGTTATGCATTCGCTCCTCTTGATGGTCTCTCAGATCATGCACTAGTATCATCTCATATTGAAGTTGTTGACAAAGAACTTGCGGATTCTACACTCATGCTCAAACTTTCTTCTCTTTCTGTGCCAGCTCACACTCTAGATATTGCAGAAGGTCCTAAATCCTCTCTTGCACCAGAGTCTGTTGGTTTGCATCATGATCACATGATTATTTCAGAGGTCAAAACAGCTTTTGAAGGTAATGCATTCGCTCCTCTCCAGCTAACTCCTCTTTTATACTACTATATGATCATAATTCCATGCTTTCAGAAGGTCATTAAAGAATATGGCCATTTCCATTCGCTTGGGATAATTTCTCATGCATCTACTGGTTTTGATCTCACCTCTCATAGTTCAAAGGAGATCTCAAGAAACCATGATTCAAGTCTTGGATCTAATTTGGATTCTAAGCAATTACTGCTTGGGATAATTTCTCATGCATATGATAGTTTTGATCTCACCCCTGCTGGTTCAAAGGAGATCTCAAGAAACTGTTTTTTAAGTCTTAAATCTGATTTTGATTTCAAGCAAACATGTAATAGTTATTTTTGGCATAATCTCACCCACGGTGGTCCGAAGGAGAAGACAAAAGACTATATGCACTTTCACGGATTTGATCCTACCTCAACTGATTCGAATCACAGGTTCAAGGATCATTCTCATACTGTTGGATTTGTTCTCATCACATTCGATCTGAAGAGCAAGTACAAGCACATGCTTTTTGAGCATGATCCACTTCTTCCCAAGAAGAATATACCTCCAGACATATGACCAAGCATAACACATGCTTGAGTTTGGAGCATTTATTTTTATGTGTGCCTTACAGTTTATTTTTTAAGGAGGGGGTATGTTTCCCATGAAATTTTTCCACTTCCTTGGTTTATTGATTGTTATTATTCATTGTATTGGGTGACCTTTGGTCTTAGTTACCAAGGCCCAGGATGGATTAAGAGGGGGTGTTAGGATATTCCTATACTCCATCCTAGTCCCACCAGTATTTTGATCATTTACATTTTCAGTCATGCATGCACCTTTAGGGTTTGCATGCATTCTAGGGTTTGCATGCATACCAGTTATCAATCCGGTACCTAGCCCTCAGTTAGCTATCCCCCAGGAGCTTCTCACTATTAAGTTTTATCCCTCCAGTTGCTTAATGCGCCCTTCTTCCTTTATTTTAGGAAGCAACTTGCCCTTCTTCACCTACCAGTCCAGTTGTCACTCAGTTACAGTCAGTTACAGTCAGTTACACTCAGTTACACTTAGTTACATTGAGTTACACTCAATTACACCTACCAGAGTTAGTTTGATTGGTGGTTGATAGTTACTTGAGCATTGATGACTCCACTGATGATGATGAAGACTTCCAGTTGCGCTCCGATGATCATGAGGACACCTAGTTGTGCTTCGATGACACTCTATTGATATTATGATCACTCTGAGAGGCTAATTCGAATTGCCACCTTAGGCATTTGAATCCTCTCTACCATTGTACTATTTATTTGTCCATACTGTGATATATTAACTAGTGTGTGTGAAGTATTATTGCTTCTATTTGAGTTCTACTGTACCATATTATTCTGTTGCTCATTATACTGTATTGTTCACTCTTCTTCTATTTTCCTGCTTAATCATAATTACTCTTGTGAGGTATACATCATCTCTTAGATCTGCTGTGAGGATTTTCACAAAACCAGATGGGAAGGACTCCATGCTTTAGAAATGGATTTCGGGTGAAACGCCATTGACAATATCTCAGCTAAACCGCATGTCGGTAAACCATGAGAGTGAGATGGTAAAGCTATTCCAAGAAGGCATGTGAGATACATCTGCAAAATGAATAAGTATTCTGAGACCCTAGACTAGAACATGCATGTCTAAATTATTAGGGTTAATATACAGAGCATGCTCTATCTTATTTATAGCATTGCATAATGCTTGAGTATGATTAGGGCCTACATGGCGCACATCGAAAATGGGGTGCACACCTTTTCTGGTGATGGGTCATGATAGGGTTTTCAATATTGACTACACCCTAAGGGAATGGACGCATTCCTGGTGTTTCAATACTTGATAGTGAATGATATGGAATGTGGTTAAGAAGTTGAACAACAATACTAATGAGCTTGCTTATCCTTCTTGTGTTGTCAGCCTACACAGATGCAGATTGATACCGCACATTAAAGGGAAAAGTGAGGAAGGGTACGCAAAAGGACTGTATAGGAATTGGCAACCTTTTTATGCTCACACGAAATCTTACCAGAAGGGATGGACAGGCCCGAAGAGCTGTGCAATAAGAAGATGTATCATCCTTGTGTGAGTGGGGTCATGTTAACCTGCAGTCAAGAAAGTCACCTATAAAGTTCCAAAAAGGAACCACTGATTTGCACAATAGAAGGAGTGGCGTACTTGTATGAATGAAGAGTTGATGTGTGTGTGAAGGGTTATGGTGCAAGAAGGTGTGGTGACATTGGTGAAGGCATAAAATCTCTATTGGGTCAGCAGTGGGAGGGCGGGCGTCGAAGACTGACTGAAAACCCTGAGATGCCTATGGCTCCATAGTAGAGCCTTGACCTATAATGGTCAGGTGGCGTAGTTTCCTTCCATTGGTCGATGACCCAGACGAATGTGTTGGCTCGGAAATGGAGAGGGCCAACTAGGTATGGGACTGGTTGGGCACCACCAAATGCTTGGTAAATCCAGTCGGCATGAAGGTGTACTGGTGAAGCATTAACTACATCCAATTCCATAGGCGATCCCAAGGCTTGCAAAGCGAAGTAGAATCATGTGGACCAAAGGGGAAACACACAATACAGATAAGAATTCATTTTCATTTAAGTCTTGTTTGGAATAATGAAGATGTCAGGTATAAATCTTTTAATAGCTAAAGCGGATACACTATTGTTTTCCTTGTTAGAAACCTTGGTCATTACAGGAAGGAAAGACCCTAAAAGACTATAAATTGCTGGTAAATCCAGAGAGTAAATGAGTAGGAAATATAAATTATTGAGAAATCCATAGAGTAGCTGGTGGAACGCTATAAAGTTCTTGATAAATCCAGAGAGTAACTGGTCGGGCATTAATCACTTAATATTGTGAAATAATGTATATGCTGGCCCAATACCCCTTAAACAATTGATAAAACCAGTCAGTGTACTGGCCTGACATTTCCTATTCGAATGATTGTGGAGTAGCCTACGTGCTGGCCCAACATTCATAATTGTGTCCACGGAAATCCAAGGCTCGTAAAGCAATAAGGATCACGTGGAATAAAGTGAAGACATCCAATACAGATAAGTATTTGGTTATCTTGCAACTTCTTGCTTATGAATATACATGTGTATATGATTTGGTTATGATTTCTCAAACTTATGTTTAAAGAAAAACCTTATGAAATAAACTAAACATGTGAACTGATTCAATGTTTGAGTGTAGGTATTGTTGGAAGCAAAGACCAGGAAGAGATCATAGGGATGCATATGGACATATGACTATCCCAAAAGAGCTCAATATGAGTAGTAATAAAATATGGTGTTAGTGAACATGAGTGGGTCCCAACAACCAGAGGTTCTGTAAGCAGAATGGGAAGGGGTACCCAAGTTGAAAAGCTTTAAACATACCTTAGACACTAAGTGTCATAGCCAATAAGGGAAATTCAAGCATTCACATTAAAGTGAAAGAGACTAAGGAGCATAAAACCACAGTGATGGCATAGCTTCGTAATAAAACAAGACTAAGAGGGAGAAAACTCTTACTCTTCTCTTTCCTTTTTTTATGCATTTATAAAGCAAAGAATTGTTGAATGCATGTCATGACTAGAAGAAGAATGTGTTTATTTGCTTGAACTAAAATTGTGAATGCTAAAATAGTTGTGTCACTGTGAAAGGATGAACATGAAAGAGATCCTGTGTATGTTGGGAAAGCATAAAAATTTGGAAGTTGCATGAGTGAAGCATGGACGTTCCATGTCAATTGGGAAATAATTGACTAATTTTAATGTTTATATTATGCTTGTCCTAACAAAGAGTTTCCATGATAAATTTCACAGGTGAGAAATTGAAACAATTGGTTGCAGCCGACACAAGCAAGTGTTGCTAGTAAGTAAAGGGTGGTCAACTGTGCACATTGACCATGGCGGCAGACCAAGGGCTATTAGAGTTGGCTGAAAGTCTTCTTCAAACAATTGCAACGACCCAATAAAATCTCAGGGAGATGTTCAAGCTACAGAGGCAATAGAATGAGATGAACCACGAGGTTTTGCAGGACTCTATTTGTCTGCAAAAAGAGGTAAAAATCATTCTGGGAGCAATCCGTAAGGGAAAGGAAAGTGGATCAGTGAAGAAGCATTCATCCAATCGACCAATTAAGAAACGTTCCAAGTGGGAAGACTCAAAGGAATCTGAGCAGGAAAAGGTAAAGCAACCAGTGAAATGTTGGGGATGTGACGGAAATCATTTCCTCCGCAACTGCCAAATAATGAAACATCAAGAGGATATTCGCCATAAAGTTTCTAGACTTGTAGATCAGCGGGAATGGATTGTTTTGGAACAATGCCCTCATGCAGAGCTAGAGGGTCCCAGCCAGCAGGAATAGTTTGTGAAGGCCAAAAGACTTGGTCCTGAAAACCCAAGTAAAGGGTGAGATGCAGGACAGACCTGCCATATTTTGTGACTTTTGGACATATATATAGCATGTATGTATTACTAGGTATTGGAACACCGAGGACGGTGTTATTCCAAGGGGAGGGGAATGTCATGTCCCCCATTTTGACCCTTGTAATATTTGGGCTATAAATATTGTATGCATATTATGTATGATTCCTAGCGTGGAGCTCAAGGCCAAGGCCCTGCTAGTGAATGCTCGATCTTGAAGAGGAAAGTATGTTGGTATTATTTAACCCATGTGTTAGTGAGCCATGTGAATTGTAAATATGCATTTTAATATAAATACCCACAACTAGCTATGCAATGCAACAAGAGATGGGGGCATGATATTACAAGGAATTGGGAGGGAAATGTTCAAACCCTTGAGCCAATGAAGTCAATCCAAGTGTCAATGAGAGAACCCATCAACCATCAACTACCCATGTTGACTTTGGTGCCCAATCATTCAATTCTCCCAAGAGTTGGGTGAAGTAGTTAATGCCTTGGGGATTGGGGAGGTATGGCTGTCCAAATTCGAGTATGGGAAAGCCACCCTCATGGAAAATCGTGTTTCTCCTTCTTGGGAATGAAAATACCCACGAATTTCCTTCCAAACCCATTCTTCATAGTCAGACTTCACCCTCTCACGTTTGGAGAGCTTGCTGGGCATTTTTCTGGAAGCCTGCTGGGCGTTTTTGGGAGTTTGTTGGGCGTTTTTGGCTTGTTGGGCATTTTTATTTGAAGCCTACTAGGCGTTTTGGCTTGCTGGGGTTTTATCCTCCACGTTTTTTATCATTTCCTGCATTTTTCCATGCCTACAAACTTGTTTTGGTTAGCACAGTGGCTGGGAGAAGAGATCCACAATTTGGGGGTTTAATGGAGGTCGTTTTTGCTCCTGGGTTGTCCCCAAACTTTTTTTGAAAACGAATTTTCCTTTCCAGGGTTGTTTTCCCATTCCTCATTTCATTTTTGGGTTGCCCACATTTTCCCTTCATACCCAATACTTGAGATTTTGTTGTTATGTGTACCCATGCCCAGTTTATGAGTTTCTGTGTGTAGGAGATTGTTGGGGTTGAAATGGGTTTCCATTGTTTTGGTTTGAACTTGAGTGGAAGCATCCACAATTGAAGAGGGTTCATATTTAGCCTAATAAACCCAGCAGTGGTCTGGCTTGGCTTAGATCCAAATGACTATTTGGCTATGTATGAGTTTGAAAACCCCTTTTTCCTTGTAGATATCATACCCAGCTCGGGGGTGGCCTTCGGACAGACTCAGTATACGTTGTTGAAGAGCCTACGGTTGGGTGGAACGTTGCAGTGACATAGCTAGTTGCTTGGGACAATTGCACAATGAAGATAAGTGTTTTCTGTCTATGTATTTACTTCTGAAATGCATTAATTTGATGACTGTTTTGATATGTTGGATGGGCATGGATTGTGTGTGGATTAATTTCAATTCCGCTGTGCATATTGCCTAATTTGTATCTGCACACCAATGTTTTATTCATATGATGCTAATGACTGGGCTGAGTCTTATGAAAATCCCCACAGATTGTTATCATGTTCCCTCTCTTATTAGGTCAGCAGGTGTGTACATGACATGCCATCTAGTGCATATTCATTTCATCTATCTAATCTCTTGCATTTCAATCATGCTTCTATGGTTTGATTTGTACAACCATTATCAACAATTAATTGTCATCAACCATAGGCAATACCATTAATGGGCTATTGCATGTGTAACTTCACTACCTTTACCCATATGCAACATCATGCTCATGCATAAGCAATTCACATGCACTGTGCAATGACTCTTTAATCATGCCGACTAATTAATATGCATTTAATCTGCTACTCTCTTGCATTTCCAACATCCTTACGCCATAATTTTTAGTATATAAGCTCAGGAAATATAAATACAATAGCAAGAGAGGAGTTAAAGAATTCTCCCTTTCCAATTCCTCATTGTAGCATGGAATTTCCTCTTCCACATCATAGTTGATCCGATTTCATGGGCTCTCTACCATGCACAAAAGCAATTATTAGCTATGATCTTCTCACCAATTATAAATTCAATATATGTATGCATGTGTATAACATTCATTCTTGATACCTTCCAAGCATAAAATTATTATGTTACAAACATAAATAGTTTAGGGTGAGAGATTTCCTTTTCATCCTCCATAATGGATATTACAACCCATTGCTCTTACTAAGAATCCACAACCCCTTTATGCAATTCATAGTGCACATTCCAAGCATAGAGAATGTCTTTCACACATTCAACGACTGTCTCCGGGGGTAGACGGGGGTCAAGGGGGCTTAAGTTCCATGGCATTTTTCACTTTTCGGGCATTTGAAAATCTCATTGGAAACTGCTGAAATTTCCCTGTTTTCGGTGTACCTGTCGCTTTACCTCCAGTCATTTCGGCGGTTTAAGTCTTTCATCGCCGACCGATTCATTCGACCGTTGGTCACTGCGATCTAGATCAGAATGCGCCGACCGTGTCGCGGCGTTTTAACTTAAAACTCGTCGACCGCGTCGCAGCAAATAAGGATAAAATTGCCAACTGCGTAGCAACAACTAAGCCTAAAATCGTTGACTGCGTCACAGCATTTAAGCCTAAAATCGGTGATCGCGTCGCAACATTTAAGCCTAAAATCGTCGAGTGCGTCGTAGCATTTAATCCTAAAATCCCCGCCTGCGTCACAGCATTTAAGCCTAAAGTCGCCGCCCACATCGCAGTATTTAAGCCTAAAATCGTCGACCTGTCGCCAAAAACTTCGAAAAAATTTCGCGAAACGCATCGCCGGAACTTAGCTTAACTCGCCGATTGTTTCGACATTTTCTAGCTTATCTTTTGCCGACAGAGTCTTTGGCAGAAACTCATAAAACACTTAGAAAATTTTTGAAAATTGAAATTTTTCTTAATGATCAAGTGCTGAGTAGAAAGCATACTTACCTCTGCAACTGTGATAGGTATCCCATGAAGGCCCAAATGTTGCAACCATCGCTCTGATACCAAAATGTAATGTCCCCTCCCACAGACCCAATTCAAGGAAGGGAACAAGATGCCAATCTCTGGGGATTTTACATAAACTCAGCCCATTCCTTAGATTCATACAAATAAAAATCATTGATGTGCAGATGCAAATCAAGCATAATATGCACAGCGGAATAAAACAACATCCACACACATTTCATACTCATCCAGCATATCAAAATAATCATCAAATCAAACATTTCAGAAGTAAATACACATAAATAATATACTCATCTTCATTGTGCAATTGTCCCAAGCAACTAGCTATGTCCCTGCAACGTTCCACCCAACCATAGGTCTTTGCCCAGCCTGTATTATTTCAGCACTCAGAGACCACCCCCGAGCTGGGCATGATTTCTACAAGGAAAAGGGGACATTCAATCTCATACCTAGCCAAATAATCATTTCATCTAAGCCAATCCAGTCCACAGCTGGGTTTATCAGGCTAAATATGAACCCTCTTCATTTATGGATGCTTGCACTCAAGCTCAACCCAAAGAAATGGATACACATCTCAACCCCAACATTCTCTTACACACAACAAACTAAAAAATTGGGCATGGATAAACATTTCCAACAATGGGATTTACAAATAGGATGGCCATGGGTTTTCCCCAAATCGTGGCTCACCCAAAACGAACTGTGGGAAGGGAAATTTGGCCCCAGGGAGCAACCTGATTTCTCCCACAAGTTATGAGCATTTCAAATGGCCAGAACTGCCTCATTGAAATCCTAAATCGATCTGTTCTCTTCCCCACTGGTAACCAAAACAAAAATGCTCTTCCCAACTTGAAAGATGAAGGAAAACACAGAAAAACCAGGGAGGAAAACGTCCAGGGAGCTCCAAAAATGTGAGAGAGCAAAACTGGTTGATGGGTAATGGCTTGGGAAGCAATTCATGGCTCTTTTCTTGCCCAAGAAGCAAAACACGATTTTCCATGAAGGGTGGCTTTCCCATACTCGAATTTGGATAGCCATACCTCCCATTGCACAAGGAATTAACTACCTCAACCAACTCTTGGGAGAAATGAATGATTGGGTACAAAAGTCAACATGGGTAGTTGAGATTTTTATGGGTTCTCTCATTGACACTTGGCTTGAATTGATTGGTTCAGGGGTTTGAATGTTTCCCTCACAATTCCTTGTAAAATCATGCCCCCATCTCTTGTTGCATTGCATAGCTAGTTGTGGGTATTTTATTAAAACGCATATTTACATGAAATTTGCAATTCCAACGTGCCTGGCTAGCATGTAAACCACATGCATCACTAAATCGATGGCGGGGCCTTGGCCTTGAGCTCCTCACCATGATTTTATAATAATATTACATCATTTACATTTTAATGCAATGGGGTCAAACTAGGGACATTACATCCCATGTGTACATGGATTGCATGTTGTTTATTTCAATCATTTTGGAAACTGGTGTTTTTCTAAGTGACATGTAATGCAAATTTTGCATAACAAGATAAAATTTTGAAAACCATGCCAATGAAGCATGTCGAAATCATGGTCATGTATTCCTTATCCAAACAAACTTGCTAAGGAATATTTCCAAGGGATTTTTGAAAACCATGAGAATGAATATTTTTGTTGTAACACCAAACAAAATTCTCTTCTTGAGCCAAAAGCCTTGGATCAAAGGTAGAAAAATGTTGATCTGCCATTGTTGAACTACGTCCTTTCAAAGATGTCATAAAAAGTAATGTTTAAAAAATCGCCAAAAAATCGTGACTCTTTCCCTAAACCAAAAACATCAAACTACGTCCCCTCAAAGATGTCATAAAAAGCAATGTTGAAAACCTCACCAAAAAATCGATGATTTAAAAAAAAAATCCGTAGTTTTTCCCTAAGCCGAAAAATAAGCTAGGAAAAATCGTGATTTTAAAAAAAATCGTGGAGGCGTAACTTTTTGTAAAAAAATGTGACTTTTTACTAAAACTCGTGGGTCGAATGAAAAATTCACTCAGGCCACCCAATCCATGGTTTAAAGGGGAGAATGTCACTTTTTTTTGTCATTTGCTTCATTTGATTGTTGGAGAAGGAGTGAGAAAGGCAAGAGGACACCATCAACCACTTTGGAGGCATCCAAACACCATCTATCATCACCATTAAGAATTTTTGTGGAGAAAGGGTTCAACTTCAAGAATTAAAACATTTTCTAATCAACCAATTCCTCTCATAGGTATGTAGTGTTTCTTCTATCTTTTCCATGGGTTTTTTTGCATGTTTGCTTGCATATTTTCTTGCCTATCTTCCTCTATTTTTTTTGCCATTTTTCCATTGATTTCCATGTCCATAAATATTAAAAATAGTTACAATTTAAGGGGGTTTTATAATGGAATATCATGCTTGTTTCTTAGATCTTTAGCCACCCTCTTTTTATCATTTTTCATGGCTAAAAATGTAAATTTAGAGGTCTAATTTTTTAAGACAATCTACTGCATTTTTTTTCAAATGGGATTTAATGTATTTTTTTTGTATTTTTTGTGCCATAGGCTTGCATTTTGAAGCTTCCATTCCATTTTCCAAAATGACAAATACATTGGACCCATTTTGGCAATATGGTGAGCCTGAGGATGGAACAAACAAGAAAAATTTGAGTTGCAAATTATGTGGGAATCACATGTCGGGAGGGGTTAACAAGTTGAAATACCATCTAGCTAAACTCCTTGGGCATGATGTTGGCCTTTGTACTACAGTGACCCAAGAGATCATGAGATATGACCATGACACAACCCATGAAAAAAATAGAAAGGAGGAGGAGATCATCGCAAACAAAGTTGAGCTTGCAGATTTTGTCCTAGCAAGAAGTGCGGGGGCAATATTATATGCCACTATCAGTGAGGGTAGTGCGAGGGGCTCTATTGCCATAGATTCACCTACTGGGAGGGTGGGGGCCTCATCCCTTTTTGTTCCATGAACAAGAGTTGGAGCACAACCTTCTATCAAGTCAATGGTAAAGAAAACAAAGAAGGTAGAAGCATACATGGTAATGGGGAGGTGTCTTTTCTAGAGTCACATACCTCTCAGCATCATAAAAAAAAATCCATTTTAGCAGCCGATGTGTCATGTCATTGCAGTAGTTGGCCAGGGGTATAAAAGTGCCACCTTTGAGGATTTGTGGGGCCCAATACTTCAAGCAGAAAAGGACATCAGTGATAGGTTGGGGGAGTTGAAGTAGTCGTGGGATAGCACTAGATGCATAGTCATGTTAGACGAATGGTCAGATGGTAAGGGTAGATCCCTTATCAACTGTTTGGTACATTTTCCTAGAGGTACCATGTTTATGAAATCAGTTGATACATCGACATATGTAAGAGATACAACACTCTTATGTGAGTTGATAGATGGGTTCCTCCAGGATATTGGGGTGCTATAACATCCCTCTTTTTCTCCTACTTGTTGTAATTTAAAATGTAATTGTATAAATTTTATGGTGAGGTGCTCAAGGCCAAGGCCCCACCAGAAAACCTTGTAGTATGATTGTTTATTTCCTAGTTGTAAAGGATGATTAATAGACTAGGAGACTGAAAGGTTGGATGCAACTAAACGACGGGGCAAAAGAATCCACTAGGGGGAAGAAGACTAAATGATTGGTAGGCTATGAGTTTGATGGAAGATTCCATCATGGTGTCACGAGCGCTTTATGAGAACGTTGATGTTCACAAAAGGGTCACTTAGGTTTAAGTTATCAGTTAATCTTAGAGAAGGATACCGAAGATACCCTTTCTCGTCGAAAGGCAGGAAATGGATAAAAAAACCTAATGGTTGCCACTAGGTTAACCGTTACTAAGAACTATAGAGTAAAATTAAGGAATTTTCCTAGATAACCTTGACATCCTAGACACCAACGTTTCTTCGCTAAAATACTACTAGCCGTTAACTAGCACAAGCTAGCTTTTTATCCTAAAGCCCGATGAAAGATAAAGGTTTAAATGTCTTTAAACATCCAAGATATTGGAAGGAGAGGATGTGTCTTCATAAAGTCATTCTTATAAAAGTAACTATGATATATATATATATATGGGGATGTCTTTGTTAGCTGCCCATATTTTTAGAAGGGGGTCTTACTTTCTTTTTAGAAGAGATAATTAATGCATATATTTTTATGCATAGTGAATACAATAAAAATATATATTTATGTATAATAATTGAAAACAATTATGGGTTAACATGGGTGCACCTCTGGCTAACGAACTTGAATATAATTACTTATTCTTTTAAAAGGTTAGTAGTTGGGTAGACTTTAGGTTAGTGAGTCGTCATCTCAGTAGGGTGCTGAAGTTGTTAGCTCACCACTTGTTCCTAGCCTTGAAACTACCGAGCCACTTGTCCCTCGACCCAACCTAGAATATTCCATTTGTTTATTTTCAAAGGCTGCCAAAATCTTACAGCTACCAGTTGTCACCTTGGAGAAGAAGGCCAAAAACCTTCTTAAGGGGACCATCTCTGCAAATGGAAGGGGTGGGGAAAGGGGAAAGAGGAGGTTATGGTATTTCCACCCAGTCGCCGCCTTTGGTGATGGGATTTGGGATGAATGTTAATATACAGTAATAGTTGACTGGTAGGCGGAGTATAGTCGCAGCCAGTGATGGAAGATCAAGGAGTCTACAGGAGTGGAACCTGCGAATAGGGTAACACTACTCCTGGTAAAACGATAGAGTTATCTTTGCGAATGGGTGAGTTCGGGAAGGAGGAGTGTTGAAGCTCTGTGGTAGACAAAACCTGCGATAAAGAGCAAGTAAGCTATGCGTTAAACCTTTATCTTTGCATACAGGAACAACTAATCTCGGTCTGGCCATTTTTATATACATGTCTACATTTGTTAGAAGCATACAATCACTGCTAGGTAGATTCCATTTTTTATGTTGTGTTTCTATACCCTGAGATGTCAGGTGGCGTAGTTTCCTTCCATTGGTCGATGACCCAGACGAATGTGTTGGCTCGGAAATGGAGAGGGCCAACTAGGTATGGGACTGGTTGGGCACCACCAAATGCTTGGTAAATCCAGTCGGCATGAAGGTGTACTGGTGAAGCATTAACTACATCCAATTCCATAGGCGATCCCAAGGCTTGCAAAGCGAAGTAGAATCATGTGGACCAAAGGGGAAACACACAATACAGATAAGAATTCATTTTCATTTAAGTCTTGTTTGGAATAATGAAGATGTCAGGTATAAATCTTTTAATAGCTAAAGCGGATACATTATTGTTTTCCTTGTTAGAAACCTTGGTCATTACAGGAAGGAAAGACCCTAAAAGACTATAAATTGCTGGTAAATCCAGAGAGTAAATGAGTAGGAAATATAAATTATTGAGAAATCCATAGAGTAGCTGGTGGAACGCTATAAAGTTCTTGATAAATCCAGAGAGTAACTGGTCGGGCATTAATCACTTAATATTGTGAAATAATGTATATGCTGGCCCAATACCCCTTAAACAATTGATAAAACCAGTCAGTGTACTGGCCTGACATTTCCTATTCGAATGATTGTGGAGTAGCCTACGTGCTGGCCCAACATTCATAATTGTGTCCACGGAAATCCAAGGCTCGTAAAGCAATAAGGATCACGTGGAATAAAGTGAAGACATCCAATACAGATAAGTATTTGGTTATCTTGCAACTTCTTGCTTATGAATATACATGTGTATATGATTTGGTTATGATTTCTCAAACTTATGTTTAAAGAAAAACCTTATGAAATAAACTAAACATGTGAACTGATTCAATGTTTGAGTGTAGGTATTGTTGGAAGCAAAGACCAGGAAGAGATCATAGGGATGCATATGGACATATGACTATCCCAAAAGAGCTCAATATGAGTAGTAATAAAATATGGTGTTAGTGAACATGAGTGGGTCCCAACAACCAGAGGTTCTGTAAGCAGAATGGGAAGGGGTACCCAAGTTGAAAAGCTTTAAACATACCTTAGACACTAAGTGTCATAGCCAATAAGGGAAATTCAAGCATTCACATTAAAGTGAAAGAGACTAAGGAGCATAAAACCACAGTGATGGCATAGCTTCGTAATAAAACAAGACTAAGAGGGAGAAAACTCTTACTCTTCTCTTTCCTTTTTTTATGCATTTATAAAGCAAAGAATTGTTGAATGCATGTCATGACTAGAAGAAGAATGTGTTTATTTGCTTGAACTAAAATTGTGAATGCTAAAATAGTTGTGTCACTGTGAAAGGATGAACATGAAAGAGATCCTGTGTATGTTGGGAAAGCATGAAAATTTGGAAGTTGCATGAGTGAAGCATGGACGTTCCATGTCAATTGGGAAATAATTGACTAATTTTAATGTTTATATTATGCTTGTCCTAACAAAGAGTTTCCATGATAAATTTCACAGGTGAGAAATTGAAACAATTGGTTGCAGCCGACACAAGCAAGTGTTGCTAGTAAGTAAAGGGTGGTCAACTGTGCACATTGACCATGGCGGCAGACCAAGGGCTATTAGAGTTGGCTGAAAGTCTTCTTCAAACAATTGCAACGACCCAATAAAATCTCAGGGAGATGTTCAAGCTACAGAGGCAATAGAATGAGATGAACCACGAGGTTTTGCAGGACTCTATTTGTCTGCAAAAAGAGGTAAAAATCATTCTGGGAGCAATCCGTAAGGGAAAGGAAAGTGGATCAGTGAAGAAGCATTCATCCAATCGACCAATTAAGAAACGTTCCAAGTGGGAAGACTCAAAGGAATCTGAGCAGGAAAAGGTAAAGCAACCAGTGAAATGTTGGGGATGTGACGGAAATCATTTCCTCCGCAACTGCCAAATAATGAAACATCAAGAGGATATTCGCCATAAAGTTTCTAGACTTGTAGATCAGCGGGAATGGATTGTTTTGGAACAATGCCCTCATGCAGAGCTAGAGGGTCCCAGCCAGCAGGAATAGTTTGTGAAGGCCAAAAGACTTGGTCCTGAAAACCCAAGTAAAGGGTGAGATGCAGGACAGACCTGCCATATTTTGTGACTTTTGGACATATATATAGCATGTATGTATTACTAGGTATTGGAACACCGAGGACGGTGTTATTCCAAGGGGAGGGGAATGTCATGTCCCCCATTTTGACCCTTGTAATATTTGGGCTATAAATATTGTATGCATATTATGTATGATTCCTAGCGTGGAGCTCAAGGCCAAGGCCCTGCTAGTGAATGCTCGATCTTGAAGAGGAAAGTATGTTGGTATTATTTAACCCATGTGTTAGTGAGCCATGTGAATTGTAAATATGCATTTTAATATAAATACCCACAACTAGCTATGCAATGCAACAAGAGATGGGGGCATGATATTACAAGGAATTGGGAGGGAAATGTTCAAACCCTTGAGCCAATGAAGTCAATCCAAGTGTCAATGAGAGAACCCATCAACCATCAACTACCCATGTTGACTTTGGTGCCCAATCATTCAATTCTCCCAAGAGTTGGGTGAAGTAGTTAATGCCTTGGGGATTGGGGAGGTATGGCTGTCCAAATTCGAGTATGGGAAAGCCACCCTCATGGAAAATCGTGTTTCTCCTTCTTGGGAATGAAAATACCCACGAATTTCCTTCCAAACCCATTCTTCATAGTCAGACTTCACCCTCTCACGTTTGGAGAGCTTGCTGGGCATTTTTCTGGAAGCCTGCTGGGCGTTTTTGGGAGTTTGTTGGGCGTTTTTGGCTTGTTGGGCATTTTTATTTGAAGCCTACTGGGCGTTTTGGCTTGCTGGGGTTTTATCCTCCACGTTTTTTATCATTTCCTGCATTTTTCCATGCCTACAAACTTGTTTTGGTTAGCACAGTGGCTGGGAGAAGAGATCCACAATTTGGGGGTTTAATGGAGGTCGTTTTTGCTCCTGGGTTGTCCCCAAACTTTTTTTGAAAACGAATTTTCCTTTCCAGGGTTGTTTTCCCATTCCTCATTTCATTTTTGGGTTGCCCACATTTTCCCTTCATACCCAATACTTGAGATTTTGTTGTTATGTGTACCCATGCCCAGTTTATGAGTTTCTGTGTGTAGGAGATTGTTGGGGTTGAAATGGGTTTCCATTGTTTTGGTTTGAACTTGAGTGGAAGCATCCACAATTGAAGAGGGTTCATATTTAGCCTAATAAACCCAGCAGTGGTCTGGCTTGGCTTAGATCCAAATGACTATTTGGCTATGTATGAGTTTGAAAACCCCTTTTTCCTTGTAGATATCATACCCAGCTCGGGGGTGGCCTTCGGACAGACTCAGTATACGTTGTTGAAGAGCCTACGGTTGGGTGGAACGTTGCAGTGACATAGCTAGTTGCTTGGGACAATTGCACAATGAAGATAAGTGTTTTCTGTCTATGTATTTACTTCTGAAATGCATTAATTTGATGACTGTTTTGATATGTTGGATGGGCATGGATTGTGTGTGGATTAATTTCAATTCCGCTGTGCATATTGCCTAATTTGTATCTGCACACCAATGTTTTATTCATATGATGCTAATGACTGGGCTGAGTCTTATGAAAATCCCCACAGATTGTTATCATGTTCCCTCTCTTATTAGGTCAGCAGGTGTGTACATGACATGCCATCTAGTGCATATTCATTTCATCTATCTAATCTCTTGCATTTCAATCATGCTTCTATGGTTTGATTTGTACAACCATTATCAACAATTAATTGTCATCAACCATAGGCAATACCATTAATGGGCTATTGCATGTGTAACTTCACTACCTTTACCCATATGCAACATCATGCTCATGCATAAGCAATTCACATGCACTGTGCAATGACTCTTTAATCATGCCGACTAATTAATATGCATTTAATCTGCTACTCTCTTGCATTTCCAACATCCTTATGCCATAATTTTTAGTATATAAGCTCAGGAAATATAAATACAATAGCAAGAGAGGAGTTAAAGAATTCTCCCTTTCCAATTCCTCATTGTAGCATGGAATTTCCTCTTCCACATCATAGTTGATCCGATTTCATGGGCTCTCTACCATGCACAAAAGCAATTATTAGCTATGATCTTCTCACCAATTATAAATTCAATATATGTATGCATGTGTATAACATTCATTCTTGATACCTTCCAAGCATAAAATTATTATGTTACAAACATAAATAGTTTAGGGTGAGAGATTTCCTTTTCATCCTCCATAATGGATATTACAACCCATTGCTCTTACTAAGAATCCACAACCCCTTTATGCAATTCATAGTGCACATTCCAAGCATAGAGAATGTCTTTCACACATTCAACGACTGTCTCCGGGGGTAGACGGGGGTCAAGGGGGCTTAAGTTCCATGGCATTTTTCACTTTTCGGGCATTTGAAAATCTCATTGGAAACTGCTGAAATTTCCCTGTTTTCGGTGTACCTGTCGCTTTACCTCCAGTCATTTCGGCGGTTTAAGTCTTTCATCGCCGACCGATTCATTCGACCGTTGGTCACTGCGATCTAGATCAGAATGCGCCGACCGTGTCGCGGCGTTTTAACTTAAAACTCGTCGACCGCGTCGCAGCAAATAAGGATAAAATTGCCAACTGCGTAGCAACAACTAAGCCTAAAATCGTTGACTGCGTCACAGCATTTAAGCCTAAAATCGGTGATCGCGTCGCAACATTTAAGCCTAAAATCGTCGAGTGCGTCGTAGCATTTAATCCTAAAATCCCCGCCTGCGTCACAGCATTTAAGCCTAAAGTCGCCGCCCACATCGCAGTATTTAAGCCTAAAATCGTCGACCTGTCGCCAAAAACTTCGAAAAAATTTCGCGAAACGCATCGCCGGAACTTAGCTTAACTCGCCGATTGTTTCGACATTTTCTAGCTTATCTTTTGCCGACAGAGTCTTTGGCAGAAACTCATAAAACACTTAGAAAATTTTTGAAAATTGAAATTTTTCTTAATGATCAAGTGCTGAGTAGAAAGCATACTTACCTCTGCAACTGTGATAGGTATCCCATGAAGGCCCAAATGTTGCAACCATCGCTCTGATACCAAAATGTAATGTCCCCTCCCACAGACCCAATTCAAGGAAGGGAACAAGATGCCAATCTCTGGGGATTTTACATAAACTCAGCCCATTCCTTAGATTCATACAAATAAAAATCATTGATGTGCAGATGCAAATCAAGCATAATATGCACAGCGGAATAAAACAACATCCACACACATTTCATACTCATCCAGCATATCAAAATAATCATCAAATCAAACATTTCAGAAGTAAATACACATAAATAATATACTCATCTTCATTGTGCAATTGTCCCAAGCAACTAGCTATGTCCCTGCAACGTTCCACCCAACCATAGGTCTTTGCCCAGCCTGTATTATTTCAGCACTCAGAGACCACCCCCGAGCTGGGCATGATTTCTACAAGGAAAAGGGGACATTCAATCTCATACCTAGCCAAATAATCATTTCATCTAAGCCAATCCAGTCCACAGCTGGGTTTATCAGGCTAAATATGAACCCTCTTCATTTATGGATGCTTGCACTCAAGCTCAACCCAAAGAAATGGATACACATCTCAACCCCAACATTCTCTTACACACAACAAACTAAAAAATTGGGCATGGATAAACATTTCCAACAATGGGATTTACAAATAGGATGGCCATGGGTTTTCCCCAAATCGTGGCTCACCCAAAACGAACTGTGGGAAGGGAAATTTGGCCCCAGGGAGCAACCTGATTTCTCCCACAAGTTATGAGCATTTCAAATGGCCAGAACTGCCTCATTGAAATCCTAAATCGATCTGTTCTCTTCCCCACTGGTAACCAAAACAAAAATGCTCTTCCCAACTTGAAAGATGAAGGAAAACACAGAAAAACCAGGGAGGAAAACGTCCAGGGAGCTCCAAAAATGTGAGAGAGCAAAACTGGTTGATGGGTAATGGCTTGGGAAGCAATTCATGGCTCTTTTCTTGCCCAAGAAGCAAAACACGATTTTCCATGAAGGGTGGCTTTCCCATACTCGAATTTGGATAGCCATACCTCCCATTGCACAAGGAATTAACTACCTCAACCAACTCTTGGGAGAAATGAATGATTGGGTACAAAAGTCAACATGGGTAGTTGAGATTTTTATGGGTTCTCTCATTGACACTTGGCTTGAATTGATTGGTTCAGGGGTTTGAATGTTTCCCTCACAATTCCTTGTAAAATCATGCCCCCATCTCTTGTTGCATTGCATAGCTAGTTGTGGGTATTTTATTAAAACGCATATTTACATGAAATTTGCAATTCCAACGTGCCTGGCTAGCATGTAAACCACATGCATCACTAAATCGATGGCGGGGCCTTGGCCTTGAGCTCCTCACCATGATTTTATAATAATATTACATCATTTACATTTTAATGCAATGGGGTCAAACTAGGGACATTACATCCCATGTGTACATGGATTGCATGTTGTTTATTTCAATCATTTTGGAAACTGGTGTTTTTCTAAGTGACATGTAATGCAAATTTTGCATAACAAGATAAAATTTTGAAAACCATGCCAATGAAGCATGTCGAAATCATGGTCATGTATTCCTTATCCAAACAAACTTGCTAAGGAATATTTCCAAGGGATTTTTGAAAACCATGAGAATGAATATTTTTGTTGTAACACCAAACAAAATTCTCTTCTTGAGCCAAAAGCCTTGGATCAAAGGTAGAAAAATGTTGATCTGCCATTGTTGAACTACGTCCTTTCAAAGATGTCATAAAAAGTAATGTTTAAAAAATCGCCAAAAAATCGTGACTCTTTCCCTAAACCAAAAACATCAAACTACGTCCCCTCAAAGATGTCATAAAAAGCAATGTTGAAAACCTCACCAAAAAATCGATGATTTAAAAAAAAAATCCGTAGTTTTTCCCTAAGCCGAAAAATAAGCTAGGAAAAATCGTGATTTTAAAAAAAATCGTGGAGGCGTAACTTTTTGTAAAAAAATGTGACTTTTTACTAAAACTCGTGGGTCGAATGAAAAATTCACTCAGGCCACCCAATCCATGGTTTAAAGGGGAGAATGTCACTTTTTTTTGTCATTTGCTTCATTTGATTGTTGGAGAAGGAGTGAGAAAGGCAAGAGGACACCATCAACCACTTTGGAGGCATCCAAACACCATCTATCATCACCATTAAGAATTTTTGTGGAGAAAGGGTTCAACTTCAAGAATTAAAACATTTTCTAATCAACCAATTCCTCTCATAGGTATGTAGTGTTTCTTCTATCTTTTCCATGGGTTTTTTTGCATGTTTGCTTGCATATTTTCTTGCCTATCTTCCTCTATTTTTTTTGCCATTTTTCCATTGATTTCCATGTCCATAAATATTAAAAATAGTTACAATTTAAGGGGGTTTTATAATGGAATATCATGCTTGTTTCTTAGATCTTTAGCCACCCTCTTTTTATCATTTTTCATGGCTAAAAATGTAAATTTAGAGGTCTAATTTTTTAAGACAATCTACTGCATTTTTTTTCAAATGGGATTTAATGTATTTTTTTTGTATTTTTTGTGCCATAGGCTTGCATTTTGAAGCTTCCATTCCATTTTCCAAAATGACAAATACATTGGACCCATTTTGGCAATATGGTGAGCCTGAGGATGGAACAAACAAGAAAAATTTGAGTTGCAAATTATGTGGGAATCACATGTCGGGAGGGGTTAACAAGTTGAAATACCATCTAGCTAAACTCCTTGGGCATGATGTTGGCCTTTGTACTACAGTGACCCAAGAGATCATGAGATATGACCATGACACAACCCATGAAAAAAATAGAAAGGAGGAGGAGATCATCGCAAACAAAGTTGAGCTTGCAGATTTTGTCCTAGCAAGAAGTGCGGGGGCAATATTATATGCCACTATCAGTGAGGGTAGTGCGAGGGGCTCTATTGCCATAGATTCACCTACTGGGAGGGTGGGGGCCTCATCCCTTTTTGTTCCATGAACAAGAGTTGGAGCACAACCTTCTATCAAGTCAATGGTAAAGAAAACAAAGAAGGTAGAAGCATACATGGTAATGGGGAGGTGTCTTTTCTAGAGTCACATACCTCTCAGCATCATAAAAAAAAATCCATTTTAGCAGCCGATGTGTCATGTCATTGCAGTAGTTGGCCAGGGGTATAAAAGTGCCACCTTTGAGGATTTGTGGGGCCCAATACTTCAAGCAGAAAAGGACATCAGTGATAGGTTGGGGGAGTTGAAGTAGTCGTGGGATAGCACTAGATGCATAGTCATGTTAGACGAATGGTCAGATGGTAAGGGTAGATCCCTTATCAACTGTTTGGTACATTTTCCTAGAGGTACCATGTTTATGAAATCAGTTGATACATCGACATATGTAAGAGATACAACACTCTTATGTGAGTTGATAGATGGGTTCCTCCAGGATATTGGGGTGCTATAACATCCCTCTTTTTCTCCTACTTGTTGTAATTTAAAATGTAATTGTATAAATTTTATGGTGAGGTGCTCAAGGCCAAGGCCCCACCAGAAAACCTTGTAGTATGATTGTTTATTTCCTAGTTGTAAAGGATGATTAATAGACTAGGAGACTGAAAGGTTGGATGCAACTAAACGACGGGGCAAAAGAATCCACTAGGGGGAAGAAGACTAAATGATTGGTAGGCTATGAGTTTGATGGAAGATTCCATCATGGTGTCACGAGCGCTTTATGAGAACGTTGATGTTCACAAAAGGGTCACTTAGGTTTAAGTTATCAGTTAATCTTAGAGAAGGATACCGAAGATACCCTTTCTCGTCGAAAGGCAGGAAATGGATAAAAAAACCTAATGGTTGCCACTAGGTTAACCGTTACTAAGAACTATAGAGTAAAATTAAGGAATTTTCCTAGATAACCTTGACATCCTAGACACCAACGTTTCTTCGCTAAAATACTACTAGCCGTTAACTAGCACAAGCTAGCTTTTTATCCTAAAGCCCGATGAAAGATAAAGGTTTAAATGTCTTTAAACATCCAAGATATTGGAAGGAGAGGATGTGTCTTCATAAAGTCATTCTTATAAAAGTAACTATGATATATATATATATATGGGGATGTCTTTGTTAGCTGCCCATATTTTTAGAAGGGGGTCTTACTTTCTTTTTAGAAGAGATAATTAATGCATATATTTTTATGCATAGTGAATACAATAAAAATATATATTTATGTATAATAATTGAAAACAATTATGGGTTAACATGGGTGCACCTCTGGCTAACGAACTTGAATATAATTACTTATTCTTTTAAAAGGTTAGTAGTTGGGTAGACTTTAGGTTAGTGAGTCGTCATCTCAGTAGGGTGCCGAAGTTGTTAGCTCACCACTTGTTCCTAGCCTTGAAACTACCGAGCCACTTGTCCCTCGACCCAACCTAGAATATTCCATTTGTTTATTTTCAAAGGCTGCCAAAATCTTACAGCTACCAGTTGTCACCTTGGAGAAGAAGGCCAAAAACCTTCTTAAGGGGACCATCTCTGCAAATGGAAGGGGTGGGGAAAGGGGAAAGAGGAGGTTATGGTATTTCCACCCAGTCGCCGCCTTTGGTGATGGGATTTGGGATGAATGTTAATATACAGTAATAGTTGACTGGTAGGCGGAGTATAGTCGCAGCCAGTGATGGAAGATCAAGGAGTCTACAGGAGTGGAACCTGCGAATAGGGTAACACTACTCCTGGTAAAACGATAGAGTTATCTTTGCGAATGGGTGAGTTCGGGAAGGAGGAGTGTTGAAGCTCTGTGGTAGACAAAACCTGCGATAAAGAGCAAGTAAGCTATGCGTTAAACCTTTATCTTTGCATACAGGAACAACTAATCTCGGTCTGGCCATTTTTATATACATGTCTACATTTGTTAGAAGCATACAATCACTGCTAGGTAGATTCCATTTTTTATGTTGTGTTTCTATACCCTGAGATGACAGAGTGAAACTACTTTCATTCGATATAAACGCACTCTGCCAGTTATAGTCAACTCATATTTAAACGTTAATGTTATTCGAGCTTAACCCAGGTAAAAGCTCTGTTATATATGTTTTAATACCTCCATAAAAACTGTATTGATAGCAGACTTATTCTTGGGGAAAAGATCCTTTAGATACGTTTTCTAGAGCTCTGTAAAAACGTTATTTTGATAGCAGAGTTAAATATTTGGTAGAAGATCTATTATATATGTTTATATCTCCGAACAAAAAATGTAAATGATAGCAGGGTTACTCATGTGTAAAAATATATGTTATATATGTTTTTAAGACCTCTGTAAAAACGCTATTTTTATAGCAGAGTTAAATGGCTGGTAGAAGATCTATTATATATATTTATAAACTCTGCTCTCCTATTTAAGGAGAAATCGCTGTAAGCGATTTTAGCTTTATGGATGCTCATTATATATCTATATTTTAGGTATGTATTAAACTCTGCCCTTCTATTTAGGGAGAAATCACTGCAAGCGATTATAGTTCTGATTGCTCATTATTTATCTATCTGTTAGATATAAGATACCCTGCTCTTCTATTTAAAGAGAAATCATTGTAAGCGAATATAGTTTTGTGTGCTCATGATTTATCTATCTGTTAGATATGAGAAACTCTGCCCTTCTATTTAGGGAGAAACCAATGTAAGCGATTGTGGTTTTCTAAGGGTTCTTTATTCATCTATACATTATATAGATACTCTGTTCTTCTATATAATGATAAATCGCTGTAAAAGAATTGTAGTTTCTAAGGGTTCATTATACACATGTATGTTAAGAATATTAGTACTTGTTGGAGGTAGTTAAATGCAAGGAAAATCTTTGGTTGGGTTCGATTAATAAAAGATCATAGGAAAATCTTTGGTTGGGTTCGATTAATAAAAGATCGTAGGAAAATCTCCTTAGGAACCCCTGTAAAGTGTTGAGACATGTTGGTTTTCGGTTTTTCTTCCCTAGTGGATTCAATGCCAGCTCAGGGATGGCGTCTCGGTGGTATGAATGTACACCGGACTCTCAATGCCAGCTCGGGGGTGGCCTCTCGGTGGTAGGAATGGAATGTACACTGGACAAAGAGTTAGATGGTTGGGAGGAAAGTTGCAAGAAAAGTTGCAGTCTTACCTCCAGTCATCTTCCTCTATTTTACTAAATTAAGTATTCTTCATTTTAGTAGTGTTGTTTACTTGTCGAGTTTAATCATCATGAAATTGTCTTGTTAAGTTGATTCCATTGAGAGATGTGAAGGTTTTCAAATATTGAATATAATACTAATATGTGACAAAGAGAGTATGCTTGTATTTGCACTTGTAAGATGTAATGCTAATGGTCGTGATAATAATATAAGTGTATCATTAAATTCATACCATAATAATAATAATAATATAAGTGTATCATTAAATTCATACCATAATGCATGGGAGCATAGTTGTTTTGGATAACTCATGAGATTGTATAAAGTACGTGGCTTAGTTATAAATATGCATAGTTGTTTTGGCTTAATTCATGAGGTTGTATAAAGTATGTGGCTTAGTTATAGATATGCATAGTTGTTTTGGATAACTCGTGAGGTTATATAAAGTATGTGGCTTAGTTATAAATTTACATATATAGAGGAGTTACACCATTGACATAGTGTTAGCGCATATAATACATATTAACATAGTGTTAGCACATATAATACATATTAAAGTTCAAGAAGAGTATAAAGGGAAGTAGTAGGCTTTAATGGTCAAAGTGTATTAACTAATTAATGGTAAAGCTCCATCATATGAATAATTTATACTCGGATATGATATAAATTGAACGGAATTAAATCTTGTATGTTGTGACCATAAGGAACTATCCTTACAGTTTTAATTGTTGAACCTATGATGTATGTTGTATTTGATATTATTTTGAAATATCATATGCATGATTGGGTAATCTCTTAATCTAATAAACAATGGGTGTTAAATGAGGAATAATCCTTACACAATAACTCTCAAGTGAAAATGAATATTATATGTGATTATGGCTTGTCTTGTTAAGTATTTACAGATATGTGAAAGAGTCATTTTGATTGTCATATTTGTATGAGTGTACTCACATGCGTTGATGATGTGTGACATTGTTGTATTTTATGTTGTGGTGACAAATCCGAATTCAGTTGATTCATGAGAGTGATGATAACAATATTGTGCTTCATGTAAGTAAAGGTGTAAAAATATAATCGATTGAATTAAGGAACTAAAGGATTAAATTTTTAAAATGAACAATATTATGTCTAGTGGAATGTATGATGCTAAATACTCATTATATGAATCATGGATGGTAAATTAAAAAGAGTATTGAAAGTAATATCCCACGAGGAATTAGTGTATAAATCTTAGTGAACAATGAATAGAATGAGTATTATATGAATGATTGATCTTCGTGTGGAAGATTTGTGTATGGAATAAAAGAGCGTACTCTTGTTATTCAGATTTAATAACCTTATAGACTTGTGGCATGGGTTATGTTGTAATTAGATTAAAATTCAGAGGACTCATCATGTGACTTAATTTAAATGCATCTATGTATGATTTAACCGGTATGTTTAATGATGGGATTAAAATATTTCTTTATTGAATATTCTATGGAAAAAAATTTCTTTACAACATTTTGCTCTACAAAGTGCTTGTTATTATGGGTATGTTACAATAGGTGCACAATGTTGTGCAAGTTATTATTGATAATGCAGCTAATTATGTGGATACTGGAAAGATGCTTATGGAGAGGAACCCCACTTTATTTTGGACTCCATGCGATAATGCAGCTAATTATGTGGATACTGGAAAGATGCTTATGATGCTTATGGAGAGGAACCCCACTTTATTTTGGACTCCATGCGCTGCTCATTGTATTGATTTGATGCTGGAGGATATGGAGAAAATTCCCTTTATCAAGGTGGTGATTAATCAATGTGCAAGTTATTATTGATAATGTTGCTAATTATGTGGTTACTGGAAAGATGCTTATGATGCTTATGGAGAGGAACCCCACTTTATTTTGGACTCCATGTGCTGCTCATTGTATTGATTTGATGCTGGAGGATATGGGGAAAATTCCCTTTATCAAGGTGGTGATTAATCAATCTAGGGGAATCCCCAAGTTTATTTACAACCATACTTTTTTTCTCAACCTCATGAAGAAGGTGACACAAAAAAAAGGAGTTGTAGTGTCCCAAAATCATGCGTTTTTCCACCACCTTCATTACTCTTCAGTATTTGCTTCAATGTCAGTTTGCGTTGAAGAAAATGTTTGTTTGTGATGTGTGGCATGATTGTTCTTACAATAGGAGAGAATATAGGAGAACCATTTCCAAGTTGGTGTACACAAACTCCTTCTGGGAAGGAGTGGAGGAAGTGTGCTCGGCGAGTGAACCTTTGGTAAGGGTTCTGAGACTTGTTGATGGTTATTAGCCTGAAATGGGATGTTTGTATGAGTCCATCTAATAATAAATAAGAAAAGAGTCTCTGTATGTCGTGGAAACGTATTCCTGTGACAAATTCTGAGTGTACGAGTTGAGGGTCCATCGCCATTTAGAGAGAATCTAGACGATTTGCACTTTCTTTAGCTGTTGGAATCTGATGATGGAGAAATTGCTGAAATTGTAATTTCGGTTGCTAGAATTACAATTTTGATTGCAGGAATGGATTCAGCATCCTTGATTACCCCTAGGGGACCTCCATTATGTAATTCTGGCAACCCAAAACTGCCATTTCAACAAGTTCAATTGGATTTTGACCAGAAAACTTACCAGATTTTGAATGCAAATCGTCTAGAGTTTAACTCATGCCCCTCAATGCCATCCAAAGTACTATCATCTATCTATTCAAGTCTAGAACACATTAGATCAAATAATTATATCCATTTATAAACATAGTTCAGAAACAATAATGAAGTAAATCATCATACACAAGGAAGATAATAATGAAATTTAATGGGAACCTCATTTTATTGATATTGTTTATGATTCAGGACATCCTCATCCCCATACATTATATCCATCTAACTCATACAAACTGTTACATAAATCTTATTCATCACTAAACCAAAATCCTTTTTTTTAAAGGAGATGTAAACTAACTATTTATCATCTATCAACTAACTAACAACAACAACAAAAAACATTTAAGGCATGTTCCTTTATAATTTATATCATTGCACCTAAGGATATGATGGTACATTCAAAACTCTATAGAAGCATTGTATTTCTTTTAGTCCTAGATTGATGGACTCACATGACATCACAAAACATCTTCTTTCTTCTACCTTCTCAACCTTAATTTTTTGGTATCATACTTACTAACTCACATAGTATCTTCCTTCTTCTACCTTCTCATCCTTAATTTTGTAGTATCATACTTACTACTTTGGTCTTTAGTGACAATATTCTTTAATACTCTTAATGGTCTATCATGTTCCATGTGGAAACTCTAGTGTATTTAGTTTGTTGATCCTATGTCGCCCTATCTTTCTTAGTGCTGAAACCATATCATTCTTCAAAAATCAAAACAAGGAGCCAACAATATGCAGAAATTTCCATGGATTTTCACACATTTCAAGCAAAATAATTGATTATAGCAACAACCATTTCACCCACTAAAATATAGAGGATATCCATGACATGTTCTCATAATAAATAATGCAAATATATCTTACATGATACATGAATGATACCATAACCAAAGAGAAGAAGAAATGCAATGGTGTTTTCACAAATTGAGCTCCAATTCAACTGAATAGGTCTGAGCAATTTTCTAATGGTTCAATTTTCCTCCCAAACATAGGAAAATTGTCTATGGATGCCACCCTTCTACTATGCTATGACATCACCAAGATGAAGAATATTTTCTCAAAGTTCATAAATCATTACTTCCTTTCCCAAAAGCTTCCTAGAAGATCAATATGACACAAACCAAAAGCTTCCTAGAAGATCAATATGACACAAACCATTGATGAGTTCTTTATTCCATCTTTCAATTAAACCAATGCTTGACACTCACTCTACTAGTCCATACAACACAAAAATACACTTCCTTATCTGCTCTTCAGTCCCTTACTCTTCCTCTCTATGCTCTTGAATATCTGTAGCAAGAGCCCAAGTCACTATCAAATTTCAGATTTTATTTCCAATGGTATGTTGCTTCTTGGACAATAGATAATGGATTCTTGGAAAACCCAAAAGGCCAACAATATACTAGGATTTGGTAAGTCTCCTTAATATTGGTGTCTAATATCATATAACAGTCCACGTTGCATATCTCCATGGATCATATGAGAGCTGGGATGGTTTTTCCTCAATGAGAACTCTATTTTTCCTAAGAAAAATCTATTGTTCTGAGGCTACTCTCCCTTAATTCGAATTTCTTTATATTTTCATAAATGAATGGGTGAGAGTGAGTAGCCTTTCCTCCACTTTTTTTTTCTTTTTTGGTTCTTTGAAAGTAGGAATTGATTATTTCAAAGTAGGAGGTAATTTCTTGAGTGTAAGAGATAATTATTTGAGGTAATTAAATAATAAAACTAGACTCCTAATCAAATGGAAAATAAATATTAGGAAATAGGATAATCACATAAAGGATGATATAAACCCCTTTACCTTTCCACTCTGGTGGACTCATATCCCTTTAAGTGCTATACCTCAATTAGCCAACCTTCGGCTATTATTTATTATGTTTCAACATGCATAATTACAAAGCTTAAACCTAACATGAAAAACATACCAAATGGCCCTAATAAATGAATTTACATGTATGGATAGCCATTACCCTAATAAATGAATTTACATGTATGAATAGCGATTAACTAGCCAATCCTTGGCCTTGAAATCTACACTAGGAATGCATATTGACATGCTTATATTTTACATCTATTACACACAAGGTCATTTATAACTGGACTCCCATCAATATATTCATGTATACATAATTTCATGTATACATAATTAGGTCCAATATAACCAAAGTGTGAAAACCATGATATTACAACAACAAGAAGATATATAAATAATATAACGCACGAGGATAAGATATTTTTCACATACCTATCAATTATTTAATTGCCGTTTTCTTTCAATGATACACCGATGGAGTGAGCATATTTTTTCTATGATTACAAATATGATATCCTTCCTCTCTAAGGTGGGGAGACCCATGGTAAAATCCTAGATAGTTCAAACCATTTCCGATCTAGAACATGAAGGGGTTTAAGAAAACTAGGGGGCGTGACATATTCAAACTTTTGGCACTAACAAGTTCCACATTTAGTGACATATTTCTGAATATTAACTTTCATTTCCTTCCAAAAATGGATTTTTTTGGTTATTGTAGTATGTTTTGAAAAGTTTAGAATGGCCTGCAATCAAGGAATCATGATTCTCTTTTAAGATTTGGATTTTGAATTTGGACATGTTGGCTAAATATATTCTTCCCTTGTTCCCCAGTATAATATTTTCCCAATCAAATATTGACTTCGATGCATTACTACTTTCAACCTCCTCAATTATTTTCATGATTACTAGACTTCTTACATACTTTTCTTAAACATTTAAGATCTATTTAGGGATGAACACTGATATTTATCATAGTGTAGCATGTCTCTCTGCTTACCTTGATAAGCTATCTACAACTTGATTTTCCTCACCTTTCTTATACATACTTTTCTTAAACATTTAAGATCTGTTTAGGGATGAACACTGATATTTATCATAGTGTAGCATGTTTCTCTGCTTACCTTGATAAGCTATCTACAACTTGATTTTCCTCACCTTTCTTATAGATAACCTCAAAGTCAAAAAATTATATTTTGATTACCCATTTTTGTTGTTCTAATGATAAGATCTTAAAGTTTAGGAAATATTTCAGTCTATTGTGGTTAGTTTTGACCAAAAATTTTGTTCCCAAAAAGTATTTTTTCCACCTTAGCAATGCATGAATGACTGGCAACATTTCATTATCATAATTTTCTTTTGCTTTCTCTCCAGGGTTTAATATTCTAATTTTTAAGGTAAATAATGGGATGATTTTCCTACATAAGCACAACACCTATTTATGCCCCTAACGAATCAATTTCAAGAGAAAATGGATTTGGGTTTAATATTCTAATTTTTAAGGTAAATAATGGGATGATTTTCCTACATAAGCACAACACGTATTTATGCCCCTAACGAATCAATTTCAAGAGAAAATGGATTTGTGAAGTCTGGGGTAGTTAAAACAAGAGTGGACATCATTAAATTCTTCATCCTCTTAAAACAACATTTTTCTAAATGATCCCAACTAAATGAAATATTCTTTAATAGTGTTGTTAGCAGGGTTGCAATATCTTCATAGTTCGTTACACATATTATGTAATAACATGTAAGACCTAGGAATCCTCATAATGATGCGATAGTTTTGACAATTGGACAATCAATAATTACCCCATTATTTTTTGGGTCTACCTTGAAATAATGGGTCTACCTTGGCTGCCATCTAGGAATACAATGTAACCCAAAAATTCTATTTATTCCCTTCCAAAATTTCATTTTGATTGGTTTGCATAGAAACCATTGTCTTACAATAGTTTCAAGATTGTCTATACAAGCTTGAGTTGCAAAATCCATTTTTTACTATAGACTAATATATCGTCAAATATCACAAGTACAAAATTCTACAGTATGCATATAATAAGTTATTTGTCATTTCCTAGAAGGTATTCGTGACATTGGATAGTCCAAAGGTCATGACATAGAATTCATAGAGGCCTTGATGGGTACATAAAGTAGTTTTGGGAATATCCTCTTCTTGAATTCTTATTTGTTAATAGCCTAACTTCATATTAATAGTGGATGAATACTTAGCATCGTGAAGCTCATCTAATATTTCATCCACAAATGGAATGTGAAATATATCTTTAATGGTAATTTTGTTTAATGCTCGGTAGTCAATACAAAATCTGTAGGAACCATCCTCTTTTATGTATCTTCTTTTACAAGTATGATGGTGCTAAATATAGAATCTTGCTTCGGGTTATAAATCCATATTCTTATCATTCTTGAACCAAGCATTCAATTTCCATTTTTTTTTGGTGATATTGCCTCTAATGTTTTTTCTTGAGTGGGGTTGATCCAAGGATAAGTTATATGATCTGATCTCTAGATGATTCCAGAGGAAGATCATGAGGTAAGTCGTGAAAAAAAGGCTTATATCTCCCAAGTATCTTGTATAATCCTTTTGTATCCTCTATGTCATCTTGTTCTCCTTCCATTAAGTAACAATTTACAATAGAATCTTGGCTCCTTTATTAATCACTTTCTCCATTCCATTGGATAAGGCTATTTGGAGGGCTAGGATTGTGATTCCATGAAACTTGTATTTCCTTGGTTTTCATAAAATCTTAGGAATTGTAAATGTATGTTCAATTCCACCATACCAACAAAGTCCAACCATTGGGATCCTAAGCCAATGTCTACCCCCTAATTACCATGGCATACACAATAGACCTTAATTTGTAATAATTAATAGACAATACTACCTTACGGCATTTCCCATTTCATGAAATATTTTTGTCTCCCGATATTGCAACTTCAAAGTTGGAGGTAGGGTAGAAAAACATATTTATTTGTTTTGTTATTCTTGTATCTATCAAGTTATGTGAACTACCAATATCCATGAGTATTATTACTTATTTTTTATTAATTTAACCAAAAAAATTTAAGAAACTATGCTTGAGAAATGCCCATCATTATGACAATAAAGAGTGATGTGATGGCATTTTGATTGCTTGGTTCTTAATTGTTACTTTCTATGTCAAATGTAGAAGTATTACCAGCCTCTTCATCCTTGTTTCTACCATTGCTATTTATTTTTCAATGATATAAAAAATTTCCCTTGCATTTATGGCTTAGACTTGAAATAGGTGCACGGAATTTTTATTTAAAACACTGATTTTTTCTCCATCCTTTTATCTAATAGTGAAATCCTATTATGGGGATGAATATAGATTGAGCTTGTTTTATTTTATTTGGGGCCAAGGTAATCATTCATAGGACATGAGTTTCTCTTAAGAGAGTTTATTTTTATTGAGGTTGCTCTATACATTTTATATCTAGTAATTCAACTCATTTTTTATATTTTCTTTCAACCTTGATATGACAACTTGTATTAGGCACTTATCGAATAGGTCTTCCATGGGAGTGGTCAATACATGCAAATCATGAAAATTCTCCTCCATTGTCCTAGATTGTTTCAATCGAGAAAGTTTAGTGAAAATTCCCTTCTCCTCTCTATCATGCTAAAAAAAATCCTTTTAAATGGATCCTATTCTCTGTATTTTTATAACAAAAACAATTATGTTTGTATTGATAAAAGGATGAATAAATTCATCATAGCCATACCAAAAATCCTCTATTATTGTTCATAGGTTCATATACTGTAACTTGCAAAATGAAACAAATAATTATAGTCATCCAAAAGGAGGAATTGTTATTCCAAAATATAAAACTCCCTAAATTGCTATAGATTTTCACATATGTCTTATTAGCAAAATGTAAAAAAGTTCATTTAAAACAAAGTATAACTACTGGAATCACTATCTTCTCCCTGCTCGACATAGAGCATATCATCTTCGAGCATATCATCTTCATATTCATCTTCATCACTGTCTGAACTATTCAGAGCATCAACCAAAACATCTTCATCATTAACAACCTCATCATCATAAGCGTCTTCTTCCATATTTGCATATAAATCATATTCTTTATCAGAATCATCATCCTAGGCATTATTTACATCTACATCATCTTCATTATAAAACGTGTCATCATCCTAAGCATGACTGGATTTTTCTTTGTCTTCCTTATTATCAACAACAAGGTTTACATGCACACCCTCCATCTCATCTTTAGAGCTAGAAATAATATGAACTGATTGTAGAACTGAAGTACCATCACCATTCTTTAAATTAAAACTTTCACCATTTTTACAAAAATTACCCCCAGTTAAATCTTCATGCTTCAACACAACATTGGCTATTTCCTTCATCTTATCATCACAAGCTCCGACGGTCGCTTGCATATCAAAGAAGCGAGCTTCCATATTATTATTGATTTGCTATGAGAACTGTTCAATTTGATCCAGGCGGTTATCTAACACTGGAGAATGTGAAACCAACTAATGAACTGCTTCAAACAAACCCTTTATACAGTCACGCATCTATCTTAAATGAGTTTGGAAGTCCTTAATACTTGCATTGTCTGCACTGACTTTCTCAAAGAGGTCCTCTAAACACTTTTCAATATCCATATTAACAAGTTTAACAAAATTCCAGTCGGTACTATAAATACCAAAACCACACCTATTAGGGTAGGGAAAACAGAGCAAAATATTCCAGGAGATATCTCCAAAAGAAAACATACATACAGCCCAGCCAAATCTTGGAAATAGAGGGTTGACAAAACAACAAGAGGACAAAACAAGTATTTTCTCTCTACCCAGGAAATGTAAGAAAGAACTGCTAATAGTAGGCACCACAAGCCCCAACCCAAAATATCCACCAAAATATCCAAAAGACCCTTATCCCAAACTTTCCAAACAAAGGAAAGATTAGAGTAACTGTGAGATACATGGGAGGGAGAGATGAAAAGGTTGACAGACCATCCAGAGAAATTCCTATCTCCTTGGGCTAAGGAGAAGGAAAATGAAAACCATGCATCCCTCACCACCATTCCAAAAGAACAATCACTCCAAAGACTGAAACACACTGAAATTGAGACTTCCCTACAACTAGCAAAATGGAGGGCCTTCATAGAGCACCAACACTTGGAACTGTCAATACCTCTACACGAGAGAACATTATGATCATTGTGACCAATGAACCGGCTCAAATTTATGAACTTGAAGTCAAGATTAATGAGATTGACATCTCCTCCATCGAAAAGAGCATTCATATTCCCCATGCCTTTTAAGTCATGATGACAAATGTCCCTCTCCATACTAGAGTGAAGAACAAAGAGCAATATCAGGCTAAGGAACAAACCTTAAGGGATCCAATAATGATAAATTGGTCCCCCATTTTTTGTTAATCCTCCTCGGGGAATATGCGAGGCTTGATTAGGAAGACCATATTCTAATGAGTTGAGGTTTCTTTTAACATGAAAAAATTAGATTGATTGAAACTGGGAAAGAATACCCAAAATACAGTTATGAAGGAGACCAAAAATTAGATCCGTAATTTCTTGTCGTTTCCTAGACTCTGAAGGATGAGCATAGAATCACCTATCACAACTAGGGAACGAACTCCAACATCAAAGGTTAACTTCAATCCCAGGATAAAAGGAAAGCATTCTACCTAATTATTGTTACCATTCCCTATACCACAAGCATAGGCCTTTACTATATTTCCTCCAAGGTCAAAAAGCACCCCTCCTGCACTTGCAACCCCAAATGGTTCTTAGTCTCTTGCTAATGAAGGGATTTTGAGTTTCACCATAATAACCAATTATAATTCAATATCTCTAAGTGCATCAATGAAAAGTTAGTTTTCTCTTCATCATTGCACATTTTATATATCTTAACATAAAATTTGAGTTTATTTATCCATCTTGTACCCTTCTAATCATCCTTACCATCAAATTTTGTTACATAAAATATGATCTTTTATGCAAAAACATTAAAAATAACACATGTTGAATGAATGTTATTGCAATGAAAATGATGCATAGTATGGTGATGAAAGTGAGGTGTGGGAGTTTGATCTACTTAATATCTTATTCCCATTTTCTGTTTCTTCTACATCACCCTTGAGTTGGGTGTGGTTCTTGTCCCATTCCTTTATACCAAGATATAAATTGTCGATATTTTTGTAGATTTTTCCCGCTATGTTTAAAAGTTTGGACTAAAGTATTGACTCAATTCCAATATCACCTCAATTCTAAATTGGAAGGTTCATTGCCTATAGAACTGGAGGCCTTTATAGAAAAAAATGAGTTCCTTATATTGTAAGGGTTTTAAAGAGATAATCCATGTAGTGGGTTGTTGACATCCCTCTTAAATTTTCCATTATATTGATGACTACAAAGTGGAGAGTTGTACTTTCCATAGAGTCTTGTAGGGAATTTAAATGGAATTTATGAAATCCTTCATTATTCTTATGTCATGATACTTGGGAATCCAAACCTTCATGTCATTTTTTTGAACTAGCCTTCACACAACGAACTACCCACAAGGACATGCAACAAGTGGCACACAACAAGGTACACACAACTTACTCGACCTTAAAAGAATAAACTTCACATGTAGGTGCAGTTAGAGTAGTCACTCTAGTACTTGCAGCTACACTAGATATATAAAATAATATATTGATTTATTAATTTTGAAGTCATCCTTATGAATATGCATAGGGGAACTTATTTATACACACAATGGATAGATTCTTGACTCTTCTTGAGAACTGACATATACAATAGATTTATTACTTCAGTTTAATTACCTAAATTATTTTAATTGAGTATGTTACAAGTACTATTCACATTGAGGGGGATCCTAAAAAGGGGTAAACCAACCCTTCCTCGGGAATTGTATGCATGTATAGGGGTAGCCTTGTGAAGGCTTGGTCTACTCTTCCTGAAGCATAGTATTCTCAATGAGGAGGAGCATGGATAAGGGTTAACTAATCCATACTCAAGTATATTATTTTCATCACGAAGGAGCCCAAGGAATCTTCGGTAGTCAACCCTTCCTCAAGCATAGTATTCTCTTCAAGGGGATACTGTGGAATGGTCAGTGGACCCTTTCTCAAGCATAGTAATCATGTATATGGGTATCACATGGAAGGGTTGGCCCACTCTTACTCAAGCATAATATTATCATAGTGGGGGACCATAGGGAATGGTCAAACAACCCTTCTTGAAGCATCATATTCTCATATTTGGGATATTAGGGAAGGGTCATATGACTCTTCATCAATATTACTATTCATGTTGAGGGAGAGTCTTAGGAAATTTTGGCATAACCTTCCTCAAGAATGATATTTTCATCCCTTAGAGAGCATGGAAGGGTTAATTAACCCTTACACAAGGATATTATTCTTGTTGAGAGGTAGCTTGAAGAAGTGTAGGTTGATCCTTTTTCAAGTTTAGTATTCTCATCAAGTGGGATCCCAAGTAAGGGTTGGTTGACCCTTCCTTAAGCATAGAATTCAACTCTTAGGGAATTCTAGGGAAGGGTTCGTTAACCATTCCTTAATAATAGTATTTTCCTCTAAGAGAATATCGACGAAGGGTATATTGACAGACCATAAGATTAATATTATCACCAAGAGGTAGCCTAGGAAATTTGTGTAGGTCAACCTTTCCTCATTTTTTAAATTATTCTCATTGAGTGGGATCCTTCCTCAAGCACAATATTTACCTCTTGGGGGGTCCCAAATAAGGGTAAGTTAACTAGGTATATTAGCTAGGGTCATCTCCCCCTTAAACCCCCTTCTTAATCCTCTCATTTGTGGAATCATAGCTCCCCATCTCTTATTTTCCCTTCTTCACTTGCTGTTGTTGGGGATTTTTATATTAAAAATTAAATGTACATATTTACAACATATACGGGCATCCTAGACCATTCATATCCAAATTCTATCCTTTACATAGTTACATCATATTTACATTTTGGGGTTAAAAACAAGGTGTTACATTCCCCTCCCCTTTAATTTATGCATCATCCATGGTGAATCATCAACACCAAATATACAACGAGAGAATTTAACATGTCTTTATGCACATCATCCTTTAGCTCCCAATTTTCTTCCTCATCTACATTAGCCACAGTGTTCTTGGTCCTTGCAATATGGTTATTTTGGCCATCCCATACACCCTGCATCGACATTTATTGTCCATTTCCCTAATTTACTTCCTAGGATTGGCACATTCACATGTACCTATATCAATCACTAAGAAGAAGTATGCATGTTATAGCCATTCTTATGAAATAGTCATAATGTCCATAGAAATTTTCCAATATCAGAAGGTAAGCACATATATTCATTTCATCAAATAAGTATGAAATCTCTTCCCAATACTTATCTGCATGCATATTTATTTTCTTTCATAGGGTTTCCAAATGAAATAATTTATCTCGTTGCGCCTCTTAACACACCCTCTATAGTTGTCCCAATACATAGCACTCCTCCCCATCAGCCTACACAACATAAGGAATGTGATCCCTTTTGATCTACATGTTGTCCCCCGGGTTATCCCAATTCCCTTCTAGTGCTCCAACATAGGACAACCAAGAAATATCCATACTATGACTCTAGAGACCTCATGAATCTCTCATAGAAGACTCATTCAAGTTTCATCTTCTTTGAATCTAGGATCAATCATCCCCTTCTCTTGTAAATAGCCCCTCAAGCGATCCATCATTCACCAAGTATTTATTTCACAAGCAAAGAAAAACTTATAGGGTTCTCATGTCATTACAATGGCCTTCTTCCTGGTCTTTGCAACTTACAATTGCCATCATGGGTTCATAGTAGGTAGATTCACCATCCACGTATGTCAGAAACATAAACATACATGTGTTAGGAATCATACTTTTATCTATCACCCAATCTTGGAAATCATTACTACAGAAATTAAATATTTTATAATAGGACATGTTCCATGCATAATACTTATCTTTAAAAGCTGTGAGAAATAGTCCTTGTCTTCATTAGGCCCACTTTCAATACCATATCCAAGATATCTCTTTCTCTTATACAGCTATGTTCTCTCGACATATCATTCTTGTAGTCCATCCAATGTGACTACCTTTTCATGCATTTCTTTCATTGCATTCAAAGTAGCTCATGAAATGATCTCATCATTAATTATGGATTACCAATAAGTCCACCATTTCAACTATGAACATATTATGCAATAAAATATGGCACAACATGCATTCAAATAATGCATTCAACATACATTCCCATATATGTGTTGTGTGTAACCCCAAGATTTACATAATCTACTAATGCACACACACTAAATGCACCCTTGCATTGGTTAATGAATACTATATCAAGTTCACAAACTCTGATTTTCCTTGGCTATTTACACATAACCCACACACACATGGAATGCTATTTAATTTCACATGAATGCATTTTATATTTCAAATAGTAATTTAGGTATAATGATTCCTTCCTCTATCACACCATACCACACCATTTATGATGGGATTCCATTAAATCAAATGATTCAATTATCATATGCACACCAATTCATGGTATTTTAATATGGCTAAAGGAATTCTTACCCAATCCCTTTTCCATTACTTATGCATTTGGCTTAAATAAATTCATTACTTGAATGGTGACCATCAACACCTTTGAGGTTACCTTTTCAGTTGGTGTCTTGAAAAGTATTGCACATCCTTTCACCAACCTCTTGATCATAGATATATTGTCGTAGTCTTTTTCCACATGGTTACATTCCATATCCAACCACATCATCAACATCTTCATCCATGCTTCAACCATCTCGAGTCATACAATCATCATCAACCAGAACAATTATCATTAGTGGCTCATTGCATATGTAAAACCATACTACTTTTATCAATATCAAATATAATATGTATGCACAATCATATTCAAATGCACTATGCATCCTCTTTTAGTACGCGTATTAATAAATATGCATTTCATGGATATAATCTCTTTCATTCCTTGTTGCCTTGCTGGCCATCTTCACCATTTGTTGCTACAACAACACTTATAATCTTATGTATATATCTTTAACACTCTAGTAGTTTCTTTGTTGTCTTGAGTTATCTTTGGTCCCTTTGAACATGCAACTACCGTTTCCTCATTTTTTAGTTTCCAATACATTTTGCTCACATTGAATCGCCTCTCCACTTAACATGAGAAACTATAGCCAAGTCCATATTGGCCATTCCTTCTTTCCAATACATAGAAACAATATCAACTTCTTTTTCTACTTCCTTCCATAGGCCAATATTGTCCCAACATTTTCCTTACCTTCTCTTCCTAGAAGTTCATAGTGCTTCAAAGAGTTCCATTCCATCTCCATTTGGAATCCTTTGAAATTCCACTCTCTTTTTCAAGCCATACCAAGTTCAATTTCACTTTTCACTTGTAAGACCTCTTCATAATTATGTTTCGGGAGTCATTGTATTACCTTATGTTGTTGTCTTTAGGTTACATTCGCTTATGGAGTTGTTCTTCATTTTTCCATCAAAATCCTCACCACAATTATTAACCACATGATAGATCTACCTACTAGAATGTCTTATTCCATTAATTAGCATCTTCCATTTGAGTGGACATTTGTCACATCTTCTCGTTCTTTACACATAAGTTGTTGGTCCATATCCTACAACTCTTTCATGCATGCTTACACTTATCCACATGGATAATTCACTCATATCCTATATGAGATGCACTGCCCTTCACCCGATGGTATGTTCAATGTTCTTTACCTACTGATTTGATCCATGTTTCCATTAGTTGTCATTGTTGCTTGGTTGTACACAACAACCCACTATAAGGGTCATGAATCCCCATTTATTTTCTCCTCCTGTAGGAATCTTCAATACCTTTATATGTATTATATCATGCATACAATATCCACTCCAATCAACAAAAGATCCATTGAATTTTCCTTGGAGTTTAAATTGCACATACTAATCCCAATCAATACTTATAATGCATTATTATTCAAGACACCAACAACCATTATTGATATATTTATTCCTTCTTAATAAGACATCATTGCCACTGCTAATTAATCAGTACTTCATATTCCAAGCACTCAAGCCTACTTTGTTTAATCTTGAACCTTTCTAGTTAGCCAATAATTTACTCACCTTGTTTTACCAACTATGCATCTACTTAATTGTGAGAGCACCATAATAGTGTTCACAAAATTATACTTATCCAATTTCATCTTTGATATGATCCTATATCACCATACAACTTTACAATCCTATATCACCATACAACATTTTCCCAAAATTTAGGTCACTTTGGAAGTTACCTAGATTGACAACTGATCCACTCGGGGTCAGGAAGTCGAGGGGGACAACAGTTCGACTAAATGAGTCGGCTCTGTTGTGAAGGAAGCTTAAGAAATATAATAAGTAAGAAGGATTACACTATGCAAATAAAAACAAATACATATAGACAAATATGCAGGAATGCGAAATGATATCTCTATTACTGAAAAACCAGATAGATAAGATGCATATTACAATAGTTTACATGCTTATATAGAGAGTGTTGAGATGTTTGAGTGCCTGCCTATTACATTCAATTACAAAGAAGTTATAACGGTTCGATAGCTCAACCGTTATAGTCGACTGGAAGACAAAGAGACAGTCTGTCGAAGTTCGACAGTAGTAAGTCGCAAGACGGTGTTGCGCAAGTCGCAGGTTGACATTTCATGTCGATGTCGTGAAACTATGAGGTCACTGAACGTGTCGAAGGTGCAAAGTTGTCGAAGTCGTGTCGAAGTTGGAACTTGTCGGAGTTGTGTCGATGATGATGACTCGTCACAGTAATTGTCGACATTTGACAACAATGCCAACTTCGATATGGATCATATCTCCTTCCTTAAGAAACAATGGTCTCCATTGTTTGCTCGTGAAGGTGAGGAAACTTGTCGGTTACTTCAGTAGTAGAGTACCACTTTCCTTGTGCTGGGATCTATCCTGCTTTAGAAACTTGAAACAATGGAATGTTGTTCGTCCTTGTATGGTGTACTCGTCGTCCCACAATGGTGTCACAAGGAAGAGGCTCCTGAACCTCTGGATGAATTTTGTCGGGTTCTATTATCTGCAAGTCATTATGTTCCAATAGTGGTGCATGGTATGGTCGAAGTAGATCCACGTTGAAGACTGGATGTAGACCAAGGCATGAAGGAATGCCGAGCTGGAAATCGTTTTCACCAATCTGCTGAAGAATATTGTATGGACCATATCGCAAAGGTTTGAGCTTCTTGAATGGACCAATGAAGCACTCCTTCTTAAGATGTAACCAGACCTTATCCCCAATTTGGAATGAATGAGGGATACGATGCTTATCGTGTTGGGCCTTAGCTTTCACGTTTGATCATTGCAACATGTCTTGTGCTTGTTGCTGGATGTCTCAAATCTGTTCTCGAAACTTCAATGCTTTGTCAACTTCTCGTCGGTTATGGTCGGTGTCGTTCGATTATGTCTAGTAGTTGATCAATTCGATAGGCGCCAAGGGTTGAAATCCATAACATATCTCAAATGGACTCTTTCACATACAGTTGTGCTGAGCACGGTTGCAGCTGTGCTGTATGTGTGGAAGATTGTCATCCCATGTTCGTCGATGCTTGTGGTTGTACATGCGAAGAAATTATAAGACCAAGCGATTCACAACTTCCGTCTATACATCGGTATGAGGATGGAAATCTATCGACAATGAGAGTCGTGTTTCTAGATGTCGCCAAAGAGTCTTCCAAAATATGCTGATGAATCTGGCATCTCTGTCGGAAATAATGGTCGTTGGTAAACCATAGTGTTTTCAAACATGTGTGAAGAAGAGCTGAGTAGTCTGTTGCACTATCGTTGTCTTCTTGCATGGTATGAGAATGGCCATCTTGGAAAATATACCGACTACTACTAAGATCACGTCATGCCAATGTTTGGTAGTAGGATATCTTGTCAAGTAGTCCATAGAAATAGATTCCTGTGGTCGACTAGGAACTGGAAAAGGTGTGTACAATCCCTGTCGTCGATTAGGCGGTTTAGCAATGTCACAAACCATGCATGATCGAATGTACTTGTTGACGTCAGTTTTAAGTGAAAGCCAAAAGAAATACTTCTGGAGAATAGGAAGTGTCTTTTCTACTCCAAAATGTCCTGTAGTCTTGTTGTAGTGCACGTCCCAAATGAGCTGCTATCGATGCTCATTGGTTGGTACACAAAGATGTTCGAGCTTGTATAGAAAGGTATCTTTCAGGAAACAGTCGGTGGTCGAAGACTTGTCAGTCTGAAGCTGTCGATAGACTGGTGAAAATACGATGTCTTCCTGATACAACTAAGGCCAAGTAGTGGTGTCATAACCCTGCATACTCATCACTGTAAAAAGGAGAGTAATGGGTGGTCTGCTTAGACAATCGATGATGGCGTTAGATTTACCCTTCTGATACTTAATTACCAACTGGAATTGTTGTAGGTAATTAATCCACTTAAGCTGTCGAGTTGTTTGTAGTTTCGATTGTGTCAGAGTGAACTGTAGAGTCTTATGGTCAGTGAGGATGACCGTTTCCTTGCCAAGGATGTAATGCCTCAATTTCTTGAGATCTTGCACAATGTCGTACAGTTCTTTTTCATATGTCGAATATCTTCTAACAGTATCGTTAAAAGTTTTAGAGTGAAAAGTGACTGGGTGACCAGACTGAGTGATCACTACGCCCAAGGAATAATCCCATGCGTCCGTCTCAATCTCAAAGGGATAATGCAAATCAGGTAACACACGTACTGGTGTAGTGCAGAGCTTGTGCTTGAGCTATTTAGAAGCTTATTTTTGTGTCGGTGTCCATTTAAAGACAGTTTTCCCACATCCTTTTGTCAACTGATTCAACGGCCAGGCTATGTGACTAAATCCAAGTATGAATCGTTGATAGAAATTCTCCAAACCAAGAAAACTTCTTAGATCTTGAATGCTGTGAGGAATGGGAAATATTTGAGAATTTGTACTTTTTTTGGGTCGAAATGAATGCCTACAGAGTCAATTACAAACCCCAAATATTTGATGTTGTTCATCGCAAAGGAACATTTCTCCATGTTCAAGTAAAGTCGATGTTGCTGGAGAGTGTCGAGGACTTGCTGTAGTTGTTCGACATGTTCTTCCCATGATCGACTAAAAAGCAGTATGTCATCAAGACAGACAATGGCCCATTTTCCGATGAAATGTAGAAGAATATTATCCATGTATCGCATGAAGGTCGCAGGTGCATTGGTGCATGAGGGATCGATTGGAATATGATGATATCCCGACTTGAGGTCGAGCTTAGTAAAGAATTTAGCACCTTTCAGACAGTCGATGAGATCGTCTATCTGCGGTAGAGGGTACCGATTCTTCACCGATATTTTGTTGAGTGCCCTATAGTCGATGCACATGTGTCAAGTCCCATATTTCTTTGGAACAAGGACGACTGGAATTCCACAAGGGGAGGAGCTGGGTCGGATATGACCTTTGTCGATCAAATCTTGGATTTGTCTGTGAATCTCTTCATTTTCGAGAATGGATCTTTGTTAGGAACCCATGTTAACCCTTTTATTTACTTTGTTAGCATATTGATGTTGGACGCATATGCTTTGTAAGTCGTCCCGTAGTATTTGTAGATCCATAGTTTGTATTATTGTTGTTGGATGCATATGCTTTGTAAGTCATCCCGTATTAATTGTTGATCCATAGTTTGTATTGGTCCATGGTTTGTATTGACGCATGGTATTGACCCATGGTATTGGTGCCTAGACTTAGTATATAAGTTTGTGTTGAGACCAATGAAGGTACCGTGAAGTTATTTGTATTGAGCTTGCTCAAAGGAGGTTTCCCCCTTGAAGTGGCCCGTGATCAATAAAAATATTCTGTGATCCAATATATTGTGCATTTTATGAATTAATTGTTGCAGGTTCCTCACATCTAGTATCAGAGCACTTTCTTGGGCTCTCTGGGTGAAATTTATGCCAAATTTTCTTTTCACATCTGTTGCAGGTTCGGATCTAGGAATAATCCCTATCTACTTAATTGTGGGAAGTAATTGGGTATAATCCCTAAAACTCATTGTGAGGAGTACCACGGGAACCCCGAAGTAGCTGGCCCATTGAGAGGACCTTCCAGCGAAAAGGGCAACGACCCCTACCCGATTGACTAGTTCCCACCTGTGAGGTAAACCAAGAGCTGTCATTTGTGGAAAAGCGGTTATTAGTTTTACCTGAGCCGTGGAGTGAGGGGTACTGCCCCAATACGCAAGCCACCAGAAAACATTGGTGGCCGAGTGAATCCCCTAAACCGATAGGAAGTCGAACATACCTGGGGTCCATATCTATTTTCAGCTGCACTATTGCCGATCACTTCCGTGCCATTGCAGATCCATTCCGAAAGTCATTTCAAGAAAAAAAAACCTGTTTTTCGCCATATCTCCCTTGTTTTAACTCCATTTTCCCTTAAAATTCACTGAAACCCCTGCAATCCCATTCTGTATATTTCATTCCTGAGGACCCTATCCCAAATTCCACTTTCGAAAACTAGAAATCCCACATTTGTCTATTTTTAGGGTTTGCCATAACTCCTTTGATTTTCACCCAATTGCCTTCAAATTTTGCCACCGTGTTCATTCCCTATTTCTTCTTCTTTGTCTCTCTCTGACAAATTTTCCCATTCTTTCACCCTGCTTCTGAAATCCTTATTTTCTGCTTCCCTATCCATTTGAAAGTGTCCAAAACCTACTCAAACCCCAATTACCCATCCGAGTTTTTCCCAAATCCAAATTTCCCTTTACTAAATAAGCTTCTGTTTGTGTTTTTCTACCCATTCAAAAAAAAAAAAAAAAACCTCCTGGTTATGGTTGTCACCCGCGCAGAAGCAAAAACCATGGAAGCAACACTTGCCGCCATCCAAGCCAAACTCCAGGATCTAGATGAAAAAATTCTTGGCCTCCATCTTGAGCATTCATCCATGAACAACAAACGATAGTCCGAGTCTTCATCAGACAATGGGTTCTCTTCTTCCAACAATTTTCGTGGTCTGAAGCTTGATTTTCCTCGCTTCAATGGTACTGATCCGACTGGATGGATCTATCGTGCAGAATAGTATTTCAGTCTACATAATACTTTTGATGTCCAAAAAGTTCCACTTGCATCCTTTCATTTGGAACAAGACGCCCTTCAATGGTACCGTTGGTACATCAAGGCTCATGACGAGCCAAAATGGACATATTTTTGCCAACTCCTTTTGCAATGATTTGGTCCTAGTGCTTTTGATGACTTCACCGGAGCACTCACTAAACTTCCTCAAATTGGCACTGTGAGAGAGTATTAGATGGAATTTGAAAAACTAGCCAATCACACAAAAGGATTGTTTGATCAATTCTATAGGAGTTGTTTTATCAGTGGTCTTACAGATGAAATCCGCTCAGAGGTTAAAATGTTATGTCCCAACACAATGATGGAAGGCCTGGGTTTGGCTAAGTTGGGAGAAGACAATATTGCAACCCAACAACTCTCTAAACCCACTTTTGTTCCCTTCTGACATATGGGTTCTCAACGACCTCCCATCCCGCCAGCTCCTCAACCAACTCCTATCAAGCATTTGTCTGAAACAAAGATGCAGTAACGCAGAGAAAAAGGGCTTTGTTATAATTGTGATGAAAAATTCACTCAGGGACATAGATGTGTTCAACAAAAGCTCTATCTCTTGGATATGGATTCTCCGCCTGCCTCTAAAATTGGTGACGAATCTCCAGATACAATGGATGATCAGGTCGACATTCAGGAGCCGCCTATTGACCTCCCATCTCAGGACGACCAACCAGAGATATCTCTCCATGTTTTATCTGACGTCGCCACCCCCCAAACAATGCGGGTTAGGGGTTACTTCAAGAAGCTTCCTCTTACAATACTCATTGATTCTGGTAGCACTCATAACTTCATTGACCCCTGGATCGCCAAACAGGCTGATTGTTTTGTCCATCCTTGCTCCAACTTTGAAGTCATGGTTGCCAATGGGGGCACCTTACCTTGCAAGAGAAAGTGTCACAATGTGTGTATCTCTTTGGAATATTATAACCTGCACTCTGACATGTTTTCCTTGTCCTTAGGTGGAAGTGATGTGGTTTTGGGCATTCAATGGTTATGCACACTTGGCCCCATCTTATGGGATTTTGCTAAACTTTGGATGCAGTTTTCAGTCAATGGGACATAACACAAATTTACGGGCTTACAACCAGGGTCTCTCTGCATCATTATTTCACATCGCCTGGAAAATATCCTTAAGAAGAATTCACATGGTGTCATCGCTCAACTCCATTCCATTCAGATGCACCCACCAATGGTCTCCACTACTTCCTTGGATAGATATGCAGGTGTCTTTGCTACACCAATGGGCTTTCCGCCTTCAAGAGACCTTTTTGGTAAGCATTTAGCCGCATCTACATCTTAGCAAGAAATGATGGCTATTTTGCATGCAGTACAGAAGTGGCAGCCATCCCTATTAGGGAATTATTTCTGCATCAAGACTGATCTCCAGAGTTTGGAAAATTTCCTGGAACAACGGGTCTCCTCCCCAACACACCTAAAATAGGTTATCCATCTCATGGGTTATTACTATGCGATCACTTACAAGAAGGGTAAGGACAATATGGTGGCAGATGCTCCTTATCGCACATTTGATGACCCAGTTTCTCTTCTAGCTATTTCTCTGCTTGTTCCAAATTGGTTGCAATCTTTTCAACAAGGCTATCTCTTCTATGAACTCCATGCTTCTTCATCGGCAAGGAACTCTGGGTTCCTCAAAACGTATGACCGGGAACAATGTCACTTCTTTTGGTAGGGACTGAAAATGATAGTTCAACAGATGGTGGTTGACTGTGATACTTTCCAGGTCAACAAGGGTGAAACGACACTCCTTTCGGGGTTGCTCGAACCCTTTCCCATCCCTACACAGATTTGGACAACTATTTCTACGGATTTCCTAGAAGCACTCCAGTGGTACAATACCACATCTAAAAGGTCACCATATGAAGCAGTCTATGGACAGGAACCGCCAGTTCTTCTTCCCTACACCCTCAGCAGCTCCCTAGTTCAGGAAATTGACTCGGTTCTTCAAAACCATGATCAAATTCTTCTCATTTTGCAGGACAATCTTCACATGGCAATAATTCGACTGAAACAACAAGCCGATCAACACCGTTTTGAGTGCACTTTTCACGCAGTTGATATGGTTCTTCTTCATCTACAGCCTTACAAGCAATCCTCCCTGAAACTCAAAAGGCGTCAGTGGCCCGGAATGCAACCCGAGGATGCTACAGGGGAACCACTCCTTCAGATTCTGCATCAATTTCCACATCTAAAGCTTTGAGGACAAAGCTTTTTCTAAGGGAGAGGGGATGTTAGGAACCCATATCAACCCTTCTATTTACTTTGTTAGTATATTGTTGTTGGATGCATATGCTTTGTAAGTCGTCCTGTAGTATTTGTTGATCCATAGTTTGTATTATTGTTGTTGGACACATATGCTTTGTAAGTCGTCCCGTAGTAATTGTTGATCCATAGTTTGTATCGGCCCATGGTTTGTATTGATGCATGGTATTGACCCATGGTATTGGTGCCTAGACATAGTATATAAGTTTGTGTTGAGACCAATGAAGGTACCGTGAAGTTATTTGTATTGAGCTTGCTCAAAGGAGGTTTCCCCCTCGAAGTGGCCCGTGATCAATAAAAATATTCTGTGATCCAATATATTGTGCATTTTATCAATTAATTGTTGCAGGTTCCTCACAATATTCTGTAGACAGATGTGTTAGGAAAAGAAGAACCAGGAGCAAGTTTAATATAGTGTTTTACTTGACAATGTATAGGTACTCTGTCGGGAACTTGAAATAGGTTCCGATACTCATCAAGAATATTGTCGATCTGCTGCTTCTGGTGGGAGTTGCATTGGTCGCTGACTCAACTTGTTGCTGCAGTCTTCCTAGAATGTTGCGGATTTATCATAATCAATGCAAACTTCTGAGCATGATTGATGAGCTTCTTTCTCTATTTAGCATATATCATTGCAACTGTTGGTGTAGGTCATTGTTCTGGTATGTTGTACCGTTGATTGTGAATTATGACAACCACCTTCTATGTTCGTGACTGGTAACTTCCATGAAGATCCCATAGGTAAGGTTTCCCAAACAGGGCATCGACTACAGAAAGAGGTGCCACGTCGCATAGAATTTCATCTTAAAAAGGCTTTATGAAGTATGCAAGCTTGCATTGTCGAGCGATCCTTAGCTCTTGTGTAGTGCTCTGGTTTTTGGCAGAGCACATGACAAGCTTATTTTATGTTGTTCAAATGAAATTTCGTATACATTTCTGATAAATTGATCGCTATTCAAATGAAAATTTCCTAACCTTAGTATAAGCATTTTCTCGTTTCTAGTCATTAACATACTTACAGATGTAAAAATAACGTGACATGTTAGGATTTTATTTCATGTACATATTTCAGCATAAGAGTATAAGAGTATGTTTCAGCATAATAAACTAATAATTGACAAGGAAAATACCTGTTTCCAGAAGTTTGAAGTTTGTAGATTGTTTCATAGCTTGCTGTAGATTTCCTTCCAGATTTTTGTCTTTAAAGCTTAGCAACCGATTGAATGAACCACCCTACCGACCAGCTCTTATCATGCTGGCCCTAGGAAACCGACGGGTTTCCTAGCCCCCTAGCCCACAAACCGATAATCCCGAGAGCATCATTCCTTACTATATTTCCATAGGTGCAGTTTTCCCTATGATTTTTCCACCTCCTCCTTGGAGTTGGAGTTTACCCCTTCCTCAGCTTCACCTCCAAAATCACCGTTCTCTTCCAAAGAAAAAACCTCCTTTCTTCTCCCTTCACCCTTCCCTAAATACCTTTCCTTCCTCGAGAAGACTTGAGGCTTACTCCACCGCCCCAAATTCCCTCTCTCGAGCCCTTCAATCATTAAATCCCTTGACTTTAACATTTATACAAGTTTACAATATAATAATATATTTCTTCACTTAATGCACCGACAACTAATGCACTTACGGTAAATTTATTGTACTTTAATTATTCGATGGTAAGTATTTATTATGGTAGGAGGTATTACCTATGGGTTCTCTATTCGAGATCTATTTTAATAATTCTCCATTTATTCACCATATTTGCACTTAATGTTTTTTGAATAAAATAATACAATAATATATGTTCTAGTTTGACTTTTCAGTTTGGGACAAGGCATGTCTTAATGGTTTTACCAATCCGACAAGATAACTTATCATGTAACTTTAAACTTTAAGACTCATACTGAATAAATAAATAATATTTAATACCTATTCCTTCACATCACATCCATTCAAGAATGATTATCCTATTATGGCTAATTTTTGAAATGGAAATAATCACACAATATTAATTTATAAATCAATATTTTAAATCTTACTTATATTGCAATTGTTACGATAGGGATATAAATGTTGCTGGAATATTATTAATTAAGTAATAATAATAATTAAATCACCATTTATTAATTAATAATAATAATTAAATCACCATTTATTAATTAATAATAATAATTAAATCACCATTTAACAATAATAACAGGTGAATTAATCATAGTATTCTTAATTATTTGTTTATCACATGAGTACCCTATCATCAATATAGCATCCTTGTTCTTATAAACAAAGCACTTGTGAGGGCTTAAACAATTTTACTAATTAATTAGACACTATCATTACCCTATTCACAACAGTTCTCCTATGACAATGTTAACTGACGACACTTGTCTTAATTTATTATTACAATGTTTTCATATAATTACTAATTCACTTATTTACACATTAACAACCTAACCATTCATTACCTAAGTTGATTGATGTATCCTTAATTGAGTTATCTATGAAATTTATACTACTATTCAAGCATGACAAGTATGTTATACACCAGTAATATTGTACACGTACAAGGTGTGCATGCATGGCCAGTGTATGCACATGTCGGATGTGTACTATAAACAAACCCCATTCCGCCTATGCATACCTGCTAACCAATAATAGTATTTACCCCCATGCAGAAGAGCAAGCATAATATATAGTATAACTACTTTAACATCCTCGGTTATTTAACAGTTAACCCTTTACGATTTAACATCATTGTCTTTATGTTTACATTAGTTTAATCAATCAAGTACAGGAAGGGTATCTACTTCCACTAACTAAAAATCAAGGAATATCCAACCCTCAACAGTACTAACTAACATATCCTCCCATCATAACCTACGTCCTCCATCCTCCCTATCCTTCCTCTGCTAGTACAAAAGTGGATGTCGGACTCACTGACCTCACCACATAGAACCTGAGAGCGATAGCATCGGCTGAACAGCGGACCTATCCTCCCCTAGCAGGCATCCGACCATCGTCATCACAACAACATGGGGAGCGTGTCTCAGCACGGCCCTCCCACGACCTCGGGTATCATGGAAACCTAGGGTGGGAAACACATCCATCCCTCTCAACATACTGGGCCTACGCCCTTATCGACTCATACTTTGCTGCTATCGAGATTATCGGTTTGTGTCATCGTATCATCAATTTTGGTTGCTAAGCTTTTACTGCATGGAAAAGTTCTTATCCCATGTATTAGATCAAGTATCTCGCTATCCCATAGCCCTTGTATCCTGTAGGTTAGTATTTCGCAAAATACACATTTTATAACAAGCATTTCCATTTGATCGCCAATTGATCTATATCATCAACATCGTTTTATTTCATGCCACAATTTTAGCTCATCACAAGTATGCATGACATATAAAAATTCAATCAAATTCATCATAGGATGGCATCCATGTATAACATCATACATTTCACATTCCATTAATGAAAACGTTAAAACATACATATCGTCATTATAAAAGAAATGAATCTCATGACAACCATAAGCTATTAACTGCATGAACATAGTAAGATCATAATATCATAACATCATATTCATAGTGACAACATAACATAGTAACGACATACACATGGTAGCAACATATAATCAAGTGTATCGTGTCATAAGTATAGTTTACCCAGTCTAGTTAAGTCCAACAGATAATAAGAAAATAAAGTTCAATATGTGTCACGGATAAACCTGTCTAGTCGGAATATGGGGCGTTACATACACCCACCCTTCAGGAAACTTCGTCCCGAAGTTATGGTCATAATAATGCAGGGAAAATATTTACGCATAACCTCTCCATTCTTGCAAGTAGCAGATGCTGGACAAACTTTTCCTACTTAGCTTTGACTTGACCGAATATGTCGATATTATCTTCTGGTTTTACTTCTTTTATCCGATGATATGTATTCTAATAATTAAGGAAACATTTAGATTAATCCTTCTATCGAATCTTAATATTATATCTAGAATGCTTAAGGTTATAATCAAGTGTTATCCACCTTAGTATCCTACTTCTTACCGTTTAACAATATCCTTTAAGTTATAACATCAGAGAGGTTTACTCATCACAAAGATTAAATTGATCCAACTTAGCACGAAATAATCAACAATTTAACATGGAGGTCTTTAGAACTCATAATTTGTATTCACTCAACACGCAACTACCACGGACCCTTAAGATTGGCATACCTCTCTTAGGGGAGAAGGTTCATGTCCTTTAAATCCTAAGGTCCTACATTATTATTCCCTTATTGATAATAAGCAATAACAAAAGTATTGTAACATTCACTAAACTAGGAGAACTATTATTGTTTCAAGGCTTTTGGGACTATACTATATTAGAATGCAAATGTTATCAACTTTAACCATTGATCTCTCCTTTTCCATGTGATATAATTAGAAGGGGAACCATTACTTCTAATAATTTTATAGCTAATTTGTTCTTATTCGCACAACGTAAAGGCATTTACCAGTATCTATCATACTATAAACTTGTATTTGTTGTCATAAATCTAGGTTTCCTATACATACGCTTATTAATCTCTATGGATCGTATGGATACCTACACACATTATGCACTATGACCACCTCACATGATACTAATGTGAATCCAACACACTTACCTGGCATCAAGCTTTGTTCTTATTTTGCGAGTTGTTGATATCAATGGAGACATATAATCCTTTCTTCATAACATTATACTTCTCATTTTGTCTATTTTTCCCAGTTAACAACAATTTTTACCTCTAATGTGATGATCGATTTCTTCCATCATATATTAGGGTTTTAAACATCATAACTTATTCATCTCAATGCACATTGGTTCCCTATTTGTATTCATTATTATTCTATTTATTATCATTACTTCTCTTAATCTCGTATATGCTTACTCAAGCTAACTTATTAGTTCCCCGCCAATTTTCGTATTTTTTTTTTTTTATATTTTATTGCTTGTTCACTTTGTAATTATTAAATCCTAGTTGTTTCCCAATAATATTTTCCCTCAAATCATGACAATTTAACATAAGCAAGACCAGCAACATATAATCCCTACCCCCTTCTCGCACATACATAGTTCCTTCAATCTCCTTCCACTTACTATATTGAAACACGATTAATTGCACTCATTGTGGCATAATAAATTATACTAATTCACTAGCACTATCAAGCATCTATCCCCAACACTTGCCTATATATTTATTTACCCGTTTGATGCCTAGATTCAACTATGTTAGCTCAACTATGGTGTTTGTCAATACTAGACTGTTTAACATCTTCATATAAACAAAGGTATTATAAGGGTAATGTAACTTATTTATCATACGTAAGTTATGGATGTATAGCATAGCCTTTCCTCACCGTATTGCATCATTGCAACACTCGAACATAGACAATCATTATAATACCATAAAATATATGTTTTCATACAAACCGCAATGTGGTAAAAACCTAACATATTCCTAAAGCCAACTATGGAAGGATCAACACTATGCCATTACTGGAAGAATCGTGGCGATGTCGATGACGGTGGTGGAGGTGGAGGTGAAGGTGGTCAACCCAGACCTCGACCTTGATGTGTCATTACAATGATTGATTATGTGTCCATGATCAAAGCATCAAATCATTATATCCTAGGACGCAATCCTCGTGATTATTTCCATCATAAATTCTCTTGGGAAGTATGTTATTTCACCTAGGACGCAATGCTATTATATATAGTGTTCATCAGAGATGCTCAAATATGCCTACTAGCAAGGGTAATATAAGATGCCCAAAATGTTTTAATTTTTTTTTTTTTTTTTTTTTTACTTCCTACAAGGGCCATCATTACAATCTATAATACTACCATGCAATTCTTACTCTTATAACTATAATTGTTCTTATATTATTTTCTCAATTTATACCTTGTAATATTAATATTTATACGCCATGCCTTCATTGATATTATCCATGGTGATTTCTAACCACTCCTACATATCTCTAGCTCCCTCACGGCTTTCCTCTTGCTAAGCCATCCTAGAAGTTCAATAATGGATCAACCGACCCATGCTCGCCATATCGTTTGCTATAACAATATTGAAATGTCATTCATCTATTCAACTTCATATTTCTACACTAGTTCTTATTATAGGGCTTGAAAGACTTCTTCATTGTGTACTACTCCTTCTATCCCTAACACTCGCTCTTATGGTAATTAAGTGGCATACTTTACTTATGTTGTGTTTACTTGTCACATATATTTACTTATTGATATCATTATCATTTTCAAAACTCTTAGTCCCTTCGATGTTACATGTCTAGACATTATATTGCACCATTCCTCCTTAATGTTCTTCAAATGCATCCATAGTACCTTTAATGCTTTCATTAGTCGCATACTATCTCACACATAATACGAAACATATGGCCTCTCTCTCGTCCTATGGAACTTTGGAACTTTAGGGGCATGACCTAGCCTCGTCTTATAGTATCATAAGAAAACCAACATATAGAGCCTCGTACCAAACCTAAATTCAATCTAGCCAAAGTCACCTCCTAACCTTATATCTAATTCAAATTACGTTGCAATTTAACCCTACAAAGTCATTAGGTTATTTAACTAATTACTTAGACTTATTGCTAACCCTATGTTTAAACTTGAATTTAAATTAATCTTAGCACATAAGTAAGGAATATAGAATTTAAATAAATTATACATTTTGATTTTATAATTCTTTATTTATATTTGAGAGTTTAATTTTAATGTATTCAAAATTTAAACTATAGGGACAAATTTAATTAAACAATTTAATTAATATATTAAAAATAATTAATAATATATAACAAAATAAAAATAAACCTTTGACTAACCATTAATTAAATTATTTAAATCAACATTTTCATAATCCATAAACGATTTAGAATATATATAAATATGTTTAATTTAAAAACATATTCGGATAAGCTTCACTCCGGACAAAGAGTCACTCTATGAAGGCTACACGCGGCCAACATGCAATAAAAAAATAATTAAAGGACCAAGACCTAAAAAGGGTAACTTTTCTCAGGCTTTCACTTTCCTTACCTAATTTTCCCCACGCGGGCTCTGCAACTCCAAGCAGCCGCTCGGCTAAATTTTCAGGCCTTCGCCATAGCCTCCCTCTTTGTTGATTCACCATTATTGTTTTCTTTTACAGCTTCACCGCCCTAAGGGGCATTGGCAACGCCTCAATGCTAGGAGGGAGAAGTTTTGGAGAGTGGCAGGTGATCTCGGCATAGACTAGGGGGTGCATTCGTTTTTGGTATGCTAGAAAGAAAGAAGGGAAATCTGCTTCAACGCCCAGGTAATCTCATTTCCTCCACGGCTCTCCTTGTGGACTCTTCTGGATGCTTGTGTGTTGGGCCTAAGACTGGTGGCGTAAGATTGACTCATTTTTTTTTGAATTGGATGTGTCTTCATGGTTTCCAGTCTTAGTAGCACTCATTTTCTGGCATTTTCATTTATACCTTATGGCAATGGTTTACGGCTTAGTGGTATTCATTTCTTTGTGAGGGCGCAGCCGAGAGAGGGAAAATAAGAGAGCCCCCCTCGTTAGGGTTCTAGCGCTATAGCTCCATAATGATACAGTGGTATCCACCTAATATTGAAATGCAAACTATATTTATTGGTATGAGTAATACCAAGGAATTGGGCTGGTGCACAAGGCATGCGAGCTTGATGCTACGGTTGTATGGCAGCCATGGCAGCCAGGACTTGATTGGCACGGTGCAAAATAGCCAAATGCACAGTGGTAGTGCAAATTATATATATATATTTTTTTATCTTATTTTTCATATATTTTTTGTTTTTGTTTTAAACTCCTGTAGATGGCCTGGCTACAATTGCCTGGACGAGTTGTGCACATAGCTTGACTCGTGAGCTCTATTCGTATGTATTTTATTTACTCCTGGGCGAGCTTGGCACTTGAGTGTGTTGCTGTGCGAGGTCCCTATGAAAGGAAAGTGCTTGGGCTGGTCCAAAATACTCCTTCTGCTGTAGGTTGTTGCGTGGTTGCAGATCGTAGAACCTGGCCTTTGGGCCTCCCAACATTTTATTATTTCCGTTCTGAAGCTGCGCTAGGGTTTATTATTTTATTATTATTATTATGATTATTTTTGTACAGTTTCAGGCTCTTGTTCTTTGCAGTAGAGCTCATTTTTACCCAGACAAATCTTGTACAATACTTATGAAGAGCATGTACAATGGTCCAGGCCTCACATGGGAGTAAGATGAAGGGCTTGAGGTCTGTCATATTCATGTCTGAATGTGCCTATTACTGTATGTTGATGCATCATTTAATTTCTAAATAAGATAATAAATGATGCATACTTTATTATCTTGCTTGTCATTTCATATTTGCAGATCTGTAGGAAATCTTAGTACAACATTGAAGGCAATGTAGGAACGTACACACAAATATGTAGATAGATAGAAATATGTTTAGATAGATAAAGAACTGAGTAGCACATGAAGAATATTTGCAGAAATGGAAAGATATATTCTTAATTTATGTCTGAAAACTCTTTTACGTTGATGCTAGAGGGGCAAGTTAGTGAGAATTTAGAAAAATGATATAGTAGTATATTGTTAACCTGGTTGTGCCAATTCCGAAGCTTCTCTTGTGCGATAATCTTCAATTTTCCAATGGCCAGTGCCTTTCGCTACCGTCATAGGTGCGTTCTGCATTCATGTATCAGCTTAGCCCAATACTGGCATTGCAGTCGTAGGTTTTTTATTCATACATTTGATGGTTTTGCTTATTCTGAACTTTTCACCTGTTCCCTTTACTGTTCTTTTCATTCGTTTTTCTCGTGGTCATCGGTGCAATTGCGCTCTATTTTAGCTCGCTAATAAGCCACCCAGTGATCCTGGAGCTGATCATTCCAGGCAAAATTCGAATGACTTACATGCCTTATTACGTGTTTTTAGGCAGGGCTGATTAGGTCGAAGGTGAGCCAGAATGACAGACAGTCTCAGAGGTTGATTCATACATTAAAAAAAAAACCCCTAAGTCGATTGCAATTAAGTTAACCTAATTCCCTTTTCTACTTGTAAGAAAAATTAAATTTTGTTGGAAATAAGAAATGAAGAAAGAAATTGAATTGATGTCCACAAACGACGAAATTAGGTCAATTGGACTCTTATGTAAAGCGACAGTGGCAAATGCAGAGTGCCTAAGGTATCCCCTGAAAGATTATAAGCCGACTGGCATATGGGACAATGTGTTTACATGCCAAACAAAAATTATTAGAAGTAATGAACTCATCTAGTCATTGCCCCATTTGACCCATAGCCGTACTTATGTTTCTATTTCTAATTTCTGTATCGTTTCCCTAGTCCAGATCATTCATGCAATCATAAGCGAGACTTGAAAAAGGACAACTAACAAAACAATAAACCCGAATAGGTAAATCCTGACAGTGGAGTAGAGAATTTGAGAATTGATGCATCTCACACACGATTTTGTCGAGGAAATCTGGTAAATTAGTGAAATGAAGTTTGTCTAAAAGACATGTTATTTCCTATTTCTTGAGGTAATACCTTTACAGATACAGGTCTATGAGAAACTACCTTTATAGCATAGTAGCAAGATTCAAATATGGATACAAAATTGAATACAATCTGGTATGGAAAATATAAGGAACGAAAAGCCCAACGTGGCTCCAATACGGAAGTACACATCTCATAGACATGAAAACATGCAGCTTGTTCCAAATTTTATAATGATTTCAGCTTCTGGAAAGCGCAATAAACCAGAAAAAATTCATTCCTTGAATTTTAGGCCACTTAATTTATGTTTATAGGCCTTTTAAACCTGTCTAGTCTAGGCTTTGTAGTTTTCAAATATTCAGGTGCTGTCGCTACTGCTGGACATTTTCTGCTGTTAGCTCTAGAGTCTGCTATCAGACTTACTGTTGAATATTGATGCAATTACTGTCATTATCTTTGAACTTACCGCTGTTAGTGTTGAATTTAATGCAGTTATGACTGACTTTTTTTTTGGCTATCTACTACTGTTAGAGCCCTATTAGTTTCAAATTTCATTTTCACATTGGTTTCCAACTTCCAAAGTTCTGTTGTGAGTCTCTGTCTGTTGTAAGGGTTTTTTTTTTTTTTGTTGCAGGTTATATATATATATATATAGATGGTCTATTTTCTTCAATACTTATTCAAAATTTTTAACAAACTGTTTGTTTATATCTTCCAGGTAATATGGATGTTATAGAGACATAGGCGCAAAGGTTTGGTGGTGTTGTTCAGTTTACCAAGAGTAGTGACATAACCCTTTATTTTTATATATAATTATGTAGGCTCAAACATAATGAAATTTCAGGGTAGTTTAGGTGTAAAAAGGCCCATCGAGGTCTAAGTTTTTGAGCCTCACGCTCTGATACCAAATGTAGTGCTCTGGTTTTTGGCAGAGCACATGACAAGCTTATTTTATGTTGTTCAAATGAAATTTCGTATACATTTCTGATAAATTGATCGCTATTCAAATGAAAATTTCCTAACCTTAGTATAAGCATTTTCTCGTTTCTAGTCATTAACATACTTACAGATGTAAAAATAACGTGACATGTTAGGATTTTATTTCATGTACATATTTCAGCATAAGAGTATAAGAGTATGTTTCAGCATAATAAACTAATAATTGACAAGGAAAATACCTGTTTCCAGAAGTTTGAAGTTTGTAGATTGTTTCATAGCTTGCTGTAGATTTCCTTCCAGATTTTTGTCTTTAAAGCTTAGCAACCGATTGAATGAACCACCCTACCGACCAGCTCTTATCATGCTGGCCCTAGGAAACCGACGGGTTTCCTAGCCCCCGAGCCCACAAACCGATAATCCCGAGAGCATCATTCCTTACTATATTTCCATAGGTGCAGTTTTCCCTATGATTTTTCCACCTCCTCCTTGGAGTTGGAGTTTACCCCTTCCTCAGCTTCACCTCCAAAATCACCGTTCTCTTCCAAAGAAAAAACCTCCTTTCTTCTCCCTTCACCCTTCCCTAAATACCTTTCCTTCCTCGAGAAGACTTGAGGCTTACTCCACCGCCCCAAATTCCCTCTCTCGAGCCCTTCAATCATTAAATCCCCTGACTTTAACATTTATACAAGTTTACAATATAATAATATATTTCTTCACTTAATGCACCGACAACTAATGCACTTACAGTAAATTTATTGTACTTTAATTATTCGATGGTAAGTATTTATTATGGTAGGAGGTATTACCTATGGGTTCTCTATTCGAGATCTATTTTAATAATTCTCCATTTATTCACCATATTTGCACTTAATGTTTTTTGAATAAAATAATACAATAATATATGTTCTAGTTTGACTTTTCAGTTTGGGACAAGGCATGTCTTAATGGTTTTACCAATCCGACAAGATAACTTATCATGTAACTTTAAACTTTAAGACTCATACTGAATAAATAAATAATATTTAATACCTATTCCTTCACATCACATCCATTCAAGAATGATTATCCTATTATGGCTAATTTTTGAAATGGAAATAATCACACAATATTAATTTATAAATCAATATTTTAAATCTTACTTATATTGCAATTGTTACGATAGGGATATAAATGTTGCTGGAATATTATTAATTAAGTAATAATAATAATTAAATCACCATTTATTAATTAATAATAATAATTAAATCACCATTTATTAATTAATAATAATAATTAAATCACCATTTATTAATTAATAATAATAATTAAATCACCATTTAACAATAATAACAGGTGAATTAATCATAGTATTCTTAATTATTTGTTTATCACATGAGTACCCTATCATCAACATAGCATCCTTGTTCTTATAAACAAAGCACTTGTGAGGGCTTAAACAATTTTACTAATTAATTAGACACTATCATTACCCTATTCACAACAGTTCTCCTATGACAATGTTAACTGACGACACTTGTCTTAATTTATTATTACAATGTTTTCATATAATTACTAATTCACTTATTTACATATTAACAACCTAACCATTCATTACCTAAGTTGATTGATGTATCCTTAATTGAGTTATCTATGAAATTTATACTACTATTCAAGCATGACAAGTATGTTATACACCAGTAATATTGTACACATACAAGGTGTGCATGCATGGCCAGTGTATGCACATGTCGGATGTGTACTATAAACAAACCCCATTCCGCCTATGCATACCTGCTAACCAATAATAGTATTTACCCCCATGCAGAAGAGCAAGCATAATATATATTATAATTACTTTAACATCCTCGGTTATTTAACAGTTAACCCTTTACGATTTAACATCATTGTCTTTATGTTTACATTAGTTTAATCAATCAAGTACAGGAAGGGTATCTACTTCCACTAACTAAAGATCAAGGAATATCCAACCCTCAACAGTACTAACTAACATATCCTCCCATCATAACCTACGTCCTCCATCCTCCCTATCCTTCCTCTGCTAGTACAAAAGTGGATGTCGGACTCACCGACCTCACCACATAGAACCTGAGAGCGATAGCGTCGGCTGAACAGCGGACCTATCCTCCCCTAGCAGGCATCAGACCATCGTCATCACAACAACATGGGGAGCGTGTCTCAGCACGGCCCTCCCACGACCTCGGGTATCATGGAAACCTAGGGTGGGAAACACATCCATCCCTCTCAACATACTGGGCCTACGCCCTTATCGACTCATACTTTGCTGCTATCGAGATTATCGGTTTGTGTCATCGTATCATCAATTTTGGTTGCTAAGCTTTTACTGCATGGAAAAGTTCTTATCCCATGTATTAGATCAAGTATCTCGCTATCCCATAGCCCTTGTATCCTGTAGGTTAGTATTTCGCAAAATACACATTTTATAACAAGCATTTCCATTCGATCGCCAATTGATCTATATCATCAACATCGTTTTATTTCACGCCACAATTTTAGCTCATCACAAGTATGCATGACATATAACAATTCAATCAAATTCATCATAGGATGGCATCCACGTATAACATCATACATTTCACATTCCATTAATGAAAACGTTAAAACATACATATCGTCATTATAAAAGAAATGAATCTCATGACAACCATAACCTATTAACTGCATGAACATAGTAAGATCATAATATCATAACATCATATTCATAGTGACAACATAACATAGTAACGACATACACATGGTAGCAACATATAATCAAGTGTATCGTGTCATAAGTATAGTTTACCCAGTCTAGTTAAGTCCAACAGATAATAAGAAAATAAAGTTCAATATGTGTCACGGATAAACCTGTCTAGTCGGAATATGGGGCGTTACATCTTGTCCATCCTTCATCCAACCGATGTTGTAAGGCCGAGGATGCGGAGTGGTCACAAGACCTAGTTTCTTCACAAGTTTTTCAGAAACAAAGTTCTTCTGGCTCCCGTTGTCCACAATCAGATGCAATGGATTACTTTGAACCCATATATGTGTATGGAACAGGTGCTCTCGTTCCTCCTCGTCGACAATAGTCGAGGCTGTTGGAGTTGTCGATGTCAAAGGAGTCATTGCTTCTGGGTCAGATTCTACCACAGTCTTGTTGAACGCATCGGATGTCGACACTTTTACCAAAAAGGTCTTCCGAGCTTTGCATTCAGACGTATCATGCCAAGATGAGTGATGGTAGTCACACCATTTTCTGGTCGATTTCTTGCTACATTCCTTTTTGTGAAAAGGATTTTGGCCGTGATCTAGATTTGGTGGAGTCGGCTGAGAATATTTTGACTTGTCGAAGTCGGTTGGTGCCTTCTTGTCGGGCGGTCTTCCTGATGTCGGCATTGTCATGAAGCACGCTTTTCCCTTCTGCTTGATTTCAAGTTTGCTGGCATAGTGGAATGCATTGGCAAGCATATTAAAAGTTAGAAACTCCATTTCCTGCTAAATGTACTGGGATAATCTGCTGATGTACTTTGGAACAAGCAATTTCTCCTCTTCTTGAATGCCAAGTCTATCCATGAGTTGATAGAACTCGTCGGTGTAACTTTGTACGGACTGGTCTTTCCATTGCCTTAGATGCTGCCAATTCTTATACTGCTGCTCAAGGTACTTCGTTGGGTACAACTCCTTTCGTATATGTTCGACGAATTTGTCCAATGTGTTGATGGGGTCTTCGCTTTTCTCCATCTTTGTCGAGAGGTTCTCCCACCAACAGTGCACAGATGTTGACATCTTTAAGGATGCAATGGTGATCTTGTTAGCTTCTGAGAGTTGATTCATAGAGTAATAGGAATCCAATTGTTAAACCCAATTGTTGACGGATTCTGCGTCAATCTTTCCTTCTAGATTTGGTATGCCCAAATTCATTTGCACTTTGAAGGGGCTGATTTTGTCGGAGTTTTTTCTCGTCGAAAATTATCCTGAAGTCGAAGCAAATCACGTGAGAATTTTTTTGAACTGGGAGAACATCTCAGTTCGTTGGCGAGCTAGCGCTTTCTCTATGAGATGTTCTGTCTCGTTGATTGCATGTATTTCACCTGTTTCTTCTGCCATCTCTAGAGGTAGTGTCTACTTGGATTGCTGAGTCTGCGAGCATGTTTGAATCAACATAAGTCAGGTAACATCGTTGGAAGTGTTTATGCAAAACTTAAGCATGCAAAAAGATGATGTGCTTTGAGTAAGCTCTCATTCTGATCTGATACCAAAGATCCACTCGGGGCCAGGAAGCCGAGGGGGACAACATTTCGACTGAATGATTCGGCTTTGTTGTGATGGAAGATTAAGAAATAGAATAAGAAAGCAGGATTACACTACACATATAAACACAAATACATACAGACAAATATGCACGAATGTGAACTGATATCTCTATTACTGAAAAACCAGAGAGATAAGATGTATATTACAATAGTTTACATGCTTATATAGAGAGTGCTGAGACGTTTGGGTTCCTTCCCATCAGTTACAAATAATTTATAATGATTTGAAAGTTCAACCGTTACAGTCGACTAGAATACAGAGAGATAGTCTGTCGAAGTTCGACAGTCGCAAGTCGCAAGACAGTGTTGCGCAAGTCGCAAGTCGACGCTACATGTTGACATCGCGAAACTGTGAGGTCGCTGAACATGTCGAAGGTCCGAAGTTTTTGAAGTTGTGTTGAATTCAGAACTCATCGGAGTTGTCTCGATGATGATGAATCGTCGCAGTAGTTGTCGGTATTCGACAACAATGCCAACTGCGATATGGATCAACAACTATCTTGCCAAATCAATCCCAAAGACTATATTCCACTTGCCTTTTAAAACAATGCGAAACATATTTCAAATTCACATTCCTTCCATTCTATTCTTATCTAGGTCAAATATCCAATGGCTATATCCAAAAACCATTTTGATCTTACAACAAAAAATCACATCCGTCCAAAATTTGTAAATTCACCCAATTTGCATCGATCCTTGTCTAATTAAACTGAGAGGTTCTATTTTGTGCACTTTATAAAATAAATAGAAACATATTTCAGAAATGAAAATTATTTGTTGTATTCTTCTCTGTATTACCTTTCTAATGACTATAACTATTCTTAATTATGTGTTCTAATCTAAAAGTTACAATTCTCCAAAGTCTGCAATTTTACCGAAGTTTGCATTGTTCCTATAGTTGCACTTAATCTCAAACATAAACTTCAGATACTTGTAGAAGAAAATATGTGAAGAATTGGAATTTTTTTAACATCGAGAACTAAGAGTCCATAAGATTCTAAGTACTCATAAACTTTCATATCTATGATCTGATGCAACAATAATTTTCTATTAAATTATGGAATTGTCAACTTCTAACTTTTACATTTTCCCCATACTTGGATTTTTTAGTAGAAATAGATATCTCACAAGCTAAGCATTTATCAAAAAAATTCCGCTAACCAAATTTGTTTATCTTGATGAGTAGTTAAAATGCCAAGTTCGTAATGTTTTTTTGCTTCACCAGGTCACTTTTTCCTCCAAATTTTCCAAAATCAGACTTGCATGCCCAAATAGTGGATTTTGGCCTTCTTTTGCACCTAGGTTTTACACCTTTTGGAATTTGGCCATAAGCCATCATATTTATATGTGTTCCTAGACCATGAATGCACCATTAAAAATCCATCCCCAATAGACCCCCCATCTAGTCACTGGTTACGTGGCTTCAAAAATCACTAATTTATAATTTCTATAAAATTTGAGCAGAACGGGAAACTTTGTATTCTTCCCCTAATGGCATGAAAATGATGCTAGTTTCATCAAATTTTGAGCTAAATTGCTTCTGTTACAGATGAAAAAATTTGTGGGCTCTAGAGTGTCACTCTATCACATACCCAATATCTTCTTTACACTGTGGAGAGCATGGGGTTCTTGATCCCACATACAAATTATGTCCTTGATTCCAAATTCAATTTTTACTTCCAATGGCTTGTTATAATACATACTTTAACAATGGAAGTATTATATATTATAACAATCTTTTAAACTAAAATTTCACATTCTAACTATGCAAATATTTCTACCATGAATGCTTTTATAGCATGCATAATGAATCCATGCACACAATCACTTTCATTTACAATGATTTGAACAAACTCATATATTAGAAATATAAACCATGGAATTCATACACAATCAAAACTTATCTTAGAAATATCCTCCAACCAGTTATAGGCAAAGGACATTCCTCCTAGCCATAGGCATTCTATCAATTTGTCTCTTTCTTTAACATATGCCACACCCAAAGTAGGATGATCAATCCACAAGGGGTGAATTTACACTTATTCCTCTTCAATTCACAACCACACTCATCTCAAAGTGATCCTCACCCAAAGGAACCTATCCTCTACCCAAGTGGTGTAGGTAAATCCATCCACAACTAACCCTAACCTCTCACTCATTACCCATCAACATACACAATGCCAAGAAAGGTGCCCCCTTCTCTACACTATAGTCCCTCAAGTTGTCTCCCTCCTCTTTTGGTGCTCCAGTACAAGCCGGCCAGGAAGTCTCCAAGACAAGGCTCTAGGGGTGTCACACTATAGGAAGGTTCCCTAACCTCCGAGCACCAGTTTATCAAGTTAGTTAGGCTATCTTTTTTATTAGGGTGGGATTGAGTCTTAGATTATGATAACTAGTCTTCCTTTGGCTTTCCCCAACCATATCTACCATAACATGGATGATATCCCATCCCGAATGTTGGAATGGATGAATGAATGAATGATCACTAAATGATTTTCTCACAAGATATATGGATAAATATAGTTTGACAAGTGGCTTCCACAGAAGTGATCACTTTCCCTTTTTTTAATCACTAAGGATAACTAATCCCATAATTAATTAATGTGATAGACACCTATGGTTAAGTAACTTTGGGTAAAAATGGTTAATGAATACTAGGGACATTATCTAGGATCATCTCCCCATATCTCTTCTCACTTTCCCTAGTTGTGGAATCATAGATCCCCATCTCTTCTTCATCCTTCTTCAGTTGTAGTTGTCGAGGATTTTTATATTAAAAATTAAAAGTACATATTTACAATATATATGGTCATACTAGACCATTTGTATCCATGTTCTAGCCTTTACATAATTACATAATGTTTATATCTTGGAGTGGAAAACATGGTGTTATAATCTTGCTAGCAACATTAGTCTCTTAATGAGAATGCAACCTAATTCTTTTCCAAGAACTACTAAAAACATTACATTATTGAGTAGATTGCAATTAAAACATATAAAATTATTTTGGTCTATTCAGTTTTGTAGTTCTATAACATTTAATTGATAGTTATATGTTTCTTTCAACTATTTAAAGACATCATGTTTAGACATATACATCATCTTTAGACATGTGATTATATACAAAACTTTTTCATCAAATTGCACATCCACTTTGAGCTATATTATGTAGCAACTATATTCATTTTCTTTCATAATATAATTAAATCTTTGTTAGCAAACAATATCTTCCTTGTCATCATCTTAAGCCACGTTTTACAATTAAATTATTAAATTATCATATGGTTGCTTCATTCCCTTCTCAAAGTGAACTTGTACTTTTTATTTTTATTTTATCTTCATATAATTTGTAAATGAACGAATGTACTTCATTTTCTTGATCTTGTATAATTTCCTTATCCTATTGCATACTTCATTTCTTATGTCATATGAATTTAACAATCACAAAGTTTGAATATGAAATATCATATGCACCTTAAGGTCTTCTTGGTTGACATATTGTATTCAAGTATCTAGACTCCTTATGTCTTTATTGTAATATATTATACTCAAATGCAACTTCAAGCATGTTTTCAGTTACATTTGTTCCCTCTTGATGCGATCAACGGTGGAATTTGACGGGAAAATTGCCCGTCATGAGGCAATTTTCCATTCAAATATTGTCAAAAATTTCTAACGCCCGTCAAAAAACTTTGTTGAAATCCCAAAACGTCTCAGAAATTGTGTGTAACCGTCAAATTTGACGGGGTGGTTGGATTTGAAATTACAACCCTAGATGCGATGCATGTCTTATTAGTCCCTTTCGAAGGCCCAAATTCACCATTGACTTTAATTAGTTATCCATTAAAAAAAATTCATTTTAGCCAAACTTTTAAGTAATAGTTTTTATTTTTTAATTAAATAATACACTTAATTGATTTATTCCAATTGCTATTGGCCATGGACTGTGAAGCCTTATACCAAGTTTTTTAACACCCAAAAATTGTTCACTAGCTCATCTCCCTAGTCACATAACCAATTTGTCCACTTCCACTAGTACATGTGCATATTTTTCCCACGGAAAATCATTGCTATTGCAACACTTGTGCGTTGTTATAGCGACGAACATAACCCATTTTTTTCGTGGTAACATTTTCATCGTTGTAGCAACACTTTCCACTGTTCGTCTCTATAGCGACACAAAAGATATGAAACGAGATTTGTTTAAAAAATCAAACAGTGTCTCTATAGCAACACTTTCCCGTTTCTATAGAAACACTTCCATCGTCCCTATAGCGATAGAGGCACTGTTTAAAAGACCCCTTTAATATGTTTATAGCAGCGATACGTTGCCGCTGTAGCGACGAGTTGTCGTTGCTAGAGAGACGCATAAACATCATCACTATAGCAATGGAGGAACATGTTTAAAAGACCCCTTTAATATGTTTATAGCCGCGATAGGTCGTTGTTGTAGCGACGAGTTTTCATCGCTAGAGCAACGCCTGATTGTGCAACTCTCTGACGGGCTTGCTATACTAGTGACAAAATTTCCGTCGCTTGTATAGCAAGCCCGTCGGAGAGTTTCACAATAAGGTGTCTCTATAGCGACGAAACCCCCTTTAACGTTCCGATGGACTTGCTATACTAGCGACGAAAATTCCGTCTCTAGTATAGCAAGCCTGTCGGAGAGTTGCACAATCGGTCGTCGCTAGAGCGACGAACCTGTTTATTTAAAAATAAAATGATGTTGAAAATCTTGTAAACCACATACTATAGCTCAATTACCTCCTCATTAAATGTATAAAGATAACGTGAGTTAGTAAAAGTGAAATTTTAAGGTAGATTCCCCAAAAGAAGATCCAACTTAACACATATTTGCGAATAGAAGAGTCAAGTTGTTAAAAATTAAAACTAAGATTGCATTACAAAGACTCTCTAGAAGTTGGAAAGGAATCGTTAATTGATGACACAAATCAATTCTTGATAGTGACGTGATAGAAATTTGAATTGATACAACTTTTCAAAGTAGATGACCAAAGAAGCTTCATTCTAACATCTATCTGGTAGATTGGTACTAGTAAGCGCAACTGGAGAAGTTAGTCATCAACTTAGACTCGGCATGTGTAGTGCAGTCAAGGACTTGTGCACACTATCAATTACACCTTCAACTAGTAGAATTGACAACTAGGATGAAGTGGGGGTGGTGGTATGTGTACCTGCATAGAAGTTGGAAAGAAATTACTCCACAATAAAGTGAATTATTGTGATAGAATTTGACTAAAATAACATTACACCCATATAGTGGATGCTACCACGATGTTAAACATATTGATGATAAACATATTGACATATTGACATACAAAACATGAGCAGATATAAACAAAAGTGAAAGAACCCAGTATGCGTTCCAACCAGATAAGGTACATATGATCTCAGCAACAGAAAGGGTGAAGTTAGTTTATTTACCCAACAAAGGATGAATATAGATAGAAGGTAAGGGTTGAATGCAATCATATTCGCAAAACTTTAAGTACATATATTGAGTTCTGGATAAGGGTAGCAAAATTCTAGGAAGAAACTTGTAATTTTTCGAGTTTAATGCAAATATGAATCAAAGATTGATGATGTAAGTTGAAGTAATTCAATGCAGGTTTGAGTATACATAAGGTGAAGATCGGAGACATTGCTTGTTTCATCCAAATAGGCATTAATGGGGGTTGTTGGATTCAAGATTACTAAACTCACCAAGTGGAGTGGTTTGACTTGTAATTCTCGTGAATCAAACCACTTGTCGAGACTCATTGGCCAAACTCAACAGGCTTAGTCAAATTTAAGGAGAATCAATAAGGCACTCAATAGATTTGCTAGCAATCTCAAAAAGGGTGTCTCATCCCATAAAAACAGTAATAAAACTAAAAAAAACCTACTCCCCATGTTCATTTTTCAACAATTTTTCCATAGGTCAAGAAAGAGGTCTTGCTAAAGGCTATTGTTGATGTCAATGAGGAACCCAATTATCTGATGGGCATGACTACCATTGAAAAGGATCCCCAAGAAACAGTTAAAAGTCATGAGACATCGGATAACCAAAAGGATACTCCCATGTCTATTCCATCCCAATAACTAAAGAATCCACCTCAAATCCCAATGCTCCATTTGGATATTGTTATAGCCTTGCAGATGATGGATCAACTCACCCATGACTGGGAGTATCAAATGTAGTTGATATAGGCATGTAAACAAAGTTTTAACATCTTAAAATACATCAGTATAGATGTACAAGAAAGAATTAGGGACAGACCTATTCACCTTAGTGGAGCAAGAGAGAAAGACTACATTGAGGTGCATAGTTACGCACATTCGTTAACACTCAATGAGAAATACTTGATTATATAGATGTACAAGAAAGAATTGGGGACACACCTATTCACCTTAGTGGAGCAAGAGAGAAAGACTACATTGAGGTGCATAGTTACACACATTTGTTAACACTCAATGAGAAAGCTGTTAGAAAAACAGGATCGCAGAGCAATAACAATAAATGCAAATATAATCACACATACACATTACAAGAGAGACATAGATATATCGTGGTTCACCCAACTTGGGCTACGTCCACACTGAATTTTTCAGTCCTTAATATTATTATCGTCCAGCAAAGTGAAGGGATACAACCTACAACACAGCCGCTGCACTTCCTCTTCACTGTCTCACAGTCTCTCTCCTGATCTTAGAGATCGTTACAATGCATAAAACCTAATACATCATTCTAGTCGTATTACAATGACTTTATTTTATAAGGGAAATACAATGAGAAAATACCACAGGATACCCAAATCCATGGGCCCAAAAACAGTTGGCGAAAACAACCCCAAAATTTTTTCTCGGGGGCGTTGCCCCCAAACCCCTTTTTACGGGGGCCCGCTGGCCCCCGCACCCCCTAGTCGGGGGGAAATCGACCCCCCCCGGACCCCCTGAGCGTCGGGTCGGGATCATGACCAAAATTGGGGTACGAACATGGCTGAATCATCATCTATGAGACTGGAAGATCTGGCTCCACAACCAACAATCTCCCACTTGGAGACTGATCACAACAACTCCATCGTTGCTACACTTGCTAGACTTGGACTTGGAAAATTTCTCCTCTTCACCTTCATGGTAGAAGGCCAACTGAAACCGAGCACGAACTCAGTTTCTCTCTGGTCACTACCTTTGTGAACATGTCTGTAGGATTTTGGCTAGTATGTATCTTTTCCAGCTTCAACAATTCATCTTCTAGAACAGAGTGTATGAAATGGTACTTGAGCTGTATATGTTTAGTCCTGGAATGGAATGCTGAGTTCTTTGCAAGATGAATGGTACTCTGGCTGTCACTATACAACTTGCTATCCTTCTGCTTCTTACCCACTTCCTCCATAAACCTCTGCAACCAAATCATCTCTTTACTAGCCTTTGTAATAGCAGCATACTCTGCTTCCGTTGTTGAAAGTGCAACAACCTTCTGCAGTTTTGAAATCCAGCTTACTATTGTTCCACCTACAGTAAACACATACCCTGTGGTGCTCCTCCTACTATCCTTATCACCTTCCATATCTACATCAACATATCCCTATAGAACAGTGTCTGAACCTCCAAAACATAATGCCTGAGTGGTGGTACCTCTCAAATACCTGAGAATCCACTCTACTGCCCTCCAATGTTCTTTATCTAGTCTTGTGCACACCATGGCATACGTCAAGCTGCCAATTGCTGATTGATAGGGAATCTGGGACATGTAATCTGTCTCTTCCTGTGTCTTGGGACACATTTCCTTACTTAGATTGAAATGACTGGCCAAAGGTGTACTAACTGGTTTTGCATTCTACATTTTGAACCTCTCCAACACCTTTTGTATGTACTCACCCTGAGACAATGTCAATTTGCGATTTTTCCTGTCTCTTGTTATTCTCATACCAAGGATTTGCTTTGCAGCACCCAAATCCTTCATCGCAAATGAATTAGCTAGCTTGCTTTTGAGTACATTTATATCCTGCATGTTAGACCCTGCAACAAGCATGTCATCCACATACAATAACAAGATAATATATCTTTCATTGTCTAGCTTCTTGAAATAAACACAGTGGTCAGAATGACATCTACTATAACCTTGTTCTGTCATAAACCTGTCAAATTTTAAATACCACTGCCTTGGAGCTTGCTTCAAGCCATACAAACTCTTTTTCAACCTGCATACCAAGTTCTCCTTACCTTTGACCTCATACCCTTGTGGCTGCTGCATATATATCTCTTCCTCCAAATCCCCATGGAGAAAGGTTGTTTTTACATCTAACTGTTCAAGATGAAAATCTTCTACCGCCACTAGACTTAAGATATTCCTAATTGAAGTCATCTTAACAACAGGAGAAAATATTTCATCAAAATCAATACCTTTGTTTTGTGCAAACCCCTTTACAACAAGTCTAGCCTTGTACCGCTTCTTACCTCTTTCTTCTTCTTTCAACCTATAAATCCATTTCTTCTGCAATGCTCTTTTACCAGGAGGCAACTGAACCAAATCCCAAGTCTGGTTTCCTACCAATGAGTCCATCTCCTCATTCATGCCTTGCTCCCACTTCTTTCTAGTTTCCACCTCCATTGCTTCTTCATAACATTCTGGTTCACCAGCATCAGTCATAAAAAATAATACATTGAAGGAGAGTATCGTTCAGGGAGTCTACTTAACTTGGTAGATCTTCTTACAGTTGTAGGAGTTTCAAGTACTTGCTGTTGTTCTTGATTTTTTAGCACCATTGGAACTTCATTTTCTTCAATTTCATCAAATACTGTGTACTCTGTGTTTTCCTTTTCCTATTTATTTCCCTGCAACTGATCTTTATACATGACCTTTTCATTGAATATGACATCTCTACTTTGTTGATGTATACGTAACTTCGGAATGTATTTCATCTGTGTATTTTATATATATTTATTGTACCCTTATAAGAGATGTGTTATTCCTCTATAAGGAAGTGTCGTCATGTGGATTGACAAGTGTCACAAGTGTGTGTACTTGCAGATGGGTTATTAGACCACCATGTGGGGTTGGCCCGGAATTATATATAATATAATGTGGGTGTATCTAACTAGAGAAGTCGACCCCATAAGGTCACTGGGCAAAAAGGTGAGTATAAATAGAGATAGGAGATCTCTATTTTACTCACTCGGAAAAGTAGCTCACTCTCACTCTCAGAAGTGGCGCACTAGTGAGGAAGAGGAGGATCATCTTCTAGGATACTATCTCAGTGTTATTTGGTTGTATTTTGGTTGAGCCATTGCTCTCTCTATCTTTGAGGAAGTTGTGGGGTTTTTCACCTTAGGGTTTTCCCCACGGAAAATCTGTGTCTCTTGTCTCTTATGCTTTTGATTCTTGTGATGCTTGTCATATTGTGATTGTCATGCATTGATATATTGTATATGTTATTCTCTCAGCAAAGATCCTAGAGTATTGTGAATTAATGCTCAAAATTTAACATGGTATCAGAGCTAACCTGAGAAGAAGACATTTTGCAGTGACGGAAGCTTGAGTTCCTTGTTTATTGGGTTTCTCTCCATAGATTTTTGAAAATCAGTATAGTAGATTGACTCTACTCATCAAGGCGCATCTATCTGTCCAATCAGAATTCAATTTCGAGCATTTTCAGATTTGGCCCTAAAAATTAGGGTTTCCACAAAAATAGGAATTTATGGAATCTGAAGACACAACTGGAAGATCCTTGCAAAAATCGAAGGTTAGAGCTTTGGATCGAGATTTTTGGCTGGGTAGATCTCTGGGAAACTCAAACCCTAATTCAGGGCTCTCTCCAGTGAACTTGGGAGGACAAAAAGTCAATTCTGAAGGGCAAGACTTTGCTGATCTCAAATTCTGAATGCACTAGGCTGATCAGCTCATTAAAGCGCATTTTTCTATCCTTTAAGAAATTTGAAATTCATATTTTGAATTTTTAGGGTTTCTCTGACAAACCCTAATCCGGGACCAGATCCAGTTTTCAGCATTTCAAGTGGTAAGACCTAAATCTTTTCTATTTCCATTTGAAGTACTCTTTAAGATGTCTCTCCACACCAAGATTGAGGATAAGATTGAAGGGGCTGATAACTTCCGAGCCTGGAAGTATAGGATTGGATTAATTCTGGAAGAAAATGAGTTGGACTCATATGTGAAAGAAGACATCCCTATCCCAGAGGATGAAGAGGCCAAGGTATTGCATAAGAAGAACTTGGTCAAGGCAAAGAGAATCATTGCTGATTCTATCAAAGACCATCTCATACCCCATGTGTCTTCTCTTAAGACACCCAAGGAGATGTTTGAATCTTTGACCAAGCTATTTGAAGGAAAGAACATAAATCGGAAGATGACCTTGCAGAACCAATTGAAAGGAGTGAAGTTTCAGAATGGAGAAACCATTCAATCTTATTTTTCAAGGGTCTCCCAGATCAAGGAACAACTAGAAGCAGTAGATGAAATGGTGGAGAATGGTGAAGTAGTGATGACCACTCTAAATGGCCTACCCAGGTCATGGGATTCCTTCATTCAAGGAATTTGCGCAAGGAAGAAGTTGATCTCCTTCAACAGATTGCGGGAAGAATGTTGTCAAGAAGAAGCTAGACTTATAACTCGTGAGGAAAAGATGGGAGGTGAAGATCAAGCACTTGCAGCTCACACCAAAAGAAGCAAAACCAAGAAGGAGCACTCTCGCCACAATAGATCCTATCAAAAGAGTAAGAAGGACCTAAGATGCTTCACATGCAATGAGAAGGGTCACTTTGCTTCAGATTGTCCCAAGAACAAAAGGGATAATAAAAACAACTCCAGTAAGAAGAAGAAGGGCAGCAAAAGAAGGTTTCATGCTCATGCTGCCGAAGATGATGAACCCCCAAAGAAGAAGGCTAGGGAAGAAAGTGATAGTGATGATTACTCATCAAGTGAAGAAGAGTATGTTCTGATCTCTGCTCTCACAGGTACTATCTCCCATGGTTGTAATGATTGGTTGATTGATAGTGGGGCTTCCAAACACATGACTGGGTTTAAGGAATCTTTTTTGAACCTATCTGAACATGAATCACCCCATAAGGTGAAACTTGGGGATGATTATCAATACCCAATCAAAGGAAGTGTTGAAGCCTCCTACAACCTAGATTCTGGAAAATCTTTGAAGATGAAAGAAGTCCTTTATGTACATGGGCTCAAGAAGAACTTACTCTCCATCTCTGCATTGGATGCAAAAGGTATGAGGGTTGCATTTGTGGATGGCCAAGTCCTAATGTGGCCAAAGGGAAAGAACATAGATGATGCAGTAGTGATTGGAGAGCAAGAGGGAGGTTTGTATAAATTGAAGGGACAACCTGAACATGCCATGGTGCATGAATCCATGGAGCCAAGTGAACTTTGGCATAGAAGACTTTCTCATATGCACTATAGAGCACTTCCAATTGCAAGCAAGGCAGTAGAAGGTCTTCCTGAAATCAAGACCAAACATGAACGTGTTTGCAAAGGATGTGCAAAAGGTGAGAACATTAAGAAGGCTTTCCCAAGCAGTGAAAGCAAGGCAAAAGACATCCTAGAAATCATCCACTCAGATGTATGTGGCCCTATGTCATCTAGTTCCCTGAGTGGGTATGTTTACTATGTCTCATTTATTGATGACTTCTCCAGGAAGACTTGGGTATACTTCTTGAAGAACAAAGATGAGGTGTTTGATAAGTTCAAGGAATTCAAAACCTTGATGGAGAACCAAACTGACAAGAAGATCAAAACATTCAGATTCGACAATGGTGGAGAATTCACCTCAGGTGACTTCAAGAAGCTTTGCAGTGATTCAAGGATTAAGAGGGAGTTGACTGCTCCTTATAATCCTCAACAGAATGGAGTTGCAGAAAGAAAGAACAGAACTATCATGGAAGCAGAAAGGGCAATGCTTCATGACCAGGATCTACCTATGCATCTATGGGCAGAAGTAGCTAGAACAACTGTATATGTGCAGAACAGAACACCCCACAAGATGTTGGACAACAAGACACCAGAAGAGGTATTTTTTGGGTTCAAGAAGATTGATGTCAGCAAGGATGAATATAAGTTCAAGGACAGGTAATCCAGGAAGCAAAGATCAAGAGGGAGCACACTCCAGCAGCTCCTGCAAGGATGCAGATTTTCAGAGGGAGCTGACCATCTCCCTACATTCCACAACAGAAAGGTGTAGAAGAAACTACTTCAGCAGCTCCTGCCAGGAAGCAAAGACTCAGAGGGAGTCCACCCAACAAAAAAACAAAGATAAGTATTTCAATTATCATTTCTTGCCTATTTTGTTTGTTTAAATAATATTATGCTTATGTTCCTAGACTTAGGAGATGTATTGTGCATATTAGAATGATTGCATTAATGAACAATATACTACTAATATGCATGTGATGGGTAAGTGGCCTATGGCACTGTACAACATTTCAGTGCTACTTATCTAGAATGAAACCTCTTTGCTGACATGTTGGGAGTAGTGCAAACTCTTAACAATGTTCTGGTAGAGACTGGAAGGCATCTAGAAAGTTGTGGAACATGGATAAATGTTGTATTAAAGCATTGGCTAAGATAACTACATGACTGCATGACATATTTATTTATGTGTAAAGAATTTGTTCTGAAAATTATGAGATGTTTTTAATCATGCAATTTAACTTGTTTTGTAGGAAAGACCGTATATCTTCACCTACAAAAGGACTACAACATTTGTTCCAGCAACAAAGATATCTATTGAAGATATTGAAGTTCCCAGGATCTGGGATGAAGAAATGGAATGCCATGATCCGTCAATGATGAAGAAGATATTTGGGAAGCAGTCCCAAGACTTGACATGGAGTGACATGTGTATGCAGATTGAAGAAATCCTTGTATGGCTTGAAGCAAGCTCCCAGAACCTGGTATAGTAGGATGGACAGTTTCCTATCTAGTTTGGGCTTTACCAAGAGTAAAGCGGATTCCAACCTTTACTACAAGGTTGAGGAAGGGAATCCTGTGATTCTACTCCTGTATGTGGATGACTTATTTGTAATAGGAGATGACAGACTGATTGCAGATACTAAGAGGAAGCTTGCTGTTGAATTCGATATGAAAGATTTGGGAATGATGCACTATTTTGTAGGTATGGAGGTGTGGCAGAGTACAGGTGGGATCTTCCTTGGTCAAGGGAAGTACACAGTAGATATCCTAAAGAGATTTGGGATGATGGATTGCAAGGCCATGGCCACACCCATGGCATCGAATCTGAAGCTTCTATGTGATGCTTCATCTGAGCCAGTTGATGTCTCTATGTATCGTCAGATGATTGGGTCCTTGATGTACCTGACGAACACGAGACCAGACATTTTCTTTGCTGTGAACACATTGAGCCAGTTCCTGACGGATCTGAGGAGTGTTAACCTGGTTGCTGTAAAGCATGTTCTGAGGTACCTGAAGGGTACAGTGGATTATGGGCTCAAGTATGAAGCGAATCAAAAGTTTAACCTGCAGGGTTATGTTGATTCAGATTGGGCTGGCAGTGCTGCAGATAGGAAGAGCACATCTGGGTGCTGCTTCAGTATGGGATCAGGTGTGATCTCTTGGTTCAGCAGGAAGCAGTCCTGCGTAGCACTGAGTACAGCTGAGGCTGATTATGTTGCAGCCTATTCAGCTAGTTGTGAGGCAGTATGGCTGCGGAAGCTACTGTTTGAGTTATTTGATCTCCTGTTGGAGGCTACTAGTATTTTCTGTGATAACCAGAGTTGTGTGAAGCTGTCCGAGAACCCAGTGTTTCATGACATGTCGAAACACATAGAGATCAAATATCACTATATCAGGGATATGGTGCAGAGAGGAGCTGTGAATATCCTGTATGTTGTGACGGACGAGCAGATTGCAGATGTGCTGACGAAGCCACTAGCCAGGGTGAAGTTCGAATACTTCAGAGAGAGACTTGGCGTTCTTCAGATCGAGGACACTTCGAGGAAGAAGTGATGGACACATTTGCTGAAGCCATTCCAAGCATGTTGGAAGGAGGATCCTTCACATGGCTATGGATGTAAGCGTTGGATAATGAGCATCAGGATGATGTTCTAGTTTCTGCTTGGATATGATCAGTTGGATCATTTTTATGTATGTATGTATGCATAATGTTGGATGCTAGATATGATCAGTTGGATCATTTTTATGTATGTATGTATGCATCATGTTGGATGCTAGATATGATCAGTTGGATCATTTTTATGTATTTACGCATCATGTTGGATGCTGGATATGATCAGTTGGATCATTTATATGTACGCATCATGTTGGATGCTGGATATGATCAGTTGGATCATGTGTATGTATTTTTGTATATGCATAATGTTGGATGCTTGAACCATGTATTTGTATATGTATCAGGAGGATACATTGTATGATCATGTGGATCATGTATGGAGATATGTATCATGTATTTGTATTTGTATCAGGTGGATATATTGTATGATCAGGAGGATCATGTATGATGATATGTATCAGGTAGATACTTGGTATGCATCAGGTAGATGCATTATATGATCAGTATGATCATGGATGACGAGCTTCAGGATGTTGCTCCAGATGACATGCAACAGGATGTTGCAGTGATGATGATCAGGATGATCATGGATGACGAGCTTCAGGATGTTTCTCCAGATGACATGCAGCAGGATGTTGCAGTGATGATGATCAGGATGATCATGGATGACGAGCTTCAGGATGTTGCTCCAGATGACATGCAGCAGGATGTTGCAGTGATGATGATCAGGATGATCATGGGTACATCAGGATGATGTATGATGAGTATCAGGTTGATACTCTATGGCCGTGGATTAGGTTGTGTAGATGAGCATGTAATCTAGTGCCTTGGGATATCTGGCAAATGCTCTTTCGAGGTTTTTCTCTGGAAGGACATATAATTCGTTACCCTGGGAGATCTGTAGATAGTCTTTCGAGGTTTTTCCTATGGCATGTAATTCAGTTCCCTGGGATATCTGGTGGATGCTCTTTCGAGGTTTTGTCCTATGGCATATAATTCAGTTCCCTGGGAGATCCAATAGGTTGGGCTGTGTGCCCGTAATCAGTCTTGGGATGCTCTTGCGAGGTTTTGCCATGACCACATGTAATTCGTTGCCCTGGGAGATCCTATAGGTAGAGCTGTGTGCTTGTAACAGCCTGGGATGCTCTTGCGAGGTTTTGTGGTGAGGTCACATGTAATTCGTTTCCCTGGGAGATCCTATAGGTAGAGTTGTGTGCTCGTAACAGCCTGGGATGCTCTTTCGAGGTTTTGTGACGCACGTAATAAGTCGTGAGGATTCCACAGTATGGCCAGTGATGATGAATACTTGCAGGTGGTGGGCCTACATCCAGTATGAAAAAGGACTGGCTCTGTAGAACTTCCTATGACGAGTAGAGTTAGAGATTGGTTGAGATAGCAGTAGCAGTGACGATGATGATGACGATGATCTAGAGAAGAAGACTTGTCTAGCAGATTTGTGTCGATAAATACCTTCCTAGTTAAGAGGGAGTGTTGATGTATATGTAACTTTGGAATGTATTTCATCTGTGTATTTTATATATATTTATTGTACCCTTATAAGAGATGTGTTATTCCTCTATAAGGAAGTGTCGTCATGTGGATTGACAAGTGTTGCAAGTGTGTGTACTTGCCGATGGGTTATTATACCACCATGTGGGGTCGAGCTGGAATTATATATAATATAATGTGGATGTATCTAACTAGACAAGTCGACCCCATAAGGTCATTGGGAAAAAAGGCGAGTATAAATAGAGATAGGAAATCTCTATTTTACTCACTCGGAAAAGTAACTCACTCTCACTCTCAGAAGTGGCGCAATAGTGAGGAAGAGGAGGATCATTTGCTAGGAGACTATCTCAGTGTTATTTGGTTCTATTTTGGTTGAGCCATTGCTCTCTCTATCTCTGAGGAAGTTGTGGGGTTTTTCACTTTAGGGTTTTCCCCACGGAAACTCTGTGTCGCTTGTCTCTTATGCTTTTGATTCTTGTGATGCTTGTCATATTGTGATTGTCATGCATTGATATACTGTATATGTTATTCTCTCAGCAAAGATCCTAGAGTATTGTGAATTAATGCTCAAAATTTAACATACTTCTAATGATTTTGTGATTTTCATAATCCCATAAACGATAACCAAAATCATCATCCCCATATCCAATAAAGGTACATTTCTTGGATTTAGCTTCGAGCTTTGTTCTATTTTCTTTATCAATATGGACAAATGCTTCACAACCAAACGTTCTAAAAAATGAGTAGTTTACCTTTTTATATGTCCATGCCTCCTCTGGAATAACACCATCCAAAGCACTTGAAGGTCCTCTGTTTATTAAATAAACAACAGTATTTATAGCATCCGCCCAAAACTATAAGGGCAACCCTGCATGCAGTCTCATACACCTTGCACGCTCCATGATCGTTTTGTTCATCCTTTCTGACACACCATTTTCTTGTGGTGTTCCTAGGACTTCCTTCTCTCTACAAATCCCATGGTATGAAAAGTAACTATCAAACTCCTTTCCACAGTACTCACCTCCATTATTAGATCTGAGACACTTCAACCTTTTCCCTGTCTCATTCTCAACCAAAGCTTTCCACTTCTTAAAAGTAGCAAACACATCAGAATTCTGTCTAATGCAATTAACCCAAGTTTTCCTAGTTGCATCATCAATAAATGTAACATAATAATGAGAGCCACCAAGAGATTGTACCTGAGCTGGTCCCCATAAATCTGTATGCACTAGCTCTAACTTTTCATTCTTCTTCTGTTTCCCAACCCTGATAAATCTGACTCTCTTTTGTTTTCCATAAACATAGTTTTCACAAGAATTCCAAACTTACCTGCTTCAAATCTGGCAGCAACTTCCTTGAGTGGAGAATCTGCATCCCCTTCTCACTCATGTGGCCAAGCCTATGATGCCACAATGCTGTATCTGTTCCTATGGAAGCTAAAGAGATAGAATGGTCAGTATTATGAGGACATAAATACAACATACCTATACTGTATCATTTTTCTATCACCATTAATCCTTTAGTGATCTTCCACCACTTTTCTCCAAACGTAGATAGACAGCCGCCATCTCCCAACTGCCCTGTTGAGATCATATTTCTTTTCATAGCAGGAATATGCCTAACATCTTTTAACAACCAGTCAGTTCCATTCTTAACTTTTATCCATACCTTATCCATTCCAACAATTTTACATGGCTCATAATCACCCAATAAAACATGTCCAAAATCGCCTGGAACATAATCATGAAAGTATTTCCTATGAGGTGTAGCATGACATGAAGCCCCTGAATCTACTACCCAATAATCACTAGTATTATCTAATGCAAGAATCAAATCATCTTGTAACACATCACCTGCTACATTTGCTTCTTGGGTAGTTTCCTTCTGTGCATCTCCTTTCTTCTTTAGAGATCTGCAGTCTTTCTTTAGATGTCCTTTCTTTCCATAGTTCCATTACTCTATCTTTCCCAGTTTGGAATTGGATCTGCCTGTTTTAGACTTTCCACGATTACCTTGTTTCTTTCCTCTCTCCTTTTGTCTTCCCCTTCTCTCCATGGTCAACGCATTACCTGATGTCTCATCTGTGCTTTTTCTTCACATTTCCTCACTAAGAATAACACCAATAACATCATCAAATTTCAAGGCGTTTGAACTAGAGACAGAGGTACTTACAGCCATGACCAAGCTATTCCATCTTTCTGGCAATGAAAACAAGATTAGAGGAGCCCTAACCTCATCATCAAAGTTCACACTTACAGAACTTAGCTGATTTGTAACCGTATTAAACTCATTTAAATGATCAGTAACAGATCCACCTTCAAACATCTTCATATTAAATAAACGCTTCATTAGAAATACCTTGTTGGAGGCTGAGGGTTTTTCATACAGCTTACCCAGTGCACTCATCAAACCCTCTATTGTTGTTTCTTTTGAGATATTGAAAGCCACCGACAAAGCCAGGCTCAGCCGTATTGTTCCAAGAGCCTTTCTGTCAAGAACCTCCCATTCTTCGTCCTTCATGGCCGCCGATTGCTTTGCTCTTCCTCCCAACGATAGGAATATATCCTTCTGGTACAGATAGTCCTCCATTTATATCTTCCATAACTGGAAGTTTTGGCCGTTAAACTTCTCGACCTTAAAATTTCCTTCTTCTTCCATTGCTCCCACTCGAACCAGAAACCGTAGCTTCCTGCAAGTTTATCTGCCAAATAGACCTTCGGCTCTGATACCAATTGTTAGAAAAACAGGATCGCAGAGCAATAACAATAAACAGAAATGCAAATATAATCACACATACAAATTACAAGAGAGACACAGATATATCGTGGTTCACCCAACTTGAGCTACGTCCACACTGAATTTGCCAGTCCTTAATATTATTACCGTCCATCAAAGTGAAGGGATACAACCTACAGCACAGCCGCTGCACTTCCTCTTCACTGTCTCACAGTCTCTCTCCTGATCTTAGAGATCTTTACAATGCATAAAACCTAATACATCATTCGAGCCGTATTACAATGAATTTCTTTTATAAGGGAAATACAATGGGAAAATACCACGGGATACACAAAACCATGGGCCTGAAAACAACTGGCGAAAACAGCCCCAAAAAATTTTCTCGGGGGCTCTGCCCCAAAACCCCCTTTTTCGAGGGTCCACTGGCTCCTGCGTCCCCCCAGCCCGGGGGGGGGGGGGGGTCGACCCCCCCGGACCCCCTAAGCGTCAGGTCGGGATCATAACCAAACCTAGGGTACGGGCACGGCTAAATCATCATCTATGAGACTGGAAGATCTGGCTCCACAACCAACAAAATCCTTGACTATATTGGATCAGTGTCCCGAGCAAGGTCCAACTTCTAACATTTATGAAGTGGATGATTTACCATTTTGGAAGAAGGAACATTTGTGCAAGTTGATCTTATATTTCAATTTTCTGCTAGGACATCTCCCATCGCTGCTGTACAAATCACTACAATTTTGTTCATTGCTAGAATCTCCGTGGAATTGGATATAGAGATGGCATCAATGACTTCACCCATTTATATTTTAGAAACTTCGATCACAAAAGTAGAGGTGCTATAGTGATTACCAATGGTATTCTCATCTCTGGACGACAATTCTTGTCAATACTGCATCATCTTGTCATTCACTAAGAATGCCCAACTGTGCCAACCCAGTATGTATCATGTTCCACCTAGTATACAAAGGATTTTTCTTTTAGTAGGATGGAATGCCTGTTCTTCTATGACTAGACTTGGCAATGCTTACAACTCTAATGCTAGTTCAAGGGAGTAGTCATCTTCTCAGGAAGAAGAATCTAGTTCAAGAAACATGGTGTTGGGTATTCCTAGTAGTACATGGTTTGTTGAGATAACAAAGCAACTAACCATGACTCTAGAAATTGGGTTCCAATGAATTGAAATCCAATGGACCTAGAGACATTGCTTCTTCAATTCTACATCAAATATTGGAGTTGTTTAGGGTTGGTTGATGAAACGACACTGGACAGTCCCAAAATGTGCTTAGGACTATTCAGATTCGAAAATGGTTGTTGTTTAATGGTTTTTTATTACTAGTTAGAGGTCTTAAATTTCCTAGAACCTCCTCCAAACTGCCTAGATTTGCTTCTCTTGCACCAACATTCCTAGCTTTTCTTTCAATCAATACCACCATGACAATGTCACACCTTTAAGAGTGATCAGAATCACACGTGGACACCCATACAAATAGGGGGAAACAATATCCACACATAAGAAATCATTTACCACAAGTCAAGTAGAGAGCATTGGGGCTGCAGTGAGTAAAGTGAAGCACTTGATGTGATGATTAAGGATCATTGCATCAGGTTGATCCTCCACCTCAGATATGGTGAGTTCTCATCACTTCAATCCATCAAATTCCCCACTCCTCGGTATTGTTTTTATTTAAACCCTAGGTAAATAAGAGAAATAAATTTGATGTGCTTGAAAAATAAAGATCTAGCAGTTGTGCTTCATATCACAAACATAACCAATTGTCAGCTACTTGGAAAGAAACCGAGAAGAAGTTGGTCTTGTACAAATCATCCCTGTTGAATATATGTATGTATATTTAAGTTGACATAGACATTGAGAATTTGACCCCTAATTACCCCAGTGTAGGAGAAGGATATTGCTCACTTATTTTTCTGTATAGAGATCAGGGACCAACTTAACATCCCAACCACCACCTAGAGTGAATAAATCACCCATAACTAGCTAATATTGACTCTAAATTGCACTTGCCAGCTTCCTAAAAAATCATGCTTCAACACCTTCAATTTTGTGCTAAACTCTAGAGGAATTAGATGTTGCATTTCTCTCAACATCTCTACTAGCACTTTCAAATTCTCTCCTTGGAAATTCTGCTTCATTTCATGCTATACAACCTCACGATGCTTCGGCTTCTTCACCATAACTCTTTAATGTGTTCTTGACTCCTTAACCAACAATTAAGGGAGAACAATTCATTTCATATTCCCCTACACCTAATAATTAAATATGACTTCATAAATATTTAGCCACAACACCTTAATAAAGTTCCTAATTAAATTACTAAGTTACAAAGCATTATCATTATTAAATGTTTAATTTATCAAACATGACAATTGCTTCTGTTAAATAGTACAAGACAAGTATGTTTTGATGAGCACCTATAGTTTTCCTTGGAATATGTTATTCTTTCCCTGATCTTCAAGTTCTAAATTAAACTTACATGGTGAAAGAAATCCAAGCCAAAAAAAAGGCAACATCTTTTCTCCATTTCAAGCTTCCATAAGTACTCATAACTGACCTTTTCCCATTGCTACCCAAGTGACTTTTCATTTAAAACTATTAAATATAGCTTTGTGCAAAATTAGCCTCAATGAACTTTTCAATTATGTGTACCTGCCATCCAAAAAACAAAGGAGCAAAATTAGTCTTGCAATGCCATTTTGGGAGTGTAATTCAACCACCTCAATTGCACAGAATAAAAGCAAAAACAATGTAATGACATGCATGGCATGCCCAATGCACATAAAAGAAAGTATTCATGTAGAACTTATATCCTATAGGACAACACCATGAATTCAAGACATACAAGTCAATTAAGTGAAAGTTCAAATCTTGCTTGTGAATACAAAAAATAATTTTATTTTGAGAGTTACAAATACAACTTAATTAAACTTGAAAAAAAATTGAGAAAATACAAATACATCAACAATTATAGAGAATAAACAAAACATGAGAATTGTGTTCAGTACATTGCCATCCTTGAAACCCTGACAATCCATTGAGGTGAATGTTTAGGGAACTTGTGCACAAAAAAATCATATAAAAACCTCTCTGCAATACAAACTTATGATTAAAACTTTGAAATTCAAAACATGTCAATCTAACATAAACTCTCTAAATGCGATAACAAATAGAAACAAAATATACAAAATTAATGATACATGGGAAATTCCTTGAAATGTAAAACTATGAAAGTAACCACTTACTAGAGCTAAAAATCTCATTTAAGAAAGCAAATAAAGGGTGGTCCAAATCCTCGAGTGGGTTGGAACCCCTAGGGACGAGTGGATAGAATTTTCTTTTGAGGTTTTGAGGTTTACCATTTCTCTTCATTGAAGGTTTTACTTAAATATATACCTGTCAATAATAACATTTTAATGTTGTAATTTGGAAGTATAAAATGAACTAAATAGGGATCAAGGACATCTAGCCACATGTAACCATATTTCTTTTTGCAAATATACTTGAGAAATAGAAGCATAACGTGAAACTTCAGGGAATTTAAACAAACTCATGTATTGTCTATCCAACAAGATAATTGAATATCATCCAAAATAAATGACTACATGAATACAAGAATATTTGATGAAGGATAAGATGAGAATCTTGTGTTGAAAGCAATGAAAATTTGTGCTTAGCTTTGGGAATGACTATTCAGCTTCTAAGTATTGGAGATATCTTTGGTAAATGTGTTCCATATCAAGCAACATCTTTGGCTGGTTAATTAGAGAGACGCCAAGTTCATCACAAGCAACCATTACAGGGAAGTGCATTTGGTGATAGTTTCTCAGTCCCTCACTCTAGCATGAATCCAAGCGCGACTACCACCATGGTTTACACAAAATGATAATTTAGTGAAATAAAATGAGTCAAACATGGAACAATTGATGTTACATATACCAGGATGACTCTTAACGATTGCAATAGTTGTTATTTTCTGGATATGATGCCATATATGAACCCACCATAGTGCATTCCACCAAATGTCTCTTACAATCCATTTATCTAACTGTATTGCCCCTTGCATTCTCATTTGTAAGTTTAATTTTTCATAAGCCATGATGGTATTTCAATTCTAAAGGAAATTTTGTCTAGTTCTGACCCTCTTGCAATATTGTAGTACATCTACATGCATATGTCACCTATTGCAGTGCTAATTTCATGAAGCTCACATAGATCTGTCACCAATATTTGGCTTATTTTGACATTGAATTTATTCTCATCTGGAGTACTGCAACAAAGATAAGAAGTGAAGTTCTGTATCCATTCTGAACTGCGGGGATCTTTTTCTATCTTGCATTTATATCAAGTGGGGGTCTTGGAGGCTTGATTGCCTTATCTCGTCTGATTGCTAAACTGAGAAATGCTCCAAATGCATATCTAGCTCCAGAGATCGTCAAGGGGTTGGGTATTGAATTGGATGCAGTTTCCTTGTTTTCATTTCTCTATACAAGGGAACTGAAGGCACAAAATGTACAACTAGCAAAGCTATCAAGGGAAGAAACCCTTGCTAATCTGAAGTTAAAGGTGAATGGGAAGGAGGATGTTCCTATTAGCGATTTAAGAGGATTTTCCCATCTCATTATAGTTGTTGGACCTACTGCCTTCATTGAAGAGGCCTTTAGAATTAGTGATCCGTTCACCAATGATTTATTAAACTGAGGAGTGAGGGTGGTCTATTTTACCACTGATGGTTTGGTACCTAACTTACAGGCCTTAAATGCAGATTCTAATTCAAATGACGAAAAAGATAATGAAAAACTACGTTCTATTAGTAGAAGAAAAAGGCTATGGTAGTTGACTCCCATCTATACTTCAGAATGGTCAAAGTAAGAAGAGCCAATGAGTTAATATATAGGGATTTGTAATTTCACTTACTTTTCTTGTTGGTCTAACCAAAGTGATATTCTTTCTCCATTTCTTTTGGTTTTGGAAGGTGGTCGAATGAACAAAAGTCATTGGCAAATGTTGCAGAAAAGCAGCCTGTGTAAGTATCCATTTAGAACTTCTAATTAAACATTTATCCTAGGAAGATCCTACAAACTGTGGCATCTTAATATGATGCATACAATGGCTCCATATCTCAGCCGATGGATATATTCATTATCTCCATTTATAGCTTCCATTCACATGCATTGGCAATAACCATCATGAGAAGAATTCTCTCAAATTGCTTTATGGTTCGCTGGATTACACACAGGTTTCTATTTGCATTTGTAATATGAAATTTGAATGATGTTGCATGGTAGCCATGCTACAAACCATAAAGGACAAAGATGCACTTAGTACATCAAAAGAAATCTGAAGCAGTTTGAACCAGAATCTCATATGGCTTTAGTTTGATAAATTACAACAATTCTAATGTCATTTTATAGATTTTACAATCACAGGTATCTTTGGTTTATTGTGAGGTTTATGGTTTCTAATTTCTATCACCCTTAATAAATATCATGGATGTCAATAGATAGTATTACTGCCCAAGGTTTCACTCAAGTGAGAAATCCCTGAGACATGAGTGAAACCTGAGGGGAACTAAGGAAGGATGTTGCCCACTACCACCATAGCAGCTCTTCCTCTTACTTTAGGCTAGCTCCTCCAGCATAAGGGGAGTGTCCCTAAGGAAAGGTATAAGATGAAACTTAAAAGTAAATGTGATGGTGGACCAAAACCAAATCCGATCCAAATGGTAATGGGGTCAAGGAATATGAAGAAAGAGGGTTTAAGAGCACGGAGAAGAGTATATAACTAAGCCATAGTAGGATGTGCCATAATTAGTCCAAGTGGATTTTCAATTTGTATAAGAGTAAGTGGGAGCCCTAATAGAAGATGCACCATCATAACCATGTGTATATTATAAAAAAAAAGACATAAATAAACTTGATACAAGCGAAAAATAACAAGTCATCGATCAAAGGTTGAGTTAAATGTTGTATAAGAAAATTACCCCCATAATATCAACCCCTGCATCTGTTTGATTCAAACCGTAATCGATCAACAACTCTTCACCTGCAGCTATTGATTTTGTTGCACATGCGAATACATGATTTCCTTCATGCCCCTCAAATAGGAAATTGGGTAGCTTATGTGTTGACCCTGGTCGTGTGCTATTTATAAACCCTACGATATTTCTTGAAGCTTTTGGCCTTCCATCAATATACACAATTTCTCCTTTGTTTAGACTATTGTCCAGTAGTTGACAATAATTTGCTGCCACTCCATATGTCTGCATACTTCGCGTATATCAAACCAACAACAACCAATCATTGTATTGGTAGCATGGACCGACTTACTCCATCAATTAAGTTTCAGTGCCATATGACACCTTTATGGCATCCATGGAAAATAACCCTAGTCCATGTAAAGAGGATGGAGCAATGCGATTGGTCCTCCCATTGAGGAAGAAATCTGTGTCCACTTGGGGTAGCTCCTTGGGTAGCCATAATTTGACAAGATGTCTATACCTCAGGGGCAACTCAATTTCACCTATGTACTTGTTATCATAACCACATGATCCTCCTTCAGAAACAAAAAGTTCCATGCATCTACGAAATTTTCTCCTTACCTTTTCACCTCTAGTTGATCTTGACCTATTAGATCTAGTATTAGACGTCTTGATTTCAACCTCTTCTAGTCTATCTTCCTCACTTGAGGAAGATAGATCTGACAAGTACCTATTTGGTGGAACCTACAATCATTAAAATGAGACAACAACTTGTAGTTGAATTTTCAATACCGAAAACATCATTCATGGCTCATGGTTTCTAGCAAGCATGTTATAAAGAAAGATGATCCAAAATTGTATGATAGATATAGGACAAACCAAATTATTAAATTTTTTATATTTGTCCCTTATGGACATGTGGCATGTGGCATGATCTAGTTATCAAATTAACCCCTCAAATCCACCTAGTTTCATCACATACCTATTGTTTTATGCAAATTCGTTACGAATTATTACAATTATCTAGATTTGGTTTTGTAATTATTAATATAATCGTTATTTCTTTTATAGAGCTAATTATGTCATCAATTGCCTACATTGCGCAAACCCTAAATCAAGTGCATCTTCTTCAAACTCTAGGAATTTGGGCTCTACTTCCAGCTCTAGAAAGTCTTGACAAGTTTAAACTTATCATCGTTTTTTATTTTGCTCTTAAATTTATTTATTTTGTACAATTGATTGGCTAGTTACGTATCTCCTCTGTTGTTTTATGCTCTCTTATTTTGATAGAATGGGATTAGGAGATGCTTTCACACCCCCACTCTCTCGTTTTTGTGCTAGATGTAATTTTTCAATCCCATCGACCTACTTTTGCAGCATTCATTGGACATTAATATAATCATCTTATCTTGTGTTAGGGGGATAGGCATCATCTATGCCAAGAATGTCAAACATTGGCATACCATAATGGATATGTTTGCATTCACAATGTTGGTGTTATGTCATCACTTCCTTTGTCTTTCACTGAGTTTGCCCTGTCATCATGTCCTTGGTTATTCCTTTGTCATTACTGAACTCCTTTGACATCAATGGCAATCATATTCAACATAAGTATGCTTAGTTAAGCATTTGAAATGCTTGGGTTGTTTCATACAATTCTCTCTTAGACATTTCAGTTGTTTATCCTTTGCTACAAATAATAATTATGGGTTGCATGTAAGATATCAGGCTTATCTTATGTTCTAACACTATACTAGTATATGATATTTTATGTAAAATATCCAACTATGTTTTACAGTTATTATAAAGTTTCCTAAATGAAAATGTTTAAATTTTGTAGGTTAAATTATTGTGTAACTTCAAAATTTAATACATAGCATACAAAGCTACAGTATGATTTTCTAGATAGACATCAACGGTTTCGTATTATATTATTGAGCTACAATATGAATTTTAAGCTAAACGACAACAATTTCCTAAGGAAGTATGAGGACCTTATGAAAATGACAAAATTGCTCAAATCAATAAAAGCATAATACTAGGAGGATTTCCTAAGGATGTTGAATACACTATTATGGATAAGGAAGCTACAATAGAAACAATCATTATCTTTAATGAGCCAATACAGTTTGAAGAATATAAAGAGGAAGACACTAGTATCGTTGCAGAAAATCAGGCCAGATTTGATGGTGACAATGAAGATAGGGACAATACCCTTGATGCTGTAAAATATTTATCTGAGGAAAATGATGATGATCTTGCTGTTGAGAAATATCATACATTATTATGAATAGTTTGGCATTGAGACCCTGGTAACATGAATTATTTGAGGGGGATTCTAAGTGTTGAAATATTGTAACTTCTAAGAATATTATATTTGTACTTTATTATTCCAGATATGTTTCATTCCTCCATGAAGATCTTATTGTATATCCGGAGATGTTTATTCCTCCGTCGGATTGTGGTAACTTGGGTTATTAGACTTCCCTAGTGGGGGTCGGCCCTGTATGTCTTATGTGGGTCAAAGGGTTATTAGACCACTCTAGAGGGGTCGGCCCAGTCAGTTGTAATGGGGTGTTTAACCCAGTAGTTAAGTTAGGGCCAACCTAGCTTGTGTAAAAGTCAGTCGGGAAACTAGTATAAGTAGAGGAGGATGTTCCTCACTTATCACACACTTCTATCACTCAGAAAGTAGCGCACTTGTGAGGGAGAGGTTTTCTATGGAGGAGGAGGAGCTCATGTCTTTGGTTTACATATTTGTATTTGTTGATCATCTATATTGAGGAAGATTTGCTGGGTTTTCTACCCCATGAGGGTTTCCCAGGATAAATTTGTGTCTCTTGTGTTTATGCTGTGCTTGTTGTTTCTTCAGTGATCCTGTATATGCCATTATTGTGAAATGGAATGTAATGTTGATATTTTCTATCTTAGCATATTGAATTTTAACATGGTGTCAAAGCTAACTTGAAGGAAGGAAATGTATGGCACTTACGACACTTGCTTCACTTACGACAATTTGAAGGTTAGGGTTTTGTATAGAAAAAACTAGTCATCGTGGAACTTTCACTATAAATCCATTTTGGAAAAGGTTCAGGATCTGAAAAATTTATAGGTCATAGATAACATCCCCATGTACCTTGTGTCTGAAGTACACCCTCAGATTCATTGTACTTTGTGAGTTATGATTAGTATGCGTTAGGGTTTCTGCCTCTTCCAGATCTCGGTCATAATCAGGTGACCTAGGCAAAAAGGTCATAACTTGGGCTAGGAAGCTCCAAATGAAATTTCGTAAAAAGTGACAGTTAGTACACAGACTGTACTATCTCAAGAAAATTTTTTAGAGGCCGGAGTTGAACCAGACATGTGACACATCATACAAGTTCGCTCTCTTGTTTTATCCCATAAACAAGTCACATTGCGACACTTGGCATAACTCTCTCTCAGAAAATCCAATTGAGGTCAGACCTGTCGGGATGGAAAGATGACAGGTTAGGCTACCACAGGAAACATTTTTAGACCCCGTGGATCGAAAAGTTCGGAGTTACAGTAGAAACAATCAAGTACATATTTATGTCAAAACAGAATGATTTTTGGAGCACCTTCATTCATGGCTTCCGGAATTTAGGGTTTCGGAGAAAGTTAGAATTTTTGGAATCAGAGTCCACGGCTGAATGCTACTCAGGAAAATTGAAATTTAGAGACCAAGATCAATTTTTTTGGTTGGGTAGAAGACCGGGCTTGATCAAACCCCAGTTCAGGATTTTGATCGGAAAGATGGAAAATTAGGGCTTCAGCAAAAGTTGGAATTTTTTGGAGTCTGTGACCACGGATGGAAGCTCCTCAGAAAAATAAGAGTTTAGAGCCTTGGATCAAACCTTTTGATTAGGCAGAAGGGTGGGCTCCATCAAACCCTAGTTTGAGATCCTCTCCAGAAGATCTAGAAGTTTCAAAGGCAATTTTGAGGGTTCAAATTTTGGAGATTTCAAAATAGAAGTATGCTAGTTTGATCAGCTTAGCAAGACACATCTTTCCATCCATTCAGAAGTGTGAAAGTCAAAGATTGAATTTTTAGGGTTTCTCTGACAAACCCTAATCGAGCTCCAGATCCAGTTTCATGGGGAGTTGAGGCTAAGGCCTTACATAAGAAGACTACAAGAAATCTCGACAGGTATGACTTAAGGAGATACATGTATGTATTGAAATCTGATTCTTGATTAAGTTCATAATATGTTCATCTTCATATTATTTAGGTTAGTACAATCTTGACTAATGTTAGAATTGTCTTATCACCCTAGTAAAAGTATGTGAATAATAGAAGACATTCATTGATTAGGGCTATATGATTGTACTAATGCACTGTGGTGTTGTATGAGGTTGATGTTGTCTGCTAACAAGATACAAGTACATCACGAAAGACAAATCAAGTTCCATGACCATGATGACATGAAGACAAAGACTCATCCATAATGCTTGACCATATAGAATCTCCACTTACAAGGTATGTATGACTTTGTTCTACTATGCTTAACTTATGAGATGTGCAGGTTCTAACACAAGGTCTCTAAATCATTGAAGTGAACAAAGAAGATATTGTTTAGACATAACTAAGCATGTATACTAATCCAGGTATGTTCTCCTATGTCAAGATAGAATCCTACTTTGTGCTAGGATCTTAGTATACCCATGTATTGAATGATCATGACCATACATATTCAAGATTATTTAGAATTATAATGTTTTGATAATATTGAGATTATACTAATGAATGTATGTTGGTGTATGAGATCATGAGGATGACACTAGTGCACACTTGAGCATGCACAGTGGTACAGATTGAATAGAAGTTCAAAAGACATATAGAAGATCAAGCGGGAGGCAACCACACAAACATAAAAGATAAGTATTTGAGTTGTTATTTGAAACAGTAAATGATATTGCTTATAATAGATTGCATGCATCATGCTGAGTGTAAACATTCATATAGCATTGAACAGTATACTACTAATATGCATATGATTGGTAAGTTGGACAAAAATTCCATCGTTGCTTGTCTAGAATGAAACCTCTTTGCTGGCATACTGAGAGCTGTGCACACTCTCGATATTATGTTCTGGTAGAGATGGAAGGAATCTACATAGCCATTGTATGCATACAGGATATGGAAAAGTGTTGTGCCAAAGTATTGGTCAAGATAGTTGCATAACTATGTAAATGATATCTGTATGCATAATAGGTTATCATGTCAACATGATTTGATGATTATGAAGGATTACTAATCATGTACTTAATCTTGATTTGTAGGAAAGACCATGAAGAATGATGAACACTGAACAAGTGATGGATGTTCAACAAAAGGATTTACAAATCAAACATAATATAGAAGGCTCGTGGCTAGAAGATTCTCTTAGAAAAAGGAAGAGAATCATGATGAGATGTTTTCTCCAAGTAGCTAGATAAGACCATTATCTTAATGATATAATTGAAGAAAGCTCTATTCGGGTACCCAGGATCGATAGTCAATTGATGAGCTTAATGATCACCATGGGTGATGTACCTTTGCTACAAGGTTGAATATGGTTTCTATACACAGCTGACATGGATGCAAGAAGGAACTCACCACAGAGTTCGAATGATATTGAGGCTCATATCAGTAGACCCATTTGACGAGAGATGGCACAAATAGATATGCAGAATATCACTCAAATGCAGAGTGTGAATGATGTTCAGTCACAAAGGGAGAATTGACAATTTCTTGATAAGCTTGGCATTTACCAAAAGTAAAGCTGATCCGTTATGAATGATGAACCTGTCATACTATTACTGTATGTGGATGATCTACTTTTACAAACAAATAATGAAAATAAAGAAGAAGATGGTTGCAGAAATGAAAATGAAAGATCTCAGATTGATGCATTACTTCCTAGGTCTGGAAGTATGGCAAGGCTCAGAAAGAATCTTTCTCATCGCGGGAAAGTATGCTGTGGAAATCTTGAGAAGAATTGATATGTTGGAATGTGAAGCCATGGCGACTCTCATGGGTTCCGACTTGAATTTGTTATCTAATGACTCATCAGAGTTAGTGGATGTGACTCTATACAGACAGATTATTGGGTCATTGATGTATTTGACAAATACTAGACCAGACATATGCTTTGCCGTAAATACCTTGAGTCAGTATCTAGTGGAAACTAGATGTGTTCACCTGATAGTTGCAAAGCATGTGATGAGGTACCTAAAGGGTATGATAGAATTTGATCTATGTTATCTTGGAGATCATGACTTCAGATGGCTACACATATGCTAATTGGGCAGGAAGTGTATCAGACAGGAAGAGTACATCGAGAGGATGTTATTGTCTAGGATCGGCCATGATCTCGTGGTTTAGCAGGAAGTAGTCTAGTGTGGCTCTCAGCACAAGTGGAATATATGGCTGCTTGCTCTGCTAGTTGTAAAGCGGTATGGCTTCAGGATTGTTTGACTTAGAGATAGACCCAACTGTGATCCTATGTGACAAACAGAGTTGTATCAAGATGGCAGAGAATCCAGTGTTTCATGATAAGTCAAAGCACATAGAGATCTGATATTTCTATATACGAGATATGGTGTAGAAAGGAATTATAAATATCAAATTTGTAGGCACTGATGAACAAGTTACCGATGTACTAACCAAACCTTTACCTCAAGAGAATAAGTTACCTGTTGGGCCCAGGTTGAGACAAAAGTTTTGGAAACACCTTTTTGAGATAAGCAGGGAAAGATGAGCTGAGCGCAGCTCAGAAATACAATTTTTCCTAAGTATTGAGGATGCTGCGAAGTTGCGCGCAGCATCCAAATTTTGACCTAACTGCATAGTTGCGCGTAGCATCGAAGTTTTGGCCGTAATGCGAAGACCAGTACTACGCATAAGCAGTGCTGTGGAGTTAGGATGCCACGTGGAGCCAGCAAAGTGGAGTGCTGGACAAGTATTAGGTGGAGGTACCAGTTGGACCGGTAGCATCCATTTTTGGAAAGATATTCCAGGATTGCCGAGCGGCGGACATAAGCAAATCAAGAAGGCGACCATGTGTGGGTTGTTAAGGAAAGCGACGTTTGGCATGCTTGGAAGGAGAAACCATTAGAGAGAAACGGTTTAGCTGAAGTAGCCTATAGGAATGCATGCGACAGGAAGGCCGATAGCGATAGGATGAGGACGTGGAGATCCACCATGATCAAGCAGACGCTACCAGGAGCTAGCAAGCCGGTTTGGAAAACCGGCGCAGTTTTGGAAACCCTTAGGGTTTTGGGTTTTAGGTCTTCGACATTGTACAGACATGACCTTCAGGCATGATCTATTTAAGAAGACAATTTTGTATGGGATGGGGTTTCTCTATTTTTGGGGGCTAGATGCTAGTTGCTAGAGTAATCATAATATAACCTTTTGTATTGAGAAATCTCCCCAGGTTGAAAATATTATAAAGGTTCTGCAGCTGTGTGTGCAGAGACCTAGCCGAGAGAAAGGAGATTCTGTAGCTGAGTGTGCAGACTAATCACGGTTTCCCCATCCCTTTTGAAAGAAATATATTACCAACAGTTCTTGTGGACGTAGCTTTGCATCCGGGGAAGTGAACCACGTTAAATCCTGTGTTATGCGATTATGTTTTATGAATGAATGACTGTCTGTATTGCCTGTAGAATGAATGTTTGAATGTTTCCTTGCATGCTGTAATAGGAGAACTTTGATATGCATTTACTAATAGGAGAAGTTTTGGAATGATATGCTAGGTTCCATGGGAACAGATGAATGGCGAACATTTCAATTATATGTTAAGATCGTGAATCAGTCATTTAAGTTTAATACTTTCTTAAACACAGTGAAGGAATGCAGCATGGTTAGTCGCATCTATCATTTCAGTTCACGTCGTAATAATCTAAGTCCTTGAATGAATGCTAGAAAGATAACCAATAAGCACCTGAATGAAGGGACGAGTGATATTCATTTTAGTGCCTTAGCGTTTTCAAGATCTTCCAAGTAAAGAATCAGTGTGGTTGACTCGCAGTTCCAGTAGAAGACTCGCAGTAGTACGAAGTCTTTAAGTGAGGCCCGCAGTGTTTCTATCAACGCGTAGTACTGCTCACAGCGTAGATCTTGCTGCGTACCACATCGCTTTGTCTTGCAGTGCACTCCTTCTGTCCTGCGCTGGGAAGCTTGTTCATATAAAAAACTCATCATTTACTGTGGAAACCTGATTCCACAGTACCCCATAAGATACACCTTGGGTGAGACCTCAGCCTGCTCGCAGGTTGTTGCCGAAAGGGCCAGTGCGAAGGGGTTTTGTTGGTCAAAAGGGAGCACCGCAAAGAACCTGGGTCTAATTGGAAACCTCTGCGTCATTTTAAGCCAACAAATGGTTCCGTTGTCGCGCTAGAATCCATGATGAGTTGCAATCACGATGTGTGAAGACGAATACCAGTTCCCAGAAGGATCTGACAATTGGCATCTGGAAAGGATAGAAATCCAAGCTTGGTGGGACAAGACCATAAGAGACTTTAACATACAAGAGAATAGACATCCGCGTCTAAGTGACACACAGTGGTCAGAGAGATATCTGTTTGATTATATTCATGATATTTTTTGGGCATCATTTCCAAACGAGATGCATGCGTGGATCTCGCAGCTCGCAGAGAAGAAAACTTGTTTCCAGGGAGGAGTACCCACAGAATGGATGTTAAATTTTCAGAATTTACTTCCATCTGATCTAGGATCTTAACTGAGAGAACAACATGTACAGCAAATCTACAACATATCAATCATGGACACAATAATGCAGGCACACAAGAGACACAAAGTTTACTTGGGGAAAACCATAAAGGTGAAAAACCCCAATAACTTCCTCAGAGATAGATAGAGCAATGATACAACCAGAATACAAGAGATAGTCTTCTCCTAGTAGCAGAGCCTCCTCCTCCACAAGTGTGCCACTCTCCAAAGTGTGAGTGAGAGAATAGAATGTGTAAAATGAGAGAGACACACTCTCTATTTATACACTAACTTGACTTGACCTTTACTCAACTAGGTTGGCCTCAACTTAACCACTTAACATAATGATGACTGGGACGACCCCCACTAGGGTGGTCTAATAACCCTTTGACCCACATGGCCGACCCCCAATAGGGTGGTCTAATAACCCTTTGAACCACATGACTTATACAGGGCCGACCCCAACAAGGAGGTCTAATAACCCATCAAGTATAAGTTACGACACTTACAATATAAATGACAACACTTCCGTATAGAGGAATAATAACATCTCTATAGGAATACAACCACTTCCGTATAGAGGAATAATAACATCTCTATAGGAATACAATATACATATATGTGAAATACATTCCGAAGTTACATATACATCAACACTCCCTCTTAACTAGGAAGGTATTTCTCGACACAGGTCTTCTAGCACAAGTCATCTTCTCTGGATCATCGTCACTGGATAATCATCATCGAGTCATCATCATCGTCACTACTGCTGCTATCTCAATCAATCTCTGAATCTACTCGTCATAGGAAGTTCTACAGAGCCAGTCCTTTTTCATGCTAGATGTAGGCCCACCACCTGCAGGTCTTCATCATCACTGGCCATACTGTGGAATCCTCAGGACTTATTACATGCGTCACAAAACCTGGCTGCAGTATCCCAGGCTATTACGAGCACACAGGTCTACCTATCGGATCTCCCAAGAGCACATTACATGTGACCCATCACAAAACCTGGCTGAAGCATCCTAGGCTGTTACGAGCACACAGCTCTACCTGTCGGATCTCCTAGGAGCACATTACATGTGATCTCACCACAAAACCTGGCTGAAGCATCCCAGGCTATTGCGAGCACACAGCTCTACCTGTCGGATCTCCCAGGAGCACATTACATGTGGTCCACCACAAAACCTGGCTGAAGCATCTGAGGCCTTTTTCATCCTATCCAGATGTCCCAAGAGCAAATTACATGTGGTCATGGCAAAACCTGGCTGAAGCATCTGAGGCCTTTTTCATCCTGTCCAGATCTCTTAGGTGCAAATAACATGCCATAGGAAAAAACCTCGCAAGAGCATCTCAGGATGTTACGGGTACACAACTCCGACCTGAAATCTCCCAGGGCACAAATTACATGTCCTCCCAGAGCAATGTCTCGAAAGAGCATCCCAGGCTGTTACGGGTACACAAATACGACCTATAGGATCTCCCAGACATGCTCATCTGCACAACCTGATCCACAGCCACAAAGTATCATCCTAGTACTCATCATACATCATCCTGATGTACACATGATCATCCTGATCATCATCACTACAACATCCTGCTGCATGTCATCTGGAACAACATCCTGAAGCTCGTCATCTATGATCATCCTGATCATACAATGCATCCACCTGATGCATACCAAGTATCTACCTGATACATACATAGATACATGATCCACACAATGTATCCATCAACATACATGATCTACCTGATCATACCTGATACATATACAGATACATGGTCCAAGCATCCAACATGATGCGTACATACATAAATGTAAATGATCCAACTGATCATATCCAACATCCAACATGATGCGTACATACATATACATATAAATGATCCAACTGATCATATCCAGCATCATCCTAATGCATATACAGAGCAGTAACTGGAGCATCGTCCTGATGTTCATCATCCAGCACTTACATCCACAGCCATGTGAAGGATCCTCCTTCCAACATGCTTGGAATGGCTTTTGCAAATGTGTCCATCACTTCTTCCTCGAAGTGTCATCAATCTGAAGAATGCCAAGACTCTCCCTGAAGTACTCGAACTTCACCCTGGCTAGTGGCTTCGTCAGCACATCTGCAATCTCCTCATCCGTCGCAATGTACTCTGCTTCGACTGTACTCAATTCTACGCAGGACTGCTTCCTGCTAAACCAAGAGATCACACCTGATCCCTATCTGCAGCACTGCCTTCCCAATCTGAATCAACATAACCCTGCAGGTTAAACTTTTGATTCGCATCATACTTGAGCCCATAGTCAACTGTACCCTTCAGGTACCTCAGAATATGCTTTACAACAACCAGGTGAACACTCGTCGGATCCGTCAGGAACTGACTCAATGTGTTCACCGCAAAGCAAATATCTGGTCTCGTGTTTGTCAGGTACATCAAGGACCCAATCATCTGATGATACATAGTGATATCAACTGGCTCAGATGAAGCATCAAACAGAAGCTTCAGGTTCGATGCCATAGGTGTGGCCATAGCCTTGCAGTCCATCATCCCGAACCTCTTCAGGATCTCTACTGCATACTTCCCTTGTCCAAGGAAGATTCCATCTGCACTCTGCTACACCTCCATGCCAAAAAAAAATAGTGCATCATCCCCAAGTTCTTCAACTCAAACTCGGAAGCAAGCTTCCGCTGCATGTCAGCAATCAATCTATCCTCACCTGTTACAAACAGGTCATCCACATAGTAGTATCATTGGATTTCCTTCCTCAACCTTGTAGTGAAGGTTGGAATCCGCTTTACTCTTGGTAAAGCCCAAACTGGATAGAAAGCTGTCTATCCTACCATACCAAGTTCTACACATATATGACTCCCTGTCATGTGTCTCAGAACCAAGTGGCTGCTCCACATACACTTCTTCTTCAACTACACCATTCAAGAAAGTTGTCTTGAAATCCATATGGTGTATCTTCCCTATCATCACTGCAGTCATAGCAAGTACTGATCTAATGGAAGTGTATCTGGCTACAGGAACAAAAGTCTCTATGCTACCACCTGCATCATGCTTGGTATTGTAGCTTCTCTTGGAAGTCACTACAGACTCCCCTTCAGGTCTTGGGACTTCATCCCAAACATCTTCGTGATCAACTGGTACTCCTCGATCAAGGCATTCTTCCTAGATCCTGGGAACTTCAATATCTTCAATATTTTCAATAGATAACTTTCTTGCTGAACAAATGTTGTAGTCCTTCTTTTGTAGGTGATGGTATACGATCTTTCCTACACAACAAGTTAAATTGCATGATTAGAAAACATCTCATAGTTTTCAGAACAAATTCTTACACATAAAGAAATATGTCATACAGTCATGCAATCATCTTAGCCAATGCTTCAATACAACATTTATCCATATTCCGTAACTTTCTAGATGCCTTCCAATCTCTACCAGAACATTGTTAAGAGTGTGCACAACTCCTAACATGTTAGCAAAGAGGTTTCATTCTAGATAAGTAGCAATGGAATGTTGTACAGTGCCATAGGCCACTTACCCATGTATATTAGTAGTATACTTTTCATCAATGCAACTATTCTAATATGCATAATACACAACCTAATTCTAGGAACATAAGCATATACATCATTGAATAACATTATGTAAGAAATGACAATTCAAATACTTATCTTTTTTTGGTTGCTAGGTGGACTCCCTCTGAATCTTTGCAACTCCATTCTGATGTGGATTATGAGAAGTGGTCAACTCCCTCTGAATATCTGCATCCTTGCAGAAACTACTGAAGTGTGCTCCTTTGCTTTCTTGCAGGAACAACTGGAGTGTGCTCCCTCTTGATCTTTGCTTCCTGGATTACCTGTCCTTGAACTTACATCCATCCTTAATCACTATTGATGCTTATTAGTATCATCATTGTGTTATCCTTGAGGTCTCATACATAATCACACATTTATTAGTATAAGCTTAATACTATCAAAACACAATAATCTTAAACATGTATAGTCAAGATCATTCACAGATAATAAACATTAATATTCAAGGTTTCAGGGAAGTCTTCTTTTACTCATGCATATTCTTATTTGATCATAGGACTCTTTTGATTAGTTAAATCATCAATGCATAAACCCGTGATTACTCAAACCTATACCTTCATGATTCTTCTGGTTAGTCATATCATCAATTATGGTAAGAAACATAATATGCATACAACCATGACTATTCAAACCTATGACTTCATGAATAATCATTATCAACAACACAACAATATAAGATCCTAAAACAAGGTAGGATTCTAGCTTGATATAGGAAAAACATACCTGGATTAGCATGCTAGCTAGTTATGTCTAACATACCCGCATAATGTCTTCTGGTTCTCTTCAATGACTTGTGCTAGTAACCTGCATGTCTCATAAGTTATCCATTGTAGAACCAAGTTATACATGCCTTGTAAGTAGATTTTATAAGTGATCCATGACAATGGATGAATCTTTGTCTTCATGTCATCATGATCATATGTTCTTGAACTAGAACATGATTTGTCTTTCTTGGTGTACCTTTCATGTTAGCGAACAACATAAACCTCATACAACATCACAATGCATTAGTACAATCATAAGTGTCAAAACCTTAATCAATGAATATCTTCTATTAAGGTAATACAACAAGTCTAGTAATTAATAAAGATTGTACTATAATGATATGAAGACAAACATATCATAAACTTAACTATGAACAGAATTTGAAACATACCTATAAGCCATACCTGTCAAGATTGCTTGTAATCTTCTTATGGAAGGCCTTAGCCTCATCTCCCTCTGAAATGGGAACTTCTTCACTTATGCAGGTGACCAATCCATCCTCTTCTAGGATTAACCCAATCCACTTGATTTGCAGGAAGTGGAACTGGAGCTATAATAGGGTTTGTCAGAGAAACCCCAAAAATTCAAACTTTGAATTTCAAACTTTCGAAAGGATAGAAATATATGCCTTGATGAGATAATCAAGTCGGTATATTCAGAATTTGAAAATTGCAAAGTTTCACTCCTCAATTTTGCCTTTGAAACTTTCGGATTCACTGGACGTGACCCCAAACTGGGGTTTGATGAAGCCTGCTCTTCTGCCCAATCAAGAGGTTTGATCCAAAGCTCTAAGCTTCTATTTTTATGAGGAGCTTCCAGCCGTGGTCACAGATTTCAAAAATTCCCATTTTTGCAGAAGCCCTAATTTTCCACTTTTCTGATCAAAGTCCTGAACTAGGGTCTGATCAAGCCCGACCTTCTGCCCAACCAAAAATTCTGATCTTGGTCTCTAAATTTCAATTTTGATGAGTAGCATTCAGCCGTGGTCTCTGATTACAAAAATTCCAACTTTATCCGAAACCCTAAATTCCGGAAGCCATGAATGAAGGTGCTCAAAACAAATTCTGTTTTAACAGAAATATGTACCTGATTGTTTCTGGTGTAACTCTAAACTTTTTGATCCAAAGGGTCTAAACAATTGTCCTGAGATAGCTAGACCTGTCATCTTTCCATCCCGATAGGTCTGACCTCAATTGGATTCTGTGAGAGAGAGTTATTCCAAGTGTCGTAACGGGACCTGTTTATGGGATAAAACAAGAGAGCGAACTTGTACGGCGTGCCACATGTCACTGGTTCAACTTCGGCCTCTGAATTTTTTTTTCTGAGGTAGTACCATCTATGTACTACTTGTCACTTTTTATGAAATTTCATTTGGAGCTTCCTAGCCCAAGTTATGACCTTTTTTCCAAGGTCACCTGTTTTTGACTCAGATCTGGAAGAGGCAGAAACCCTATATTGTACAGATCATAAATCACAAATTACAATGAATTAGAGTTTTTCCTTTGGACACAAGGTACATGGGGATCTGATATTTGAAATATAAAATTTTCAGACCCGAAAACGTTTCCAAAATGGATTTATAGCAAAAGTGATACGATGAATTGTTTTTTCTATATCAAGCCCTATCATCGTAAGTGCAACAAGTGTCATACATGCCATATCATGCATTCTTTCAGGCTAGCTCTGATACCATGTTAAATTTTCAAAATTTACTTCAATATGATCTAGGATCTTAACTGAGAGAACAACATGTATAGCAAATCTACAACATATCAATCATGGACACAATAATGCAAGCACACAAGAGACACAGAGTTTACTTGGGGAAAGCCATAAAGGTGAAAAACCCCAATAACTTCCTCAGAGATAGATAGAGAAATGATACAACCAGAATACAAGAGATAGTCTTCTCCTAGCAGCAGAGCCTCCTCCTCCACAAGTGCGCCACTCTCCAATGTGTGAGTGAGAGAATAGAATGTGTAAAATGAGAGAGACACACTCTCTATTTATACACTAACTTGACTTGACCTTTACTCAACTAGGTCGGCCTCAACTTAACCACTTAACATAATGCTGATTGGGCCGACCCCCACTAGGGTGGTCTAATAACCCTTTGACCCACATGGACGACCCCTAATAGGGTGGTCTAATAACCCTTTGACCCACATGACTTATATAGGGCCGACCCCAACAAAGTGGTCTAATAACCCATCAAGTATAAGTTGTGACACTTACAATATAAATGACGACACTTCTGTATAGAGGAATAATAACATCTCTATAGGAATACAACCACTTTCGTATAGAGGAATAATAACATCTCTATAGGAATACAATATACATATATGTGAAATACATTCCGAAGTTACGTATACATCAACAATGGAATCCTGAGCTCACATCATAGCTCAAAGCATTAGACAGACCGTTGTCACGCACAGTTGACTATTGGGTCGATCATATGCTAGAAGGCTTTGTAATAGAATTCGTTGTAGACACACTCAAATCCTACAGCCAAGCAGAAGCAAACTTTTTTGGAGGATTCCAAGGTAAGTTTCTGAACAATCTCAGTCTATACATTAAGATGTTGTTAGCTGAGAAAGGTGTTTTAAGAATGCAGTAATATTCTTGAAGTCTGTCATGATAAATAGTACATATATTGATTCTGACGAAGAGACACATACTCTTAGAAGTGGCAAGAAATATAAATTTAATAAGAATCCTACTGGTCCTCAAATTCATATAGATACTGAGATGCCTTGTGACCTTGATCACGAAGTTGCACAACCATTTATCCCTGAGAATCCGCTGGTCGCACAAACCGCGCCACCCTTATCGCAGAACCCACCCGCTACGCAGCCCACCCCGCAGATTAGTCAGCCTAGTCCATCGCTCCCGATAGTCCCATTTGTGTTCACTGCACAGATCCCTTTACAGCAGCCGCGCACTAATCAGAGTGCCCCACAAACTAACTCGACAATGGAAAACATGGATATGAAACTGCCAATATTCAAAGGAACTGGCCTAGAAGACCCTGATCAGCATTGGTTCCTTTGTGAAGCCGTATGGAATGTAAGACAAATCCAGGATGATGCCCTGAAGCAAGCACAACTCATCACCACCTTTAGAGACAGAGCTTTACACTGGTTTATGAAATACTCTCAGGTACAGTCCAGAACCCGCGCAGAAATTAAAGCCGTGCTGGTGGTTGAGTTCAAGAACCCTACTTCCGAGTCTCAGTGTATAACTGAGTTGAAGGAAATAAAGTAGAGACCAACTGAAATAGTCTGGGAATTTGATCAGAAATTTAAGACCTTACTAGACAAAGTAAGTTTTGTTATACCGCTAGAATAGCATAAAGAATGGTTCATTGCTGTGTTGTTACCCCATATCAGATTACCATTGATGCAACAGAAGGTTCTATCATAGGCAGAGGCCTTGAAAATCGCAATGAAGTTGGAAGCTTCACCGATTGGTGATACTAGTTCGGGGATGTATCAGATCCAGAACCAGCTGACCACCCTGGCACTTGAACTGCAAAGTATGAAAAATGGTAAAGAACAAAGATATGAACCTAGACAGGAGGTCTGGTGTACAAGTTGTAAAGGAGAAGGTCATGAACGCGAGCATTTCCCTCTATTTCGCGACTATCTTAACAATGGTGCGCCTAACCCATTAAATCAGAATCAGGCCCCATGGTGTGAAATTTGCAGAACCACAGGACATAGACATGAAGACTGTTACCTTATCTAGAAATCTGTGAAAACTCCTAAGAATTTATATTGCAATTTCTGTAAATCAGTTGGACATGATGAATCCAACTGCCGCGCAAATCTATTGATGAATGAAAGAAAATGAGATATGGACGCGATGAGAGGCACTGGCGTATACCGCGTACAGGAATAAAATCATCCTAAGCAAGATAACACACAATATGACCAAGGAGGATACATAGGTGGTGGTGGTGGATACCGCGGCAGAGGAAGAAATGTTGGTCCGACTCAGGGAAGAGGCCGCAGCCAAGTCATTTGTTATAATTGTGGCCAACCTGGTCACATATCTAGAGATTGTGTTAACCCATGCACTACGTGCAATTATTGTAAATCATTTGAGCATGTTATTGAAGATTGCCCAGTATTAGAGGTGGAAATGCAGAAGAGAAGACGAACAGAGGCTCCAAATCCAAATGTCCAGTGGATCGAAGTAGAAAATAGACCAGTGGATCCGAGCATCAATGTGGTCATGCGCAGTCGCATTGAAACAGGCCACGACAGAGGAGCGGAAGCTTCAACATCAGGGGAGGCACATACGAAGAAGGATCCCTTTGAAACAATATGGATAAGGAAAGCTCCAATAAAAACACCCCCTCTTAACTTACAGAAGAACAAAGAGATCTTCATTGACGCACGGGATACCTTAGAGAACCAGCAGATAAGTCATCAAGGATCCCACTGCGCAGTGAAACACCGCATGTTGAAGACATACCGGCTCCTTATGATAAAACAAGCACTGCGATAGATGTCCGTACTTCTGTTGCGCAGTTCTTGCGAAGCTGCATGAAGTTACTAAAAAGCAAGAAAGCCATAGTAGAGCTCCAGAAGCTCATCAGCCAGTATGAACCTTAGATTGCAATAGAGACTCCAGATAGTGTTGTACATCATATAAGGAAACACAAAAGAACATGCCGAGAGATGAGGCTTACTACGCAGATAGGAGATTTTGAAATGGATGAAGTCATCCTTGATCTGGGATCAGAAGTGAATGTCGTGACTAAGCAGACATGGCAGCAGATGGGTCGACCAAAGTTGTTCTGGTCACTTATCCAGTTAAGAATGGCTAATCAAGAGAAGGTCATACCTTTTGGCCGCTTAGCTAATGTAGTAGTTGACATCGACGGAGTACAGAGTCATACAGACTTTGAAGTTATTGAAATTGTGGATGATAGTCAACCTTTTCCAACAATATTGGGAATTGATTGGGCTATGGATAACTTGGCTATCATAAACTTGAAGACAAAGAAGATGATCTTTGAAGGGAAGCATCTTAGGGTCATCGCACCATTGGATCCTAAAGATGGTGACAGATACAGTGAGCCGATACAGTGACTATACCAGCTGACTGCGAACAAGGAAGTCTACATTAATCCTACTGCAGACGGTACGCTCAGCTGGCGATGTGACACTTCGTGTATCTCTGACTCGGATATAGGATTGAAAAATTGGCAAAGCTGCATGCATGAAGTATCAGCAAGAAGATGTGTGCAGGTTACGAAATCACTGCACTGGATCGGAAAAGAGGTGAGTCCTATTCCCACATATGATGGTTCTGCTAATGTTTACAGTTTCATAAAGGAATATATTGCAGCTATACCAGATGAGCATAGACTACCAGCTTTAGATATAGCATTGCGCGATACACTTGCCAGATGGTGGAATGCATATAAGAAGACATTGACCACTTTGGATCAATGCAGAACTAAGATGCAGATCCGGTTCGCCAAAAAGGTTACTTTACCATTCAAAAAGTAGATTGGATAGATAGACCCTAGTCAGCATATTGAAGTCTGTTCAAAGGCATGGGTGGAAAGACCACCTACATAGTGGGTACACTTATTTGTACATACATTGGATGCGGGTATCCCAGAAAAATGGTACCTAGACCTGGAGTTGCGCAGTGAACTCACTGATTGGACGCTGCTCATTTCAAAATTCCAGAAGAACTTTAGTTTTGAAGATGAGAATCCATTAATTCATGAAGCATTACATCTAATCAAGAAGTGCATATTCCAGGATGACTGTCTTCATCAAAACATAACAATGTAGGAGTTTTTTGGGACAAAGTGCGTTCTTGCACACCTACAGTCAGAATGGAAGGAACATGAAGAGCACTTTATCGAGTGTTACAACTTAGCTGAAGATAACAATGATACAAATGAAGACAATGAGGAGGACCCGCACAACATAGATATACCAGAGTCAGAAGGTACGCGCGAGGTAGAAGGACCTCCGTTGGAAATCCCAGATATGACTGGACCAGTAAAAACACAAAAAGTGAACATTGGCACAGACAAAGAGCCGAAGCTCGCATCAATAGGAGATTATTGGGACGATCGGACTGTTGCAGAGATCGCAGATACCTTACATGAGTATCAGGAATTGTTTCTGAAAAATTTTACAGAGATGAAAGGAATTTTGGGAGACCTAGGGCTCATGAAAATACCTTTAAAGCTAGGTGCTAAGCCTGTCAAGCAGAGGCCATACAGATTGAATCCGTGGTACAAGGAAAAAGTCTGTGCAGAGCTAGATAAGATGCTAGAGGAAGGAATCATTGAATAGGTCGAAGAATCCGAATGGATTAGCCCCATGGTTGTTCAATACAAGAAAGCAAAAGGCGAGATTAGGATTTGTGTGGATCTCAGAAAACTGAATGATGCTTCCATGCACGACCCATTTCCTACTCCATTCACAAACGAAGTACTTGATAAACTTGGAGGAAATGAGGCATATTCTTTCACTGATGGTTTCTCTGGTTACCATCAGATCAGGATTGATCCTATGGATAGGCATAAGACAACATTTTCCACAGAATGGGGTCATTCCAGTACACCGTCATGCCTTTTGGTCTGAAGAACGCACCTGCCATATTCTCCATAGTCGTCGTCGCAGCATTTAAAGATTTTATGCACAAGTTTCTAGAAGCATACTTTGATGATTAGACTATGTTTGGTCTATTGAAAAATCATTGCGCGAATCTCCGCATGATGCTTGAAAAGTGTCGACAACATCAAATATCCTTGAATTTGAAGAAGTGTATTTTCTGTGTGCCCTAAGGAATTTTACTTGGCCACATTGTCTGTAAGCAAGGATTGATGGTAGACCTTGCGAAGATTGCAGTCATCGCAAACTTACCAACACCAAATTCAGTCAAGATGTTGCGCTCTACCTTAGGCCATACCGGATACTACAGGAAATTTATAAAGGGTTATGCGCAGATAACTGCAGCAATGGAAAAGCTGCTGAAGAAAGACACACCGTTCATTTGGAACGCAGAATGCGAACAGGGTTTTGATACATTGAAAGAAAAGATGGTCATTGCGTCAATTCTAGTCTTTCCAGACTGGACAAAGCCATTCCATGTCCATGTTGATGCATCATGTATTGCCCTGGGGATCGTGTTAGCTCAGCCAGGAGAGGGAGGTATTGACCACCCTATTGCATTTTCTAGCAGAAAACTTTCAACAACAGATAAGAACTATACTACTACTGAGAGGGAAGGCCTTGCAATGGTATATGCTCTACAGAAATTTAGACACTACTTGCTGGGATCGCACTTCCTTATGTTTATTGACCATTCTGCGTTGAAATACTTGGTCAACAAGCCAGTGTTAGGGGGACGCATATGCATATGGCTATTGCTATTACAGGAATATGACTTTGAGATTATTGTCTAGCCAGGTAGACTAAACTTAGGACCTGATCATCTGTCAAGGATTGAGTCAGGAGAGGAGCCGACGAATATCGAAGGTAGTCTACCTGATGCGCAGTTATTTAGTATATACGTTTTCGATGATTATTACAAGGATATCATTGATTTCCTAACCACAGGGCTGGCACCGCAGGAATTCTCTATCCAGCAGAAAAAACAGTTAGTGGTGCGCGCCACGGACTTCACTATAATTGCAGGTCAGTTATACAAACTTGGGCCGGATGAAGTCCTGCGCAGGTGCGTACTCGATCATGAGAAGCCATTTATTCTAGCAGACGCACACTCAGGAATTGTTGGAGGTCACTATGCAGGAAGGGATACCGCGCAAAAGATATTGCGCACAGGGCTATGGTGGCCTACGCTCCATAAAGATGCCAAAGAACATTGCAGGAACTGTGTTGTTTGTCAACGGACAGGAAAACCATCACACCGAGATAAGATGCCATTGAATCCACAGTTGACATTGCATCCATTTGAAAAATGGGAAATAGACTTTGTGGGTCCTATAAACCCACCAGGAAAAAGAACGAGTGCAAGGTATATTATTACCGCTATTGATTACCTCACCAGATGGGCAGAAGCAAAACCAGTTAAGGACTGCAGCGCCAGTACTGCTACGCAGTTTATTTTTGAAGAAATACTCACCAGATTTGGCTGTCCAAAAATTTTGATGAGTGACCAAGGTACTCACTTTTTGAACAAGACTATTGAGGTGCTTATAGAAGAATTCCACATTCGTCATCAGCGCAGTACTCCATATCATCCACAGGCGAATGGTACTGTAGAGGCTTTCAATAAAATATTGGAGAACGCACTCAATAAGGTATGCAATGTAAACAGAGACGATTGGGACCTGCACATCTCATATGTGTTATGGGCATACAGGACCACATGCAAGAAATTGACAGGACAGACACCCTTTCGGTTGGTTTATGGGCAGGAGGCTATAATTCCTATGGAATATATTGTCCCTAGTTTAAGAATCGCTGCATTCACAGGGATGGAAGATTGAGAAGCTCTAGAAGAAATATTGCTACACTTACTAGGCTTGGAGGAGATCGCTTCATCGCAGGTTTCCACTAGCAAGCTCAGAAGGACCGCGAGAAAGCATGGCATGATTGCCATCTAAAGAACAAGTGCTTTCAGGTAGGTGATCTAGTCCTCCTGTATGATAGCAAATTCATGAAATCCCCTCGTAAATTTAAGATGCAATGGATTGGCCCATATACTGTGATACATGTTACTAACACTGATGTAGTCCAGTTAGCCAATTTAGCTGGTGATACCTTGCCAACCTTGATAAATGGAAGCAGGCTAAAGCTATACCATGATAGCACTGCTTTGTAGAACCTTGAATAACGAGCAAAGGAAGGAAGTTCTAAGTGTCAAGTACAGTTGAAAGTGGACGCTAGAAATGTAAAGGAGTCTTTACATGTATGATAGCAGGAAGAAGGTATGATAACAAGAGTGATCTATGCACCGCGCAGCACTGTCGAAGCTGCGTGGGGAAAAAAAAAAAAGTGGAAGTTGCGCAGTTGGAAATTTTTGGCACTGCGAAGTAGCTGTGCAGGGTTGCAAATGGATTGCCGTGCAGTTCGGTGCAGCACTCAGAGAAAAATAGCCATTGCATGGATTTTTAGAAAAATACTCGTTAGATGACCGTTGCAGCAACCCTTTAGCATTTAAAGAGAAGGTATCCGTTCTGAGCACGCTGACGACGGAAAAAACTGAAGGATCCGCTGAAATTTACCAACGGACACCACATTAAATGCCTATCTAGCCGTTGAGAAGATGAAGAAAACCCATCCGGTGTTGAAGGGAAAAATAGGTTTCTCAGCAGAAGATATAGAGGACAGAGCAACAAAATTTGTAATGCAGTTGCTCGCAGGCAAGATACTCAAAACAGCTAGGCCTTCGGAGGTGCCTACGGGCGCAATACTCCTTGGTGCTGCAGCGGCTGAAGGAACCAACTTTAATTGGTGTCAGTTTCTGTTGAATGAGTTCCTTGAAGAACTCAACGACACACAGGTGAATGGCGGCCAGTTCCATTTCACCTGGCTCATCGTCCTGATTGCTTTTTGTGGATGGAAGGAGCTGTAAGATTATGTGGGCGTCATTATGGACACTAATGATCCTAGAGGATTTAAGTTCGTCAACCTCTGGGAAAACACAAATGCATATTGCCAACATGCGACAGTAGAAGTCTTTTACCAGTACTATATTCAGCTGCGCGATGCAATCACGAAGACATCCTGCATTACAAAATAGGTCACGGGGAAGTATATCCACATCATCGACTTTGAGGCAGATATGAAATGTATCTTCATATCACCGAAAGCACAAATGAAGAAACCGGAGTGGTTCCCAGGGAACTACATCATGTATGAGTAGGACGTTGAGGACCTCATGAAAGATTGGCCACCAGAGTTCCGCGTAGAAGTTATGGACGTGGAGACAGATTCAACATAAGATGAGCCAATCCCGCTCTCATGCCCAATCACTGAAGAAACAGGGAAGAGAAAAGAACCTAAGACTTCGCAGAAGCCAAAGTCGAGGAAGAAGGTGAAGGCCACAAAGATTCAATTGGAGGTAGTCCTAAATGATGATGACTACGAGATGATAGCCGAAACATTCTCAGAACAGATGAAGGAGATCATGGCAGATAAAGATAAAAAGGACATGGTCATCCAGGATGACCTTCAGAAGATGCGGCTCGCAATGCAAGGTCTGATGAAGAAAATGGACGATGTCCAGAAAAGCCTTACCTTGCCGCAGGAAGCAGGCGCTGAAGGGAGGTCTGTAGGGACCTCGCAGCAAGAACCACCACAATTAGCAATAACATTTCCATCGAAGACTAGAATTATCCATGTGGACCCATTGGCTATTGCATTGCCAATGGCAGAACAAGTTGCGTTGGACACAAAGGGAGTCGAGAGGGTAGAGCTCAACTTAGCCAAAATCCCCTTACCAGGATTGCACTTCATCCACACGCAGATCATTGAGGAGATGCATGACCGGACGGTGGAGTCAATGAAGTCACAAGCAGAGCTCATCGCAACAAATAGGCAAATTCAGCTGCACGCAAAAATGTAGCTATGGAACGAACTGGACCGCCGACAAAATTTGGAGACTACGATATCCAATGTTGCGCAGGATATTGAAGGTATAGAACTCCAGGATCATCCTGCGGACACAGTTATGAGGATCGGGGATAGGGTAATATCTTTGAAGTCAAAGATGCAAGATAAGGAAATTTTTTATCAGGCTGATATTACCTTGTTGAAGGCACAAATGAACATACAGGCGCCATTAACTGAGCAGCAGTTGAGAGAGCAAGCCGTCAGGACTGCCGTGCACAACATAACAAGTGGCATGGCTCAGTGCCAAGATCTGTTGGAACAAGTTTCCAAGGCATTCACCACCCTTGAAGAGGATCAGGGGCTACTACAGATAAAGACTATGGTAAAAGAAAAACAGACTACGTTAGAAAAGTTGGACGCAGAGCTCAAGGCTTTGCCACCCAGGGAGAGGTTGTCCAGGTACAAGGAAGTATCAGGCTTAAGGAAGCAAGTCCAAGCATTAAGAGAGAAGGAGACTGAGATGGACAATCAGTCATAGCAACTCCTAGAGGATGCTACAGTAGTATCGCAGCAGATAGAAGATAAGCTAAGGGAGCTGCACGAAAACCAGGAGCAGGTACAGGACCATATTGGAGAAGAGATAACTCCAGCGCTGCTTGAAACAGTTCAGCAAGTCAAGCAGGATACCAGAAAAGCAGTTGAGCAGATGCTTGGTGTATATAATGAGTTCGTGGCCAAACTAGTCCCACCAGTCGCGGAGCAGAGTGAGACAACTGAAGCAGCAAGTGGCTCGGGGAAGAGCCACATGTAAGTGTTAGGGGCATGTTGGGCCCAGGTTGAGACAAGTTTTGGAAACACCTTTTTGAGATAAGTAGGGAAAGCTAAGCTAAGCGCAGCTCAGAAATACAATTTTTCCTAAGTATTGAGGATGTTGCGAAGTTGCGCGCAGCATCCAACTTTTGACCAGACTACGGAGTTGCACGCAGCATCGAAGTTTTGGCCGTAATGTGAAGACCAATACTACGCAGAAGCAGTGCTGTGGAGTTAGGATGCCACGTGGAGCCAGCAAAGCGGAGTGCTGGACAAGTATCAAGTGCAGGTACCAGTTGGACTAGTAGCAGCCATTTTTGGAAAGATATTCCAGGATTGCCGACCGGCGGACATAAGCAAATCAGGAAGGTGCCCACACGTGGGTTGTTAAGGAAAGCGATGTTTGGCACGCTTGGAAGGCGAAACCATTAGAGAGAAACGGTTCAGCTGAAGTAGCCTGTATGTAATGTCCCTTGTTGGGAATTTTATTAAAATGGCAATTTTCCACTTTTTTCCCTAGTTCGACCTTTGACTAGTTTTGATCTCTAGGTCCCAAATTTGCCCCAAATGATCCCAAATCTTCTGAGAAGGTATATTAATGATATTAGAACATAAATATGTGTTTCAAGGATGCCTTTGGACCTTTAAAATACTTCTGCAAATCCTCTTTCAATTCTGATCAATGTAGGTAACTTTACTAGTGATTTCCCTTTGACTAGTATTGGTCTCTAGGTCTCAAATTGACTCCAAATGCCTTCAAATATTCAAGGAAGGTGTATGAATGATATTATAACTTTAATATGATGTTTATAGATGAAATATGGCCACCAAAAGACCTCTGAAAACTCTCTTAAGATTCTGGACCAATTATGCAATTTTACTAGTAATTTGGGGTTCAAATCCCCATGGGGTAAGTACTGAAAATGGCTTCCCAAATGCCTCCAAACCCACTCAAATTTATGAACAGAGGTATGTAAGGTGTTAAGTATTTTATTAAAGTCTCATATGCACCATTAATGGATTATTGCAACTGTTCTCACCCTTTCCCATTCAACTGCAAAAATCCCCAATTCGACCCTTGGGGAAATGGCACTATTTCACCTCCCAATACAACTAAACTGAGTAAAAATGCTTCAAATTCTCAAGTACAGTATATGAAACTTGTATAAGACATCCATGGCAGTATATGTATCACAAATATATCAGATAATCATCCATTCATTCGAAATCATCATCAATACATTGGCTCACAACAAGGTAGTGGGGAAATGGCATTGTTCTTCCATTAAAAATGAGATTTATACATTTCTACTTGGAATTTCGACCTGAAAATTTTTGGAGATGAAGAACAGAGTATTTAATTCATATTAAAAAAGAAATGGGGAATTAAAATCTTCCCCAAAGAGTACAATAGCTCACCAAAAACGCCCTCCATCAAGGATCAAGAATATGCCATCAAAACTGGAAATGGTTGAAGGAGTGAGCTGCAATAGAAGAAACCATGAGCTGCCCTGTAGCTTACACCTGCAAATAAAGACTCCCTTAAAGCTCCAAATGAAAGGTCTGAATGGCCTTTCCAATTACCAACTTGGATGGGAATCTTTCACCCTCAAAATTGGCTAAGGCAAGAAACTAGTCATCCACTAGCTCTCCCTCTTCACAAATGCAATTGCAAATTCTACAAATGATCAAAAGCTGGTTTCATTCTTTGTTATTGAAATTTATAAACTTCTAATGTCCTCCATGGGTCGAATTCCTTTCAAGAGACTCATGCCAACTCATGTTGGGAAGAGATTCCAAAGAACGCCACTTGTACAACAATTCCTAGTCTCCCACTTCCACCAAATCACATGTGGAAGCATCTTAGCTGCTCTAACACCCTTGAGCACCCTCTTGGAGTCTATTTTTATCCCTAACATGTCATATATGTCATATGTCATCCTTTAGGTCTGATTTGTGTCATAGGTGTCATAGCATCTTCATCATTGTTGTCATAGAGCTAGGGAATCTAGCCCAAGTGTCTCACTAGCTCCAAATTGCCTCTTCCTCTTCCATGGGAGTTACTCTTCCTCTATATTTCGACCTTGGATGAGTCATGCAATGAATAATACCTTTTGGACTCCCCCAAGTATGTTACCATTCACCTTGAATTCGAATTGGTGAGAGAATGATGCCAAATGTAGTGGGGAAATCCAGCCATATGTGGGTCCCACTTCCTCCATGTGTCTTCATGATGAAATGCCACTTTGATTTTCACTTGTATATATTTACTTAGCTCCTTTATTAAATATTTATGCCATTCTAATGTTCAAACATAATTTATTATCCCCATTATTCCAAATCCCAAAGCTTCCACCCCAAACCTAGGAAACTAGTAATTTTCCTCCTTGGCAATTATTTGACCTTTAGCATCAATTTGACAAACTCTAATGAATAGGGACAATGTGATTAGGCCATTGTGACCCAATACCAAATTTGGGACATGACAAATCCTCCCTTCCCAATATTGCTTGTACTCAAGCAATTTTAAATGTGGGTGTTGAAGAACCTGCTTTCTGTATAATTCTTTGAAGTTGCCATTGAATTGCCCAACCTTGAGTCTTTGAGTTTCCATGAAGATTTTAGAGAGGAACCACCATGCTTGCTGCTGCACTACTTTGATTAAAATCACTTTATTAAGTGGGGAATCCATCTCCCATGCTGCTTGCTTCCCCAAAAAAATATGAAACCAATGAGATAAAAATTATTCCAGGGTCCCATTGCTTGTATTGCACCCCAACAATGAAGAGTGCTCTCCAACCCATACCATCAGATAAGATGATTCCTGGATCCCATTTTCTTGTATGCATTCTTCCAAACATCATGAGTACAAAATATATATCATCAAAGTACATAACTACATAATGAAAATGTACATCAAGGAGGTGCTTCATCAAAAAATCATGAAAGTGCTTGTACCTCCAAGCAAGTAGACCACGATTTTCCAAGTGCATACAAGCTTCAAATGACCAATCAAATCTGCTCCAATGACATAGGTGAGGATCCCATGTCCTATAATGCTGCTCCAAAAGGATGTGATATGCATCAAAATATTCAACCATGTATTCTTTCATCCAAGAAGTGAATGAAGAATCTCCACTAAAATATGAACCAAATAATGAGCAGAAAAAACAAGGAGACTTCAAATGACTCAAAGAAGTCTCACCCATACATCCATGAATGTGAGAATCATAAAGATGTAACAAAGTATGTGGCTGCCAACAAAAATGTTCTCCCATCATAAATCTATTCACCCAAGTGTTGGATGAAATTCCTCTAACATCGAATGAACCCAGTGTTGAGCAAGAAAAACCATGAGTCTTCAAGTGACTCAAATCCATATCATAGGTGCATCCATGTACATGTGAATCATCATAAAGTGACAAATTATGCTGCTACAAATGTGAATAAGAATGTGCTCCAACCATGTCATCATGAAAGTTAAATCTAGGAGTTCCATACTCCTCATGTGGCACCATCAAAAAGAACCCTTTCACCCATACTTCATTGAGACTAATGTTGCAAAACATGGAATTGTAGGATGTACGAGAATGAACTAAATCACCCAAATGATCAAAAAGTGCAAAAGTTTCATCATGGGAAGGATCCATGTGGGTAGTATCATGCAGCTCCTTCAAAAGTGGGAAACCTTTGTTGTAGATTGGTTCCAATGTAGAGGAATCATGCTCTTCTTTAAAAATTGCATAAGCTTCATCAAGAGACAATTCAAGTTCCTCTTCCACCACATCAAGTGTTTGGATCTCTTCAAGTTCATCTTCAAACACATTAAGCACATTCAAATTTCCACATTTCTCATGATCCACGATGTCATGAGAATCCTCCAAACAATCTACCATTTGACAATCTGAAACATAGGAGGAAAAACAAGTATCTTGCAACTTTTCAAGAAGTTGCTCATTTTGAATTGTGAGCTTATGGTTATCCTCATTATTCTTCAAGTATGCATCATGTAACAATTAATTAAGCTCAAACAAATGGTTTCTATCAAAAAGCAAAGACATGAAATTACCTTTAATGTGGCACATTGATCTTTGAATCTTCTCCATGTCTTCAAGGAAGGATGTTTCCTCCAATGAAGTAGCTCTCCAACAAGAATTTGACACCAATGCTTGAGTGTCATGGAGAATTTTGAGGGACTCTTGGATCTTCTTTTCATTCATCTTTAAGGACCCTTCAAGAAAATGAGGTTCTTGCAAATTAACCTCCTCATATTCTTCATTTTTTCTTGGACCAACTTCATGAAGCTCAAGTGGTGATGGGGAAGTTGATCTTGGTTCTTCTTCAACTGCTACAAGGTCTTCATTATCATGCTTAATGAAACTTGTACTTGTAGAAACACTTTCAAAAGTGATCTCTATGTCACCAACATAGAGGTGTGAGCACCCATCAGTAGGTACTCCTTCATAGTTTAAGCATCCATCAGTAGATGCTTTTTGGTTCATGTCTAAGCTAGAAGGTGTCTCGAAATGGTCTTCCATATTTTCAATAGAATCTTCTTCATGCTCTTGTGATGTCTCTTCCTTTTGCTCTTTAAAGCAAGCTGATGCATTTTTCCCCTTGTCTTCCTTAGGATCAATATATTTGGAATCTCTTCTTGAATAAATCTCAAAAGCTCTCCTCAAGGAGGACATCATTTCATGCACACATATATGATACTCGCTCCAAGGGTTTTTACAAGAAGGGCATAAACCTTTCTTCACTAACTCCACATCTTCATTTTTGGGCCTATTTTCAAAAACATGTTCAGCATAGTACTCAAAAGACATGGCATTTTTTGTATTTTTGCTCGAAGCAAGATATTCTTGATATTTTTGATATTGTTGGGGCAAGGTTTTATATTTTTCTCTCCATCTTTGGAACTCGCTCATAGAATTATCCTTGGTTGGTGTGACACACTCATATTCATGAGATCTAAAGTCATAAGAATAATCTTCATTTCTCTTGAAATTGTAATAAGTGTTGCATGATGGCACCTCTTCCTCATACCATTCACATTCTGCTTCATATTGCTCATAAGCATCTGCATATTCCTCATAAGAATTGTACTCATATGATTCATCATAATAGTAAGACATCGCTGCCAATTATTCTTGAATGTATGTACCTAATACACAGGTGCAAGGACCATGCTCTGATACCACTGTAATGTCCCTTGTTGGGAATTTTATTAAAATGGCAATTTTCCACTTTTTTCCCTAGTTCGACCTTTGACTAGTTTTGATCTCTAGGTCCCAAATTTGCCCCAAATGATCCCAAATATTCTGAGAAGGTATATTAATGATATTAGAACATAAATATGTGTTTCAAGGATTCCTTTGGACCTTTAAAATACTTCTTCAAATCCTCTTTCAATTCTGATCAATGTAGGTAACTTTACTAGTGATTTCCCTTTGACTAGTATTGGTCTCTAGGTCTCAAATTGACTCCAAATGCCTTCAAATATTCAAGGAAGGTGTATGAATGATATTATAACTTGAATATGATGTTTATGGATGAAATATGGCCACCAAAAGACCTCTGAAAACTCTCTTAATATTCTGGACCAATTATGCAATTTTACTAGTAATTTGGGGTTCAAATCCCCATGGGGTAAGTACTGAAAATGGCTTCCCAAATGCCTCCAAACCCACTCAAATTTATGAACAGAGGTATGTAAGGTGTTAAGTATGTTATTAAAGTCTCATATGCACCATTAATGGATTATTGCAACTGTTCTCACCCTTTCCCATTCAACTGCAAAAATACCCAATTCGACCCTTGGGGAAATGGCACTATTTCACCTCCCAATACAACTAAACTGAGTAAAAATGCTTCAAATTCTCAAGTACAGTATATGAAACTTGTAGAAGACATCCATGGCAGTATATTTATCACAAATATATCAGATAATCATCCATTCATTCGAAATCATCATCAATACATTGGCTCACAACAAGGTAGTGGGGAAATGGCATTGTTCTTCCATTAAAAATGAGATTTATACATTTCTACTTGGAATTTGGACCTGAAACTTTTTGGAGATGAAGAAAAGAGTATTTAATTCATATTAAAAAATAAATGGGGCATTAAAAGCTTCCCCAAAGAGTACAATATCTCACCAAAAACGCCCTCCATCAAGGATCAAGAATATGCCATCAAAACTGGAAATGGTTGAAGGAGTGAGTTGCAATAGAAGAAACCATGAGATGCCCTGTAGCTTACACCTGCAAATAAAGACTCCCTTAAAGCTCCAAATGAAAGGTCTGAATCGCCTTTCCAATTACCAACTTGGATGGGAATCTTTCACCCTCGAAATTGGCTAAGGCAAGAAACTAGTCATCCACTAGCTCTCCCTCTTCACAAATGTAATTGCAAATTATACAAATGATAAAAAGCTGGTTTCATTCTTTGTTATTGACATTTATAAACTTCTAATGTCCTCCATGGGTCGAATTCCTTTCAAGAGACTCATGCCAACTCATGTTGGGAAGAGATTCCAAAGAACGCCACTTGTACAACAATTCCTAGTCTCCCACTTCCACCAAATCACATGTGGAAGCATCTTAGCTGCCCTAACACCCTTGAGCGCCCACTTGGAGTCTATTTTTAGCCCTGACATGTCATATATGTCATATTTCAGCCTTCAGGTCTGATTTGTGTCATAGGTGTCATAGCATCTTCATCATTGTTGTCATAGAGCTAGAGAATCTAGCCCAAGTGTCTCACTAGCTCCAAATTGCCTCTTCCTCTTCCATGGGAGTTACTCTTCCTCTATATTTCGACCTTGGATGAGTCATGCAATGAATAATACCTTTTGGACTCCCCCAAGTATGTTACCATTCACCTTGAATTCGAATTGGTGAGAGAATGATGCCAAATGTAGTGGGGAAATCTAGCCATATGTGGGTCCCACTTCCTCCATGTGTCTTCATGATGAAATGCCACTTTGATTTTCACTTGTATATATTTATTTAGCTCCTTTATTAAATATTTATGCCATTCTAATGTTCAAACATAATTTATTATCCCCATTATTCCAAATCCCAAAGCTTCCACCCCAAACCTAGGAAACTAGTAATTTTCCTCCTTGGCAATTATTTGACCTTTAGCATCAATTTGACAAACTCTAATGAATAGGGCCAATGTGATTAGGCCATTGTGACCCAATACCAAATTTGGGACATGACACTGTAGGCATATGTGCGACAGGAAGGTCGATAGCGACAGGATGAGGACGTGGAGATCCACCATGATCAAGCAGATGCTACCAGGAGCCAGCAAGCCGGTTTGGAAAACCGGCGCAGTTTTGGAAACCCTTAGGGTTTTGGGTTTTAGTTCTTCGACATTGTATAGACATGACCTTCGGGCATGATCTATTTAAGAAGACAATTTTGTATGGGATGGGGTTGCTCTACTTTTGGGGGCTAGATGCTAGTTGATAGAGTAATCATAATATAACCTTTTGTATTGAGAAATCTCTCCGGGCTGAGAATATTGTAAAGGTTCTGCAGCTGTGTGCACAGAGACCTAGCCGAGAGAAAGGAGAGTCTGCAGCTGAGTGTGCGGACTAAGGACGGTTTCCCCATCCCTTTTGAAAGAAATATATTACCAACTGTTCTTGCGGACGTAGCTTTCCATCCAGGGAAGTGAACCACGCTAAATCCTGTGTTATGCGATTATGTTCTATGAATGAATGACTATCTGTATTGCCTGTAGAATGAATGTTTGAATGTGTCCTTGCATGCTGTAATAGGAGAAATTTGATATGCATTTACCAATAGGAGAAGTTTGGGAATGATATGCTAGGTTCCACGGGAACATATGAATGGCGAACATTTCAATTATATGTTAAGATCGTGAATCATTCGTTTAAGTTTAATACTTTTTAAACACAGTGAAGGAATGTAGCATGGTTAGTTGCATCTATCATTTCAGTTCACGTCGTAATAATCTAAGTCCTTGAATGAATGCTAGAAAGATAACCAATAAGCGCCTGAATGAAGGGACGAGTGATATTCATTTCAGTGCCTTAGCGTTTTCAAGATCTTCCATGTAAAGAATCAGCATGGTTGACTCATAGCTCCAGTAGAAGACTCGCAGTAGTACGAAGTATTTAAGTGAGGCCAGCAGTGTTGCCGTCACTGCGTAGTACTGCTCGCCGTGTAGATCCTGCTATGTACCACATCACTTTGTCTCGCAGCGCACTCCTTCTGTCCTGGGCTGTGCAGCTTTTTCATATAAACAACTCATCATTTACTGTGGAAACCTGATTCCGCAGTACCCCATAAGATACACCTCGGGTGAGACCTCAGCCTACGCGCAGGTTGTTGCCGAAAGGGCCGGTGCGAAGGGGTTTTGTTGGTCAAAAGGGAGAACCGCAAAGAACCTGGGTCTAATTGGAAACCTCTGGGTCAGTTTAAGCCAACATTACCGATATACTAACCAAACCTCTACCTCAAGTAAAGTTTGAGTACTTCCAAGACAAGCTTGGTGTAGTTCAGAAGGACCCTCCTCGAAAGGGGGAGTGATGTGGTCACTTATGATGAGATTGCCTGCATTGACAGTGAGGTCGATGATGTGGATACCTATATTGGTGATGCCGACAGAGAGGTTGGTGGATGGTCCTTAGACAGGGTCTAAGTTGACGAGGGGATTGCATCATCCTTTAACACATGTTCTAAAAGGATCTGTAGACATATTTTTCTGAGAAAGAAGAGGGATTGCATCATCCTTGAACACATGTTCTAAAAGGATCCGTAGACATATTTCTCCGAGAAAGAAGAGGGATTGCATCATCCTTGAACACATGTTCTAAAAGGATCCGTAGACAGATGTCTTCGAGAATGAAGTCCTTAGTGGACAGGTGGGGATTGTATCGTCCCCGAACTTCGGTCCCTTAAATTGATGCGTAGACAGATGTCTTCGAGAATGAAGTCCTTAGTGGACAGGTGGGGATTGTATCGTCCCCGGACTTCATTCCCTTGAATTGATCCATAGACGTATGTCTCCGAGAAGTGGTCCTTAGACTTTGTCTAAGTTGACGAGAGGATTTCATCATCCCTAGGCATGATGAGGTGTCTTAAATGATCCGTAGACGTATGTCTCCGAGAAGTGGTCCTTAGACTTTGTCTAAGTTGACGAGAGGATTGCATCATCCCTAGGCATGATGAGGTGTCTTAAATGATCTGTAGACGTATGTCTCCGAGAAGTGGTCCTTAGACTTTGTCTAAGTTGACGAAAGGATTGCGTCATCCCTAGGCATGATGAGGTGTCCTAAATGATCCGTAGACGTATGTCTCCGATAAGTGGTCCTTATACTTTGTCTAAGTTGATGAGAGGATTGCATCATCCCTAGGCATGATGAGGTGTCTTAAATGATCCATAGACATATGTCTCCGAGAAGTGGTCCTTATACTTTGTCTAAGTTGACGAGAGGATTGCATCATCCCTAGGCATGATGAGGTGTCTTAAATGATCCGTAGACGTATGTCTCTGAGAAGTGGTCCTTAGACTTTGTCTAAGTTGACGAGTGGACTGCATCGTCCTTAGACATGATGAGGTGTCTTAAATAGATCGTGTGTGTTGCAGGGTATACTGTTATTGTGTATACTTGACTGATGAGGATACTTGTATTGATGAGGATATTTGTATTGATGTATTGATACTTGTATTGATGATATGTATTGATGAGGATACTTGTATTGATGATATGTATTGATGAGGATATGTATTGATGGGGATACTTGTATTGATGTATTGATACTTGTATTCATGATATGTATTGATGAGGATACTTGTATGTATACTTGTATTGATGATATGTATACTTGTATTGATGAGGATACTTGTATTGACGATGTTGTTGATCGTGATGATCTAGATGACGATGCTGCTGATCGTGATGGTCTAGATGACGATGCTGCTAATCGTGATGATCTAGATGACGATGCTGCTGATCATGATGGTTTAGATGACGATGCTGCTAATCGTGATGATCCAGATGACGATGTTGTTGATCGTGATGATCTAGGTGACGATGTTGTTGATCGTGATGATCTAGATGACGATGCTGCTGATCGTGATGGTCTAGATGATGATGTTGCTAATCGTGATGATCTAGATGATGATGCTGCTGATCGTGATGGTCTAGATGACTATGTTGATGATCGTGAGGATCCAGATGTTGATGTTGCTGTCATTGTTTGATTGCTGCAGAAGATAAAGACTCAATACTGAAGATGTTGATGTTCCAGTAACTGCTTGAGTTATTGATGATGTTGAGAAAGCTTCCAATGATTTATAGATGTATCATGTATGATGTTGATGACTCCTTGCTCGTGCAAATGTTGTTATAATATCCTTCTCATTAAGGGGGAGTGTTGAAATATTGTAACTTCTAAGAATATTATATTTGTACTTTATTATTCCGGAGATGTTTATTCCTCCATCGGATTGTGGTAACTTGGGTTATTAGACTTCCCTAATGGGGGTCGGCCCTGTATGTGTTATGTGGGTCAAACGGTTATTAGACCACCCTAGAGGGGTCGGCCCAGTCAGTTGTAATGGGGTGTTTAACGCAGTAATTAAGTTAGGGCCGACCTAGCTTGTGTAAAAGTCAGTCGGGAAACTAGTATAAGTAGAGGAGGATGTTCCTCACTTATCACACACTTCTATCACTCAGAAAGTAGCGCACTTGTGAGGGAGAGGTCTGCTATGGAGGAGGAGGAGCTCATGTCTTTGGTTTACATATTTGTATTTGCTGATCATCTATATTGAGGAAGCTTTGCTAGGTTTTCTACCCCATGAGGGTTTCCCAGGATAAATTTGTGTCTCTTGTGTTTATGCCGTGCTTGTTGTTTCTTCAGTGATCCTGTATATGCTATTATTGTGAAATGGAATGTAATGCTGATATTTTCTGTCTTAGCATATTGAATTTTAACACTAAGCATTATTCAAATAAGTATAGAGAATTCTAGATCAAAGAGAAGAATGTATAAGCCATGAAGAAATTGAAGTAGACAATTCTGTAGAAGAAGCAAACATCAAAGAGAATCCATTTCCCAAGTTAAACAAGCGAAAGAAGAACAAAAACTTGAGTATTAAGGAGACTGATGATGGGTATCTGTTTGAGAAAATTATATATGATGTTCTAAATAGCTTGTCATTAAGAGAATTCAGTATCACATTCTCTTTTAAAGACCGTGAGATGAAAGTTGTAGAACCTCAAGTAATGTTTTTATTTTCATAACTTAGGGTTTTTAGTTTAAATAAAGTTCTATGTTAGTTAGAGAAAGCCTCTAGGGCTTGGAGTTTGATATTAATGAGTTCTGTAGATACAAAGTTGTGGAGGGAGTGCGATAGCGACAGTCAACATCCCTATGATGGAAGTCATATATATCAACATTTGGCATATTGTTGGAAGACAACTAAGTATAGTGTTCTCTGTAGACATGTCTTTGTTGGAAGTTTTCCTGATAGTTTGTTCTAGGGCTTGCAGAATAATTTGTGAAGTTTTGGTTTTTGTTTAGTTGGTATCCAATGATTGGATTTAGAGCAGTATTGTAGATTGATGAAATTTATGGACAACATTATGGGATATTTGTAGTACATGTGACAATCTCTAAAACAAGATTATAATGACAACCATCTATGACTCATGAGACCTCGAAAAATTTAATACTATTGTGGCATCTCTTTGTGACAACTCTTCAAACCAACATCTACACCTACAAGAACCATTATATTAATAAACACACAAACACCAGGTGTGAGATATGGAAAAGACCTGCTATGAGGAGTGTTTGATTGAAATAACATCCATTATGGTGGTTGAGAGTATATGTAGCATAAGAGCAGTTTGAATATTATAAATTTAAACTCAAAAGCAGCTTCTACATTACTCTAATGCTTGACTTTAGCAAATATTGTGATACCTAAATTGCACAAGCTTCACCAAAGTTGGAAGCATGGTGAAGAACATGAGTATAAAAGAATAGGATGATGATATTGATATAAAATAATATCATATGTTGTCATAAGCAGATTAAATACATTTAGTTCAATATTCAAACAAGCAAGGAATGGTTAAGATGTAAGTCATGAAGTATATCCAGAATTCAATAGAGTAACTTGCCATGATCTTTTGTTGTGTTGGTGACAAATCTATAGTAGCACTGATTATGAAACAGTGGCAATGAAAGATTGTTTCTTTGACACAAATTTAAACCATGTATTGATGGATATTTGAAGAAGTATTGATGCAAATTTGACTGAGTTTTGATGTAGATTTATTCCTAGTCTTTGGCACACCTTATTGAAGAGTTGTGTACATAATTGACACACATTTATAGTAAGTGGATAGAATTGAAGACATATTTAGAAGGATGTGTTGATGCAAATTTGAATTGAATTTTTTAAGGGATTGAAGTATTATATAAGTATGTTTTTATGAACTTTGATAAGAAGAAAGAAAATTTGACAAGCCAATAGATGTCAAAGGAAGTAGAAACCAAAGAAATGTAAAGTGGTAAGATGGCACCAAAGATTCAAGAATAATAGATTGCTTTTAGTTTGGACGATGAACATTAAGGAATCCTAGTAATGATATTATGTGGTAGCATGTGGTTCCCTTTTCAACAGCATAGCTACAAGAAGTTGAGTATTAGAACATTTAAATTGCCACAAAAGGGAATATTATGAACATAGAGATAAAGCAGTCGAAAGGGGAGAATTATTGACAAGAAGAGTTGAATAAAATAAGGAAGACTAAATGAAAATTGTAAATTAAACATATAAATGTCTGGGTAGAGGGAGTATCCCCTAGCAAAAGCATCAATGTAGTGGGAGAAACACTTCAAATAGGTTAAAGGAGAAAATATTTGCAGGCATGATGGCACATGTGCAATGTTCTCAACCTTTGAAGTCGTCATCCACATAATTTCATGCATATTTGTTCACTAGAAGGGACATCTAATAACCTTGGGCACAAGAACATATATGAAGGCATGCCACATCATCAAAGAATGGATTGGGACGAGTGCCTTAATTTTGTCCCATATTTGGCTTCACATTGCCACATGGCATAGATCAAGGGGCTTGTTTGGTAGGTCGTTTCAAGGGATGAGCTTCCTTTGACCACTTCCATGCTTATTTTGATGTCTGGGCATGATGATGGATATATGGATGTCCCTTATGGAGTATTTTTGGATTGATAGTCATTGGTTCCATCTTTTGATGTCTACTTTTCTCATTGAGAATTATCTCTTGAGGCAACATTGCATATTTGCAAGCATGATGGCACATGTGCAATGTTCTCAACCTTTGAAGTCATCATCTACAGAATTTCATGCATGTTTGTTCACTAGAAGGGACGTCTAATAACCCTAGGAACAAAAACATATATGGAGGCATGCCACATCATCAAAGAATGAATTGGGATGAGTGCCTTGAATTTTGGCCCACATTTGACTTCACATTGCCACATGGCATAGATCAAGGGGCTTGTTTGGTAGGTCATTTCAAGGGATGAGCTTCCTTTGACCAATTCCAAGCTTATTTTGATATTTGGTCATGATGATGTATATATGTATGTCCCTTATGGAGTATTTTTGGCTTGATAGTAATTGGTTCCAGCTTTTGATGTCTACTTTTCTCATTGAGAATTATCTCTTGAGGCAAAATTGCATATTTGTAGGCATAATGGCACATGTACAATGTTCTCAACCTTTGAAGTCATCATCCAAATAATTTCATGCATATTTGTTCACTAGAAGGGACATCTATAACCCTGGGCACAAGAACATATATGGAGGCATGCCACATCATCAAATAATGCATTGGGATGAGTTCCTTGAATTTTGGCCCACATTTTGGGAGATTGCAGGATTCTGCATGACTATCATCATTAATTGGCTCACATATTGAGGTCATCCCATCTGGAGGTGCACAAATTGTACATCCTGTAGGAACTCTAAATCCAACATGGAATTTTAATCTTACACAAAATGTAGTCATAAAATAATTATTATTGGCTCCACTTTACAGTTTGGATTTTGCAGAATATAAAGCATTTGAAAATTAGTAGCACAGGTTGGAGCTGTAACACATTCCTTTCTTTCGATCTAGGAGATTCTTTTGCACTCCGACCTTGTACTTTATCTATGATGTACTCTTCTAGTCTTATTGAACTACTTTTGTCATCATTTATCCAACATTATTATACTTATCTCATATTATAATATATATAAGATGTGGGATGGCAGTGGATGTCAAACTTGTGGCGAATATTGCATGACAACAACTAAGTGTGAGAAAGTGAAGTATGTAAGCAACAAGCTTATAAATTCTCATTAAGCAAGAAGGGTGCACTAATTTTCCTATCTAGTGCAACCTGCACAAGGAACATATTTTCAAATTTCACCTATTCAGTGTACAATGGAAAAGCATCAATTAAGACATTTATCTTCTGAAAGCTCAAGAGCATTAATGTAAGCTCTCAATGGTGATAATAGAACATGTATGATGGAGGAGCAACATTTGAGGTTAAAGCTATGACCACAAGGACATTACCACCTTAGAATGAGACCGTAATAAAAACCCCAATGTAATAGAGTGAGGTTGATTGCTCCATCTAAAAACCCCAACCCTTGTTTGTCAAATTTTATTTCCTATTGCATATTTGGATTTTAAAAGTAGAGCCATTCTTTTGGCATTCTGCAAGCCAATTAAATTTGGATATTCCCAAGATTCGAACTCTAGTCCTCACCATATCATCTATGCAATTGAGTCTTTCTATTTTCGATATTTCTCAGGTTCGAAGGAGCGGAGGAAGACTCACTTTAAATTCCATAGGTTGGTTCGATATTTCTTCATTCTTATCCCACCATTAAAGTAAACTTATTTCTATATCATCAGATGTTTTTCTTGGTTCTATAGGGATTTTAACAGACGGAAGTTGAGGTTCTACATTTGGGTTTGCTTTTTTAGGGCTTTAATTGATTAGCATTTTGATTATTTTCAAACCCTAGGCAATGTCACCAATGTTTAAACATTCACAAAGACAGATACTCTGGATGTTGATATTACCAAAATTTGGGAGGAAAGGAGAAAAAAGGAATGCGGGCTCGCATCGCTTTCAGTAGTAAGTTTTGATGCATAATTGCTAATCGTGTCGTTGAGTTTGTTCTTTCCAGAGAATGTATGAGAATCTACTTTTCATTTCTAGAGGTGTTAAAAGCTCACAATGAGTGAATTCAAAGGGAAACTATGAATACATTTGGATACATTGCAAAAGCAACTTGGCCACAGGATGTGCTCGCTATGTTATTGAACAAATTGAAGGTTCAAAATGCCAGAATTGTGTCCATGGATCAGATGGCCTTACCGAAGACATTGGCTGGCCCCTATTTGTCTTTGTCCGTCTATTGGCTACGTCGGTCTCCTCTAGAATGTAATGTCCGTCTCCTCTGGGCACACCGATCTCCTCTGCTCCTCACATGCTGTGTTCTTGATGCTCTCAGCTCTCTCAATCAGTCTCCCTCTACCGTGGCTCTTGGTAGCAATGAATGGATTAGGTAGGGAAAATCCAAGAAAATTGGGGGGCGCTTATGAAACAAAGAATGTTAAATGATTATTGGTTGGTAGCTTATGAGGACATGGTGAAATTTAGTTCCCAAATGGTAGAGGTTATTTGTTACATAGACTTAGATTCTTCTAGTTTTGAAAAAAATTATTAGACCTTTGAGAGCATGATGAACCAATTTTGTGTTGTCATTTGTTAAAGGGAGGATTGTAGAGCTTAATTATTACATAGACTAAAATTTTCCTAGTCTTGGAACAAATAATGATATTTAGGCAATGTTTTTTCCAAGAAAAAAATTTGTAATTTTATTCCTTTGAGCCTAAAATCACATTAGATAGATGCTTTAAAATAATTCAAGTAGACAAAACTTCCTTGACATGCCCAAAATAGGAGACAACAGAGTGCCATATATAATATCACGTTTATCCTCATATCCCAAAAAATTATTGGCTACAAGATACAACTATCTAACCACCATATATGTTGTATGTATTTATAACGACCCTATAGGTACCAGAAGGACTCTAATATACCATATTTAAAAGGAAAATGGAAGTATTTGAGATTGTCCCAAAAAGTAGCCATGATAATGAGCTTAACAACTATAGAAAAGAAGCATGTTAAAATTTATAGCTTGCACCATCCATTAACTCCATAATAAACCAATTCCTTGATGAAGGTGAAGAGCTTCCTTAGATAAAGCATCTACCTCCTACTTTCTCTCTCATAAAATGTGATTGAAAGATAAGTTATTGAAGTGTTTTCCATGTTAATTGTCTCATCCAATAGAGGTTGTAAGTGGAATTTCCTCATCATATATTATCCCTTTATCCATTTGATTATTGCCGTGGAATCACCAATCCCCACTTTTAAACTAACACAGTGAGTCTCTAAGATATATAATATCCCTCCAACACCTCTTATTTTAGGATCCATTTGGGAGGCTACATCAAAATAGGCCCAAGCCCTAATTTTGTCAATAGTCTCTTCCTTGATTGCTCTCAAAGTTTTAACAATTCTTTGTTGCTTAAAATAACTTGTTATATTTATTACTTGTACTACCACATCCAAAGGGTGTACCATTTTGTCACCAAATATTAATGAATTTCTATCCAACCATATGCCCCATGCCATAATAAGTGGCATAACTCTTAGATTTTTGTCCATGCATGTTCACTCCCCTTCTTTAGTCCTTCTTCAATGGAATATCCAGTCCATATACCTTCCATACCGGTGATTCTTGTTACGTGGGACCAGACCTATCGAGCATATGGATAACTCATGATCAACTGAAAATTGGTCTCCTCTTGATTCTAACAAACACTACACCTCCCTAGGCCTGCAAAATTCTTCTTTTGAAGAATGTCCCAAGTTGGGAATTTGCTATTAAGAAACATCCACATGAATAGTAGGGATTTAGAAGGACATTTAAATTTTCATATCTCCTTCCATCACCATTTCGATTGTTCTAGGTCATCCTGCTCAATTAAAGTCTTATATCCAACCTTTGGTGTGTAAAACCCATTTGGATGTTTTGACCAAAGGAGATAGTCATCCTAATTCTTTCTTCTTATTATTCTTATCTAAATATTATCAAGATAAATATCCTATATTTCATTATCTTCATAATTGAACCCCAAATCCCTTCCAAGCATCCAATCCTATTGCCAAATACTTGCGTTGTTGTAGTTAGTCACCTGTGATAGAGTGACAATTCCTCTAGCTCACAGATGTAAAATCATATGAATAGGTAGTCTAAATTTTACTTCACATCAAACCCATGGGGCCAAGCCCACCTAAAATTTGGAACCCCTTACTTTTTTCCAAATTAACCAATTTTCACCAAGGGAAAAGAAACAACCAAATCCTTCCAAATTGTAGATACACCGTGGATTTTTTTATGGGGCTTCTCAACCATTCATCCATCAAAACTTAGTGGATATATTTCCTATAGAGTCATATACCAAATACCTTTTTTCAATCCTCCTCCACGCTCAATTTGTAGAAAGTGCTTTAGAGAACATAAATATGTTATTCAAGCCCTAGACCTACACCCCAACCACCTTCATTCAAAGGGGGTGGGATAGCTTCAAAAGGCTGCATATGCACTAAATGGTATGTGGAAAGGCTTGGGATAATGCCTCTTATTGAAGACCAGGGGGTCAAGGATGGAAGCATAGTGGAATTTTCCTATATGCTCATGATTGAAGATGGAAATATACTTTGGCAACAATTTCTTTCATTTGTATACGTAAATTATGTTATCTTTTGGGGTTACTCCAAAACTATTCACCTTAATAGGAGGGAACTATGTCTCCTACCCCCTTAGTGATGACTCATTGACATTTGGATAACTCAATTTGGGTGGATTCTTGATATTGGTTAGAGTGTTAACATGATGTCATTACCTACAAGGTAGTTACCCTTATTGACATGTTGACTAATATATTGACATGTTGACTAATCCATTTGGTGCACACAATGGGGGAGTTGATCATTTGGTCAATTGAGGTGTCTACATAGAAGGAGAAGCCTTGGGTACTTGGAGGAGGGATTTTGGCCCTTGGAGCTTCAAACCATGTGGTATATACCTTGGATTTTGGATACTTGATATGAGGATGATTATCCCTTGGATATAGGGACCATGTGATATATTATATCTTGGAGGTTGGATACTTGATATAAGGATGCTTTGGACATTGAAGAGCATACTTCATGGAGGTTAGTGATGGACTTGAACACATGTGTTGAGGAGAAGCAATTGAGATTTGTGACCACATTGGTACACATGATAGTAGAATTGGGCACATGTGAGGACATGTGGACATGGTTAGAGAAGTAAAATGTTACATGGGGACATCTGGATAGTGGATCATTGTAGGAGAGGGGGAATTGAACTAACATCTTGTTGGAGAGTGCACCATCTCCAAGGAGGGGTATTGAGTCCAAGATCATGAATTGGATGGAATTTCACTTTGGGGGTTGTATAAATCCTATTTTTACACATGTACATCATTTTAATGTAGAGTGATCCATGTAGTAATCCCCTTAGGTCCGTTGGAAATATCTTGAACTAATAATTTTTCCTTTGTATGGCTAGTAGTTACCAAGGAAGGATTTCATCCAATTGGAGATTTCAAGGCCAATTTAAATACAATTCTAAGGCCAAAATACTTATCAAATTACTAATATGTTTAGTATATGTTACACATTTTCCAACATTATAAGCATACAAATTGACATTGAATCCAACTACACACATAATAGTATGTTTTATTTCTTATAACAAGCACCTTAATTAACCTTTCGAATAAAACAATTTTCTTAGCATCACCTTTTACCTCTTATGTGGTACTAAAACATTATAGGTTTAGGTCATAAATCCAATTTTAAGCTTTGGTTCTACTATATTAATTAAAATAGTTTATATTTTGTATTTTTTACTAATCAAATAGCGAATTTTTATTAATACAAAAAATATATATATATATATTTTGTATTTTCAAACTAACCAAACTACCCACGTGTATTACCACAAAATAACACAAGATTATGCCTTTCAAATGAGAAATGCATTACTCTTAAATTGATTTTCCAAGGGATTGTGATTTGGACACATGCCAATAAGCAATTACACTTTTTTCATAGGCCATAGAAAGGGAATATTCACTCTAGGGATCTCATCTAGTCTTTGACAAAGTCTAATATACAGTTGGAGGCCCTAGATTTTATGGGGATAGTGACATCCATTTCGATGAATGATGCATGTTCGTTTAGTGGAGTGACAAATTACCCCTCTCTATCAAAATCCATTGATGTTGAGTCAATATGGGATCAATAAGACTACATACGAGCATCCATGTTGCATACTTGCGAGCAAAAATTTGAGCATTAAATGCTTAATTGAAATTTGAGCATCAAACATTGGTATGAGAAGAGATGAAGGAATCGATGATCTTTAAGTCTAGGGGATAAATTTGAGCATCAAAATGATTAATTGAAATAATTTATATTGGGTGGGAGGATGATCCAAATGAATGACCATTTACCCTCAACCCTAAACTCATAACCTTTGTACCTCAATTACTTAATACTCAACAATGATCCTCAATTCTTGTCTCTAAATCCTCTATGCTTAGTTCATCTTCAGAACCGTGGGCTTCATCCTTCTGAGCACTCTTAAGCCCTTGGTTACTCATGTGACCATCGTTTTAATTGGAAAATGTGTGTAAGATCAATCAACCTCATTTTAATGTTTCTAGATTTTTTTGTTAAGTATATATTATCTATGTTAAGTCCACTTTGTTAAGAAATAGAGCTCAAGACAGGATTTGGTATAAAAGGCTTTAAGCCAAATTCAACATATGTATTCATCAAATGATATCAATTTATAGTACATGGTCGATTACAATAATATTAATTTATGATTCAATATTTAATTTTCAAAAACAAAACATACAAGATGGTTTAATATATAATTTTTAAAAACAAGACATACATTATGATTTACACAAAACATAGGTATGGTTTTTTATGCTCAAATTGTTAGTGTCAATCATGTTTGAGTCTAGAAACCCTCCCACACTGTCAATGCGTGCGTCTATTCTACGCATGCCAAATTTTAGTCCAAGCAAGCACAAATTTAAAAAATTTCAACATTGGCCCCGTGTAGTACATGATCAAGCATGCCATTTGGGTTAGCATGATAACTGTGCATTGCCTTACTGAGCTTCTATTTGTTTCGAGAATAATTTAATATTATTTACTAAACATGGCCAACCACGTGAAGGTGGAAGCTCTTATGGCCCCTCCCCCCTCACATCACCCTCAATTCCCCATTACCAGACAAAATCTACGTAAAAAAAATTTGTGTTTTTTGGCATACTTAGGAAGCAATGTTTCTAATTACAACATATGAAAACATACAGGAGAATGGAAGAAACACTAAGAAAATGATGATGATGAAGATGATGATGGTGGTGGTGGTGGTGAAGATGATGATGATGAATATGATGATGAAGACGACGATGATGAAGATGATGATGATGGTGGTGGTGGTGATGAAGATGATGATCATGACGATGATGATGATGATGATGATGATGATGATGATGATGATTGTGATGACGATGATGATGGCGACGATGGTTTAAACATAACTAAATAGTCGTAAACATAATACTTTATGCAAAAATATGTTCTCACATACCTCTTAGATTCCAACATTACTACAATGTCATTCAGATTCTTCTTCATCTAACTTAACATTTGTATCGTCATCTGGTTCAAAATCGCTATCGTTGAAAAGATTGCTCATAGCAGGATCATGAATAATGTCATTTTCGGTTAGATATTCATCATCAATATCATCAATGTCAATTTCATTGTCTACTACATCATTTGGATGATCAACTTCTTGATCGGATTCTTCATCTGACACATCTACGTCAGCGGTCAACTGCTCTTGATCTGCATCACCTTCTTCTTCAATATTGTCTTCTTCCTCTGCATTATACTTGATCGGTATTCCTCTTGGATCGTATCTAACAATGTATGACCAACTTGCTTTACCTGGAACCTCTGAGTAAAAGACCTGCTCACATTGACTTGGAAGAACATAAGGTTTTGTACCTGGTTCAAGTCCCCTTGTATTAACCATGGTAACTCCATTGGCATGCTCAATAACAATTCTTTCAAGATCATGTTCATTCATTTGTATCTTGTACCATTTGAACTCAAATAGAACTACTTTAAATTAATTAAAGTCATACTCAAGTATATCTTCCAAATAACCATAGTTACTATTTTCAGATTCTTTTGGATGCCTGTCACTTCTAGAGGAAACATTGGTGACTTGAAAAACTGCAATTATCCCACAATCAAATGTTTTCCTCTTGTCATCCAACTTTTTGATGCGAAATTTACAACCATTGCACCACATAGCATTGTGATGTATCAACTGCATCATGCCTGACTCGGTAAATAAATATATAAGAAGACATAAATGAGAGAAATATTTTGATACAATGGGAAACAATGAAAAAAATGAGCAAGGTAAATATACTTGCCTTTTTATCTTTTAAACCACATGCTAAATCAATTTGCCTTTGCGTAAGTTCTTCGGGATATTCTTCTCGATGACGATGCATTGTTTTAATCATTTTACTAACCCCTTCCCATGATAAGGTACCATAGTATTATGTACATCGTTCAATCCATTCCTCCATCCAATCAATATTGTTTGCAATGTATAAATGTATTGCATCCACACGCGACCAACTATATTAAAAAATAACAATTAAGAATTGCAAATTAGCTATGATTAAAGGAAATTAAGTTTACCTTAAAATACTGATGGAATAATAAAAATTACATAAATTGAAAAATTAATTGTATAATAAATTAAATGTACACCATTCAATTACCTTTCACTTTCCTCATTCTACCTTTCCCCAACAGGACCTCCCCTTCAAATTTGTTGATGGAGTCGACATGCCAAATGTGAGGCAGATTGATATGTTTTGCTAAATTTGGAAGATACTGACTAATGTACACTATGGATTGATATAGCATATATCCCTGCACCATAGAACCCTTAGGACGTGCTCTTTGTCTAACAAAATTGTTCAATGAATTCAAATGCCTTTCCACCATCCACATTGACCTTGAGTTTATAGGTCCACATAATTCAATCTCCTCAACTTGGTGTATGAGATAGTGTTCTTGTGCATTGAAAAATGATGGAGGTAAATACTTCTGCATTTCACACATTAGACAAGGAATTTCTCTCTTCCAATACCTATTATCTTCTTTATGGATTTCTTTAGATGAAATCCACCTACAAAAGATGCAAGAAAATAACAATGATCAACTAGATTGAGGCATATATAATGAAGTTCCAAGCTGTAAAACAAAATATGTCAATAAGCAATGCAACAAAAAGAACAGACATTTTTCATGCATATCAAATTGTTACTTACCTCATGTATTTACCAAGATCACGTATAACTTGTTTTATGGTGTCGTCAAAGTTATCCGAGAGAGCCAGAGGTAGAATGTATTGTATAAAAAAGCAAATCATTATCTAAAGTTTCCAAACAGGAGAGAACAATTACTAAAAATTTTTACTTAATGAAAATTATATACGTAAATAATTACCTTAATGAATATATGCCAATCATGAGATTTAACACTGCCAAAATCACCTTTTTTGGTTAAGATATTTTGTATGTTCGACGAAAACCCCGTCGGAAACCTTATTTTCTGAATGACATCTTTTATAGCATTGCTTTGTTGCTCCGTCAAAAACCATGGAAGACTAATATTTCGGTAACCATTTCCGTCATTGGAAATAATTACACTTTGCAATTGCGTGATTGGCTTCTACAATGTCACTACAAAATTTTCCAATTTTACCTTTGTCAAACCTTCCATCTAATGTCCTCCATATCATTTATGTTACATTCTTCCCGATATGCATTGTATTGAACAAATGAGCTATTTGTAGGTGCTCGTAGTAAGGCAACCTACTGAATTGTATAGGATAACTCTTCATTCCTCGTGGAAGCCTATTCATGCCTTAAATACATTCATTGAACATAAACGAAAACACATTTACAATAATTCATGACACCCATGGTAGAGAAAATTCAGTAAAAATATAAAAACTCATAATATTACGTGAACATATTATATGCTACATATGCAATTTGCATACCTCGATGATTTATGTTATATTCCAACTTCCATAGGTGAGGTGTCATTCTTCGTGGTTTCTTTCCATTCTATTCTTTACCATTGAATTTTGTTTTTTCGATAGTTTGGTACCTATGGTTCTTAGGGAGGAAGTGCCTATACTCATCGAACACCTCCTTTGCTAAACTTATTGAATGACGAGATTTTATCCTAGGACCACACACTGGACATGCAAAATTTCCCTTTGTTTGAAGACCTGCGAGATATATGTATTAATGTTATAGCATCAAAATTTTATTAATTTAAAAAAAATGCATGTTTTTTTACCTTAAAAACATATAATTTTAACGACGTGCAACATAAAGTTACATACCAAAAAAATGTGTTAACCTGGGAGCGTCATGAATTGTCCATGCAAGTATTCCATGGAACTGAAATTGTTTCTTCCCTATTGGTCTGGAGATGTCATACATAGTGATTCCAACCCATAACTTCAATAGCTCATCGATAAGAGGCTTAATATATACATTCATATCTTTAACTTCGTGCTTACCTAATTGATCAATAAACATACAATATTGTTATTTAGTTATCCGTCCCAATATATAAAAGGTGTTCTCATGCAGCAATTAAACAAGTAAATTAATGAAATAATATAATTACTTTAAAAAAAATACCTGGAATAATCATTGCCAACATTGTGTGCTCTCTCTTAATCGTCATCCAATGAGGTAGGTTATTGTTTATGATGAAAACAGGCCACACTGAGTAAGTAGAACGAATCTCACCAAATGGATTGAAACCATCAGCTGCCAATGAACGTCTAACATTACAAGGTTCATCTTTAAAAATTGGCCATTTTTCTTCGATGTTCTTCAATGCATAACCATCTGCAGGCATTCAAAGAACACCATCTTCACTTTTGTTCTTCGCATGGTAATCCATAAACTGTGTTATACTTTAGCACCTGAATAATCGTTGGAAACGTGGAATTATGGGAATATAACAAAGAACTTTGCGAGGGACCTCTTTTGTTACTTGATCAGTTCGATATCTACTAATTTCACATTGTGGGTATTTGTTTTCTGATGCATACTGTCCATATAATATGATCATTAGGACATGCATCAACAGATTGATACTCCACTCCAATTTATTTCATAATCAAGAATACCTCTCGACTTGTGCATGGTAAATTATTTGATGATGGTAATAGAAATTCACCCAACAATCTCCAACATTGACAAAAAATGAAATGTAAACAATATACGTCATAAATATTTCATATCCCTAATTTATGAATTAATTGACACTAAAAATAGAGGAAAATAGTCAATTGTACATACCTTAGGAGCTGTGTGAAACAAGTGTTTGATAAACCATTCAAAACCTTCAAGTTCACCAACAACAATATAGCAGATAGAATATTGGTTGTTGAGCCTTCATAAAGAGGTTCTTGGGACTTCTCGAGTAGAGGAACATCATGAATATCATGGAGGTTTTCCTCATCCAATGGAGCAAATGTGTCTTGGAGAAATCTATTTATCTCATCTTCACCATTAGTATCAATAACGACATCTTTGTCCATAGGATCTTTAAGAACTCGATCTTCAATAGCATGATGTCCATGCTCGTCGTCTTGTAAAGTAGTATTTCTACTATTATGTGGCAAATAGCTCTCTGGCGGTCGACATCTTGAGGGCATTATATTTATATTTACAAACAATGCAATAACATTAGTGTATAATATACAACACATATATTTAAAATGATAAAAAAAATTGTGAATACATTATCAGTACTATTACAAGAAGTACATTATGTAATGAATAACGTCTTACCAAGGGATGATATTCATACCCCGCTTCAACATGCCCCTTCTCCTTACAATGTTTTTCAGTTGTTGTTCTTAAAAGTCTTCTAGTTTGTAAACCTCTGCAATCATTGCAAGGGAAATAACACTTTCCATCACCCTTCACCTCCAATGCTTCCTTAATATCAGCATACCTCCTATTGTTTTCTTCCCAGGTATATTTATTTGACATTCTAATAGCCTATAAGAACAAAAAAAACTCATTAATCAATATATAACATACTAAATTGAATAGAGTATATATATATTAAAGGAGACCGGAAATTAAAGGAGGTGATTAGAGGATTACATAATCATGTGTAGAGGATTACCTAAGTAATTCCCTTGGATTACTACATGTTGTTCCAATAAGTATTGTTGTATGGTGGGTAATGGATATTCACTCTACATAACATGAATTTATATATTGCCTTAAAAAAGGGGCTAAGTAATTGTGTTAATGATGTCACAAATAATTAGGAGTTTACATATTACTTCAATGCATGTGTTGGTATATTAATAGATATGGTGTTTCCTTATAAAGTAATGAATTGTTATCTAAATGTCCAAGCGGGTTAGCATGTTGGGTTGTAAGTGTATTTGTGAAAGGAGTTGTTACACCATTTTGACAAGTGGTAATACCCATAGGATAATGAGTGGTTAATTGATTCCCTACGTTGGTTTATAATTATTAATTGCAAGAAAGGCTACATTATGGTGCCAATAGATCTAATGTAGAAGAAATTGAGGGGTCGGTAATATTGTTCATGTTCGTTATACTAGAAATTAAAATGTTTCAACACATTGACATGGTATTGTCAAATGGGATTATGAATATAGATGTAGACCCTCAAAGTTTGAAAGGATACGCCATTGTTGTCTCATTGGTTATCTGTGAGGGGGCTAGTTAAATATAATTAGATAACGTACTTGAAATCTACGATGATGGTCCTATTGATTACAGTGACGATGATTTCATTATCAACATCATCATCATCGTCACTGATCCATTTAAACTTTATAGCAAGATCCATTGAAACTTAAGCCACGGAAACAACTCCTAGTTATATAGTTTATGTAAACATATCCTAGAGTTGACATAAAATATATAATTAGAGAGGGACACTTTGAACATAGAACCTTATGGCTTAATATTATTCGTAAAATTAACCAAATATAAACTACTAGTCACAAATATCAACTGAACAATCTAGAAATAGTTTTTTTTTAACATTTTAGGTAATGAATTCTTATCAGGGCAAGATTTAGACTTCTAGTTATAAAAAGGGAAATTGTGACCAACAAACATTGGATTCCACGATATCGAGGAAAAATTGGAGTTCCATTTTGAAGATTCAAAGTCAAATGAGGAAGTTTCATTTTTTCTTCTGAATAACCAACAATAGATATATCATACCCAATCCTAAGTTGTTTGCAAATGTTGATTTCACTAAAGGCATACTAGACAATATCTTGATTGAGGTATTTGGAAAGACCTGAAAGGAAAAACTTAACTATGAATAAATAGCCTTGAAATGTAGAGGATGATTTGAGTATGGTGCCTTCTTACCCAACACAAGGAAGGGACACTGAAAAGTATTCGAAGAATACTTCTAGAAGAAAGGTAGGAAAGTGGAAAATAAATTCCACCTAGTGGAAGGGTGTTGAACACTAACACTTGAAGTGGAATTATTTAGAGATGAAAAAATTAAAGAAGAAAGAGAAACCCATGGAAAAAGAAAAAAATATACAAAGGAATTTGCTATCTTAGAGTAGGTTGTAGTAGCTCCCCCAAACAATATACCTTCTAGGGAAGGACATCAAGGGACATGAATTCAAGTTAAGAAGCAAAAGGAAAATTTGGCATCACACCCAATGAAGAAATCTTCACATTTGGATCAAAGAGTCTAAACCTTATTGAGGAAAGCAATAATGCAAACAATAAAGGAAAATTATCAAACAACTCTAAAAATATATTTTCAACAAACAAATGACATTGATTTTTCAAGGAATTGAGATCGCGTAAGGCATACTAAGATATTTGTATTTCTTATTTTGTCTAGTCGTTTATTTCTTATCAATCATAGTGGGAATGATAAATATGTAACTATTTCTTTTATTTTTATATAAAAAATGGATGTTATTATTGTTTTGAAAAAAATAGTAGATTTCCAAGGAAAAACATAAATGAGCACTACAAAACAAAATGAACCTAAAAGAAGAAAGGAAATGATGGATCTAAAGGTGATAAGAAACAATTGTGGAGAAAACAAAAGGATATCTAAAGATTTTCATGGCTCGAGGAATATCTAAAGGTTTCCATACCTCAAAAGGAAAAGTAATTGTTATGACAAATAAATGGAGAGACCTACCTCAATGCCAATTTGAATGGTGAAATGATTGAGAAAAAAGTTTGCAACTTTGTTCAAGACAAAACTAAAGAGAATTTTGTTATTTATGCATCAATGTAATGCCCTAACTATTTAAGACAACATAACAAAATAAAAAATAAAAAATTCCAATGCATGCAAAAAAAACACTTTGTCATTTATGCATCAATGACGTAAAGCCTTAACTATTTGAGACATATTTTTGCTAAAGCAATTAACCACCAAATATATTGTAAGTTGATCATTCATCTAGTTAAGTAAAGTCTTCAACTTCTACAAAGTAAAAGTTTGAAATTATTTTAATCTAGATATAAATTAGTCATATCAAGTAGCAACCTACTAACTTTGTATGTAATAATATTTGTTAATATGACTCTTTGGAAAACGAAGGAGATCAAAAACGAATAGTGCATTGCAGTCAAACTAACCTGGAAAACGAAGGAGATCAAAAATTCGATGTGTCAAACCAGTACCGGACTCTTGAAATCACAGAACGAAAAACCAGCAGAAAGATCGTTGCAGATATAGCAAATGATTTTTGAAAATATGACTTCATAACATGTATTTATAGATCAATGAGGGTCGCGGTTCCGGCAAAAATGCACAACGATCAAATTAAAAAAAAAAAAAAGCCAATGACCATTGAAAAGTAAAAAAAAAAATGTTCTTTCCTCGACGGGCATCGCTATAGGGACGAACACATGTATGTCGCTATAGAGACGATCAATCGTTGTTCTAGCGATGTTATATAGTGTTCGTCGCTATAGCGACGAACGTCGGGGGAAAGATCATTTTTTTCCAAATTTTGTAACTGTTTTGCCACAAAAAAATTAATTTTAACTTATTCGTGGCAAAGTGTCGTGGAACTTTTGAGCCATATGTAGTAGTGTTCTCCTACATTTTTGCCTCCAAAACCCTAAAAAACCCTCAAATGGTTACCAAAAAGGAAAAAAATCATTATTTCCCTCCTCAATTAATGAAATTCTTTCAAAAAGGTCAAAAACCCTAAAAAAAGGGTCCAAAATTCCCAAAAATAAAATAAAAAGGGAAAAAAGTAAAAAATAATTTCAAAAAGAGGGAAAAACCCTAAAACCATTTACCAATACTATTGGTTGCCTAAAACCATGTCAATACTCCACCATCCAAAACCTCTAGAAAAGGTGATGGAGGCCCCCCATTTCAATATCCATGATCAACTCTTCACACCCTTATGTTGTCGAAATTCCTGTTGAACTTTATCCCATCACCTCGAGCTTATGTTTACCATTACAGTTGAGTCTTGGCCACCTTTGGAGCATTTGGAGAAGAGCAAGGAACAATGGAGACTTGGTGCACTACTCACGTATGGTTGCAACGGCTCCTACAACCTCACCTTTTGAGGTAACACCATATTGTAAACCACTTTTTACATATTAATACAAGAAAATCATATTTTCATTCATGGGTTCCAATTTGTTTTATTACCGCAATAGTTAGTTAGTTTAATTTTTATTTCCATTGTTTCACTCACATATATTAGTTTAATTTTCTTTTTTCTTAGTTTTTTACCCATTTACATGAACTGCTACTAAGGGTTCTTGAATCCTTAGTAGGTGCTCTTTAGCACAAGCTAGTGTGAAAACACTAGCTACAATTTTGGTGACTCCACTAACTCGATTTCATTAGAATATTTGGTTATTTTTAGTTTGTACTTGTCATTTTGCTTGCGTTTTACAGATCTGGTCTACCCCTTGGACCCCATACTTGCAGATATGGCCCCTTCCTTCACTAAAAGCTTCAAAATTTTTGTTTTCAAGGCTTGACCCGCAACTTCCACAGCTATTTTCCGTGCCGCGGAACGTGACTCTTGCCCTGAAAGTCGCGCCCTGCAGTGCACATCCCAGCCCACAAAACATGCCTTACAACGCTCATCTCGGCTCGAAATCTACACCCTACAGTGCGCATCTAGGCCCGAAAGCCGCACCCTGCAGCGCGCATCCTGACCCGAAAGCCGCGCCTTGCAGTGCACTTCCCGGCTTGAAAGTCATGCCCTACAGTGCGCATCCAAGCTTGAAAGACTTTCCCTGTAGCGCATCCTGGCTCGAAAGCCGTGTTACACCAAAATTTTGTCACCCTTGTGCAAGTGTCACAAGTGTCGTCATCATGACCTAGTGTCATCACCATGACCGTTGCAAGTATCGTCAGTATGACCAAGTGCCGTCATCATGACTGTTGTAATAGTGCCATCATCTTGACCATTGTGTAAACTCTTTTCTATGACCCCTAAACATCATTCTGGGCTAAAACACATCCAACTGAGAGATTTCCCTGCTTAGTTGACCTCTTTGAGTAGGTTGTTGCACTTCTCCTTCATCTAGGGTGCGATGTCGTAGTTTATGGTCAGCTAGGATGAGACACTATCGCACTTTGTCTTCCTACAGAGTGCGACGACCCCCTTTTGTCGCTCTGTGTCCTCTACCAGGGTGCGACAAGGTTGGTTAAAGGCTATTTTGGGGAGTCTTGAGGTCTTTCTAGAAATTTTTTGAGGTGGAGACCTATCCCTAGACTCTAGGTGAGGTGGCATTTCGGTTCCTAACCTAATGGAAAGATCCCTTAATCATATCCCCCTAATCCTCAACCTACCCTATCTCTTTAGCCCTATATAAACACCCCCTCTCTCCATGGGATGGGGAGGAAGTCTATGGTATCTACATGCTGGTGAAATCATCCTTTGAAAATCTCCACTCACCTATTGGAGGACTCATACTTCCTTGGAAGGATATGGCAAATGGCTTGGATGGAGAAGGGATGCAACATTAATCTTTGGTTGTAGTTCTATGTATCTGCCATGTATTTCCCTATTTACAGTAATACAAATGCTTTCCACCAATATTCTTAATGCGTGATGATATTGAGTAGTTTACCTGCTTAACTATTTACTTAGATCTCTTATTGTATAGATTCTCTTTACTTGTGTTATGTTGTTCTTTGTGTCTTAACAGGTCTTGCAGCTTAGATCTGACGACTGCTAGACATGGAGTAGCATTCAGGAAAAAGGATTGCGAAGTAAAAGGTAAGACATCTAGCACTTGATTCTTAAGTAGATCTAGGAAATCCATTTGTAGTCTGTTCTATTTGTTCTATACTCACATTGAGCTAGGGAGATCCTGCTCACGTCCGCTCGAGTGGATTGTCCGATAAACAAATCTGGCGACCATACCGGGGAGTAGAATAGTAGATTTGATTTCATGTATGTTTGCTTTCATATCTTTTGTCTGAGCCATTTCTATCTTTTTAAGCCTTCCTCCCATCAGATCTCTATCATTAAAGAGGTTCTTATGTGTCCTTGGTTCTCTTTGGGGTCATCATCAACCTTCCTACCCTTATACCTTGAGGGATCTCACACTTTTACTGCTCAGAATTCGACTATAGCACCTGGATAGTGCCTTCCCTGCGCCACTGTCTGGCCGTCGCACTTGGCCTGAAGCCAAACCGCAAAGTGTCGCACATTGTCTATGTACTACCTGCGACGAACACCCTCTGTCGCTCTGTTCAATGAAATAGGGTGCGATAGCCTCCCCAATTGAGTTTTGACAGTGATTCCCCTTAGTTCTTGGGTCCTAGTCTGATAGAGACTGATCTGTGGACTGTACTTTCCAGCCACAGACCTCCTAGACACAACATGCTATCATTTTCCTCCATTTTTTGGGTTTTTTGAGATTTGGATCCATGTTTGGCCCTTTGAGTAAAATGTAGTGTTTTGCTTTCATTTTTAAGCAAAATGGGTTCTATTTAAAAAAAAAATTCCCTCTCATGGCCGGGGTGGGCCATGAATCGTGTATCCTATAGTCGTTTTGAACCATATTGAGGTTTTGAGATCATTTTGGTTCGGTGTGATTGGCTTGTTTCAAAGACTTGAAAAGTGTGGGATATCCATGTCTTTTTGAGCCTCTCTTTCTTGGGTTGTGCATCTCATTTCCTTTACATCCTATTTAATGATTGTTTGAAAAGATTGATTCCTTGTCTCCGCTATAGTTCAAAGAGAAGCTTGATTTTGTCACTCTTTTTCTATATTCATGGAATTGGAAAACATAAGTATTCTTCTTGCTTTAATTTAATCATTTGAAATTCTTGGTCTTACATTCATAAGAAGAAGAAAGGCTTGTTTCAGATCTGTGTGCATTTGAGTTAGATAAGATTGTGAAGTACTTTTCTTTGTCTTGCATTTGATTGGAAACGTTTATGGAATTCTTCTTATCGTGGATTAGATGTGTCTTTTTCAAGTGTAAAAAGATAGGAAATGGATTAGCCTTTCTTGAGTGCCTTTGAGTTGTGTTGGGTGCTTGTCATTTTTCTTTGGGAATTTCTAAATGATTAGAGTGCTGTAGATATTCTCTCACTTTCTGTATATAGATATGAAAAGCGTTTAGTTATCAAATTCCATTTTTGGTACATGCATTTGAAAATTGAAAGTGCTTCATTATTTTGCTTATACATTGTTAAGTTTAGCTGCTTCTTTCATTTTCCTTGTGCTTTTTAGTTGATTATTGCAGAAAGTTAGAGTTATTGCACTCTAGGAAGGAATTCTTCTTTTCACTACTACTTAAGTACTTTTTGGTTTGAAAGAAAGAAAAATCTCTCCTTACCTTTAAACACATATTTCATTAAATTTGGAATTATACAAGGGATCTAGAATTTAGAACTTCAACAAGATTGAGTTTTCAAAAAATGAAAAACCAAAAAATTACTTAATTCACTCATTTCAATCTTTATATTCACCATTTTTTTATAATATTATCAATATAAGCTATATAAAATCAAATTTATATAAAGTTGAAGCATATCTTCCTAATATTAAACTTAGATTCCTTACATTATTTTATTATTATAATTTTTTAATTTGTAATAATATTTGAGTTGATCAAGGTTTACCTCATCTCATGAACAATAGATGTTGCAAGAAATTTCTTACCTATTAATTTATCTAATGGCATTATTTGTATGTTGAAATTATTAACCATTTTATTTATAATTTGATAAAGCATATATTGTGCATGTGTTGAATTACAGTATTAGTAAGAGATTGTCTCCATTTTAGAGTGACCTACAAAGTTATTTAATGATATAGCAGTCAATGTGTTTGTTACTGTAACAAATTTATGTATTGGCATAGTAACTTATTAATTCCCAATCTTGATAATGGGTGGCTAGAACATGGGGATTTTTTCTCAACTTCAAGAAACAACAAGAACTGGAAATGCCTAGGAATTGGCTGAAACCTCTAATACCATGAAAAATTATTAGCTCATATAGTCACTGTAATATTGAAGCTGTGGATGAGGACACTACCCCTAATCATATTTAGAATATTGACTAGAAAAACAATTAGTAACATATACACAAGCAACAACATGGAAAACTAGGTCATACTCTATTTTATTTTCTTCCCTTTATATGTATTGTCGAGTACAGATCTAGAATTTAGAACTTCAACAAGATTGAGTTTTCAAAAAATGAAAAACCTAAAAATTACTTAATTCACTCATTTCAATCTATATATTCACCATTTTTTTACAATATTATCATTATAAGCTATATAAAATCAAATTTATATTAATTTGAAGCATATCTTCCTATGCTTAAACTTAGATTCTTTACATTATTTTATTATTATAATTTGTAATTTGTATTAATATTTCTTACCTATTAATTTATCTAATGGCATTATTTGTATGTTGAAAGTATTAAACATTTTATTTATAATTTGATAAAGCATATATTGTGCATGTGTTGAATTACCATATTAGTAAGAGATTGTCACCATTTTAAAGTGACCTAGAAAGCTATTTAATGACATAACAGTCAATGTGTTTGTTACTATAACAAATTTATGTATTGGCATAATAACTTAGTAATTCTCAATCTTGATAATGGGTGGCTAGAACATGGGGGGTTTTGCTCAACTTCAAGAGACAACGAGAACTGGAAATGTCTAGGAATTAGGTGAAACCTCTAATACCATGAAGACGTATTAGATCCTATAGTCATTGTAATATTGTACTTGTGGATGATGACACTACCCCTAATAATATTTAGAATATTGACTAGAAAAATAATCAATAACATATCTACGAGCAACAACATGGAAAATTAGGTCATACTCTATTTTATTTTCTTCCCTTTATATGTATTGTCTATTGTATGCCTTAGGACATTTTTGTCAAGTATATAGCACAATAGGTACTTAGGCACTTCACTTTTTCCCTTCATTTTATGGGATTATTATGAGCCCACAAGTTTCTACATGTTTTGGACATTGTTAACTATCAATTATTACTTTGGATTATGTTGATTGGTTAAGCCTAGATTCCTTTTTATAATATAAATATAATCATCTAACATTTAAAGAAATATTCATTATTCAATACTATATATTATGATATGTGGTTGGCACTATTTTAGAGCCAACAAGAGAAAATATTGTATTGGATAAAGTCTAAGTATACCAATTAAGGTAAAAAAAAATTATTAATTAGAATATAAATTTTATAGTACAATTGGTTTTTTTTCAAATACATGAAGAAAGAGGGAAAACCCATTCTAGTTATTGCAAGTGTCCAGTATTTATTTTTGAAATGTTTGAACATATTACATTGAAAAAACATTAACTAGCTACTCCCATAGTAAAGTTTTTATAGACAAAGTCTATAATATGTTGTATGTCCAGTATTTATTTTTGAAATGTTTGAACATATTACATTAAATAACATTAATTAGCTATTCCCATAATAAAGTTTTTATAGACAGTCTATAATATGTTGCTTGTAAGTGCTTTACTGGACTCCATTAGCCAAGTTTGATGGATCGAGAAGTGTGGTACATTTGAAATCAATGAATTAGAATAGAAACATTGAAGTACATTTTTGTTTCTTACAAATACAAAAGTGAAAACCCACTAAACTTATTAAAAGTGCATTTAACAATCAATTTTTTTTATAAGTATCTGTGTGTCATTTAACAATTAAAATCAAATTATTATGAATTTTTATTGGTAGTGCATTTAACAATCAAAATATTTTATAAGTATTTGTGTGTCATTTAACAATCAAAATCAAATTATTATGAACTTTTATTGGTAATTTTTATTGGAAACATTTTACAGATGTCAAAAGAAAATATTTTATAAGTCTAGACGTGTTTTTAATGATCAAAATAAATAATTTTGTTATGAATTGGAATAGAAACAAAGTAGTACAGTTTAATTTATTTTATTATAATATATATTCATGAAGTGTTTGAATGTATTATATTGAAAAGAATACGAATTAGCTAGCCCAACATTATCGTTTTAATAGATCGTATCTAGAATATGATGCTTTTAAATGTATTATTGAACTTGATTATCCAAGTTTGATGGAGTGAGAAGTTATGTCGATCTAGACAAAGCATTGGAATTTGTAATTTCCATGTTAGATATTGTTTGGTGTTTGAACGTATTACATTGAAAACAATGCTAATTAACTCCAATATAGTTTTAATATGCCAAATTAACTCCAATATAGTTTTAATAGGCCAAAACTAGAAGATATTGATTTTAAGTGCATTATTGGACTTGATTATCCAAGTTATGGGAGAAGTTATGTTAATATAAACAAATCATTGAAAGTTTAATATTTCATGGTGTCATGTAATTTGCATGAAGTATCGTCACATGAATACATTGCAATTTAAACAAAATTTTCATATTTGTACCAAATAATATAAAACTCCTCAAATAAATTTGAAGAGAATATTCAATATACAAGAAAAATTGAAAAATGTTTCTTCATGTATTAATTGGTCCTCCAAAGAACAAAATTACATCCATGAATCATCTCCACCTAATCTCATGTTATTCGTTCAAGTAGGTCAAGGACAGCTTGCACACCATGTTTATTTATCTTGGCCTTCTTGCAATGTTCTTTCTTAGCCATCCATGCCCAAACTATGGTATCAATTGGAATAGATCCAAGCTCTATGTCATCAGGATTTGGTACCCAATATTCTTTTAATACTTTTCCATTGTATTTCCCTGAACCGGGCTTCCACCAATCAACTTTAACATGCAGAGTATCACTTTCATCATCTTGAAATATATTTGAGGTGGCTTTTGCCATCCAAATCATCTCCCCTTCTTCCTCGTTTCTTGATCTAACTAGCAACATCTTTCCTTTCTCAACATCATTAATAGGGTTGAATGTTGTCTTTGGCTTATTGCACTTGGGACCAACATACACGGGTTCACCTGTCATAGTATCAAAATCCCCATCCATAATATTTGAGATTGCATGAAGCGCATTACGACCAACATCTGGAGTTTGCCTTGTCTTGGGCCAAAAATCCTCAGAAGATGAATCATGATCATTGTAATCTTCATATAAAGTATCAAGAACTCTTTCCCAATACTCTACCTTATTTTTCCATTCTGGTGTAACAACTGGCAAATCCTCACCACCCATTGTGTCTTTCCACATTTTTATGTATGATGTTATTCCTTCTTTTAGTTCTTTTAAATAGATTTCATTCTCTTTGGGATGTAAGAAAGATGGCTTCCCTATGGGAAATTTAGATCGACCTTCATCGTCTGTATTCCATAACTCAACTGGTTCTGACCACTCAACATCTCTTATGGATTCTTTATACCTTAATACCGGAACATCATTGAGTACAAGAAATTGGAAGTACTGAACATTAAGATGTCCAACTAGTGCATTTTTTCCTTCCTTGATGTATCCATTAAGGAAGCTTTTGAAGTCATACACCTTATCAATCAGTTTAGGTGGAAACACTCTTTTTTCTTCAATTTTGCGATATGTATCCATCATCTCAAGTAGAGAATATATATCTTTACTTTTCAAGCTGGAAGACATTCTCCCATAGGTCCCGTCTATGTCTTCTTGGGTGTGTCCCACGAGCAAGAACCCAACCTCAATAGTGATGAAGACACCAAGTGCAGTGAGAAGTGATAGAAACATGAAAAGATAACGATTTTTATTATCACTTGTTGCATTATCCAATTGTAACAATAAATGTGGAGGAAGAGGTTTAAAATCGATATCTTGATTTTCTAATATTCCATGAGATAAAAATTCATCCTTGTACACTCTACATTTTGAGTAAATAGAGGTGTCAAGTAATGCATTTGAAAGTGGGTTTCTTGAACTTCCACTCTCATAAAGAAGATCACCATACATATCAAGATGTGGGTCTTCAAGGTCCCTAAAGCACTTAGCAAGTGATGTAATGGTAAATTGTGATCCCATATGTACAAATGGTAGGGAGAAATGACCAAAACCTCCTATCTTATGCCCATGTGTTAGCATACCTGTCAATGACAAACCCAAGTTTATTCCTACAATAGATTTTGATTTGACGCGTAGCCTTGGAATTGAAGTCTTTGTTTTATCCATTTTATCATGGATAATACTCAAATACTCCTTTGGAAACCTCTCTGACATGATTCTGTGGGCATAGTAGCAATGTATTCCGCACATAACGATCTTGTTATGTTTGTTCAATCTAGCGCGTGCCGTTTCTTCCAACTCTTTTGTAGTTTCTGACTTCATTTGTGCTTTCAACACAATACATTCACCACATTTACTGAAGTTGGTGTTCTTTGAGAATGCCACATCTCAAAAATGAGTGTTCCAAATCTTGCTCATTGTTGGTTGTGATATTAATGGACAATTGAGCTTTTCCAAACCCACATTGATCTCTTTTAACAAAGAGCTTTGTGTGTAAGTCGAAGGAAACAATCTTAGAGGAGAAGAAGTTCCATCTGCTTCGACTTGACGTGTTTGGTTTGGCGAAAAATCTGAATTGTCCATTACAATTTTATGCAGTATTTCTATGGCCGCCACAGTTTGTGCACGTGCTTTACATGTATTGGTGTTACCATGAATGGATTCCATATGTCCTTGTTCAAAATTATGTTGGTAGCTATAGAAGGTGCTTTGAGGAATCTTATGTATCTTGTACCATGCTTTCTTACAAATAACATTACCATCAAATCTCATGTCCTTTACTTTTCTAATAATAGGAGGTAGGCCATGGCCATGGCTCATTGACATGATAGTGTTTGAAACAAGTGAATTCAATACAAATTCCCTAATACCATTTTTGTCTTTGCATTCCATATCCCTTCTAGCATTTGCAATGGCATTCCTATCCACATGTTGAAGACAATCTTGTTTACAAAATTCATCTGCAGCCAAAAGTCGGACTTCTTTCTCTTTATCTATATTGGTTTGACGTTTTGCAACTTTTTCTCTTGTCATAGCTCGTTTAATCTTTTTATATGGCCTCGATGCATTAAGAACATTGACATCTTGATCTTTTTGATTATAAAGATCCCCATCCCATTGGTATAAAGGACTTGTATCCTCTATAACATCCCATATCAGCATTTCCATGGGTGGCTCTTTGTACTTTGTCTTGACCCTTAACATCTCACCTATGTTGTCCACCAATTTATTTATTGGCCATCTAACCAATCCATGTATAGACTTATCCCCAATCTTGCATCTTTCACAATACCCATGTATCTCTTCCACAAAAACACCAAAGTTATCTTCACCTAGTGTTTCACCCACAACCATGTCATCCTCATGGACATTAACTATCATTCCTTTGGCAATGCACATAGTTGTTCCTATGCATCCATGTGTAAGAGAAACCTTTGTACATGTGAATGCAGCCCTATCTTGTGGAATATTTATGGGTTGATCTTCACAATGAGGTTTCAAATCTATTTCTGGCCAAATCTCATAAGACTCTATTGCACCCCCTAGTGTTTCCTCAAATCCAGTTGGATGTGGTAAAGGAGCATCATTTTTTAACACCTTCTCAATTCTAACCACTATGCATCTTTTCTTTACAATCTTTCCATGAACCTTATTCCCAAGCTCCGTATTGAATATGGAGCCCTCACCCACCTTCACTCCATGTTGTAAAAGATCTACTTTGTCTCCAATAGAAAATGTTGAACAAACATTTGCACCTGTACACCAAACATAACAAACTTAGTATTTTCTCAAAAAAACATTCAATAAACTATGAATAATTCTTAACACATGCTTTGGTATTTGATTTACCTATGGTGTGCCTCAAATCTGTAGTCCTCCATGGATGTGTGTCCCCTTCATCAACATATTCCACAATCAAATGTGGTTGAGTGACATCAATTATCAAAACCATAACATAACCTGCAACAACCCTTCCTCCACCATAATAAGTTCCAACTTTTGTAGATTCAACCTTTCCTAGCCCAATAACTTGACCATTAACCAGGAGGTCAACATAGTCCCCTTTTGTGAAAATTATACTTGCAGCCCTATCTTGTGGAATATTTATGGGTTGATCTTCACAATGAGGTTTCAAATCTATTTCTGGCCAAATCTCATAAGATTCTATTGCACCCCCTAGTGTTTCCTCAAATCCAGTTGGATGTGGTAAAGGAGCATCATTTTTTAACACCTTCTCAATTCTAACCACTATGCATCCTTTCTTTACAATCTTTCCATGAACCTTATTCCCAAGCTCTGTATTGAATATGGAGCCCTCGCCCACCTTCACTCCATGTTGTAAAAGATCTACTTTGTCTCCAATAGAAAATGTTGAACAAACATTTGCACCTGTACACCAAACATAACAAACTTAGTATTTTCTCAAAAAAACATTCAATAAACTATGAATAATTCTTAACACATGCTTTGGTATTTGATTTACCTATTTATCTATGGTGTGCATTTCCTTCTAGGATAATAACACATACTTATGCTAGAAAGAAAGCTAGCAGTTGCTAGCTTTCCAATAGAAAAATCTTGTCCATGGTGATTGGTGGTTGCTAGCTTATACCTTGAGCTTGTGCCATGTGCTCTATTTTGAAATAAACACATGGCAAAAGATCAAGGAAAGCCAGCGACTGCTAGCTTTACTTGTAGCATAAGAATTTTTCTTCTAGTGACTGCACACATGCTTATGCTACAAGGAAAGCTAGTAGTCGCTAGCTTTCCAATAGAAAAATAATAAGAATCTCTTTAAGTTCACATTTCCTAAAGATTCATAATAGCCTATCCCATAGAGACCATCATTTAACTTGTTAGATGAATAACTTTTGGACATGTCAACATGAGAGAATAAGTGTTTATAAATGACAAGCTTTAAAAACTCAGCGTCTTCTTCCACATTCACCTCATAATAAAACTTCCCATTACATAGAATAAGCACACATGCTTATGTTATTGGAAAGCTAGCAATCGCTAGCTTTCCAATAAAAAATCCCTGGGCATGGTGATTGGTGGTTGATAGGTTATACGTTGATCTTGTGCCATGTGCTCTATTTTGAAAGAAGAACACGGAACAAGATCAAAAAAAGCTAGCATAAGCATTTCCTTCTGGCATAACCACACATTCTTATGCTAGAAACAAAGTTATCAGTCGCTAGCTTTCCAATAGAAAAACCCTAGCCATGGTGATTGGTGGTTGCTAGCTTATACATTGAGCTTGTGCCATGTGCTCTATTTTGAAAGAAGCACATGGCACAAGATAAAGGAAAGCTAGCGACTGCTAGCTTTCTTTCTAGCATAAGCATTTCCTTCTAGCATAAGCACACGTGCTTATGCTAGAAGGAAAGATAACAATTGCTAGCTTTCTAATAGAAAAACTCTAGCCATGAAGGAAAGCTAGCAGTCGTTAGCTTTCCAATTGATAACATTGTCCGTGGTGATTGGTGGTTGCTAGCTTATACCTTCAGCTTGCGCCATGTGCTCTATTTTGAAATAAACACATGACACAAGATCAAGGAAAGCTAGCGACTGCTAGCTTTCCTCCTAGCATAAGCATTTCCTTCTAGGATAATAACACATACTTATGCTAGAAGGAAAGCTAGCAGTCTCTAGCTTTCCAATAGAAAAATCCTGTCCATGGTGATTGGTGGTTGCTAGATTATACTTTGAGCTGGTGCCATGTGCTCTATTTTGAAATAAGAACATGGCAACGGATCAAAGAAAGCTAGCGACTGCTAGCTTTCCTTGTAGCATAAGAATTTCCTTCTATCATAAACACACATGCTTATGCAAGAAGGAAAGCTAACAGTCGCTAGCTTTCCAATACAAAAACCCTGTCCATGGTGATTGGTGGTTGTTAGCTTATACCTTGAGCTTGTTCCATGTACTCTATTTTTAACGAATGCTACCTTTCCTTCTAGCAAATGCATTTCCTTTTAGCATGACACACATGCTTATGTTAGAAGGAAAGCTAGCAGTCGCTAGCTTTCCAATAGAAAAACCATGGGCTTGGTAATTGGTGGTTGCTAGCTTATACTTTGAACTTGTATCATGTACTCTATTTTGAAATAAGCACATGGCACAAGATCAAGGAAAGCTAGCAACTACTAGCTTTCCTTCTAGCATAAGCATTTCCTTCTAGGATAATAACACATACTTATGCTAGAAAGAAAGCTAGCAGTCGCTAGCTTTCCAATAGAAAAATCTTGTCCATGGTGATTGGTGGTTGCTAGCTTAAACCTTGAGCTTGTGCCATGTGCTCTATTTTTAAATAAACACATGACAAAAGATCAAGGAAAGCCAGCGACTGCTAGCTTTACTTGTAGCATAAGAATTTTTCTTCTAGCGACTGCACACATGCTTATGCTACAAGGAAAGCTAGCAGTCGCTAGCTTTCCAATAGAAAAATAATAAGAATCTCTTTAAGTTCACATTTCCTAAAGATTCATAATAGCCTATCCCATAGAGACCATCATTTAACTTGTTAGATGAATAACTTTTGGACATGTCAACATGAGAGAATAAGTGTTTATAAATGACAAGCTTTAAAAACTCAGCGTCTTCTTCCACATTCACCTCATAATAAAACTTCCCATTACATAGTGTTAGCAGTTAGATTTTATTCCGATTGTAAAAGAATAACACCTAAGGTAACCTATTTCAAACCAAGCTTTAGGTGGAAAACTCAGCCATTTTTCCACCAGAGAGGGCTCTCTCACAATACATATACAAAGACTGAAAAATATAAAAGTTCTCTCAAATTTTCTCAAAAGGATTTTCTGGTTGAAAAGGAAAACAAGAAACGTTGGGCAAGGAGTCAAAGTTTCAAATATACAATATACCAGTAAGAGATTTATACCAAACAGATTTCCACAGAGGCAAGATAGCAATCATATTACAGTCAATTTGATTTTTTCAGGTGGTACAGAAAGAAATAATGACATTCCATCAACAACAGGCATCTAACTTAGGATGAATCCATTGTCAACTTTGGAGAAAATAGTGAATATTTAAATGATATAAAACGAGGCATAACCAGTATGAATCTCGAATTATTTCAGACATTCATTTAAATATAGAAGAAAAACATAATGGAATATATAACAAAGGAAGTGAACATGCACATATAAAGATAAAGAAAAAACGGACTGTAAAGCTGATCAACACATGAATCTCTGGTCTCAAAAGATGGGTATTTTCACTGTACTGCTTTTATTTATCAAAAAATAGATCTCCAAACATACACTGTCTCTCAAAAAATTTCCAACCCCTTCAACAATGACTCTCATTGTTCTTATACAAAATTTGGAAGAAGCTTGACATTATTGCTTCTTTTAACTAATAACTGAAAATATTTTAACTTAAAAGATAACTGTCTTTGAGCAATAGATAACTGTCTCCAAATAATATTACAAATTTAAAATAAAAGTATCCTTTTTGCCACTTGGCAAAAATTTTGAATATCATCTTTTCGCCAGTTGGCGAGAGTTTTGAAAGCCTCTATGAATGGACATAATATCTTGTCCTTCCATATTTTTCCACATAAGTCCACTGGTCGGCCGCGGGTAAGTCATAGTTGGTCATTTCCTTCACCAAGACTCGCATTTCAACATGACCTGCATAAGAAACAGGAAGAAGGTTTCCACAGGTTGAGATTAGCATATTTAAAATTTCAAAATCCTCTGATATTTTCTCCATTAAAATTTTCCCTGTAAGCATATGATCCAGCTGGTGGAACTTTCTGTGATCCATCCTTATATCAAACAGCAATCTCTTATAATCATTCGGAGGAATTAATTCATTTTTTTCATTCCAAAAAGCAGGGAACCCTTTGTTTACTAATTTTTCAAATTGCTTTTTGAACTTTACTACTTCTTCCCGTATTTCTCCAGCTTTAGCTTCAACATTCTCAACATGTGAGTATTTCCCCAAGATCCTTCTGGCCCATGTGATGACTGAAATTCTGTTTGTTATATTCATGGCTATCAGGTCTGCTTCAGTTAGACTGTTTAAAAATGTTATTGCTTTTTGGGCTACGTCTTTTGTCTTTTTATTTAAGTTTTCCCTGACGGCTCTGCAACTTTCGAAGGCATCTTTGACCACCTTTTCTTTGACTCTTATGTAATCCAGATATGGTCTTAGTTTCTCAACTTCTTTTATAATTTGGTCCCACACCAGGTGTTTACAGCCTTGCATAGTAGCTTGCCCTGTCACATGAGCTGCTAATCCTTTATTATTATTACTTAATTCCTGATTCTTTGTTTGCAAGGTTTTTATTTCTTTATTTTTGATTTCATTCTCTTCTGTCAGCTTCTGTATTTCAACCTTCAATTCTTTGATTTCATTTTCCCTTAAGCTTACCTGGGACATAGCCTGTAAAATATCATCTACTCCCGTTTTATCTTCCTGTGTGTCTGTTTGTACTTGTTGCTGACCACTTCCTGCTAATCTTTTCCTCGCTTCTGCCAACTGTTCTTCTAAAATGATTTTCTCTTTTTCCCACCAATCTTTTTCATCAGAAAGCTTTAACATTTTAGCAGTAACATCATTGACTTCATTAGATAATTCTTCTTTTTCTTTTTCCAATATTGTCAATTCTGCTCCTTGGATGAGTACAGTGTCTGGAATTTTTAATTTTCGTCTCAACATCTGGATCGTATCGTCTTTCTCTTTGAGCAGTTTGGTTGCTGCATCTCCTTCTTTATTTATCAAATCTACTTGCAATTTTTTAATCTGTTGCTGTCGAGACTTATTCTCTGCCTTCTCCTGTCTCAATTGATTATTCAATTTATCCACTGAACTTTTCAACTTGTCTGCTCTTAATATGGCTCCCAAATAGTCTGAATATATGACTTCTCTAGTTTGTCTATCCAATAAAATTTTATCCGGGGCATTTATTTTAGACAAATCTATATTCATTTCTGAAATCTTATTTTTTGTGACAACTGAAAATTTCAAGGAATTTTCCCTGATATTTCTGCTAGTAAATAAGCTTACCTCAGTATTAGATATACTTCCAACCTTCGGAAACAATTGACTGGTTTGTTTCGCGGACTCCTGTTTATTTCGACTATGCTCATCAAACACATCCATGATATTCTGGGGTCTATTTACATCACCCTCTACAGGAGTTTCTTCAATGTTGTACTCTTTAACTGTAACCTATGGTATTTCTTTTTCAACTGTTTTAGCCTCTTCTGAAATTGTTGTTAACTCTTGTGGTTCATTCATTTTCAATCTTTTTCCTCTTTTTGTTTCTTCATCTTCAATGATCAGTATGTCCTGTATGGGTCTTTTAGATCCAACCAATGCACTATTTATTTCGCTTTCTGTCCCTGTTGTTGTGTCAATCAATGCCATTTCTTTGTCGGATGCATCCGGAATGATTTCTTCTTTATATTCTAGCCAATTGGCTTTGTCCGACATTCCTTCAACAATCTGATGGTTCAGGGCCTTGATACAATGCTCCGTTCTTCGTTTTGATATGATGTTTAACGGGTCATACTCCATAGCCGTATCTGACTCAAAATTCATATCCTTCAACAACTTCTCTATATACACTACAACATTCTTATTCTTTATTGTGAACGGACAAAATGTGAATGGGTATTTAATGTCTGTAGCTTGTCTGTGAACCAAAAAATTGTTATCTTCCACAATCAACTTTTGTCTTAAGAATTCCAAGGCAAAAACACTTAAAGTAAGAAAAGCTGGTAACACAAAGGGTTTATGTCTGAACCCATATAATCTGATTACTGTACTATCTATCGACAAAAACCAATCTCCTGTTGCGTATTCTGTACTCAATTGCATGGATGCCTGCATTTTCGGTAGTACTCTAGGCAGATTTTTTCCAAAAATCATTCTATAAATCTCTGAAAGCATGTAATTGATGTAATTGAACATGTTATTTTCTAGTAAAGTCGTGAAAATGATTTCTGGGAACTGCAACTCGTCTTGACTGGATGTCATAATCATTTTCATCAAAAAGGCCTGAAACCTGAAATGTCTGAGAGTGGGAAAATTGACCATCTGGTCATGAATCTTTTCTGTTAAAAATGCTTCAAAATTAAGTCGAGGGATTTGATTTTCACCAATCCCTGACTGGACTGTACTCATTTTGTACAATAAACTCAATTGAAACTCGGTTACATACAAATCTGTATCCAAACCTAGAACTACGACCAATAATGTCAAAATAACTGGGTATTTTCATTAAAAAGATTGATATCTATAGGGTATGGGAACTCCGAAATGCTGGTCTCTGGCTTGAGACACGATGACAAAAACTTTTCCCTATCATTTTGAGAAACATGATGATAATTTTCAATAATGGAGACTTCAGAGAAAACCTCAGGATCAAGGGTTTGGGAACAATCTACTTCTAGGGCTTTAATTAACTCTGCTGGCTTTAATTCGCAAATGACTCGGGTTTTTTGGCTGTTTAGAATGACTTTCTCTTCCCGGGAGTAATTTTCGACACACCATGATACGAATTCTGGGAAAGAAGGGATTTGGTCAGGGCAAAAGGCTATCAAAGACGACTGGTGAACTCTGTGGGGGTCTGTCCCTTCCTTTAACAATTCACACAACCTAATTTTTATATCAGATATTGGAAACCTAATTAGGGTATCGTAGACGTCTTCGTCTCTATCCTCTAGGGCTTCTTTTGATTTAAAAACGTATATATCGTGCACAGTATCCATTTAAACGTTTCTTTAAACAAAATTCTGTTTAAAAAAGTAGGATAGGTAACCCGACCCTACCTGTATGTACCCGCCTTTCACCTTCTGTCGCAATCGCAGACCTCCACCAGTCTTCAGAGCTCTTCAGGATAGTGACACATGCAGAATGCCATTATGTGGAGCCCCTTTTGTTTTATATAATACTTTTGAATTAACTTCCCTGCACCTTTATGAATGCGGTTCATATCTGACCATTGATCTCGAGACTTTGTTTTGGACCGTTAGATCTCACCTCCCTTTATTCCATCTGGTGGTATCCGCGATCAAAAAGCTGTTTTCTTTTCTGGTTTATTCTCTGCACGAATCAGCCACCTGCTGACACCTGTTCGAGTGGTTTATTCTCCGTGATCGCTCTTCCTCATATCCAGTGTGCACCTTCCTAGATGCGGATGAAACAATGGCCGTTGATTTGATTAAGGTTTATATCGTCCCTCCGATTGCTACAAAGTATACGCCATGTGATATGACCCCGCCACGCTTGCTCTATCTGCCAAGTATCAGGTCCCACCCTGCCACGTGTACTGACCCCACCACGCTTCCATATTTGGTGGTTCCGCCCGGCGCTATGGTGGTTTCCTTTACTGCTATATTACATATGCGGAAGGATGAGGTTTGGACACGTGTCCCGGTGGTATTGAGTCCGCTACCACCCACATCTATTTGCCGCCGATCACTTTGGCGATGCGGGAAGAAATATCGGACGTTGATCGGGATTTTTGACATCTCCGCCACCGAAACTTGATCGGGGTTCAATCTTTTCACAAATTTGCTTTCGGACTTTGCATAAGTGGGTTTTTTCCTCTTGTTTTTGAATTGTCAACCTTTTCTTCAACCTCCTTTGTGATAATTTATTCCTTTTTTGGACATTTTAGCAAACTTTTTGGATTTAGTCATTCTCAAACCTTAGTGTCAACACATAGAATTCCAATCTTTTCTCTTTACATGAGAATTAGCACCCATCTGCATTTCATAGTTCAATACATCTTCCATCCTCTCAAATTCCTGGTGTATTTTCTCTATATCTAAAAAAAATGGATTTCTCTTTTATGATGGTCTACCTCTATACCAAGCCGGTAGATGTTGCAAGTTTGTTGAATTGTAGCAACAAGGGAATGCAAATTGTAATTAATCTATACCTTAGTCTAATTAATTTTTGTCCAATAATTATGCTTTGATCATTACACCACTCTCAACTTTTGTACCTATTTTTGGAATTTCAAACTCCAAGCATTCCAATCTCCAACTAAGTATGACATGTCAGTTTCCTCGGTATGCACTTGTCACATTGTCGTAAATGTTATCAGGACTTCAAACCTCATTACTTGTTCAAGGTAGTGGGTTGGTGAATTAAAATTGGCATCTTGCCTCTCCCTGTTCATTCTTCCGTTGTGGAAGCCCATCCCCTGCATTTTCTTCTCAACCAGACATCTCACCCTTCTGCAGCGAGACCCCTGCATCTGCTACTCGAGCAGGTTCTATTCTACTCCATGTTCTGTTCTACTTTTGTTTTATAGTTGCATAGCATTTCCAATGCAAGGCAAACAACTACAAGTTACACACCAAATTGGCGATCAATCCTAAATCTCTCTATAAACTTAATAGGTAGGACTAAACTATTATGACCCGACACTAAACTTTTCCATCTAGGTCGATTGATCCATAATGTAATGTCCGGAGGGATCTAATGGTCAGTGAACCATAGATTTTAAATGGCTAATGTCCCATATATTTTAAACGGTTAATGTCGCATAGGTTTTATATGGGGTTTCCATGAGAGGAAATAAAAATATTCTACTCTAAATGCCATCTTTTTGCAACTTATAATGTGTTAAACCATATCTTTATGGTTAATGCCTCATAGATTTAAAATCATATCTCAATAGATATCAGTGATTTTACTATCCCCTTCTAAATATATTTTGACCATTAAATAATTGAAAAGAGAGATAAATTAATATTAAGTTAATTTTAAAATTACAGTCAAGTTAAGCATCAAATCAATTGGATATATAAAATTATATACATCAAAACCTTCAACTTAAGAAATGTGATTTCTTTACAATCTTTCATTAAATGGATATTTCCTACCAATTTCATTGAATTTAGGATAGTTTTGGAATGCCCTAAAATAAAGTGGAGAGGGTTTTATGGGGAAAGGAAATTATTAAAAGAAATTTGAAAACCTAAAATGCAAGATAAGCACCAATTCTCATATTTCATAATATTAAGAATCACTTTCAAGTGAGGATAGATGGAAGTGGATACATTATGGAAGTTATCTTAATGTAGACAAGTAAGCAATGTGCTATATCCTCTAATGAATGATCTTATGAAGTGGAAGAACCATATAAACTGAAAAAGGCCATCAATAACACTAATCACTAGACTTTGTAATATTTGTAGGTTCATATTGACCTTCAACAATTAAGACACTAGAAATGGATGGGATGTTTGCAAAACTTTATCTCATAATCATTTATAAAAATGGAAATATAACACATAGGAAGACATCCTATTGATTCTATGTGCATTGAAGATCATATCTTTAGCTAATTTGGTGCACATGGATCCTTTCACTCATGATTCATACAAAGAGGAAAGAACATAAGATTACAATTTCATGAAGATATTTCATGGATACAAGGCCAAAGTCATGAAGAATCAATTAAAGTGACAGCAAGATTTAGTATCATCTCCAAGATGCATTTCTCAACAAGATATATAAGTGTTATACATCTATATAGGTGAGAGAAAAAAACTAATAACAGAGGCCCATAACTCTGATGTTGGAGGCCATTTTGGTTTTGAGAAAACAAATAGTAACTTGTAGATATGTGTCTTGTGCCAAATTCAGGAAGATGTAGATTGGTTCATTAGAGGATGCATACTCCATTGCACTAGTAAGACCAACAATGGGAAGGAAGGTTTATATCAACATATACATATAAGTACTAGACCATGGGAGAACAATGCATTTTGTGGGAGGTTTTTCAAGAAGCATGTTACGGATTTTGTAAATAAAATAGCTTAATAAAATAGTGTATAAACCAATGTACACCAAATATGAGAGTGAAACATAAATCCTAAAGTTATAATAGAGATGAATTAAATAATAAATCCTTATATTTATTCTCCATTATTTCTGGATTCATTGTGTTAAGGAGGGGTTTATCGATGTTTCATACCTACGATACGCAATCCATATTCTTACCTATCATGAAGATGGACTACATATCATAGGTCCGAAACGTCGATAAACCCCTCCTTAACACAATGAATCCAAAAATCATGGAGAATAAACTAGCACACTGTGAAATCCTGAGAGAGAAAAATCATTATATTCATTAAGAGAATCCTTAATTATAATGATTGTAACTACATCTCTCTATATAATATTCCCTATCTCTCCATATAATATCACCAATTGTACTTGTGGGTCCCCTATTAGGGTTATCCCTATTAAATATTCATGTAGCCACATTACCTATATATTCAACCCCATATATACATCCCATGGAGTTATAACATATCACCCCATAAAAAGGATTCATCATCAAATGTTTGTAGCTAAGGCTTTTATATGTGATGAAACCTAATAATAGTAATGGTTATTTATATTTGTTCTCTCTTGCTACTACTATTGATTATCCATCCATCTATATTTAATTTTTTTTTGTCAATTCTTCATGGCTTCCTTTCCTTTGATTGCATGTGCATTATTATAGCTTCTCCAATTTGTTATAGTTTTTGTTCTTTGATAACATCACATTAAATAATGGTCCCTTTTTGCCTCATTATACGAACCATTGATTATTTCATCTTCATCCTTTGTAATGTTGACACTTATTGTATTTTTTCCGATATTTCATTGTAAAGAGGTATCAATATGGTTCCACCATTAATGGTGCTTCGTAAATTTTGATGCCCTTATCACCCCCTCTCCTTTTTGGTACAATGACATGCTCCAACTATTATAATTATTGACCTTCAATTGCTTCTACTTTTGAGATAATAAGATCATATTTTTCCTTCATATTCTGAAGATGATGTTCAAATTCAACAATTATTTTATGGTGACCTTCTTATACCTTCTCATCCTTCTCCTTTTGTACTAAATGGTTGATGTTATCCATCATTCTATCCTTCTTCGATTATAAATTGAACTTTTAATTTGACATATATTCAAAATTTAGGGTTTCTTCAACCTTCTTGCCAACATAATATTCAAGTGTTTAGGTAGTTTATTCATCTATAATCTTTCAAAATACTAACTAATGACATAGACCATATCCTTAGTCATATTATATGATTCCTAAGAGTGATCTCCCCGCAAAGTGATATTCTTAGCACGTACTATAGCAATGTAAGATAATCGAAGAGTTTATGGAAGCATGGGTATAGGCGAAAATAAGGGACTTCCTATATACCCAAAGGTACATGGAAGATTAAATCTCTAAGCATATTTTATGTAATGTGGTACTAATTGCTAGATACCAACATAGGTTCACTAGGGAGCCCAACCAAGTGACTCAAATTTCCTACATGTATGTTTCCTAGTACTGTTTTTTTCCTAGTAAATAGCATATATTTGTGTTTAAAGATGCTTGAACATGTTTCTAGCTTTAAAAAAATATGTAAAAATTGGACATGTGCTAGCATTGGAAATGTAACAACCCAAAAAAAAGGAATGCAGAAATTTTAAAACTTTTATTTCCTTTTCTTCAACAGGAGTTTGGCATAGGAGACAAGGGTGACAACTAAACCCTTAAAGTACATATGGACTCTAAGATTCAACAAGAAAATGTGAGAGGCAGGCGTCAAGCAGAAAAGAGTTGTCACATAAATGAGCGATCGCTCAAGGGAGTTAACCAAACTGTTTTTCTCCGCTAGGGTCAACCTTCAAATATTATGAAGATTCTACCACAAGATCTACAATCGAGAACCGAGGGGGTATTAATTCCTAACTATATCGCACCATCACCATAATAGACTGATTGTTTTCTGCCCAAAACACATCACTCAACTGCTGCATCACAACCCAAAAATAATGGGCGGATCTCACAAGGAAGAACATGAAAACGCCGAGTTGACAAGTAGGGAAACATTCCAAAAAGTTATTGAGGGTTCTTGTCTTTCACTTAATAGTAAGTTCACGAAATTTAACAGTTATTTGCAGACCATGACCATCTGCACATCGCATGCACTCGACAAACGTATTACACAACCCTTAATACCACAATTCACTTGGTACTTAACACACAATCACTTCAAATATATAAAATAATCGACTTAACCCTCCAGCCTTTAAATCGAGGTCCCTGACACATTTCACAATCTTTTGATAGATCGGTCTAGGGCTCGCTTCCTGCATTTCACATACTTAGTTTGTTGAATATACAGACAGGGAGGCGAATGAAAGGATTGAACACATATAACATTTCTTGATTGTAACCATATCCGAGAGCATTAACATGATCATACACAAAGAATTACACTGAATAATAAAATTTGAATGAATTCATGTGCTAGCTAGAGTTAATATATAAGGGAAAGCAGGATGGCAAAGTGCGCAGGTATTTCCCATGAGATGTTGCAGTTGTTTCTATGAACATTCCACGCACTAAACCCGACTAGACTAGAAATTGGATAGTATTTGGTTTAGGGACTGCAATTTTGTTAAGAAAATGCCAGAGAATTTGATGAGACAAGAATTCCTTGTAGCACTAGGAGACAAGATGACATGGCAGAGAGATGTACCTGGAACTAATGTGGTGCTGTCAGGATGATTCATGGAGATGGATGAAACACCGAATGAAATGCTGCTGGCCACCCACGCTCGTGAAGGTTATTTCGGCCTGCCAACTCCTGTAAAAAATTCATTACACATATCTTGAGAGATGGAGATACCAACAGAAGCAATTTATGGAAATAACAAAAAATAATGCATACGCTGAGGCTATTTAGTTTATATACCAGTTGGTGCAAGGAGGAAATGTGCCCTAAGCAGGCATAGACTGGATCTCGTAGTTGAGCATGTGCCTTGTAGGATGTGTGACAACTGTTTGGCAGCGCTAGATTATGAGAATATATAGCAAATATTTCCAGACAATGCTCGCCCAAAAATCTTATGAACTGTTGTAAAATGCTCACCGCCTTCATCATTATTAGCCTTAGTATGAAGAGAACAACATCCTTTCACCCATTTCCTTCTAAGAAACTTGCAAGCCCTGAAGGCGCTCCTCCAATGCACAAGATTTGAACTACCAAGTCCCGACGGTGAGTTTTCTGAGGTATCCTTGATGGATCTTCTGCCATGGCAAAGAATGGAGTAAATTGGTGAGGAACCGCCCTTTGGTAACTTTCGTGGAGCGCGGGCATTTGAGATTTGAAATTCAAATTCGCTTTTTTGAACACCATGTCTGAACATTGAAGAGACAGGATATATATATTATGCATTATATGCATGGACTTGGTATATGACATACATTAGATTCTTAATAAATTTGTGGTCAAAATAGGTTATTTTGATATAAGATTATTTTATTTTTTATATATTTATTTCTTCTTCAAATATAGGATCAAAATAAGATTGAGTTACAAATTTTTTAATTGAACTAGCTCAGACTTTAGAGTGCTAACAATATATTAAATGAACTAAATCTGTGAAGTTGGTTATTATTACAGCAAACTAAAGAGTTGATGGGCATAATTCTATGAAATCATATTTATGCAGACTAAGTACAATGCTTCGAAAGATATAAGTTGAAAATAGAAAAGCACTACAAACATAAAAGTTGAAACAATTTTAGAGGGCATACAAAACCAAATTATAATAAGGGAATTTCTCTACTCATTTTCATTACTCAAACATAACAATATATATACACATTTACAACATTTGCCTTACCACTATGTTTGAGGTCCATGGTAGACTCTCTCAATTGCCATGTCTCAAGACCATCTAGCTAACCCCTCTCAAATGACAACCATTTTTTTATTATTCATGTTTACTCATGGTGCAGCTTCCCCTATGCTTCATCCATCTTCAACTACTCTTTAACTTCCATATTACTACTTGAGCACATCTTTGTCGCTTCAACTTCCACATTGATATTTCATCTTCCCTTAGTGCACTTCATATGTCATGCACAGTTACCCCATGCTCATCATGTGCACTCATTGTCATGCACATTTTTGCTCACATGCACTTGACTCATAGTTGGAATAACTAACTTGCATCCTCCTTGGATGCGCATTCCACTTGAGCACACCCCTCAAAGTATCGCATGTTTTTTTTTGTTAATCCATGCATGATCGATATTATGTTATTTTCTCTTGCCGTACCACATTATATCTTCTATGTTTTCTTTTGTATCAAACTTGCTTGTGTAACACTAGCATGTACCAAGTACTGGTACATGCTAAGTACTGTACTTCCTTGAATCCTGTACCAAGTCCCTTAAGTAGTCCTAGTCCCCTTGTTGTTACAACTATGTTTGAAATTCATGCAGGCAAGCATTCTTTGACATTGGTGTTCGTGGAAACAAAAAAGGGATCTGATTCATTGGAATACTGGTTGTGTTCCAATAGGTTTCCACTGTTCCAGCAACCAGTATTCATGGAGACAGAAGCCAAAGGAGCATGAGAAAACGACTTCAAGCATCGAGCTATTGACTCATCAACCGTGCGAGCTCCATCAACCATTCAACCAATGTTACATAACGATGTGCGGGCTCCATCGACCATTCAAACAATGTTACATAACAATGTGCGGGCTCCATCGACCATTCAACCAAAAGTTGTTTGATAGTGCACAAAGTCACATTGTATCGTTTTGTGCGGGCTCACGGTTATGATTGGAGACTAGTCCTTGGAGGGTGCACAAAATGGTACGTTGTGCAGCCCCTCCGCAATGCCAAGAGTCAAGACCATGATCTGTGCACAAAACTAAACTCGTTGTCCCATGTGCAAGCTCGACTCTACATGCGACGATACACATTTGATGGTTGCACCATGGTATTGCGGGCTCATCATATACACATTGGCCAGTGCAAAGGCGATTTGTGCGAGCTCACCATCATAATATGTGACTGGTCATAAGAGGGTGCACAAACTTTGCTTCGTACTTTGTGCAAGCTCTCGTCACATGATGTTGAAAATAAGATTGGACGCACAAAATGTATGATATACCATATGATATAACCCATGTAACATTTCATCGTTTTTCACCGCTTTTCATATGCCATTTCCGATATGTTACATGGGTGTATAAAGCTATTTTTCGAAAATTATTTTTCCAAGGACGCTTCTTCGAAAAAACTAAGTCTTTTCTTATTTTTCTTTTAGGTTCACTCTTTGGATGGTTTAGGGGTGAAACAAACTGAGGGTTTTCATCAAGTGGAATTTAAGCTTATGGAATCAGGGATAGTTTTCTCACTCATATTTTGTCAAAATTTTCAAGGATGAATTGCTTGTACAGAAAGAATAGGCAGTAAGGGCAGGGGGGGTTTACTATATTCAAGTGTATGGCATGATAATAAAAAAACCTGTAAAGGAGAAATATTAGACATGGTATGATAAAACATACCTTATAAGGACTCCGTCCAAATTGTAGTTGTATAGACATCATTAAAGAGTAACAACACTTGGATCAGTGGCCTTTAGCTCAAAATTTCAGGTGGGGCCCCACATCACATAACTTGGGGAGTTGTTGAGGGATCAATAGATTATTACATACACCAAAGGAGAAGCTCGAACTAGGCATAAAATTACTTGTGGAAGGTATTCCAAGACTAGGAAAACGTAGGGTTGGAATGTGTTTGCTAATAGATGGCATTATGAATGAAGAGACATTGGGAACATGTGGCATATGGGTAGAAGAAATGATTTCGATAACTAAATATACATAAGAAGCATTCATGTTTCCTCAAAAGACACTAGGTGTAGTGGAAGTACATCCCATGCTTGTTAGATTAACCATAATTTGGTTCTAGACATATTATGTTGTACATTTTGAACAAATTTAAAGGGATCTATGGGAAAAGATACATCTAGTTGTATCAAGACATGATCGTCAGGTTGGGTCAAGGGAGGTCTATAATGGGTCAATGTCTAAATGTCAATAACTTCAATTTTAGGTGTCCTTAAATATTCGGTTAAGTTTGTATTTGTATCAGGTGGATCATGTATGATGATATGTATCAGGTAGATACTTGGTATGCATCAGGTAGATGCATTGTATGAATTGTGAAGTATGTTGAACTTGTGATATTCATTGACATTGATTGGTATATTGAATTACGCCTTTTATATTACTTATTTGTCTTTATTATCCATTGTTGACTCCATGCAAGGCACTAATATTATCCACAATGATTGTAGAATGGTATTTCCAGGTGTGTTGGTGCTTACAGGTGTTATTCCTCCATTAGGGACTCTCCCATGGGTTTAGGACTTAACCAAAGAAGATGAGGAGTTAGGTTATGGTGACATTGGACCTATGTCCTCCCCACTTACTGTAACTAGCCCCTTGGTCCACACAGCCTATGTGTTCTAGGGATGATAGTTTGTATAATAACAGGGAGGGGGAGAGGGGTTAAAGAGAGAGAGGGAGAGAGTGTGGGAGTTAGAAAGGAGGGGGGTTAAAGATAATCGGAGAGAGAGATGGGGTTAGAGAGAGAGTGGGGGGGTGGGGTAGAGAGGTGGTTTGTTATGGAAAAGGGGATAGAAAGGGGTATGAGAGGGAGGGAGGTAGCATGGGAGGTATAGATTAGCAAAGGGATAGATCTAATGAGTATGGTGGGAAGTATGGAGGAAGGGATTTTTGGAGGGATATATTGAGAAATGGTGGGAGGGAGAGAGAGGGGTAGGGTGTGAGAGATAGATAAGGAGAGATGTAGAATGGATATATTAGGAAATAGTGTGAGGGAGAGAGAGGGTTAGGGTTTTAGAGATAGATAGTACTTAAAACCAGAGTTTATTATTATGAGGACCCATCCTCCAACATAGTTAAGAGGGTTTTAGGAATAGTAGATTTCAATTATCCAAGACATGTTCCCCTACATACAAGGAAATCATCCAAATGGGTCTATTTACCCAATAGCTCCATTGGCCTAGTCATGATGGAGACATTCTTACCATGCGAGCATTAATGAATTCGAAATAAAATTCTTGCAAAATTACTACCCATTTCGTATAGTTTCCCCTGATTATACGACGGGACGAAATGTGTTGCATGGGGTTCATTTTAGACACTATTTTTGTTTTTCATGGAAATATATAATGCCCAAGTATTTAATTAGCATGAACCACTGCTAAGGAAAACTCCTCTACCTAGGAATACCTAAATCCAAGGACAACAAGGCCCTTACCAAGATAGTATATGACATATTCCCGATATGAATCATCTTCTTGTACTAATACCATCCCTAAACTAGATTCGGTAGCTTCCAAATATAGCAGAAATATATACTATAGTTCAGAGGACTAAGTATCAGGGTTGACATCAAGATTTTCTTCAATGCATCGAGTGAGTGTTGAGTTTGGTCATCCCATATGAATGGTGCATCTTTTTTTAGAATACACATGAAACATTTATCTATTTTGGCATAATTTGTGATAAATCTTCTAAGTAAGTTTGATTTCCCTTGTAGCATTTGAAGTTGTCGGATTGTTTTCAGGGAGGAGGGGGGGAAACTATAATATTGCATCAACCTTAAGGGAATAATCCATAATCCTATACTTGGATACAATGAAACCAAGTAATCTTTGAATATCCACACCAAAGATGCATTTATTTGGGTTCAACCTAATGTTGTACTTACGACATAAAATGAATACAACATGTATATGTGCACAGTGTTCGGCCCTTTTCTTAGATTTAGCTACCAAGTCATCAAGATAAACCTTGATGACTTTCCGAATGAGAGAGAGATGACTTTCCGAATGATCTAAATAGAGATCTCCTGATCTCTATTTATACAAACCTATTTTCCCAGTGACCTTATGGGGCCGAATTGTCTAGCTAGGTACATCCACAATATAATATATATTTCAGGGCCGACCCCACACATGGTGGTCTAATAACCCATCGGCAAGTACACACACTTGCGACACTTGTAAATCCACATGACGACACTTCCTTATAGAGGAATAACACATCTCTAATAAGGGTACAATAAATATATATATGAAATTCATAGATGAAATACATTCCAAAGTTACATATACATCAACACTCCCTCTTAACTAGGAAGGTATTTCTTGACACAGATCTGCTAGACAAGTCTTCTTCTCGAGATCATCGTCATCGATGCATCGTCATCATCATCGTCACTGCTGCTACTATCTCAACCAATCTCTGACTCTACTCGTCATAGGAAGTTCTACAGAGCCAGTCCTTTTTCATACTAGATGTAGGCCCACCACCTGCAGGTCTTCATCATCACTCACCATACTATGGAAATCTCAGGACTTATTATGTTCGTCACAAAACCTTAAAAGAGTCTCTTGACTAGCAAGAACCCTAAAGAGCATCTGAGGCCTTTTTCATCCTGGCCGGATCTCCAGGACTTATTACATGTGACCCCACCACAAAACCTTGAAAGAGAATCCCAGGACTGATTACGAGCACAAGGCTCAACCTATCGGATCTCCTAGGGCACAAATTACATGTGGTCATGGAAAAACCTCGAAAGAGCATCCCAGGACTGATTATGAGCACACGGCTCAACCTATCGGATCTCCCAGGGCACAAATTACATGCCATAGGACAAAACCTTGAAAGAGCATCTGCCAGATATCCTAGGGCACAAATTACATGCCATTGGAAAAACCTCAAAAGATTATCTGCAGATCTCCCAGGGCACAAATTATATGTCCTCCCAAGCAAAACCTCAAAAGAGCATTTGCCAAATATCCCAGGGTACAAATTACATGCCGTAGGCAAAACCTAGAAAGACTATCTGCAAATCTCCCAGGGCACAAATTACATGCTTATCTGCACAACCTGTTCCACAGCCACAGAGTATTGTAAAGTTAGTCACAGCAGATCTAATGAACAAATAAATCAGTCACAACAGATGAATAAGAAGATATGGTGCAAAACTGTGCAAAACATGCAGCAGTGCTCTCTATCCCAGAAAGGGTGAATGAATTACAATACAAACTGTTACAATGAACAGAGCAATTCGAATTGCCTAAGGAGGTCATTCGAATCACTGAATGGAGTAGCTTGACTCAATCTAGGAGTCCTCATCAATCATCGGTGTTGCTCATCAATCACAACAAACAGTCATCCAGGTGTCAAGCTGAGTCTAACTGATCATAATAAATGTAACTGAAGTGTGTAGCACTGATATAGGATCTGGAGGCTCAGTGGGGGCACATGGGAGGATAACTGGAGTCAGAGCAAGTCACCTAATCGAACTGGAGGTCAATCGGAGGTGAAACAGTCAGTCAGGAGTGAAATCGGAGTGAAATCAATCAGAATCGGAGCTAACTGAATGTAACTGGAGTGAATCTGCAGTGGTAGGTGAGCAAGTGCGCCCTTCTCTGTCAGTAGGTGAGAAGAGGGCGCCTTTCAGCTAAGGAGGGCTAAAACTCTGTGGAAAGTGGCTCCCGGGTGCTAGAAGAAGGTGGATAAGGTGCTGGAGGCATCAAACTGGTGACTGGACTGCATATCCTGAAATAGATCATGCAAGATCCTGAAGTAGATATGTATCCCGAAATAGATGATCCTGAAATAGATATGTATCCCGAAATAGATGATGGATATCCGAACACCCCCCCTCAAGATAGACTATGATGTGCCAACTAAAATAATGTGGGGCCCTGGTAACTAAGACCAAAGGTCACCCCAATACAATAATCCAAAAAATGCTGAAAAATAAACTAAGTGAGGAAAGAGGGAAAACCCAGTGGGAAGAAAGCCCCCCCTCAAGTCTAAAGCATAATAATGAATCAATCTGTCTCCACCATGATGGAACTCACCCCCAACAGTGAACGGAGGTAAGAGAACTTCTTCTCAGTGAAGCTCTTGGTGAAGATGTCTGCAATTTGCTCATCAGTAGGGCAATATTGCAGAATGATGGTGCGGTCATGCACCAACTGTCGAATGTAATGCATATGAATCTCAATGTGCTTGGTCCTCTGCCGCTGAACTGGATCTATGGAGATCTTGATAGCACTTTGATTGTCACAAAATAGGACAGTCGAAGTAGTGCCACCAAAACCAAACTCGGAAAGAATACCCTGCAACCAAACTGCCTGAATGCAGGCATTGACTGCCCCTCGATACTCTGCCTCTGCTGAAGAAAGTGCAATGGCTGCTTGCTTTTTGCTGGACCAGCAAATAGCACCATGACCAATCATGAAAACATAACCGGAAGTGGACTTCCGATCAATGCTATCACCTGCCCAATCTGAATCAGTAAAACCAATGAAATCTAGCTCAGAATCTGCAGCATAATGTATGCCAAACTGTCTCGTACCTTGCACATACTGCAAGATCCGCTTGGCTGCTCGCCAATGAAGCTCATGTGGCTGCTGCATATATCTTGACACGGCACTCACGGCATATGAGATATCAGGCCGTGAATGTGTCAAATAAAGTAGTGAACCAATCAACTGTCGATACATACTGCAATCTGCAAGCGGTGTGGAATCTCCCTCCTCAAGACTGATTCCTGAGAGGAATGGGAACGGGGCTGCCTTACATTCAGCCATATTAAACTTCAATAACAGGTCGGAAGCATATTTTTGCTGAGATATAGTGATCCCATCGAAATTTTGAGCTATCTCCAAGCCCAAAAAGTGACTTAGCAAGCCCAAATCGCTCATGTCAAAAGCTAGATTTAAGGCAGTTTTTAGCTTGTTTATTGAAGTAAGTGTGCTACCAGTAATAAGCAGATCATCAACATAAAGTACAATAACCAACAAATTACCTTTAACTCGCTGAAGATAGACATTCGGATCAGATTTGCATCTTTGGAAATTCTGAGAAAGAAGGAAGGAGTCCATCTTTGCGTACCAAGCTCTTGGGGCCTGTTTTAACCCGTACAAAGACTTCTTCAATCTACAAACCAATGATGGATCTAATGTATAACTTTTGGCTGCTGCATATAGACCTCTTCAGCAAGGTCTCCATGTAAAAATGCACTCTTCACATCCATGTGATGCACCTCCCAGTGCTTGGATGCGGCAATAGCTAAAACAAGGCGGATGGAATCCATCTTTGCAACCGGTGCAAAGGTCTCTGTGTAGTCCACTCCTTGGACTTGGGAAAAACCTTTTGCCACCAACCTTGCTTTATATTTGCTGATAGTGCCATCAGAAGCAACTTTAGTACGGTAGACCCATTTACACTTCACTAATTTTCTTCCAGGTGGAAGAGAAACTAGCTCCCATGTATTGTTCTTTTGAAGAGAACTGTACTCTTCATCCATGGCATCTTTCCATCTCGGATCTCGATGGGCTGAATAATATGATTGGGGATCTGAACCAGCCATCAAATAACAAATCTCAGGAAGAAATGGATCAGCAATAGAAAGAGCCATACCTTCCCTTTGAAAGTCTCCTCTTGTTCGTCTCGGATCAGCAGGATTTCCAAGATTCGAACCAGCAGATTGTAGAGTATTTTGGGCCCACTTTGGTAACTGAGGGGGATCTGAATGGTCGGATTCCGAACCTGATATGTCATGATCATCATATGCTGCTACAATATCAGAAATATCAGAACTCATACCTTCATTATCGCTGCTCGAATCTTCTTCTGGTGAAGGCGGTGAATCGGCAGTTTTCTCCTCAACTAGTTGCAATTCTTGAAGCGGTTCTTCAAACTGCACACTGCGCTCTATGAATATCTTTTTAGATCTGATATCCATGATTTTATATGCTTTTGATTCTTCCCCATATCCTATCAATATGCACTCGATACTTTGTGGATCCAAAGCTCGTCTCTTCTCAGAAGGAATTCTAGCCCATGCAGTAGAGCCAAAAACTCTCAAATTTGACACATCCGGTTTGTGACCAAAGAATGCTTCGAAAGGAGTCATACCTTTCACGGATGAATGTGGAACTCGGTTCTGTATATATGCAGCAACATTGATTGCTTCATCCCAAAGATTTGCAGCCAAACCTTTTGATTCAATCATGCATGTAGCCATCTCTTTCAGTGACCGGTTTTTCCTTTCCGCTACACCGTTCTGCTGGGGTGTGTAGGGAACTGTATGTTGGATCTTGATTCCGCTTTGGGCACAAAGTTGCAGCAACTCGGACTTGATATATTCCCCACCATTATCAGATCTAAGAGCTTTGATCTTGCTCTCAGTGGTGGTCTCAACAGAAGCCTTAAAATCCTTGAATTTTCCAAGCACTTCTGACTTGTTTTTGAGAAAGAATACCCATGTAAAGCGAGAATAATCATCAATAAATGTCAAAACATACCTTGAACCATTTAATGACATATGGGGCAGCGGACCGCTGATATCAGAATGGATCAATCCCAAAATAGTAGAGGCTCTGCTAGCCTTGCCGCGGTCGAATCTGTGCTCGGGGTGCTTCCCAATAATGCAACCAGAGCATATTCCCTTCGAGGAACGGAGTTGTGGAAGCCCATCAACCATGGATTTATTTGATAGCAGCAGCAAATACTTATAATTTAGATGTCCAAATCTTTCATGCCAAAGCCTACTAACCTCATTACCATGTGTGCGAAGAGCAGTGGGCTTTGCAAGCGGAATAAAGTGTGAAAACTCATAACATTTTGCAGTGTGGTTTGCCTTTCCAACCGCAACTAGTCTTCCACTTTTGATATCAGAAATTTCAACTGTATTAGGGCTGAATGTGACTTTCTTTGGATCACCAGTATGTGTCATTTGATACACAGAAAGGAGATTCGAAGCTAAGGAAGGCACATAGAGAACATTCTGAAAGCATCCATGATCTACATGAATCGTACCTTTGCCCTTTGAAGAAATTTTTGAGTCATCTCCCAAATGGATGGGGATGGAGCTATTTGGATCGAATGAGGAAAAAGAATCAATATTTGCAGCCATATGATTTGATGCACCCGAATCTATCAAGAGAGTGGGCTTCGAAACCGTTGCCATGAGTGCTTTTCCTCTTTCATGATCGTCATTCCGATCCTTCTTCCTTGCACCGTCAGGAAGGGTTATGTTGTTCTTTTCCAAAAGGAGGGCCATTTGATCTATAGTCTTCTTCATACATGAACTTTCGGGATGAAAGCCACGGTTACAATAAGTACATTTAGATTTTTGGTTACCTTCTTTGCCCTTTTGCTTGGATTTCGAACTGGATGGTGCATCCGTTTGCTTGCCTTTGTCTTTTTGCTTGTGAGGCTCGAATTTGGGCTTCTCCTTCTTTAGCTTTCCTTTACCATTCGAAATCTTGGGTCCTTGAACAAATAGGGCTGAATCTTTGGAGCTTATGGACCCCATTTGAATCAACTTGTCATGCTCTTTCGTAACGGACTCAATGAAGGCATTCAAGGTAGGCATCTTCCAATTCGGGGTAGTTAGCCGACCGGAATTGAAAGTGGAGACAAATACCGAATAATCTTTCCCAAGCTTGCTTAGAATGGAGAGGATCAACTGTTTATCCTCTTTGATAACACCACTGTTCTTCAATTGCAAGTTCAAGTTCTTGAATTTAGTGAAGAATTCATTGATGGTCTCAAAATTCTCAGGATTAAGGCCAATCAATTCATTCTCTAATTGAAAAGCCCTAAGCTCATCCTGCTTGCCGAATAGTGTCTCAAGTTGCTCCCATATGGCCTTTGGAGTCTTCAATCCGCTGAGATGGAAGTGAAGATCTTTGGATATGGAGAGACAAAGAAGACCGTAAGCTTCATCAAGCTTATTGTAGTGTTTGGTTCTTTCTGCTACATTGTTTGGCTCCAATTCAAGACCAAGAGTGACTCGGTAGTATCCTTTTGAACGTAATATGATCTCCATATCATCTTTCCAATCAAAATAATTGAATGGGGTGAGGATAGGCTTTGAAGAAGAGTATTCCATTGCTAGGAGCGAGTCAAATGATGAAGAAGAAGCTTGCATGCAGACTAGAGCGAATGGAATTGCTGTAGAAATGCTTGCATGCAGAAGGTAGCGAATGCAATTGGAGGAGACAATAAACCTGCAAATCACATAAAAACAACCACAATAAGGTCGAACAATCCACCCTTTGAGAGTTGCATCACACCTGGGATTGGATTTCAAGCAATGTTGAATAGGTCCAATGTATCAGATCCAGGAATTATGTGGTAACTCAAGCTTCTGGAGTGGTATTGGAGTATTTTTCAAGCTTTGCATGCACAGGAGCGAATGCCCTTGAGATATCTCATGCCAAACTTTTTGCAATTTTTAGCAATTCAGTCAAATCTTCTTGTATAAACACCTGTAGAAAAGAGATCTTGTTCCTGCAATGGCTCTGATACCATGTAAAGTTAGTCACAGCAGATCTAATGAACAAATAAATCAGTCACAACAGATGAATAAGAAGATATGGTGCAAAACTGTGCAAAACATGCAGCAGTGCTCTCTATCCCAGAAAGGGTGAATGAATTACAATACAAACTGTTACAATGAACAGAGCAATTCGAATTGCCTAAGGAGGTCATTCGAATCACTGAATGGAGTAGCTTGACTCAATCTAGGAGTCCTCATCAATCATCGGTGTTGCTCATCAATCACAACAAACAGTCATCCAGGTGTCAAGCTGAGTCTAACTGATCATAATAAATGTAACTGAAGTGTGTAGCACTGATATAGGATCTGGAGGCTCAGTGGGGGCGCATGGGAGGCTAACTGGAGTCAGAGCAAGTCACCTAATCGAACTGGAGGTCAATCGGAGGTGAAACAGTCAGTCAGGAGTGAAATCGGAGTGAAATCAATCAGAATCGGAGCTAACTGAATGTAACTGGAGTGAATCTGCAGTGGTAGGTGAGCAAGTGCGCCCTTCTCTGTCAGTAGGTGAGAAGAGGGCGCCTTTCAGCTAAGGAGGGCTAAAACTCTGTGGAAAGTGGCTCCCGGGTGCTAGAAGAAGGTGGATAAGGTGCTGGAGGCATCAAACTGGTGACTGGACTGCATATCCTGAAATAGATCATGCAAGATCCTGAAGTAGATATGTATCCCGAAATAGATGATCCTGAAATAGATATGTATCCCGAAATAGATGATGGATATCCGAACAAGTATCTACCTGATACTCACCATACATCATCCTGATGTACACATGATCATCCTGATCATCATCACTGCAACATCCTGCTGCATGTCATCTGGAGCAACATCCTGAAGCTAGTCATCCATGATCATCCTGATCATACAATGCATCTACCTGATGCATACCAAGTATCTACCTGATACATATCATCATACATGATCCACCTGATCATACAGTGTATGTATCATATAGGTGTTTGGATATAGCTAGGGAACATGGGATGTATGTATCAGGCCTAAGACTCTAAGAGAATTGGTGTCACCTTAAGGAATTTTCAATTATATCAAAGCTCCTATACATGCTTAACTTACTAGACATGCAAGAGGGGATAATCAGGTGGTTTTTACGTGTACTTCAGATATAGGAGCATCATATAAATACCCAACTTAAAGAAATAGGCACAATCAAGCTAATGTGAAGTTTAAACTCAAGCAAATATGTCAATCGAAGGAGGAAACTGTTGTATTGCAAAGAAGCTCTGAATCACTAAAAAAGGAAAATGTGGCCTTCCAACGCAGTAGATCGACGATGTGATAATTTGCCATAACATTCTCCAATGATTTTTTATGTTTAGATATATGCAAATTCCTAAAGTACTCAAATGCATTTCTAAGTAATGCTCTAGGTGCAAACTTATATGTTTTTATGCAGTTAAGTTTAACAAGCATTTTCACTAGGAGCAAGTGGATCAGTGCTTATCTGCTCAAGCGTGGTATTCCGTCAGAAGTCGACATCGTCGTCGCTCTCCCTGTGTGTGATTTACCCATACTCTACGACCCTTCATATTCCTTTGTGTGTCCGTCGGTGAACCGTTTCACCTATCGCTACACACATTTCTCACAAACGTAAATTAGTAGCAATGTCCTCAATAATCACAATTTGATTTATAAATCTGTTGCTTCATTAAGCATCTATAGTTTACTCAATCGTTACTCATTCGTCTAATCACATAATCAATTGCACAACTAGTCGTTAAGCACCATTCATATGTACAGTTTTCATATCAAAGTTAATTGTTAAACAACATGAAATCGTCCATTCACAATAACTACCCAAATGCACATATATCAATCAATCGTAATCATAAATATACTCAAAATAAAATCATAGGGTTATTTTATTAATGTTTCAAATAGTCAGGTCACTCAGTAGGTGCCCTCAATGTCTACAGTAGTCTAGGGGCACTACATACACCCCTACTTATTTAGAACTTCGTCCCGAAGTTCAGAATAAATGCAGAAATCTATGATGCATCTCAGCTGCGTCCTCCCAAGTCGCACAGCTAGGACTATAAATGTCCCACTACACTTGACTTGATCAATCCGTGCTAATCATTAAGCAAGATGTAATCAATCAATTATCCCACCCCACACAATATAATTTAATTCCTTAATTCATTTATCAATTATTATCGTCATTCACATCTTCAGGTTTTCCTCAATCATTTAAGACATAACAAGGCTCAAGAGACCACTATATCAAAGTTGTTCAGCCGGGTCACTTGACAGATGCCCTTAAGGTCCACAGTCATTCTAGGGGCATTACATACACCCCCTCTTAAATAGAACTTCATCCTGAAGTTAATTTTTGTTCTTGTACTTTCGACACTAAGCTTTATCTTAATTTCCTATTATCATCTTCTTTCCATTCCCTTCTATTTTTCTCCAACAATCATGGCCATAAGCACAAGTGATTCTAATCATTATTATTTTTTTTTTTTTTACAACATGGTTCCAATACATTCTCAGGAACTCAATCATAATTGTGTATAATATCAATTCGATAGTACATTCAATAACTGTCGGTCCCAACTAGATTTTCGATATCACTTATTCTTGTCATTAGTATCATCATGTTCAGCTCCATGAGCTTATCATGTATTTCCCTTATCTCTTAGTTTATGTTGTCATAGGACCACTTCGACAGATTCATCAAGTCGCACAAAGTGTCTTCTTAACCCCATCAAGTTCCATCTCGAGGGCTAGTTGTCATTTTATCATGTTTGATTATGACCTAAGGTTAGCTTCATTGCGTTCTATTTATTATGCTAATCGTCTCCATACTTCTTTTTACGAAACATTGCCTTCATTTGACCATTTCGATACCATGGTTAAATTTCAAGTTCGTAGTCATGATTTTCATAAATGGTTTTGTCGTAATGCAAAATGCATGTCGTTGAGTTCAGCTCATCATACCAATCACATTGATATCTCGTTTTCAAATTTTAAGTTGGTTTCTCTTCCTCGACAATCCGTCAAAGTCTCGTCAATCTGAGCATCTTGGTGTCTTATCATTTAAAATTGATCAATTTTTCGTCATTCAGCAAATCCACCAATTATATCCGTCCACTTGTTTTCTCATCATGGATATGTAGAAAAAGGTTTAAAATATCGTTGGTCTTTGTTCCAAGTTTCTCCGAGTAGATTTTTCTTAAAATACAATTTTACGTTATTGATACCATCTCTATTCAACAATTTAATGCTCGTAGTTAGTGAATGATTTTTTTTTCTTCTTCTTCTTCTTCTTTTTTTTTTTTTTTTATACTATAAGTGTCTACTCCTAAGTTATAGTTCTTTGGCTTTCCAAAGCATTTGTTCTGGAACAATTATTCCATATGTGAATTGGCAAGGATCTCTATCATAGTTGAAATATATCTTAAATAAGTAACACTTGCAAACGGAAACCCTAAGGGTACAATTTGACAAAAAGGAAGGCTATGTCTTTAATCTTACAACCTACAATCCCCTAAGTGAACTGTGAAATATAGGCATGTGTTAACTTTTCATCTAGTTCATTTTATAACATCAAGAAATATCATAACAGTATCTTATCTTTCAACCAGTTCATATTATCATATAAACGTAGTATAAATATAATAATACATTAGCCTTTCATAGTATCCCATAAAATAATTATGAACTATAAACAAGGCATTAACCTTTCCTTTACATCTTGCTATCCCATTAACGAAATATGAAATATGGTGATGCATTATCCTAAATTTACCTAATTCATTTCATCACATAAACGTAATATAAAATATAATATAATAATACATTTAACTTTTCAAATTACATAAGAAAGTACAAAATATAGACAAAATATTAATCTTTCTTCTACTTCCAGTTATCCCCCAAAAAAAATGTAATAGCACACTACTTTATACTATCATGCATAAATAAAAAATATTACAATATCTTTCAACTAAATCTTATAATTATAATAAGGTATTATAAAATATAATAATACATTAACTTTTCATCCATGCCATAAAGAAATATGAAATAAGAACATGCCATAAAGGAATATGAAATAAGAACATACCATACATTATCATCCATTTCATGTCATTGCATAAATGAGAAATATTGCACTATCATTCAACTAGTTTTTATAATTATAATAATGTATTATAATTATTGACGTAGTACCACATGAAGCGCCACACAGTCCCATAAAAAACGTGCAGCTTGATCATGAGCCAGCTGCAGCCATATCCTGGAGATCTCATCGTACACAGTCTCGCTCCCACCATATCCTCAAGGTTCAACGCCCACCTACCTGCATTCAACGCCCATCTACCTGCATTCAAGGAAGTGCAGTCCATTGCAAAATGCCAAGAGACCTGGTCCTCATTCTCGTCCTGCAAATTCCTATAGCTGGAGCTGCTGAAACATTGTTCTTGTCCTCTGCAAATTAGAACCTGAATCCTATTGCGAGCAGCTGGAGCGGCTGAATCGTCCTCCTGTAAATTAGAACTTCAGGTACTCCTCGTCCTACAAATTCCTATCATTCTCGTCCATTTAGTTTAGTATCTGGATTTTGTACAAGGCCCATGGGGTATGGGTATTTTTGTGCCTTCTTCAAGTTATAAGAGGTTGCATATTTCAGTTACTGGAGATATCTGCGAGTCTGTTGTATGCTTGAAAATCTTGATCTGAACATTCCCATATAAATTTCGTAGCAACGTTTTGTAGTTTGTATGTTCTTATTTCAAACTTTATCAGTTTTTAGAGGTTTGTACTGGTTCTTATACTTTGTAGTGGTTGTTATACCGTAGCATGGATTTATATTTAGTGTACCTGACTATTGCTCAAGGGACGCTCCCTCCAGTCACTCATCCTAGTACTTTTGTTTAAAGCACTTCCCAGCACAGTCTTTGCAAGGTCGGAAAGCCCCCCTGGAACAGATGGAAAAACCTTTTGAAGGTCTAATTTAGGCGCTTCACAGTAGCGAAAACACTCCAGCTCTCCATAGGAATCAGAAAGACGCTTCAGGTCAGAGTGTAAAGCATACCCTAACTTCAAAATGCTAGTTGAATGAAATACAGCTTTAAGGCACAAGTCCAGTGCACCTGGTTCTTTGTTAAATAAATTCACCATCTCAAATATAAAAACCTTTTTTGCAGTAGCAATCTCTGATATCGAAACCTACAGAATTAAAGGTAATTCAAGGTTCCAAAAAAATAAAAGACAAATCATCCTTGGTTAATCGAGACGATGGAAGGGATGATTTTCCATAACTTGATTGCAATTATCTTTTTGAGGATCTTGTATTAAACGTTGTAGAGGGAGATGGGCCTAAATCTATCTACAGATGTCTATATTAACGTCGTTTTCCATGAAACCGTTTTCCTGTATCGCCCATTTGAATTTTGAATTTTGAAATTTTTTGTTCCGCCTTACTACCAGATACAAGTGACATTGCCGCTTCCTGCCCTCGTTTGAGTTCAAACATATTCATAGATAGGAGCACACGATATTTTTTTGTCACTGGCCTGGAGTTTAATTCACAGCCATGGCTGACCTAAAGCCTATAAAAGCCTATTTGTATGGATGAGCTGCTTACTATCTTATGAAAATCTGCCTCCTCAAATGATGATGAGAAGCCCAAATTGAGAGTAAGAGGTTATATAATTCTCTTTGTGGAGACTTTTGCGGGGGATTTCTCCCTACTTCATGTCTAAATAATGACACTGATATTACTATTTGCATTTTACACCACTGTCATTACGATTTGCATTTACACCTCTCTCGCTCTGCTGTCGTGACTATGCAAATTTAGGTAGTTACCATCCGACTTAATTTTCCAGCATGATGAATCTTTACCGCCAACCTTTACAGGTTTTGTAAATGGGAGTAAAATGGTACTAGTGTAGTGTTCTTCCGTAAAAATATATTAAGAAAGGGTTCACTCAGGTGTAGAACTATAGACTTATTTGATTATTCTTCCAACTCAATGCAAGTTTTGGTTACAACTCTTTTGACATTAACATGGTTGGAAACTTTTAATGTCAAAAATAAAAATGTATTTTATTTTTAGATAATTTATTTTTTATTTATCAAATTTAAAAAATGTAGATGTTATAAATTGTGAAAACTTCAATTTTATAATACCATGAATCTGGGTTTTTGACAAATGGTACTGACATGATAACATGATAGTAATTTCACAATTGCATTTAATATAGGCCGTTATTAGGTTTTCTTAATATAATGGATCTATATTAAGCATAACCTCTTCTCAATTGAAATATATACTTATTGTTGTGCTCCAAACTAACTTTATATGAGTCGATTGAATTGTAAAAGTTTGTAACTTCATATGAGTAGGCTGATTTGTAAAAGAAATATATACTTATTCTTGTGTTCCAAACTATCGGCATATGACTGGGTTGAATTGTAAAAGTTTGTAACTCCATATGAAAGTGTCTATTGTTTGGATTTTTTTAGTATTTTTTAAATTATTAATGATATTTTAATGAAATTTAATATTTATGTTAATTACTTTTAAGCCATTCACATTATCACATTATCATTGATGTTTATCTTAATTAAAAAAAAATTATCTAAATTATCAAAACATTTTATGATTTTGGTTTGGATTGTTTATTTTATGAGATTGTTTAAGAAAAAAATATTTGTCATTAGAATTATCAAAATATTTTATGATTATGTTTTTGAAAAAACATTTAATGATTTTGTTGACTTGAATTACATTACATCATTTAATGATTTTGTTTTTCCACTACCCTTGATCAATGCATTGATTGCATTATATCATCTCAATTATTGGCATATGACTTGTACCACATCTCCTTCATCTTCTTGCCACATATTTTCTACTCATCCCAAGGATTTTTTTGACTTTCTACTTTCCATAACACTTACTTAAAAATGAAGGGTTAACATAGAACATGTTATTATGAGTGTATAAATATTATTACGTCTAAATTTATGATAGAAATAAGAAGTGTTCCCCTTGTCATCCATAAGCAAATGGAATAGTTGAGTGATTTAATAAAAAATTTGTAAAAGGATTTAATAACAATCCACCAGTGTTTGGTCTTGGAACCCTCTCTTATTCTTGAGGTTTTGGAATCCTTAATTTTCTTTAAAATATAGATAAATTTCTAGGAAATAGTTTACATTGTTCAAATAGAGCCATTAGGTGTTTTTCTATTTTCGAAATATTGATTTTAAAAGTATACCATTAGTTAAAATTGATTTAAAATTTTCAATTGGATATATTTAAAAAATAATAATAAATCCATAAGTAATGAATTTTTTTTGCAATAAAATTGAGTTTACAATTATTAAGCTTAATACAGTAGTAAACCTTTTTCTAATTTACTTACATTCAAAACATGAAATGAAGCATCCAATAGTTCATATTACCCCATCTTTGAAAAACCCAAAATTCCATGATGATGAACTTCTTTTCATCTTCAATATAATTTGCTATTTGTTATTTCATCTTGGTATTGTTTAACACAAGCCATTCAACTTTCAATTCACCTAATTAACTTTCAATTAAATATGGGCATCTAGGCCATAACATGGTTAAGAGAGGTAAAGAATTATTAAAATTGCAATTTCAACTTTAGAATTATTATGTAGGAAAATGCAATTTCGGCATTTTGATAATTACAAGTTTTAGAATTTCAACAAGTATAATTGAGAATAACTCACATTCTGTAAAATGAAAATGCAATTTCAACGATCATGAAATGCAATGAACCAAGAATTGAAAAATTAAAGATATTGCAATTTTTTTATGAGAAATTGTAATGTGACCATCCAAAAATTGCAATTGTAATTTTTTTTTATCATTATATAATTACACCTACATATTTTTTGAATTTAATTTTATGTAGGATGTTAAATATAATAAATACTAAGACAATTTGATTAAATACATGGATTTATAAAACCCTAGATCTTCACCAAACCACTTAAACCACTCTTTATTATTTATTTATATATATTTATTTATTTATTTCTTTTCCAAAATTTTAAATATTTATATATATTAAATTTAAATATTTTAAATTTCTCCCTTAAATATAATGTATAATTTAAATTTTATCTATGCTAATTTAAATATAACTTCACCAACCACTTCAACCTTACTATAATTGACCTTAAAACTTTAAATCTATGAAGAACTTTTAAATTGAAAGTTCGTGAGTAGCTTTATATTTTTAAATATTAACTTTTAATTTTTTAAGAAACCTAGGTTATAACATTATATGGAATCTAATTAAATTTAAATAAAATAATACTAGCGCTATATAATTATACACGAAATTTAAATAAAAATATATACGAAATTTAATTAAATATAAATAAAATAACACTAGCATTATATAATTATATAAGAAATTTTGCCGAAACCCCTTTTATTTTGACATGGTATTTTTTTATTTTTTTTAATTCTTATCAACAACTAAATTAAATTAAATTAAATAATAATTAATAAAAAAAAAAATTTAAATTGAATTAATTAAATTAAATTAATTAATTAAATGACATTAAATTAAATTAATTAAATCAAATTAAATTAAAAGTCATTAAATTAAATTAATTAAATTAAATTAAACGAATTAAATTAAATGAATGTTAAGAGACACTACATTAAATTAATAAAATTAAATTAATATTTAAAAAACATTAATTTAAAATAATAATAAAAAAAATTAAAACAATATAAAATGCAAAAAAAAACCTTTTCTTTTTCGCATGGGGATTGACGCCAAGGCAGGATCGACGGCTCTCCTTATTCCGCATCGGCAACATGCACGCATGGTAAGGGTGGTTGGTGGTCGCGGAAAGGAAACCACCATCCCACGTGTTCATTCCTTACTCGTCCGCATTCCAATAAAGCGGTATAGTAAACCGCTCATGGGCAACGCGAAAACCGTGTCACGTGCCGTCAAAAGTATGCCTATTTAAGGTGGAAATAAGGTTTTATTTGGCATTGTAGGGCTGCTTCGACTTGGCTCTTGGTTTCATGTAAGAGCCTCGGTGCTGGGTAGATATGTGGGTAATCTCATCGACGATGGGAGATATGATATCCGTGGGACCCTCCTGGCTTGGCATTCGGTTCCCTGATGAGTCCTCGGCGTTGAGCACAACGCATCTTTTATATATTCCCATCCTCTTATTTGAACTCAATTAAATTAATTAAATTAAATTAAATGAATTAAATTAAATGAATGTTAAGAGACACTACATTAAATTAATAAAATTAAATTAATATTTAAAAAACATTAATTTAAAATAATAATAATAAAAAATTAAAACAATATAAAACGCAAAAAAAAACCTTTTCTTTTTCGCATGGGGATTGACGCCAAGGCAGGATCGACGGCTCTCCTTATTCCGCGTCGGCAACATGCACGCATGGTAAGGGTGGTTGGTGGTCGCGGAAAGGAAACCACCATCCCACGTGTTCATTCCTTACTCGTTCACATTCCAATAAAGCGGTATAGTAAATTGCTCATGGGCAACGCGGAAACCGTCTCACGTGCCGTCAAAAGTATGCCTATTTAAGGAGGAAATAAGGTTTTATTTGGCATTGTAGGGCTGCTTCGACTTGGCTCTTGGTTTCATGTAAGAGCCTCGGTGCTGGGCAGATATGTTGGTAATCTCATGGACGATGGGAGATATGATATCCGTGGGACCCTCCTGGCTTGGCATTCGGTTCCCTGATGAGTCCTCGGCGTTGAGCACAACGCATCTTTTATATATTCCTGTCCTCTTATGTGAACTCAGTGCATGGGATTCGATGGTGGGAATTGATGTGTTAAGTGTGTGGGCCAATTGGCTCTAGTTGTTGAGTTTGGGCTGGGCACAAAGGAAAGAAGAAAAACGCTTGGAGGACAATTGATGTGGCGTTGGGCTCCGGGCGCTTGGTACACCTGGCTTGAGCGCTAGGGTTTCAAAGGAAGCAACATTTTGTATGAAATTCATTTCAGACAAAACAAGCATCAACAATGGAGAGCAGTATGGAAATCGTTTCATGCATTTTCCATGCTTGTAAATCTTCTTAGTTATTGGTCAAAATGGATCATATCGAGCTCAAATGAAACGATTTCTGCGTCAAAATTGCTGCGATGCTTGTATTATAAACAATATTGCAGGCAACAATATTATTTGAATATTTGTTTTATGCCACATTTATTGAAATGAATGTTTAAAACAAAATGTTACAGGCAAGAAGGCAGATCTGCATTAAAATAATAGGAAATGAAAATTGATCACTTTGGCTGCAGGTCTGAAATTTGGAGAACCCTCTGTAAATCCTATGCAAGACTCATTGTTTCGTATTTATTATGAATACAATTTCTTTATATAAATGCAATGAAGTGTTTTTTTTTGTTAGTATTAAATTTTAGATCTAAATATTATAATGGTAATATATATAGTGTTGTAACTTGGTTTATATGTATTTATTTATTTGTTTAAAAACATTGTTTATCCCAAATGCTTTAGCATTGGATTAATATTAGGGTTTGAATATTAAAAGAGTGTATATAGAAATGTTGTTGTTTTTCTGGAAAGGTTTGTTTAATGGGGTCTAGACTGAGCCCTAAATAAGCAGTTATATATATATATCATTCAAATTCTGTTTCTGTTACGCCTTATGAATAAATGGGAAAAGGCTCTTCAAATTATCTTTTTGCAGCCATCATACTGGTTTGTTATTTTCTAGTAAATTTCACTAAATTTCCAAGTGTAGTTAGGCCCTAAGGTCTCAGTGTCTGAGCCTTGCGCTCTGATACCAACTGTAGTGCCCTATCTAGGCACTGGGTCTATTCCAGGTTATCAGGTTATACCTAGTTTTTCCCTTAATTATTGTTAGAAGAAAACAAGAGATTCAACCATCTATATTTCTATTTCTGTAAATGTTTAACTGTCTGTTTTCTATATGTTTACATGTCTCTGCAGTTAAATAAACATAATCCTAAAACTTTCCATTTAATTCTGTTCGTTTGACATGCATAGCTTGGAAATAAAAGAAAATACATTCTAATTAAGCTGGTTCAGAAAAATACCTGAAACCGTCGATTGCAGTAAGATAAGAAGATTTCTGGAATGGATTCTGTAAGTTACCTTAACAACCCCAAAATGATGTGTCCACCCTGCCGATCAGCTATTATCATGCTGACCCTAGAAAATCAATGGATTTCCTAGCCCCCGAGCCCACAGACCGATAATCCCGACAGCCACTTTCCATGGTAATCATTAATGCATCCCCTTTTGGGGTAATAAGGTGGATTATATATTATTTTATATCATCCCAATTTCTCTCTAGTAATGGAATTATTCAATAATTTATTCAAACATATCCTTTTAATTTACTTGGGATGATTCCGTCCGTTAATTAAATTAATAATTTATTTAATAAATTCATTATTATTCAACCCACTATACTTTATAAAAGGGATTATTATCATTATTATTATTAATTAAATAATATTAATAATATAATAATAATAACAATAACAATTAATAATAATAGTAATTAATTTAAATTGTGAATAGTAATTTAAAATATTTATTTGGTTAATGGATAAGTGTGTCCGTTAATTAAATTAATAATTTATTTAATAAATTCATTATTATTCAACCCGCTATACTTTATAAAAGGGATTATTATCATTAATATTATTAATTAAATAATCTTAATAATATAATAATAATAACAATAACAATTAATAATAATAGTAATTAATTTAAATTGTGAATAGTAATTTAAAATATTTATTTGGTTAATGGATAAGTGTCAACACAGTACCTCTGTCTATAAACAATGAAATATAATTAATGATTTAATTAATCATGATCGACAATTATATAGCGCACTCCTCTATTATTAATGTTTAACTTTTATACTTCACCTTGAAGACACCTTTACTTGAGGATACTTACAATTAATGACATTTATTTTACACATGAGAACTTGATAATCTTTTACTAATTAAGTCATCCACTAAACACTTAATTGACTTATCCATGATAACTTATATCATTGTTAAATCTTGATAAGTAAGAAGAAGTTCAACGTGTCTCAACGTGTTTGAAACCAATAAATTTAAACAGTATTTATAGATAATCTGCTGGGGTTAATATTTTTTAAAGACGTTACATGTCAGGTCATATATCAGATCTTTTTTTAATCCAAAGAATTGGGTGGGTTTAATTTAGGTTTAAAAGGATACAAGTTACCTCATATATGTCGGTTAGCTATCTTGTTGGTGTATGAGACTCCCTTGTTTACCCTTAAATACGATTGCTACTATCATTAAATATTCATCTTTAATTATACGACTAATAAGAAGAAATCCTCAACTCAAAGATGTAGTTCTTGAGCGTATGAAAATGAGAATCTAGAGTATGATTGATTCCTTTGAATTCTTCCAATTGTTTCATACTTGATGGAGAAACAATAGTTGAGAAAACATGTTTGCAAATAAGGTTGCATGGTTACCAAAAGGGAAACTAGTGGAAAATGGGGACACCCCCAAAGTGGTTTTGTTACCATAGATATCATGAATTGAGTTGTACGCCAAGGAAAGAATCCAACACTGTCAATGCATGTTAATCGTTCCTCAAGCGTAAACATATGTACTAAGACAAGACATTTCATAGATGTGCATTTAAATTCCTTGTCTGCAGGATCTTCTCCTCAATACTGTCCACCATGATGGTGGACTCAACTTAATCCCAAAATTGAATTCGACACAAATCACATTTGGGATAATTGGTTTATAGGTTATCTTTTTTGTTGGTATGGAACAGGGGACTGGGTATAACACAAGAAGCAGGTATTGAGCTTGACCCCGAAACAGAATACAATTGATGCAGTGAACATATATCTGGTAAGCTTTAAATTTTTGGAATCATTCTGTCCATTATTGTAAGAAGGAGTCTAGGTTATAATTTTATGTCTGGTCTTGTGTTGGAATTTTCTTTAAACTTTATTTGTAGTCTTCATTTAAGAAACCTCATGAATTTATAATATACTTGCTCTGCTACTAGATGCATGTATCACATAGAGCCTTTGATTTGTATTTTTGACATTCCCCATCTCACTAAAATGGCCAATGATAGTGTCAATGAAATTAAGAAGATCCTCAGACAAATGACCTGCTAGCTTGTGGGCATGAAACATGCATAGAATACTTATTCACATCGAAAAACATGAATCCAAGAAGGAAAACATGAAATCTAAATTCCAAGAGCTAAATATTGATTATGATAAAATTGCGTCAAACTCATAGATGCATTACAATATCATATTGGTTTTTGCAAGAGGTTCTCGACCAGATACATGATTTCCTAGTGTTTCAATTGCTTCAACGAAGGGGCATATTATTTATGAAGACATTCCAACAAACAGCTTTAGTACTCAATGAGAACAACATGAATCAAAAAGATCAAGGGAAAATTAAAGTAGGACAACAAATGGAAGAAGGCCTCAATGGAAATTATCTTGGCTCTTAAACTTCTCATATATGCATTTTACTTGTCTTGTTTATTAGTAATTATGTAAAGCAGTATAGCACTAAATTTGAAATTCATAAGGTAGGTATTGTAAGAAAGAAAAAGCATCATGACCAATTAACATATTTGTTGAAAATATTTATACAAGAATACTATAATGTTTTTTGAAATTTTTGTACTTTTTATGTTATTTGGTTTGTCAACAACCTTTTTATAAATATATAACTACCTCTTTTTTGTGATATATATATATATATCCTATGGGATAGAGGAGGGCATCTTTTAACACATTGGTGACCCATTCTAAGTTTTCCGGTTTTCCCCAAGTACTGAACCGGTAATATTGGTGACCTAAATAACTATTTTAAATAATTGCCAATCATTTATTTGAATGTTGTATTTCTAAATTTCATTTTGTAAACCTCCATGGTATAATCAACTCTATGAATGTATGCAGGATGTAATATATGGCATTACTTGTACATAAAAATAGCTATCAACTCTATGAATGTATATAAGTATATGGCATTACTTGTACATAAAAATAGTTATCAACTCTATGAATGTATATAAGATGTAATATATAGCATTACTTGTATATAAAAATAGCTAAATAGCTAGTGTTTTTTATATTTAATTATTTGATATAAGTTTGTAACTTACAGATAGTTTCAATATATTGTACAGTTTCCATTCAAGTATTCTTGGCTTCATAGCTTCTAGATTATTGTCTATCAAAGAAGCAAGACCAACTAAGATGAACATGAAGTTATGGGAAAAAATGGCATTGGCATTGGCATTAGCTTTAGTCTTAGCCAAACAAAAAGTAAAGAAGAAGACTGGATTAAAAAGAGGTTGAAAATCTTGGTAAGTTTATAGATTTTTTTTTACTTTTACAATTTTGTTTATAGATTTTTTTTTTATTTTTACAATTTATTTTTTTTAGTTTTTTTTACATGGTTTACATGGTTTATTTAGTTGTTTTTCTATCAGGTTGAGTTGCATTATTTTCATTTTAAAAGAAAAGCCTTTTCATTTATATGCAATATCTCATGTGCGCTCAAAACCGTCACTTTCTTTGATGCACACACACACACACAAGAAACTCTCTCGTCACTCACTAAGTTAAAAAATAGCTTAAATCTACTCACTTAATACCTCCGTAGGAGGGCACAAAAGAATCTTGTAGTTTAGGTAGGATTTTGGGGCTAGGCATCCAAAAACATAGTTGTTGTCCTTAGGGTGCTTTATAAATCCTTCTAAATCAAGTGGTCGTGTATAGCCACATGGGGCAAGTGAAAGAGCGGCGCCGCGCCATAGGAGGTCAAACCCAAGGTTGCGGGTGTATGTTCTCTCAATTGGGCTCACCACCACTTGTTGAAAAGGAGACGACCCAATACCGTTCGAGGGATAACTGTTCTTTCTCCACCTGACGAAGGTACTTAGTGACCAACTTAGGATGTCATTCCTTATAGGTGACTGTCGTGGAAGCCGACAGTACCTGAGACAGATTTTGTCACAAGATCAAGGAAAGCACACGTCACAAGATCAAGGAAAGCTAGCGACTGCTAGATTTCCTTCTAGAATAAGCATTTCCTTCTAGGATAAGAACACATACTTATGCTAGAAGAAAAGCTAACAGTCAGTAGATTTCCAATAGAAAAATCATGTCCATGGTGATTGGTGGTTGCTAGCTTATACCTTGAGCTTGTTCCGTGTGATGTATTTTGAAATAAGCACATGGCAAAAGATCAAGGAAAGCTAGCGATTGCTAGCTTTCCTTCTAGCATAAGCATTTCCTTCTAGTATAAACACACATGCTTATGCTAGAAGGAAAGCTAACAGTTGCTAGCTTTCCAATAAAAAACCATGTCCATGGTGATTGGTGGTTGCTAGCTTATACCTTGAGCTTGTGCCATGTGCTCTATTTTGAACGAATGCTAGCTTTCCTTCTAGCATAACACACATGCTTATGTTAGAACGAAAGATAGCAGTCGCTAGCTTTCCAATAGAAAAACCTTGGGCATGGTGATTGGTGGTTGCTAGCTTATACCTTGAGCTTGTGCCATGCACTCTATTTTCAAATAAGCACATGGCACACGATCAAGGAAAGCTAGCGACTGCTAGCTTTCATTCTAGCATAAGCATTTTCTTCTAGGATAAGAACACATATTTATGCTAGAAGGAAAGCTAGCAGTCGCTAGCTTTCCAATAGAAAAATCATGTCCATAGTGATTGGTGGTTGCTAGCTTATACCTTGAGCTTGTGCCATTTGCTCTATTTTGAAATAAGCACATGGCAAAAGATCAAGGAAAGCTAGCGACTGCTATCTTTCCTTCTAGCATAAGCATTTCCTTCTAAAATAAACACACATGCTTATACTAGAAGGAAAGCTAACAGTCGCTAGCTTTCAATTAGAAAAACCCTGTCCATGGTGATTGATGGTTGCTATCTTATACCTTCAGCTTGTGCCATGTGCTCTATTTTAAACGAATGCTAGCTCTCCTTCTAGCATAAGCATTTCCTTCTAGCATAACACACATGCTTATGCTAGAAGAAAAGATAGCAGTCGCTAGCTTTCCAATAGAAAAATCATGTCCATGGTGATTGGTGGTTGCTAGCTTATACCTTGAGCTTGTTCCATGTGATGTATTTTGAAATAAGCACATGGCAAAAGATCAAGGAAAGCTAGCGACTGCTAGCTTTCCTTCTAGCATAAGCATTTCCTTCTAGTATAAACACACATGCTTATGCTAGAAGGAAAGCTAACATTCGCTAGCTTTCCAATAAAAAACCCTGTCCATGGTGATTGGTGGTTGCCAGCTTATACCTTGAGCTTGTTCCATGTGCTCTATTTTGAACGAATGCTAGCTTTCCTTCTAGAATAACACACATGCTTATGTTAGAAGGAAAGCTAGCAGTCGCTAGCTTTCCAATAGAAAAACCTTGGGCATGGTGATTGGTGGTTGCTAGCTTATACCTTGAGCTTGTGCCATGCACTCTATTTTCAAATAAGCACATGGCACAAGATCAAGGAAAGCTAGCGACTGATAGCTTTCCTTCTAGCATAAGCATTTCCTTCTAGGGTAAGAACACATACTTATGCTAGAAGGAAAGCTAGCAGTCGCTAGCTTTCCAATAGAAAAATCATGTCCATAGTGATTGGTGGTTGCTAGCTTATACCTTGAGCTTGTGCCATTTGATCTATTTTGAAATAAGCACATGGCAAAAGATCAAGGAAAGCTAGCGTCTGCTAGCTTTCCTTCTAGCATAAGCATTTCCTTCTAAAATAAACACACATGCTTATACTAGAAAGAAAGCTAACAGTCGCTAGCTTTCAATTAGAAAAACCCTGTCCATGGTGATTGATGGTTGCTAGCTTATACCTTCAGCTTGTGCCATGTGCTCTATTTTGAACGAATGTTAGCTCTCCTTCTAGCATAAGCATTTCCTTCTAGCATAACACATGACCCTTATTATACATCATCTGTGCAGATCCAGCCGACCTTGCATATAATCAAACATGGTCTGGATGGATAGATGTCTTCTTGGATACCTTCTGTCCAAGAACAGATTGAGAGAATCGGCGTGCAAATTTCATTCTGCACCTTAAAGCCGATCTTGAAGTTGCTCATCAGAACTTCCAGTGGTTTAAGTTTAAACTGATCCACGAAGGTGGAACCTATCAACCACTTGAGCACAGAATTTATGCCTAGCAAAAATTTATCCGAAGATCTATTGCTGGAGAACACATAGAGTCCAGAGTTACAACCAGAGAGATTCCACTGGACTATAAAGTAGAATCACATTTCAGAGGTGAATTCCTGTGAGAACCGAATCCTTTGTTTAAAGGCTCCGATATTGAAATATGTTTCTCTCAGTTCCTATATCCGCCTCCTTCTCCTGTGCCATATGAACACGTGGACGAAGATGTATTGTTTGGTCATCATGCATATGACTCAGACGATTTTGAAGAAGAATGGATGCAAGGACCTGATCCATACGACTGAGCGAAAGCAGCGGTGGGCCCCAAGCTAGCAGTCGTTGGCTTTCCAATAGAAAAACCCTAGGCATGGTGATTGGTGGTTGCTAGCTTATACCTTGAACTTGTGCCATGTACTCTATTTTAAAATAAGCACATGGCACAAGATCAAGAAAAGCTAGCGGCTGCTAGCTTTCCTTCTAGCATAAGCATTTACTTATAGGATAATAACACATACTATGCTAGAAAAAAAGCTAGCTTTCCAATAGAAAAATCCTGTCCATGGTGATTGGTGGTTGCTAGCTTATACCTTGAGCTTGTGCCATGTGCTCTATTTTGAAATAAGCACATGGCAAAAGATCAAGGAAAGCTAGCGACTGCTAGCTTTCTTTCTAGCATAAGCATTTCCTTCTAGCATTTTTGAGAAGGAAAACTTTTCTTTTTAATGAGTCTCTACTTGTGCTAGATGCAATGGATTTTTATTTATCTTTAAGTATTTAATATGTTTCTAGGACAAGTGACCCTTATGTTGTTTAATGAGTTAACAAAATGTAATGATAAAAGAACTACTTGGTTAATGACATAAAAATATGATGATTTAAAGGTCTTCTCTGACAGACAAGGGGGTTCGGTGCTCCATCAGGAACTGTTAGTGCTCAGTTGCATCCTTAATTGCTCAGCGCATGAGGGTTCGTGTAGTAATTTAACTGCTGATTCTTTGCTCAGGCAGTTTGACTGTCTTGTTATTTCCTCTGATTTTGGCAGAATGGCTCAGCCAGGGGACAATACCGGCATCCAGGACATCAAGAAAAGTTTTTGGTGGCTGTATGAGATAGTCTCCATAGGAATTATGGATAACAGGGAGATAGCCTGCGTTATAAAAAATATGGAGGACACTGTGAGCTACACTTCCCTTCAAATCAGCAACCATGACTCCAGGATCGATGATAATGAAAGCTCCTTGCGCGAGATGATGGGGAAGGTGGATATGATCCAGGAGGACCTTGCGCGACTCATTTCCATGAACCAGGGTAGCAGGAACAATGCAGTAACTGTTGAAGGGTAGCGTCAGATGGAGGAAGAATCAGTGGTGCAGCCAATCCACTTCAGGGGCCACCTGTAATCTGGTTTTTATGGATATATGTTTTTTTGTCTTTTATTATGTAAGCAATATATAAGGGTATATATTGCCCGTTCTGTTAGTCATCATGGAAGAACTCTGTATATAGTTTTTTGGACCCTTTGCAGGCTTAGTCTACAATGCTCTATCTCTGCTCTGCAGGACTATCCTTCCTCTCTTTTTGCTATGTACTGAATGGCTGTGCACAACCCCTTTATAATATACTCCTTTTTAGTTTCTGTTCAAAAAAAATATTTGATGATTTATAGTCTATCATTTATATGGGTTCAATTTATTTATTTTTTTGTTCATAGGTCTTTAAGTAAACCAATAAACTTAATTTGGTATAAAAGCTATAATGAAGGAGGTCTTCTTTATGTATATTTTACTATGTTTATGTCTATTTTCGCATTAGAGGTAATATATGTGTAACATTTAATTGTTATTAGCAATAGAAAACTAGAGGTAGTGTCTTTGTATAATTTACTTGTTATTAGCAATAGAAATTATCTCAAAAATTATATTCTTGGTGTAGCCTCCAAGCTTCACATGAGGTCACAAAACATAAATTAGTTAGGTAGGATTGATTGGGCTAGGCATCCATTAATGCCCTCCAATCTACTTTCATTAGGTATATTTTGAAACATAGCATTGTTGACTTATAGGGTGCTTTATAAATCCTGTTATAAGCAAGTGTTAAAAGAAAACCCGGATCAGAAGTGCACCGTGCCCAAGGAGGTTAAAGCCGAGGTATAGTTGCCCTGCTCTCCCCTACGAATCACCCAACTCGTTGTAGGGAGACGAAACTATACCGTACATGCTGAACCACTGATCCACACTTGACGCAAGGTATCTTAGTGGCCAAAGTTAGGAAATCACCAAGGAGCACTTGTGGGTGCAATTGACTCCTAAAGACAGCTATTGCCGTTGGGAGGTGTTGCCAAGTCTTCTAGATTGGAACATTTGCCCCATCGCCAGTAGAACTGCCTCTTTCTTACCTTCACTAGTCAATTGGTGTGTGGACTCCATTGTCACCATCAATTGTGCTTTTGGAAGGCCCAGTTACATATCCGCGGAAAACCATACACTTTTTTTATATTTATATATTCAACCTACCAAACTCATAATTAAACATAATCTACATTTTGTGACTCTTTCACTAAAACGACTTTGAACATATCACTCACTTGTTGCACCTTTTACACTTATTTGTAGCTTGTGATTTGTCTTTTTCATAGTCCATTAACCACGATAGATTAGAGTGGGAACAAAAAAAATTCGTAGTAGAATTCTTTACCCACACAATATGTGCAGTTTTGAAGAGCTGGGTAAACATGCACTTGAAGTTGTTTTTTTGTTTTGCTTTTAAATCGTGAAACTTTGGACAAACATAATTGCATGTTTATCAAGTCCCCACATCCTTATAATCATTTGGAAGGTCTTCTTGTAGAAGTTGATAAGAATTTCTAACAACAAAGGTTTTTAAATTTTACATTTTATTTTTTACAATTTCAAATATTATGAGTGATTCAATATCAAGTACTTATATTGAAAAATCCATGGAAGTACATCCCATTGGAGATTCACTACTCGTCAATCTTTTTTTCTCTTCGTCTCATTCTCATCCTCCTCTTGATTATTTATCTCCTTTGTTTAAGAAAGAGGGTTCGTGAACACCCCAAACATATTAATGAACTCGGCACAAGTCCTCTCTAAATGATTCACATGATATTAATCATATATTTCTCCATAAGTATAGTGAAAACTCACATGTCTTTTCATTTAAGTCATGACTTTCCATTTCGAGCCTACATGAAATACAATGGGCTCTATTTTTCCATGTGCTCTATTTTGAACAAATTCTATCTCTCCTTCTAGCATAAGCATTTCCTTCTAGCATAACACACATGGCACAAGATCAAGGAAAGCCTTGAACTTGTGCCATGTACTCTATTTTCAAATAAGCACATGGCATAAGATCAAGGAAAGCTAGCAACTGCTAGCTTTCCTTTTAGCATAAGCATTTACTTATAGGATAATAACACATACCTATGCTAGAAAGAAAGCTAGCAGTCGCTAGCTTTCCAATAGAAAAATCCTGTCCATGGTGATTGGTGGTTGCTAGCTTATACCTTGAGCTTGTGCCATGTGCTCTATTTTGAAATAAGCACATGGAAAAAGATCAATGAAAGCTAGCGACTGCTGGCTTTCTTTCTAGCATAAGCATTTCCTTCTAGCATTTCTGAGAAGGAAAACTTTTCTTTTTAATGAGTCCCTACGCAATGGATTTTTATTTATCTCTAAGTATTTAATATGTTTCCATAACACATGACCCTTATTATTCTTGTGCATGTGAATAAAAGACATGTAATAGAATATTGTTTGATAATGCTCATTATTTCATGTATTTTTAAAACAATTTAAACTTATAGTCGACTATTTATTATTGTTTTTAGAAGCTATGGACTCTGGTGCAATGACAATTCCAAGGAATAATTTGAAGAAAAAACGAATTGCAAGTGACACACAAACAACGTCTCCCCCATGTGGTATGGTGGTTTTAAATATTATTCTCTCATTTCTAAATGGTTAGACTAGAAGACTATATGGTAATATTTGTGATTTTGATTTCATTTTATTTATAGTAATAATTGCTTATTATTGTTTTTAGAAGCTGTCGTCTCCAAAGCAAGTAAAATGCCACAATCAGCATTCAAAAAACAAAAGCGTCATTCAACTCAGATTATAAATTCAACAATGGGTTCTAATTTTGAAATAATTAAAAAGTTCAAAACATCTGCTGCATATGAGTATGTCGAAGATTGGTATGTTTAGATTGAAAGTCCCATGAATATGTTTCCAGATATGTATCTATTTGGATCCATGGATGGAAATGATATACAAAGGCTAGGGATAATTGTTAGTTGCTATGCTCTCAATCATAGTCAGATCGATTTTCAAATGGAGGTAATTGAAGAAAATGAAGTGAAATTATTTTCTTGCCAAGTTGATTACACAAAATTTAGACCAGATTTGATTGATACTAATACAGAATTTCCAGAGTCAATAAAAAAGTCACAGTTTAAGTTGGATAGTTTTGAGAGCTTCAATGAATCTGGTCTGAAGAGTTGTGATGATCTTGTACAACATATTACCAACGTTATGAAATATCGCTATGTGAGATGTAAGAAAACATCATCCGTGTTTCTTTATTTGCAACAAAGAGGTAAACTACTTGATGAAATACCAGATGATAAACTCGATGCTCAAATGCTTGCTTTGAGAAGGGTATATTTAGCTGAGCTAGAACAGAGCATTAAAGAAAGTGAGTTCACGCCTACTACAGAGTTTGTAAAATCCCAAAAAGAAGACTCTCAGATAGAGAAGCTTGCTGACCAATGCGATGAAATCCATGAAAATTTTAAGGACAGTTATTTATTTTCAAGCTCTTTTACCATGAAGGTGGATGTTCGAAGATTTGTAGAAGCACCCAAGTTATATAAATTGAGATCACGGGATGATTTAAATGTTCGAGTATTAGTAAAATCATTCCTACAGAAATTTCAAGCATCATTGCCTGATGCTCTTCTGATTCCATTTGACACAAAAGAGTCTGATCCGATTGGAAACCCTGTGAAAATCATGAATGAAATGGATATAAATGCCAAGAACATCAATTTTTGGATAGTTGATGGGCAACACACCATTCAAGCAGCAAAAGAAATATTATCAAATCCTAAATTCAGTCTATCTGGGGAGGCAAAACAGAAGTACAAAGAACGTAATGCTCGATTCTTAGATCCATTAGTTGCTCCCAGTGTGGTGATTCGTATTTGCTGCCAGTTAAATTCTGCAAACACAGTGTTCTTCAAAACTCCATTCATTGATTCTGTGCGATCTGCAAGACAATTCCTAATTGCCACAAATAAATTAAAGAAACAAAAATGTGGGAATTCTAAGACGGCTGAAGACAAGGTATGCAATTTTTTTTTTTTTGCACTTAGTTTATATTGTTATAACTAAATTCATGGCTATTTTATTTTTGATATCACATTCTTACTAATTTATATTTGTTATTTTTTAACAGGTTGATGATGAAATGTTGTGCTCTTTCTTCGATTGTCCACTAACAAACTTTGCTGAAAAAAAAGTCTTGTTATATCTTGATGATACTACTTGGGATAAATGGGAAGTTTTTTTTAATTGTTACAAACTAGGGACATTAGTGTGTTCTCCAAACCAACCTAAGGATCCAAACTATAAGACAAATAGTCTGAACAGTTTGGTATCAAGTTCTTTCCGTCCCCTTCAGGGACTAACCGCTGAAGAAATGTGTTCTGTAGCAGATAAACTATTGGATGGAACTGTCTGGTTTTATATTCCAGTGAACCATCCAACCAATGACATAAAAATGAAAGATTATTGTTCACAATTGAAAACCAAAAGAACAATTTTGGAGGCAATGGTAACATATTGCAAAAGTCATGATAAGAATCTGAATGATAAGATTCTTACAATATCCAATATTCTTGAGCATTATGGAATTACTGATATCATATTTGCCAACTTCTGTAAGACAATGGAAGGGTGTAAATATGTAAAAGGATCACGAAATACAAAAATAGAGTCCCTTTCTCCACAAGCCTGTGTGGTCCTTGATAGAATAATTGATGCATCGACAAATATACAGGAAATTGAGAACAGTTTTGAATTCGGTTGTCATTATGGGGGTCCTAGCTTCTTGTCAACACTTTTGCACTCTTTTCCTTGTCAGTTTCAACCAATGTTATACACTGACTTTGTTGTGTTGGATACATTGGCTTTGAAAGATGAATCATTCCTTAAGGATCACTATATTGAATTGTTTCGATTTTTAATCGAAAAAAATGGGTTGAAAGATTTTACTATGATTACCTTAGTAGAAATTTGGTCTTGTAAGGATGTACGCCAAGCTCTGGAGATTGTTGTCAAGGACTCAAATGTCAACTATAAAATGGCTACCGGTCTTTATGAATATAAAGAACAAAATAACTATAGTTATGATATAGTTTTAACTATACATTTCTATAGTGAAGAGTCAAAAAGTTTAGAGGCCTCAATATACTCTCACAGTTTTAGAGACATATTTGATGAAAATGAGAGAGATTTTGAATTCTGGGAAGAATTATTGCAAATGCATCAACAACATAGTGATCTAAATTTGATTATTTCTCTTTATGCGGGGAAAAATTTACAGCAAGCTTGCTGTACATATGGAAGAAGAATGGCATGTGTTGTAGAAAACGAGTTACAAAGGACTACCATGCTGACTAATCAAGAATCCTTCCAATTGAAAAAACCAATGTCTAATATATTGCTGTTGGAATATCCAGGTATTGTACTTGTTTTGTTCTTTCTCTAGTGATTCTTTGGATTCTATGCTATTTATAAATCTTGATTAACAAGATGTTTATTATAACTACTAATGGCAGAAATTGTAAAGAAAACAATGACGACACTTTGCAACAAAGCAATGATCAACATAGTGTGCACAATGTCGAAGAAGTTTTCGAGATGCAAATACAAGATGAAGAAAATACCATACCAGGTACATAATTTATTTTGTTTCTTTTGTTGTATTGTACTTGTTTTGTTCTTTCTCTAGTGATTCTTTGGATTCTATGCCTATTTATTTAATGAATTTCATTCGTTGATACATTTTATAATATTTCATATGTTTATTACAGTGGCAAATGAGGAGAAAAAAGACAGTGATCAAGGGAATGTGACAGAAAGACATAGTCAAGAACATGATATCATATCAGGTACTTCACATGTCTCTTATTTTCAATTAAACATAAAATATGTCTTATAAAAAAAAAAATTGATTTAAAGAAGTATTATTGGTATTTGATTGAAGGTTTGTTATTTTGGCTCTAGGTTCTATGAAGACAATACAAGAGAAGTGTGGCTTATCAATAACTAGTACAAAAAATACTCAAAGTGAGTGTATTTCTTCAACAATTTTTTTTAATAATAATTTATGTAGCATGAATAAAATGAATTTACTATGATATCCATTATTGTTTTGCAGCTATTATAAGTCAAAAGAAATTAGTTATTTTTGAATTGAATAACATTTTCTATCAAAGCGTTGATGGTGATGCATCACAAAAAGAATTTATCGAGAAAATGGGAAGGGCCGCAGATTACACGATAGAGAAAAAATCATTTTGGTTTCGTCCACATGCAAAAACATTTCTTGAAATGTGTTCCAGAAAAGAATCTCTTGACATTGCAATTTGGACGACATCTTTGAAACAAAACACAACAAGAGTTATGAAAAAACTGGTTTCAGAAACATTACAAGCTAAATTTTTGTTTACATGGACTACTTCAGATTGCAAACAACAAAAGGGAAAAAATGACATTGATAATTCAACACAAGTTATATACAAAAAACATCTGAAAAAAGTGTGGAGAATGTATTCTCAATATGATGCTACTAACACTATTCTAGTGGATTGTTCAATGGAGACAAAGAAAGAAAATCCCAAAGAAAATGTGATTATTGCCCCTTCGTTTGATGGAAAGAATGAGGATAAATGGTTGATCGCTGATCTGTGGAGCTTATTGAATAAATTCTACAAGGCACCCGATGTTCGAGATATTTTGAAAAATATTCAATGACTTTTAATAGTACATTAAGATGACTGTTATTCATTTCCTCTATAAACAAAATCTTGAAGTTTATAATATAAATTCTTGGTCATTGTACATTTGATAACTTAATTCTACATGTGATGTGTTATTACTGTGATTTATTTTATTATCAATTTAATGTCAATATTATTTCATAATACTCATATAAGGATTGTTGTTGTGTCATTATTATAAATTAACTTATTATTATTTTATTTATTTATATTGAGATATTGAGTTATAAAAAGTTAGTGATTTGAATAATAGTCTTATGTGTTTGCATAAAAATGTAGTATTCCATATTAATTAAATAATTGTATTAGGTTGTATGTATAAATTAACGTACAATTACTATGTTTGAGCAATTGCAGTTTATTTATCAATTGCGTCTTAATTGATCATTATAACTCTTACAAATCAGTGATTTGAATGTTAGTTCAATGTTATCATATGAAATTTTCTTATTTCTTAGAAATTAAAAAAATGGAAAATCATATCAGGTTGTATGTAAAAATTACCTATAATTAGCTTGTTTAATTGAAATTTAACAAATTGTAAATCTAGGTGGTGTGTATAAATTAACATATAATTGGTTTGAATTGGACCATTGTAACTATATTTTTAAATTGTGATTTGAATTTCATTGCAATGTGCTTATATGAATTTTTCTTATAATTTCTTGAAAATTAAAATATCGTATGAGGTTGTATGTAAAAATGAACATATAAATAGTTTGCTTGATTTAAACTTAAAAACTGTAAATTTAGGTAGTATGTAGATATTAACATATAATTAGTTCAAATGAATTCGACTATTGTAATTATATTTTTAAATTGTAGTTTATCTCATTACAATTCTTAAAAATTAGTGATTTGAGTAGTAGTTGAATGTGTTTGTATAAAAAAACTATTCCACGGAAATTACTTTTATTTTTTTCATTAAGTTGTTTGTTTGAGAGTGGAAATAAATTGGATATGTTTTGATGTCATTAAGCAATGAAGTTTTGAAGTGAAAATATGTTAATGTTCTATATGTGGCAGCAATGCAGATGGGTGTTAATATCAGTCGAAAGATATTGTTGATCTTTGAAATGGAAGGAGTATTCTTCTCGTCGTATTCCAAAGATGATACGAGTTGTCAAATTCAAAGAAAACCAGATTGGGAGCTTGGTGATAGATCCTACTTTTGTAGGCCTTTTCAATTAGAAGTATTAAAATACTGCCTAAAACATTATGATGTTGCGATATGGACATCAAATGTTACTAACAAGTACATTCGACAAGTACTTGAAAAATCAAATATTGATACAAGTGACTTTGAATTCATATGGGATAGGTCCCAATGTCACTTGCAAACAAAATTCAAATCATGTAGTATGATACAGTTTTATGAGAAAAGGCTAAGCGACGTGTGGTCCCAATATGGAAATAAGTACACAGAATCAAATGTATTGCTAATAGATACATCAAAGCCTACTTCTCAATTCCTCCGATATCGGTCAAACTGTATCTTAATAAAGGCTTATATAGGACATGCACACGATACTTGGCTTGTGCAAGTTCTATTCCCCTTTTTAAAGACACTTCATCACATCAAACAGAAACGCAACTACATTCAAATGTTCAATAGAACATTGAGTTCTTTGTATTAAGTGAAGATATTATTTTATGGAAATTTGTTGACGATTACATTGCAATATTTCAATACAAGTTGGACACATTTTTTAGTGAATTAATTTGTATGATTTTATAACTTTTATAGATAGATGATAATTGACAATGATATATAAATACAATTATTAGTATTATTTATGATTGCTTTTAGATTGACAAGTTTTTGCATCATACAACACTTGATTTCCCCATTCAAAATATTTTCTAAATCTGTGCTCTTAAATCAACTATTTGTAATTTAAATCATCTCATAAAAGCCAACAAGGCATGCAAGAAACTCTCTTTAGTTTTATTTATCTATATGTATTAATACAAGTACATTACAACACTTGATTTCTCTATTCAAAATATTTTTTGAATTACATACTCTTAAATCAATTATTTGTAATTTAAATCATCTCACAAAAGCCAACAAGGAATGAAGTTCTCTTTAGTTTTATTGATCTATATGCATTAATACAAGTGACACACAAATTTTGAATTAAACCTCCATCTATATAAAAGCACATTTCTTACAAAAAATATTACTTCAATGATAATGAGTGCTAAGTGTACTAGAATTTAGATTAAAGCATGATGAGTCATAGATGAATGATTTTGAAAGGTATAGGCATTTGATTTCCCAATCTATAACTTATTGTAAATGTGTATTCTTAAGTTAATAGTTTATAATTGCAATAATCTCATATAAGCCAACAAGACATGAAATAAGTTATTGATTGTTATTAGCCTATATTAATTAATATGAGGAGTTTATCAATGCAATATGTAATTTTTGAAATAAAACCCCATATAATTGAAGTTGCAATTGTTTTAAAACACAAAATTAATTGCTAATGAGTGCTAAGTGGTATTAAGGGTAGTACGAGATTGGTCATAAGTGAGTGACATTGAACTATAAGAAATTTGATTTCTCAATTCATTTTTTTGTAAGTTTGTATTATTAACTCAATTACGATTAATTGAAATAATCTCATAATAGCCAACAAAGCATGAGATACGCTCTATCTTTTATCTTCTTGTATGCATTAAATGAATGTATAAATGTGATATGTATTTTTTGGAATAAAATACAATGTAAAAACATTCCACAAGTAGTTGAAAAATCAAATACTGATACAAGTGACTTTGAATTCATATGGGACAGGTCTCATTGTCACTTGGAAACAAAATTCAAATAATGTAGTGTGATACAATTTTATGAGAAAATGTTAAGTGATGTGTGGTCCAAATATGGAAATATGTACGAAAAATCAAATATATTGCTAATAGATACATCAAAGCTTACTTCTCAATTCCCCGGATACCGGTCAAATTGTATCTTAACAAAGGCTTATATAGGACATGAACCTGATACTTGGCTTGTCCAAATTCTATTCCCCCTTTTTAAGACACTTCATCGTATCAAAGAGAAACGCAACTACATTCGAATGTTCAATAGAACATTGAGTTCTTTATAGTAGGTGAAGATATTAATTTTTAGAAATTTGTTAATGCGTACATTGCAATATTTCAATACAAGTTGGACACATTTTTTGATGAATTAATTTGTATGTTTTTAAAACTTTTATAGATAGATGAGAATTAACAATAATATTTAAATACAATTATTAATATTATTTATGATTGCCTTTAGTTTGACATTTTTTTGCATCATACACCACTTGATTTCCCCATTCAAAATATTTTTTTAATTTGCGTTCTTAAATCAAATATTTGTAATTAAAATCATCTCATAAAAGCCAACAAGGCACACACAAAGTTTTGTAAATGTGTATTCTTAAGTTAATAGTTTATAATTGCAATAATCTCATATAAGCCAACAAGGCATGAAATAAATTATTGACTTTTATTTGCGTATATTCATTAATAAGAGGAGTTTATCAATGCAGTATGTAATTTTTATTGCTAATGAGTGCTAAGTGGTATTAAGGGTAGTACGAGATTGGTCATAAGTGAGTGACATTGAACTATAAGAAATTTGATTTCTCAATTTATTTTTTTGTAAGTTTGTATTATTAACTCAATTACGATTAATTGAAATAATCTCATAATAGCCAACAAAGCATGAGATACGCTCTATCTTTTATCTTCTTGTATGCATTAAATGAATGTATAAATGTGATATGTATTTTTTGGAATAAAATACAATGTAAAAACATTCCACAAGTAGTTGAAAAATCAAATACTGATACAAGTGACTTTGAATTCATATGGGACAGGTCTCATTGTCACTTGGAAACAAAAATCAAATAATGTAGTGCGATACAATTTTATGAGAAAATGTTAAGTGATGTGTGGTCCAAATATGGAAATATGTACGAAAAATCAAATATATTGCTAATAGATACATCAAAGCTTACTTCTCAATTCCCCGGATACCGGTCAAATTGTATCTTAACAAAGGCTTATATAGGGCATGAACCTGATACTTGGCTTGTCCAAATTCTATTCCCCCTTTTTAAGACACTTCATCGTATCAAAGAGAAACGCAACTACATTCGAATGTTCAATAGAAAATTGAGTTCTTTATAGTAGGTGAAGATATTAATTTTTAGAAATTTGTTAACACGTACATTGCAATATTTCAATACAAGTTGGACTCATTTTTTGATGAATTAATTTGTATGTTTTTAAAATTTTTATAGATAGATGAGAATTAACAATAATATTTAAATACAATTATTAATATTATTTATGATTGCCTTTAGTTTGACATTTTTTTGCATCATACACCACTTGATTTCCCCATTCAAAATATTTTTTTAATTTGCGTTCTTAAATCAAATATTTGTAATTAAAATCATCTCATAAAAGCCAACAAGGCACGCACAAAGTTTTGTAAATGTGTATTCTTAAGTTAATAGTTTATAATTGCAATAATCTCATATAAGCCAACAAGGCATGAAATAAATTATTGACTTTTATTTGCGTATATTCATTAATAAGAGGAGTTTATCAATGCAGTATGTAATTTTTATTGCTAATGAGTGCTAAGTGGTATTAAGGGTAGTACGTGATTGGTCATAAGTGAGTGACATTGAACTATAAGAAATTTGATTTCTCAATTCATTTTTTTGTAAGTTTGTATTACTAACTCAATTATGATTAACTGAAATAATCTCTTACAGGCCAACAAAGCACGAGATATGTTCTATCTTTTATCTTTTTATATGCATTAAATGAATGTATAAATGTGGTATGTAATTTTTGGAATAAAATACAATGTAAAACCATATAATTAATTGATAATGAGTACTAAGTGGACTATTTAGACTCATTCAATATGTGCCATAAATAAATTCAAAAGAGCATGGGGTCATATATAAAGTTCAACTAAAAGAATTTTTCTAGATTTCTTGAAATATGTGTTTTTAGTAGTTTTCATTGAAAAGGAAAGGAAAATGTGCATTATCATGTAGTTGAGGATTGCATTATGTTTACATTTATGTACTCACCTCATGCATCCACCTAACTGTACAAGATAAAATTAACGCTAGCTTGGGTTAAAATAATTTAGTAACTGTGTGTAAGTTAGAGATGTGTTCTTGCATCGTTAAGCGTGGCAGCTATCGTTATTTTTCAGCACTGTATCCTAGGGGTATTGTAGTCTTCCATGTACTTATCAGTATATCGAGCTCCTTCACGTACCCACCAAGTCACTTTGAGTACTTTGTGTATATCGAAGGGTGTATCACGTACTCGGTAGTATATCGGAAGGTCTCTTGCCGAATGGTTTTGCATTAGACAACACCACTACGGATTTGAGCTCCCACGTACCTTGCGTATATCAGGAGACAACCTTAGGATTCCTGAGACCAACTGAGTTAACCTTTTGGCAGTCTTAGCGGAGCAATACACCGAGAACAACACTCAGGGATCTACTACGCATGTACCGTCCAGGTAATCGGGTTATACGGTCAGGGGTACGATCCTAATCCTCCCTGGTTAGTGCTCTGAAATATTGGGCCAAGTATAATTGTTGGACCCTGCGGTATATCACGAATTACGAAGCCTTGACAATCCTGTGAGGATCTTGACTTTTCATCCACTCCTATTCACACAGTTTGCTTGTTACTTTTAGACTTGAGTAGTGTTTGACTTGTGTAGTACTTTAGAGTCTCTTAGGGAGTTCAGATATGGAAGATTCTTCCGGGACTACCAACCAAGGCACCCCTTTCGAGGGTATGCCATTTGTTATTCCCCCCTTGTGGAACTGTTGGTCCTCTCTTTATGGCTACGTTGAGTCTTCCTGGATTGACAATAGGATTACCAGTATGGTTATTCTCCAATCCAATTACACCAAGTGCACCAATTGTGTCGGACCTAGGTCCTTCATCACATGAGCATCAATCTCATGGTGACCCTTCTCCTTCTTCTTCGAAAGTTGAGTCGGCTTCCATCTGTTCCTCTTCTCCTACTGAAAAATATGATGTTAATAAGAAGGAAGATGAGAAGAAGAAGAAAGAGAGGACTAAGAAGAAGAATACTAAGCAGAAGGTCACAACGCCAACCACTGATCATAATGTTGGGGACACCGATACACCTATTATGAATTCGTGTAAACCGAAATTCCCTTGCAAACTTTGTAAAGCGTCCCATTTTCTTAAGAGCTGCCTTGGTATCTCCAAGGTATTATAAATATGGTCGCATTCTGAACAACCCTTGTCATCAGTCTCTGTACATCATACTGATGATACCCCATCAACTAGTGATGTTGTAATTAAGGTTCGGAAGGGTAGAGCTGCAGACCCTTGCTGGTTATGCAGGGGCATGCACCATACTTATCTTTGTCTTCGTAGGGATGAAGCTTCACAATTTTTGGAAGACATGGACACATCCCATAAACACCTTCCAACAAAGTATTGTAGGTTGTCCCCTAATCCTTCACTAGTTGATAGGGCAGTCAATCCAACCCCACCCTCAGTTGACCCCACTCTTTCATCAGAGAGTGAAAACAAAGCGGTCGATTCAACAACATCGTTGATCGACCCCATTCCTCCCTTGAGGGATGATACCCAAGTGGTTAATCAAGTTTCATTCTTGGTTGACCCCACCCCTCCCATGACCAGTGAAATCCAAGCGATTAATCGAACTTCATCTTCGGTTGATCCCACTCCTCCTTTGAAGAGTGAAACACAAGCGGTAGATCCAGTTTTATCCTCGGTCCACCCGATCCTTTCATTGGAAAACAACTGGAATGAAGCAGTCACCATCACAAAGTCTTCATCATATCATGTTTGTCCAATTGAAAGCGATTTAGAAACTGCTGATGTTTTTCTGGTCAGTTCAGATTGTTCTAGGCAAGGAGAAGTCTCGTCCACGGGACCTCCTCCAAGTATTGAGGTTATTTCATTTGATTGGAATAGTCTATCAGAATCTCATCTTCCCTCAGATGTTCCTTTCCAGATATTTGTAGGTGTTTCCGATAAGGAAATATTTCACACTATAGTTGACAAGGGAGCTTCTGTTAGTATTTTATCCTCAACTGCTTGGCAAGCTATAGGGTCTCCTCAGCTCATGCCGGTCACCGGCCAGATTTTGGATTTTAATAGAAGGCCTACTGGACCTTTAGGGATCCTTCCTCAGTTACCTATTACTTTGGGAGGTAAAACTATTTATATTGATGTCATGGTTCTCCAAGGTCCCTTAGATTTCAATCTTCTCCTTGGACGTGATGATGTCTATACTATGAGAGTCGTAGTGTCCACACTCTTTCGAGTGATGTATTTTCCCTATGATGGGAGGATTGTGACCATTGATCAGCTTTCCTACGTGACACCCACTTATCGCATGACTTCCAGTCATCAAACTTCCCTAAATGTTCCACATGTTTTAGTGGTTTCTTCCCCCTCGTGATGGGGGGAAGGTCTCTAGTCCCTGGGCATCATGCTGAAGTCATTCCCCTAGATTTTTGTGTTGGGGGCACTCTACCAACCTCTGGCCATCATGTTGAGTAATTCCCAAGCAAAGTTTCCCTTTTGGTTTCAAGCTTGTGTAAAAATGAAACCAGTCCCAAGCATGGTTTACCTTTGGTTTCAAGCTTGTGTAAAAATGAAATCATTTTCTGAGCATGATTCTATTCCTGTGTCAAGCTCATTAAAAACTGAAACAGTATCCTGAGAGCGTAGTTTTATTCCCTTTCAAGCTCGTTAAAAAATGAAATGGCCCTTTTCTGAGCATAGTTCTTTTCCTGTGTCAAGCTCGTTAAAAACTGAAATAGGATCCCCTGAGCATAGTTCCCATTCTATGTCAAGTTCATTAAAAATGAAATGGGTTCCCATGAGCAGAGTTCCATTCTTGTTTCAAGCTCGTTAAAAAATGAAACAACTCCTTTCCCTTTGAGTCGAGTCTTCTCGTAGACTTAATACTTGAACCTTCTTTTCATCCACCTATGCTTTAGGCAAATGAAATGCAGCTTGGGGGGCATGTACCAACCCCTGGATACTATGTTGGGAAAGATTCCAAAGTCAACTCGATCGCCTCTCCACACAATGTTGGAGCTAAGTCACTTACTTCTAGCAATCATGCTGGGGGCATGTCCCAACCTCTGGATACCATATTGGGGGAAGAGTCCACCAATGGGAACTATCTTCGAGCATACTTTCCTTTTTGGTTTTTGAGCTCATTAAACCATGAAAATTATCCCGAGCATAGTTCATTTTCTGTTACAAGCTCGTTAAAAAATGAAACAGTACCTCTAGAAATCATGCTAGAAGTAAGCCGTCAGTTTCTTACACTGGGGGCAAAAATTTCCAACCTCTAGCCATCATGTTGGGAAGAAACCTGCCAATGGGCATTATCCCGAGCATAGTTCTTTTTTTTTTCCAAGCTCGTTAAAAAATGAAGCAGACATCGTGAGCATTCTTTTCACTTGTCTTCGAGCTCGTTAAAAACAGTAAGATAGTATTTGACCTTACTTTTCATTTTTTTTTTCATGCTCTGGTTAAAACATGAAAAGTGGTTTGAGCTTAGCTTTTACTTTTTTGTGCTCTGGTTCAAATATGAAAAATATTCCGAGTGCTTTTGATACCATTATCGTGCTCGTTAAAAACTTGAGTAAAAAGGTGTGTTTAACGATTATAGGTTTATCACTTTATCCGGCCTCGCTAGACTATTTATGGAAAAGGAAGTGCGCCGAGTTTACTTTTTCCTTTGTCGTACTCGATTATCAACCATGACAAAGTTATTCATGGAGTCCTCTTTAAACTCTTTTCAGACTCCTAAAATAGGAAAAGATGGCCAAGTGAAATTGATTCATTCACGCTTGTAAAAGGATTTGAATGATCGTCTCCCTGGTGATAGTTCACCCCTTTTTCGGACTAGGGGGCACTACTTACTAAAAAGGTATAATCCAGCCAATCATGACTAAAAGAGTCCTCTCCCACGTTGTTTTACCCTTTTTCAGGTGATGAGGCTAATTTTACAAAAAAGGACTGTTGGAGTCTTCTTTAGTTCTTTTCAGACTCTCTAAACATGAAATGACAACCGAGTTTTCCTTCTTTGGACTCATTAAAATTTAACATCGAAGGACCCGTCATGGGATGAACCCCTCCTTTCCCAGGTTCAAAAAAAAATTGGGAATGGACTCATATATGATATGAGCTATACTGAGCATCTGGTTACCCTCATCAAGCTCGTAAAAAACACATGAGGTACTCATCAATCATGATGGGGAAAAAGGGAATATTTTGTGTTACATCTTAATTACGGTAGTACGTAGTCACTCTTGAACATGGCACTAGTTTGCATTTGCATTCAGTACTTGGGTAATCCATTTATCTTCAAGTCCTATCAATTCCGTGAGTCTTGTCACTCCTTTGGGTCGTCCAAAGAATGCTTCCATCATCAGTTGCATTAGGGGTTGGTATCGTTCTCGTCATGTCAATACTACCAAGTCATGCCATGCCCATGTTCAAGAGATGTTCATTACTCATCATCTGCAGTCAGTACAACTTCGATCATGTCGATCTACCTTGAGTTTGTCTTGCATGTTACTGTACCATCTGATCTTCTCTATACATCCTTTGTCATGTTTCGTGTCGATGATGGGGGATACATCATGGCCCTCCTTCGACGGATTCATCCTTGTCAACTTCAACACATCATCCGGGGATTGAATCTAGAAACCAACCAAGTACCTTGGCCCTGCATGCCTCAATGGTAGGTTACCTCGCTGTCAACATGAGTTTACATCATTGGCTCTTGATTGAAATATTTCGTCAAGCGTTCGACTTCAACTCATTTATTCACGCTTGATGATATGTACTGTGATACCTTGGGAATCATTGAAATTAATGGTGATTTCCCTCTCACTTGTTAACGGTATACATTAATGACCGATAATCAAGTGGATTCTACCATGTTCGACTCCAAAACATTGTCATCACATGGATAGACTCGTATCATTGTGGGTTCAACTTGAAGACCCTAGGGAAGTCATATTGTACCCAGGTTGAGATGGAGATTGTTTGAGTTATATTACACGGATCCACTTTGTATTGGTCATGGTCGTGTTATCATCTCATCATGGATCTACGATTGTGTCTAGTAGCCATGATTATGTTTGGTCGGTCTTTACTATCATGGATCTGCAGTGTATTGGTCGGTAGCCATGATTATGTTCAGTCGGTATTTACTATCATGGATCTACAGTGTATTGGTCGATAGCCATGTTTTGTGAGACTTGTGGATCTCAGGTCATTTCTGCAGCAACTCCTTCCAACCAGCAAGTCCTTGCCATTTTTTTCTTACCACAAAGTATTTCACCTGTCTCATTCCGTTATCTTCATGCATTGGGGGGCATTCTATTACACCAAAATGTCGTCACCCTTGTGCAAGTGTCGCAAGTTTCGTAAGTGTCGCAAGTGTTGCAAGTGTCGTCATCATGACCTAGTGTCGTCACCATGACCGTTGTAAGTATCATCAGTATGACCAAGTGTCGTCATCATGACCGTTGTAATAGTGTCGTCATCTTGACCATTGTTTAAACTCTTTTCTATGACCCCTAAACATCATTCTGGGCTAAAACACATCCAACTAAGAGATTTCCCTGCTTAGTTGACCTCTTTGAGTAGGTTGTCACACTTCTCCTTCATCTAGGGTGCGACGTCGTAGTTTTCGGTCAGCTAGGGTGAGACACTGTCACACTTTGTCTTCCTATAGAGTGCGACGACCCCCTTTTGTCACTCTGTGTCCTCTACCAGGGTGCGACGAGGTTGGTTAAAGGCTATTTTGGGGAGTCTCGAGGTATTTATAAAATTTTGTTGAGGTGGAGACCTGTCCCTAGACTCTAGTCGAGGTGGCATTTTGGTTCCTAACCTAATGGAAAGATCCCTTAACAATCTCCCCCTAATCCTCACCCGACCCTATCTCTTTATCCCTATATAAACACCCCCTCTCTCCATGGGATGGGGAGGAAGTCTATGGTATCTACATGCTAGTGAAATCATCCTTTGAAAATCTCGACTCACCTATTGGAGGACTCATACTTCCTTGGAAGGATATGGCAAATGGCTTGGATGGAGAAGGGCTGCAGTGTTAAGCTTTGGTTGTAGTTCTATGTCTCTACCATGTATTTCCCTATTTACAGTAATACAAATGCTTTCCACCAATATTGTTAATGTGTGATGATATTGATTAGTTTACCTGCTTAACTTTTTACTTAGATCTCTTATTGTATAGATGATCTTTACTCGTGTTATGTTGTTCTTTGTGTCTTAACAGGTCTTGCAGCTTAAATCTAACGACAGCTAGACGTGGAGTAACATTCAGGAAAAAGGATTGCGAAGTAAAAGGTAAGACATCTAGCACTTGATCCTTAAGTAGATCAAGGAAATCCATTTGTAGTCTGTTTTATTTGTTCTAGACTCACATTAAGCTAGGGAGATCCTGCTTGCGTCCGCTCGAGTGGATTGTCCGATAAACAAGCCGCGCTTGTAGCGCACTTCCCAGACCAGAACCTACGCCTTGTTTCCTGTTACTGTCAGCTTGTTTCAGCATGACTTTTCTATAGTTTCCCACACCCTGCAGCCATTTTTTCCACTTTTTCTACCCTAACAGCCACATGTTTGCTTGCATCCATTTTGTTAGCTGTACTTTTCTGCTATTTACTTGTTGTAACATTTAAAATATTTAACATTTACATTTCAGCAAGTCCATTTATTTTACATAGCAGTTAAAGCTTTTCATTTCAAGTTTTAGTTATTTTATTGCCAAGCTGGGCAATCTTGGGTACACACCACTTGTGCACACACTCTGTCACCATAATTCAAGTGAGCCTTAAAATCTACTTAACTCAACTAACTTTAACCCCACTTTGGGAACACAAAAAGAACTTTGTAGTTAGGTAGGACATTGGGGATAGGCATCCAAATAACACCCCTTTGTCACTTACACTTGAGACATAGTTATTGTCATCTAGGGATACAAAATCCCCTATTATTTGTTGGTATGGTTAACACTGATTTGTCGGAAGGCCTCTCCCTTAGGAGGGAAAGTAGCAAGACTGGTTTTGGAAGTCTGAATGAAATGTCTCTCTCCACTCTGTATTGAATGACACCTACTCGTTGTTCTCGTCGTACATACTAACGCCCATATCGGGTGTGCGATGGACAAAGAACTGAGGTTGCGGGACACCTTTCCAAATGTGCCATGAACGAGGTAGCTTAGTTTTCATTCTTCTAGGGCTCTGTTTCCTAGAGTCCCTCTTGGTAGAGGGATATCCTTTAGCCACTTGGTTCTCCATTTTGTATTGCTTGACTGTGGATTTCATCACCCTGCAGGGAATATGAATTGTGTGAGCTCTCAAAACTTTTAGATAGGTGTTTGCATGCTCCTATAACCCCATTGGATTAGTGAGTCTACCTTTTTTTTAATTTTTAAGAATTTTTCCTCTTGGTATTCTGACCATTTTTATTGCCACTCTGCTTGTTGTAGCACGCTGTTGCAACACGCGTTTTGAGCATTGTTGTTGGCCTAAGTTCCATATTTTTTGATCTCTCCTTTTGCAAACACGGTTGGATTCATATTTTTGAACATTTCACTCACCACAACCCCTTAGTACTTTTACACCTGTCACCATTGATTCACCGAGACATTCAAGTCACCTCCGGGGCTAACCCCCGCAATACAGTTCACTTGACACCATACGTCACAGGTGCACAACCTCGTCACCAGATCCTGAAGCCACTTATTTTACGTTTGATTCTGACTTAGAGTTACCCATTTACACAGCTCTGTCAAGCCCCATGGATGGTCTGACTCCCAACCCCTTTTGTGGCGGGATCATTGGTGTTGGGTCCACTAGTAGACCAGCTACCACTTCAACATCTTTCCCCGTTATACCATCTACAGGACCTACACCTAACATCCCTGTCACTATGTCCATACCTATGGTTAGTGGACCAGTTACAACTACAGTTCCTTTGGTGACTAGTAGCGCACTTGGGGGCACTGGCCCTTCCTACATGATTCCCCCACCTTTTACTAGAGGTCCTATTATCACATATATAGTAGCCAGGCTACCATACTTTTTTTGTTAGATTCCAGTACACTATTCAGCCAGTTCCCTTACATTGAGATGCTAAGATGAGCATCTATATTGGATCATTATCATATTTTGGACAGCAGTTGTATTCCCCATTGCCATGATTGAGTCTCAGGACACTCAGAGAGATGACCGATGTAGCCATTATACCATTTGTACAGAGCAGTCAGTAGTGCCCAGAGTTACAGTAGCAGTTTCAGAGGACATATAATGGTTCAGATGATGAGCATTCAGGTATATGACTCAGCTGGTATATCATAGTGTTTTGGTTATATTGATTTTATATTTATTCTTATAGCATGTCTTAGAACCTAGTGTCATGATCTGGCGATCATATAGATATGTGGACCTGGTTGATCTTATTATATATATTATATTTTCCCTACTCAGACTTAGAAGTTCACTATTCATACTCATTGGTCTTACCCTCCGTAGGGAAAATAGAGGTGATCATTCCACTATACCTTGGCTTGCTAGTGTTGGCTCAATTATTCATTGTCTTCATCCATCCATTGCCTACCTTTTAGTTTATCACCCTGACTTACTACTTGACTAGTGACATGGAGGATCTTTTCCCCACTATAGCCTCTGTATTGGATGAGCTGCCCTGTTTATTGTGTCTCGGCTCTGAGTTGGTGACAAAACTTACCTATGGTGAGTTGGAGTTCCTTGTGAATTCCCCCTAGTCACTAAAGTTGTGTTGGCTAAACCTGAAACTTTTAGTGCTGCCATGAATACAAAATCTGGAAAATGAAATGCTATATCTTGTATGAAAGCCCATTCATGCAATGTGTTTCTAAACACACATGAATGAAAGGCATGCCAAATGAAAATGGCCATGAAAATAAAATGTTATATCTTTTGGAAATGTAAATACCTAGGTAAACAAGCTGTCTGTGACACACCTAGAAGTGCTCAAGTAAACAAGTGCCTTAAAAACACACCTGCAGCAGAAAGCCTAAAATAAATGTAAATCTATGCAATGTGTTTATAAACACACATAGATCAAATGCTATGGAAACTTCAGGCCCAAAAATCAATGGAACTTAAATGCTATATCTAAATAATTGCTGGCCTCATTTGTATTATGGATTGTGCGCATCTGTTAAAGGTGAATAAACCCTCTTTGAACAACTCATCCATTTGTGAGACACCGCCATTCCCTGTGTTGTTGCTCATTCAGTATATACTCTGGTGTGTATTCCCTTTCCCTGTTCCAGAGTGTCACAATGTTAATTCAATCAAGTCATCCCTTAGCCTAGCCATGTTATTTTAGCCTTCACCCTTCATTAGCAAATTGATCACAGCTATGAAGTGAGTATGGTCCTGAAAGTCTAGTCTAAGTAATAATAATAATTAATGACATTATATATGTAGATTTAGATCGCCAGTAAAGATTACTTTGTGTTATAATTGTTATTTGAATAAATTGTAGAGCATGCATTAACCTTCGACACTTTGCAGCAGCTTCTGATGATAGTCTGAGTTATATTTGGTCATGTTTACTTGGTCAAACATAGTTTGACAAAGGTCAACCACAGGAGATGAGATGGTTGGACCTTGTGATGATATGGATAGATGATATATGGTCTATGCACATGTATATGATGATTCTATTCATCAAATACAGGTTTATGATGATGATTCATGGTTTACAGCATTATTTGATCATTTAGAAATTATTATTATTTCACCTGTTCCAGTATATTGGATATATTTTATGATCACGCAGAGACTCATAAGGTGTATGAGTACACATATTGGATGGATTTGGACCTTCTGAGTCCAATGAGATAGTCTGTTTTCAGTTCCGGGCACTCACAGTGATGATTGAGACTCAGTAGGCTAACCTAGTGCAGTTTTGGTTTGTCGAAGACCCTGTCAGAGCAGAAAGGATTTTTATTTGGTTGACCTAGGGCACTATGCTTGGAGGGGGTGGTCCAGCCACTTGTTTTTACCATATTACCCCCCCCCCCCCCGGACACACTAGTGCCCTCACCTTGATAGCGCAGGCACTCCAGAAGGCAGTTTGGGGTAGTTTCACGCTTCCCGAGGCATTTCAGGATTGGTAGAAATGGCTATTGAGGAATTCGATTTGGGCTACTGAGGCAATTTCTTAGCATGGTATGATCAATGATGATGGGTTGATGTCTTCCACACCTCCTCCAGCAGTTTTAGCTTCATCGGGACCTGCATCTATCACTTATGGCACTTTCTGATGATTTCTGAGGCCTTTAAAGGCCCACAATTTGTACATAGAGGCACGATTTGGTATATTGATGACTATTTTATTATTATTGTGCTATGGGGATTGACCAAGGGTGGCTAAAACTACCCCTTGGACCCACCATAAGCTTCTTATTATATTTTGTCATCATGATATGGTGGGATTCCCCTCTCCTAGGGTGATTTTGTCCACTTATGTTATATTTTGTTAGTGATCCATGTATTTTATTGTAGAGCTCATCTCAACCATTGATTAGAAATTTGTATCTTTTAATCTTAGCCACTCATTCAAAAAGTGGTTAGGATTTTGATGCCTCTCCTTCCTATTTAAAGGAGAGAGCCTCTCATTGTAAAGGGGTCTTTGGCTCTTGGATTCTTGATATAGAAAAATTCTCTTCTGGAAATTCTTATGGTCTCCTTTGCATCTGGTGTTCTTAGATTGTGATTGGAAAATCTATTGCAACCTAGCATTTGGAATTTGTGGTAAGATCTATCTTTTTTTGGAAATCATTGTCTTGTCTACAGGAGGGCAACTTCAACTAGGGCGATTTTGCAAGGCTTCTTCAAATCGATCTCTTTGGCATTCGCTTGTATCAAGGGGTTATCATTAGTATCATTGTGATCTATGCTATCTTTCTGTTACTTCTCTTGTGGCATTAGTCTTATCTCTTGATTGCATCAAATTTGATATTGTTGACGTTTGGTTTGTAGGAGAGAGGGCGCATTGGCTTCTTAGACTAAATCGACTTCATAGAAAACTACCTCAAAGCTTCTCAAATTGATCGGGTTTGCAAAGATCATCATCATCAAGGCATCTACAAGGTTACCCAGGTAAGATCCATAGGTTTGTTTCTCTTATCTTGATCCAATCCATTCACATAACACATAAATTGATAAAACTCTAATTCATTCAAACCCTCATTGTTACATTTTCCCAGATCTACTAAGATCTAGTGGGTTGTTGGGTGTAATATTGAAAACCCACCTCTATAGTATCCATGGCATCCCGGATCTATAGTTTGGTGAGGATTGGCCTCCATTTAACCCTCTTCCCAAGCCAACTTATCTTCTCCAAGCAAGGGCGCACTTCTTGGTGAGGGTGAGTTGACCTAGATCTAGTTGATGGGTAGTTGAGATTTCAATTGATTCATGATCTACATGCCCTAAAACCTACCCCTGGACTCTTACTTTGTCAATTTCTACCTTGTTGGCCCTATTCCATATTTTAAGGGATTTAATCGCCATTTTGGACCACTTAGTATCCTTAAACTCAGATCTAGTAAGATCTAGCTATTGGATTGCCTTAAAACTGTAGATCCACACTCTCACTTGATCAACCTACTTGGATCTAAAATTTGGATGTCATTGGACTTGTCTTGATTCATTTATCCCACATTTTACCCTCCTTGGGAAAAGTTACACTTCCTTGGGAAACTGAGTTGGTCCACTTCTAGGACATGGGTACATGAGATTTTGGTGGATTTGGAATGAGCATAATTCAAAACCTAGGTCTAGTATGTCACTATGGCAAATCTTGCCTTGGGGATATCATTCCTTATTTTAAGGGATTGTGGTCCACTTAGGTCAAACCTTGAATCTCTAGATCTAGACCTATTCATCCATCAAGACTTTAATTGCCCACTTGTCTTATGCAATAGGAGTCATCAACCACATGTTAAATTCACTTTGACTCCATTATCCCAATTCCCAAGGCACTGATCTCTCTTCAAGTCAATTCGACTTTCTTAGATTGTTGTATTAACTTGTGGTTTGATCCTTGTTTGGTGGACTAAACCCTTTGATGTCATCATATATCATGATCAAGCTTGTCACTTCTACTAGTTAGCCCCAATCCAACCCCTAAACTACCCTGCATTGGACACAGTTCCCAAGGCAATGGATTTTCTCACATGGAACTAGTACTTCAATCCTGGATCTCATTTCAAATACTATAAGTCACTCTCACATCAATAATGAACCAAAGCCATACTCATTGAACCCCTTGCTTATATTGTGACTTCATCCTTAAGTCTAGGATAAACCATACACCTTACTTCACTTAGTATTAACTTGATTTGGTGTCTTGGTTTTGATCTCTCTTGTCGGTTGTAGATCGAGTCTCCCCCTTTGTTGTCTGGGCTAGATAACATAAAGTGAAGATTGCATCGACTGGTGTGACAACCATCTATTGGATGTCGAGGTGATCGTGGTTGCACCTTTTGAGTTGCCCTTCCCTATTGCCATCCATTAATGGATACATCCATAGGGGCAGCTACAGTTTAGGTGATAACATTTTGGCGTTGTTGCCGGGGAGGGCATAGGCTTACTCTGGTTTGACATATATTTCTCAAGCCCTACTCTCGTTCTTCTTGCCTAACATTTTGGCGTTGGAGGGCATATGCTTACCATTGATAAATCTAGTAGTCATTACTCACTCTCTCCTACATTTTCAATGACACATATATTGGTAGAAGAGTTTAAAAAATCTACCTGGCGACTCCCAACCGTGACTCCACTGAGGAGCGAGCTCATTTGCATCCTTACAATACTAGAATTAAGACAGATCCTATCATTATCTAGAACCCATGGGGTGCATCATTTTGTTTTCAGGCTCTTGAATTTAAAAATAAATATTAAAATATTAAAAATAAAAAATAAAAAAATAAAAACAAAATCATCCATGGCTGCCTCTGAGCGACCTAGAACTTTTGGTCGTTTAAAAGTTTTTGACTTTTCAAAAATTGTTGGGTATCCTCATCATATTCCTCATCAATCATGTGCAAGGTTGCCTATTTTCGATGGAAGTTATGAAATCTCTGCTAAAAGACACCTTGAACTTTTTAGGGAAATGATTAAAGAATTATCCATAACCCATGAGGATGTGTGTATGAGACTATTGGCTTCATCTTTCAAAGAAAGAGCTGGACTCTGGCTTTCGAATTTGAAACCCAATAGCATTTCTGGTTAAGACATGTTTGAAAATAAATTCCTAGAAGAATGGAGAAGTGAATTTGATGATATGTATCTTTCAAATCAAATCCAAGATCAAAACCTTCCCCTTTCCGATCCTATTGTGGAATCATTTAACAATCAAATATCAAGTGATTTGTCAACATCCGGAGATGACCTTTCCTGCCCAATTTCTTCTGATGATAAGTCTTCTACTTTTGAGTCAATCGAAAGTCAAATCTTTAATCATTGTACAAACCATAAGTGTTCAAATTGCTTTTTAGGTAACCCTAGTCTTGATCCTGAGGGAATTTTTGAGGATGATCTTTTAGTTAACAGGTCTACTGAAGTTCCTCCCTCAGAGAGACTCATTAGTCATTATGTCTTTAGTGATCATTCAATTCCTTATCAACTTACTGAAGAAGAAGAAAGTGGAGACAATAACCAAGATCATTTAGTAGTGCTTTTCACATGATCATTGTGCAAATAATCAGGATGTTTTAGATGAGCCTGTTAATTTTATCCTTGACAAATTGAATAAAAATGATCATTTATCCTCGTACGAATTTAATGATAAATCAATAAGTCAATCTCAAGGTGAGGATGAATTAGTGAATCATACTAGATATTCTAATCTTTGCTCCACTTCTTATAATGAATCTTTAAATTTTCCTTTTTTTATCCTTAGTCAACATAGCTTAGAGTTAGATAGCTATGGTCAATCTTGTCCTCAGATTGTAAATATTAAACTTGATCAAAATCTTGAAATAATTCCAAGAGTAAAGAGTGTTTTCTTTTGTCAAAATCTAAGGTCCAACTTGTCTATCTATTTGGGAGAATTTTCATATTTACAATCCACCCTCCCATCCCAACTCTTTCAATCATCTTTGGGTTGGTGCTATAGTCAATCTTTTGCCTTTGGAATTTTCATAAGGAAGTATATGCATGATTACATGTTTGGAGAAAAAACACTTCATTCCCCTTTTCGGTCACTTTGAAACCATAATGCTTGTTGTCAAGTTATCAATCACTCTTGGTGGCTAGGAAAGGTGTTTACAGATCAATTCCATTTTTTCTCCATTTTTGAGCATCAAGTGGGTTTGACTTTGTTTTTCCATCCTTTAAACTTTAAGTTATCCCCACTTGGTTTCTATTTGATCATTAATCCCAGGGAGAACCAACTTGAATATGTAAGAGAAGTAAATGAGGAAGTTATGTTCTGTGAAAAATAATTGAGTTAAAAGCCTTATAATTTTCCTCCATCAATCTTAAGCAATAACTTGCATGAATTTTATGATCCTATCAATTCTTGGATGGAGAATGTTTGCATCAGTCAATCTTTTCCTTGGCATGATTTCATTTCGCACCATTCAAACCTTTATTCAATTTTTGAACAAACCTGGAAGATTGCATTATCAAATTCTCTGATCTTTAATCCAATCATGACTTGTTTCATTACCAGAAATCAAAGAAGAATCACTAATATGTTTGATAAATGGTTGCACTGGATTTATGATTTTACCTAACATTTGTGATGACTGGTTAGATTAGAGTAGGTAGGAAACCAAATAATCCTACTTGGGCAGTAGTTAGTCTTTTCAGCCATTTAGTCTAGCACCTTTTTGTTTTTCTTTTCCTAAGATCTTTTGTAAGCTCCTAGTTTAACTGAGTACCTATCATTTTCTTTTTCCTGCACAATAAATTTCAAACTTTGCAAGTTATGTTAGTAATTTAATTTACTTTCTGTATTTATATCTCATGCATTTATATTTCTGGCATATAATAGATTTTATTTCAGTTGGATTTTATATTTTTCCCATACATGCTGCATGAGGTATTTTGATGTTTGTGAATGCAGAAATAGGTGCAAAATAAAAAGCTGGAAGCAAAATAGTAGAGTGTTGGATCGAGGATTCGAGTAGCAGAGTTCGAGGACCAGAGATTCTGAGTTTCTCAAGCACTCTTTTCAGTAGAGCACTTGTCCCAGCCAGAGCCAGATGTTATCACATATATAGTAGCCGGGCTACCATACTTTTTTTGTCAGATTCCAGTACACTATTCATCCAGTTCCCTTACATTGAGATGCTGAGATGAGCATCTATATTGGATCATTATCAGATTTTGGACAATAGTTGTATTCCCCATTGCCATGACTGAGTCTCAGGACACTCAGAGAGATGACCGATGTAGCCATTATACCATTTGTAGAGAGCAGTCAGTAGTGCCCAAAGTTACAGTAGCAGTTTTAGAGGACAGATGATGGTTCAGATGATGAGCATTCAGGTATATGACTCAGCAAGTATATCATAGTGTTGTGGTTATATTTCTTTTATATTTATTCTTATAGAATGTCTTAGCACATAGTGTCATGATATGGCGATCATATAGATATGTGGACCTGGTTGATCTTATTATATATATTATATTGTCCCTACTCAGACTTAGAAGTTCACTATTGATACTCATTGGTCTTACCCTCCATAGGGAGAATAGAGGTGATCATTCCACTATACCTTGGCTTGCTAGTGTTGGCTCAATTATTCATTGTCTTCATCCATCCATTGCCTACCTTTTAGTTTATCACCCTGACTTACTACTTGACTAGTGACATGGAGGATCTTTTCCCCACTATAAACTCTGTATTGGATGAGCTTCCCTGTTTATTGTGTCTCGGGTCTGAGTTGGTGACAAAAATTACCTATGGTGAGTTGGAGTTCCTTGTGAATTCCCCCTAGTCACTAAAGTTGTGTTGGCTAAACCTAAAACTTTTAGTGCTGCCATGAATACAAAATATGGAAAATGAAATGCTATATCTTGTATGAAAAGCCCATTCATGGAATGTGTTTCTAAACACACATGAATGAAAGGCATGCCAAATGAAAATGGCCATGAAAATAAAATGTTATATCTTTTGGAAATGTAAATACCTAGGTAAACAAGCTGTCTGTGACACACCTAGAAGTGCTGAGGTAAACAAGTGCCTTAAAAACACACCTGCAGCAGAAAGCCTAAAATAAATGTAAATCTATGCAATGTGCTTATAGACACACATAGATCAAAGGCTATGGAAACTTCAGGCCCAAAAATCAATGGAACTTAAATGCTATATCTAAATAATTGTTGGCCTCATTTGTATTATGGATTGTGCGCATTTGTTAAAGGTCAATAAACCCTCTTTGAACAACTCATCCATTTGTGAGACACCGCCATTCCCTGTGTTGTTGCTCATTCAGTATATACTATGGTGTGTATTCCCTTTCCTTGTTCCAAAGTGTCACAATGATAAGTCAGTCAAGTCATCCCTTAGCCTAGCCATGTTATTTTAGCCTTCACCCTTCACTACCAAATTGATCACAGCTATGAAGTGAGTATGGTCCTGAAAGTCTAGTCTAAGTAATAATAATAATTAATGACATTATATATGTGGATTTAGATCGCCGGTAATGATTACTTTGTGTTATAATTGTTATTTGAATAAGTTGTAGAGCATGCATTAACCTTTGACACTTTGCAACAGCTTCTGATAATAGTCTGAGTTATATTTGGTCATGTTGACTTGGTCAAACCTAGTTTAACCAAGGTCAACCACAGGACATGAGATGGTTGGACCTTGTGATGATATGGATAGATGATATATGGTCTATGTACATGTACATGATTATTCTATGCATCAGATATAGGTTTATGATGATGATTCATGGTTTACAGCATTATTTGATCATTTAGAGATTATTATTATTTCACCTGTTCCAGTATATTGGATATATTTTATGATCATGTAGAGACCCATATGGTGTATGAGTACACATCTTGGATGGATTTGGACCTTCTGAGTCGAATGAGATAGTTTTTTTTTTTCAGTTCTGGGCACTTACAATGATGATTGAGCATCAATAGGCTAACCCAGTGTAGTTTTGGTCTGTCGGAGACCCTGTCAGAGCAGAGAGGATTTTTATTTGGTTGACCTAAGGCGCTGTGCTTGGAGGGGGTGGTCAAGCCACCTGTTTTTCCCACATTACCCCCCTCCTGAACACACTGGTGCCCTCACATTAACAGTGCAGGCACTCCAAGAGGCAGTTTGGGGCAGTTTCGCGCTTCCCAAGGCATTTCAGGATTGGTAGAAATGGATATTGAGGAATTCGATTTGGGATACTGAGGAAATTTCTTAGCATGGTATGATCAGTGATGATGGGTTGATGTCTTCCACACCTCCTCTAGCAGTTTCAGCTTCATCGGGACGCATCTATCACTTATGGCACTTTCTGATAATTTCTGAGGCCTTTAAAGGCCCACGATTTGTCCATAGAGGCACGATTTGTTATATTGATGACTATTTTATTACTATTGTGCTATGGGGATTGACCAAGGGTGGCTAAAATTACCCCTTGGACCAACCATAAGCTTCTTATTATATTTTTTCATCATGATATAGTGGGATTCCCCTCTCTTAGGGTGATTTTGTCCACGTATGTTATATTTTATTAGTGATCCATGTATTTTATTGTTGAGCTCATCTCAACCATTGATTAGACATTTGTATCTTTTAATCTTAGCCACTCATTCAAAAATTGGTTAGGATTTGGATGCCTCTCCTTCCTATTTAAAGGAGAGAGCCTCTCATTGTAAAGGGGTCTTTGGCTCTTGGATTCTTGATATAGAAAAATTCTCTTCTGGAAATTCTTGTGGTCTCCTTTGCATCTGGTCTACTTAGATTGTGATTGAAAAATCTATTTCAACCTAGCATTTGAAATTTGTGGTAAGATCTATCCTTTTTTGGAAATCATTGTCTTGTCTACAGGAGGGCGACTTCAACTAGGGCGATTTTGCAAGGCTTCTTCAAATCGATCTCCTTGGTATTCGCTTGTATTAGGGGGTTATCATTAGTATCATTGTGATCTATGATATCTTTCTGTTACTTCACTTGTGGCATTAGTCTTATCTCTTGATTGCATCAAATCTGATATTGTTGACGTTTGTTGTGCAGGAGAGAGGGTGCATTGGCATCTTGGACTAAATCAACTTCATAGAAAACTACCTCAAAGCTTCTCAAATTGATCGGGTTTGCATAGATCATCATCATCAAGGCATCTACAAGGTTACCCAGGTAAGATCCACAGGTTTGTTTCTCTTATCTTGATCCAATCCATTGACATAACACATAAATTGATAAAAATCTAATTCGTTCAAACCCTCATTGTTACATTTTCTCAGATCTACTAAGATCTAGTGGGTTGTTGGGTGTAATATTGAAAACCTACCTCTATAGTATCCACGGTATCCCAGATCTATATTTTGTTGAGGATTGGCCTCCATTTGACCCTCTTCCCAATCCAACTTAGCTTCTCCAAGCAAGGGCGCACTTCTTGGTGAGGGTGAGTTGACCTAGATCTAGTTGATGGGTAGTTGAGATTTCAACTGATTCATGATCTACATGCCCTAAAACCTACCCCTAGACTCTTACTTTGTCAATTTCTATGTTGTGGGCCCTATTCCATATTTTAAGGGATTTAATCCCCATTTTGGACCACTTGGTATCTTTAAAGTCAGATATAGTAAGATCTAGCCATTGGATTTCCTTGAAACTGTAGATCCACACTATCACTTGATCAACCTACTTGGATCTAAAATTTGGATGTCATTGGACTTGTCTTGATTCATTTATCCCACATTTTACCCTCCTTGGGAAAAGTCGCACTTCCTTGGGAGACTAAGTTGGTCCACTTCTAGGACATGGGTACATGAGATTTTGGTGGATTTGGAATGAGCATAATTCAAAACCTAGGTCTAGTATGTCACTTTGTCAAATCTTGCCTTGGGGATATAATTCCTTGTTTTAAGGGATTGTGGTCCCCTTAGGTCAAACCTTGAATCTCTAGATGTAGACCTATTCATCAATCAAGACTTTAATTGCCCACTTGTCTCATGCAATAGGAGTCATCAACCACAAGTTAACTTCACTTTGACTCCATTATCCCAATTCCCAAGGCATTGATCTCTCTTCAAGTCAATTCGACTTTCTTAGATTGTTGGATTAACTTGTGGTTTGATCCTTGTTTGGTGGACTAAACCCTTTGATGTCATCATATATCATGATCAAGCTTGTCACTTCTACTAGTTAGCCCCAATCCAACCCCTAAACTACCCTGCATTGGACACAGTTCCCAAGGCAGTGGATTTTCTCACATTGAACTAGTACTTCAATCCTGGATCTCATTTCAAATACTATAAGTCACTCTCACATCAATAATGAACCAAAGCTATACTCATTGAACCCCTTACTTATATTGTGACTTCATCCTTAGGTCTAGTATAAACCATACACCTTACTTCACTTAGTATTAACTTGATTTGGTGTCTTGGTTTTGATCTCTCCTGTCGGGAGTAGATCGGGTCTCCCCCTTTGTTGTTTGGGCTAGATAACATAAAGCGAAGGTTGCCTCGACTGGCGTGACAACCATCTATTGGAGGTCGAGGTGATCGTGGTTGCACCTTTTGAGTTGCCCTTCCCTATTTCCTTCCATTAATGGATACATCCATAGGGGTAACTACAGTTTAGGTGATAACATTTTGGTGCCGCTACCGGGGAGGGCATAGGATTACTCTGGTTTGACATATATTTCTCAAGCCCTACTCCCGTTCTTCTTGCCTAACATTTTGGCGTTGGAGGGCATAGGCTTACCTTGGATAAATCTAGTAGTCATTACTCACTCTCTCCTACATTTTCAATGACACATATCTTGGTAGAAGAGTTTAAAAAATCTACCTGGCGAATCCCAACCATGACTCCGCTGAGGAGCGAGCTCATTTGCATCCTTACAATACTAGAATTAAGACAGATCCTATCATTATCTAGAACCCATGGGGTGCATCATTTTGTTTTCAGGCTCTTGAATTTAAAAATAAATATTAAAATATTAAAATAAAAAATAAAAATAAAAATAAAAAAATTATCCATGGCTGCCTCTGAGCGACCTAGAACTTTCGGTCGTTTAAAAGTTTTTGACTTTTCAAAAATTGTTGGGTATCCTCATCATATTCCTCATCAAGCATGTGAAAGGTTGCCTATTTTCGATGGAAGTTATGAAATCTCTGCTAAAAGACACCTTGAACGTTTTAAGGAAATTATTAAAGAATTATCCATAACCCATGAGGATGTGTGTATGAGACTATTGGCTTCATCTTTCAAAGAAACAGCTGGACTCTGGCTTTCGAATTTGAAACCCAATAGCATTTCTGGTTATGACATGTTTGAAAATAAATTCCTAGAAGAATGGGGAAGTGAATTCGATGATATGTATCTTTCAAATCAAATCCAATATCAAAACCTTCCCCTTTCCAATCCTATTGTGGAATCATTTAAAAATCAAATATCAAGTGATTTGTCAACATCCGGAGATGACTTTTCCTGCCCAATTTCTTCTGATGATAATTCTTCTACTTTTGAGTCAATCGAAAGTCAAATCTTTAATCATTGTACAAACCATAAGTGTTCAAATTGCTTTTTAGGTAGCCCTAGGCCTGATCCTGAGGGAATTTCTGAGGATGAGATTTTAGTTAATAGGTCTACTGAAGTTCCTCCCTCAGAGAGACTCATTAGTCATTATGTCTTTAGTGATCATTCAATTCCTTATCAACTTACTGAAGAAGAAGAAAGTGGAGACATTAACCAAGATCATTTAGTAGTGCTTTCACATGATCATTGTGCAAATAATCAGGATGTTTTAGATGAGCCGGTTAATTTTATCCTTGACAAATTGAATAAAAATGATCATTTATCCTCGTACGAATTTAATGATAAATCAATAAGTCAATCTCAAGGTGAGGATGAATTAGTGAATCATACTAGATATTCTAATCTTTGCTCCACTTCTTATAATGAATCTTTAAATTTTCCTTTTTTTATCCTTAGTCAACATAGCTTAGAGTTAGATAGCTATGGTCAATCTTGTCCTCAGATTGTAAATATTAAACTTGATAAAAATCTTGAATAATTCCTATAGTAAAGAGTGTTTTCTTTTGTCAAAATCTAAGGTCCAACTTGTCTATCTATTTGGGAGAATTTTCATATTTACAATCCACCCTCCCGTCCCAACTCTTTCAATCATCTTTGGGTTGGTGCTATAGTCAATCTTTTGCCTTTGGAATTTTCAGAAGGAAGTATATGCATGATTACATGTTTGGAAAAAAAACACTTCATTCCCCTTTTCGGTCACTTTGGAACCATAATGCTTGTTGTCAAGTTATCAATCACTCTTGGTGGCTAGGAAAGGTGTTTAAAGATCAATTCCATTTTTTCTCCATTTTTGAGCATCAAGTGGATTTGACTTTGTTTTTCTGTCCTTTAAACTTTAAGTTATCCCCACTTGGTTTCTATTTGATCATTAATCCCAGGGAGAACCAAATTGAATATCTAAGAGAAGTAAATGAGGAAGTTATGTTCTGTGAAAAAGAATTGAGTTACAAGCCTTATATTTTTCCTCCATCAATCTTAAGCAATAACTTGCATGACTTTTATGATCCTATCAATTCTTGGATGGAGGATGTTTGCATCAGTCAATCTTTTCCTTGGCATGATTTCATTTTGCACCATTCAAACCTTTATTCAATTTTTGAACAAACCTAGAAGATTGCATTATGAAATTCTCTGATCTTTAATCCAATCATGACTTGTTTCATTACCAGAAATCAAAGAAGAATCACTAATATGTTTGATGAATGGTTGCACTGGATTTATGATTTTACCTAGCATTTGTGATATCTAGTTAGATTAGAGTAGGTAGGAAACCAAATAAGTCTACTTGGGTAGTAGTTAGTATTTTTAGCCATTGAGTCTGGCACCTTTTTGTTTTTCTTTTCCTAAGCTCCTAGTTTAACTGAGTACCTGTCATTTTCTTTTTCCTGCACAATAAATTTCAAACTTTGCAAGTTATGTTAGTAATTTAATTTACTTTCTGCATTTATATCTCATACATTTATATTTTTGGCATAGAATATATTTTATTTTAGTTGGATTTTATATTTTTCCCATACATGCTGCATGAGGTATTTTGATGTTTGTGAATGCAGAAATAGGTGCAAAATAAAAAGCTGGAAGCAAAATGGTAGAGTGCTGGATCGAGGATTCGAGTAGCATATTTCAAGGACCAAAGATTCTGAGGTTCTCAAGCGCTCTTTTCAGTAGAGCACTTGTCCCAGCCGGAGCCAGATGTTATCACATATATAGTAGCCTGGCTACCATACATTTTTTGTCAGATTCCAGTACACTATTCAGCCAGTTCCCTTACATTGAGATGTTGAGATGAGCATCTATATTGGATCATTATCAGATTTTGGACAGCAGTTGTATTCCCCATTGCCATGACTAAGACTCAGGACACTCAGAGAGATGACCGATGTAGCCATTATACCATTTGTACAGAGCATTCATTATTGCCTAGAGTTACAGTAGTAGTTTCAAAGGACAGATGATGGTTCAGATGATGAGCATTCATGTATATGACTCAGCAGGTATATCATAGTTTTGTGGTTATATTGCTTTTATATTTATTCTTATAGCATGTCTTAGCACCTAGTGTCATGATCTGGCGATCATATAGATATGTGGATGTCATGTCCCAAATTTGGTATTGGGTCACAATGGCCTAATCACATTGGCTCTATTCATTAGAGTTTGTCAAATTGATGCTAAAGGTCAAATAATTGCCAAGGAGGAAAATTACTAGTTTCCTAGGTTTGGGGTGGAAGCTTTGGGATTTGGAATAATGGGGATAATAAATGATGTTTGAACATTAGAATGGAATAAATATTTAATAAAGGATCTAAATAACTATATACAAGTGAAAATCAAAGTGGCATTTCATCATGAAGACACATGGAGGAAGTGGGACCCACATATGGCTAGATTTCCCCACTACATTTGGCATCATTCTCTCACCAATTCAAATTCAAGGTGAATGATAACATACTTGGGGGAGTCCAAAAGGTATTATTCATTTCATGACTCATCCAAGGTCGAAATATAGAGGAAGAGTAACTCACATGGAAGAGGAAGAGGCAATTTGGACCTAGTGAGACACTTGGGCTAGATTCCCTAGCTCTATGACAACAATAATGAAGATGCTATGACACCTATGACACAAATCAGACCTGAAGGCTGACATATGACATATATGACATGTTAGGGATAAAAATAGACTCTAAGAGGGTGCTCAAGGGTGTTAGGGAAGCTAAGATGCTTCCACATGTGATTTGGTGGAAGTGGGAGACTAGGAATTGTTGTGCAAGTGGCGTTCTTTGGAATCTCTTCCCCACATGAGTTGGCATGAGTCTCTTGGAAGGAATTCGACCCATGGAGGACATTAGAAGTTTATAAATGTCAATAATAAATAATGAAACCAGCTTTTGATCATTTTTATAATTTGCAATTGCAATTGTGAAGAGGGAGAGCTAGTGGATGACTAGTTTCTTGCCTTAGCCAATTTCGAGGGTGAAAGATTCCCATCCAAGTTGGAAATTGGAAAGGCCATTCAGAACTTTCATTTGGAGCTTTAATTGAGTCTTTATTTGCAGGTGTAAGCTACAGGGCAGCTCATGGTTTCTTCTATTGCAGCTCACTCCTTCAACCATTTCCAGTTTTGATGGCATATTCTTGATCCTTGAAGGAGGGCGTTTTTGGTGAGCTATTGTACTCTTTGGGGGAGCTTATAATGCCCCATTTATTTTTTAATATGAATTAAATACTCTTTTCTTCATCTCCAAAAAGTTTCAGGTCGAAATTCCAAGTATAAATGTATAAATCTCATTTTTAATGGAAGAACAATGCCATTTCCCCACTACCTTGTTGTGACCCAATGTATTGATGATGATTTCGAATGAATGGATGATTCTATGATATATTTGTGATAAATATACTGCCATGGATGTCTTATACAAGTTTCATGTACTGTACTTGAGCATTTGAAGAATTTTTACTCAGTTTAATTGCATTGGGAGAAGAAATAGTGCCATTTCCCCAAGGGTCGAATTGGGGATTTTTGCAGTTGAATGGGAGAGGGTGAGAATAGTTGTAATAAACCATTAATGGTGCATATGAGACCTTAATAACATACTTAACAAATTACTTACCTCTGTTCATAAATTTGAGTGGGTTTGGAGGCATTTGGGAAGCCATTTTCAGTACTTACCTTAGGGGGATTTGAACCCCAAATTACTAGTAAAATTGCATACTTGGTCCAGAATCTTAAGAGAGTTTGTAGAGTTCTTTTGGTGGCCATATTTTATCCCTGAACATCATATTCAATTCCTAATATAATTAATAAACCTTCCTTGAAGATTTGAAGGCATTTGGAGTCAATTTGAGACCTAGAGACCAATACTAGTCAAAGGGAAATCACTAGTAAAGTTACCTACATTAACCAGAATTGAAAGGGTATTTGCAGAAGTGTTTTAAAGGTACAAAGGCATCCTTGAAACACATATTTATGTTCTAATATCATTCATATACCTTCTCAGAATATTTGGGATCATTTGGGGCAAATTTGGGACCTAGAGATCGAAACTAGTCAAAGGTCGAACCAAGGAAAAAAGTAGAAAATTGCAATTTTAATAAAATTCCTAATAAGGAAAATTATAGTGGTATCATAGCATGGTCTTGGAACCTTATGTGGTATAACATTAGTGAAGACCAGGAGTTAAAGAAATAAGCCACCACCCTTAGAAACTGAAACTGGATGTACTTTGGTGAAAGGGAAGAAGTAGGAGAAGAAGTGCATTCATTGGTCACCATGAGTAAGGATGAGAAAGGAACCTTAAAGGAGAATGAGGAGTTTAGGAAATTACTTGAACCATCCTTTGAAGACAAGTGGAGACAATACTTTCAAGAGTTCAGATTGTTGCTTAGTGAAATTGGAAGCAACTCGAAAAAAATAATGAGCAATGGTTCTCTTTTCAAGGAAAAGGATGAAACAATTTATGCCACAAAAGAGGAACCTAATGTAATTGTGGAACATGAGGTACATGTTGATATGCAGGTTCTTGAAGATGCTACACTAAAACAAGAAGAAGGACAAGCACTTGTCCTTGTTCAAAGGGATTATGAGTTGCCTCATGGAGAGAGTTGCAAAGCCTTGGAAGAGGTACATGATCTCACAATAGTTGGACCAGCCAATTATGGAGAAGATGAATTAAATATTTCAATGGGTAAGAGTTGTAAAGAATTAAAGTTGGTTCATAATTCCTCACCCCACACTTCTTTTCCAGCCACATCACTTTGGGATGAAAATTGGGTGAAAGGTTTTTTCCTAGTGGTGCCACATGAGGGGTATGAAACTCCTACCACTCATTTTGATGATGACATGAATAGAGCACCTCATTATTTAGAATTGCAGCAGAATATTGCTTTACCTTATGATGATACATATACTCATGGATGTATGGATGAGACTTCTTTGAGTCCTTTGAATTCTCCTTGTTTTTCCTGCTCATTATTTGGTTTAGATTTTAGTGGAGATTCTTCATTCACTTCTTGGATGAAAGAATGCATGGCTGAATATTTTGATGCATATCACGTTCTCTTGGAGCAGCACTATCGGACATGGGATCCTCACCTATGTCATTGGAGTAGATTTGATGGGTCACTTTAAGATTGTATGCACTTGGAAAATGGTGGTCTACATGCTTGGAGGTATAAGCACTTTCATGACTCTTTGATGAAGCATCTCCTTTATGTAAATTTTCATTATGTTGTTATGTACTTTGATGATATATATTTTGTACTCATGATGTTTGGAAGAATGCATATAAGAAAATGGGATCCAGGAATCCTCTTATCTAATGGTATGGGTTGGAGAGCACTTTTAATTGTTGGGGTGCAATACAAGCAATGGGACCCTGGAATAATTTTTATCTCATTGGTTGCATATTTTTTTGGGGAAGCAAGCAGTATGGGAGATGGATTCCCCACTTAATAAAGTGATTTTAATCAGAGTAGTGCAGCAGCAAGCATGGTGGTTCCTCTCTAAAATCTTCATGGAAACTCAAAGACTCAAGGTTGGGCAATTCAATGGCAACTTCAAAGAATTATATAGAAAGCAGGTTCTTCAACACCCACATTTAAAATTGCTTGAGGACAAGCAATATTGGGAAGGGAGGATTTGTCATGTCCCAAATTTGGTATTGGGTCACAATGGCCTAATCACATTGGATCTATTCATTAGATTTTTTCAAATTGATGCTAAAGGTCAAATAATTGCCAAGGAGGAAAATTACTAGTTTCCTAGGTTTGGGGTGGAAGCTTTGGGATTTGGAATAATGGGGATAATAAATGATGTTTGAACATTAGAATGGCATAACTATTTAATAAAGGACCTAAATAAATATATACAAGTGAAAATCAAAGTGGCATTTCATCATGAAGACACATGGAGGAAGCGGGACCCACATATGGCTAGATTTCCCCACTACATTTGGCATCATTCTCTCACCAATTCGAATTCAAGGTGAATGGTAACATACTTGGGGGATTCCAAAAGGTATTATTCATTGCATGATTCATCCAAGGTCGAAATATAGAGGAAGAGTAACTCCCATGGAAGAGGAAGAGGCAATTTGGAGCTAGTGAGACACTTGGGCTAGATTCCCTAGCTCTATGACAACAATAATGAAGATGCTATGACACCTATGACACAAATCATACCTGAAGGCTGACATATGACATATATGACATGTCAAGGATAAAAATAGACTCCAATAGGGTGCTCAAGGGTGTTAGGGAAGCTAAGATGCTTCCACATGTGATTTGGTGGAAGTGGGAGACTAGGAATTGTTGTGCAAGTGGCGTTCTTTGGAATCTATTCCCCACATGAGTTGGCATGAGTCTCTTGGAAGGAATTCGACCCATGGAGGAAATTAGAAGTTTATAAATTTCAATAACAAAGAATGAAACCAGCTTTTGATCATTTTTAGAATTTGCAATTGCAATTGTGAAGAGGGAGAGCTAGTGGATGACTAGTTTCTTGCCTTAGCCAATTTCGAGGGTGAACGATTCCCATCCAAGTTGGCAATTGGAAAGGCCATTCAAACCTTTCATTTGGAGATTTAATGGAGTCTTTATTTGTAGGTGTAATCTACAGGGCAGCTCATGGTTTCTTCTATTGCAGCTCACTCCTTCAACCATTTCCAGTTTTGATGGCATATTCTTGATCCTTGAGGGAGGGCGTTTTTGGTGAGCTATTGTACTCTTTGGGGGAGATTCTAATGCCCCATTTATTTTGTAATATGAATTAAATACTCTGTTCTTCATCTCCAAAAAGTTTCAGGTCGAAATTCCAAGTATAAATGTATAAATCTCATTTTTAATGGAAGAACAATGCCATTTCCCCACTACCTTGTTGTGAGCCAATGTATTGATGATGATTTCGAATGAATGGATGATTCTATGATATATTTGTGATAAATATACTGCCATGGATGTATTATACAAGTTTCATGTACTGTACTTGAGCATTTGAAGAATTTTTACTCAGTTTAATTGCATTGGGAGAAGAAATAGTGCCATTTCCCCAAGGGTCGAATTGGGGATTTTTGAAGTTGAATGGGAGAGGGTGAAAATAGTTGTAATAAACCATTAATGGTGCATATGAGACCTTAATAACATACTTAACACATTACTTACCTCTGTTCATAAATTTGAGTGGGTTTGGAGGCATTTGGGAAGCCATTTTCAGTACTTACCTTAGGGGGATTTGAACCCCAAATTACTCGTAAAATTGCATACTTGGTCCAGAATCTTAAGAGAGTTTGCAGAGGTATTTTGGTGGCCATATGTTATCCCTGAACATCATATTCAATTCCTAATATCATTCATAAACCTTCCTTGAATATTTGAAGGCATTTGGAGTCAATTTGAGACCTAGAGACCAATACTAGTCAAACAGAAATCACTAGTAAAGTTACCTACATTGACCAGAATTGAAAGAGTATTTGCAGAAGTGTTTTAAAGGTACAAAGGCATCCCTGAAACACATATTTATGTTCTAATATCATTCATATACCTTCTCAGAATATTTGGGATCATTTGGGGAAAATTTGGGACCTAGAGATCAAAACTAGTCAAAGGTCGAACTTAGGAAAAAAGTGGAAAATTGTAATTTTAATAAAATTCCTAATAAGGGACATTATAGTGGACCTGGTTGATCTTATTATATATATTATATTGTCCCTACTCAGACTTAGAAGTTCACTATTCATAATCATTGGTCTTACCCTCCATAGGGAGAATAGAGGTGATCATTCCACTATACCTTGGCTTGCTAGTGTTGGCTCAATTATTCATTGTCTTCATCCATCCATTGCCTACCTTCTAGTTTATCACCCTGACTTACTACTTGACTAGTGACATGGAGGATCTTTTCCCCACTATAGCCTCTATATTGGACGAGCTTCCATGTTTATTGTGTCTCGGCTCTGAGTTGGTGATAAAACTTACCTATGGTGAGTTGGAGTTCCTTGTGAATTCCCCCTAGTCACTAAAGTTGTGTGGGATAAACCTGAAACTTTTAGTGCTGCCATTAATACAAAATCTGGAAAATGAAATGCTATATCTTGTATGAAAATCCCATTCATGCAATGTGTTTCTAATCACACATGAATGAAAGGCATGCCAAATGAAAATGGCCATGAAAATAAAATGTTATATCTTTTGGAAATGTAAATACCTAGGTAAACAAGCTGTCTGTGACACACCTAGAAGTGCTGAGGTAAACAAGTTCCTTAAAAACACACCTGCATCAAAAAGCCTAAAATAAATGTAAATCTATGCAATGTGTTTATAAACACACATATATCAAAGGCTATGAAAACTTCAGGCCCAAAAATCAATGGAACTTAAATGCTATATCTAAATAATTGTTGGCCTCATTTGTATTATGGATTATGTGCATCTGTTAAAGGTGAATAAACCCTCTTTGAACAACTCATCCATTTGTGAGAAACCGCCATTCCCTGTGTTGTTGCTCATTTAGTATATACTATGGTGTGTATTCCCTTTCCCTGTTCCAAAGTGTCACAATGTTAATTCAGTCAAGTCATCCCTTAGCCTAGCCATGTTATTTTTGCCTTCACCCTACACTAGCAAATTGATCACAGCTATGAAGTGAGTATGGTTCTGAAAGTCTAGTCTAAGTAATAATAATAATTAATGACATTATATATGTGGATTTAGATCGCCAGTAATGATTAACTTGTGTTATAATTGTTATTTGAATAAGTTGTAGAGCATGCATTAACCTTTGACAGTTTGCAGCAGCTTCTGATGATAGTCTGAGTTATATTTGGTCATGTTGACTTGGTCAAACCTAGTTTGACCAAGGTCAACCACAGGACATGAGATGGTTGGACCTTGTGATGATATGGATAGATGATATATGGTATATGTACATGTACATGATGATTCTATGCATCAGATATAGGTTTATCATGATGATTCATGGTTTACGGCATTATTTGATCATTTACACATTATTAGTATTTCACCTGTTCCGGTATATTGGATATATTTTATGATCATGCAGAGACTCATATGGTGTATGAGTACACATCTTGGATGGATTTGGACCTTCTGAGTCCAATGAGACAGTCTGTTTTCAGTTCCGGGCACTTACATTGATGATTGAGCCTCAGTAGGCTAACCCAGTGCAGTTTTGGTCTGTCGGAGACCCTGTCAGAGCAGAGAGGATTTTTATTTGGTTGACCTAGGGCACTGTGCTTGGAGGGGGTGGTCCAGCCACTTGTTTTTACCATATTACCCCCCTCCCGGACACACTGTTTCCCTCACCTTGACAGCGCAAGCACTCCAGGAGGCAGTTTGGGGTAGTTTCACGCTTCCCGAGGCATTTCAGGATTGGTAGAAATGGCTATTGAGGAATTCGATTTGGGATACTGAGGCAATGCCTTGGCATGGGATGATCAATGATGATGGGTTGATGTCTTCCATACCTCCTCCAGCAGTTTCAGCTTTCTCGGGTCCTGCATCCATCACTTATGGCACTTTCTGAGGATTTCTGAGGCCTTTAAAGGCCAACAATTTGTCCATAGAGGCACGATTTGGTATATTGATGACTATTTTATTATTATTGTGCTATGGGGATTGACCAAGGGTGGCTAAAATTACCCCTTGGACCCACCATAATCTTATTATTATATTTTTTCATCATGATATGGTGGGATTCCCCTCTCCTAGGGCGATTTTGTCCACTTATGTTATATTTTATTAGTGATCCATGTATTTTATTGTTGAGCTCATTTCAACCATTGATTAGACATTTGTATCTTTTAATATTAGCCACTCATTCAAAAAGTGGTTAGGATTTTGATGCCTCTCCTTCCTATTTAAAGGAGAGAGCCTCTCATTGTAAAGGGGTCTTTGGCTCTTGGATTCTTGATATAGAAAAATTCTCTTGTGGAAATTATTGTGGTCTCCTTTGCATCTGGTGTTCTTAGATGGTGATTGGAAAATCTATTGCAACCTAGCATTTGGAATTTGTGGTAAGATCTATCATTTTTTTGAAATCATTGTCTTGTCTACAGGAGGGCAACTTCAACTAGGGCAATTTTGCAAGGCTTCTTCAAATCGATCTCTTTGGCATTCACTTGTATCAGGGGGTTATCATTAGTATCATTTTGATCTATGCTATCTTTCTGTTACTTCTCTTGTGGCATTAGTCTTGTCTCTTGATTTCATCAAATCTGATATTGTTGACGTTTGTTGTGCAGGAGAGAGGGCGCATTGGCTTCTTGGACTAAATCGACTTCATAGAAAACTACCTCAAAGCTTCTCAAAATTATCGGGTTTGCATAGATCATCATCATCAAGGCATCTACAAGGTTACCCAGGTAAGATCCATAGGCTTGTTTCTCTTATCTTGATCCAATCCATTGACATAACACATAAATTGATAAAACTCTAATTCATTCAAACCCTCATTGTTACATTTTCTCAGATCTACTAAGATCTAGTGGGTTGTTGGGTGTAGTATTGAAAACCCACCTCTATAGTATCCACATCATCCCGGATCTATAGTTTGGTGAGGATTGGCCTCCATTTGGCCCTCTTCCCAAGCCAACTTATCTTCTCCAAGCAACGACGCACTTCTTGGTGAGGGTGAATTGACCTAGATCTAGTTGATGGGTAGTTGAGATTTCAATTGATTCATGATCTACATGCCCTAAAACCTACCCCTAGACTCTTACTTTGGCAATTTCTACCTTGTGGGCCCTATTCCACATTTTAAGGGATTTAATCCCCATTTTGGACCACTTGGTATCTTTAAACTCAGATCTAGTAAGATCTAGCCATTGGATTGCCTTGAAACTGTAGATCCACACTCTCACTTGATCAACCTACTTGGATCTAAAATTTGGATGTCATTGGACTTGTCTTGATTCATTTATCCCACATTTTACCCTCCTTGGGCAAAGTCGCACTTCCTTGGGAGACTGAGTTGGTCCACTTCTAGGACATGGGTACATCATATTTTGGTGGATTTGGAATGAGCATAATTCAAAACCTAGGTCTAGTATGTCACTTTGTCAAATCTTGCCTTGGGGATAGCATTCCTTGTTTTAAGGGATTGTGGTCCACTTAGGTCAAACCTTGAATCTCTAGATCTAGACCTATTCATCCATAAAGACTTTAATTTCCCACTTGTCTCATGCAATAAGAGTCATCAACCACAAGTTAACTTCACTTTGACTCCATTATCCCAATTCCCAAGGCATTGATCTCTCTTCAAGTCAATTCGACTTTCTTAGATTGTTGGATTAACTTGTGGTTTGATCCTTGTTTGGTGGACTAAACCCTTTGATGTCATCATATATCATCATCAAGCTTGTCACTTCTACTAGTTAGCCCCAATCCAACCCCTAAACTACCCTGGATTGGACACAGTTCCCAAGGCAGTGGATTTTCTCACATTGAACTAGTACTTCAATCCTTGATCTCATTTCAAATACTATAAGTCACTCTCACATCAATAATGAACCAAATCTATACTCATTGAACCCCTTACTTATATTGTGACTTCATCCTTAGGTCTAGGATAAACAATACACCTTACTTCACTTAGTATTAACTTGATTTGGTGTCTTGGTTTTGATCTCTCCTGTTGGGAGTAGATCGGGTCTCCCCCTTTGTTGTCTGGGATAGATAACATAAATCGAAGGTTTCCTCGACTGGCGTGAAAACCATCTATTGGAGGTCGAGGTGATCGTGGTTGAACCTTTTGAGTTTCCCTTCCCTATTTCCATCCATTAATGGATACATCCATAGGGTTAACTACAATTTAGGTGATAACAGGTCCCTTAATCCCCATCATGACCCACACCATTGCTCCACCCATTGGGGGCAGTGGCCCCACTATTGCCGCTACGACTAACACACATTTCCCTGCGACCATGTCACATCCTTCTACTAGTTTTTCATTCATGGCTAGTCTCAACCTCCCTAATTCTACATGACCCCACATGGCCTCCCATGCCTACCAGACTTCCTTCAGACATCCCTAGGTTTGAATAGAAGGGTGGTGAGGACCCCCAAAACCACATCATGTCCTTCCACTTACGGTGTTCCTCCAACTCCATAGTGGATGACTCCATTCGCCTCCTCCTTTTACAACGGACCCTCACTGGTTTTGTAGCTAAGTGGTACATCGAACAACCACATGGGACACATTCCACCTTTACATCCCTTGCTTCGACTTTCCTGTAGTTCTTTCAGTTACCAGTCTGTTAGGACGTTGGTGTAGAGATCCTATTATCTTGCAGATAGAACACGACTACCCACATCACTAACAATATTCATGAATGGCATAGATGTCGAATTTTATGTAAGATCAATTTAGACGATTGCATCTTCCTAGATTGGTTCTTGAAATCCCTTATACTAGTTATTTCCGAGGATGTTGCATCTGAATGGCCTAAAACCAAACAAGAATCCAACCTAAAATCCCAACAATTTGACCTCATATATGCTCAGTGAGGCTACCTATATTCCATTTTACCCGATGGTCCTTGAGGTGATTCCTCCCGGAAAGACGCACCGGGGGAATCCTACACTGTCGACTACATTATTGGACATGTTGCATCTCATATCCAACCTTATACTATTATGAATCCTACTAGTCCCCCGGATTATAATCCCACACTTAATTCTGCCATGAGTGGCCCTAACCTTTCGCGTGCCACATCCCATTCTGGAGAATTACCCTCGTATGTTCCCATGGCCCAAGCCCCTCATGTCCATGGAACTTCATGTCCAACGCATTTCTATGATCACACACCGCCAGCATACACTCCTCCCACTGCACCTCCTACCTATTTTCATCAATAATTTTCACCTACACCGGTACAACCTCAAGCCCCTCCAGCTTACTATCCCCTGCAGGAAGCACCTGCACAACCTCAAGCTCCTCCAACTTATTATCCACAATAGGAAGCACCAACACTTTCCCAACCAAAAAATCCTCCTACACCCCAAGGACAAGTTTATGCCCAACCAAACCAACTTGCCCAAGAAACCATCAAGGCCAAAAAAACTAGGGAAGAGGACGTAACCGAGGGAGAAACCAACCCCCAAATCACGGAGAAAAACCACCCAATCCCTCGAACAATAATGATGCCTCCCTAGCTAATCAAAAACCTGATTGACCACCTCATCAAGGAAAGAACCCCAATTTACATACAAACCACCCATGTTCTATCTGCGGGGTATACGACCATTATACACACAATTTTCCCCACTTAGAGCAAGCTCTTCAACTTTGGAATGATCATACCCAATGGCAAGGACATGATGCTCCACCGGCACCACCCAACCCCCCGTAACCTAATGCACAACCTATGGTGTTGTAGAATCCATTACCCAAGCAAGGAGTAGTGAACACCCAACGTTGGCTCCCCCTCAAGGGGCTGTGTCACCACAACAAAAAATCACTTATGTTGCACCTGCTAGTCAACCCATTGAATTGGGTACCCATCACCTTCTAATGATGTCATCAGCTGACATCCACCTTCAAACACGCCGAAATCAGTATGGTTCCACCACTGAAACCATTCCTGTTTACAAGGTTGCTAACACTCTTCCCACTGATTAGTCGTTATTCATACCTGCAGCACTGTGTGACGGGGACCCCAAAGCTCCCCGCTTCCCATTGCGCTGCATTAATATAACCCCAATGCTCGTGCTGCCCCCAATTATAATATCATGGATGAATTAGCCCAGTCCCCTGCTGCTATGTCATCCCTCAAAGTTTTGAAAAAATGTCCTGCATAGTGCAAAACATTGTTATCCTCCATAGGTGTGATAGACCCTTCCGACTCACAGATGATGGCATTCGATTTAGACCAATCTGAACCACGCATGCCTTCCACATTAGCATTTCAATTTTTTGTGTCAATATGGAATCTTGTTATCCATCGATGCATCATTGATGAGGGTGCCTCGACATGAATTATGTCTACATTCCTGTGGAAGAAGCTCAGATCCCCTACACTACGTCCATCCACAACTGCATTACGATCTTACGATGGTCGTTCAGCTCAAACCCAAGGCCTCCTAGCCAATGCTCCAGTTCAATTAGTTGGTAAAACTATCCTTATCGACATTGAGGTCATCAACACACAACTTGACTATAACCTCCTGCTCAGACGCACTTAGATGTATTCCATGAAGGTTGTTTCTTCATCAGTCTTCTTCATTATGATGTTCCCCCATGAGGGATGGGTTGTTAAGATTGAGCAACTTACGTATTATGGCACGAATGCTCCCGCTACACCAGAAAATTTTCTCCCCGTGATGTAACAACCTATTCTTGGTGCAACCACCTCTTTGGTTTCCACCGTTGGACCTGGAATTTACTCGAAGACCCCCATGGCCTCTACTTTTTGGTTTGTCCCAACCCCCCCCCCCCCCCCCGTCGTCAGTGGAGATATCTGATATGTGCACTATTTCTTCTAAACAAATGGTTCCTAACTCACAACCACCTTTGCTTCCACAACCACCATCGGTCTGTAGTCATGTTGGAGCCACACCAATCTACACTATATTGTTCTTGTTACCACCTTCAGGACTAGTAAGTGCCCCATTTATGGCCACAATGAATCTCCCCATGTTAACACTAGGACTTCCCGTGTGGTAACTTCCTGCTCCTAATCCTCCCCTGACACCACAAGTCATTCTCCAACTAATTCACACTGCCAACCACCCACCTCCTGGTGTGGAGACCACATCTGCATCCAAACCTGCCCCTCCATCGCCCAAGAATGCTAGGGGAAGAGGCCCACAAACTGATACTGCCCCACAGACAACGAAACCCGTGAAACCTCCCCCTCCATTGCGTGCCCCTCCTAAGTGCTCTTTATGTGATGACTTGGGCCATGCTACCCATAACTGTCCACAATTTCCAAACCTTCAAGAGCACATGAAAATGTTGGATGATGATCCCAATATTTCAGTTGTCGAACTGGATACCAACCCTAAACCATGCAACAAATCACAACACACCAACTACTCCTACGCCATATGCGGCGTCTATGGCCATTATTCACATTATTGCCCAGATTTACCCGAGTACAGATTTGTCCTCCACGAGCTAAACCAATCTTCTTTAGAGTCATCCATCACTACTATCGAGGAAATTCATCCCCCTAAATCCTCCTCCTCGGGAGAAATTAACACCATTTACATTATTTCCATGGATGGTGAACCCATTTCGCCTCCTGCATCCAACCTCCCCTTGACCGATCTTTCAACCCAGTGCTTCCATAGCGACGAATAAATCCTCGAAGCGCTAACTGCACCTAACTACCCTTGGGATGATATTCACAATCGATCCTATTTCCTTCCTGAAGAGTCTACTATATTTATGGCCAACCAACTTTCAATCGAGTCAAAGGACTTCCTCCCTGATAAGGTGGATTGGTTTAAGAACCCCATCCCAGCTCCTGATTCCTTCAAGGAAGGTAACATGGCTAAAATTTCTCCTACCTATCACATCGATATTTCCCTCCCACCTGGTGCATTTGAGATCATTACATTAGGCACTTACTTTACTGAAGATGAGATTCATGCCTATAAGAAGCTCTTCCAAGAGTTTCACGATATTTTTGTTTGGTCCTATACCGATATGCCTGGTCTTGACCCCGCCATTTTTTAACACCATATTGATACTTGGCCGGATGTCCCACCCGTTCGCCAGAAGGAACGACCCATCCACCCATCCAAGCTCCCCGTTGTTAAAGTTGAGATTAAGAAACTATGTAAAGCCAGGTTTATTTATCCCATCGCTTACACCACCTGCGTTTCCAATCTGGTGCCAGTTAACAAAAAATGGGGCAACATTCACGTCTGTATTGATTTTCGCAATTTAAACTAAGCTTGTCCAAAAGACAACTTCCCCACACCTTTCATTGACCAAATTATTGATGCATGTGCGAGACACGACATTATGTCCTTCATGGGCGGTTTCTATGGGTATAATCAAATTCATATTCACAAGGAAGACTAGTACAAGACTGCTTTCACTACCCCATGGGGCACCTTTTCCTATTGCGTCATGCCTTTCAGTCTTAAAAGTGTTGGTGCCACATTTCAGCGGGCCATGACGTTTTTCTTTCACGATTTGACCAATATCATCATGGTCTACCTCGATGACCTCACGGCTCGATCCAAGAAACAGTCTGACCATCTAAACAACCTCCGGCAAGTATTTCTACGTTTTCGCAAGTATAGAATCCGCCTGAACCCCCTCAAGTGTGTATTTTGCATTCCTGCATGCCGGTTGTTGGGTTTCATCATTTCCCAAAAAGGAATTGCTATAGACCCCTTGAAATTTCAATCCATCATTGACCTCCCAACCCCACGTACATTATGCCAATTAAAAATCATTCAAGGGAAATCCAACTTTCTCTATTGCTTCGTTATGGACTATGCTACGAAAGTTCATGGTTTCCTTCACTGGATTCGCACCCACCTTCCTTTCATTTGGGATGAACAAGTGTAAGAGGCTTTTGACTCCCTCAAACAAGCCTTGACTTCTGCCCCATTGATTTCACCTCCTGATTTCTTGAAGGATACGTTTCGACATCCAACTATGTCGTTTCGGGGGTGTTAGTTCAAGAAGATAGTGCATGACAAGAACATGTCATTTATTATGTGAGCCATACCTTATCCGTCCCACAACTACGTTACCCCTATGAGTAGAAGTTGTCCCTTGCCGTTGTTTTCTCAGTCCAAAAGGTTCGTCACTATATCCTATTAATCCGAACTACAGTTGTGGCAGACTCCAACCCCATGGTCTATCACTTGAGTCGCCGCCTTCTTTAAGGCCGAGTGGCTAAATGGGTCATCATACTTCAATAATACGACCTAACATTTACTACTCCCAAGAGCACCAAATCCCTTGCATTGTCACGGCTCATGACAGACTTACCATCCTCATCCACGTCACCACCAATCACTACCAGCTTACCCGACGACCACTTGTTATCATTTCGTCGGATGACCCTGGTACGACGACATCCTAGTGTACCTATGCACACAGAAGTTTTGATCTGATATCGACCGGGATGACCGCCGTCGCATACGCCATCATGCCTTGCATTATCTCCTCCTTGGTGATGTCCTTTATAGGTGCGGTGTTTATACCATTTTACGTCTGTGCCTCACTCGAGACGAGGATGAACAAGTTCTCAACGACTGTGATAGTGGATCCTACGGAAGCCATTTCTATGGGATGGCCACTACTCAAAAGGTTATTCGCACTAGGTATTTTTGGCCCACCCTCTTTACTGATTGCATTACAACAATCAAGCATTTCCGAAATTGCCAGCTCTTTTCCCCCAAGGTGATGACCCATCCCACCTCTCTCCATCTAGTTATCACCGTTGGCTCTTTCTGCTAGTGGGCCATTGATTTTATGGAGAGAAATCCCCCCTCGGCGAATGGCCATAAATACATCATTGTGGCTGTTGACTATTTCACCAAATGGGTCGAGGCCATACCTACCTTTAACTGCAAAGCTGAGACCGCAACTCATTTCTTTTTTAACCATGTCATCACTCGGTTCGGGGTCCTTTATAACCTCGTATCTAACCATGGAAAACATTTTGAAGACTCCGTCTAGAAGGAGTTGTCGACTTTTCTCAAATTTTAACACTAGTATTCGTCATCCTATTACCCTAAAGGGAATGGACAAGTTGAGGCTATTAATAAAATTCTGAAGACCATTCTTCAACGAACCATCAACCAACATAAGTCTAAATGGCACCATATGCTTTTTTCTTCACTTTGGGCTTACCGTACTTCCACTAAGACTGCCACAGGTTTTACCCCTTTTCATTTGGTTCATGGTGTCGAGTTTGTTCTTCCCATCAAGTGTCAAATTCCCGTGTTACATATTGCTATTGAAATTCTCCCGGAAACCTCACCACTTGAGCAACGCTTAATCCTCTTGGAACAAGCCAACGAATATCGCCGAATAGTGTTACAAACCATTGAGGCCATGAAAAACTGTTCGAAATCCGGTTATGATAAACATGTCCACCCCCGCAATTTCCAAGAAGGAGATCTAGTCCTTGTTTATGACCAAGCCCATGACAAGAATGAAAAGGAAAGTTTGAATCCATGTGGAAAGGCCCATACATCATCCACTCCTGCTTAGGGAACGAGGCATACATCCTTACTAATTGTGAAGGAAACCCCTTGCGCAACCCCCGTAATGGGTTGTATCTCAAACGCTTTTACCCTTAGCACTTCTCCGGACCCACTAGTCTGTGTTGTACAATTTCATTCCTTTTTTATTTTTAACTTTTTGCATTTAGAACATTACACATTGCTTCCCTCTATGACCACAGATGGATCCTGTTCCACCATTTTTTTTCGGTTTCACCGACAGCACATGTTGATGGTCTCCAAACCTCGCCTCCGCAGCTTGGGTATTATATTCCCCCTCACACGAGTTAATCCACCTCGACGAAGTGTGTATCAATGCTGCTACTAATAACCATGCTGAGTACAATGTTGTGACTGGTTTCTTGGCTGCTTCTCTCCAGATGTGTATAAGTCACCTTCGTGTGTTTCTTGACTCCCAGCTTCTTATTTCCCAGATCAACAAATTTTACCAAGTATGAGATCCTTGCCTTTTTTGAAAGTTCCTGTGCACTAAACAAATGATCAAACAGTTTGAATCCATTTCATTCACTCATGTCCTAGGAAGCCAAAACAGTGTTGCAGACCAAATGGCTAACAATATTCTAGACTGGCACATCAATCTCTCCGGTAAGTCCTCCATGGACACATCACCTGGCCTCCTTGGGAAGGTGTCTGCAATCATGCCCAACCATGGAATCCCCGTCAAGAAGTACACATCTGTGAGCGATATCTCTAATCACCCCCCCTATATCATGAACGCTTCTACATCAGCATCCCAAAACTCTACCAACTTGTTCAACAACAACTTGGTCGTGCGCATCAGGGGCACATTCGTGAACTTCAGTAGTCCACAACAGGCCAGGGTGTCCTGAACATCCTCATCATCCTGGATAGCCTCCAACAAGTTCTTGAGGTCACACTCTCTCCAAGACACTCTTGGCATCTTGTTAATCTAACAACAAGAAACCCATCAGGACCATATCAACAATACCTTGATCCCCTCCAGATCTACGCAACCACACTTAAGAAAAAAGGCACGCTCCATAGTGCACTTTTTTGCCTCATAGGTACACTCTAGAGCGTGCTTTTCTCCTCGAAAAGTGCACCCCTCCAACGCACCTATGGGGCCCACAGTTGTGCCATGAAGCGCACATTTACTAAGAAATGTCGTGCTTTAGAGCACGGTTGTACGACCCAAAACCACACTCCAAAAGCGTGGATGTACAGCCCAGAGCCGTGCCTTGAAGCGCGGGTTTTCCCTCGAAATTCATGCTCCAACGTAGTGGTGCCCAAGAGCTTGGCACGCCTCCCTAGAGGTCCAAATCCCCCTCAAAATGCATTAAAAACATCAAAAATCAACAACTTGGTCGTGCGCATCAGGGGCACATTCGTGAACTTCAGTAGTCCACAACAGGCCAGGGTGTCCTGAACATCCTCATCATCCTGGATAGCCTCCAACAAGTTCTTGAGGTCACACTCTCTCCAAGACACTCTTGGCATCTTGTTAATCAAACAACAAAAAACCCATCAGGACCATATCAACAATACCTTGATCCCCTCCAGATCTACGCAACCACACTTAAGAAAAAAGGCACGCTCCATAGTGCACTTTTTTGCCTCATAGGTACACTCTAGAGCGTGCTTTTCTCCTCGAAAAGTGCACCCCTCCAACGCACCTATGGGGCCCATAGTTGTGCCATGAAGCGCACATTTACTAAGAAATGTCGTGCTTTAGAGCACGGTTGTACGACCCAAAACCACACTCCAAAAGCGTGGATGTACAGCCCAGAGCCGTGCCTTGAAGCGCGGGTTTTCCCTCGAAATTCATGCTCCAACGTAGTGGTGCCCAAGAGCTTGGCACGCCTCCCTAGAGGTCCAAATCCCCCTCAAAATGCATTAAAAACATCAAAAATCACTGCAAGACTTACCTGCAAGTCGCAGAACTCGATTCCACCAGTCAGATTGAGATAAATCTGAATGTCCTCTTCTAGTCCCCTCCACACTCCTCCCAATGTGCACAGTGAAAATGACAAGTGGAGGTGGGCTCCGTTTGTTATTTATAGCCATTTTCACTTAATTTTTCCTTTGACCATTCTGAAGTCATTTGACCTCCGTTTGCACCACCGGATTCAGATTTTCGTGCCCGTGATGATGCTTGAGATCATTTCTCGCTCTCTCTAAAAAAATTTGGGCATTTTTTCCATGCCCCTCGCCACCTCTATTTGCATGCCACACCGGTTGCGATCATGTTTTGCCATTTTTTGCATCGCAGCCTATCCATGAGCCCTCCACTCCATCCATACTACATTCATTGCGTTAGTTTTCCACCATTTATCAACCCGTGAGGTCCCATCAGTGTTCCCCCCCGCCTTCATTCTTGGTTCTCATTATTGTCCCTTGATTGAACACTTCCTCCTTGCCTAACCATTATATTTGTTCGGTATAATTTTATCCCTTTTTTAGGATGAGCAATTCCTTTACGAAAAAGGCACTTAGGGAGTTTCTGTTAAGCTCTTTTCTGACACCTAAAAGAATGAAAAGATCTTCGAGCAATCTTTCTTCCTTTCATGCTCGCCAAAAGTATCTGAAAGGGCGTCTATCTGGCATAAGTTTAACCCTTTTCCGGACCTGGTAGACTAATTACGAAAAAGGAATACTCTATTCACATCGGCTAGAAGAGTTCTTCATTGCATACTTTTATGCTTTTTCAGGTCTTGGAGACTAAGACACAAAAATGAACCCCTTGGAGTCTTCTTATTTTCTTTCAGACTCTCTAAAATTGAAAGCAACCACTAGCATTCACCGTCCTAGGCTCATATAAATCCACATGAAGGTACCTTTCCACCATTTCAGAGTCTTCTTATTTCTTTCAGACTCCTTAAAATTGAAAGCACCCATGAGCAGGAAATGTCCTGGGCTCGTACAAATCCACACGAAAATACCATTTTGAGCACACTTCTATCCCTTCTTTGAGCTACTTAAACCATTAAGAAGGCCCAAATGGTGCCTCTCGACACCATGACAGATCATATCTAGTCCCACTATTATGACATCCTCCCCAGTATGGTCTCCTTTGTTCCAAGTATTCTGCGATGTACCACCCTTAGAGTCTCATGATATCACTCATCAGTTCCCCCCTGAGTCTACCCCATTGCAGTCATAATCCCTGGTCCCTTAACCTATGATACCCTTCACTGAAGTCAGTTTCATATGTTGCTAGGTCAACCTTGCAATCATACTCTAAACAAAGGAATTTTGAGTCGCCCCCACTATGCGACCCTCATATCTCCCACAATTTGTCATTATCACATCTAGTACTATCACCTCTTGGTTGTACACCTCGCACTCCTATCACGAAAACATCATTGCCTTGGTAGTTGTAGGTCTCCCTCTATCGATGCCAACCCATCTATTCTAGAGGATAGACCCAGAGGTCCATGTTCCTTGGACTCATCACCATCAGTGGTGAGTACCTAAAGACCATTTGAGGAGTCCTTAGTGCCTCTTTGAATGGTTGTTTCTCACGTTGTTGACACAGTGAATATTGGCAGGGGTTCACTTTGCACTGTCGTCAACAAACATCAACCAAAATCCCTTAAACACCAGCCCAGAAAGGTTTTACCCTTTCCAGCATCACTCGCAGAGCGAGTGAAGTCTCACCCGAGATGGATAAGGGGGCTTTAGGAAGCAAGTTTTCCCAGTGGGAGGAGGACATGCATCAAACACACATTACAATCGCAGAAACCAGATATTATGCCTTCACATTATGCTAGCAATTCATCATTTTCATGTTCACCATTCGCAGATTCAATACATAATGGATATTCGTAGCAACACGGAAAAACTGATCATTCACATTAACAACAATTAATGAACCACAAAACCTCAAACATATCATAACCACTTGTATTCATCATTTAGCAGAAATAGAGACAAAAGATATAACAATAACCAGACATCTTCATGCATTCATCAAAACCTGTGGAATAACCTTCGCAGAAACTGTCAAAACATCTTATTGCGGATACAAAATAGGTCAAAATATGTCATTCTCCAACTATGTCGATATCAAAGGATGCCCTTAGGATTACAATCATACTCCTATTTATATGAAACTAAACGGTTACAAAACGTTCCACATGACCAATTCTAACTAACTTTAACTAATATTGCGTTTCTTGTTCTCCGTGATTGGTCCTTCTTTTGTGGATTATCCCTCTTCGCAGTTGACGGCTTCCGCACTTCATGCGGACTAATCCTGTGCCACCAGGCCCCCAACACAAACTTGTGGCTCTCCCTTGAGCCACCTCAGATGGACACCTCTGGTACTGTTCTCATCCTTTTCTGTGATAAACTACTGAAGTTGATTGTGGTGTGCTCGATACCACCCTTGCTTGCAACTCTGCATTCTCCTTCCACAAGTTGGTGATAAGTACACCTAACAAAATTTCATTTGCCTCTGGTAGAACCTCCTGATCTACCTCAAGAGTCTTCTCGCATACTGTGGATAGTGCCTCTTATAGCCGCTTCCTATCCACCAGGGCCCTCTCCTTTTCCTTTAATGTTTGGGCCTTCTATGCCTGAAGGCGTTGTGCCTCTGCCTCGTTGTCATGTTCCTGTTGCTTGTACCACACCATCTTGTCATGTATGGCGGCCTCGCGTTCGCTGAGTTCTTTCATTGCTACGGTTTGGATTCTCTGTAGAGTCAGGAATTGTAGTAGGTTGAAATCTACTACGACTAAGTCGAACTTCCTTAGTTCCACATCCAGCTCTTTGTTTCTTGTTTTCATCGCATTTGGAAAAAATTGAACCAACCTTGTGTTTGTGTCGACCTCTACTTCAACCCTGCTTGTCGACTCGCTCGGTCAAATTTCCCCATGAGGTACACTGGACTCTACAACTGCTTGCGACAATGTAGATAGCAATTTGGTTACCTAGTGGAAGTATCCGCTCGAATGCTGTGTGACTCTTGTACTGTTTTCTTCTATGACCTTGGTTAATTTCTCCAAGAGCCTATTAACCTGCTCGTCTGGAAGACCACCACTGGTGCTTCCTGTGCCCCGGTCCATCCTCCGCTTTGTACTTCGTTCCTCGTATTGTGAATCTAGTTCAGAATATGTCAGGGTGGGTGTTGTTGAGGCTCCATCATGGTTGGACCCCTCCGACTACTCTTTCGCAGGGTTGTCTTTTCCTGCACCTTCCTTCTGATTGATTGAGCCCTTGTCTTCCTCGATCAGTTTCAGTCAAGTTGTTTTCTTCCCCTTTGACAGGTCCTTCTTGTCAGTTGGGACCTTCCATTCGGCGGGCCATTTTTCAATGATGGCGTCCAACTCTTCCTTAGTGAACTTGTACTGTGTTGGAAACCATTGTCACGCCGTATCTGCTTGGGCTTCAAGGAAAATCATCTGGGGCTCGACCAATAGCCTTGCGATCTGTTGATACTTCATTGCTGCTTGTTCTGGTATTTGCGGTATCATTTGCGCATATATCCACATCCTCTCCAAAAACACGTAAAATTGTAGAACATTATCTATCTGCCACTCTTTATCAGTTGTTGCCCATAAGATCTGGTACCGCGCTCCCTTGCGTACCCAGGATTCTACTGTGTCCATACCCTGATAGTGGTCAGGCTCCCTCCAACCGGCTAATGCGACCAGCATTAGGAGTCATGAGTATGTAGGAGCGACTATCAATAGGGGTTCACTTCGCATTGTCGTCAAAAAACATCAACCAAAATCCCTTAAACACTGGCCCATAAATGTTTTACCCTTTCTAGCAGCACTCACAGAGCAAGTGAAGTCTCACCCGAGATGTATAATGGGGTTGCAGGAACCAAGTTTCCGCAGTGGGAGGATGACATGCATCAAACACACATTACAATCGCAGAAACCAGAGATTATGCCTTTGCATTATGCTAACAATTCATCATTCTCATATTCACCATTCGCAGATTCAATACATAATGGACATTCGCATCAACACGGTTAAACTGATCATTCGCATTAACAGCAATTACTAAACCACAAAACCTCAAACATATCATAACCACTTGTATTCATCATTTAACAAAAACAGAGACAAAATATATAACAATAACCGGACATCTTCATGCATTCATCAAAACCTGTGGAATAGCGTTCGCAGAAACAGTCAAAACATCTTATTGCGGATACAAAACAGTTCAGAATATGTCATTCTCTAACTATGTCGATATTAAAGGATGCCCTTAGGCTTACAATCATACTCCTATTTATATGAAACTAAACGGTCCACATGACCAATTCTAACTAACTTTAACTAATATTCCGCTTCTTGTTCTCCACGATTGGTCCTTCTTTCATGGATTATCCCTCTTCGCAGTTGTCATCTTTTGTACTTCATGCGAAGTAATCCCATGCCAACAGGCCCCCAACACAAAATTGTGGCTCGCCCTCAAGCCACCTCAGCTAGACACCTTTGGTGCATTCACCTGGTCCTTGAAATCATCATATGCAGTTTTGATCTGTTCGACCACTTCCTTCACTGATGCTCTAACCTGTGTACATTCTTCCACCTGCTGGTCTGTCGGGTGGTCGCAATTTTTCTGTTGCGCCTCCTCCAATTGTTGCTTGACCTGTTTCATTACTTCCATCGCTCGTACTGCAAGAACTTCATCTTTTGTTTGGATCTCGTCCAAATGTGTGGCCCTTCTTTATTTTCTTTCACGGGCCTTTGCTACACGTTGTTGCATGTTATTTAGTTTTGTTGCCTTTTTCATTTGTATCAGTGAGGGCATTGCTTTGATTGATCCCTTAAAGGATTCTAGCTGTGCTTCTGCTTCGCTGAGTTGTTCGTTCATTACGGTCAGCTGGTCATCCTGGACTACACTACCCCAAAACTCTGTGACACCTTCTGTGGCTGCCTGGGATGCCTTTTTCATCTCCGTGATTTCCATCACGACTTCCTCGATCGCATTCTTCCATCCCCGAATCTAGTCTAGTGGTCTTCTCGGTACCACCCTTTCGTGCAACTCTGCATTCTCCTTCCACAAGTTGGTGATAAGTACACCTAAAAAAATTTCCTTCTCCTCTGGTAGCACCTCCTGATATACCTCAGGAGTCTTCTCGCATACAATGGATAGTGCCTCTTCTAGCCGCTTCCTATCTGTCAGGGCCCTCTCCTTTTCCTCTAATGTTTGGACCTTCTCTGCCTGAAGGCACTATGCCTCTGCCTCGCTGTTGTGTGCCTGCTACTTGTACCGCACCATCTTGTCATGTATGGCGGCCTCACATTCGCTGAGTTCTTTCATTGCTGCGGTTTGGATTCTCTGTAGTGTCAGCATTGGTAGTAGGATGAAATCTACTAAGACTAAGTCGAACTTCCTTAGTTCCACATCTAGCTATTTGTTTCCTGTTTTAATCACATTTAGCAAAAACTGAACCAACCTTGGGTTTGTGCCGACCTCTACTTCAACCTTTCTTGTCGACTTGCTCGGCCGAATTTCCCCATGGGGTACACTGGACTCTACAATTGCATGCGACAGTGTAGATAGCACTTTTGTTACCTTGTGGAAGTATCTGCTCAAATGTTGTGTGACTCTCACACTATTTTATTCTATGACCTTAGTTAATTTATCCAGGAGCCTATTAACCTGCTCATCTAGAAGACCACCACTGGTTCTTCCTGCGCCCTGGTCCATCCTCCGCTTTTTCCTTCGTTCCTCATATTATGCATCTAGTTCAGAATCTGTCGAGGTGGGTGTTGTTGAGGCTCCATCATGGCTGGACCCCTCTGACTGCTCTTTCACAGGGTCATATTTTCCTGCACCTTCCTTCCGACTAACTGAGCCCTTGTCTACCTCGGTCGAGTTCAGTCAAGTTTTTTCCTTCCCCTTCGATAGGTACTTCTCGTCGGCTAGGACCTTCCATTCATTGGGCCATTTTTCAATGATGGCATCCAGATCTTCCTTAGTGAGCTTGTACTGTGTTGGCAACCATTACCGTGTCGTATCTGCTAGAGGTTGAAGGAAAATATTCTGGGACTCGACTGATAGCCTTGAGATCTATCGATACTTCGTTGTTGCTTGTTCTAGTATTTGCGGTATCATTTGCGCATCTATCTGCATCCTCTCAAAAAACACGTAAAATTATAGAACATTATCTGTCTACAGCTCTTTATCAGTTGTTTCCCATAAGTTCTGGTACCGCGCTCCTTCGCATACCCGGGATTCTACTGTGTCCATACCCTGATAGTGGTCAAGCTCCCTCCAACCAGCTAATGCGACCAGTATTAGGAACCATGAGTATGTAAACGCCTTCCCGTACTCCTGTGCATTGTATGCCTCTTCTTCCAATTGGTGTAGCAGGAACTTTGACCAGTTCCGCTCTCCTATGGCACATAGTTCCGCGGAAGTGATGATGCCTGAAGTACATTCCCTGCGCCTGTTCTTCTGTTCTACCTTAATTGATAGGATCTTCTCTCCAACCCTAACTGCCTGGTTCTAGATTGTGTGGATTAGGTATCCTCTGGAATTTTTCTCCATACTGTACTTCGTCTTCAACCGTTCTGCAAGTTTCTTGTCATTATCCTTCCCCTGGAAAAATTGGGAAGGGTTGTCTTCATCTTTATAGGCATCCTGGTGATTCTTGCGATCAAGTCAACTATGAATGGGATCTTCTCATGCAGCCATAGATACACACCATGAAAACATGCCAGCAATTGCTTGGCGCATGCATTGAACGGCGCTAACTGCTCGAAGTGCAGTATCTGGGTGAGGCATAACAACCCTGAACGCTCCAATCCCAATGCCCATCCTGCAGTTTTCCTTCGTGGTTGGGCCTCCTTCATGGAGGACATCAACGTAGCCTTCCATGCTTTCTAGGAAATTTGCAAGGTTGTGGTCGTTATACTGTAGCTTCTGAAAATTGGCCACAATGTTCTTGGCTTGAGGAAATCCTGGCGATATCGACGGCATCACAATAGTGTACTTTTCATTCTTGTTTATTCACATTGCTGGTTCCCCTTTCTGGCGTGGCGGAACATACCCTGGTACCATGGGGCCATAATTCCCTTCTTGCAATACTTCAGCGCCTGAAGTGCTCGCATCTTCGTCAGTGAACCGTGCTGAGGTCCGGGTTCCTTTCTTCGATGCTCGTCCATTCTCTAGAGGCTGATTGGAGCCCCTATTCTTCTTAAGTGGTATTCCAGACATGAATTCTGGCTGTTCCTACGTAACGGGTGTGGGTTCTGGTCGTTTAGTACTTATGCTCTAAATATCAACTGCCATGCACTTCTCTGCAGATTCTTTCTTAACACACAATGTGTCGAGCTGCCCGTCTGCCTCATTTTTAAAGTGGTGAATTGTCGCTTCTGTCCGATCTTGGGCAATAATTGCCAAATCCAACAATGATTTCCCAAATCCATCGCGTGCGTAGGGCATTAATTGTGTCGGTTTTTCATTTTTTCCATCGATCGTTGTGGTTTAACTGCTTCATTTATGGCTAGATTGGACCCTTCTGCATCGTGGTAACTTTTGACTCGTTGAAGTGTACCACATCTTGGTGTAATCTGCAATTAACTTGTCGACACTTTTTTTTTTGAATACTGCAAAGACTGCGTTATTCGATTAGCGACACGGCTAGCTCCGCTGCGTTGATGCTTCGTCGTAGGTTTTTTTTTCGCACTTATTATAGTGGCCTTCTGTTGCTGATCTCTGCCGATTTCTCTTGGGCATTGTTGTGTACTTCTCGAACTCATCCCTTACTGATTCTAGAATTCCTACGTCCAGCATTCTTTCAATCTCAGCCTTCACCCGCTCCTTGTACCTAGGATTCAACCGGTAGGGTCGCTGCTTGACTGGCTTCGCATCGGGTTTTAGGGGGATTTTCATTTCTCCTAAGTCCCCAAAAATTCCTTTCATCTCTGAGAATTTCATTGGGAACAAATATTGAAATTCATGCAATAGATCAGTCATCTTCACAATAGTCAAGTCATCCCAATAATCTCCAATACTTGCGAAATTTAGATTCTCCTCCGACCCAATGTTCACTTTCTTGATTTTCAACGGTTGTTGAAACCTGTTGGAAGGTATACCTAGTGCCTCAACGCTGGGAATTCCTTCTGAATTCGGCACATATATGGCCCTCGAGTTATCCTCATCATCCGGTTCTCCTATGATATTATAGCACTCCATATTCATTTGCGGTGTCACAGTCCACCAAGGTTCCATTGGATGCTCTGTCGAGACTGCTTCAAATACCTTCTCTCAAATCGCCTGTAATTCACTATGGATGAAGGGGTTCATGTCAGAGAAACTAAACGTTTAGCTAAATCCAATTCTTAGCTGTTCCCAAGAGGTTTTCTCGTGTAGCAGTTTTGCTGCGACATACCAACTCCATGGTACTTCATCCAGTGTGTGAACAAATGCATGGACCCATTCTTGTTTCACCCATGAGCCCCATTGGCTTTGACATGCGTTCACATGTTCCTTCGGATCTCCTATGCCGTCATATTTCCTTCCTTTGTATCCTGTAGTGTCACCGAACCTAACCTCCCTGAGGTGTCAACATAGTGGCCAGTTTGTGATACTAGACTTGTGCGCCTCCCACCATCATGCGGGAGTAGCCTTCAAGGCTTCCAAGGCCAATAGACGTTGTGGTTCCGCCACTTTTTCCTCAAATTTAGTGAGAAAAGTAGTCAGGTTAGGAAATCTCTCATATGTTGGTAGTGCGCACTCCTTTGTGGCTATCAATCGCAGCAACTGTGTGATCTGTGCACACCTCCTGAACAATACTTCATGTATTCAATTTTGCCAATTCTCAAGCACCTCATCTGAATCTGACGATGTCGAACTGACATTGTTCCATCCCAATTATCGATCTACGGTGGGATTAATGTAATCCTCGGATATGTTGTATAAACTATCCCATCCCTCAGTAAATTCATCTCTTGTCGATTCAATATATCGCTGCCCTTCTGCAGGATCCAGAGGTGTGACTACCCTCATCTCGCAATTTTCAAATGACATAGTCTGTTTCTTGAAGTTGATGATGGCTTGGTTTTCCATTGGCCAGTCTATCCCTAGAAGTACTGGATAGGGGCTTGTGTTGTCAACAATATCTATTACACCAAAGTCTGCGTAGCTTTTGAGTCCTTCAATTTCGGCTAGAAGCTGTCACACCCGACCAAGTGGGGTAACCTTACTTTGGTTCGCCAATTGTAGTTGTACTGGTGACCAGGCCAACTATGGTTTTCCCATTGTTTCCCATGTCTTCTTGGTCAGAATGTTGATGTCCAACCCCAGGTCCAATATAATTGATTCGACATCGAATGCCCTGATTTTTGCAGACATTCACATCTCTCTTCCTGTCTTCCTTTTGTGTATGCGATTGATTGTGCGCTCCTGGTGTGCACCCTATTGTCGATGCAACAAACTGGATATTTCTTCCAACGCGTCTGGATCCTTTTCCAACTCCAGGAAAATTTCAAGGAAGGTTCTTAAGGTGTTAGCCTTCCTCCGCGACTTCGTCGTGTCGAACATCGGTGGCATATCGTAGGTAACTTCTTCGTCAAGAGGTAATTCCCTCCTCTATCTCATTGCTTCCTGTGCTTTCAAGAAAACATCCCTTTCGACTTCCACATCAAAGGTGACGTGCTTCCGTGCTGTTGGTCGGATGGTAGCCTGTGACTTGTCGACTCCTGTCACAGCTCCTCCTCGTGTCACTACTCCAACAGTCGTAGTGTGACTTCTAACCTCCGTTGATATCTTCTGCACTACCAGTGGTGTATTCTGATTCTGATTTTGTGGAGGTGGGGGCAGGTTCTTGGTCTGCCATTTTGCGATGAGCTGCGGACAGTATTTGACTCTGTGGTCCACAACGCTGCAATAAGTGCATTGTGGTGGTGGATTCGGGAAATCCCTCTGATAATGCCCATGTTGCCCACAATTGTAACATACAATCGGTCCTCATCCTTGTCCAACAGCTCCTCATCCAACACCAGCACCTCGACCTCCGCGAAATCATCCTCTAAAACCTCCACGCGGTGGTCCATATGGCGGGTACTGCAGTTGCTAATATGGTGGTTTCCCATACTGCAGCTGGCCATACTGCGGTGGTGGATACTATGGATGACCATACTATGGTGGCAGATACTGTGGCTGACCATACCACGGTTTCCCATACTTCCCTTGATCATACTGGTGCAGATAGTTAAAATGAGGTTGTTGTTGGGTATACTTCGGTTGCTGTTGTACCGTCGGTTGCTCTTCCCCTTTCATAAAGTATGTATCAGCAGTCCGGTTTTGGAGTAGGTCATTATCCCTGCAATATTTTTCATCGTGGCTAACCGAGCGACAAAATTTGTAATATAGATTTACTGGCTTCGACACCATATTTTGTAAGTACACACATTCTTTTGGTCGATGCCCTCTAGTATGATTGACACGACACCAAGGCATCCCTACCTGACTGAGGGGGTTCAATGCACCTGATTGCAAATATTCTCGAAACTCTGGGCAATTATCCTTATGGTGTCCTTTTGTTTTACACCTGGTGCACCATGTCTCTTTGCAGGTTTCTTTCCCCTTCTTCATATCTTGCAATTGGAGTGTCAAATTGGCCAACTGCGCTTGTATCCTATCCATTCCTATGCCAGCTTCGCAGATTGGTGAAGCCTCCATCTTCATCACAATCTCCAACGCTTCGGCTTGTGTTGCCACCTTCTGTTGCATTAATGGTCCGCGGATGTGTGCCACCAATCCTGCGATAAACCACTCCTTGTGCTGCATATCATTTATTCTGAAACTCACCTTCTCTATCAATGTTTTATACTGTTGATCAAATTCCCATACTGGCTCATTCGGTTATTGCTTGATTTCTTTGAGCTCGGTGACATACTGCGAATCCGACTTTGGTTTTATAAACTCATCGATCATTCCTTCTTTAATCTGTGCCAATGTCTTTCCTGGTGTTCCCATTGGAACCTTTGTAAACGTCATAAACTAATCTAACGCACGGCCCTAAGGGTTGTCGCTAGCTATCCCTTTTTAATATCTTCATCTTAGACCTGCTTCACAGTCCATACTGCTTTGCACAGGAACCAATACTGCTCAGGATCCTCAGTCTTCTTCCCTTGGAAAGTGGGAATTTTTGTGTCGTATTCCATCCTTACGGTCCTAGTGTTATTGTTTGCTAATGTGCTACTCCTACCGCTGCACGTACGGAAACTATGCGAATAGCTTATGTTTCTTCCTGTGAAATTCTGAGTAGTGTGCGGGATTGAAGTTATGTTGTAACTTATGATTCATCCCTATTATGCTTCTGGGGTAGCCTGGTCACCCTCTCCTTCATCGTAATAAGGTTTCTTTGTCCCTTTTGGTCCTATTTCATAGTCTTCTGTTCTCGTCCCCTCAGGAGACTCTCTCTCAGTCCTCCTCCTCTTCGTTGGTCGTCAGAATATTGCCCCACTCCTCAAGATACCACAATCTTCCTTAGCCTCCCTTAGAAACTCGTCGTCGCTCATGTCCATATACCCCACATCTTTCTATCGGATCCACATTCACGCGATACCCGCAACCTCTACACACTGATATTCTACTCGTCAGAATTCATCCTCAATATTCCTTTTTCGTAGACGAGCATCTTAATCCACGACTTTAGCAACAGTAAGGATCGTTGGCTAGGTCCTTTGAAAAATTTCCTTTCCACATCGATGTATGATTTTATTGTGTATACTGTGAACTCAGTAATGTATTCCTCTAGGATACTATCAACCAAGAAATCAACATCCCTTGATACCTTATGGTTGACTTGTTTTAGCTGTCGAATCAGTTCTGGAGTCCAATGGTCAGGCTCAATCTTTTGACAATGATTTTTCTGAAACGTTAGCTGTGCTAGCCACTCATGCAATAGAATTGGGAATTCACTGAAGAACACTTCGTGGATATCCGAATAAATATACTTTTGCAACCAATTGCTTACTATCTATCCGGGGTTCCGATTCTCTCCTTCTGCGAATTCCTCTGCCTTCTTTTCAAACCACTCTTGAATCTATGGTTTCATCGGGTGCCACAACATATCCTCTTCTTTTCTTCTTCAAGGTCCCGGAAACGAAACCATTTGTTGACACAGTGACTATCGACAGGGATTCACTTTGCACTATCGTCAACAAACATCAACCAAACCCCCTTAAACACCGGCCCAGAAAGGTTTTACGCTTTCCAGCATAACTCGCAGAGTGAGTGAAGTCTCACCCGAGATGGATTAGGGGGATGTAGGAACCAAGTTTCCGTAGTGGGAGCAGGACATGCATCAAACACACATTACAATCATAGAAACCAGAGATTATGCCTTCGCATTATGCTAACAATTCATCATTCTCATATTCACGATTCACAGTATCAATACATAATGGACATCCGTATCAACATGGTTAAACTGATCATTCACATTAACAGCAATTACTAAACCACAAAACCTCAAACATATCATAACCACTTGTATTCATCATTGAACAGAAACAGAGACAAAAGATATAACTATAACCGGACATCTTCATGCATTCATCAAAACCTGTGGAATAACCTTCGTAGAAATAGTCAAAACATCTTATTGTGGATACAAAACAGTTGAGAATATGTCATTCTCCAACCATGTCGATATCAAAAGATCCCCTTAGGCTTACAATCATACTCCTATTTATATGAAACTAAACGGTTACAAAACAGTCCACATGACCAATTCTAACTAACTTTTACTGATATTATGTTTCTTGTTCTCCATGATTGGTCCTTCTTTCACAGATTATCCCTCTTCGCAGTTGTCAACTTCCGCACTTAATGCGGACTAATCCCATGCTAACACACGTGCTCGACTTCAACACCATGATTGCACCATTGAGATTCGTGCAGGATATTGGCCCCTTCAATTATTGGTCAAAGACCCCAGATGTCCCTTGACTCTAGCACATTGGTGAGTCTATTTGGAAACCTCCAGTTGTATGTTCCCGCGGATATCCGGACTATGCTTGGAAGCTCCCCAGTTATATACTTCCTCGAGTACCCAGTTCAAATGGAGTTCAGTGTACCTTTGAGATTCTAACTCTCAGTCACTGAGTCCATCCAGTTGTTGGACACCTTCATATCTAGCAAAGCATCAGTTGTTATGGTACCACATTCAGTATGGATTCCATTGTTTCCATGCATCAATTATTCATATCAGTCATGGGAATACCATGAGCATGTCCCATATTTGTGTCCCCTCTAGACCATTATGATGTACATTGCAGTTCTCCATGTATTATTCAGGTCCCCTCTTGGGCCTCATTATTATTTGTATATCTTGATACAAGCATGGGTATGCCCTCCTCGTCCATATATTGAGATTATTCCCCATTTATTGTTGAGGACATGTATTTTAAGTTTTATCCTTTGCAGTTTGTATGGAGCATGTGTTCCGATATCCAACCAGTTTCTGCTCTCCTCCGTCACAATGCTCATAAACATAGAAAATGACAAGAACCTATGGTGTCTATCAGCCATACGATGAGCTCCTTCCCTCACACATCAGGGGGCAATCTGTTAACACCCAAAAATTGTTCACTAGCTCATCTCCCTAGTCACATAACCCATTTGTTCACTTTTCCTACATTTTTGGCCTCCAAAACCCTAAAAATCCCTCAAATGGTTACCAAAAAAGCAAAAAATCATTATTTTTCTCCTCAATTAATGAAATTCCTTCAAAAAGGTCAAAACCCCTCAAAAAAGGGTCCAAAATTCCCAAAAATAAAATAAAAAGGGAAAAAAGTCAAAAATAATTTCAAAAAGAGGGAAAAACCCTAAAACCATTTACCAATACTATTGATTTCCTAAAACCATGGGTCAATACTCCACCATCCAAAAACTCTATAAAAGGTGATGGATGCCCCCCATTTTAATATCCATGATCAACTCTTCACACCCTTATGCTGCCAAAGTTCCCGTTGAACTTTAGCCCATCACCTTGAGCTTATGTTTACCATTAGAGTTGAGTCTTGGCCACCTTTGGAGCATTTGGAGAAGAGAAAGGAACCCTGGAGACTTAGTGCACTACTCATGTACGGCTACAAGGGATACTACAACCTCACATTTTGAGGTAACACCATATTGTAAACCACTTTTTACATATTAATACAAGAAAATCATATTTTCATTCATGGGTTCCAATTTGTTTTATTACTACAGTAGTTAGTTAGTTTAATTTTTATTTCCATTGATGCACTCACATATATTAGTTTAATTTTCTTATTTCTTAGTTTTTTACCCATTTACATGAACTGCTACTAAGCGTTCCTGAATCCTTAGTAGGTGTTCTTTAGCACGAGCTGGTGTGAAAACACTAGCTACAAGGTTGACAGTGGAGTTGTGAGTACAATTTTTTTTTTTAATAGTATATTAAAACCCATTAATATTTTAACAATATTTTGAGTAGTCCAATGACATAGATTTCAAGATTGAGGATTACAACATTGATAGCACATTAATACACTGGCATAACCACACCATGATTGAACCCCCGCCTCTAATTCATCATCACCTTTGAGTCATCCAAAGACATAAATTTCAAGACTGGGGACACGGGGGCTTCACTAGAAGACAATATAATATCACGTTCATTTATATTGCGATATTAAATATTCATGAAAACCTAAAAATTATATTGCTTTATATATATTAAGGGGAAAAGGGTTTTTTTATTTAATGTAACAATACAAAAATACTTTGGGGTATTTTTTATATGGGCAGGCTGACAAATATCCACCAAATGGAGATGGAGGGATCACAGCCGGATGAGAATTCGGGTTGAGGCGAGGCTCGGGCTTACCAGTATGCAGGGAAATCGTGTCTTGAGGCATGCTTGAGGCCAGGGGTTTCGTGGTGAAGTGGGTTTCCATTTGATCATAATCGAGAGACAATGTTCATTGACAACCAATTGTTACCAATAACACTCAGCCAGTTGGGTCTATGGGTTGTAGCTTGGGTGGTTGGAAGGAATGTTGTTACCCTCCCCACCCAGGTTCAATTCTTGTAAGTGACATATTGCTCTTGTTGAGTCCATATTGTAATGATTGTAATTCATGCCACCTTGATTCTCTAGAATAACAAGTGGTGACCATTTCCCGGTGGACTAGCCCTCTAACAAACGGCGAACCATTCTAAAAGAACTAACCAAGGAAAAAAAACACTCAGCCAGTTGTTACCAATAGCCTTGGGAGGCTCTAAGCCTCCAGGGCCTGTTATAGGCCCGTGATAGGCCTTGGGGGCTTGAATACCCAACCACTCATGCCTATTACAGGACTTGGAAGGTTTAGTCAGCCTCCTAGAGCTTGTTACAGGCCCTGGGGGCTTGGATACCTAGCCCACAACAAACTTAATCAGCGATTGGGGAACTGCAACATGTAATCTAAATAGTGTACTATGTGCATTGGCTCTAGTGACATACAAGAAGTGATCTCCTATCTCTTCATTAGACCATTAGTTGTTGCAAATCATAATGATATGTGGTTGAGTAATTGCATTTTGGGTGAAGTAATGTGCATCAACAATATACATCGAAAGAAGCAAAGTGCATTGTAGAATGCATGTGGGGTCATAAGAGGGGTATCATATCAATATACTAGGTAGAAATTAGGGGTATTGTTTCATATGCCACGAATGAACGTGCTATGATAGCGGTTTATTGAGTGAAGACCCCGTGACTGGGGATTATGTCATTGATATCACATTAATACATTGACATAACCATGCCATGATTGAACCCCTACCTATACTTCACCATTGCCACATTGTCTAGTTGTAGCTAGTATTTTATATCTACCCAAGTTGGAAAATTCTTCATCAATTTGCAGGAGATATTTTGTGTCAACCAATTTGTGGTCTTGGGGGAGAAATGTTATTTGTATTTATGAACAAATTTGTATTTCTTCATCTTCTGAATGCAAAGCAAAGAATTAAATCACTGCATACCTTGAATTACATGCTAAACAATTGTTGGTACTGTATCAACCAATTCCAAATTCTATGTAGAGCAATATGGTTCTCAGAAGTTTGAATCCCACGACACCAACAAAATCATCTTATGTAAAAGGTCATAAGCCCAAGATATTCAGCAAACTTGCATCACAATCTATGCTCCAAAAGTCCATGCCAGTTATTAACCCGAATTGGGATGCTAGTAAGTCAGATAGTTTTCTCCTTATGTATTTCTTTAGTATCTCAATCTCTTATTGAAGACCTAAATATCATTAGTATTTCAAGATAATAGTCATATAAGACCTAAATATCTACAAATGTCCTTGTAGAGTTCTGTCTATCCAAAATATAGTTTTCTAACAAAAAGGGCTCTTGATGTTTCTCCAAAAATTCATGGAACATCCTTAGAGTTTTATGTTTCTTAGTTTCCTGCTCATATATTATGAATATCTTTCACATGTGTAATTCCTTGAAACAATGTTGAAAGCCACTAGTTGGGAATCTTTGGAGACAGAGAATGTCCAAACAATAATTCTTTATAAAGCCCAGGGCATATATAATCTAATTACAAAATTTAGAGTCAACAATGACTGAAAGGGAAAGCATGCATAGAAAACTAGGTTTGCATAGACATTTTAAAAAACGTGGGAATCTACGTATTAATAATCAAACAACAGTTATGTCGAAATTTGTAGAATGAATATCATCAATGCAAATATGAAATTTGTGTCTATGGAACAAAGTATCATTTTTTAATTGAAACAAAGCATTATACAATTCAAAACAAAATCAAAGAGTTGGTGCTAAGAGAATATATTAACTTACAATGCTTTTGTAGGTGGCTAATGTTGAGATATTGTAACTTCAAAGAATATTATAATTGTACTTTATTATTCCGGAGATGTTTCATTCCTCCGTAAAGATCTTATTGTATATCCGGAGATGTTTATTCCTCCGTCAGAATGTGGTAACTCGGGTTATTAGACTTCCCTAGTGGAGGTCGGCCCTTTATGTGTTATGTGGGTCAAAGGGTTATTAGACCACCCTAGAGGGGTCGGCCCAGTTAGTTGTAGTGGGGTATTTAACCCATTGGTTAAATACGAGCCTACGTGTACTTGTGTAAAATACATATCAGTGAAGTGTATAAATAGAGGAGGTGTGTTCCTCATTTGTGACACTCACTCATTCAAGGGAGGCGCACTTTTGGAGGAGAGGTCTGCTACGGTGGAGAAGGAGATCATGTATTTGGTTTGCATCTTTGTATATTGCTGGTCATCTATATTGAGGAAGCTTTACTGGGTTTTCTACCCCATGAGGGTTTCCCGGGATAAATCTGTGTCTCTTGTGTTTATGCTATGCTTGTCGTTTCTTCAGTGATCCTGTATATGCTATTATTGTGAAATGGAATGTAATGCTGCTATTTTCTGTCTTATCATATTGAATTTTAACATGGTATCAGAGCTAACCTGAAGGAAGACAAGGTATGGCACTAAAGACACTTGCTTTACTTACGACAATTTGAAGGTTAGGGTTTTACATAGCAAAAACCAGTCATCGTAGAACTTTCGCTATAAATCCGTTTTGGCGAAGTTTTCGGATCTGAAATTGTTATAGGACGAAGCTAAAATCTCCAGGTACCTTGTGTCCAAAGGACAACCTCTAATTCGTTGTACTTTGTGATTTATGATCTGTACAATAGAGGGTTTCTGCCTCTTCCAGATCTGAGTCAAAATCAGGTGACCTTGGGAAAAAGGTCATAACTTGGGCTAGGAAGCTCCAAATAAAATTTCGTGAAAAGTGACAGGTAGTACACAGACTGTACTATCTCAGAAAACTTTTTCAGAGGCCGAAGTTGAACCAGTGACACGTGGCACGCCGTACAAGTTTGCTCTCCTGTTTTATCCCAAAACAGGTCACGTTGCGACATTTGGCATAAATCTCTCTCAGAGAATCCAATTGAGGTCAGACCTGTCAGGATGGAAAGATAACAGGTCAGGCTATCTCAGGAAACCTTTTCATACCCCGTGGATCAAAAATTTCGGAGTTACACCGGAAACAATCAGGTACATATTTCTGTCAAAACAGAATTATTTTTGGTACCTTCATTCATGGCTTCCGGAATTTAGGGCTTTAGAGAAAGTTGGAATTTTTGTAATCGGAGACCACGGCTGGATGATACTCATCAAAATATAAATTTAGAGACCAAGATCAGAATTTTTGGTTGGGCAGAAGGCCGGGTTTGATTAGACCCTAGTTCGAGACCTTGATCAGAAAAGTGGAAAATTAGGGCTTCTGTAAAAATGGGAATTTTTGAAATCTGTGACCATGGATGGAAGCTCCTCAGAAAAATAAAAGCTTAGAGCTTTGGATCAAACATTTTGATTGGGAAGAAGAGTGGGATTTATCAAACCCCATTTCAGGGTCACGTCCAGTGAATCCGAAAGTTTCAAAGGCAAAATTGAGGAGTGAAACTTTGCAGTTTTCAAATTCTAAATATATCAGTTTGATCAGCTCATCAAGGCGCATATTTCTATCCTTTCGGAAGTTTGAAATTCAAAGTTTGAATTTTTGGGGTTTCTCTGACAAACCCATATCCAGCTCCAGCTCCAGTTCTTGCAAATCAAGTGGATAGGGTTAATCCTAGAAGAAGATGGATTGGTCACCTGCATAAGTGAAGGAGTTCCTATTTTAGAGGGAGAAGAGGCTAAAGCTTTACATAAGGAGATTACAAGCGATCTCGACAGGTATGACTTATAAAGGTATGTTTTGATATTTGTTCATGATTAAGTTTATGGTATGTTTGTACAATCTTGATTTTTAGATTTGTTGTATCACCTTAACAAAATTATGAATGCATGATAGAAGATATTCATTGGTTAGGGTGTTGACACTTATGATTGTACTAATGCATTATGATGTTGTGTGAGGTTGATGTTGTCCGCTAATAAGATACAGGTACATCACAAAAGACAAATCAGGTTCCATGACCATGAAAACATGAAGACAAAGACTCATCCACAATCTTTGTTCTACTTACGAGGTATGTATGACTTTGTTATATTATGCTTAACCTATGAGACATGCAGGTTCTAGCTCAGGATCTCTAAATCATTGAAGAGATTGTTTAGGTATGTTGTACATAAACAAGTAGGTATACTAATCCAGGTATGTTTCCCATGAATCTTACCTTGTGTTAGGATCCCCTATATAAGTATACTTGGAATGATTGTTTATGCTTATTCATAAAGTTAGTAATCAAGGGATTATGCATATTATATCTTTTATCTTGATTGATGATATGCATGAGTAAAAGAAGACTTCCCTGAAATCTTGAATACTAATGTTTATTAACTATAATCATGACTATACATTCTCAATATTATTTAGAACTATAATGTTTTGATAACATTTAGAACATACTAATGGGTGTATGGTTGTGTATGAGATCATGAGGATGACACTTGAACATGCACAGTGGTACATAATGAATAGAAGTTCAAAAGACATACAGAAGATCAAGCGGGAGGCAACCACACAAACATAAAAGATAAGTATTTGAGTTGTTATTTGAAATAGTAAATGATATTGCCTGTAATAGGTTGTATGCATATTTGTATTCCTATAATATATCATGCTAAGTGTAAATATTCATAGAACATTGAACAGTATACTACCAATATGCATATGATTGGTAAGTTGGACAAACATTCCATTGTTGCTTATGAAAGCTCTTTGCTGACATGCTGAGAGTTGTGCACACTCTCGATAGTATGTTCTGGTAGAGATGGAAGGCATCTAGATAGCCACTGTATGCATACAAGATATGGGAAAGTGTTGTACCAAAGTACTGGTCAAAATAGTTGCATAACTATGTAAATGATATCTGTATGCATAATAGGTTAACATGATTACATGATTATGAAGTATTACTAATCATGTACTTAACTTGTTTTGTAGGAAAGATCATGAAGAATGATGAACACCGAACAAGTGATGGATGTTCAACAAGAAGATTTACAAATCAAACAAAATATAGAAGGCTCATGGCTAGAAGATTCTCTTAGAAAGAGGAAAGAGAACCTTAACAAGATGTTTTGCTCCAAGGGACTAGATAAGACCATTCCCTTAATAATGTAATCAGGTTCTGCATGGGTTCCCAGGATCGGTATTCATTTGATGAGCTTAATGATCATCATGGGTGATGTGGAATGCAAGAAGGAACTCACCACAGAGTTCAAATGTTTTTGAGGCTCATATTAGTAGACCCCTTTTTAAGAGAGATGGCACAGATAGATATGCAGAAGGTCACTCAATGTTGAGTGTGAATAATGGACAATTGACAACTTCATGACAAAGCTTGGGATTTACCAGAAGTAAAGTTGTCCCTAACCTTTACCTTAAGGTTGTGGATGATGAACCTAACATACCATTATTGCATGACGATGATCTCTTTCTAACAAGGAATGAGAAACAGGTCATGAAAATGGCTGCAGAAATGGAAATGAAAGATCTCGGATTAATGCACTACTTCTTAGGTCTAGAAGTATGGCAACATCCAAAAGGAATCTTTTAAATCAAGGTAAGTATGCTGTGAAGTTTCTAAAAAGATTTGATATGTTGGAGTATAAAGCCATGGCCACTCCCATGGACTCCAACTTGAAGTTATTAGTTAATGACTCATCGAATTTAGTGGACCTAACCCTTTATAGACAAATTATTGAGTCATTGATGTGTCTAAACGAATACTAGGTTAGATATATGCCTTGCTGCAATTACCCTAAGTCAGTATCTAGTAGAATCTAGAAAGGTTCACTTAATAACTACAAAGCATGTAGTGAGGAACCTAAAAGGTACAATAGATTTTGGTCCATATTATCTTGAAGGTCATGAACTCCGTTTACATGGTTACTCAGATTCTGATTGGGCAGGAAGTGCCTCAGACAGAAAGAGTACATCAGGTGGATGTTATAGTCTTGAATCTGCCATGATCTCATGGTTCAGCAAGAAACAATCTAGTGTGGTTCTCAGTACTGCTGAAGCAGAACATATGGCTGTCTGCTCTGCCAGCTGTGAAGCAGTATGGCTTCAGAAGCTTTGGAGTGTTTGACTTAGAAATGGATCCCACTGTGATTATGTGACTGAAAATCTTGTGTTCCACGATAAGTCAAAACACATAGAGATCCGGTACTTCTATATACGAGATATGGTGCAAAGAGGAGCTATCAAGCTTGTATATATAAGCACTAAGGATCAGATTGCTGATATCTTGACTAAACCTCTGTCTCGAGTAAAGTTCGAACACTTCCAAGACAAGCTTGGTATAGGACCCTCCTCGAATGGGGGAGTAGCACAGTATCCGATAACAAGTCTATCTCATCAATGATGAGGTTACCTATTTACTGCACTTAGAATTATTTAGATTTAGGACTCTTATATTCTTTCTTTTGATAATAGATATATACATGCTTTTGATATTAGTTTCTGATGATAGATGTATACATGCTTTTGATATTAGTTTCTGATGATAGATGTATACATTCTTTTGATGTTAGTAGATGTATACATTCTTTTGATGTTAGTAGATGTATACATTCTTTTGATGTTAGATGTATACATGCTTTTGATGATAGATGTATACATGTTTTGATGATGATGATACATGTTGTGATTACATATGTTTTGATGTTGATGATACATGTTGTGGTTATACATGATGTTACACATGTTTTGATGATGATGATACATGTTGTGGTTATACATGTTTTGATGTTGATGATACATGTTGTGGTGATACATGTTATGATGATGAGGATACATGTTCTTGATGAACATGTGAAGGGATTGGATCATCCCTGGACTTTCAGTCCTAAAGAGAGCCGTAGACGTGAGGTCTCCGAGAATGAAGTCCTTAGTGGACAGTTGAGGGGATTGGATCATCCCTGGACTTTCAGTCCTAAAGAGAGTCGTAGACGTGAGGTCTCCGAGAATGAAGTCCTTAGTGGACAGTTGAGGGGATTGGATCATCCCTGGACTTTCAGTCCTAAAGAGAGCCGTAGACGTGAGGTCTCCGAGAATGAAGTCCTTAGTGGAAAGTTGAGGTGATTGGGATCATCCCTGGACTTTCAGTCCTAAAGAGAGCCGTAGACGTGAGGTCTTCGAGAATGAAGGGATTGGGATCATCCCTGGACTTTCAGTCCTAAAGAGAGCCGTAGACGTGAGGTATTCGAGAATGAAGGGATTGGGATCATCCCTGGACTTTCAGTCCTAAAGAGAGCCGTAGACGTGATGTCTCCGATAATGAAGGGATTGGGATCATTCCTGGACTTCAGTCTGAAAGAAGAGCCGTAGATGTATGTCTCCGATAATGAAGGGATTGGGATCATTCCTAGACTTCAGTCTGAAAGAAGAGCCGTAGACGTATGTCTCCGATAATGAAGGGATTGGGATCATTCCTGGACTTCAGTCCGAAAGAAGAGCCGTAGACGTATGTCTCCGATAATGAAGGGATTGGGATCATTCCTGGACTTCAGTCCGAAAGAAGAGTCGTAGACGTATGTCTCCGGTAATGAAGGGATTGGGATCATTCCTGGACTTCAGTCCGAAAGAAGAGCCGTAGACGTATGTCTTCGATAATGAAGGGATTGGATCATTCCTGGACTTCAGTCCGAAAGAAGAGCCGTAGACGTATGTCTTCGATAATGAAGGGATTGGATCATTCCTGGACTTCAGTCCGAAAGAAGAGCCGTAGACGTATGTCTTCAAGAAAGAAGGGATTGGATCATTCCTGGACTTCAGTTCGAAAGAAGAGCCGTAGACGTATGTCTTCGATAATGAAGGGATTGGATCATTCCTGGACTTCAGTCCGAAAGAAGAGCCGTAGACGTATGTCTTCGAGAAAGAAGGGATTGGATCATTCCTGGACCTCAGTCCGAAATAAGAGCCGTAGACGTATGTCTTCGATAATGATAGGACTAGATCGTCCCTGGACTTCGGTTCAAAAGGTACATGACTGGTTTACATCATTCCTTGACGATGATGATGATTGTGATGCTCGTGTGATGAGGATGCTGATGATCGTATGATGACGATGTTGATGATCGTGTGATGATGATGCTGATGATCGTATGATGACGATGATGGTGATCGTGTGTTAATGATGATGATGATCGTGTGATGACGATGCTGATGATCGTGCGATGACGATGCTAATGATCATGTGATGACGATGCTGATGATCGTGCGATGACGATGCTGATGATCGTGCGATGACGATGCTGATGATCGTGTGATGATGATGTTGATCGTGATGCTGATGACGATGTTGATAATCGTGTGATGATGATGCTGATGATCATGTGATGACGATGTTGATCATGATGCTGTTGATCGTGTGATGATGATGTTGATCGTGATGCTGATGATCGTATGATGACGATGCTGTTGATCGTGTGTTGACGATGCTGATGATTGAGTACTATCAACTCTGATGATGTTGATGTTCCAGTATTGAAGATGTTCCAGTAACTGGTTGAGTTACTGATGATGTTGAGAAAGCTTCCAATGATTTATAGATGTATCGTGTATGATGTTGATGACTCCTTGCTCGTGCAGGTGCTGTTATAATATCCTTCTTGTTAAGGGGGAGTGTTGAGATATTGTAACTTCAAAGAATATTATAATTGTACTTTATTATTCCGGAGATGTTTCATTCCTCCGCAAAGATCTTATTGTATATCCGGAGATGTTTATTCCTCCGTCAGAATGTGGTAACTCGGGTTATTAGACTTCCCTAGTGGAGGTCGGCCCTTTATGTGTTATGTGGGTCAAAGGGTTATTAGACCACCCTAGAGGGGTCGGCCCAATTAGTTGTAGTGGGGTATTTAACCCATTGGTTAAATACGAGCCTACGTGTACTTGTGTAAAATACATATCAGTGAAGTGTATAAATAGAGGAGGTGTGTTCCTCATTTGTGACACTCACTCATTCAAGGGAGGCGCACTTTTGGAGGAGAGGTCTGCTACGGTGGAGAAGGAGATCATGTCTTTGGTTTGCATCTTTGTATATTGCTGGTCATCTATATTGAGGAAGCTTTATTGGGTTTTCTACCCCATGAGGGTTTCCCAGGATAAATCTGTGTCTCTTGTGTTTATGCTATGCTTGTCGTTTCTTCAGTGATCCTGTATATGCTATTATTGTGAAATGGAATGTAATGCTGCTATTTTCTGTCTTAGCATATTGAATTTTAACAGCTAATGAGGGTTAAGGTATTTGAATATTGAATTAGGGGATGTTGATATTTAAGTAATAAAATATAGGGAAGACGAAATTGAAATAATCATTCAACCATGTGTAATTCACAATGAAACAATGTTGAAAGACACTAATCCATAATCTTTGTTAGGTTTGTGATGGTCCAAACAAGAAATTCTTTTGAAACCCATGGCATATGTAGTCTAATTACAAAATTTAGAGTAAGAAAATACTTATATATAAAACATGCATTGCAAAGTAGATTTGCATAGACATTTATAAAACTTGGGCATTTGTGTATTAATTGAGAGAGTGGATATTTCAAAGTTGTAAACCTATGCAATTTGTAGCACATTATGCAATGCTAAAAATGCCAATTTTGACTATGGATATCAGAATAGAAGTGAAGAATTAGATTGAACTATTAGAATACATACCTCATTCCTTGAATCCACAAGAAATTGCAGAGGGCACTAAATACTGAGCTACAAAGGTATCATAGAAATCCAAATCTAGTATAAAAGGATCAAATATGAAAACTTGAATCCTATTATTAAAACTATAAGAAACTCACATGTTCGCAAAGTTGTTAGGATAAATAGGTTCATGGCTGATGAAAATCCAATCTCCTACATTCTTCTTGAGTTTCCACTTCTACTCGTTGTCTTTGCCTCCATTTTTTTGTGGTGTCAAGAGCTCACTGGAGAACTAAAATTCTTCTAGAGCATGAGTTGGTTGTGTAGTAGGAAGGATATTTGTTAATTATGTCTATTGTATCAACTATGGGAAGTGCAATGACAATGAGAAATACTAGTACCAGTAGCAGGTGGGAAGATGGGAAAGTGGTATTGTTCTAAGGGAAGGAGGATGGGAAAATTCGTCATGTAATTTCAATGCCTAAGTGCATGGTGACCAAGTTTTATTCAGGACATCAATATGCATATGAAGACATGTGCATATGGAGACCAAGTGTTATTTAGGACAATTGTTGTAGGTGCATATCGATTAGATATCCATCACAATGATCTATGTACACATAGAAAAAGGGGACTTGTCATATTTATTTTTTCATTAAGTGTTATTTCTAATATTTTTTGAATACAAAGGTATTTTTATATTAACTTTTTTTATGATCTTTGCATACGAACCAATTAAATCTATCATGTGGCTAGACTGTTGCGAGAAAAAATCGATACATTTATTTCCCAAAACAAAGATGAATGATGGAATTAGATCCTAGCTAATATAGTGTTTGGTTTTTGTTTTGATTTGAGAAGGGGGTACCCTTGATGTTCGGATTAGGAACAAATTATAGGGTAACATTTGTAGCTACTTGATAGTCAATCTATCATAGGTGATAAGGGACTTTAGTTGTGCTAGTATCCTGTAATGTCTATGACCCGAAGTTATCTTCCAAAAGTCCTTCCAATTTTAAAATTACCTTCTTTCTCAATTAGTGCTTGAAGTCAAGGGATTTTAACAATGAAATGTTCCCGAATCTTCCAACACTAGATAGGATATTAGAGGTGTAGATCCCATATTTCTTTACTACAATAAAAATCCCAATGTTATAACCTTGGAAACACATCCCCAAGCCCCCTGTATACTTTTTATGATATAGTATTCAATGGATCTAAACAGATCAAGAGAAACAATGATATTATATAACCTCAAAGATCCATGTACTTGAAGAATGTATTGTGATTTTGCATAAAGCTATCATATAAGACTGCGAACTCATTGTTCCTTCCAAGAATAAAACAACTAATTTTGCTGCCATGAGTTTACCTTGCAAATATATACCAATAAGACCCAACATTCACAGATATTAATGAGAATGGATGAAATTAGGGAAAACAAACTCTGTACCTGGGCGAAAAAAGAGGTATTATGGGTCGTTGTACTTTGAATTGATTAAAAAATTCACCACCATTATCTCTTGGTTCTATCGAGGGGATACTTGTAGGTTTTATGGCTCCTCCAATGGTTATTTTAATGCTTAAATAATCATCTCGTGGTTTAACTCTTAGATATATGAACACTCAAATCTCTTGTAATTGGAAGGGTGCTTGGAAATTGAATTAGACATATGGTTTGAAACTTGTTACACTAACAAGTGTTTATATTTTAAAAATTGGGGTGGCCTACCATTTATGCTTTTCCTAGATTGAAGGAGGATGGGACAAAATAAACATTATAAAAAGACAAAAATATAAAAAATAATTGGTAGTTGATGCATGTATAACTCATAGCTCATGCATGGATAACAGGTAGTGAAAACTAGTTTAACTAAAGAAGGTAACAGGTAGTTGAGGCATAGACAATAGGTGATTACAAGTAAGCATGGAGAACAAGTAATAGATAACGTTTTCATGTCACTTAACTTGTGACCTATCAATGTTAACCGGACACAAGTTAAGTTGTTGTGCTAGTATAGTCAAATCCGAGAGATCAAATTTGCAAAGGCACGTGGAAACTCAAATAGGATCACAATTATGTGCTGCAAAATTTGTATCTCGAAATAATATTTTAAGAAATTGAAAATATTATTATTAACAACATTCCCAAATATTTATGAGGGTTGCAAACTCAATTATTTTGCATGATGAACATGTGTGTCAAAGTAAACCAAATCACTACTACCATTCACACTTCATGACTGGAAACATTAGTGCATAACTAATGCATAATCAATTGGATACAACTAGCACATATCTGCAAATAGTTTTCAAGACCCTCGTAAATGTATGACCCCCGTGACTAGGTACTAAAAGGTTATATCAATGTTGAAACAAGGTCCTTCTCATCATGCTTAAAATAAAATAAAAACTAAATGGAAATATACAAGCTTGATCCCACCACGTAGGTTTAATGACTAACCAATAGGTACCATAAGGACTTAATATAACATTAATACCGACAATAATATTTAAGTGCATAAGAAAATGTATAAAATTAACTCTAGAAACAAATCTTTAAGGTAGGGTCAAATCAACCCAATACTGCAACCAACCCAATGTCACAATTTATCTCTGCTCACAACCAACCCCAAAAGGCTATTATTCCAACCTCATGGTCATGGCATGTCAATATTGCTTTCCTATCCAAGAGTGTAGAATCAAAGAATTTTTTATGGAAGTGCAGTGGTGAATATACCATGCCATGGAAATCTACTAGTGGCTTCACAAATATGGGCTACAATTGTAAGAACAACCATAACAACACATTTGAGCTCATTAAGAAAACACTTCAAAAACAACACCTATGAACTCATCAAATGACAGGGACATCGCCGCTACAATGGCACTTGTTTAATTAGACTCTGGTATCAATATTTAAAGAATTTTCTTTACAATAATAATTGAATATCTCTTTATTCTTTTTTTTGTAAAGTAAGAAATTATATTACTAAAATAGAGTTACATTTATTCAAAACAAGTGGTCTGGCAAGTGTGAAAACTCACAGGCCATCCAATATTCTCTGATCCTTCTACCGAAACATGACTGTGATTACAAAGCTTCAACATATAAAAGAAAATTTCCCATAAAACCTAGACTATCACCTGACTTCTACCTATTTATTAAAAAAAAAGACACATCTGCAAAGCTGTGGGACTTGTACATTTGTCATGGCATACAATTCCAAAATAGAGAAGAAACTAGAAGAAAGGACTGACATAACATCGAAGATAACATGACTACCAAAACAGTATGGAGCAAAAGGCACCCGAGGGAGGCCTTAAACGCCCAAAGTCGCCTTTGGTCCCGAGTGGTGGAGGGGGCAGCGTGCACGGGTTGATTTGGGATTCACATCATCATCTAGAACTTGAACGCACATATCTCCACATCCCATGGATGAAACAGAAGCAGGATGGAGAGGAATACCCACTTTTCCAACAATGAGCTCGATCTTGTGGTGCATGAGTTTGTAGTCTTGATAATGGGATTTCCAGGCGTGGGTCGGTTCTTCATCCCCAACAACCTTATTTTTTCGCTCCATGAGAACGTACGTCATGACACCTTTCATGACCCAGAAGGAGGATATCATCCTGTCATAAGCCGAGAGGTGGCCCTCCATATACCAAGATCCATGACCCATTCTCCAACTTCCTCCCTCAAATTGCCCGCATTCATGGCTTTAACCCATTCCCAAAGGTATTTTTCCACTCTCTCGATTTCCTCCTTGATTACTGCAAGTATACGGTCCCGGAAGAAGCATGTAGCTTTGAGTGCCTTCCTCTGCTCCCTCTTTGCTGTGGCTTTTCCCTTTTTTGGGTCACAACGACCTTTTTTCTCCTTTTGCTTCCTAGGATCCATCCTAGTGCAAGACAAGTATCTACGGAACCTTTCCTTTCTAACACTATTATTGTTGTCTAAACCTCTTCTAACAGACAGGAGGAAACTAGGATAAATACATAAAAACATGCACTTCTCCCTAATTCTTATAGCAGTTGCCATCATATCTCCCGTAAATGTTGCTATAATGACATCATTAGGAGCATTCTTCCGCATTATTTTTTCCTGCAACAGACTTGATGTGAATCGTGGAGTTGTCGAGTTCACCCTCTGTACTCAAGAGTGATTGTATGCTTCGATCCTAATGGTTTACAAAGGACCTTACATATTCATTACTATGGGGGTTAAATTGGCTCGTACTCTCGTTTTCCATGCGAGGGAGATTATTCTTATGCCATCTGTCATTTAGTTGCTCTGTATATGGCTTGTTGTGATAATTGATGTGAAACCTCATGTCATTCCTTCCTCCAAGCCTCACGCATGTGTCTTCCACCACCAAATGGGTCCAACTGGGGGTCCACTCCAAATCCGTGAAGTCAACCAGGTTGCCATCACGGAGGTGGTGTTCCTCAATCACTCTGATATTTTCCATGAAGTGTGCAACCTTATTTCCATTCATGTGCACATGGATAAAGGACCACGCATGGGATTGTTTAGTTAACATAGTCAATTTTTCCACTCTATGAGCGAGCCTCCAGATGTCCGTCACCGTGGCAGGTTTTTTTCCATTCTGTAGGTTTCGTGCCATCTGGATAATTAAGTGGGAGTCTCCTTCGATGGAAGTTGGCACAAGTTCATGTTGGATGACCAAGTTGAGGCCAACAAGGAGACCATCCATTTCTGTCGCATTGTTGGTGTCTTCACCTATACCTCTCATATACACTTGCATGATTTCACCTATCGAACTGCGGATAACACCTCTGAACCCTTCAGGATCCGGATTTCCTTTCGAGGTTCCATCAAAGTTTAATTTGAATGACCTTTTTTGGGGGGGAGTCCAGTGGTCGGGACTATTCAGAGTGATATTCTTTGCCTCCTTTCAGTTGCTTCCTTGAGTAGCTTTGCTAACACCCCATTTTATTAGAATTCTACGCTCCATCTCATTGACGTCCCAATATTTTTCACTCCAAAGAGTGACTCTAGTGGTTTCCTAAATGGAACTCTTGATCTCTGCACATATTTGTTCTGGAGGAGAGCTTAAGTCTTGGAAAATCCTTCTGTTGCGTTCTTTCCATATTTCCCACATCATGAATCCTAGGAAGGAGGTCCAGATGGAGTTAACAATGGGGTTCGAAAAAGTGAGAGGGTCCCAGTCCTTGATATTCACAGTAGGAATTCCTCTATGTCGATTGGATCTTCTGAATATTGCCTCTCCTTTGTCCCAGAAGAAGGAAGCATAGGGGAAGGAGTCGAGAAGGTGGTCTAGAGATTCTTCATTCTGATAGCACATGGTGCATTGCAATGTGCCTATTACTCCACATTTTTTGAGGTTTTCGCCTATCAAAATTTTCTTATGAGTGACAAGCCATATGAAGGTGGCAACCTTTGGCCAAGGATTAATTTTCCATAACTTTGTCCATGTTTCATCCATTTGGGCTCCGGGTTTTTTGGTCCATAGTTCATAGGATTCTTTGGTATTGAATATTCCTCAGGTGGAGTAGCCCCATCGTAGTTTGTATGGGCCATTTTGAGGTTTTATGCACCTTCCTTAGAGATTTTCGTGAATCTGTATCCATTATGCTTCTAAAAATATTTATGCCACCATTCTGGGGGTTGCCATTCCTTATAATCACTAGTGCTGCGATCAGGTTTCTAGTATTGGTTGACCTTTGTCAAACCCGTTTCCCTGCAATTGGCTTGACAGACCGCCATGTTGTCTAGGCTAGCTAATTTTGGAATTTGTTTCCAAGAATCCTCCCAAAATTTTGTTGAGTCTCCATCCTTGACCTCCCAAAAGCTATGGTCTTGAACAATAGTTCTGCCTTGTTGGGAAATCTGCCAAATAAAGGACCCTGATTTTTCTTCATTGAATCGAACTAGGTCTTTCTTCAGGCTGTTGGGAGCATATTTCACATGCCACGGCTTTTCCCGGGGCTCCGAGGTGTAAGAGACCCGGTTCCACCAAATTTTTTCACCCAGAACATTGTTTTTTTTTCGGGTCTCTCAGCTTGAGGCCGCCATTAGATTTATATTGGAAAATCTTGTCCCAGCTGACCAGGGCCAACTTGATCTTGTCATTCTTCCCACCCAAATAAAGTTTCTTTGAATAGTTTTGAGTTCTTTAAGAACAGACTTTGGTGCATCCATCGCCGAGAAGAGGTATATAGGCATTTCTTGCACCACTTATTTAATTAGAGTAACTCTACTAGCTAGATTAAGAGGTCTCATAGTCTAGTTGGAGAGTCTTCGTTTAATGCGATCCAAAAGGTCCTCCCATGACACTTTCCTGATAACTCCAGTAGCAAGAGGCATTTTGAGATATTTGGAGGGAATGGAGCTCCCTTGGAATCCCAGGATGCGATTAACGTTTCTTTGAGTAATAATTGGGGTGTTGAAGACAAATATTTTGGATTTCTCTTTGTTGACCTCCAGGACTAAAGCTTTCTCAAAGGTAGTTAGAATTTTATTCAAAGCTCTTACTTCTTGGACTAAGGGATGACCCATTAACATTGTGTCATCGACAAATTGTTGGTGATTTTGTGTATCATACTTTGGATGGAAATTATCCCTTTGATCTCCCCTTGCTCAGTCATGCCTTTGATCGTTCTCCCCAACCCTTCTGCCATTAGGATAAAAAGGAAAGGAGATAGAGGATCCCCTTGCCGGATACCCCTAGAAGGGATGAAAGTGTTGGTTGGGGTCCCATTTAGGAGAATAGAGAAGAATGTGGTCAACATGAGATTCATTATCCACTCTATCTAGTCTTGGAAAAAACCAAAGGCCTTTAGCATTTCTCACATGAACTGCTAGCTTAATTTGTCATAAGCTTTTAATATATCTAACTTCAGAAACATGCCCAACATCTTGGTGGTTTTTAGTGAGTGAATTATCTCATGTACCAAAATCACTCCATCCAAGATTTGTCTTCCTTCCACAAAACCCGACTGCTTCGGGGAAATCAGACATGGGAGAATCGGTTTCAATCTATTTCCCATGACCTTTGTGATGATCTTGTAGATAACATTACATAGAGCAATAGGCCTGAACTTACCTGGAGAGTCAGCCCTATTGTTTTTGGGGATGAGGGTTAGGAGAGTAGCATTGAACGCCTTAAGAACCCTTCTGGTTTGTCTCAAATATTTCACAATCAGCCAAACTTCGTTCTTTATAAGGTCCCAGAAGTGGTGAAAGAAGTTGGTAGTAAAACCATTAGGGCCTGGAGCTTTGCCACCTGCCATTTGATTTACCTCCTCCTATACTTCTATCATCTCAATAGGTTTTGTTAAAAGCATGTTCTGATCAGAGGTGACTAGAGATGGGATGTTTTGGGTGTTTTAAGCAATTTCCAAAGATCTGTTAGCTATGTCCTCCGTCACGATGGTCCCAAAATAGCCCACGATTTCTTCGTCCATATCTTCCTTGTTTTCGATGTAGGATCCATCTTTTGATTTCAGGTGGTGGATTTTGTTCTTTTGTCTATTCTGGATAATCGATTGGTGGAAGAATTTGGTATTACGCTTACCTTCATTAAGCCATTGATTTCTAGACTTTATTGCCAGTAGATTTCCTCCTGACGCTCACGAGCATGGAGGACAAGAATGGTGGAATCCTCTAACTCTCTTAGCTTAGAATCATATCCCACATTCATACCTTTGAGTTGGATTTCCTCCTGTTGTTCCATCAGTATCTTTTTGTCTTCGAATATGTTTCCAAATTCTTCTTTGTTCCAAGTACGGATCTTGGCTTTAAGGTTTTTTAATTTTTGTTGAAATTGGTACATCCTTGTTCCCTCTGAGGGTGGGGAGTCCCACCACCATTGGGTGACTAAAGATTTGAATTCCTTATGCTCCATCCAGAATTGTTCAAAGCGAAAAGGTTGCTTGATTGGCAGTCCCACTACAGGATGACAGGCCAATGATCAGATCCAGCAGAGGGGAGAACTAATGAGGTCAGTTATCCACCACTATTGAGAGTCCCTTCTGTCATTAGGATATCCAGACATGAGGAAACATGGTGGTCTCCCCCTCATTTGTTATTCCAAGTGAACCCTCCATTTGTGGTTTCTACATCGATTATATTATTGCTCTCGATGAAATTTTTGAAAGCTTCATTTGCAGTTTCTAAGCTTCCTCTTCCTCCTTTTTTTTCTTTGAGTGAGGTGGTCAGGTTAATGTCACCCCCAATTATCCATGGCTTGTTACCAACCCATCGCGCTTCCCAGGAGAGGGAGTCTAAGAAGGCATGTTTGTGAGGGTAAATGTTGGGGCCATAAACATTGGTAATGGCCTCGTTTATCTGGGTGTTATGAATATGGAAATCCACTATACTATATATATATAGTACATATATCATAATTTTAAACACTTGAAGTTTTGTATTCCTACTATAACTTCTTTTTGGCATTACTTATTTAATAAGGAAATTATATGCCACAAAAATCTAAAAAGAAAAAAAAATGGTTTGATTATGTTAAGGACCTCTAACCATGCACTGACCCTTGACCTTGTAATTTCAAGGCTACAATGACTTTCCTAATTTAAAAAAATTTAAAAAATTCACCTTACATAAACTATTTTATAGAAATTCCAATTCAGGTACTAAATCGCTATACATATGCATTATATTTTGTGTAAAAAGTAACATATCACTAATATAAAATATGAAATTTCACACAGTAATATAAACTTTCCATAAATAAAATTATATATTGAGAGGCAAATTAATTTTGCTACTTATCAACTTCTTACACCATATTTAAAGAGTTTGTGAAGATACATAGAATTCCTCAATGTGGTAGATAAGGTTACAAAAATAATAAAATTACATGTCCATTAAAAAGAATAACATTTTAGTTCATAAAACAAAAAACTAAAACCAATCAATTATAATCCACTTCACAAAAGAATAACATGTTGGCACATCCCCGGATTGGGTGATATGATGGTTTTGTTATGACAACGATACAATAGGAATTAATGCAAAGGGTAATTGCATTGATGGTGGACGACATATTTAGTCCCTCCCTGCAGCCATTTGGATTTGCAACGGATCCACCATCCTAGCAAGCATTATGGTGACAACATGGCCAGGCTAGATGGTGAAGGGAGATGGATCAGGTGTTTAATGCACCTCGAGCTTTATCGATAGCATAAAACCAAGTTCCTCTCCTCCCGCGGAATTCGTATTCCTGTGCATGAGAGTTGGTGCATCCTGTGCATTTCAGTGCATAAGAACTATCGCTCAGAGGTTTCAACAATGGTGAGGGAAAGGAGTTATGCACCCAACTTACGTGGTGGATATCATCATGCTTGTGCAGCTTCAAAGAGCGCTTCCATGGAAGAGAATATCATTTCCACAATTTCTACTTTGTTTGCAATGAGGAATGATCTCGACGGTCGAACTCAACCTTCGCGTGAAGCGGATTGTGGATGGGTGTATCGATATGGCGGAAGGGATGAACATCCCTCTCCCCTACTTTGAAGTCGAAGATCCAATGTCTAAAGGAAATTTTGTTATGGCTTTGAGCTCTACCGAAACAAAGCCAACTCTTGTTAGCAAGGAAGAAGGTCTAAAGAACAAAGCCAATGAGCAAATGACGACAATTGTGGAAGGCAAGCCTACGATTGTTCATCTCGATTATGTCTTGAAGGATGCATGATGCCCTTATAGGAAGATCGACGAGCCTGAGGAGGATATCAAACCACAAACCCAACTCTGACGTCTGAATGATGATGCTCCAGAGGATAGTCACAACCTTCGTGAGTTTTAACTCTTGGCTCACTGACGAACTCGAGCTGCTCTATATCTTTTTGTTTTAATGGTATTTAGTATCTTGGGTATGTTATCAATCTCAGTTGTATTTCCTTTTCCGATTATAGACTCAAAGTTAGAAAGGTATTTAGCATGCTGGCCATCTGGGTGCTTATGTATGTCAGGTTCAAATCTATCACTGTAGAGTCATGGTCAAAACAATGTTTATGTTGCCTCTTAGAGACATGTTTATGTCCATCTTTCTTGATCAAGCATTCCATTCAAACCCGCAAAGTTTGACAAACTGAAGCTAGTTTTTTTTTAGTAGTTTGTTTAGCTTGGTAAACTGGTCAGAACTGTTGTTTCTAAGTTGTTTTTCTAAATGGGTCAATCACTTTTTTGGGCTCAAGGTTTGGGTGCATTCTCCCTTAGGAAACCCTAAGAGCGATTGTAAGAATTTGCATATTTTTGCGACCGTAATATAGGTACTAATTTACAAAACAAAACAAAAAACATGTTGGCACATAAAGTTAAAATTAAAATAAGATAAATCCATCTTAAATCTAGAAGTGTAAATTTTTTTATTTGAATATTTTTATATATCAAGAAAAAAATTTACACCTCAAAAAATTGGTATATTTTTTATACAAAGAGAATTTAAAATTAAGGAAACTTTTGATCACAGAGGGAATTTAATATTTAATGGGACTTTTTCTTAAAGGAAGTCCTTCCCGTACATGAAAGGATTTTAGTTTTTGAAGAATAAGATAAGGAACTAAGGTTTTTAAGGGATTCCGTTTGCTTTAAATAAATAAATTGTATTAAAGTTTTGTTGTTTCATGATTAATGTTAGTAATTTTTACAGATGTAGAATAATTTGTAACATTTTGTGTTTTTATCATCTCGTTTAGGAGAGTAGTGTTGTAGAGATACAGTATTTTTTTTTTGGCCAAAGGCATCTTTTAAGGATAGTGTAATGTTAGAGTTAATGTTTTTGTTTTTTTGAGTTTGTGAGGAGTTTTTTTTCAAAAACTATAATGCTGTAATTGTTATATTTATATCTTGATTTTAAATGAATAACATATATATATATTAAATTGCCTATTTCTTATATAATAATTTTACTATTTAATTTATATAAATATATACTTTTTAATTTTTCAAAAATATTATATTAAAAAATACCAGCTCTAATCAAGCATTTTAAAGTTTTGCTTCAAAACTAAAAAATGATTTAAAATTATATATTATATGTAAGAAGGCAATTGTCCAATCATGGTTGAGATTACCTCAGTGAAATCATGTATGATTTATGTATTTTTAGTAATATCTGCCATTAAAGAAAGGAAGAGAAGTAGGTAAGATTGCATTGACAACAACAACAGAAATCGTAACCTACACAAGAAGTTAAATATTAAATGAAAATGAATACTAGCAATGGAAATAACTGTGACTGCTTATTTTATTTGGAGTCCAACAATACGGTCTCCCCAACTTTGTTATACAATGTTTATAGACATACTTCAGGTGTGTTGGTGAAAAATGGTAGTTAAGTTCATATAGGTTACCAATTTAAATATTGTTGTGGATTAGAGGTTTAGGTAGGTTGGTGAAAAAGGTAGTTAAGTCCACATAAGTTACCAATTCAAATATTGTGGATCAGAAGTTGAGAATGAGAGCCATCTTGTTCTGAGCGATGAGGTGCCCAAGGCGGACCTTATCTTAAAAAGAAGAAAGAAAAAAGACACTCTTAATTGAATAAAGTACTAGTTTTTGTTCACACAGGTTGGGAAAACGTCTTGTGTTTTGAAATGGCTGTGTTCAAAGATCTGCAAGGAAGGCTACGCATAATGCTGTTGTTTATTACACAGTTGGTTGCATGGTTGGGATGGCTATCTCATATTGCTTTTGCTCAGCTAGAGATCAGTGAAAAGGTAACAAGTTCTGCAAGTTTTCCTGATTTAGTAATCACCTGCATAGCCAATCTGTCTGTTTTCATTACGTGTTTTTTGGGAAGAAGGCTTGATCTAGACATTAGTGCCAGAGATGTTGTGGCCACAGGTCCCAAGCTGAAGGACATAAATGGGTTTGGAGTGAGCACATGTAGAGGCCAATATCACAATGCTTCTGTTGTGATGCTGTCTAACCACACGCCCAATTCTTCCATGAGGCATTTCATGAAGTATCTCTCCAGTGCCCATGATTTGTACTCTATCATACTGCAATGCAATCGTTTAGAATCTGCAGCAGTCACTGTAGAGACCTGTGAATGCAGCGAAGGCGGAGTGGCAACTTCAAGCGGTGAACCCAAAGTCAGATGCAATTGCATTGTGTTCTGGACTGTGGAAGATATCACAATCATTCTTGCACATCGGATGCCTGGAACTCTAAAGCGACTGTCTAATTCCTTGTGCCTACTCCCATCTCTGAAATGCCTAAAAAATGGGTGCCATGGCTGCAACCAGGGCTTGTTGTTTGTGGAGGGCCAGAGATTAACAGAGAGAGACTCCATGGTGGAATCCCCAGCTGCAATCTGTGAAACACTGGATATTTTTCTGGATTTCTTCGGCACAAGTCCGTTGCTTCCTGACTGCATCTGCATTCCAGTGCATCCAGCAGACAATGACGAGTGGACAAAGCTGTTGATCAGATCTTTGAGGTATGAAGATCCAGAAATCAGGTCTGTTGATCGAGTCGTTGTCACTGCTTCCGATGCCCTGCAAAATTACATGGATCGGAAAGGAGAATGCTTAGCTATAGAAAGATACAAAGGTATCACCGCAATATTTCCAAGGTTCGCAGAATTAGTAATCAATGTTGTACTAACCGGCTGTTTAAGAGTGGATGGCTTCTCTAGCGCTTTGGTCGCTAGAAGGGCAGTAAGAGAATATCTTCTTGACTCTAAAGGCACTGGGTTTTCTGCAAATATGTTTCTAGTAAAAGCTCTGGTAAAGTCTAATGCGGATTACACCCATGTTTGCCAAGTACTGACCTTTACAGCATCAGTTTTAAGCATGAGGACCTTATCGTTTATAGTGGGCAGTGTCAACTTGATTTGCTCTATTACATGGGCTGTGCTTGTTGCATTTCAAGGGGGCGTTCACCAATGGTATGATATACGGTCCATGCCACTCTCTAAACATAGAGTTATTGTGTTAATGGCAGCCATTGATACTGCTTTGCTCATGGACTGTATAGATTGGTTTTTCCTTTCAAAGAGAATTAGTGGCAATGGGAGAGTTTGTGACAAAATGAGGCGTATGCGTTTGGCTGCGATAGTTTTGGAGGTAATATACATTGTATTAGGCATCTCAGTAGGAGCAACTTTAGGTATTAAGGGGTTTGGAAGATGGGTATATGGTGCTTTGCAAGCCCTGGTTTGGGTGAAGTGGGGGATTGGCACTATTCTTCTTGATGAATTTTTGGAAGAATTTGATACCAGACAACATAGTACAAATAATAAAATTCTGTCGTATCCGTATGGCAGGGGGGACTGGCTATAAATTTGAAAATGGAATTTTGGTGTACTCATCTGCATTTTTTCTCAACGCTGTCTTAGCTGGAGTTAGGGCCAAATGGAGTTACTAATGAAACTGCATGTTCTCATTTGATTATTTTTATCACATGTATGCTGTTGTTATTCTTATATATGCCAATTTAACTTTAACGAAGCAGTGTCTAAATCGTATTACATGTTTCTTCCTCTTTATTTTTTCGGATTTGCATTTATCAGTAACAAATGTTATTTTGCTCTTTTTATTATTTAAATTATTAAAAAAGTTACACATTAAAAATTTGGGTATCTGATAAACCAGAGTTTAAAATATATCTATACGGATTTAAATTAATAATTTTTTTATGTTTTATATTTAATAATAATTTTTTTTATATATCCAAAAATTAAAAAAGGCCTTTATTAGGGGAGGGACTCCTATTGTTATGTGGGGACCAGTAGTGGTCATGGTTCCCGTCACATCAACCACTCAATGAATGAACATTCCCAACTCAAAACAAAATCATTAAACTTTATATTTATGCATAAATATGTATTATATTAAGTCCAAAGAGCATTCAATAGCTGATTAGAACCCCGGCTAACACTGGACAGTCCATTTAATGCCAACTTTACAAACCATCAGGTCCAATTGAGAACAAACTTTGTCCTGCCATAAATACCAAATCTAACATCAAAACATCCTATCATGCTTAATCTACTAAGTACACCCTGGGCATCACATCAGCCCTCATGAACCACAATTGGAGAAGTAGCATTCAAACAACAGCATGCAGTGTTCCATCACCCATTACCACCTACACACTGCAAGTAAAATTAGGGTTAGCATCTGGTCCAGAATTCATCAGCAACTCACACATGCAACCTCAATAAATGACACCCACCCATTGAAAAATGATCAAATCATTCATTAAACTCTATGAAATCAAAAGGATCAGCAAATACGAATGCCCAAAATCAAATCATCCATTAAACTCAATGAAAGCACATGGATCAGCAAAATAGAATTCACTGCCCAAAATCAAATCATGCATTAAACTCAACTAAAGCACATGGATCAACAAAACAAAATTCGCTACCCAAAATCAAATTAGGCATTAAACTCAACGAAAGCACATGGATCAACAAAACATCCATTAATCGAATTCCCAGCTCTGCCCAAAATCAAATCATCCATTAAACACACTAAGAGCACATTGATCATGCAAATACAAATCTCCAGCCATTGGATCGGTGCCAAATCAATCCCAGCCTCCCATTCCCATAATTAACCTTGCAATCCATGTCAATTCCACTAAGCAATCATTTTCAGCATAAAAAACTATAAACCAACCTCTTTGCATACAATTGAATCCATTTTCATTCCTTGGATTCAAGCTGTGTGTCTATCAAACCATTCTTCTATCAACCAAGACTCAACCATTCAAGCAGTGCATCTATCATCCATTTGCATTCCTTCGATTCTTGCAAACTGTTCATCTATCAACCAGGACTCAACCATTCATCAACAACACATCAGTGTGTGCACAGTGGTTCAGGTATTGACATTCACTTATTTCATGTATCCATTCAATTAACTATCTAAGTTTTCATGTATCCATTAACTATCCATTTCACATATCCATTCAATTAACTAGTTTAGCGTATAATACTCACAGGTTAACCATTGCAGAAGGATACCCTATAAAATGTTACATGTATGGATTGTGCAGATTTGCATAGCCATGGAAAGAGTCAATATTGCACCTCGTACAAGGGGCGCAAGGAAGCAGGGTACCCGGGGTGCCCAGCTACAATGCACAACATCAAATGAGGAAAGGGCCCATGTTTCAAATGACAACATTGCTACAACAAATTATGAGAATGGTCCTGTGGAAGAGGTAGATGGTGTGGCTCCACCATCAATGACAGTGCCATCACCACCCACAGTGCTAGCATCACCCATATTGCCACCATCTTCCACAGTGCAAAGTGTTATTTCAACAAAGAAAATCAGTGCTATTAGAGGATGGACAAAAGAAGACATGTTGGATGCAATTGACGATGTCAAATTCAAGGGGTTTTCAGTTAGAGCAGCGACCAAAATATGGGATTGCACCCACGTCAATCCATTACTAGATAAATAGCTTGACCCATACCAAGAGGAGAGGTCCTCTTACAGTCATGATTGAACAGGAGGAGGAGGAGGTGGTGGTGTGGTGCAGGGTATTTTTTAAGGATTTTAATATTATACTTAAGTATAGAACTCTAGGCAATTATTTTGGATTGTAAAAAACATATATATAGATAGGTAGGCGAATATCAAATATGAAACATACAATTTACTATTGAAATTTGTAAATTTTGGTGAAAATTATGATAAAAAAACATATTTGATGTATATATAGGCGATATTAGAGACTAAAAATGACCAAATAACGAATTTATTTTTTGAAAAAAAGTCCGAAAAATAGCCAATTGGCGAAATTGCGCCCCTAAAAATTACCCTGGTGTGGTGTAAGGAGATCGCCCAATTGGGACATGGGCTAGAGTTGATACAACTGAAATCAACTATTGCTCAAATCTGTCAGGGGAGGCCAACCCCATTCAAAGATGGGTTTCCAAGTAAGTCATGGTGGTATGGTTTCAAAAAAAGGCATCCAGAGCTAGTGCTATGAATTGTAGAGGGCTTGGATAGAGACAAGACATTGAATCTACGCCCCACAGTTGTGTCCAAGTTCTATGACACTCTTTCTTCTGCATATGAGAAACACTCTTACGCTCCAAACCATATTTGGAGCTGCGACGAGACAAGGTTACAGGCAGGAAGGAATTGTGGCATGTGGGTAATTGCAAAGAGAGGGAGCCGGAATGTGCCAAAGATTCTTCCCAAGAGCAGGGAGTGGATAACCATTCTACGTTGTGTGAATGCAATTGGTATGGAAATCTTGGGATTTTATTTGTTCAAGGGAAAAACTCGGCTGCAAATCTATATCCAAAAATGTGAACCTGGGGTATGCATGGCTGCACATCCCCACGCATGGATGACTAAAGAAATTTTTTTGAATTGACTTTGTCACTTTGCAGCATCCGTACCAAACGGTGTTTCCCCTGAAAACAGACACCTGTTGGTTTTAGATGGCCATGGCAGCCACATTGTTGTGCAAACCATCGAGAAGGAAAACAGGTTGGGCATTGACTTGTTAACACTTCTTGCTCACACCACTCACAAGTTACAGCCCCTAGATGTGAGTGTGTTTGAGCCTTTCAAGGCTTTTTTCAGGTCGAAACATGTTGCATGGATGGCAAAGAACCCAGGGGTAGAGGTAAAGAGGTTTGAGTTAGTTGAGCTTGCAAGCAAGGCTTTCAAAAGGGCTCTCACATCCTCGAATATCAAGGCTGGATTTAGGAGAACATGTATCTGGCCATTGAATTATGATACTCTTATGCATGACACCGGGTGTAGTCGAGCATTTGATGTGGATGGCCAAGAAGATGTGGCTGGCGAAGATATTGAGGATGTCGAAGAGAATTTGGATGGGCAGCAAGAGGCAGATGCTGTGGACAACATCATGTCCCTTTCTCAAGGAAACTGCCAAGGAGTTGGGGCTGCTGATGATGATGAACAGGTCAGCGCTACACAATTCAATGATGAAGCAACGAAAGATAACATGGGGCTAGGTGGTCCAGCCAGCACACACGTGGATTCTGTGACACATAGAAATGTGGTCAATGGTTGTCGCAGTCCAGGAAGCAACAATGACACATTGACATTTCCAACCCAAGTATCGCAACCATCATGGATGGCAGAGGCCATGATGAACGTGAACAGACACATTGGTGGTTCCACCAACGATGAAATCACAAACATGCCTTCGTAGATGGCAGTCATACATGATGAGATTGTCCATTTTTATGTTGATGGTGGGTTGATAGAAGAACCTAACATAGACAACCAGGATGCAGCCGAAGAATATACTGCAATAGAAGAACCTCTCATAGCAAAAGAACCACTGCCAGGGAACACACCAAGGCTTGGCCAATTCCTAATGTTGCCAGTGGACAGAGTGTTAGCGCAAGGAAGGCAAGGAAATACAGACATTCTCCGATTGGACTGGAGTTCACAACTACTCACTTCAGAAGAGTACATAAGCCTCTTGGTTGAATCTGAACAAAATAAACATGCTTTGCAGGAATTAAAACAAAGGAAGAAAGATCTTGCAGAGGAAAAGAAGGAAGCAAGGATGATTGTAGCTGAACATCGGGCACAGGAAATGATTGCAAGAGAGGCGAATTGACAAGAAAAAGAGCACCATAAGCAGTTGGAAAGGAAGGTGCAACAGATGAACCAAAATTATGCAAGAGAAATGGAGGAAAGGAATGTGATGGCTGATACTACAAGAACAACCGATGAAAGGAACATGATGGAAGGATCATTAGAAGCATTTGCAAACAGTGCACGATTCTACCATGATCTTATTAACATTCAGATACCCCGCTATAATTAGGGAGGTTTACACCCCCCCTCTATTCCTACTAGTGCAGGGGCCCATTATATGTTCTCTTATCCAACACCTGCAATTATTCTAGGGGTCTCAAGCACAAGTCATGCCTATGGCTATTCAATTCCTCCTTGGTTGCACGAAGTAAATTGGTCTCAATCTGTTTCCACCAACCCCACCCGTCCTAATCAAACATCCTCAGTAAGGTCACCTACTTGGCTCAAACTGGAAACCCGACAAGAAATGATGGGGAAGGTGATGAACCTCGTGAAGAATAGGATATCTGGTGTATAGGCTAACCAAATGCTTCTTTGTTCTCAATGCATTTTCTTTTTTTGCAGCCTCATTCAAGCATGATGAGGGCTTGACATAACCTAAAACCTAGGTGATAGTTTTCATAAGACTACAAATCCTAGGCATTGACATATACTACAAATAGAGGCATTGCATTGACATCTACTACAAATAGAGGCATTGTATTTGTATTTCAATACTATTAATATAAAGTGCAGTTGTTTTATTATAAGCGAGTAGATTTTATTTATTTTTGTTTGTTTCCATTCTATGAATGTTGGCCATTCCTTCGTGCCTATAGAACACAACAGCTACAAAATCCATCTATTAATTTTTTTTTCCAAACTCCTAGCAACACTCCTTTCACAAGTTCATTCAAGGAGGCTTATAAGGTAAAAGGAAAACCAAAAAATTTGAACCTATGTCAAAGTTGCAATTAAGTTGATTAATGCATTAATAGAAAATCCATCATATCCCTCTAACTCTATGGATAGCAATAGGTATCTGGCCATTTGCAACTTTGATCTTACAACTGCTTTGTTGAGCTTCTTTGTTGAGATTGCGATACGATGTTTTCCACAAATGAACATGCACAAACTAGCCAAACAACACTCTTAAGTACCATCTCTAATTTCCACTTAAACTCAAATTCATAAACAAATGAACATGCACAAACTATCCAAACAACACTCTTAAGTACCATCTCTAATTTCCACTTAAATTCAAATCCATAAACAAATGAACATGCACAAACTAGCCAAACAACACTCTTAAGTACCATCTCTAATTTCCACTTAAACTCAAATCCATAAACAAATGAACATGCACAAACTAGCCAAACAACACTAATAAGTACCATCTCTAATTTCCACTAAAACTCAAATCCATAATTAATATTGAGAAAAATTCACTCCATTAAATGTATCAAATGCTTAAACTGTATACCAACAAATGCTTAAACTGTGTCAATTTTTTTGCATTAGTTCACTACATAAGATTGCAAAACCATCGGGAAAAGAAAGAAAAACCTTCACACTAAATGAGGGGCCATGCCAAATTTCAGAATTGTCATCAAACACCATGACAATGTATCCACAACATTTTCTTCTTTTGCAGCTTCAAACAAGAATGACGAGGGCTTGACGAAATCTAAAACCAAGTTCAAAGTTCTGAAACCTGATGCAAATAATGGGGCTTTATATCTACTACAATATGAATATGAAGATGAATATAAAGTTCAAACACCTACTGCTGCAAATTTTGCAGCAATATGAATATAAACTGCAGTAATCATAACCAAAATGTATAACAAATATATTGCTCCCAATAATCCATGCTACAATAATCATAGCTATAATGCATAACAATATTTCTGCCAACACTGAAAGCAACCATCATTCATCCACACAATAAGACATACCATGCCAAATTCCCAAAATTGTCAACCACCACATTTACAATCTATTGACTGCATATGCCTAAAAAATATTCACGAAATAAGCCAAAAGCCAAATCTAAGCTGCAGTAAAAATAGAGAATCTCCTATGAAACCCTCCACCGCCAACCCTAAAAAACCTATGCTACAATAATCATAGCTAGATTGCCAAACAATATTTCTGCCAACACTGAAAGCAACCACCATTCATCCACACAATAAGACATACCATGCCAAATTCCAAAAATTGTCAACCACCACATTTACAATCTATTGACTGCATATGCCTAAAAAAAATTCACGAACAGAAGCCAAAATCCAAATCTAAGCTGCATTAAAAACATAGAATCTCCTACGAAATCCTCCACCGCCAACCCTAAACAAAAAATATTTTAACAACTGTATAATTAGCCAAAAACAAACAAGTGGAAGCATCACCGAATTAGCCAAAGTCCCAAATTACAATCACGCATATCAACCAGAGCCATAACAATATGCAATAACCACACAGGGTTTGAAATATATTCAAGAGACACCCATATCCATCCACGTTCTGCCAAAACCCTTGTCTCTCCAAACGTTTAGACCGTGTTCAACACCATAACCACATTATAAAATTGCAAACCATGTTCAACCATAAAAAAACCAGTAACCAGACATGGTCCGAAAAACATAACAAAATTCACCCATACTCGCAGTTGCAAATATCAAGAAAAAAGACAAATCGCAGTGGCCGAGAAATCCACCATAATTTTGTGCAAACATACCCTGCAAACCGCCTCACAAACAGAGAAACCCTAAAAATGAAACAACCATAGAAACCTGTTCCTGAAACAGCCAGACATACCCACCTGCAAGATACAATTACAATACAACCAGACAAACCCACTGAGGAGATACCCAAACAAGCCTGCTGCCAGATACACACAAGCAACCACAACGAAATTATCCAAAGGTTTAACGAAATCATCCATGAGGAGGTGTGGAGTGTTGAAAAACATTGTCAAGATGCTGGTAAGGATTAAACCCTACCAGTTGCAGGATGGATAACATCAAGGCCCATCGAACGCACGAACCCACCACCATCAAACTCCTTGAACCCGTAGCTGGCACCAGAGCTTGCAGGGACTGAGCTAGTCAGAACCACCAACAGGGAGAGAAACGCACATTTGAAATCCGCTGCCGAGCAAAGCCACTAGAAGAACAATGCCACAAATTGTATCCCACCGAACCGAAAGACAAGGAAGGCCTCCCAAAACGCAGAGCAGGGCGTGCAACGGAGGGTTCTGCGGGTCTCTGTGTAGCCTCCCACCATGTACCACCATTTGAACCAGGCTGCGTGGGAAATGGAACCTCGGTGGACCAGTACCAGGGTGGAGGAATGGCCACACACCGGCCCCAAACAAGAATACATAGGGTGGTTGAGTAGCCACAGCAAAATGGCGAATTGAAGCACCAAAACCCTGTCAAAACCCTAACAATGAATGAGGCCACTTGCCTAACACATGACGCATGGTGGTTGACACTTGTCGTACAGAAAAAGGTCCCTTCCAGCTGTCCTTTGATGTGGCCCAGTGGACCCCACACAACTATTGGCCTCCCTCCCCTATAGAGTCATGACACCTTGTTATTTCCGTGACATATACATATAATAACGGGTAGGTTCTATTAATTTTTTCGTATACTTGTATTTAACAAAATTTAATGTTTAACATAAATGTCAAGCAAACGTCAATTATTTTGGGTTCGATTACCGATCATGCTTCTCTTAAATATCAAAGTTAACTGCAGATCAATTTGTTGTGCCAATTTTCGTTTGTTTTTGGTGGATGTTTTTCGTTGTTTGGGTGATTGGAGGAATCAGTACGCTGTCGGTCATTTTGCAGGAGAGTGAGTTGATCCCTTGTGCAAGGCCAACTTGTTGAGAAACAAATTTAAGGTTTGCGTAATTGGTTTCAACCTAGCTTGTCAGCTGGGCTTGTTTAATTAGTAGACCGGAAATACTGTGTTCACGATACCGTAATATTTGTGCTTGGTAAATGTGGAACGAGGACACATAAGATTCCTGCATCATCATATAATAATTATTAGCATAATCACTTAACTTATGGTATGTGAATATGGATAAGTAACAAGTTAAATTTCACCAATAAGTTACTTGTTTTCATGGGTAGTTGCGTGAATTTCCTATTATCCATGTATCACCCATTAGTTATTCAGGTATCAGCTAGATATAAGTTATCTATACATAGCTATCAGTTATTTTTTATTTTTTATAATTGTTTATTTTGAATTTGGAAAGACGGTCATAAAATCAATCTCTATAGTACACTTAACAATTTAATAAAAGCAAAAGCTCTACCCCTCCCAAAATTCTAAATTATCAATATACCAATAATTACAAGAGAGATAAGATCTATGAGAGGCATGAGATCTGTGAATTGCTGTCCCAAAATTCTAAATTATCAATATACCAATAATTACACAAGAGACAAGATCTATGAGCCGCATGAGATATGTGAATCGCTGCATGAGATCTGTGAATTGATGGAATAACGAGTTTATGTTGGGAGTATATCTATCGAAACTACTAACATATCAACAACAAACCTGAGATTTTTGTTTGATCAATTAGCATATTTCCTTTTTCTCCCGTGATTATCACATGATGTTGTAGAATTCCTGTTTGTATTAATTCTACATATACCAAGCCTCATTAAAATCACAAGGATCGTGATATCGTAGGCACAGTAACCTCATCAGGATCACAAGGATCATGATATTGTAGGCACAATATTTCTGGTCTGCTTGAAGAAGCCCATGATGAAGGACATATCCATGCAAACTTATATCACTCTGGTTATAGAGGATAACATAGTTCTCCTTTGAAGATGTACTAAGTACAATTGTACATTTTATGTTTTTCCATTTTTACTATTCTATAATTATGTAAACCTTGAGGACCCATGGTATATATTAGAATTATTTATATGAATTTAAACTCTGTGTTTATATGAATTTCAATTCTTTGTTTTTATTTACTAGTTAGTTACACACTTGGTAAAATAAATTAGCTTACATTTGCTCATTATCGAAATAAATAATTAGGTCAATAGGTGTTTATGTGTCCACGTTTGATTCTATGGACATTGCGCAAAATTTCAAATACACAAGTATAAAAATAAGAAATATAAAAAATAACTAGTAGTTGATGCATCAAATCGAGCAGTTCATGTAAGATAAGTGAAAGAAGCTGGGTGATAACATGTAGCTAGGCATGCATAATTGGTAGCTAAACAATTATAAAAAAAAGGAATATAAAAAATAACTCTTAGCTGATGCATTGTTGCATGGATAACTTAGGCACTTCATGGAAGATAACTAGAAGAAGCTAGGTATGGATAATTGGTAGTTGAGCAATTATAAAAAAGCAATATAAAATATAATTGGATGGCCGAGAAGAAGGTTGGTGATAACATGTATCAAATTGATAATTATGCTCATAGGATTTTATACCTTAGAATTTGAGGTGGATTAGCATCTATGTTTTTTTAGATTGCACGAGGATGAGACAAGTGTAATGTACAAATTTATTTTATGGTAGATTTATTTTATGGCAGTCATTCAAAATTCAAATTAAACAATTATATAATGAAAATAAAAACTAAAAGGCAAGTTCAAGAGGAAGTGCAAGTTTAAAGGGAAGTTCAAAGGTGCGTTCTTTTAATAGTTGAAGGGATAAGTCATTTCAATTAATAATTGAAGGGAAAATTCTACCTCATTAGAGTTCAGATTACTATAAAGGTCACTAATTTCTAAGTGTTTTGGATCAATTTCTAGCATGCTATGTCTGGTTAATTTTATAGTTTGTTACAGTTACACAATAGTTTGTTACGGTTACACAATTGAAGATTGCATTTCAAATCTCATCATATATATTTTGCATGTCAATGAGAAGAAAAATTCTCGTGGTAAGTTTTTGGCTAGATATAAATATCTGCTCTTCAGGTCATTTTAGAGTTTTACTCTGTACAAGTTTTAATTTTTGACTCTCTTGTTATCCTTGGAGTCTTAGCCTCGACAAAGAGTAATAAAATAATTGTAAAGAGAATAACCTTGTTCGAGATTTCATTAGGATTGCAAGCTAAGGACATATTACTACAAGGTCACTAGCCATCGACAGTTTTCGAGATTGTCTAGGTTAATATGATGTAGACATCGAGATTTCCATTTGCAACAATTTGAGGGTTAATATGATGCAGCCTATTTGTGCCTGTAATCGTGTGATAATGTCCTTGATGAATTTATATTGGCTATAACTTGCTAATTTCACAATTCGTTAGGTCATGCAAAATTTTAATAGATCCAATATCCAGACGTAAAGATTAGAATCAAAGATTAGGTTAGCATATGTTGAAAAAAATAGATGTTATATTATGAATATTTTCTAACAACTTGGAAATTTAGCATACCATTTATCCCAGCTTCTTCACATAAAAGTATACCAGTATAGATCCATCTTAAAGGGGATCTACCAAGTGCCAAGAGGGATCAAATCTCTCCAAGTGCAAACCCCCTTTTAAAGTGTAAATGTTAGGAAGAGTTTTAATTTATCTAATTTGTGTAGTTTTATATATATGTTGGTTTTAATGTTTTAAATAGCCGACATGTTATTTTTTATAATTTTGTTTTAATGGACAAGTGTCAACTCTAGGATGAGCACGGAAGGAGTTACACGTCTCCCCCTACTGGGATGTAGAATGCGCCTCTTCGACACAATGAAAAAATGTTTGGCATATAACATTCTCGTGTCTTTGATGAAGATGCATAAAATATAAAATAATGAAATGGATGGATGCATGTTCGAAATCGGTGGAACATTCATAGGTTGTGTCGTTGTGTCCTTATATCTATGCAAGAATCATAATATCTTCTGGAGACAAATGAATAGTTTGATTTACAAGATGCTTAAATTTGTGTAATCAGCATATGCTTAATATTACTATTGATTTTTGGTAATAGTTTTTTTTTTTTTAATAGTTTAATTTTTGTTTTTAGTAATTGATGTAAATGCTTAACTTTATTTTTGATGAACAATTAAAGATTTTTTTTTTCCAAAAAAAAATCATATTCATTGTTCATTAAAGAGCTCCGAATACATTCCTTAGGTACATTTCAGTACTTTTGAAAGTTCAAAATGTAGCTTAAAAACTTTACAAAAAGTAGATATTTTCAGTAACTTGTCATATAACATTACAAAAAAGATTAACTGCAAAACTATAATGCCGTTATCTATATCTCAGCTAAAAGACTAATATAAGAGTAAGACCAAACTGCTCCTAAAATGCTCTTTTGTTCCTTGAGAGCATGTCGTAATTGTGCAATAGCCATTTTCCTCCAGCAATCCGTCCTTTGAGAGCTTATCAGCCCTTTCGTTTTGTTCCCTGTAGATGTGGAAGAATTCCACTCTTCGAAACTGCTTTACAAAAAGATCAATCCGTTCTCCTATATTTTCCAGTGACGGATTCTGAAAGGTGCATTTCCTATTCATTCTTTTTATCCATAAATCAGAATCCCTATATATTCTGAGAAATTCCACTTTATAAAATACCGCCTGTTGAAGAAGTAGTAGAAGATCACATCCTTCTGCCCGGTTGTTTGTCCCATAGCCTCCATTTGCTTGGAATGTGATTTCTTGCCCCCTATGGATAAGATGACCTCCCATTCCACAACCTAGATTCACACAGGCTCCATCAAAGAAGCCCACTGATTCCTCATCTCCATGATTCATCATCTTCATGACTCGCGTTTTTTTGATCTTATCGTGTCCTGAAAATACTTAAAGATCGAAAGAATTTGAGTAGTGACAACAAAACTAGGATAATTTTGGTCTTCAAAAATTGCCTTGTTACGAGCAGTCCATACTTGCCACACCACCAAATAAGGAAGGCTTTTAAAGTTTTTAAGCTTTTTATCATCAAACCATTTCTTAAAAAACAATTCAAAACAGATACCTTCTTCTGGTATTCCCAACTGATGAGCGCTACCCACCTCCAACCAAACCTCTCTGATGAACAATTAAAGATATAGAAAAATAAATTTTGTTTTACATGCCAAATTTTATTTTGTGGCATAATTGTTCGATGGCTATTAACATTTCCTAAAATCTTTGGAGGAGGTGGGCTAATTATATTATATTTTTAATATATTATTATTATTTAGAAATTAAATCAGTTGATGATGACTAAATTTCATTTAAATTAAATGGCTTTATATGCATTCATCAACACATTGATGATAAATAATTATATGTATGGCTGAACATTGTGAAAATATAATTGTGCTTATTTATTCATTTATTGCGTATATATCTTAAAATTTTATGGTCCCTAGAAAGTTCCTAGATCTAAGGAATGCAAAACAAATGTATAGACGAGATCACTTTAATCAATGTAGTCCTTTTGTAAATGGTAAAGGTTAAAGGATAAATGCTAAATGTGGAAAGGAATATGGTAAAAATGTCGTTCTTTTGTAAATGTTAAAAGTTAACATAATAAATAGTAAATGTTGGAAAGGAATATGGTGAAAATGACGTTGTTCCAATAATTTTCCAATATTGGATCGAGAAGATTTTAAATGAATTGCTAAATCATGATTAAATTTTTGATTAAGTACATTTATTAAAATTGCAAAAATTGGTATAATCATTTTTCTAGTGTCAACAACAACTATGGGGGATAATCTCAATGTGAATATAGTTAAGGTAGTGCATACTAAAAGTTTGAGAATATATATATTAAAATGTAATTTTAGATATGTTATCAAATTTATTTTTTTGGAATTCAAATTAAATTATTTGATCTTAATTCTAAATTAAAACTTGGTAACTATGTTATAGGATTTACAATATTATATAAACCCAATTATGTGGATTTCGAAAGGTATATGTATCAGGATTTAACAAATTTATTAAATATATTTCTGAATATCTTAAATTATTTTATTTTTAAATATTTTTGACAAGAAGTAAAAAAATAAAACAATGTAATGGATTATTATTTTATTAATAAAAATACTGAAGGGGGTGACATAAATGAAATAGTTGTTGCATGAGTGATTGCTGACCCACAAGAAGAAAAGCCAAGTGGTTGAATCTGTTGAGTGAGAACTCAAGGTGCAGGAGGCATCTTCCTCAAAATCAGGTCACAACTCTTAGTTGAGTGCTAAAGAGCAGGAGGCTCATAAATGACCAAGTCCTAGGAAAAATACTATATAATAGTATGCCCATAAGCAACAGGAGGCTAGCATTGGATGGGGATTGAATCTGATAATGCAAGAGATGGTGCATTAAGTGGATTTTTTCTCTTGTGGTTCATCAATCAGGGTCGGGGGTTCTGGAGCAAGTGAGACTTGGCTGCTCTAGGAGTTGCTTGGGAGGAACGACTGTTTCATTTATGTTTTCCCGATAGTGGTGCCAGGTTCCTTGTTCTGCTTCCTACTGGTCTAATTTAATTACAATAGGAGTTTTTATTTTACTTTATCATGAATCACTTCTAACCCTTGGCAGAGTTTATAGTATGCATCTAAATAAACTTAGGCGTTATATTATGCATATGGGTAACATATCGCTATTATGTTTCAATTTCAATATTCTGTCATAATAGATTTTCAAGTATTTGTAATAGTTCATAAACAAGTTTATAGATCTCTGTTATGATTAAAAGTATCTTTTCTCTCCTATCTTTCTAAATAAGTATTCTCGAAGTATCAAAATCTATATGCTTTTACTTTCGAACGAAAATATTTTCTGTTAATCCTTTTTGTCATAGGATAATCGTTGGTAATATTTTCCTACTAAATCTTTGTTCTCATTTCCAGATTAGTATAATATATATATATATATATATATATTGTTAAAGAACAGAGTTAAATTATATTCTAACAACGTAACTACCGAAAATCGCCATAGAACAAAATAGAGAACTTCTACAACCGAGTATCCTATCCCACTATAAAAACTTTACTTTTAAATGTTTATTTTCATAAACCCCCATCATAGATCGGAGATTGTTAGATCTGGAACCATCACGATTAATGTAAAACATTACACTATAGAATGGATAAAGATTAGAGGCATATTGTAATAACATATTAAACCCTTGTTTTACCTACTTATGTCATTAGCGTATTTTTAGGGTAATTATAGTATAAACCTTGATCCATTACAGGATTTCAAATTATATCAATTAATATTTAAATAAACCTAAAACAAATCGAACCAATAGAGATTTAGTTCTTGAATAAAAAAAAAAATATACCCACCGAGAGTTCTAAAACATGTAAAATCATAGGATAACAAGTTTTCACAACAGAGATTTGTAAGGTATTCAATTTAGCTAAATAAACCGTATAAAGTATACATTTACAAACCAAGATATCATTCTGGAATTTTCACAGAATTCGTAAATGACTCTGTAGGTCATTTTTAATTATAAACAAGCGTCGAATGGTTTCTCCATCGCATAACCAGTGGCTATAAGCCCATACTAATGACGTCCATTGCCAACATTGCAATTTCTACATTAAAAACAATTTATTACAGAAATTAAAACCATCCCGAGGGTAGCTTCATTTTAAATAAATTTCCACTTTATATATGAACCAACATTAACACACACAACAAACCAAAAATAGATGATGAAGCAATGAGGGAACAAGGACCTTATCCGGATGACCCTAAACCCTAAAGGTGGACCGGTTCAAATAACTTATCTCTTGAAGACGCCAAACAAAAGCCTCTTATGCTTTTCCCAAACCTTGGTGAAGGTTACCTACACAAAAGGAAACATAAATGTAGTTAGAATTTAAGTCTTTAAATTAAAAAAATTTAAGACATAGTTTAAAGGTTTAACTAACTTACCAAGGCATCTTAAGACGCGGGCTCGGGAGGAGGTGACCCTGTTTCCATCCTCGCCGGCGCCCCCCACCTGCAACCAATGACCATGGTTAACATTACAAAAATAAATCATAACAGTAAATAAAATATTTTACAAGATGTTTGTTTAAAATAAATATTCTTACTTGAAGGTAATGTTGTCAAGGCGAGGGGTCGGGTCCTCCTGGTGCCCTTATCACTCCAAGCCACCTGTAAGGAGAATGCATACTTTAAACGATGAACTAGAAAGAATAAATAATACTGTATAATAATTGTTGAAGACATTTGGGACTTTACCTTGTTAATGGAGGATCGAGGAAACCAGATTTGTGCTCCAGTCGTAGCTACTTGGATGAGATTTGAATGACGGTCTCCAACCTGGAAAGAACCTCGAAAGACAACCAAGACAAAATAACATCACCAAATGCAGTATAGTTCCCCAATATTTTTACAGTTCACCATGAAAGACAGAGTCTCTTCTTACAGGGCTCACAGACCAACAACCATAAACATAATGGAGCTTAAGACACCAAGAAATACATTAAACCCTTTCACAATTTTTTTTTAAATCTGCCTTTCCAAATGGAAGATGGAGATCGCTTTACAACGTAGGCATTAAAATCCTAGTTGCACTGTCAACTTCTAGCCAGGGTAGTATATTAAATATTACCAACCAGCATAATTTATACAACCAATAACCACAAATAGTAGGTCTAACTATGAAAATTCACCCATACTTCCATTTTATGCATGGTCAAAACTTATCTTCGAACACAGGGTTAATCGTTGGTCGTTAGACCTCGATGCTCTTACAATTAGGGATTAAGACTATAGTCTTTTCCCCCTCTTGGGAACTTACAATTAAATTTATAAACATAATTAAGCATTTGGTCGAGGATCCAAACTCAGCCTTAGGGCCAAGTAATATTACATAAAAACAATAACAAGAACTAGAACCTTTATTGTTGTTTCTGCGTTACCTTCGAGTTTTTATGGAAACACACCACTTATATTGGTAAAGCATCCACTTTGCAGGAATAGATGTTGTTTTGCAGGAATATCTACCAAAGCAGTTATAACTTCCATTAACAACTTTACAATATTGACGATGTTAACACTATAGATGTATTTGCTAAGATCATAGATATATCGTACAATATATCAAAATAAAAGTGATGTTGTGTACAAATTACATGCATTAATTTATTTTTATTTATGGATTTTTGAGGTTTGTGACATAATGGTATCAGAGCATGGTTACAACACTTGGCTTGAACCGGCCCAAACCTTGCAATTCCGCAACACATAAAACTAATCTAATTTGTATTTATGGGTTTAATTCTCTTACTAAACAGGAAGAGGAAGAAAAATTTATGTTTTGTAGGAAATTATGGCAGAGTTCGGAATTCTCGAAGGAGAAGAATCACCCCCTAAAATACCGGTGAACAATGACAGAGGTGAAGTATGGGTAAAATTAAATGAAAGTAGAACCGACAATCCGTCAGAATTACAACAGACTGTCAAAGAATTAAGGTAAGATTTAAAAAGAGTTAGGGATGAAAACGAACGAATTCTGAAAGCACAAGAAGAGCTAAATAATATTATGCTAGCTAAAATACACAGTAATGAAAAAGATAAAAACAAAGAAACTAAAGAAGATAAGCCAAAAGCTACACCTTATACATGTAAAGGAAGAAAGATGGAATTTTCCAGCCACGGGGATGAAAAATCCAGTGAAGAATCACAAAAACAAGAGCATCAAGATTCTAGTGAAAGTAGTGATAGTCATAAAGATAAAAAGAAGTACAAACCCTATGAAGAAATTTAAGGAGAATTTAAAAAAATTAAACCTCCTATGTTTAATGGTGAAATTGAGAAAGGAGAAGACTAGAAGCCTGGTTGTCTGGAATGAAGAAATACTTCCAGATTTACAATTATTTACAATGGCCATCTATAACTTAAGTGGAAAAAAAGATATCCGATGGCAAGATATCAAGAAATTAAAAGGTATAAAAGAATAACAAGTAACCTGGAAAACCTTTAAGAAACTGTTTAAAGAAAAGTATCTTTCAGAACAGTACTATGAAGAAAAAGCGAAAGAATTTTACAAATTAAGGTTGGGTGCCTTGACCATGAAAGAACTTTGCAGTAAATTCCTAAGTCTGGTTCATTATGTACCTTACATGATAGATGAAAAACAAAAAATACAACGTTTTCTCAGTTGCTTTCCTACTCCGTTTAAAGAACGGATTGAGTATGACAATCCAAAGATGTTGGAAGAAGTAGTGAGGAAGGAGAATTACTGTTATGAAAAAAATAGAAATAAAAGAGAAATATACCTAACTAGAACACTAAAAGACGGGATAACTTTGACACAAGAAAAATAATAATAATAATAATAGATTTCACAGGAATTTTGGAAATAACTACAAAGGGTATCAGGGTAATAATTACATTTTTTTTAAAACACAACACCTTGCAACAAAAGAAAGAGAACCCTCCCATAATTTTAAAATACTGCACAACGAGAATCCTTAAAATGTTGGGAATGTGGTGACCCAAATTAATTTAAAGACTGCCATGTAAGAAATACAACTTTTAATAAATTCCACTCCATTTAGGAAGCTATTGCAGTTGGAGATATGGCAAAAAGTATGCCGAGAATCAATGCTGCATTGGAGAATCGACAGGTAGACCATCAAGCTTCAATGGTCGAAATCGAAGGTATGATGAAAAGTCAACCTATTTCCACACTAATTGATCCAGGTGCAAGTTTAAGCTATGTATCACCTAATATTGTTGAATTATGTAAATTAGTACCAAGAAAATTTGAAAAATCTTGGCTGATATAGTTAGCCACGGGTACTAAACGTAAGGTATGTGAGAAATTGTGAAGTATTGATGAATGAATTTAATATGCATGTTGATCTGAATATTTTACCGTTAGGTTCCTATGATATGATGATAGGAATGGATTGGTTGGAAAAACATAAGGTTATGTTGAATTGTTTTGACATAACTTTTACATGCATAGATAACAGTGGAAATACAATTAAAGTAACAGGAATTCCTAGAAAAACAACTATCAGAGAAATCCCAGCCTTACAAATGAAGAGATTTGTACGTAAAGGATGTAAAGTGTTTGCTATTTATGTAATGGATAATAAAGATCAAGATAACAAAATTAAAGTGGAAGACATACCTATCTTAAAATATTTTAAAGACATCTTTCTAGAAGAAGTCCCTAGACTACCTCCGAAAAGAGACATAGACTTTACAATCGATCTGATACCGGGAGCGGTACCAGCATCAAAATCTCCGTATCAGATGAATATAATATAACTTACTGAAATTAAATCACAGTTACAAGAATTAATTGACAAGAAGTACATTTGACCTAGTGTTTCCCCTTGGGGAGCACCGGTCTTATTCGTAAAGAATAAAGACGGAACCTTAATATTATGTATAGACTATCGACAATTAAATAAAATGACTATTAAAAATCGATATCCTTTACCCCGAATAGACGATCTATGTTGGAATATTTAAGCCTTCCTACCATTTAATCAATTACATAAGATTCATTAATTAATCACTTGTTGGTTAATTCTATGTAATAATTGAGGAAATTGCCATTGTGTGGCCCACAAGGCAACATGGGAGGATAAGATTCCATCTGAGGTGTGTTCTACAAGTCTCCTAGGACACTTGGGCACATTCCTAAACATTTCTGGATAAGATTTAGGAAGGAGGGCGCATTTGTGAAGAAAGCTGCCGCTTTCACTGCTTTTTCCCCCAAAGGAAAGAGCTAGTCAACCTAGGAAAGTGTTTTTCTCACCAAAAACTTTCCTTAACACCATTTCCACTCAAATTTCATATTTGTTATTGATTTTACTTATATTTGACCTTCATATCATTAATTTAGCAATTCGTGAGCTTTTGAGCAGATTTGGAAAGCCAACTTGCCACCTAGGGGGAATGGGCAGTTTTAGAAAGTCTGATGATTGGAAGATTCTTTTGGCATCTTTAGCCACTCGAATTATTGCTGTAATGTTATTTAATAACAGCCTACAACATTCATATGTTGGATGGTGTAATTATTATTCATGAGAAGTAATACAGTATTATATTCTTGTGCATTATTTTTGTGTCTTTGAGCAGTTGTGTGAGATTTTTTATATGAGAGAGGTTAATTTCTTGCATAGTTCTTGGATGTGATCTGATTTTCACAATCTATTTGATCAGTTCCAAGGGGAAATGATATTTTCTAAAATAGATTTAAGGTCTGGTTACCATCAAGTACAGATCAAAGATGAAGCCATCTTTAAAAATGCTTTTAGAACTCATTATGGTCATTACGAGTTTGTCGTAATGCCTTTTGGTTTAAAAAACACACCTGCAGGTTTTATGTGTTTAACGAATAGTATTTTTATTAACTACTTAGATAAATTCGTAGTCATCGTCATTGACGACATATTGATTTATTCAAAGAATGAACAAGAACATGAAGGACACTTAAAAATAGTTCTGCAAATTTTAAGAGAACAACAACTGTTTACTAAGTTTAGCATGTGTGATTTCTATAAAGACATAATTCAATATCTAGGACACGTAGTGTCTAAGGATGGAATATCTGTCGACCCCAACAAGGTTAAGGATATCACTGAATGGCCAGTTCCTAAAAATGTAACGGGCATAAGATCATTCATGGGGATTATGGGTTATTATCGGAAATTTATTGATGGATTTTCTAAGATAGCTTACCCCATAAATTCACTACAGAAGAAAGGTAAAAAGTTTGATTGGAAAGAAAAGTGTATGGAAAGTTATAATAAACTAAAATATCTGTTAACCACTGCCCCTATTCTAAAAATTCCTGATACTTTTAAATATTTCGTCGTATGCACCGACGCATGTAATGAAGGAATAGGCGGAGTACGAATTCAAGAAAATCATGTCATGGCCTATGAATCCAGAAAATTAAAAGAACATGAAAAAAATTATGCCACGCATGATTTAGAACTTGCTGCAATTATACATGCGTTAAATATGTGGCGACACTACCTCATCGGAAGATTTTTTTTGTTAATGTCAGATAATATAAGCCTAAAATACTTGTTTGATCAGCATAATCTAAATGCTAGACAAGCAAGGTGGCTGTCATTCTTAAGCAAATATGAATTCGAGATAAAAAATATAAAAGGTAAAGAAAAAAAGTTGCAGGCGCTTTAAGTCGACTTGCAAATTTATTATTTGCAAGCAGTAGTTACGAATCTGATTTAGAAAATCAGTTTTTAAATGCAGAAAATTATGATAAAGAGTACCAAATTTTAAAGGAAAAGACTGCTGATAATGAAAATAAACAGATAAAAACTGATTTCCATTTAAATGAAAGAGGGTTACTGCTGCATAAAAACAGATTGTACATACCAAACATAGCAGAAGTTAAATTAACAGTCATGAATGAGTTACACAAATGACTGTATTCAGGACATCCTGGATACCAGAAGATGATCACCATGATCATAAAATATTTCTTTTGGCCCAACATGAAGAAAGAAGTGGCAGAATACTTAGCTCGTTGCATAAAATGCCAACAAGTCAAGGATAAACATCAACATCCAGCTGGGTTAATACAACCGCTGCCCATTCCAGAATGGAAATGGGAAATAATCAGCATGGATTTTATAACTGGCCTACCTAAAAATGTTAGGCAACACGACTCAATCATGGTCGTAGTCGATAAACTAAGCAAAGAAACTCACTTTATTCTAGTAAAATCTACTTATAAGGCTGTTAACATTGCAGATATATTTATGAAAGATATTTTTCAGGTTACATGGCGTACCAAAGGTAATAATATCAGACAGAGATGTAAAATTTACAGGTAATTTATGGAAAGCTTTGTTTAAAGCGTTAGGTACTCAATTAAATTTTAGTACTGCATATCATCCGCAAACAGATGGGCAGACTGAAAGGGTAGACCAAGTCCTTGAGTACATGATAAGAATGTATGTGATGGACAAACCAGGTAAATGGAAAGACTACCTACACTTAGTATAATTTTCTTACAATAATCATTTTCAAGTGTCAACTGGTATGAGTCCTTTTGAAATTCTGTATGGACGTAAATGCAATACTCCCATTTCATGGAGCGGTCTAGTTAACCGATTAATGTTAGGACCTGCATTATTAAAATATATGGAACTAACCGTGAAGTAGGTACAACAAAATTTGAAGGCTGCCCAAGAAAGGAATAAACGTTATGCTGACCTAAAAAGAACTCACCGATATTTCCAGGTAGGTGAGCATGTGTTCATAAAGGTAATACCCAAGAAAATATCCTTACGGTTGGGAAAGTATTCAAAATTGGAACCTAGGTATTGTGGGCTATTTGACATTTTGGCTAAAGTAGGGCCAGTAGCATATCGGTTAGCCCTATCAGCTACTGTTAAAGTACATGATGTTTTTCACGTTTCCATTTTAAAGAAGTATGTTCACGACACTACTCATGTGATTGATTGGGATGTTATATAGGTGGAACCCGAGGAAGAGTTCCAGATGGGACCAGATCATATCCTCGACAGAAGAGAACTCTTACTCCAAAACCGTACCATCGGACAAGTCAAGGTGCAATGGAAGCACCTTAGTCCAGAAGAGTACACTTGCGAATTGGAAAGTGATATGCGAGAGGCATATGCAATCCTATTCCAGGACAAAGAAATGGAAGAATAAAGATAGAAAAATAATAACACCGAGGATGGTGTTATCCTTTAAAGAGGAGGTGTATGTAATACACTGGGATTTAATAAATTTATTCTTAATTACATTTATGAATATCTTAAATTATTTTATTTCTAAATATTTTTGACAAGAAGTCAAAAAATAAAACAATGTAATGGATTAATAATAATAATATTGAAATGGGGGACATAAATGAAATAGTTGCATGAGTGTGTTAGATTTTCATCATTTAATTCAATATGATCTAGGATCTTAACTGAGAGAAAAACATGTACAACATATCAAACACAAGAGACAAGAGACAAGAGACACAAAACATTTCACCGGGGAAAATCAAGAAGGTGAAAAACCCCGCAACTTCCTTAGAGATAGAATAAGCACCAATACAATGATCACCAAGATGAATCCCCAAAAGGTAAATTTCTACAGCAGCTACTCCTCCTCCACTTGTGCGCACTCCTCCTCTTTCTCACTAATGCGAAGTGAGTGAATGTTTCAAATGAGAGAGTCACACTCTCTATTTATAATTGTACTTTCACTTGACCTTTACTCAACTAGGTCAGCCCCAACTTAAGCACTTAACATAATGATGACTGATCTGATCCCTCTAGGGTGGTCTAATAACCCTTTAACCCACATGACTCATACAGGGCCAACCCGACCAAGGTGGTCTAATAACCCATCAAGTATAAGTTACGTCACTTACAATATAACTTGCGACACTTGCAAGTACAAATGACGACACTTCCAATCGGAGGAATAATACATCTCCGTTGGGTATACAATAAAGTACAAATCTAATACATATAATATACAAGTGAATATCTTCCGAAGTTACAAATACATCAACACTCCCTCTTAACTAGGAAGGTATTCTCTTGACACAGGTCATCAATACATATTAGCACAAGTCTTCAATTCTGGAGCTGGATCATCGTCACTGGATCATGGAGCATCATCATCATTGCTGTTGTATTCATCATCTCGATCATTGGTGCTATCTCTCAATTCTTCTCGTCATAGGAAGTTCTATAGAGCTAGACCTTTTTCATGCTGGTTGTAGGCCTAGCCTCTTGTAGGTCTTCATCATCTTTGCGAGCGGTCTGATAGAGGTGGAATCTCAGGACTGATTATGTGCCTATGCAAAGCCTGACAAGAGCATCCCAGGATCCGTTTATGTGCCTAAGCATGTCCGACAACATCTCCTAGGACTAATTACATGCATCCCTTCACAAAACCTTTAAAGAGCATTCCAGGATCCGTTTATGTGCCTCAACAAGACCGGCAATATCTCTAAAGAGCATCCTAGGATTTTTACGTGCCTAGCACAACCTATCGGATCTCCAGGACTATTACATGTGAACAGGAAAAACCTTAAAAGAGTATCCCAGGATTAGTTTACGTGCCTAAGCACGACCAACAAGATCTATAAAGAGCATCCCGGGACTTTTACGTGCCTAGCACAACCTCTCGGATCTCTAGGACTGATTACATGCCTCCCTAGCAAAACCTCGAAAGAGCATCCCAAGACTGATTATGAGCTTACTGCTCAACCTATCGGATCTCCCAGGATCTTTTATATGCTACTGCACAACCTACCACATATTCACGACCTCGAAGTATCATCCTGATACTCATGATCCACCTGATCATCCTCGCACGGAGCATCATCCTGATGCTAATGATCATGTTGATCATCATCATACAGTACATCATCCTGATGCACATCATCATCACATGATCATCCTAATCATCATGCAGTACATCACCCTAATGTACATCATCATCACATGATCGTCCTCTTTAGATCATCTCATCGTCTACAGAGCACAACCCAGATGCACATCATACAACACTTACACCACCGACATGGGAGAAGACATATACCACCATTTGGGGAAGGCTCCAACCCTTACTTTTTCACCATGGGAGAAGACATCTACCACCATGTGAAAAATGGCTTCAGCCCTTACATCTACACCATGGGAGAACACATCCACCACCATGAGAGAATGGCTCCAGCCCTTACATATGCACCATGGGAGAAAACATATACCACCATGTGAGAATGGCTCACCAATTACATCATGACCATGGGAGAACACATCTACAACCATGTCAGAAAATCCCATGTGCATCTGCGTCTTCCGGACTCATCACTTCCCCTTGGAAGGAACCTCTATCTGGAGTACACCAAGCTTCTCTCTGAAGTACTCAAACTTCACTCTACCCAGCGGCTTGGTCAACACATATGAAATATGCTCATCTGTTGCAACATACAGGAGCTTCATTGCTCCTCTCTGCACCATATCCCTGATATAGTGATACTTGATCTCAATGTGCTTCGACCTGTCATGGAACACCGGGTTCTTAGACAACTTCACACAACTCTAGTTGTCACAGAAGATACAAGTAGCATCCAACTGGAGATCAAGTAAATCAGACAGTAGCTTCCTTATCCATACTGCCTCACAACAGGCCAAACAAGCTGCGACATACTCTGCTTTGGATGTACTCAGTGCTACGCAGGACTAATTCCTGCTAAACCAAGAGATCACACCTGATCCCATACTGAAGCAGCACCCTGAAGTGCTCTTCCTATCTGCAACACTTCCTGCCAATCTGAATCAACATAACCCTCCAGGTTAACCTTTTGTTTCACATCATACTTGAGCCCACAATCAACCACACCCTTCAGGTACCTCAGAATATGCTTTACAACAATCAAGTGAACATGTTTAGGATCCGTTAGGAACTAGCTCAATGCGTTCATCGCAAAGCAAATATTTGGTCTCATGTTCGTCATGTACATTAAGGACCCAATCATATGATGATACATCGTGGCATCAACCGACTCTGATGAAGCATCACATAATAGATTCAGGTTCGATGCCATAGGTGTGGCCATGGCCTTGTAGTCCATCATCCCGAACCACTTCAAGATCTCTACTGCATACTTCCCTTGTCCAAGGAAGATTCCATCTGCACTCTGCCACAACTCCATACCTAGAAAGTAATGCATCATACCCAAGTCCTTCATCTTGAACTCGGCAGCAAGCTTCCTCTTCGTATCAGCAATCAACCCAATCTCACCTGTTACAAACAAGTCATATACATACAGCAGGAGTATCACTAAATTTCCTTCCTCAACCTTGTAGTAAAGGTTGGAATTCGCTTTACTCTTGGTAAAGCCCAAACTGGACAGGAAACTGTCTATCCTTCTGTACCAAGTCCCATGTGCTTGCTTCAAACCATACAAGTATTTCTTCAATATGCATACATATGAATCCCTGTCATGTGTCTCAAAACCGAGTGGCTGCTCCACATACACTTCCTCTTTGACTACACCATTCAATAAAGTTGTCTTGAAATCCATCTGGTGTATCTTCCACTTCATCACTGCAGCTAGAGCAAGTACTATTCTGATAGAAGTGTATTTTCCTACTGGTGCAAAAGTCTCTTCACAATCTATCCCTTCTTTCTGGGAGAAGCCACAAACCTTGCCTTGTATTTCTCTATGCTACCATCTGCATCATGCTTGATCTTGTAGATCCACTTGGAAGTCACAATAGAATTCCCTTCTATTATCGGGACCACATCCCAGACATCATTCTTCATGATCGACTGGTACTCCTAGATCATGGCGTCCTTCCATTACTATATCCCTGATCCTGGGAACTTTAGATTCTTCAATAGATAGTTTTCTTGAACTTCGTTACTGGAACAAATGTTGTTGTCCTTCTTTTGTAGGTGATTGTACACGGTCTTTCCTACAAGTAAAATTCAATTGCATGATTAGAAACTTCTCATAGTTTTTAGAACAAAATCTTACATATAAGAATATATGTCATATAGTCATGCAATTATCTTAGCCAATGCTTTAATATAACATTTATCCATATCCCATATTCATATGGTAACTTTCTAGATTCCTTCCATCTCTAACAGAACATTGTTAAGAGTGTGCACAACTCCCAACATGTCAGAAAAGAGGTTTCATTCTAGATAAGTAGCAATGGAATGTTGTACATTACCATAGGCCACTTACCCATTACTATATTAGTAGTATCTTGTTCATTAATGCAACTTTTATAATATGCATAATATACATCCTAAATGACTGAACAACATCATTTAAGTAATCATATATATAATAAATGACAATTCAAATACTTATCTTTGTTTGGTTGTAGGGTGGACTCCCTCTCAATCTTTGCTTCCTTGCAGCAACTATTGGAGTGTGCTCCCTCTTGATCTTTGCTTCCTTTATGATATCATCATGATTATATGTCTTTGAACTTCTATTCATCCTGGACCACTATGCATTCTTAAGTGTGCACTAGTGTCATCCTCAAGATCTCATACATAATTATACATTCATTAGTATAATCTCAATACTATCAAAACATTATGATTCTAAATAATCTTAAACATGTATGGTCATGATCATTTTATACACAAGTAATTTATCACAAGCGTTAGTGTTTGAAGGTTTCAGCAGGAACTTCTTTTACTCATGCATATTCTTATTTGACCATAGGACTCTTCTAGTTTGTCATGTCACTAATCAAACTAAGAAGCATAATATGCATAAACCCATGATTACTCAAACTTATAACTTCATGAATAATCATTATCAATCATACAAAAGTATACTTATATGAGATCCTAACACAATGTAGGATTCTAACTTGATATAGGAAAACATACCTAGATTAGGATGTTTGTGAGTTATGTCTAACATACCCAAACAATGTCTTCTTGTTCTTTTCAATGACTTGTGCTAGTAACCTTCATATCTCATAAGTTAACCATTGTAGAACCAAATTATGCATACCTCGTAAGTAGGGCTTCTATGTGATCAATGGCTATGGATGAGTCTTTGTCTTCATGTCACCATGGTCATATGTTCTTGATCTAGAACTTGATTTGCCTTTCTTGATGTACCTTTCATGTTAGCGGACAACATCAACCTCATACAACACCAAAGTGCATTAGTACAATCATAAGTGTCATAACCCTAATCAATGAATGTCTTCTATCATTCATATGCATTCATACTTTTACTAGGGTGATAAGACAAGATTAAAATTAATCAAGATTGTTACTAACCTCAATAATATGAAGACAAACACATCATAAACTTAATCATGAACAAATTTCAAAACAACATGTATCTCCTCAAGTCATACCTGTTGAGATTGCTTGTAGTCTTCTTATGTAATTCCTTAGCCTCATATCCCTCTGGAACTAGAACTTCTTCACTTATGCAGGTGTCCAATTCATTCTCTTCTAGGATAAACCCAATCCACTTTGATTTGTTGAAACTGGATATGGAGCTGGATTAGGGTTTGTAAGAGAAACCCTAAAAATTCAAACTTTGAATTTCAAACTTATGATTGGATGAAAAGATGCGCCTTGCTTAGTTGATCAAGCCAGTATACTTCAATTTTGAAATCTCCAAAATTTGACCCCTCAAAATTTACTTTGAAAGATTTGGATCTTGTTGGCAGGCGGTTTGGTAGATTGCTATCGCAGCATATCTCATGCTGCGACAAGGAAAAAGATGGCGTGAATGGAAAGAAGATGATGCGAATGGGGATGAGTAGAAGATTAGTTATGTATTTTGGGTCAATTGTACCACGGAATGCGGGTTTTTGGTCATTTCGACCACATATTGTGTAATGTTGAGTCAGTTATACCGCAGAATGCGGATTTTTAGTCGGTTTTGTACCAAGTTAGTTAGATGTTGGGTCACTTGTCCAAATGTCGGTTAGGGAGTTGTTAGTAAGTGGACAAGAATTGTAATGGGGGAAGCCTATATATAGATAAGAGTCATAGGTATGAAGGGGAGAAGAGAATGAGAAAGAAAGCACATGTTTGGGTTGTTTCTGCGCATCTGTGAGATATTGTCGAGACTTGATCTTTGAAGAAATGTTCTACCTAAGGTTTTGCAGTGATAATATGATATGATGAAACTATTCTGGTACAATTCCTGGGTTCTTTCTGTTTGTTATGGTAATGCAATGTCGCACTTCATGAATAATGCTATGTTTCCTTGATGCAATGTTGCTTTACTGTTACTACTGCTGTGATAATGAATGTTGCGATCGAATAATGTGTTATGAATACATGTCAAATGTCCTGTTTAGTGTTGCAATAGAGTTAGTTCATACAGCTGCAACCCTCCTCCTTCCTCGGCAGAAACATGGTTCCGTCGGCTCTTCCTGGACGCCTCGGGTGAGACCTCATCTGCTCTGCAGATGTTGCTGAGCGAAATTAAACCTGTTCGAGCCGGTGCGTAGGAAGACTACAACATGTGTCGATAGTGAAGTGGAACCCCTGTCGACTGGAGTCACATTGGTCAACAAATCGTTCCGTTGCCGGGACCGTGTGATGAGTGAAAGGAGGACATGTTGTGTCACCCGACGAAGCCGGAGATACAGAGCTGGTTTGATCAGAAGTTGCAAGAGTTTGCTGAAGAAGAAAGCTGGAACACGCGACTGATAGTAGATCACTGGGTGGGAAGATATATTCACGACGGTCCACATGAATGGTTTTTCTGTGAATTCCCAGTCATCCTGTACGAATGGTTGTCAAATCTGACCTTCCAGAAGAGGAATTTCCAGGGTGGTGAGCCGATGGCTTGGACCCCGGAATTGGTTCAGGAGCTGCAGGAAGTCGATAATAAGGCATCGCTGGCTGTCGAAGTTTGGCTCAATAGCATCTTGGAGGGATATATCACTGAATTTGCGATTGACACGCAAAAACCCTATAGTGAAGCTAAAAGATATTTCTTCCGCAGACCAAGGGGAAGGTTTCTGCTGTCACTCCAACTATTGATTAAGATGCTAATCTGCGAAAAGGGTATATTGAAGATGCATCTTGATCAGTAGACAGCCTGGTGGGCGGAGGCCGTGGGTACCGCAATCGCCAGGTAACGGTACATGGAATGGTAAGGGGTAGATGGGTGCAGACCATGAGGAGACTGTGAGCGAAGCCGAGGTAGAAAGTGGTATTACAAGAGGAGGAGCGAGGTTTCGACAAGAGAAGAGGCAGAGGATAGGAGAAGGTCCTGCTGTGATCGAACCGCAAAATCGCGAAGGAAGACCACACGGGACGAAGCGACCTCACAGTCCTGATAGGGATGAACAGGCTATGCCCAGGATAGAGGCAGGACCAAACCCCGGCACCAACATACCCACACCTCCGATCACTGTCTCACAAACAACAAGAAATACCACTTCGACACTGCCAAGTTCGTTAATTCCACAGAAGTTAATTGGTAGTAGCACAACGAAAGGAGGAAGGAATCCCAAAATCGTGGGCGATGATGCTAAGTTACCTTTTTTCCACGGAAGTGCGACAGACAACCCATAACAGTATTGGTTTTTGTGTGAAGCGGTCTGGACCATGAAACAGATCATTGACACTGATGCTAAGAAAGGATAGTTAACCACGACTCTGCGAGGTCGTGCATTAGATTGGTTCATGAAGTTTTTTCTAGTCCCTACGGGAGCCCCAGAGATGTCACTGGATGGGATTCAGGATGGGCTGATTGCTAAATTTAGATGGCCCAAGTTCGAAGCTCAATACATCACAGAATTGAAGGAAATTGAGCAGTATCCCAATGAGACGGTATGGGATTTCGACTAGCGATTCAAGACGCTAATGGAAAAAGTTAGTTTCGATATGAGCGCCGTCCAACATAAAGAGTGGTTCATTGCGGCACTGCTACCCCACATTTGGCTTCCGTTGATGCAACAAAACATCTCGACGCCCAGTGAAGCTCTAGAGATTGCAATGCGATTAGAGGCGTCACCAATTGGAGATAATGCAACCGGGATGTCGCAGATACAGACACAGCTCGCTAACTTGATTATACAGTTGCAAGATTTGAAGAAGAGCAAGGAATAGCGCGATGAAATATGGTTTACGCGATGTCGAGGAGAGGGGCATATGAAGGACAATTGCTCGGATTTCTGCAATTATTTGGTGTCAGGTGCACCAAACCCGTTGAATGGTGGAAACATGCCATGGTGTAGCGTTTTCCAGGTGTATGGGCACAGTCACGACAATTTCCCTTATATGCAAAAAATGATCACAACCCCAAGAAATCTTTATTGCACATTTTGCAAGTCAGTGGGTCACGATGACAAATATTTTCGTGCATATGGGTTGCTACAAGAAAGAATGTGTGATGCATTCTATGTCAAGGACGATCAACGTTCCATACAACAACCACAACTGCAACCGCAGGTAGTCCAGCCACTATCTCAACCGCAGATGTAGTTTGTACCACATCAACAACCGCAGTAGTTCATGCCGCAATATGCTCCAATGCAAATGGCTCTGCAACAGCCACAGTACGTCCAACAACCACAGTATGCACCGCAGGGACAAGGCATGCAATAGAATCCTATGCAGCCGCAGTACCAATAGCAGGGCGGATTTCGAGGTGGATACCGGGGTGGACGCGGTGGAGGATTTGGTTGAGGAGGAGGCCGAGGTGGTCGTGGACCTATCCAATGATATCACTGTGCGGTGCGGGCATTATCAGCGAGACTGTCCACTACTACATAATCAGTGTACGTCCTATTATGTTAATGATCATACCGTTGATAATTGTCCACAGTTGATTGCACGATGGCAGGCTGGGAATGCTCCTCAGATACAAAATCAGACCCAGCCACAGCAACCAGTCTAGAACCAAGTACAAAAACCAGTCCAGAACCAAGTATAGAAACGAGTACAGAACCAGCCCCCGCGACTGAATCAGAACGCAAATCCAAATGTGAACCCACAGGGGAATCTGCAGCAGACTCAGATGCAGGGTGCAAATATTGCGACAATTTCTGCAGAACCACGACCACAAGATGCTTCGGTGGCTGTCGTAACTCGTGGAGGAAAAAAAACTGGGGAGGATAGCTCACGACCGATGATTCAGTTGGTAGGCCAGAAGATGATACCATTTGACATCGATGCTGAATGGGAGGCATTCCTTCAAGCGCGTTACACCTTGGAGAAAGACCGCGGTAAGGCTGTTGTTTGTGATATGCCACCTATCTTTGACACTGCATCAGAGGGCAGTTCGTCGACACCATCAGGAACATTGCAAAGGTTTCTGGAGCATTGTCTATTATTGGCCCGGGATCTGACCGCCCTGGTTGAGATTGAGGGATGGTTGCAGCGATTTTCGAAAGGATGACAAGAGTCGGCGGTAAACTCTTTACAACGACGGAAGAATGGCAAGGAGATGAGAATGAACATCTAGATTGGTGACTATGATGTCGATTCAGTTATTCTTGATCTTGGTTCGGATGTTAACATCTTAACCAAGTAGGCGTGGCAGAAAATGGGGAGTCCCCCATTGAGTTGGTCTCCTGTGCAGCTCCAGTTGGCTAACCATGCGAAAGTAACACCCATTGGGCGATTTCCGCAGCTAACTGTCGATATTGAGGGCATGAAGACTTATGCTAACTTTGATGTCATTGAAGTGGTTGAGGGAGGAAGCTCCTATCCTGTGCTATTGGGGATTGGATGGGCTAACGATAGTGGAGCTTTAATCAACTTCAAGAAGCGCATGCTGACCTTTGAGAATCGCAATTTCAGAGTCATAGCCCCATTGGATCCGGCTAAAGGACATCAATACATTGAGCCTGTAAAAGATGAAGATCCCACTGGATGGGACCATGCATTCAATATTTCTGAAGATTATATTCAACCTACTGCCAACGGTGAGCTGGGATGGCGCAGTGAGAGCTCTGCATCTTCAGACTCTGATGATGCATTAGAACATTGGTAGAACCGCTTGCACGAACTGTCGCTCTGAAAATGTGGCTTAGTTACGTAATCTTTATGTCATGCTGCGACAGAAATAGTCACACTACTAGTATATGAGGGGTTGCATGGCTTAACCAACTTTTTGACAGAATTTGAAGAACGAGTCTCAGAACCATAGCGATTGCTGGCATTGGAGGAAGCACTGAAGGCTGCTCCAGCACGCTGGTGGGAAACACACAAGAAATCCATTGATGGTTGGTCACAGTGTCAAAGGTTGATGATGGTTCGGTTCGGCGATACTGAGGTTTATCACACTGTCAAGTATGATGGCCAGAATAATCCCAGTGATCATGTGATGGAATGCCAACGATTGTGGGTAGCGCGACCTAGAGATGAATGGGTCCATGCTTTTATCCATACTTTAGATGAGGTGCCGCACTCATGGTATGCTGCAGTCGAGTTGCGTAAAGAAATTACAACATGGGGGGAGTTGACGGTCTGTTTCACTCATACATTCACTTTTGCGGATGCCAACCCTGACATCAATAACGCTTTACAGCTCATCCGCGATGTGGTACTTCAGGTTGTTCCAGCAGCCTACCCTGTCGATCTGCACACACACTGTCAGATGCAGTCTCTCATGGAATGCTTCAACATCACTGGTGGGATAGAGGATGAGTACAATCCCCGGAATGTCAACATTCTCGAGTCTAATGGAAGTCACGATGTGGTACCACCTGCTGCGCCAAGTAATCCGTTCAATCAACCATTGAAGCTTCGTAAGCTTAATATCGGCACAGAGGCCACTCCCAAGTTTGCAAATGTTGGGGACTATTGGGATGACGAGATGATGAGTAAGGTCACTAATTTACTCCATGAGTTTCAAGAATTGTTTCCTGCGAAGTTTTCCGATATGAAGGGGATCCTGGGTGATTTAGGGGAGATGAGGATTCCTTTAAAACCAGATGCTAAGCCAGTCCGACAGTGAACTTATTAGCTGAATCCACGGCATAAGGAAAAGGTCAAGGTAGAACTTGATCGCATGTTGGATGCTGGTATTATTGAACCAGTGGAAGAGTCCAAATGGATCAGTCCTATGGTGGTGCAAGACAAGAAAACCGGTGAGGTGCGCATTTGTGTTGACTTGCAGAAGTTAAATGATGCCTGCTTGCACGACCCTTTTCTAACCCCATTTACTAATGAAGTACTTGAAGAGGTGGGTGGCCAGGAGATGTACTCATTCACTGATGGGTTCTCTGGCTACCATCAGATTCGCATTGCCAAAGAAGATCGCCATAAGACAACTTTCGTTACTGAATGGGGCTGCTTTCAGTACACTGTAATGTCGTTTGGTTTGAAGAATGCACTTGCGATATTTTCCTGGGTCGTTGTTGCTGCATTTAAAGACTTTATTCAGAATTTTTTTCAAGTCTACATGGATGATTGGGCAGTTTATGGGTTGATCCGCGATCAACTGGCCAATCTGCGGTTAATGCTTGAGCGCTACCAACAACACCAAATATCGTTGAATTTGAAGAAATGTATTTTTTGCACACCATTTGGGATATTGTTGGGTCATATTGTGTGTAAGCAAGGGTTGTTGGTCGATCCGGCTAAGATTGCGCTCATCTTGAGTTTGCAACCACCAATCACTGTTAAGCAGTTACGAGAGACTCTGGGGTATACGGGGTATTATCGCAAGTTCATTAAGGGATATGCAGTGATCACCGCCCCTATGGAGAAATTGCTGAAGAAAGATGCGCTATTTCAATGGACTTCGAAATGTCAAGATAGTTTCGACACACTGAAGATGAAGATGGATTTGGCACCAATACTGGTATTTTTGGATTGGAGTAAGGAGTTCCATGCACATGTTGATGCCTCATCAATCGCATTGGGAGTAGTATTGGCTCAGCCCGGCGAAGGAGATCTTGATCACCCCATTGCTTTCGCTAGTCGGAAGTTGTCGTCTGCTGAACGCAACTACACCACCACTGAGCAGGAGGGTCTGGCAATGGTCTACGCACTGCAGTAAGTTCAGGCACTATTTGTTGGGCGGGCACTTTAAAATGTTCACTGACCATTCCGCGTTGAAATACCTAGTCAATAAGCCTGTGTTGGGGGGGAAGATATGCCACTGGCTACTTCTTTTTCAGGAGTTTGATTTTGAAGTCATTGTGAAGCCAGGACGGTTGAACGCAGGTCTTGATCATCTATCATGGATTGATACAGGGGAGGAACCCACCAATATTGAAGATGGGTTGCTGGATGCACAACTATTTAAGGTTGGCGTCGCTGATTACTATTTTGATGACATCCTCTAGTTTCTGACAACGGGTACTGCATCATATGAGTTCACCACCAGTCAGAAGAAGCAATTGGTAGTCAAGGATGCAGACTTCCAGTTAATCGTAGGAGAGTTGTACAAAATGGGCGCTGATGAGATATTGCACAGATGTGTCTTGCCGCATGAGCAAGCACCGATACTGACTGAAGCACATGGAGGAGTAGCAGGAGGACACTATGGCGGTCGGGTGACGGCTAGGAAGGTGTTGCATGCGGGGATGTGGTGGCCTACACTGCATAATGATGCGACAAACTATGCACGGTCTTGCGATGTTTGTCAGCGAACTGGAAAACCATCTAGACGTGATGAGATGCCGATGATGCCTTAAATAACGTTGCAACCATTCGACAAATGGGCCGTGGATTTTGTAGGATCGATCAATCCACCAGGGAAATGCATGGGTGCGCGGTATATTGTCACGGTGACAGAGTATTTGACCCGATGGGTCGAGGTGGCACCTGTAGTTGATTGTTTCATGGCTACGACGGCGCGATTTTTGTTTGATAACATTATCACTCGCTTCGGTTGCCCCAAGATATTGCTGAGTGATCAAGGTAGCCACTTTCTTAATCACACCATCAGTGCATTGATGGAGGAGTTGCAGATACAGCATAAGAAGAGTTCACCCTATCATCCACAGGTGAATGGCACGGTGGAGGCTTTTAACAAGGTATTGGAGCATGCGCTGACAAAGGTGTGTAATGCGAACCGCGATGACTGGGATCTCAAAATCCCAGCAGTGTTGTGGGCCTATCACACCACATGTAAGCGGCTGACAGGATAAACACCATTTAAGTTGGTGTATGGACAAGAAGCGATTATGCCAATGGAGTATATTGTTCTGAGTCTACAAATTGCGGCTGTCACAGGCATGGATGATGTCGCAGCATTAGATGAACGTCTGGCGCAATTGGTGCAGCTGGAAGAATATCGTTTCATCACTGGGTTCCACCAAGGGGTCGAGAAGGATCTACAGAAGGCATGGCATGATCGCCACATAAAAAATCAATAGTTTCAGCAGGGCGACTTGGTGCTGTTGTACGACAGCAAGTTTATGAAACATCCAGGGAAGTTGCAGAAGCATTGGTTTGGTCCCTATCGCATCAGTAGTATTACTTCCGGAGGAGCGGTTCAGTTGTAGTAGTTGGACGGGGCAATGCTCCCCAAGATGGTAAATGGTCATAGATTGAAGCCCTATCACGCGGGATTGGAACATCGCGATGCATGAGTTGCATTGAGAAAAAAAAAATGATGATTGGTGGATGTCGCACCACCATGGATGGAATGCGGAAGCAGTTGGGCTTCTGTTGCAAGGTTGGAGTTGTTAGCAACACCTAGGAATGTTGCGCTTGGGTCACATCCTCAATCATGACGATGATGGGAATTTTTCCTACTTTGACGGCTATGCTCGTTAATCGAATCGATCGTGACAGATGACATCTTGGTTGGACTTAGGGATACACCGAGGCAGTATGGCCGCTTGTACTTACCACGATAGTTCGCATGGTTGGCACGAAGTATCCACCATGCCAGCATGGCCCAAGAAATGCTTCGTACATTTCTGCATGAAGGGAACTAGGCACAGGTATGATTCATCTGCTGTTAGGATAATCGGCACACGACGACTTATTATTATCCTGCGGTGCGAGCTGGTGGGGAAACGGCTTGCTGAGGCCGATGGAAGATAGAGTGTGTTGTATAAATAGAGGACCTGTGGGGAGTAAGCACATAGAGATTGTTTTAGTTAAGAAGGGTTATGCTACGCAAGGTTCTGGCATTTTTTTAAGTTAGGAATTCCAAGGAGGCTGTGGAAATGATCCATTTCATTTCGTGTGGTAGCACACTAGGTGCGTTGAGGGCCCAAACGATGAGTGTGCATGAGCGCCTGGAGCAGGTTGCGCCTCAGACATCCCGGGGTTACAAGCATGAAGTTTTGTCTGAGATGTCTAGGCAGTTGGTGATGGTTTGAAGTCTCATGGTCTCGGCGACCACACAAAAGGGGGGGGTCATCGCCCCCGGGTCCCTGTAATTTGTGCTTACCGGTGCAAACATATGTGCTAGAGCCGTTGGTCTGGTTCGCAACTCGGCGGTGTTCATAAACTTCTCCTCAGTCTGCATCATATTCCTAGAGATTGGAGGATGAATTTGAGACGTACATGACAGCAATTCGGGGGATGCCCACTTTTGGGTAAGACTTACATAACATCGAGATGATGATCAGTGTAGCAGAAGGAGCGGGACAATACCATGCTATCCAGACTGCAAGAACAGTTGAACAGCCGTATGAGGACTTCAAAGTAAAAATGATAGCGTGTACCATGTCCAACAGTTGATGTGGCTCGGGGGCGAGCCACAAGATTGTGTTGGGGGCCTGTTGGCAGGCGGTTTGGTAGATTGCTATCGCAACATATCTGATGCTGCGACAAGGAAAAAGATGGCACGAATGGAGAGAAGATGATGCGAATGGCAATGAGTAGAAGATTAGTTATGTATTTTACGTCAATTGTACCGCAGAATGCGGGTTTTTGGTCATTTGGACCACATATTGTGTAATGTTGAGTCAGTTATACCGCAGAATGCGGGTTTTTGGTCGGTTTTGTACCAAGTTAGTTAGATGTTGGATCACTTGTCCAAATGTCGGTTAGGGAGTTGTTAGTAAGTGGACAAGCATTGTAATGGCGAAATCCTATATGTAGATAAGAGTCATAGGTATGAAGGGGAGAAGAGAATGAGAAAGAAAGCACATGTTTGGGTTGTTTCTGCTCATCTGTGAGATATTGTCGAGACCTGATCTTTGAAGAAATGTTGTACCTAAGGTTTTGCAGTGATAATATGATATGATGAAACTGTTCTGGTGCAATTCCCGGGTTCTTTCTGTTTGTTATGGTAATGCAATGTCGCACTTCATGAATAATGCTATGTTTCCTTGATGCAATGTTGCTTTACTGTTACTACTGTTGTGATAATGAATGTTGCGATCAAATAATGTGTTATGAATACATGTCAAATGTTTGAGATTCATGTTTAGTGTTGCAATAGAGTTAGTTCATACAGCTGCAACCCTCCTCCTTCCTCGGCGAAAACATGGTTCTGTCTGCTCTTCTTGGACGCCTCGGGTGAGACCTCATCTGCTCCACAGGTGTTGCTGGGCGGGATAAAACCTATCCGGGCCGGTGCCCAGGAAGACTGTGGCATGTGTCGACAGTGAAGTGGAACCCCTGTCGACTGGAGTCGCGTTGGTCAACAGATCTGCAACTTCTGTCAAATTCTGGTTTTCTAATTCAAAACTCGAACTAGGGTTTGATAGAGTCTGGGGTTCTACCCAACCAAAAACTTCGATCTTGGTCTCTAAATTTTGATTTTGATGAGGAGCATTCAGTCATGGTCTTAGATTCCAAAAATTCCAACTTTCTCCGAAACCCTAATTTCGCGCAGCAGTGACAAGCCAAAAATGAGAATGCTCAGAATCCAATTCTATTTCACAGAAATATGTGCCTTATTTTTTCTAGTGCAACTCTGAAATTTAGGATCTTCAAGGTCTAAAACTTCGGCCGATGGTATCCTGTCCTGTTGTCTTTCCAACCCTACAGGTTTGAGCTCAATTGGATTCTCCAAGAGAGAGTTATGCCAAGTGTTGCAACATGACATGTTTATGGGATAAAACAAGATAGCGAAATTGTACAGAGTTCCACATGTCACTAGCTCAACATTGGCCTCTAAAACCTGGACCTATGAAACTACAGTCCATTCTCTTACTATCACTTTTTACATAATTTCATTTGGAGCTTCCTAGCCCAAGTTGTGACCTTTTTTCCTAGGCCACCTATTTATGACTGAGATATGGAAGAGGCAGAAACCCTAAATTGTACGGATCATAAAATAGAAAGTACAACGAATTAGATGCTATGCTTTGGACACAAGATACATGGGGACTTCATCTTCGACTTGTAAAAGTTTTAGATCCCGAACCTTCACCAAAACAGATTTATAGCGAAAATTCCACGATGACTAGTTTTTGCTATATCAAGCCCTAGCTTCCAATTTGTCGCAAGGGCAACGTCTGTCATAAATGCCATACAATGCCTTCCTTCAGGCTAGCTCTGATACCATGTTATATTTTCAACATTTAATTCAATATGATATAGGATCTTAACTGAGAGAACAACATGTATAGCATATCAAACACAAGAGACAAGAGACAAGAGACACAAAGCATTTCACAGGGGAAAACCAAAAAGGTGAAAAACCCCGCAACTTCCTTAGAGATAGAATAAGCACCAATACAATGATTACCAAGATGAATCCCTAAAAGATAAATGTCTACAACAAATAATCCTCCTCCACTTGTGTACACTCCTCCTCTCTCTCACTAATGCGAAGTGAGTGAATGAGTGAATGTGTCAAATGAGAGAGTCACACTCTCTATTTATACTTTTACTTTCACTTGACCTTTACTCAACTAGGTTGGCCCCAAATTAATCACTTAACATAATGCTATCTGGGCCGACCCCTCTAGGTTGGTCTAATAACCCTTTAACCCACATGACTGATACAGGGCCGACCCCACCAAGGTGGTCTAATAACCCATCAAGTATAAGTTACGACACTTACAATATAACTTGCGACACTTGCAAGTACAAATGACAACACTTACAATTGGAGGAATAATACATCTCCGTTGGGGATACAATAAAGTGAAAATGTAATACATACAATATACAAGTGAATATCTTCCGAAGTTACAAATACATCAACAGAGTGATTGCTGACCCACAAGAGGAAAAGCCAAGTGGTTGAAGCTGTTGAGTGAGAACTCAAGGTGTAGGAGGCATCTTCCCCAAAATCAGGTCACAACTCTTAGTTGAGTGCTAAAGAGTAGGAGGCTCATAAATGACCAAGTCCTAGGAAAAATACTATATAATAGTATGTCCATAAGTAGCAGGAGGCTAGCATTGGATGGGGATTGAATCTGATAATGCAAGAGATGGCGCATTAAGTGTATTTTTTCTCTTTTGGTTTAGCAATCAGGATCGGGGGTTCTGGAGCAAGTGAGAGTTGGCTGCTCTAGGAGCTGGTTGGGAGGAACGGCTGTTTCATTTCTGTTTTCCCGACAGTGGTTCTAGGTTCCTTGTTCTGCTTCCTACTAGTCTAATTTAATTACAATAGGAGTTTTTATTTTACTTTATGAATCGGATCTAACCCTTGGTAGAGTTTATAGTATGCATATAAATAAACTTAGGCATTATATTATGCATCTGGGTAACATATCTCTATTATGTTTCTATTTCAATATTCTGTCATATTATATTTTCAAGTATTTGTAATAGTTCATAAACAAGTTTATGGATCTCTGTTATGATTAAAAGTATCTTTTCTATCCTATCTTTATAAATAAGTATTTTTGAAGTATCAAAATCTATATGCTTTTACTTTCAAACGAAAATATTTTCTATCAATCCTTTTTGTCATAGGATAATCGTTGGTCATATTTTCCTACTAAATCTTTGTTCTCATTTCCAGATTAGTATAATATATATATATTGTTAAAGAACAGATTTAAATTATATTCTAACAACGTAACTACCGAAAATAGCCATAGAACAAAACAAAGAACTGCTACAACCGAGTATCCTATCCCACTGTAAAAACTTTACTTTTAAACATTTCTTTTCATAAACCCCATCACAGATCGGAGATTGTTATATCTGGAACCTTCATGATTAATGTAAAACATTACACTACAGAATGGATAAAGATTAGAGGCATATTGTAATAACATATTAAAACCTTGTTTTATTTCTGAAGTACCAAAATATATATGCTTTTACTTTTGAACGAAAATATTTTCTGTCAATCCTTTTTGTCATAGGATAATCGTTGGTCATATTTTCCTACTAAATCTCTGTTCTCATTTCCAGATTAGTATAATATATATATATATATATATATTGTTAAAGAACAGAGTTAAATTATATTCTAACAACGTAACTACCGAAAATAGCCATAGAACAAAACAAAGAACTGCTACAACCGAGTATCCTATCCCACTATAAAAACTTTACTTTTAAATGTTTATTTTCATAAACCCCATCACAGATCGAAGATCGTTAGATCTAGAACCTTCACAATTAATGTAAAACATTACACTACAAAATGGCTAAAGATTAGAGGCATATTGTAATAACATATTAAAACCTTGTTTTACCTACTTATATAATTAGCGGATATTTAGGGTAATTATATTATAAACCTTGATCCATTACAGGATTTCAAATTATATCAACTAATAGTTAAATAAACCTAAAACAAATCGAACCAATAGAGATTTAGTTCTTGAATTAAAAAAAATATATCCACCGAGAGTTCTAAAACATGTAAAACCACAGGATAACAAGTTTTCACAACAGAGATTTGTAAGGTATTCAATTTAGCTAACTAAACCGTATAAAGTATACTTTTACAAACCAAGATATCATTCTGGAATTTTCACATAATTCCTAAATGAATCTGTAGGTCATTTTTAATTATAAACAAGCATCGAATGGTTTCTCCATTGCATAACCAGTGGCTATAAGCTCATACTAATGGAGTCCATTTCCAACATTGTGATTTCTACATTAAAAACAATTTATTACAGAAATTAAAACCATCCCAAGGGTACCTTCATTTTATATAAATTTCCAGTTTATAAATGGACCAACGTTAACACACACAACAAACCAAAAATAGATGATGAAGTAGTGAGGGCACAAGGCCCTTATCCGGCTAACCCCAAACCCCAAGGGTGGACCAGTTCAAATAAATTATCTCTTGAAGACGCCAAACAAAAACCTCTTCTACTTTTCCCAGACCCCGGCGAAGGTTACCTACGCAAAAGGAAACATAAATGCAGTTAGAATTTCAGTCTTTAAATTAAAAAAATTTAAGACATAGTTTAAAGGTTTAACTAACTTACCAGGGCATCTTAAGACATGGGCTAGGGAGGAGGTGACCCTGTCGCCATCCTCGTCGGTGCCCTCCACCTACAACCAATGACAATGGAAAACATTACAAAAAGAAATAATAACTGTAAATAAAATATTTTACCAGATGTTTGTTTAAATTAAATATCCTTACCTGAAGGTAATGTTGTCAAGGCCAGGGGTCAGCTCCTCCTGATGCCCTTATCACTCCAAGCCACCTGTAAGGAGAATGCATACTTTAAACCCTCAAATAGAAATAAGAAAGAATACTGTATAATAATTGCTAAATAGACTTTGAACTTTAACTTGTTAATGGTGGCTCGAGGCAACCAAATTTGTGCTCCACTCATAGCTACTTGGATGAGATTTGAATGCCTGTCTCCAACCTGGAAAGAACCTCGAAAGACAACCAAGAAAAATAACATCACCGAATGCAGTATAGTTCCCCAATCTTTTTACAGTTCGTCATGAAAGACAGAGTCTCTTCTTGCAGGGTTCACAGACCAACAACTATAAACATAGTGGAGGTTAAGACACCAAGAAACACATTAAACCATTTCACACTACAAAAAAATACCCTTTTGGGGGTGGTTTTTGCTTGCTTCGGTTTTGCTAAACGCCCCCCAAAAGTTTTTTTAGGTCTTTGGGGGTGGTTCTTCAAAACCCCCCTCAAAAGTCCCAAAAATTGGACTTTTGGGGGCGGTTTTTAAAAAACCCCCCTAAAAAGTCTAATTGTCAGGATTTTTGGGGGCGGTTTTGTAAACCCCCGCCAAAGTCCAATTCTTAATACTTTTGGAGGCGGTTGTTTAAACCCCCCCCTCCTGAAAGTCCAATTTTCAATACTTTTGGGGGGGGTTGTGGAAAACCCCTCTCAAAAGTCTTGACCCCCTAAAAGTGGCTTGCGGCGGTCTTGCTATAACTCCCCCCAAAATGTTTTTTAAAGGTATTTGGTGGCGGTCCTTAAAAACCCCCCTCAAAATTCCTTAGAATTTGACTTTTGGGGGCGGTTTTTAAAAAAAACCCCCAAAAGTCCAGAAGTCCAACAAGACTTTTAGGGGGGGGGGTTGGAAAGACCCCTCCCCAAAAGTCTTGTTGTAATTTTGGACTTTTGGGGGGGGTTTGGAAAGACCCCCCCAAAAGTCTTGTTGGACTCTTGGACTTTTCAAATTTTTTGGGGGGGTTTGGAGATCCACACTCTTGCAATATTTTTATCATCATCCTATGAACTGTGGCGGGCATTTCCCTAAGGCCAATTAGGAAAATTTTACCATACTTGGAAAATTTTTGATCTTCTCCTAGGCTTGGTCTAATTTCCCTAAACCACTATTTTGGCAGGTCCATAAATTCTTCTTCAGGGTGATCTCTTTGGACAAACTGAGACCATGGTTGAGTAGAAAAAACAGCAGCCTACAATATCCCCATGTGCTGTGGGCATTTTCTTCAACATACAATTTGTGTCGGGCATCCTCTTAAGGCTACTTGGACAGCATGCTGGGGTTCAAAATTGGTTTTTTGGGGATAGAGTCTAAGAATGCTGCCGAACTAGAAGGTCTTCTCCAAGGAATATTGCTCGCATGTAAAAAATATGGACCCCTCTAATCGTGGAAGGTGATTCCAAGATCATTCTCCACATGGCTACTGAGATGCACCGTGGAAAATCAAGCTCCAAAGTGGTGTTGGAACATTTAAAAACCCATTAAATACTTAGGATATATTTTATTAGTCCCTAGATTAATTTCCTAAGTTTTGACTAGCTAAATAGGGTCATTTTTGTCCTTTAGTGGACCACTTGCCATCCTAAGTCACAAAATGAATTTGGACAAATTCTAGATAAGATTTCCTTGGATTCTGTCTGATTTTATTCTATTCCTGAATTAGAAAGACACTTTCTTGATTTAGACAACTTTATCCTGTTTTTTCTACTTTCTAATGGATAAGGAAAAGCTAGTTCACTTGGAAACTCTTACCACTTGACCAATTCGACCTACACATCATATATTATCTTCTAAAGCCACCATTACATTCCATTTACCTCACTCATGAGCTGCCATACCATACTTTCCAAATTCGTGAGCCTTTAGCACAATTTTGGAAACTGCTTTTGCCACCTAAGGGGTTTTTATGTTTTTAGTAAGCCTTACTTTGTGTGCTTTACAACTTGCCTTTAAGGCATTCTATTTTCTCTCTTGAGATGTATTATATATTGTATTCACATTGAGGAATAAGATATGAGATAATATTTCCATCAATTGAGTTCCTTCTCTTATGTTATGTTTCAACATATATTCTTATTCTTGCATATCTTTGAATAATTCTTGTGAGGACTTCTTTGCTTCAAGATTCTTGGCTATTAGAATTCTTTCATGGTATTGATCCTATATAGAATTCTCACAAGTGACTTTGTCGTGGTGATTGGAAGGTAAACTGGAGGCTCTATCTTCCTTGTTCTTGCAGGGCATAGCGCTTTCCTTCTCCCATGTCAAGCGCGATGGAAATAAATTAACTGATCTGTTGGCCAACCACGGGAGCAGTGTTCACATCACCAGCTGCGCTTATACGTTGGATGATTTGACAGAAGAAGTTGTTCAGGATAGCTGCAGAGTTATCTAGGACCAAGACATGATGGTTTTTCGTGTGAGAAGACATCATGCTGACGATAATCGGGACACGTAACTCTTCCCTTTTGCAGTGGTTCGCATCGACCTTTAATAGCTGGGAGAGGGATTGTATTTTCATCCTCCTTCGCAGTTCTTGATCAGTATTTTTAGAGCCCGGTGAACATGCTTGGATGGGGGAAATGATGGAATAAAATCAGAGCAAGCGTCACTCGTTGTACCTCTTTCAGTTATTAAGATGTACCCGGTTCATCATAACAAGCGGTGGTAGGAAAGAATATATGGAGGATCAAGGTGGCAACCGTGATCGTCATTGCTAGTTTTCTGCATGCATGCAAGTTTTGGTAATCTAGTTGATTATGAAGCAAGCCTCTGGTGAGAGGATGAAGGAGCCAAAAGACACTAACTGTCATCCTGAGGTTGGAGATAATTCCAGTCGCAATAGGAAGAGAGGGTGTGGGGATTCTCCGGGGGAGCCGGGTGGTGGTCTGTCTCGTTCCTATCAGCGTGCGCGTAGGGAGGAAACTTCCTTCTCTCTTAACATCCCCTTGGAAATCCAGAGGGACATCAATGACTATGAACAACAATGGTGGGCTTGTCTGAGTAGGGAAACCCTGGTGGGGGAGCATAAGCAGTTGGAGAATTGGATCATGGATCCTGGCAACACGGTTGGGCGCGTTAGTCTTTATGAGCACACGGTTTCCCTGTTTTGGATGATGAAAAACTTGGTTGGCTATGCCATTCGCGATAGGAATCCTCTCAGAGATGAAAATGCACAGCTTCTCTTGGAAGAGTCTCACGCGATTCACCGGAAGCTAGATTTCCTTCTGTTTTCCATGGCGCTTCAACCTCCTCTGTGCCCTGCTTCTTCTTCCAGCTTTCGCCATCCGAGGATTTCTCTAGAAGCTCCTTATATAGTTCACTGATGTTTGGGTGGGTGTCTATTTTGTCAGTTACTGGTCTGGTTTATTTGGGGGATTTGAGGATAGCTGGTTTAGCATTTATCTTATGTATGAGTGGTTATGAAGCATTATGCTCTTTGGCCTGCGAGCCTATGGGAAGAAAGTATTTGGTTCTGTGGTTTTTTGTCTATTCGGATAGTAGTTTTTTTTATATGAATCAGGATGGTTAGACAGATAGAAGGTTTGTCTCGGTTACTACGGAAATAGCCTTCAGATGTGCCATGAGGGTGTGTGCCTATGGGGTAAAACCAAGTTGGTATGTTTTGATGAACAATTCTGAGGTTCGGCCAGATTGCTCCTTTTGTAATTGCTCCTTTTAATATAATGCAAAATCTCCTTCCAAAAAAAAAAGGCTACTTGGAATGGTGTTTAGTATTCCCAAAGGATTATCCTTCCATATCACAGTCATAAGTGTATTTTTGTGTTTTAAGTAACTGTAAGTACCATCTCTGCTATTAAAAAGTTGATTTCTGATGAGGTAAGTGTTCAAGTAAAAGATAACATTTTTTTTATAATGCATGATGCTAAGAATGTATCTGCTATGCATACTTTAACCATTCCTTTGAATTTGTCATAGGAATCTTTGTAAAATTACTTAGGGTAATGTGATAAATTTGAATATTAGTTTAAATTGGATTGAAAACGACTCTTCATAATGAATTATGATGATATGAACATATAACAAAAAATGCAGGGTGGTATGAACACACATCCCTGCTTTGAAATTATCATATGAACATATAACTAAGAATGCAGGGGTGATATGATTGACATTATAACATAGATACCTATTCCTTTTGAAAGAAGGATTCATTATTTACTCTCTTGGAGAATTATGTTATGATATGATTGTGAGTTTTTGTTGGATGAAAGTCAAGATTGCAGACGTATGTATTCTTCTTTTCACTGGCTGATTTCTAAGTGTCTATGCTGATTTAAAATTTGAAACCTCTATGTACGATCTCTGTAACTGAATGCGTCCTTGAAATGGTTTTTTTCTGCAAGATTGAATGTTAGTCCAAATGCGTTTGAATGGCTTGCAATGCGCCTTCATGGTAGAAATGTTGAGTTAAAACAGAGTATGTTTCTGTATTTGAATCTTTTGAGAAATCCATTGATCAAAACCTGTATGTTATTGTTGGTTGGGATAGAGCCGTGATTGCAGAACGTTGCAATTATTGGTAATGAGTGAGTGAATTGATTAAGAGGACAGGCCGAATGCGACCCCTACATCTGTTAGGTCATTATCAATTGAAGTTTACTATCAAGGCCAAATCCATTGAAAGGATTTGGCCAAGATGTCTTTGAATTTCTCAACCAACAGATTCCTTAAAAACCAATCACATTAGTAAGATTCAACAAAGACAATCTGATCTCATTGCAGTGCTGATTGCATTGAGGTAATTCATATTGTTGTGTAAATATATATATATATTTTATAATATAAGCGGTATTTTCTAAAAAAAGTGAAAATTATTGACTTAAAAAGTGAAAAGTGTTTTGCCATTGCATATAATGTAGATTAATATTATTAATTACATATAGTTGTCCTTCATTCATGTTCTCTAAAATAGTAAAAAAGTTGGACAAATTTTCCCATACTTCGCCAATTTCTTGATTTTCACTAATTTGTCGTATTTCTCAAGAATGATGTCTTAATGAAACAATGATTTCAACTTCATGCCACATCATCATATATTCCATTCAATTCCATGCGGGCATCAATATCCTTAGTGCGGGCATCAACCTTAATGCGGGCATCACTTAGCCCCTTTACAACACTTAGCCATTTTTCCTTTGTCTTTAGTATGCAAAATAACATTTTTCTTCTATTTTGGCAGGTTGATATTTTCCTTATCTGATCACCATAAGAAAAACCAAGAGCATGGATAGATATCCATTTCAACAATGAACAGGACCATATCATCTGATGAATTTTATCATCAAAGGAACACCCCCTTGCAGGCATTTCTAAATGGTCTCTCAAACTCTTTTTCTAACACTTAACCAGTTCTCTTCAAACCCTAGGTCACCAAGGTGATTTTATTTTTCCTTCAAACTTGGCAAGTGAGATAACCAATGGGTAGAGGACAATAAGGTGAATCCATCAATACCACTTTCATCTTTTGGAGCTTCTTTCTCTCTCCTCGGAGGGCATTTTTATGGAGCAGTGCAAATATTGCTAAGAGGCACTTTTGGCAGATTGATATCTTCTTCTTGAAAGACTTTTTGGTCAGGCTAATGATATGGTTGGATGTACCATACAACATTCTAGAGATCCACACTCTCATAATATTTGTATCATCATCCTATGAGCTGTGGTGAGCATTTCCCTAAGGCCTATTAGGCAGATTTTACCAATAATTCCATACTTGGACAATTTTTTATCTTCTCCTAGGCTTGGTCTAATTTCCCTACACCATAGTTTTGGCAGGTCCATAAATTATTCTTCGAGGTTTATTCTTGATGTTATTAATTTGTCTAATGAAGTTTTCTTCACCAATTTGAAAGAGCTGATTCATGGATGAGTAGGCTCAGAAATGTGTAATTATGCCATTCGAGATTTCATACACGGGATGTCAAGTTTGGTCATTAGGATTAATTAATGAAGAACATATGAAGTTGGTTAAAGAGTCTAATCACATTTGAAGACACCCCATTGACAGTCCAAACAAACCATATGATAGTTTAAGAAAACTGAATGAGTGCATAATAAGGATCAGCAGACCAAAAAACCAGTGTTGAACTCTTATTGGATGTATTATGAATGTGACTGTAATCAACATATAATTTTCCACTAGAGTTTCAACAATACAAGTGATACAATTTATGGAATCAAAACCAAGGAATATAATTAAACGAGTGCATGAAAGGACACATTCCCTTGCAGCTGATGAATTGTGATGAACCTGCAATAATTAATTAATGCAAATACACGAGATATTAGAAATAACATAACTCAGAATCACTTTTATATTGATCGTAGGCCACTTCGAGGGGGCAACCTCCTTTGAGCAAGCTCAATACTGTCGAGCACCCTATATGCAGATAAATTATCACCAACACACAGAGCATGCGATATTTATTGTCAACTCGAGAAAGTCTTTTTATTTCAAAGGATAAGTGCACAATCTATGCTTAAACACCAAACCATTAGAATTGAATACTTTTATCTTCTATCATCCATGTTCATCCCAAAGATCTATGCAATCCCAATTGCCTTCTAACTGCTACACTTCAATTCCTATCTATTATGCATCAATAAGGAATGGTATCAGATCTAATCAATGATTGCAGGAAAGAAATCTTATTCATAATCTAGAACAATCACCTGTCTGATCTAATCACTCTGGAAAATCACAAGACATAAACTAAACATTAATCTAGAAATCCAATTGCAAAAGATTGAGTCAGCTGTTCTAAGAAATTGAATTGCAGAACGGAAATCAACAATCATAACAGGAAGATAAATTGCAAGGGCTCATGGGATCACAACTTAGCTGCAAGATGAACAAGGCTGTGTATAATTATCACACAAATTGCATAAAGTCTCTACTCAGTCGACTGTCACTCTGTATTACTTTGCCAAATTCAAGGGACTCTAATATTAATTGCACTGAAAATCCACACCATACATGTCGCTGCTTCACACAAAGGAAATATTATAAACAAAGCATCACACAACAATGAATTCAAAATCCTATTTTAACTCAGCAATCTCTGTGGAAGACGGGCCCAGCCTTCACACAGAGACGCTGGCTGAACAACGCAAACTCTTTTAGCTCAGAAGCAACCCCTTATATTAAAAGAAGAATGAGTACACAGTTTTGCTCGACTGCTAATACAATGAATTAATTGTCTATTGTTCAACCCCCTGGGTCGAGGCAACTCCCCATATTTATACATATGAATCATAACATCAAATCCTATAATCGGACAGCCATGAAGATCTCTGATCTTCAGGCGCCCTAAATAACTAGCTATTACAATACGTGGCAGAACAGAGACATCAAAATATGAGGAAGTTATCAATTGACCCAAGAGTGGCGATCCTTCCATCTCACAGCTAGACTCGAGCAGCAAGATAGTGCATTCTGTTACAGCTACCCTGTCACAGCTGTGCCTTAATTTGGTGATTTGAGCCCCAAGGACCCCTTTACAAGCAACGAACATTCCTTCTTTCACGACTTGTTCAGCCCCGATCTTCCTGCAGTCCATTGATCTCAGCTACCTTCATAATCGTAACATGTTAGCACAATTGAGAGATGCACAGCTTTAATTATCACAATCATAAGCATTAATAAGATAAAACAATGATTAGTCATACCTTGGTAATTTGGGGAATAAGGTAAGGACAATAGGTCTGATTGACATGATAAGTGGTGTAGGACAGGGGCAGAAGAGATGGTAAAAGATGATTAAAAAGGGCCAATTCTGGGCTCAACATCTCCCCCCAACTACCCTGTTGCATGTCCTCATGCAACAACTTGCATCTGAAACCTATACTGAGCTCTATCCAAGGAGAGAGGAAGAAGTGTAGGAAACTCAGGCACCTTATCTATCTTTTGAAAGGCCTCTGTGAGTAACCCAATATCTTCCAACCTCACTGTTCCCCTTCCACTGCTACTTGCTGGTGTCTGGGAATGCAGTTGGTGTAGTGGGAATCTTCCTGCAGTCTCATTATGCTGTGCCTGGGGGAGTTGAAAGGAAACCCTCAATCTGAATCCAACTCAATGACATCTCTAGGAGGTGGAAGCACTGGTTCTTGTGGGACAGTGTCTTCCAGCGCATCTAGGTTTAACAAGAGAGTTGTTGGTTCTTGTGTAACGGCAACATCCTTTAAACCTTCTTCAGCAGCTACCTTTATTGATTTTGGAGACACTGGTTCTTGTGTAGCAGTGTCTTCTTTGTCCTTCTGCTGCTGAGATTGGATATCCTTCTCATCGTGCAACCCTTCCTCCAAGATTTCGGTGTCACCTGAGCATGGTGTCTGTACCTGTTCATCTTCACTCCACTGTGTATCGGGAATGATATCCACTCCAGGGTTATCTTTTGAATGAAATGCAGGAATTCCTGTTGTAGCTTCCAAGGGTGTTGGTTCTTGTGTAGCAACATCCTGGATTGCCTCTTCATCCTTCTGTTGTTGCAACTCTTCTCCTATGAGCTCTGTATCATGGGAGTCCTCTGGGGTTACAACCTAGAGTTCATCATTAAACTCCAGAGTCTCCTCTGTCCCAGGTTCTTCTCCCATCTGTTTGGCCGATTGGACAAGTATATTCAGGTTTGCTAGTTCTTATGTTGCAGCATCCTGTTCCAATTTATCACTGTCCTGCCTTTGTGTCTCTTCTTCTAAAATTTCTGTGTCCTGGGAGCATTCTGGGGTTACAGCATAAAATTCTTCATTGGCCTCCAAAGTATCCTTCATTACAAGTTCTTCTCCCATCTGATCTATGATCTCTGTATCGTGGGAACACTCTGGGGTTACAGCATATTCCTTTATAAGCTCCAGAGTGTCCCCCATCCCATGTTCTTCTCCTACCTGTTCCATAATTTATGCATCGTGGGAAGTGGCAGCTGCAGCAAGGATGTTTACAAGTGCTGGTTCTTGTGTGGCAGCACCTTCTTTTTCGACTGCTTCCCCCATTGTGGCCACAGGCTGTTGTGCTTAATAAGTGTTAAGTAGAATTTTATGGCCTGCTTCCTTAAAGATTTCTCCACAGGTGGGGCAGAGTATTCGTTCATCCTCCTCCCTAGCTCCAGCAGAATCTGATTCCTCTACTTGGTCTGCAGCCTCTATCAATGTATACATTTTTCTTTCACCCTATTTTCTGCAGGTTTCCTTCCAGATTTCCAATTCCCTCCTGAGCACTTGGAGGTCCTCTTTTAACATTGCATTCTCAGCCAGAAGTCCTTCAATTCCAGGTTCTTCCTCCACTGGCCTTTGTGGAGCATCCATTGGTCTTGGTACGAGGATTGGGGGCTCAACTTGTGCCTATAAGGTTGCCCATCTTTTCCTAGCTGCCTCTGCTGCTATAGTTGATCGAGTTCTTTTCTTTCTGATTGGTGCTATTAAGTTAAATTAATTGGTGGCTCTCTTTCTTTTCTTTTGTGGTGTTGTCTTTTGTGGAGCTGGGACATAGGGAACCAAAGCTGAGGTCGAAGGAATGTTTCCTCGCTCCTCATGCTGTTCTTCTTCAATTACAGCTCCTCCTCCTACCCACTCAGGTGAAGACTCAATTGTTACCAACTCAATGTCTTCTTCCATTTCCCTGGCTCTGTCATCTTCAGGTTCCATTGTCGCAGCATTTGATGCTGCTCCAATTTCACCTTCTGCTGTCGGAGCTGCCCTGTTATCTCGGTTTTCCACAAAGGTTTTCTCTACACCATCACCTAATGGCTCTGTTTGTGCCTCTAATTATTCTCCTTCAAATGCAGTTTCATCCCCCAATGGTTCTGCTTGTGCCGGAGGTTCATCCCCCCCGAATGGCTCCGACTGTGCCCCTGGTTGTTCTTCCTCTAGTGTAGTTTCATCCCCCCCAGATGGCCCAGCTTGTGCCCCCGGTTGCTGTTCTTCTACTGTGGTTTCACCCACTCCAGATGGTCCTACCTGTGCCCCCGATTGCTGTTCTTCTTCTATTTCATCCCCCCCCCCAACTTCAATGGAGGAACTCCGGTCCTCCTGTTGTGGTGGAACTGGTATTTGCTGTAATGGGATGACCCGCAAGGGAACGGGTTGCTGAGGTCGGTTTATGAATTGTTCCCAGGTTATATGGTGTTGGGAAAGGGTCCTTATAATAATTAATTTGATAAGGCCATGGTGGGTAAGAGAGGAGAGTGGGTACTTAGCAGATTGAACAAATGCCGCCATATGACACAAGTGGTGCAGTAAATAAAATGGAATGTTCAATAAAATGCCGTGGCGGAGATGAGAAAGCAAAGGAAGTTCAGAGTTATACATAGTTTGATATCTACCTTCACAAGTAATGTACTTCTTGAGAAAGACAGCAACCTGGTCCCATGGCCACAACAGTGAGTTCAGTGCAATCCCTCTTCTGGATGCTTCAACTTGCTCCCCTGCGAGTAAAAATTCTTCTCGTGCAACCGTTGCAGGGACTCGTCGGTTAAACCATGGTTTTCCCACCATTGGGATGGCTGTAACCTCGAATATAATGATCTCTGAGACTTCTATGCACAGCCCCCACACCGTGGAGTGAGTTTTGGTAAGATTCAAGGCAAATTACAGGGCTGCATCCCGATCGAATCCGTCCAATCGCTCAAAGAATTTGAGCCAGCCAGCAGCTTGAAAAATGGCAAGAACTTGAAGATTTCATCTGAGTTCTCGTGTATTGAAAGGTTCATGGCGAACTGGAATCCCCATGGTCCTGGCTACAAGTTGAAGTTGCTATTCTGCTGATTACAGGATCGCAGACTGGAAGTTGCAGCACAGAGGATGCACGAATTGCTGAGCGGAGACGTTGAGAGAATGGGCAAATTTGGAAAGTTGAGCACAGAAAAGCGTTTGAAATTTCCATGCCGAATTGGGGAAGGTGGCAGTTATTAGCGTTTACGTCATACGAGGGAAAGGTTTAATCAGGTATAATGGTGGTACGAGTGAAGGTACGAGTAATATCGTTTAAATGATATCAATGCTAAATCACGTGATAAATGAAAGCCATACCTCATAAAACTGTGCGTCGGAATGCTGCGAAAAATGGTGGAGCATGCAGTTGGTGATGTTGTGGAGCTGAACTCGTGCACAGTCGGACGTGTGATCATGATGACTTGGATAAGGCATAATTTTCTTCCGCCGATGAAACACAAACCATCGCATCCACGGGGTCAGAATGATGGGTTCTCCGGCACAACTGGTGTGAATCAGCACCATGATTTAGCAAGTTTGAAACAATTCTTCTGTTAACACAGGAGTTACCACTGCAAGTTGCAAAAAAAATGATAGCACGACTGACGAAAAAGATGTTGCAGTCGCCAGGAAGTATGTTGCAGCCGCCGGGAAGAAGTTACAGCCACCGGAAAAGAATTCACGGCAGCCGGGAAAAGAATTTACGGCATCAGGGAAAATTACGGCTGTGACGGAAAAGTTTTATGGCGGCGAGAAAATTTTTACGACGGTGGGAAATATGTTGCAGCTATGTGAAATGGTTGCGGCTGCCAAAAAATAGTTCATGTCCGTCGGAAAAAGTTCACAGCTGTCGGGAAAAGGATTTGACCGGTCGACGGGAAAATGATAACACAGATGCTAGGAAATGATGTTGCAGCCACTGTGACATGATGTTGCAGCTGTGGGAAAATGGTTGCGGCTGCCGAAAAATAGTTCAAGTCCATCGGGAAAAGTTCACAGCTGCCGGAAAAAGATTTTACCGGTTAACGGAAAATGATAACGCAGTCGCTGGAAAATTATGTTGCAGCGGCTGTGACATGATGTTGCAGCTGCCGGGAATGAGGATTTGCGGCCACAGGGAAATGAGGTGGCGAGCCGCTGGAACATGAGGTGGTAGCCGCTTGAAAATGAGGTGGCAGCCCGAAAAAGATGTTGTAGCTGCCAGAAAAGGTTAATGGCAGCCGGGAAAACAGATTTGCGGCCGCGGGGAAATGATGTGGCAGGTGATGGGAAATGAGGTGGCAGCTGCTGGGACATGGTGTTGCAGCTGCCGAAAAAGATGTTGCAGCTGCCGATGTTGCAGCATTTGCGGCCGTGGGGAAATGAATTTACGGTTGATGGGTAATGATGTCACGGTTGCCGGAAAAGATAATGCAGCTGCCGAAAAATATGTTGCAGCTGCCGATTTTTTTTATTTTTTTTTTAGCAAAAGGAAAATACAACGCAGGACGGCACAGGGAGAATTTTGCTTGACGGGACCAAACTGGTCGTTCTGCTGGCGCTTCCCTGAATTTTTTTTTGAAAAATGACAACAAACGAAAAGATCAAATGCAAAGAGAAAAAAAAAACAATTATATGCTACAGCAGGAAATTATTTATGTACAGCAAATATGATTTTCAGTTTAAGGATTGGCAATGGCAGAGAAAAATTCCTGCTCTGGTGCCAACTGATAATCTGGATCGGCGGAAATTTGTGAAATGAATGCATCTTTCGAGATGGGCTTACGATACAGTCGCAGTCTGTGGCCGTTAGCAAGTAATGGTATACGGTTTTCATCAATGGTCACCAGGTGAACAGTGCCGTTGTCAAATACCTTGTCGACCAAATATGGACCCAGCCATCTTGTACGTAATTTTCCTTTAAAATCCTTCTTGAATCTGGAGTCGTATAATAGTGCCCAGTCTCCTTCACGGAAGATTTTCTTTTTGATGAATCGGTCATGCCAGTTGGATCTCTGTTGCTGAAGCAGCACAGTCTGGTCTACTGCAGCTAACTGTTTCTCATCTAGTTCATTTAATTGATTCAATCTTCTCTTCTGGGCTTCTGTTACATCCAGATTCATTTCGGTGGCTGTTTTCAGGGTCTTGATCTCAAATTCAATTGGAAAGATGGCACTCTTTCCATACACCAGATCATAGGGAGAAAACCCTGTGGTGTTGCGTCAAGTTGTGCGATATGCCCACAGTGCTTCTGGAAGCCTGTCAGCCCAATCCTTTCGATGGCTTTTAACTGTTTTAGTAAGGATTGCTTCAATAACTTTATTAGTACTTTCCACCTGACAATTGGCCTGGGGGTGGTAAGGTGAAGCTATCCTATGCTGCACATGATACTTCCGGAGCAAAGATTCAAATTGGTGTGAGATGAATTGCGGTCCCCCATCAGTAATTACTTCCTTTGGTACCCCAAAGCGGGTAAAGATTTCACTGTACAGAAAATCAATCACCGCCTGGTCATTAGCCTTAGCCAAAGCTACAGCTTCTACCCACTTGGTCATGTAATCTGTACACACCAGAATGTAAATCTTCTGTCTGGAAGGAGGGTTGATAGGGCCAATAAAATCCAATGCCCATCTATCAAATGGTTCTAGTACCACTTGGGGCTGTAAAGGCATCAGATCTGTCTTATCAGGTTGGCCCATCCTTTGGCCGTTGTCACAGGACTGAACATATCTTTTAGCGTCTCTGAACAGTGTCGGCCAATAGTAGCCCATCCACAGCGCTTTATACCCTGTTCTTCTTTCTGCAAAGTGTCCTCCACAAGGTTCATCATGACAGGCCTTCAGTATATGAAAGATCTCATCTTCCCTTACACATCTCCTAATCTCAAGATCGGGTCCTGTGTAAAAGAGATGACCATTGAGCCAACAATACCTGGCACTTTGCTGGATAATTTTTCTTTTCTCTCGTTTAGACATATGTGGCGGGAGCTTTCCTGCACCCAAATAATTAGCAACGTCTACATACCAGGGTGAATGAGCTGAGAGTGCAAATAGATGTTCATCTGGGAAAGAATCCTCAACAGGCGAACTATCATCACTATTAGTAAATCGTGATAAGAAATCAGCAACAACATTTTCTTTTCCAGGTTTATCTATAATGGTAATATCAAATTCCTGTAATAACAAAAGCCACCTGGTTACTCTGGCATTGGTGACAGGTTTGTTCATCAAATACTTAATGGCAGAGTGGTCAATGTGCACAAATGTAGGATACCCAGTAATGTAATGCCAAAATTTATTAATAGAATAAACAATAGCAAGGAATTCTTTTTCAGTAACAGTATAATTAAGTTCAGCAGGGGCTAAGTTTTTACTAACATAATAGATGGCATAAGGTACTTGACCATCCTGCTGTCCTAATACTGCTCCAATGGTGGTATCAGAAGCATCTGAAGAAATGTGGAAGGGTATGGTCCAATTAGGTCCCCTTAGGATAGGGGCTGTGGACAGCTTCTCTTTAAGCTTATCAAACGCTGTCTGGCATGCTTTACTCCACACAAACTGTGCGTCCTTCATTAACAATGAAAACAAAGGAGAAGCAAGTTTGGAGAAGTTTTCTATAAATCTCCTGTAATATCCAGCATGTCCCAGAAAACTTCGCACCTCTTTCTGAGTTGAAGGAGTTGGTATATTTTTTATCACCTTAATTTTTGAAGGATCCACCTGAATGCCATCGGTAGAGATGAAATGTCCTAATACCACCCCCTCACTCATCATCATATGACATTTTTCAGTACTCAATGAGAGGCGAGCTTGTTCACAGCGAATTAAAACCTTCTTTAAATTTTCCATTGCTTCCTCAAAATCTTTCCATAGGGAGTAAAATCATCCATAAAGACTTCCATACTATCATTAACCAATTCAGAGAAGATGCCAATTACAGCTCTTTAGAATGTTGCTGGTGCATTACATAAGCCAAAGGGAAGCACCCTGTAGGCAAACGTTCCCCAGGGGCAAGTGAATGTGGTTTTATCCTGGTCTTCAGGAGCAATCTGAATTTGGTTGTACCCGCTGAACCCATCCAAGAAAGAGAAGAATTTTTTTCCTGATAGGGTATCAAGTACCTGGTCGATAAAGGGCAGAGGGAAATGATCCTTTTGAGTAGCCTTGTTCAGCTCCCTATAATCAACACAGACTCTCCACTTACCATTTTTCTTGGGCACAATTACAAGTGGGGAAACCCACTCACTATCTGAAATAGGATAGATAAATCCTGCTTCCAAAAGTTTCTGGATTTCCTCCTTCACTATATCTCTCAGATTGGGGTTCATGTGTCATTGAGGTTGACACATAGGCCGGGAGTCATTTTTGATATAAATATGGTGGGTACACAGATTAGAGGGAATACCTCGCATATCTGTATACTCCCAGGTGAATTCCCCCTTTCGTTCTTTTAAGAGACTGGTTAGGCGCCTTTGTTCCTCTGAGGAGAGGCCAGGGTTGATATTCAAAGTTCTTCCAGGCTCTACCTCAATAGGAATGCTTTTTTAATTTTTCAAAACTGGGATTATGTTTGTATCACCAACTAATGTTTCCTCCGTAAGATTTTCTTGTTCTTCCTTACCAAGGGTAATGTTCAGGATTTGATAGACTTCTTTATCCACTGAAGCAGGTTCGCTAATGAAATTGTTGATGGCATCATCTTCTGTTTCATTTTTAAAAGTTAAGGCCTTCCCTATTGTTAATAATGGCTGAACATCCTCCTCCTCTTCCTGTTCTATCCAAAGGGAAGTTTCAGCTTCTAGAATCGACCATGCTGGAGGATACAGGGTGAGGTTTTTGGTTTCCATACCATTAGATATAGTCATGGACCCCGATCGATAGCTGATGCAAGCATCAGCTGTGGCCAACCAAGGCCTCCCCAGGATCAATGGGTGTCCCCCCAGCTGTGATTTTGGTTGTAATACCAAAAAGTCGGTAGGGTATTCCCATGAGTCTACTGAGATGACAAGATCGTCCAGAATCCCTTCGGGTCTGATGGTGGATCTGTCTGCCAATTCTAAAATGGTAGGGGTCAGTCTAACATTAGTGAATCCAAGCTTCTTTACAGTCTCAATTGTTATGACATTGATCGTTGCTCCTAAATCTACTAGCACGTTGGGTATCTGCGTCTATCCTATATGTACAGTGACAGTAGGATTGCCAGGGTCGTCATACTTGGTCAGAGGGGTTTTTCCTGTCATCAAAGCAGATAAATTCCCTATGACCTGAACAGTGGGAGGATCTCTGGGCTTCCTTCTTGGTCTTTTAGTGCACAAGTCCCGAACAGTTCTAGCATAAATAGGTACATCTTGAAGAGCTTGCAAAAGGGGGATCTTAACGTAAAGATTCTTCAACTCTCCTAGGAGATTGAACTGAGGTTGCCCCCCTATTTTTGGTAGCATTAGTCTCTCAGGGTATGGTGGTTGCCTTACCAGCTGGGTAGGTTGCGTATTATCTGATTTCTCGTTTAATGTTTCAGCCGTCCCATCTAAGGGATGCTCAGCACCTTCAGTGATAGGAACCGGATCCAATGAATGCTGGGAACTCTCTCCTTTGTCATGCACAGAAGGTGGAATATCTTCTGTAATTACAGGTTCTATTCTCTTCCCAGATCGTAGACGAATATCATTACAAGGTACAGGGGAGAGAGAGTAGGCCGGCATATTGAGAGTTTCCAATTGATGGATTGTTTTATTATTCGGGTTAGGATTAGGTTGGGCAGGCAGCTGAGGTCGTATTGGTATATTAGGAACATGATTATTCTGCAGCTACAACTGCGACTGCTGAGGTGGGTATTGAGGATATTGAGGAAATTGAGGATATGGAGGAGAATATGGTAACTGCTGAGGTGGAGGTGGTTGAGGAAACTGGTTCCCAGGATGGAAGTTCCTCCATCCAGGAGACCATGACGTAGGTTGATATGGTGGCTGTGTCCAAGGACTCCATGAGTTATAATTTTGCATTGCAGTTTGGGAAGGATTCCACTGAGCATAATTTGAAGGGAATTGTGTATTCACATTTTGCATATTATTATGCCAATTGCTCATATTATTCAGAAATGGAAATGAGTCTTGAGACATACCTTGATTTCGGGGCTGCCAAGGTTTCTTCTGTGCAATGAAATAGGCTGATTCCAATTCTGGAGTTGATGCCTGCAGAACAGCCTTTACTTGGGGAAGTGTGGGACATTCTTTCATGTCATGGTTCAACTCGCACAGCTGACATACTTGTATTTTGTCAAGAGGGCATTCTTTCAGTGGATGATTCTTTCTACATCAGGGACAGAACACACCTAGTGTGAGATCCTCCACTGCCTGTCTTTGTTTGGCCTTCAGGACATCAATCTCCGAAGAGATGGAGCTCATCATTTATGTTTTAAAATTTTCAAGAAGATTGCCTATCTCTGCACGTGTAGCTCCTCCATTGGATGACTTCTGAGTTCTGTCGAAGACATCACGTTCCAGCTTATCTCGTTTATCCCGCTTATTATGCCTGGAAGATCCCCTGGAGTATCTCTTACATAATTCCACAATTGTCTCAAAAGGTTCTTTGGAGATATCTCCCTTTCCTAACAGATTTAACATGTCTAAACAATCATCCCTGATCCCTCGAAGCAAGATTATCTTGAGCACATCCAGCCCCATGTTCGTCTGCCCAGCTCTTTGCACATTGTACATCAGCCTTTCTACAAAAGCCTCCAGACTTTCATCCTCCTTCTGCACCATCTTGAATAACTCCTCTCTTTTGTCCCTGGTGTTGCAATATTCTTGATATTTTTCCAGGAACACTTGCTTCATCTTATTCCAATTAGCAACAGTTCTCCCCCAAGGCTCATGAACCATCGTAATGCATTGTCCTTCAAGGTGGCGGGAAAAAGTTTCAGCTTTTGGGCATCTGAGACATAATCATAGCTGCAACAGAGGATATCAAATTCAAAAAGGAATTCGTCTGGATCTTCTGCCGCCCTACCATGGAAGCGAGGCAACACCGATGGTGAGATGTTCTTCATAGGAGCTGTCCCTTCAAGCTGCTGTATTGGAAATTGTAATGTAGCCGTAGTTCCTTCTGGCAGGGAGTCATTTTCATGATGGTATTCTACCACTGCTTCTTTCGCTTCGTTCTCATGTCTGTTATTCATCTTTTCTTCTGTATCCTCTTCTTTGTTCGTTCCTACGTTCTTCACCTCAGTTGTAATAGCTGCATAATATTCAGTTGTAGCAGTTGCGTCTTCTTCAGTTGTAACAGCTGCGTATTCTTCAGTTGTAATAGCTGCGTATTCTTCGGTTGTAACAGCTGTGTACTCCTTATTTGTAACAGCTGCGTACTCCTTATTTGTAACAGCTGCGTCAGCTGTACCTTCCTTAGCAGGGGTATATGAGGGCGTCACGGCTGCTCCTGTATTCTCCACCGTGGACGTTGTCGTTCCAAAATCGGCAAGGTTTCATCTGATAGGAGTTTCTTGATGACGAGCCCTGGTAGATGAATCAGTTATGTCAACAAGATCGTCAATGATTGTTCTTCTGCCCAATTGTTGTCCTCGACCACGACCCGAACCACCTACGTTGTTAGTAATTTGTGGGGTTTTGGGAGTTGGGAGGTGATCGCATTTTACCCTTCTTGTATTCATACGAACCAAATCATTTCAGCAAAGAAAAGACTGACTAGAAACAATTATCAGATGCAACTAATGATCAATGTTTAATTTTTATCCTTCCCCGGCAATGGCGCCAAAATGTCGAGCACCCTATATGCAGATAAATTATCACCAACACACAAAGCATGCGATATTTATTGTCAACCCGAGAAAGTCTTTTTATTTCAAAGGATAAGTGCACAATCTATGCTTAAACACCAAACCATTAGAATTGAATACTTTTATCTTCTATCATCCATGTTCATCCCAAAGATCTATGCAATCCCAATTGCCTCCTAACTGCTACACTTCAATTCCTATCTATTATGCATCAATAAGGAATGGTATCAGATCTAATCAACGATTGCAGGAAAGAAATCTTATTCATAATCTAGAACAATCACCTGTCTGATCTAATCACTCTGGAAAATCACAAGACATAAACTGAACATTAATCTAGAAATCCAATTGCAAAAGATTGAGTCAGCTGTTCTAAGAAATTGAATTGCAGAATGGAAATCAACAATCATAACAGGAAGATAAATTGCAAGGGCTCATGGGATCACAACTTAGCTGCAAGATGAACAAGGCTGTGTATAATTATCACACAAATTGCATAAATTCTCTACTTAGTCGACTGTCACTCTGTATTACTTTGCCAAATTCAAGGGACTCTAATATTAATTGCACTGAAAATCCACACCATACATGTCACTGCTGCGCACAAAGGAAATATTATAAACAAAGCATCACATAACAATGAATTCAAAATCCTATTTTAACTCAGCAATCTCTGTGGAAGACGGGCCCATCCTTCACACAGAGACGTTCGCTGAACAACGCAAACTCTTTTAGCTCAGAAGCAACCCCTTATATTGACAAAAGAATGAGTACACAGTTTTGCTCGGTTGCTAATACAATGAATTAATTGTCTATTGTTCAACCCCCTGGGTCGAGGCAACTCCCCATATTTATACATATGAATCATAACATCAAATCCTATAATCGGGAAGCCATTAAGATCTCTGATCTTCAGGCGCCCTAAATAACTAGCTGTTACAATACGTGGCAGAACAGAGACATCAAAATATGAGGAAGTTATAAATTGACCCAAGAGTGGCGATCCTTCCAGCTCACAGCTAGACTCGAGCAGCAAGATAGCGCATTTTGTTACAGCTGCCCTGTCACAGCTGTGCCTTAATTTGGTGATTTGAGCCCCGAGGACCCCTTTACAAGCAACGAACATTCCTTCTTTCACGACTTGTTCATCCCCGATCTTCCTGCAGTCCATTGATCTCAGCTACCTTCATAATCATAACATGTTAGCACAATTGAGAGATGCACAGCTTTAATTATCACAATCATAAGCATTAATAAGATAAAACAATGATTAGTCATACCTTGGTAATTTGGGTAATAAGGTAAGGACAATAGGTTTGATTGACATGATAAGTGGTGTAGGACAGGGGCAGAAGAGATGGTAAAAGATGATTAAAAAGGGCCAATTCTGGGCTCAACAAATACAATTAACTTCACGGTGCCTTCATAGGCCTCAACACACACTTATATACAAAGTCTAGGCACCAATACTATGAGTCAAAACCATGGGCCAATACAAACTATGGATCAACAAAACTATGGGCGACTTACAAGCATATGCACCAACAATAATAACACAAACTATGGATCAACAAATACTACGGGATGACTTACAAAGCATATGCGTCCAAAAAAAATATACTAACAAAGTAAAGACATGGGTTCCTAGCATCCCCTCTCCCTTAGAAAAAGCTTTGTCCTCAAGGCTTTAGATGTGGAAATTGATGTAGAATCTCAAGGAGTGGGTCCCCTGTAGCATCCTTGGGTTGCATTCTGGGCCACTGGCGCCTTTTGAGTTTCAGGGAGGAATGCGTAGAAGGATGTAGACGAAGAAGAACCATATCAGCGACGTGAAAAGTGCGTGTAGAATGGTGTTGATCGGCTTGTTGTTCCAGTAAAATTCTTTCCATGTGAAGATTGTCCTGCAGAATGAGAAGAAACTGATCGCGGTTTTGAAGAATTGAGTCAATTTCCTGAACTGAGGAGCTGTTGAAGGTGTATGGAAGAAGAACTGGCGGTGCCTGTCCAGAGACTGCTTCATATGTTGTCCTTTTAGATGTGGTACTATACCACTGGAGCGCTTCTAGGAAATCAATAGAAATAGTTGTCCAAATCTGTGTAGGGATGGGCAAGGGTTTGAGTAGTCCCGAAAGGAGTTTCATTTCACCCTTGTTGACCTAGAAAGTATCACAGTCAACCACCATCCATTGAATTGTCATTTTCAGTCCCTGCCAAAATAAGTTACATTGTTCTTGGTGATACGTTTTGAGGAACCCAGAGTGCCCTACTGATGAAGAAGCATGGAGTTCATAGAAGAGATAGCCCCGTTGAACAGATTGCAACCAATTTGGAACAAGAAGAGAAATAGCTGTAAGAGACACTCGGTCATCAAATGTGCGAGAAGGAGCATCTGCCACCCTATTGTCCTTACCCTTTTGGTAAGTGGTCGCATATTCATAACCCATGAGTTGGATAACCCATTTCAGGTGTGCTGGGGAGGAGACCCGTTGTTCTAGGAAATTGTCCAGACTCTGAAGATCAGTCTTCATGTAGAAATAATTCCCCAATAGGGATGGCTTCCACTTCTGTACTGCATGCAAAATAGCCATCATGTCCTATTGAGATGTAGATGTGGCTAAATGCTTACCGGAAAGGTCTCATGAAGGCGGTAAGCCCACTGGTGCAATAAAGACACCTGCATATCTGTCCAAGGAAGTAGTGGAGACCGTTGGTGGGTACATCTGAAGGGAATGGAGCTGAGCAATGAAACCATGTGAATTCTTCTTAATGATTTTTTATAGTCAATGTGAACTGATGATGCGGAGAGACCCTGGTTGTAAGCCCATAAATTTGTGTTGTGTCCCATTGGTTGAAAACTGCATCCAAAGTTCAGCAAAATCCCATAAGATGGGGCCATGTGTGCGTAACCATTGAGCACCCAAAACCACATCATATCCTCCTAACGACAAGGAAAACATGTCAGAGCGCAGGTTATAATCTTCCATAGAGATACGCACATTGTGACACTTCCCCTTACAAGGTAAGGTGACCCCATTGGAAACCATGACTTCAAAGTTGGAGCAAGGATGGACAAAACAATCAGCCTGTTTGGCAATCCGAGGGTCAATGAAGTTATGAGTGCTACCAGAATCAATGAGTATGGTAAGAGGGAGCTTCTTGAAGTATCCCCTGACCCCCATTGTTTGTGGGGTGGTGACACCGATTACACCATGGAGAGAGATCTCGGGTGGGTCCTCCTGAGATGGGGTGTCAACAAGCGGGTGCTGAATGTCGACCCGATCATCTACTGTATCTGGAGCTTCTTCACCAAGTTCAGAGGCAGGCAGAGAATCCACGTCCAAGAGATAGAGATTTTGTTGAACACATCTATGTCCCCGAGTGAATTTCTCATCACAATTATAACAAATCCCTTTTTCTCCGCGTGCCTGCATCTCTGTTTCAGAAAAATGCTTGATAGGAGTTGGTCGAGGAGCAGGCGTGATGGGAGGTCGTTGGGAACCCATATTTTGGAAGGGAACAAGGGTGGGTTTGGAGCGTTGTTGAGATGCGATCTTGTCCTCTGCCAACTTAGCCAACCCTAGGACTTCCATCATTGTGTTGGGACAGAACATTTTGACCTCTGAGCGGATTTCATCCTTGAGACCACTGATAAAACAAATCCTATAGAATTCATCAGAGAATCCTTCTATGTGATTGGCCAGTTTTTCAAATTCTGTCTGATACTCTCTCACTATGCCAATTTGGTGAAGTTTAGTGAGTGCTCCTATGAATTCATCAAAAGCACGAGGACCAAATCGTGGCAAAAGGAGTTGGAAAAAATCTGTCCAGTTTGGCTCGGGATGAGCTTTGATGTACCAACGGTACCATTGAAGGGATTCTTGTTCCAAATGAAAGGATGTAAGTGGAACTTTCTGGACATCAAAAGTATTATGCAGACTGAAATATTGTTCTGCTCGGTATATCCATCCAGTCGGATCAGTGCCATTGAAGCGAGGAAAATCAAGCTTCGGCCCACGAAAATTGTTGGAAGAAGATAACCTGGTGGCTGCAAAAGATTCTGGTTGTCGGTTATTGTTCATGGATGAATGCTGAAGGTGGAGGCTGAGAAATTTTTCATCCAAATCTTGGAGTTTGGTTTGGATGGCTGCAAGTGCTTCCTCCATGGTGTGTGCTCCTGCACGGGTAACAACCATAACCAGGGTTTTTTTTTTTTGGAATGGATAGAAAAACACAAACAAAAGCTGATTTAGTAAAGGGAAATTTGGATTGGGGAAAAAATCTGATGGGTAATTGGGGTTTGACTAGATTTTGGACACTGTCGAAAGGACAAGAAAGCAGAAAATGGGGATTTCAGAAGTGGGGTGAAAGAATGAGAAAATTTGGCAAAGAGGGACAAAGAAGCAGAATTAGAAAAGGAACTCTGTGGTAAAATTTGAAGGCGATCGGGTGAAAATCGAAGAAGTTATGGAAAACCCTAAAAATAGACAAATGTGAGATTTCCGGTGTTGGGAAGTGGAATTTGGGATAGGGTCCTCAAGAATGAAATATGCAGAATGGGATTGTAGGGGTTTCAAAGAAGTTTCAAGGGAAACAGAGTTAAAACAAGGGAGATATGGCAGAAACAGAGTTTCAGAAATGGATCTGCAACGACGCGAAAGGGATCGACAATAGATGGATCTGAAACGACACCGAATGGATCGAAAACGGCTAGATTTGGAACGGCTTTCAGAATAAATCTGGAACAGCTTTCAGAATGGATCTGAAATGACTAGATATGAAATGGCTCGAAATGGATCTGAAACAGCACGAAAGTGATCGACAACAGTTCAACTGAAAATAGATATGGACCCCAAGTATGTTCAGCTTCCTAACAGTTTAGGTGTTTTACTCGGCCACCAATGCTATCTGACGACTTGCATATTGGGGTAGTACCCCTCACTGCACGGCTCAGGTAAAACTGATAACCGCTTTTCCACAAACGATAGCTCTTGGTTTACCTCATGGGTGGGAACTAGTCAATCAGGTAGGGGTCGTTGCCCTTTTCACTAGCAGGTCCTCTCAATGGGCCAACTACTTTGGGGTTTCTATGGTACACCTCACAATGAGTTTTAGGGCTTATGTCCAAGTACTTCCCACAGTTAAGCAGATAGGGATTATTCTTAGATCCGAACTTGCAACAGATGCGAAAAAAAAATTGGCAGAAATTCCACCCAATGAGCCCAAGAAAGTGCTCTAATACTAGATGTGATGAACCTGCAATAATTAATTAACGCAAATACACAAGATATCAGAAATAATAGAACTCAGAATCACTTTTATATTGATCGCAGGCCACTTCGAGGGGGCAATCTCCTTTGAGCAAGCTCAATACAATTAACTTCATGGTGCCTTAATAGGCCTCAACACACACTTATATACTAAGTCTTGGTGCCAATACTATGAGTCAAAACCATGGGCCAATACAAACTATGGATCAACAAAACTATGGGCGACTTACAAAGCATATGTGCCAACAACAATAACACAAACTATGGATCAACAAATACTACGGGACGACTTACAAAGCATATGGGTTCAACAACAATATACTAACAAAGTAAAGACATGGGTTCCTAACATGAATTAGCTTGAGTTCATAAGTAAGTAGAGGATTATCGTTCTTACTCAGTTTGATATTACTTGCCATTATTGTTTAGTTATACCCATTTTGTTGGTTGACAAGTCTGCATTATTTATTTAGGGTGATGGATATTTTCCATACGGAAGATATATATAATTTTCAAGTTTAAATTATAATTAATAATTATATTAATATATTTATTATTAAGTTAATAAGTTTTCAACAAGTAACACACATTTGACATTGGTATTGCTGCTTGCACATTAATTCAAATTACATCTATGATATTGATATTGATACAAATCATTAGCATAATAGCATGATATATGTCCATGATATTGATATGAATCATTTAGGATGCAATCATAAACTACCAAAGAAGAATGCAATTATCATTTCATTATTGCAACTCGCAGTAACACATCTAATGCAATTCCACACCACACAACATGAAAGAAATTAAACTACCTACTTAACTCGGCAACCTCTGTGAGAAGGCGGGCCCTAGCCTTCTAACAGAGATGCTGTGTCCTAACACAAATTAAAACACCAAGATATAAGAAACTCTGCTCCTTGTGTCAGAAATAATGAATCACAGTCAGAGCTCTCTGTTTCAGCTTATACAATTATAAATTCTCCAACCCCAGGCTCAGAATGCCTCTTTACATTTATACCTTGATGACATGAATTCGTTTCACAAAATATCGGGCAGCCATGAAGATCTATGATCTTCAGCTTCTGATTTACAATGGAACTGTTACAACCATAAGTAGTCTTGAATGAAATCATTGCATTCAGGCCTGAGCTGTTTCATGTTGTCGCAACCCAGAATAGATTCGAGCTGATTGGACTGGATGGTACTCGGATGCTCTATTGTGACTCAGTTGCAGTTGGCCATGTGGAGGAATGATCGAACTCTTGCAACAAATTGTGGAACCGAACTCAAGAAGGGACAACTGGCGCCACATATGCATATTCTCCAAGGGTTAGCAGGCTGCTACACCTACGGTCTTCTAAAGGCTTCTGGGCTATCTTTATTGAATCAATAAATATTAGCACAACCTTAAAAGATAGAGTGAAAAACCATAAACAAATTAGGCATTAATGATATAAAACAATAATAGAACATACCTGTTGCAATCCATGCTCTACTTGGGAAGTTATCTGCTTAGATCAGGGAATAGTGAGGCAAAACAGGGAAAAAGGTGTAGATAGGTGTAGGCAAAAAGGGGCTATTTTGGGGCCCAACATCTCCCCCCAGCTATCCAATTGCATGTCCTCATGTAAAAACCAACTAATCTGAGTCTGAATCTGGTCCCTGTTCATGTTGAAAGGAAAAGTTGAAGGAAATGTCAAGTGCCTTTCCTGCTTCCAAAAACCCATTGCAAGCAGCCCAATATTCCCAGTATTGCTTCTCTTCTACCTTGGTCAGTGTATAATTGTCCCTGTACTGCCCTCCTAGCCACCATATCAGTGGAAATTTGAACTTGAGTCCCAACCAGTGTAACCCACACGTTCTCATGCAATTGACATACCCTGCTACCCTGGGAAGAGCTTGTTTGAAACTCTTAAGGAAGTAAGGATCACTTTTCTTCAAAGCTGGAGAAGAAGTCTGCCACCTGTGCTTGCTACCCTCTAAGCCAAGATGATGTTGTTTGGAGATCCGGTCAACACAGGTAGAGATAACTTTCTCTTGCATCTTCTTCAGATGCTGAGTCTTTAGAGGAGATAAGAAACATCTTCCATGGTTTATGATGAGAGCATGAGGAGATTGGGGTTCACTCCTAATCCATAAATTGGCACTGGCCTCATTCCTAGATATTTTCTGAAAGGAATCTTCCCACTGCACATGATTATTAACAAAATAGGCAAAGGCTCTCAACTTAACATCCCTTGCATAGGGAATAGGATTAGGGAGAGAATTACCAAAACATGCCATATTGTGCAAATACAATTCACACAACAGGTGTTGCTCAAGAAAACTGCTTGACAAAAAGGTCTCTACAAACTGGGAAGGGATCAACAACTGATAAGGTCTACCCTCTTGTAAAGATTTCAATTTGAACAGGGTCATTTGCGCATACAGGAATACCAGGTAGGAAGGAGATGGGGCTCTTGAACTCAGCAGCTCCCGAGAGAGGGCATACATTTGGTCTTTTTCTTTTTGCATGGATTTGAATTCCTTCAACTCCTCCAATTCTTTTTCACCTCTTCCAATTGAGATTTCTGAAGAGTTGATTCCTCTGCTCACTTCTCCCTTAATTCTTTGATAGTCTTCCTATGTTCAAAGAGAGGGACCATCCCTGCTCGACACTGATCAATGTACTTTTCCCGTTTAGCTAACTCCAGCTGTAACAAAGAAATGTGTTTCTCTAATCGTTGAATCCTTCTATCCTCCACATCTTTCAAATCATCAGAGTCTAAAGCAACAAATTCTTGAGAAAATTGCATTCCTACCCCACCACCAGATGTTCTAGCTTCCTTATTTTCGGTTGGCAATGTATCATCTTCCTCTTCCATCAGTGTTGCAATGGCCATTGCTTGTGTTGCAATCTCAACAGTTAATTTCGAGGATGCTGGTTCTTGTGTAACATCATCCTCTTCCTGTACCTCAATAACCTCAGTTTGTGTTGCTGAATCAATCATTAATTTCGAGAACACTAGTTCTTGTGTAACATTCTCTTCCTGAATACCAAACTCAACAGCTTCTACCTGAGTTGCAGTCTCAACAAATACTTTTAGGAATGTTGGTTCTTGTGTGGCAGCATCCTTCCTTTCCAATTCAATCTCAGCACCTTCAGTCTCAGTTGCAGTCTCAACAACTACTTTTAGGAATGTTGGTTCTTGTGTAGAAACATCCTTTCTCTTCAATTCATTCTCAGAAACCTTAGTCTGAGTTGCAATTTCAGCAAACATTTTTAAAGACATTGGTTCTTTTGTAACAGCGTCTTCCTCTTGTACCTCAATATCAGCATTTGATGTCTGGGTTGCAACTTCACTAAATATTGTCAAGGATGCTGGTTCTTGTGTAACAACATCCTGTTTTCCAATTTCTTCAGATTGTTGAGGTTGTTCTTGAATTACCTCGATATCTTCTGAATGATGAGACTTGTCCTGGAATAGTTCAATATTTCCTACTGGCTGGGATTGCATCTCCTCATCTTCTCCTAATTCCAAATCAGGGATTATGTCTATCTCTGGCTCATTCCCCTCCATCAACTCCACTGCCGGTGCTTTTTCTCCTTCTTGCTCTGCCTGTGCAGGCTTTTGTGCTACCAAACCTAGCACTATGACTTTGTGCCCTGCCGAATTAAATATATCTCCACATTCTGGACATACCATTTCTCCTTGTTCTTCATTTCCCAAAATAGGAGATGAATTTTCTAATAGATCTGTAGCCTCCACTAATATATTCAAATTCTTCTCTGCCTTTTTTCCAGTCACTTCCTTCCATTTATCCAATTCATTCCGAAGCATTTGCACCTCCTCCTTTAGCAGCTCATTTTCAAAAAAGAGGTTTTCAATTTGGGGTTTTTCCACAGCAGGTTCTTGTGTAACAGCCGATGATTTGGGGTTTAAAATAGGAATTTCTATGCCTACCCCGTTTGCACATGTTGCTTTTGCTATGGGAATTTCACTATTTGCCCCAATTGCACATGCTGTTTCGGCTACTGCAACAGACCGAGTCCTTCTTTTATTAGCAAATCCCGATGGCTGGCCTTCACTGCATACTGCTGCTACACTATAACAGCTCTGGTTCTTCTCTTCGTTATTGAGGTAGATGTCTAACCCTTACTCCCTGACCTTTTTCTTCTTTTCTGTGACATAGAGGTTTCTAAATTTTCAGAAAGAGGGATGAATTCCTCTTCTTCAGTGATGGTTCCCCTTATTTCAAGGGATAATTCGACATCCAACACCTCCATATTTCCTCCTTATACCACCTCTGCTTGATGCTCTTCCCCTTGCATTGTAACTCCTGCAGCTACAACTTCCACTGTTGCATCTTTAACATCTACTCCAGTTTCAGCTTCCTCGGTTGCAGCTGCTAATGATGCCATCCCTACTGCTTCAGCTACCACCCTAACTGCAATTTCTATTGGGTCTACTTCTTCCTCTATAGGACTTGTTGCTATTGCAGCTTCCAATATCACTGCCTCATCCGCCACTCGCTCCATCATATCCCCTTCTGCAACAAGGTTTGATGTTGTCGCAGCTTCCCCCATATTTACCTCTTCCACCTGGTCTGCCAATGCTCCATCCCTCCCCCCAACTGAATTGGAGGAACTCCGGTCCTCATTTACCATTTCAACACCTCCTATTGCCATGGCAGGTGCTCAGGGTACCCTTGGCCGAGCAACAAATTCTTTCCATGTCAAATTCTGGTGCACAAGGTCCCTTAATATTAAGAGTTTAATCAACCCGTGGTTTGAGAGGAAAGATAAGGGGCGTCGAGCACCCCTGACATACCCAGCCATAGTTTGCAAAGATTGTAAAAGATAAAACGACATATTTAACAATCTGCGGTGCCGTAAATGTGAAAGGAGGAAGAATTCATATATGTAAACCACTTTGTACCTACCTTCACAGGAAATGTATTTCTTTATGAAGGGCTCCACCTGGTTCCAAGGATTTGGCAAGGATTCCAACGCTATGCCTCGGCCATGTGGCCGAACAACTTCTCTGACTGCCAAAAATTCTTCTGCTGCAGTTGGATTATGGCACTTCCGACCAAACCATTGCATCCTGGTTCTGGGAAATCCTATTACCTACGCCATGATTTCTTCTGAAACATCTATTCAGATACTTAGAACCTCTGAATGAGTGCTGGTTAGATTTTGAGCAAACTCAAGTGTGGTTTCTACATGAAAATCATTCAAACGCTGGAAATAGTCAATCCAGCCAGCTTACTGGAAGATAGTAAAAACCTCTCTGTTTGCACGCAGAGGCGCTATGCATCCAGGCTCGTGTTGTACAGGGATACCCATATTGCGAAGCTGTCTATAAATTCTGCTACCAGTGGGATGATTTACAGTCTCAGATGTCGAGCTACTGCATGCAATACGAGCTACTGCATGCAGAACGAGGGTTGGTTTGGGTATTTGTGGGAATTGGCACGACCATTTTTGGTAAAAATTGGTGATAGGTTGTCGCACGGGGCAGGTCGAATGGTAGAAAAAAACCAAAAGTGAAGGACGAATCAGACATATTTGTTGTCTCAGAGGATTGGCTAAGGATAACTGACATGGACTAATGAAAAAATATATTCATTATTGATTACTGCATTTAGTCATGCCTAATGATGTTTATGATTAAGACGTCGTACCTTTAAATGTAATGCCAAACCATCGTGTTGTAAGGTGGTGCCTTTCCACGGTCACATCGCTGATAGGATTATTAATTCGCACATGCACCCACGAGCTGGCTGTTGTCTAGTGGCAAATTAAGTACATCCACGGTGGCGTAGATCATAAAAACATGTGGCAAACATGTAAGCTTTTTAATGTTCATTCTGGATGATGGAGAGCGTTGATACTGATGAGCAAAGAAATAATGAGTATTCAATGAGGAATTAGCGGAGTTGCAGTTTCCAAAAGTAGGAAGAATGGACAAATTTAGGTGTTGTAGCTGCTCGAAATAGGAAAAATAGGAACTTTTGGAGGTGTCACAGCTGCTCGAAATAGGAAAAATGGACAAATTTAGGTGTTGCAGCTGCTTGAAATGGCAAAAATAGGCACTTTTGGAGGTGTCGCAGTTGCTCAAAATGGGAAAAAAAGGCAACTGCTAGAGAGCGCTGATACCGATGGAGAGCATTGATGGAGAGCGCTGATACCGATGAGCAAAGAAATAATGAGTATTCAAAGAGGATTTGACGGAGTCGCAGTTGCCAAAAGTAGGAACAATGGACAAATTTAGGTGTTGCAGTTGCTCAAATAGGAAAAATAGGCACTTTTGGAGGTGTCGCAGTTGCTCGAAATAGGAAAAATGGACAAATTTAGGTGTTGCAATTGCTTGAAATAGGAAAACTAGGCACTTTTGGAGGTGTCGCAGCTGCTTGAAATAGAAAAATAGGCAACTACTTAAGAGCACTGATACCGATGGATATCAGTGTTGATGGAGAGCGCTAATACTGATGAGCAAAGAAATAATGAGTATTCAATGAGGAATTGGCGGAGTCATAGTTGCCAAAAGTAGGAAAAATGGACAAATTTAAGTGTTGCAGCTGCTCGAAATAGGGAAAATAGGCACTTTTCGAGGTGTTGCAGCTGCTCGAAATAGGAAAAATAAGCAACTGTTGGAGAGCGTTGATACCAATGGAGAGCGTTGATACCGATGAGAAAAGAAATAATGAGTATTCAATGAGGAATTGGCGGAGTCGCAGTTGCTAAAAGTAGGAAAAATGGACAAATTTAGGTGTTGCAACTGCTCGAAATAGGAAAAATAGGCACTTTTGGAGGTGTCGCAGCTGCTCGAAATAGGAAAAATGGACAAATTTAGGTGTTGCAGCTGCTTAAAATAGGAAAAATAGGGACTTTTGGAGGTGTCGCAACTGCTCGAAATAGGAAAAATGGACAAATTTAGGTGTTGCAGCTGCTTGAAATAGGAAAAATAGGCACTTTTGGAGGTGTTGCAGCTGCGGTAAAGAGAAATAAGCCATAGTTAGTGGTGTTGCAGCTGCGCGGAATGGGAAAGATATGCGATTTTGACGGAGTCACTTGGGAATATATCTGCTTGGGAAGATATCTTCTTAGATCAGGGTGAATGGAAGGAACTGACTTACCCTAGATAACCCATAGAAAAACTATTCTCCTAATGAAAATATGTAAATGGGAGGGCTTGGGTTTTTTCTGTAAATGTGTGTTTTTGGCAATAGAAGGCAATAGAAGTATAAACTAATTTACAAAAAAAAAAAAAATTAATGAAAATATGATAGACATACTGCTCATTGCACATATTCACAACACAACATCTCTTTTCACATGCAAGATGATATAATATTGATGTATTACAAAATCAGAAATTGTGCCAATGACATATAATGGAAACTTGTGCCCAAAATTTTAATTAAATGTAACGATTAATCCCGAACTACAGAAAATTTATAAACTATGTCATGATCTAAGTATAAATATTCAATAAATCAACTATTCTCAGTTGATACAACATCACTGAAATCACTAGTCACACAGTATAACCACTAGTTACATAGTTCAATGTCATCCTTATGCTAAGGAATGAAGCTCAACAAAGCATCTGCTAGATTACATAATGTGCTACTGGGACGTGGTAGAGCTATATTTTCAAATAGAGGATCTAAAATTTCTGTCGGATTCACAATAGCCTTTTCCAACAGGGACACAGTGTACCATTGCATTTGGGTTAGTATTATGTATTGTCGCCCTTGCAACTTTAACCCTTGAGTTCAATGCAATGAGAAAGCATTTCTTTTCTTGAAGCCCCAATTGGGAAGTTGGTGTCAACTCATTAACATTATCTCTACCCTGCAAATAAATGAGACAAAGTAAGATGCATGGAAATAAGAATTTAAGCATTGATGATCCTAGATTAAATAATTACAATCTTACCTGAATTGGTGTTTTCATTTTGTCAATTTGCAGTTTCGATGGAACCATTGGTGTTTTATGGAAAGAATGTTGATCATATTTTGATGCACAACTCTGCACCCAATAGACAATGATTTCTAATATATTGATAAAATAAAATAAAATTGAACTAAATTACTAAATTTTTCAATACTTACTAGGGAATATGATGGAGTATGCATTGAAGTTAATGTCTTTTGTATTAGTCCGTTCATAGGGGTTGTTATGTCCCCTATATTACTCTGTCAAAGAAACAAAATGTAAGATATATATATATATATATATTCAAAAGATAAAAATAAAATATTATTTTAAATAATAATTAAACAACTAACCTCAACCACATGCGTGATTTCAGAATGAGCATTTTGTATAGTAGGACACTGTTTATATGAGCAATAAGATATTAGAAGTCAGATCATTAGTGTGAAAATATGTATATTGAGAGAAGAGTAAAGAATTGGACACTAACACTTTCTTTGTTGACCACATGTCCTCTCTCCATATCTTCTACTCTTTTCAATAGTTCAATTATTGTTGTTTTCAAAGATGTGATTTCCTGTGTTTTTTCTTTCATTGTAGCTTGGCTTACAGCTAGCGCCTCCTTGTATGGACTTTTGCCAAACAAGTTAGTTTGCGTAACTCCTAAGCCCACACCACAACATCGTCCTCTTGAATCAACCCCTAGTACCTTGGAAAGGGCATCATCCCTAGCTGCAAAGTCTTGAGATGCAACTTCTACTTGTGCTTGTTCAATTTTTTGCTAACATTGACATACAATTAAATCAGATCATAGAAGAAAACATTTCCAACATGTAAAATGAAATTTTAATCAATATCTAATTAAAAGGTTGAGAACATACTACTGTTTCTCCTACAGCTGGTGTGATTGGAGTGCCATCCTTCTTTTGATGGAACTTCTTCCATAATTCTGCCCTAGTAATGCTTGTAGTTGTATCACCAGAGGCTAGAGAGTTTTTCTAGTTGCAACAAGTAAAATAGTATGGTTAAGTTGTGACATTACAATGAAACTAAAATATGCCAATATTTCTCATATCGGATAAAATATCATCACAATTGTTTACCATATCATCTTTGACCCGTTGATAACCTCAATGTCTAGAGGTGTGCAAGTCCCTCTCCTTTTCTCTATTTTCCTTGTTTTTTTTCCTTATATCCTAGAAATCAATTGAAAATAACATATATAAGTCAACATTACAAGCCAATAGACATTCTAAGAAACTTGATTATATAATATGTGAACTTTTTCCTTACCAGGAATTCAGTGGTGGCTCGTGATAGGACGAATTCTCTCCACAATGTCTCACTTATCCTAATTGGAGGAAAAAATTTTAATCTTTCCTCTATTGACTCATAAGGGTCACATTATTTTTTGGTCAACCGATATCTATGACTGTTTGCCTTATGGCCAATGGATTTCATACAATATTCTTTAAGGACTGGGGGGATTATGAATTTTTCCTGCAACATACAAGAATTGCATATTTAGATGTCATGCATGGTTTGAAAATAAACTTCGAAATCATCCAAAAATATAAATGTTGAAAACAAATACACGTAATCTCTAATACTCACATTAATAATGTTCCACAAGTCCTCCTTTAATTGATCTGAAACCTTGCTCCAATTAGAATAATTGATTGGAACCATTTCCCTTGCGAGAACACCTAGTAATGAAGATAACTTCATGGAGTTTGGACCAATTGGTTGGTTCCTTTCAATGATATGAATTTCAATCTTTTTCATCCAAGTTATTGATTTTTGCACATTTAGTTGCTCCTCTACCTTTCTTCTTGACTTTCTCTGTCGATGCTTGTGTAGAGGGATCTTCACCTTGTATACTAATATCTTGTTGGCATTGTTCTTTGTGAGCAAATTCTATAAAAGAAGGGCACTTAAATGTGTTATGTATTTCTAAGTCATAAAATTTTATTTATGAAGAACTACAAAATTATACATTAATGAGCTTACCTTGTTCTTCATGTTGCTCCGTCTCTTTTTGTGTCGAGGGATCTTCCCCTTCTACACTGTTATCCATATGGCATGGTTGTTTGTGAACATCTTCTATAAAAGAAGGGCACATAAAGGTGTTATGGATTTCTTAATCATAATATTTATACTTATAAAGAACTAGAAAAATCTGAATTAATGGGCTTACCTTATGCATGTTGCTGCTCCTCCTGAAAAAATGAAAATGTATCTTTGTCATTTCCTTCTTTGTTAGGACTAGTAGAGTCATTCAAAGGCATAGAAGGTGTAATATTCTTTGCTATTGTTTGTATTTTCCTCTTCTTTGTAACTGTAGCCAAGAATGTTATTAAACATATTCCTAACATCATCATACAATAGAAATAAGCATTATATTGCATAAGGAAATACATTGTTCTATTTCTAAATATTTACCTTCTGAGATGCATGTCCCTTTATTTCCCATTTGATCATTTTGACGCGTTCCTTTTGAAAATTTCATAATCATATTTTTTTGATTTCATGTCATAATCTGCTTTCTCTATTTTTTTGAAAATGATTAGAGTATTGATTAGCCATCGCCTATTAGATTGTTATTAAACTACAAAGTAATATGTTCTAACAATTTAAATTAAATAAAATTAGTATTCCCATTTGTTGTGATGGGGAATTTTTTTTTTTGCAAAGAACTCACAGATGTGACCTCTTGGGTGGCTCAGCCACAGTTTTACTAATATAAAACCTACTCGTTTCTGTTAAAAAAAATAATTTAAATTAAATAAAAATAATGATATACTTCAATCAAAAACAATCACTTACCTTCATGTATCCACTTGTACAAATCTCGCATAACCAAAAAAATAAAGTCTATCATCACTCAATTGCTAACTGAAAGTTTTTTAATTGATTAATCTATCTAAAAAGTTTCAAAAGTAAAAGGGAAAACTATTTGTAAGGACTATCTGCTAAGAGGAACAGATGTCATAACTTGAGAGAGAGAGAGGGTTAGAGTGTTGTAGGTTTAGGTTAGACACGTGCAGTAGCCAACAAGATATATCAGTCTCCAAGAGTGAAGACCCCTCATCCTTAGAGGCTGCAAGCATGACAAGGTTTACATAGGAATCCCCAAAGATGAACACGGTAATGGTCTTGCAGCAGTGGGAAAGTGCAGTCAAACTCTAGTGGTCACAAAACAGTCCATGTCTCAGCTAGGAAGAGCCACCACAATCCACGGTCAGCCCTAGAGGAAACCAATTTTTTTACAGAATTTTTAAAATTTTGTAGTAGAGGAACCACTATTTTGATTTCTGTGAATAAAGAAACCATAGAATGCGTATTACACTTACTAAGCATATGATAAAATTTTGTAGAAAATGCAGCATAGAATGTGTATTACACTTAAAATTTTGTAGCAGAGGAACCTCTATTTTGATTTTTGTCAATAAAGAAACCACAGAATGTTTTCATTTATTATGTTGTTTTCACAAAAGCATTGATATAATACCTGCAATAGCGCAGAACAAGAATGCAGTGAAACTTAAGTTACACCTCACGCAGTTCACCTCAATATATCCCAACAACAAAGCTTCAACTTTCGTGGTGTTGAATACTAGAATCAAAGCAAGTAAACACTGGCCTATGCAAAAATAAAATGGAAAAACTATTCGTGGGAGATAAAATTTGAAAAGTTATGTTAGGGGTCCCATTTTTTTATTATTATTAAATTTTGTTTTTTTGTTTTTTTTGGTAAATTAAATTTCTTTTTTTTTTGGTATAGATAGAAAAAACACCCGAGTTTTCTCCTAAGGTTTTCAATGAAAAGGGGAAGGACCTTGGTACTGGGAGTCATGTAGGTGGACCAAAGGAAGGAAGGAGGGAACCAAAGAAATGCATCAAAAGGAAATGAAATATTAGCCTATTGTGGTCGATGACATGAAGTTAAATAATGTAATAAGCATGGCTTCTAAGGCATTGATTGTGAGGTTTATTTTTAGAAAGATGGGGACAATGAGTTTGTTCCAATAGATTCAAGTCCACCTATACTAACTGGGACCCTTCGGATGTATTGAATTGTAATGTAAACATTGTGCATATGTGATGTACGATTAATTCTAGCGTGGAGCTCAAGGCCAAGGCCCCGCTAGTGAATTCTCAGCCTTGAAGGGATGATATTTTATGTTGTGCCATCCATGTGCTAGTAAGCCATGGAAATTGTAAAAACTTGTAGCTGATTATAATGCAAATAAAAATACCAAGGGGTTGGCTATGGATGCAACTAAATGAGGGGGCTATGTGTATCCACTAGGTGTAAAATTAGTCACAGCAGATCTAATGAACAAGTAAATCAATCACAACAGATGAATATAGAAAATATGGTGTAAAACTGTGCAAAACATGCAGCAGTGCTCAATATCCCAGAAAGGGTGAATGAATTACAATAGAATACAATATCTGTCAATGAGCAATTCGAATTGACTAAGTAGGCCATTCGAATCACTGAATGGAGTAGCTTGACTCCAACTAGGAGTCCTCATCATCAATCGGTGGTGGTCATCAATGCACAAGAACCAGTCATCTAGGTGTCAATCTGAGTCTAACTGAGTGTAATAAGTGTAACTGAAGTGTGTAGCACTGATTAAGGAGAGGGAGGCTCAGTGGGGGTACATGGGAGGCTAACTGAAGTCAGAACAAGTCATCTAGTCAATCTAGAGGTCCAACGGAAGTGAAACAGTCAGTCGGGAGTGAAACTAGCCTCAAATCAGGGAGAATCGGAGCTAACTGAGTGTAACTGAAGTGGTAGGTGAACAAGTGCGCCTTTCTCTGGCAGTAGGTGAGAAGTGGATACCTTTCAGCCTAGGAGGGATAAAAATCTGTAGTAAGTGGCTCCCGGGTGCTAGAATGAGGTGGCTAAGGTGCTGGAGGCATCAAACTGGTGACTGGGATGCATGCAAGTGCATGCAAACCCTAGATTCTGCATGCAAACCCTAATTGCATGCAAGATCCTGAAAAAGATGATGTGAATATCCAAACACCCCCCGTCAAGCTAGACTATGATGTGCCAACAAAAATAATGTGGGGCCCTGGTAACTAAGACCAAAGGTCACCCCAATACAATAATCCAAAAAAATGCTGAAAATAAACTAAGTGAGGAAAGAGGGAAAACCCAGTGGGAAGAAAGCCCCCCCTCATTCTAAATCATAATAATGAATCAATCTGTCTCCACCATGATGGAACTCACCCCCAACAGTGAACGGAGGTAAGAGAACTTCTTCTCAATGAAGCTCTTGGTGAAGATGTCTGCAATTTGCTCATCAGTAGGGCAATATTGCAGAATGATGGTGCGGTCATGCACCAACTGTCGAATGTAATGCATATGAATCTCAATGTGTTTGGTCCTCTGCCGCTGAACTAGATCTGTGGAGATCTTGATAGCACTTTGATTGTCACAAAATAGGACAGTCAAAGTAGTGCCACCAAAACCAAACTCGGAAAGAATACCCTGCAACCAAACTGCCTGAATGCAGGCATTGACTGCCCCTCGATACTCTGCCTCTGCTGAAGAAAGTGCAATGGCTGCTTGCTTTTTGCTGGACCAGCAAATAGCACCATGACCAATCATGAAAACATAACCGGAAGTGGACTTCCGATCAATACTATCACCTGCCCAATCTGAATCAGTAAAACCAATGAAATCTAGCTCAGAATCTGCAGCATAATGTATGCCAAACTGTCTCGTACCTTGCACATACTGCAAGATCTGCTTGGCTGCTCGCCAATGAAGCTCATGTGGCTGCTGCATATATCTTGACATGGCACTCACGGCATATGAGATATCAAGCTGTGAGTGTGTCAAATAAAGTAGTGAACCAATCAACTGTCGATACATACTGCAATCTGCAAGCGGTGTGGAATCTCCCTCCTCAAGACTGATTCCTGAGAGGAATGGGAATGGGGCTGCCTTACATTCAGCTATATTAAACTTCAATAACAGGTCGGAAGCATATTTTTGCTGAGATATAGTGATCCCATCAAAATTTTGAGCTATCTCCAAGCCCAAAAAATGACTCAGCAAACCCAAATCGCTCATGTCAAAAGCTATATTTAAGGCAGATTTTAGCTTGTTTATTGAAGTAAGTGTGCTACCAGTAATGAGCAGATCATCAACATAAAGTACAATAACCAACAAATTACCTTTAACTCCCTGAAGATACACATTCGGATCAGATTTGCACCTTTGGAAATTCTGAGAAAGAAGGAAGGAGTCCATCTTTGTGTACCAAGCTCTTGGGGCCTGTTTTAACCCGTACAAAGATTTCTTCAATCTACAAACCAATGATGGATCTGATGTATAACCCTCTGGCTGCTGCATATAGACCTCTTCAGCAAGGTCTCCATGTAAAAATGCACTCTTCACATCCATGTGGTGCACTTCCCAGTGCTTGGATGCGGCAATAGCTAAAACAAGGCGGATGGAATCCATCTTTGCAACCGGTGCAAAGGTCTCAGTGTAGTCCACTCCTTGGACTTGGGAAAAACCTTTTGCCACCAACCTTGCTTTATATTTGCTGATAGTGCCATTAGCAGCAAATTTAGTACGGTAGACCCATTTACACTTCACTAATTTTCTTCCAGGTGGAAGAGAAACTAGCTCCCATGTGTTGTTCTTTTGAAGAGAACTGTACTCTTCGTCCATGGCACTTTTCCATCTCGGATATCGATGAGATGAATAGTATGATGTAGGATCTGAACCAGCCATCAAATAACAAATCTCAGGAAGAAATGGATCAGCAATAGAAAGAGCCATACCTGCTCTTTGAAAGTCTCCTCTTGTTCGTTTCGGATCAGCAGGATTTCCAAGATTCGAACCAGCAGAATGTAGAGTGTTTTGGGCCCACTTTGGTAACTGAGGAGGATCATAATGGTCGGATTCCGAACCTGATATGTCATCATCATCATATTCTGCTACAATATCAGAAATATCATAACTCATACCTTCATTATCGCTGCTCGGATCTTCTTCTGGTGAAGGCGGTGAATCGGCAGTCTTCTCCTCGACTAGTTGCAATTCTTGAAGCGGTTCTTCAAATTGCACACTGCGCTCTATGAATATCTTTTTAGATCTGATATCCATGAGTTTATATGCTTTTTATTCTTCCCCATATCCTATCAATATGCACTCGATACTTTGTGGATCCAAAGCTCGTCTCTTCTCAGAAGGAATTCTAGCCCATGCAGTAGAGCCAAAAACTCTCAAATTTGACACATCCGGTTTGTGACCAAAGAATGCTTCGAAAGGAGTCATACCTTTCACGGATGAATGTGGAACACGGTTCTGTATATATGCAGCAACATTGATTTCTTCAGCCCAAAGATTTGCAGCCAAACCTTTCGATTCAATCATGCATGTAGCCATCTCTTTCAGTGACCGATTTTTCCTTTCCGCTACACCGTTCTGCTGGGGTGTGTAGGGAACTGTATCTTGGATCTTAATTCCGCTTTGGGCACAAAGTTGTAGCAACTCAGACTTGATATATTCTCCACCATTATCATATCTAAGAGCTTTGATCTTGCTCTCAGTGGTGGTCTCAATAGAAGCCTTAAAATCCTTGAATTTTCCAAGCACTTCTGACTTGTTTTTGAGAAAGAATACCCATGTAAAGCGGGAAAAATCATCAATAAATGTAAAAACATACCTTGAACCATTTAATGACATATGGGGCAGTGGACCACTGATATCAGAATGGATCAATCCCAAAATAGTAGAATCTCTGCTAGCTTTGCCGCGGTCGAATCTGTGCTCGGGGTGCTTCCCAATGATGCAACCAGTGCATATTCCCTTCGAGGAACGGAGTTGTGGAAGCCCATCTACCATGGATTTGTTTGATAACAGCAGCAAATAATTGTAATTAAGATGTCCAAATATTTCATGCCAAAGCCTACTAACCTCATTACCATGTGTGCGAAGAGCAGTGGGCTTTGCAAGCGGAATAAAGTGTGAAAACTCATAGCATTTTGCAGTGTGATTTGCCTTTCCGACTGCAACTAGTCTTCCACTTTTGATATCAGAAATTTCAACTGTATTAGGGCTGAATGTAACTTGCTTTGGTTCACCAGTATGTGTCACTTGATACACAGAAAGGAGATTTGAAGCCAAGGAAGGCACATAGAAAACATTCTGAAAGCTTCCATGTTCTACATGAATCGTACCTTTGCCCTTTGAAGAAATTTTTGAGTCATCTCCCAAATGGATGGGGATGGAGCTGTTTGGATCGAATGAGGAAAAAGAATCAATATTTGCAGCCATATGATTTGATGCACCCGAATCTATCAAGAGAGTAGTGGGCTTCGAAACCGTTTCCATGAGTGCTTGTCCTCTTTCATGATCATCATTCCTATCCTTCTTCCTTGCACCGTCAGGAAGGGTTATGTTGTTCTTTTCCAAAAGGAGGGCCATTTGATCTGTAGTCTTCTTCATACATGAACTTTCGGGATGAAAGCCATGGTTACAATAAGTACATTTAGATTTTTGGTTACCTTCTTTTCCCTTTTGCTTGAACTTCGAACTGGATGGTGCATCCGTTTGCTTGCCTTTGTCTTTTTGCTTGTGAGGCTCGAATTTGGGCTTCTCCTTCTTTTGCTTTCCTTTACCATTCGAGATCTTGGGTCCTTGAACATATAGGGCTGAATCTTTGGAGCTTATGGACCCCATTTGAATCAACTTGTCATGCTCTTTTGTGACGGACTCAATGAAGGCATTCAAGGTAGGCATCTTCCAATTCGGGGTAGTTAGCCGACCGGTATTGAAAGTAGAGACAAATACCGAATAATCTTTCCCAAGCTTGCTTAGAATGGAGAGGATCAATTGTTTATCCTCTTTGATAACTCCACTGTTCTTCAATTGCAAGTTCAAGCTCTTGAATTTTGTGAAGAATTATTGATGGTCTCGAAATTCTCAGGATTAAGGCCAATCAATTCATTCTCTAATTGAAAAGCCCTAAGCTCATCCTGCTTGCCAAATAGTGTTTCAAGTTGCTCCCATATGGCTTTTGGAGTCTTCAATCCGCTGAGATGGAAGTGAAGATCTTTGGAGATGGAGAGACAAAGAAGACCATAAGCTTCATCAAGCTTGTTGTAGTGTTTGGTTCGATCTGACACATTGTTTGGCTCCAATTCAAGACCAAGAGTGACTCGGTAGTAACCTTTTGAACGTAATATGATCTCCATATCATCTTTCCAATCAAAATAATTGAATGGGGTGAGGATAGGCTTTGAAGAAGAGTATTCCATTGCTAGGAGTGAGTCAAACTGATGTAGATGAGCTTGCATGTAGAGTGTAGCGAATGCAAAAGAGGAGTTTGCATGCATAGTGTAGCGAATGCAAAAGAGGAGCTTGATAACCTGCAAATCACAATCAAACCAAGAACTGTAAGGTCGAACAATCCACCCTTTTAGAGTTGCATCACACCTGGGATTGGAGATCAAACAATGTTGAATGGGTCCAATGTATCAGATCCAGGAATTATGTGGAAACTCAAGCTTCTGGAGTGGTATTGGATGTATTTTTCAAGCTTTGCATGCACAGGAGCGAATGCCCTTGAGATATCTCATGCCAAAACTTTTTGCAATTTGAGCAATTCAGTCAAATCTTCTTGTACAAACACCTGTAGAAAAGAGATCTTGTCCCTGCAATGGCTCTGATACCATGTAAAATTAGTCACAGCAGATCTAATGAACAAGTAAATCAATCACAATAGATGAATATAGAAAATATGGTGTAAAACTGTGCAAAACATGCAGCAGTGCTCAATATCCCAGAAAGGGTGAATGAATTACAATAGAATACAATATCTGTCAATGAGCAATTCGAATTGACTAAGTAGGCCATTCGAATCACTGAATGGAGTAGCTTGACTCCAACTAGGAGTCCTCATCATCAATCGGTGGTGGTCATCAATGCACAAGAACCAGTCATCTAGGTGTCAATCTGAGTCTAACTGAGTGTAATAAGTGTAACTGAAGTGTGTAGCACTGATTAAGGAGAGGGAGGCTCAGTGGGGGTGCATGGGAGGCTAACTGAAGTCAGAACAAGTCATCTAGTCAGTCTAGAGGTCCAAGGGAAGTGAAACAGTCAGTCGGGAGTGAAACTAGCCTCAAATCAGGGAGAATCAGAGCTAACTGAGTGTAACTGAAGTGGAACTGCAGTGGTAGGTGAACAAGTGCGCCCTTCTTTGGCAGTAGGTGAGAAGTGGGCGCCTTTCAGCCTAGGAGGGATAAAAATCTGTAGTAAGTGGCTCCCGTGTGCTAGAATGAGGTGGCTAAGGTGCTGGAGGCATCAAACTGGTGACTGGGATGCATGCAAGTGCATGCAGGTGCATGCAAACCCTAGATTCTGCATGCAAACCCTAATTGCATGCAAGATCCTGAAAAAGATGATGTGGATATCCGAACACTAGGAAGAGGTGACTAGGGGGTTTTGCATTTGGCCCCTAGCTGGCTACCATATGTCATCTTAAGAACCCCTTTGACTGTCCTAGTTGTCATTTAATTCCGTTGTAAGGAAGTGGGTGAGAAAATTAGTCCATGAGAGTGATGGAGTATGGGTAGCCCTGAAATTCGTAAGGCAGGGTATGGGATTGGTTTGCTTGACCCATAAGCCACTCCATATCATGGGAATTACATGTTATGGATGTTTAATTGTTCATGTTTCATTCAGCTGTGCTTATTTGAGTATGCATATGCATCCATGTGTTTTTATGAATTTGTTCATTGATTAATAGGGCCAAGTCTTGTTGAGGCCCAGGAGGTTCAGAATGTTTGGTCATGACTTTGGGGGAGAAATAGAAACCCCTTTTGTGTTCATGTTCCCTCTGTGGGTCAGATGAAGGGAGGAGACATGGAAGAGTGGATTAGAGCTCTTTATAGAGTGGTAAAGAGGTATGGATGAGGATTGGGGAAACACCTTGGTTGGAAGAAGGAAAATTCAGAGTTCTCAGGTTTGGAAGAAGATCATACACTTGCATGGGGATCTTCGAGAGCTTACCAATATATGATACCAAGTTTTCCAAAAATGGACTTAGGATGAGAAAGTTATCAGCCTAAGAAGTTTGCAGTAACAGTGGTATATGGTCGAATTCTGACTTTCCGAACCCGCAGTGCAGATTGCAGATCACGGAAGTTGGAGGCACGATTCTGCCAAGCTGAGACCTTTGGAGATCCGAATTTTGACTCCTGCGTCGTGGATTATAGAAGTCGGAGGCATGATTTGGAGAAGTAGAGAATTGGGTGTTCCAACTTTCCTACTCCCGCATTGTGGATTGTGGAATGCGAAATTCAGAGGCATATTTCTTCGACGTTGTGTATTTGTCGTTCCGACTTTCTGACTCCCGCATCGTGGATTGTGGAAGTCAAAGGTGTGATTCTTGAAGTGGCACGTTGGGGTGCCGACTTCCGACTCTGACATGCAGATTGCGGACCAAGCTATTGCGGCTGTGTGAAAGTGCATAGTTTGGAAGAAAAACATTTAGCAGGTTGTATTCTAAGGAGCTCCCCCATCACCTCTAAAGGGCACCGAGGGGGTCGGGGACATTACAGATATCCTAGAACAGTGATGTGTGTTTCTTTAAAATATTGTTCATGGATTTGGATACCTCAAAGAATATTCCTTTAGGGAATAAGGCATTTGATTCCTTCCTTAATTATGTATAGAGCCTCAAGACCCCTAACTAGTATTCAAAACCATCTAATGACATAGACATCCCTACTCAAACACTAAAGATACTCTCAAGAATCCAGGTGTGTTTTTTCAAGTTGTTCTTCTTGGCCATGGATTATCAAAAGGTTATTTTTTTATTAAGGCCCAATTTTTCTCCCTCAAGCATGTCTAGGGAACCCAATATCTATACCAGGTTCTCAAAAAATTCTAATGGCACTAATATCCCAACTTATATGAATAATATCTCTTGGGAGGTCATGTGTGGTGATTGTAGGAATTGTTCTTAGCCAAAGATGCCTGGAATTTCCTTTAGGACCTAAGTCACACTCTTTTTTCCCCAACCATATCCAAGGTGTTGGAACCTATAATTAATCTTAAAATTCTCACTGTGCCACAAAAACCCCACTCATAGGCCAAAGATACCGTGGAAAGGTTTATTGTGGTTGTTCAACATATCATTCTTGGCTATATATACCAAGAATCTTCCTTTATGTCCTAAGGCCCAGTTTCCATTCCTTAACCATGTCTAGAGCCCCAAGACCCATACCTAATGCTCATAAACTTCTTTGACAATTCCCATATTCTGACTATAAGGACAAATATCCCCTCAAGAGGTTAGCTTTGGTGGTTGGAGACATAATTGTTAGACCTTTAATAAGCATGGCTTCTAAGGCATTGATTGTGACGTTTATTTGTAGAAGGACGGGGACAGTGAGTTTGTTTCAATGGATTCAAGTGCATGACTAGTAATCAATTTTAGCTTACCACATAAGGGATGTCATTTTCATCTGAGGTTAGATGTTGAGGTTACATCCAAACATAGTATTATTTATAGTTGGTATCTACTGCATTTATACGTAGGTGGATATATGGTTACTTGATCAAATTACTTATATATCATTCAAGATCCCATGCCAATAAGTTAGGATACCATAAGGATAAAATAATTGTACTAAATTAGTCTATTTCCATAGACTCTCGTATGATTCCACACAAGATATTTCTTCTTTATGCTATTAATTGTAACTACTGGCATGATATGACTCATTATTGTTTCTTACAGCCTTATAAATGTTAGATTTAAACCAAATAGACAAGCAAGATCTCTGATAGAAACACAATCACAAGATAACACACAATATATCCTGGGAAACCCTCATGGGGTAGAAAACCCAGTAAATCTTTCCTCAATAAGATGATCAACCAAAATACAAGATGTGCTCCTTCTCCTCTTGACTCCTTAGCAGATCTCCTCAACTAGTGCGCACCCTTTCACAAGTGAGTGAATGATCTAATGAGGAGTTCACCTCCTCTATTTATACTTGAATCTCAACTGACTAAAAGACTTGTTGGGGCCGACCTCACCTGGAGAAGTCTAATAACCCCTAAAATGTAACTACAGGGCCGACCCACATGTGGTGGGTCTAATAACCCTAGTTAATACTAATCATCGGAGGAATAAACATCTCCGGATACATGATAGGGTTGCCTCGGAGGGATGGAACATCTCCGGAATAATAAAGTACAAATATAATATTCTTTGAAGTTACAATATTCAACACTCCCCCTTAACGAGAAGGATATTATAACAGCATCTGCAGGAGCAAGGAGTCACTACATATGATACATCTATAAATCATCGGAAGCTTTCTTCAATTCGACTTCATCAGTAACTCAAACAATTACTGGTACATTAATATCAACATCACGATCTTTAGCATCATCTTCACATGGTCAGCTGCATCGTCGTCATACGATCAGTAGCATCGTCATCGCATGATCAGCATCGTCATCATACGAACATCAGTATCGTCATCATATGATCAGCAGCATCGTCATCACATGATCAGCAGCATCGTCATCACATGATCAGCAGCATCGTCATCACACGATCAGCAGCATCGTCATCACATGATCAGCAGCATCGTCATCACACGATCAGCAGCATCGTCATCACACGATCAGCAGCATCGTCATCACATGATCGGCAGCATCGTCATCACACGATCAGCAGCATCGTCATCACATGATCAGTAGCAGTATCCTACAACAACAGTACGAGTATCCCACCGATACAGATAATCACATCATCAATACAAGTATCCTATTGATACGGATAACCACATTATTAATACAAGTATCCTACCGATACAAGTAACCACATCATCAATACAAGTATCCTACCGATACAAGTAACCACATCATCAATACAAGTATCCTACCGATACAAGTAACCACATCATCAATACAAGTATCCTACCGATACAAGTAACCACATCATTAATACAAGTATCCTACCGATACAAGTAACCACATCATTAATACCACTACTTTCTCGGAGACCATTCGTCTACGGATCAATTCAGGGACCGAAGTCCGGGGATGATACAATCCCCTTCACGTACATTTTGAACTATCAGTTCCGGGATGATGCAATCCCCATCACGTACATTTTGAACTATCAGTTCCGGGATGATGCAATCCCCATCACGTACATTTTGAACTATCAGTTCCGGGATGATGCAATCCCCATCACGTACATTTTGAACTATCAGTTCCGGGATGATGCAATCCCCATCACGTACATTTTGAACTATCAGTTCCGGGATGATGCAATCCCCATCACGTACATTTTGAACTATCAGTTCCGGGATGATGCAATCCCCATCACGTACATTTTGAACTATCAGTTCCGGGATGATGCAATCCCCATCACGTACATTTTGAACTATCAGTTTCGGGATGATGCAATCCCCATCACGTACATTTTGAACTAAGGTCCAGGGACGATGCAGTCCTATCTTCTATTCTCGGAGACCTCACGTCTACGGCTCTCTTTAGGACTGAAAGTCCAGGGATGATCCAATCCCCTCAAGTCCACCAAGGACTTCATTCTCGGAGACTTTACGTCTACGGCTCTCTTTAGGACTGAAAGTCTAGGGATGATCCAATCCCCTCAACTGTCCACTAAGGACTTCATTCTCGGAGACCTTACGTCTACGACTCTCTTTAGGACTGAAAGTCCAGGGATGATCCAATCCCCTCAACTGTCCACTAAGGACTTCATTCTCGGAGACCTTACGTCTACGGCTCTCTTTAGGACTGAAAGTCCAAGGATGATCCAATCCCCTCAACTGTCCACTAAGGACTTCATTCTCGGAGACCTTACGTCTACGGCTCTCTTTAGGACTGAAAGTCCAGGGATGATCCAATCCCCTCAACTGTCCACTAAGGACTTCATTCTCGGAGACCTTACGTCTACGGCTCTCTTTAGGACTGAAAGTCCAGGGATGATCCAATCCCCTCAACTGTATTCTCATCCATACAGGTACAATCATATATCACATCAAAACATGTGTACATCAGAACATGTATACATCACTAATCAAAACATGTCAAAACATGTGTTCATCAAAACATGTATACATCACTTAATCAAAACATGTACACATCACATCAAAACATGTGTACAGCAAAACATGTATACATCACTAATCAAAACATGTACACATCACATCAAAACATGTGTTCATCAAAACATGTATACATCACTAATCAAAACATGTACACATCACATCAAAACATGTGTACATCAAAAACATGTATACATCACTAATCAAAACATGTACACATCACATCAAAACATGTGTACATCAAAACATGTATACATCACTAATCAAAACATGTACACATCACATCAAAACATGTGTACATATACATCAGACATGTATTCTCACTAATACATCATATCAAATCATGTATACATCTAGCATAAATGATATATAAGAGTTCTAGATCTAAATAATTATAAGTAGCTAACAAAACAGAAAATAATTGACAGAAATACTATACTACTCCCCCTTTCGAGAAGGGTCCTTCTGGACTATACCAAGCTTGTCTCGGAAGTGTTCAAACTTTACTCGAGACAGAGGTTTAGTCAAGATATCGGCAACCTGATCTTCAGTGCTTACATACTCGAGCTTGATGGCTCCTCTCTGCACCATGTCTCGTATATAGAAGTAACGGATCTCAATGTGTTTCGACTTATCATGGAACACAGGATTTTCAGTCATCTTAATGCAGCTTTGATTATCACACATAATCACAGTAGGATCCATCTCTAATTCAAAGATTCCAGATAAGAGTTTCCGAAGCCACACCGCTTCACAGCTGGCAGAGCAAGCAGCTATATATTCTGCTTCAGCGGTACTGAGAGCCACACTAGATTGTTTCTTGCTGAACCAGGAGATCATGGCAGATCCAAGACCATAACATCCACCTGAAGTACTTTTTCTGTCTGAGACACTACCTGCCCAATCAGAATCTGAGAAACCATGCAACTTGAGTTCATTGTCTCTAAGATAGTAAATACCATAGTCCACTGTACCTTTTAGGTACCTCATGATATGCTTTGCAGCTATAAGGTGAACCTTTCTAGGTTCTACTTGAAACTGACTTAGGGTATTTACAGCAAAGCATATATCAGGCCTAGTATTTGTCAAGTACATCAAAGATCCAATGATTTGTCTATATAGGGTTATGTCCACTAGTTCTGATGAATCATTAGCTAGCAGTTTTAGGTTGGAGTCCATGGGAGTGGCCATAGCTTTACACTCCAACATATCAAATCTTTTGAGGATCTCCACAGTATACTTACCTTGATTTAGAAAGATCCCTTTTTGGCTCTTGCCACACTTCTAGGCCTAAGAAGTAGTGCATTAATCCGAGATCTTTCATTTCGAATTCTGAAGAAAGCTTCTTCTTGCTTTCAATGATTTGTTTCTCATTTCCTGTTAGAAATAAATCATCTACATATAATAGCAATATAACAGGTTCATCATTCATTACCTTAAGATAGAGATTGGGGTCAGCTTTACTTTTGGTAAAGCCCATGCTTAATAAGAAGCTGTCAATTCTCCCATACCAAGCTCTGGGAGCTTGCTTCAAACCATATAATGCCTTCTTCAGTTTGCATACATGGGTCCTTCCGTCTTTGACCTCAAAACCTTGAGGTTGTTCTATGTATACTTCTTCTTCAATTACACCATTCAGGAAGGCTGTCTTAACATCCATTTGATGCAATTTCCATTTCATTATAGATGCAAGTGCCATGATAGTTCTAATCGAAGTATACCTAGCAACAGGTGCAAATGTATCTTCATAGTCAATTCCCTCCTTTTGAGAGAATCCTCTGGCTACAAACCTTGCCTTGTATTTTTCAATGCTACCATCTGCAGCATGTTTTATTTTGAAAATCCATTTGGAAGAAACCACACTTTTATCTCTTGGTTTGGGGACTATATCCCAAACATCATTTTTCATTATTGACTGATATTCTTCAGTCATTGCTTCTACCCATTCTTTCTTTTGAGCTGCTTCTTCATAGCTAGTAGGCAGTTGATCCACAAGATCACACATCAAGGCCATATAGTTGGACACTAGCTTTGGTTTCTTCCTTTCTCTAGTGGAGCCTTCAGGAGCACCATATCTTTCAGCTCCTTGTATAATATCTCTAGCCCATGCTGGTCTTCTTTTCCTAGATAATTCTGCAACAGGGGGTTCTTGTGGTTCCAGCATGTCATGATCCTCTGTTATGTCCTCCTCATGGATGTGAACAGTCTCTGAGACTCTGGGAGATGTATCTTCTTCATAAACTTCTTCAAGTTGACATTTTCTAGATTTCTTAAGAGCTGCTTCCTCATCGAAGGTTACATATCTACTTATTTCTATATGATGAAAGCCTGGTATGTAAATCCTGAAGGCTTTGGATGATTCACAATAGCCAACAAATATTCCTTTCTTACCAGAAGGATCCAACTTGGTTCTCTTTTCCTTTGGAATGTGGATGTACACAGGACACCCAAATATTTTAAGATGGCTTACCTCGGGCTTCTTTCCAGAAAACACTTCTTCTGGAGTCTTGAAATCAAGAGCAGTATGAGATAATCTGTTTTGAACATATACTGCTGTTCTGGCTGCTTCAGCCCACAGATACATGGGAAGATCCTGGTCATGTATCATAGTCTTCACAGCTTCCATGATGGTTCTATTTTTCCTTTCTGCAACCCCATTTTGTTGGGGATTGTAGGGAGTGGTTAGTTCTCTCTTGATTCCAGCTTCCTTACAGAATTCTTCAAACTCTTTTGAAGTATATTCTCCACCATTGTCTGTTCTGAGAATCTTGATTTTCTTTTCTGAGAGATTTTCTATTAGAGCCTTGAACTCTTTGAACTTCCCAAAAACTTCATTCTTACCCTTTAGAAAGTATATCCAAGTTTTCCTTGAATGATCATCAATGAAAGAAAGATAGTATTCAAACCCACTTAGAGAGGTGGTGGGCATTGGACCACACACATCTGAGTGTATTAACTCCAAGATCCCTTTGGTCTTTGTTTCACTCTTTGGAAAGGGGTTCTTGACATTCTTTCCTTTCTTACATCCTTTGCATGAGCCATTATGATCAACCTTTAAATCTGGTAGTCCTATGACCACCTTGCTTACATAAGGTAAGGCTTTGTAGTTAATGTGAGCTAGTCTTCTATGCCATAGCTCACTGGGGCTAGAGGTTTCATGAACAAAAGCAGCTTCTGGATGACCCTTGAGTTTATATAAACCTCCTTCCTCTTCACCAATAACAATTGCATCCTTAATGGATTTGCCTTTGGACCACATTAACACTTGTCCATCAATGAATGCAACTCTATAGCCTTTCTTGTCTAAAGCTGAGATTGAAAGCAAATTCTTCTTTAATCCTGGAACATATAGAACTTCCTTCATCTTCATGGGAGTTCCAGAATCGAGTTTGTAGTTTGCTTCACCAATTCCCTTAATGGGATATTGATAGTCATCTCCTAGAGATACCTTTTGGGGAGAATTCTTTTCTTCAAGATTTGAGAGAGTCCTCTTCTGTCCAGTCATGTGCTTTGAAGCACCACTGTCAATAAGCCATGTACCTTCACCAGGGGTTATGGATCCAGAGAGTGCGGAGAAGAGAACATATTCTTCTGCATCTTCTTCTGTGTTTCTTCTTGACCTCCTTTTGAAGAAGGTCCTTTCTTCTTCTTCCCCTTCATCTCTAGGCCTTTTATTGTGAGACCTTTCTTCCTCTATTTCTTCTTCTTCACTATCATCCTCTGCAAGATGTGCTTGATGTCTTTTGAAGTGATTACCCTTTTTCTTCTGTAGAGGGCAATCTTTAGCAATGTGTCCTAATTTGTGACAAGAGTAGCACTGAAAAGAAGAGTAATCCCTTCTTTGAGTAGATCCTCTTTTCTTGTGAAATCTGTGAGGAGGATGAGACTCCTTGAGACCACCTTTCTTGAAGTAGGATTGACTCCTTCTTCTTTTGGTATGGGTAGCCAAGGCTTGATCATCTTCTTTGAGCAAGGCTTCTCTATTTGCAACCCTAGCCTCCTCTTGTACACAATCCTCCCAAACTACATCAAACTTCATACTTTCTTTTCTGGCACACATAGTTTGAATGAATGACTCCCAAGGTCTAGTGAGACCATTTAGAGCTGTCATCACAAGTTCATCTTCATCAAGGGTATCACCAATGGCATCTAGTTGTTCTTTGATTTGATAGACCCTTGAGAAGTAGTCTTGAATGGATTCTCCTTTGTTCATCTTGGTACTCTTCAACTGAGTCCTTAGATTCATCTTCCTATTGATGTTCTTTCCTTCATACATTCTTCCTAGGGCATCATACATTTCCTTTGGAGTCTTCTTGGAAGACACTTGGGGAATCAAGTGGTCTTTAATGGAATCAGCTATGATTCTCTTTGCCCTAATCAGATCCTTCCTGTGTTTCTCTTTGGCTTCATCTTCTTCTGGTTCTGCAACTTCCTCCTTGACATAATGAGCAAGATCATTCTCCTCAAGAATTAGACCAATTCTGTATTTCCATGCTCGGAAATTCTCTATGCCTTCTAGCTTGTCTTCAAGCTTAGTATTTGGAGCCATCTTCTCTTGGGGGAGTCCAAGAGACAGAGTAGACTTACCTGGAAAGTTACCTTTTACTTTTCCGGAATCTGGAACAGAATTTTATCGCACTTTTGGTAGAATTAGGGTTTGACTTTCCCGGAGTTCTACCCAACCAAAAAGTTCGATCTATAGCTCAAAAGAATGCTCTTGAGAAGGGCTACCCAGCCATATAATCAGAATTCAAAAATTACAACTTTTTTCTGAAACCAAAATCTGACGTATCGCACTTTTGGTAGAATTAGGGTTTGGATTTCCCGGAGTTCTACCCAACCAAAAAGTTCGATCTATAGCTCAAAAGAAAGGTATTGAGAAGGGCTATCCAGCCATGCAACCAAAAATCAATAATATCAACTTTGGGCTGAAACCCTAACTTCACCAAAGAGAGAGAAAGAGGTATTCTTACCTTGTGAAAGATGTCCTATTCAGTTTGGCTCTGATACCATGTTAGATTTAAACCAAATAGACAAGAAAGATCTCTGATAGAAACACAATCACAAGATAACACACAATATATCCTGGGAAACCCTCATGGGGTAGAAAACCCAGTAAAGCTTTCCTCAATAAGATGATCAACCAAAATACAAGATGTGCTCCTTCTCCTCTTGACTCCTTAGCAGATCTCCTCAACTAGTGCGCACCCTTTCACAAGTGAGTGAATGATCTAATGAGGAGTTCACCTCCTCTATTTATACTTGAATCTCAACTGACTAAAAGACCTGTTGGGGCCGACCTCACCTGGAGAAGTCTAATAACCCCTAAAATGTAACTACAGGGCCGACCCACATGTGGTGGGTCTAATAACCCTAGTTAATACTAATCATCGGAGGAATAAACATCTCCGGATACATGATAGGGTTGCCTCGGAGGGATGGAACATCTCCGGAATAATAAAGTACAAATATAATATTCTTTGAAGTTACAATATTCAACAATAACAAAGAGATCTATCATATGCATTCAAATAATTATGACTCATTATGATCTCTCTTCTTATGGAAATCATATGAGCCAAAATTTGACTAGTGGTATGCCTTACAAATCTACTTTCTTAATTGACATATCAATTAGGTAACTAGGGATATTAGAATAATGAGAAGAGATATACGGTGTTACATTTTCTGTATATGCTCTCCATAAGTTTGACAATTCAATACATTGGTTAAGGTCCTACTTGGAGAAAACCTAAAAGAACCTATATAATCCTTTTAAATATTAAGAATTTTTATTATTAACTCTTCCAACCATATGAAATTCTTATAAAGATTAATGGAATTTGAACCATTAACCTATGTTTTTAAGACCAGTATTATACCATTGAAACTATTCTCCTAATGAAAATTTGATTACTTGCTAAGATATCCCTCCAGTAGATTTTCAATGATGCCTACCTTACATCTACCACATATCATGTGATGCCAATCTATAGCCTCCACATCATTTATGCATTTGCATTGTTCAATGAACCATTTTAATGGTGGAAATGTAATAGTTTTTACAGATGCCTGCATGGGAATTTCTATTTAGGTCATTGGAGAGTCAACAATAGGTGGCATATGAAATTATTGAACCAAGTGATCTCTAATAATGTTATGGCCATTTCCCTGCACCTTTGAGTAATTTACTCACTCTCAAGTGAGATTTCTTGAGCTCTAAAGGAAATGAAGTTTCCCATACCTTCCAAGCCATTAAATGAGGGGATTGAAACCAATTCTAACTCCTCCTAAAAATACATTGATATGTTAAAATGGTGGTGACAACTTTAACATCTTGATCTCCACATTAGAAACATATTTATATTTAACGCATAGAGCCTGCCTCCGATGTAAGTTATAAATATCCTTGACAAGCAATAGAATAGAAGCTAGAAACGATTATGCAATATGTAAAATAAGAATATTATAAGAAACTAGCACCCCCTAGCGCCATCCCCATAGCATATTCTATAATAAGGTTTATCCCAAGGGGGTATTCCTGTGAGTCTAAAAAGTAACAATATTATATTATACCTAGGATTATAGGCTCATTCCGTGGTTATACATACAACAAATTTTCAGGCCCGTCTAGATATAAGATGCTATAGATTCATGGATATTCGCTTTTTTGTCTTTTTTGGTTTTTATGTTTTTGAAAAAAAAGGAGTAACAAAGGGGCCGATTTCATCTTGTGGAGGCCGTATTCTTCATTTTTTGGTTGAGTTTGGACTGTGTGGGCCATGACATCGTCTAGAGAGGACACAATCTTGTTTGTGAGGACGATTTACTTTCTGTTGGGCGCATATCCTTACATTTCCACATCTACAGTGGTCCCCACGCTTCATCTGGGACAATATCAAGGGTTGTTACAACTAAAAAGGGAGCTGCAATCCATATTGACACCTGTAGGAATCTACTACAGCGTTGTTGGGTACTCTCATTGTAGTCTTCCTTCTATTTACAATTGTGCATAACGTTTCTAAGTAGTGAAGGAGGGCGCTGCAGCATAATAAGGGAGTCTGAGAATAAGACGATTTGGGTTGTTTTGAGGAGCTGGAATACACCAAAGAAAAATTGAGACACCAAAGAAGGCCAGCTCACTTCCATAAATCATTGTGCATGCCCAGGAAGCTACAGGTTAGAGTTAAAGTAATTTTAGATTTGTTTTTCCACCTTAGAACTGTTGTTACAATCATTGTAAACTCAAAGTTATATGAATATGATATTTAGGGTTTATTTTCCTTGTTATTTATGCAAAGATATCTCTATTGCATTTACTGTTCACTGTTAGCGCTATGAAAATCAAGATCTGAAAACCCTTGATATCCGAAACAAAATCTTTCCGCACTGTCTAACTTTCTTCCGCAGCGAAATTCTTTTCGGAATGAGGGAATAGAGTTTCCGCACAATGCATCCCCCCCCACCCCCTCGTCAATTTTCACGGCCAGCCTGAGTGTCCGTACAACTTACTTTTTCACACAGCAAAATGGCTTTCTGATTGTTCGGTTAGTGTCCCCACCAAATCAATGGTGGATTCCAAAATTTATTGAGCGCATTCCATAGAATATCGCGCACATGAAAAGTGTTTCAAGGCTTGCAACTTCTCTCGGTGATATCACTAGTCCAGTAAATGGTAGCAACCCACGTACTAGACCTCACAGACTTCCATCCATACTAACAGATCACAGCCTAGTCAAGCAGTACACAATTAGGCTTCCAACACATTTACACACTCTCACGACACCCTTAGTAACCCACATTAGGTCATGGTACCTTCATACGCAGGCTTGGGACCCTTAACAGTCCTCAAGGAACTTTCAGCTAGTCACGATAGTCCTAGCAGGCCTAAGACATGTCACAACAGCCCTTAGCAGGCTCAAGACAGGTAATGGTTTTCTCTAGAAAGCATTAGCAGAATTTACACATATGAATTAACGCAAACAGGAAACACAAACTGAATATGAGCACTGTGATGAATCTCAGAAAATCAAAAATATACTTTTCATTAACACTTCCAAGAAAGTTTACAAAGATACAGTCCAAGCACAGAGGCGTAAAAAATGAAAGTCGAACCCTTCCTCCTCCGTAGAGGTGACATTTACCCCTGAGATGTATCTCGAAACAGGGCATCAAAATTAGTTGCATTGCGGGAATCAAACCTGAAAGTAAGTCCTAAATCCTAACAAACTCTGACGTGGTAGATGCACCATGCCCACAAAACATTTCAGGAAGGCACGTTGTGCTGCGCGTGACCAATAAAAAAGGGAAATCTCGACATCTGGGTCTTTCTATCTCTCTTGATGAAAACGACAACTCCGAGCATATTTTTAACAGACTACGGCTGACTCAGCTGCTGGTAGACCTTGCAGGTTGATGATTGTTCAGTCTATGTATATATTGCCACTACTGATATGTAGGGGTGGCCATCTCAAATAGCTCCTTTAGGAGAACATCCAAGTCAATCAGGGGGCTATGGCCAATAGCAGGGAGATCTGATTTGATAGTCCTGAATTGAGCCAGCAACTCAAAGTCCTCGTTGAGTTTATCGATGATTACCTCTCCCTTTAGCCCACCATTAATACCCTCAAAATTTGCATGGTTTACTCTTTCCTGATTTAGTAGTTCGACATATTTGCTTCGAGGGATCAACTTCCCCTCTGGACCCCAAAACTCAGGCAACCCTTTCTGAAACAGGGGTTGGAACAATTTGTTGAACTTTTCTACCCCTTACTGACTAATGTTAATCCTAGTAAGCGCATTCTGCAACATGTTGTGCTTTGTGGTCATCCTCCTTGCTGCCAGCAGAACTGATATCCTTTCATTAATCCCCAGGGAAATTAGTTCTTCCCCACAGTCTGAGCTCATAACAACAATCACCTTCTGGGCATCCTCCCTAGGCCTTTGTGCTAGACTTTCTTGCAGGTATTTACATCTTCTGCTTGCTACCATAGTAGCCTGTTTATGCTCATCCACCATGACCAAATGATTTTCTAATGAGGGCATCTCCTTTATCACTGCATCCCAGAGCAAATTTTTAGCCCCTTGCAGGGGAATTCATCCTATGACCCTTTCCTCAAACCTAGATACCTTCTCTTTGAGTGTCTTGATCTCTTCAGCAGAGTCTTCACTTTCCTTAGCAGTGATCCTGTGCTGGAGCTCTTTATTGGACTCCTTCAATTGAGTGATTTCTAGGTCCTTCAGGGACATTTTAGACATATCTTTGATCACGAGAGTAGTGGGTGATCTGTCCTCAGGGGTGCTATAGTCATTTAATTCATCAATTCTCTTCTACATCTTTTGCTTCTCTTCTTCCCATGTGCGCTTGTTAGCCTCAAACACAATAAGGCGGACTTTCAGATCTGAAACTTCATGCTACAATGTCTCAATCTCCCCTTGTAACTGCACGGTCTAAGGAGGTAGCTGGATGTCTTTCATAGCTGTCTTTCTTTTCTTTTTGTAAGCCTGTATCTTGGCCAGCGGCTTAGCTGGTAAAATAGGATGCTCTGTTTCCACTGGCTGCTCAGATGCAAGGGGTTGTTGTAAAGCGTTCCGTGCTGTTAGGTCTGCCACTTGGTCATTCAGGAGTTTCACCTGCAGGTTCCAGGCCTTTTTTGTTGCCTTTTCCTGCTTCAATTGGATCTCTAGTTTAACCACCCTTTGCTGGGACTTGAGATGGGCTAATGCCTCCTTAGTCAGATCAGCACAGATGAGATCGCTAACTGCCTTATGGAACACAATCTTATCTAGGATTGAGAACCCATCCATCTTGAACTCGACCTCTGAAACTCCTTCCTCATTAGCGATGGCTAGGTTCAGGGAGTTTGTTGTAAGATTCTTGGAAGTAGTGAAAGAGACTTTGTTGCCTAATAGCTTCCTTATATTCTTGGACTGATTCTAAGTCTCAGCCTTGGATTTCTCTTTGAGTTTCCCATAGGTGGTCAACATTTTCTTTTCAGTCTTAAATTTCCCTTCAACAGCGGAGGAAAAAGAATACTTCTGATAATTAAGTAGATACTCCTCACCCCCTTTCTTGATTGATTGTGTGGTTCGTGGGGTATTTCTCTCTGAGTGTGTAGTGGCTGGATTTACAACCAATAGTGGTTGCGTGACCACCATCTGATTTGAAACCTTTCCCCCAATAAGGTTTACTAAAACAAGCTCCTCCTCTATCACTTTCTTGAGGGCATCAGATTCAAAATTAATCTTCCGCTCCAGGTTGATTACGTCCTCCTCTATGTCTATCCTAGGCTTCTTGCTAGGGGTTTGTGCATCACATTCCATATCCTCCACCTCTGACCGAGACCTTCTGCTACTACCATCATCGTTTAGGGGCAAGGGAGTGGCTGCTACCATACCTTGCACTTCTTTAGGATCCTGAATTTTCTCTGCAGGAGTCCAATCAATCATAGGAAAGATAATTTGCATCCTAGGACAAGTCGGGGATCGTGGAGTGAATAAAGACTGACCTCTGCACCTCTGGGAAATTATCCCCTTAGGATCGTAATTCTGTGCATGAGTCACCTAAAACTTCATGGCCTTCAAAACTTTCTCCACCATTGGTAATGCTGCTGGCTTCTTCACAACAAAGAGCCCGAAATTAATAGGGTATTTGATCCAAGAGTTCTTCCTCTGAGCAGTAAAATCCTCCTCATCAGCAAAAATCCTCTTCCTAATAAATTCTAGTGCGAATACTGAGGGAGTTAGGTAAACTGGTAGCATGAAAGGGGTAGCCGAAAAACCATATACCCTGATAACTGAATACTTTTGCATCAAGAACCAATCTCCAATACCCTCTTGCTGCAAGGCAAACTTCATGTCTTCTGATATACTCTTCTCTTTAGGGTTGAATAGTCTGGAGATGTTGAGGACAATTATGTCAATGAACAGGGTGTAAGACTAGTCCTGGATCTTCTCGAGAGACCGGGACCAGTCTTTGAACACCTCTCAATCCATGTCCTCAAGGGTCTTCCAGTTGGAACTGACTATGATACCAAATATATACACCTGGTATCTAACGTGCTTATCCAAATCAAACTTCTCAAGGTGAGAATTGATTTCTCTGGCCAAGAACTCATCGAACTCAATTCTTGCTTCAAATTGAATGGGGCAATTGTTCTAATGTGAACCCTTTAAGGATGAATTTAAATTTACCAACAGTTTCGATTGGTCTCCGGAAGGTGACAACAAAGCATTCTGGGCATCACTGACACTAGACAAGCGTAAACGAGGATCATAAGCATTGTAAAGTCGATCGCAGATGATATCCTCGGACGGGTCAAGGAGTTTTACAGACGAGGCCATGGCAGAACTGTCTATTGGATGAATTACAGAACACAAAAGGGTTGATAAACGATGAATGAGTACCTGGTGGTGACAGTCGACACTTCTGGAGGTTGCAGTTGTATCCAACTGACTCATGCTTGGCAGACGTCGGATTTTCAGGGTGGTGGGAGTATTAAGGGACTATTAATGTCAAGATTATTAGCCTTATAAACCATCGCGCTCCGTAATCGTGACCTTTGTACCTCCAATCTTTGAGCACAATATCCAATGGGGAGGGGCCCACCAAATTTTGCAAATTTGTTTTTTATCTTAAGAGTTATATTAATGGGTTAAAATCTTAAATATCTTGCCTTTAATATAAAACCAAAATATTATGTAATTGATGTTTGGATTTGGTTATTATAAGGTGGACGCTTGTATGGTGTAATATATTGTTGTCATGTGCTAGTAAACGCTATTTTGGAAAGCATATGGGTGTACTACATGAATATTCCTAACCGTATATTGGAAGGAAGTTGAGAGGCCAACTCTCGGGGAGCCAATTCGAGAATTGGGTTGGTTTTATTTTCAAATGGCCAAAAAAAGGGATTGGACAGATTTGAAAACGAGATATACTTTTTATATTTGATTCTTCAATAGGATATTTTATAACATATGTCTTCATTGTAATTTGTAGTGGTTTTTTCTTACATGATGTGCAAATTGGTTCTATGTAGGATGTCAAAGGAATATCAAGTCGAGGTTGAAGAATTCATAGAGTTTGCAAAAAGGCATTCAGAGGATAATAACACCACAAGATGCCCTTGTAAAAAATGTTGCAATGTTGCAGTATTGACGTTTCAGGAATTACAAGACCACTTGATGATTCATGGTATAACAAGTTCATATAAAACTTAGTTTTTCCATGGAGAGAGAGTTCCTACTCAGGACTATATATTTGACAAGAGAAAGAAATGCCACACAATAGAGATGCATGATTTGCCTCCAGAAATGACACATGGTGATGAACACATAGTCGGACATCAATATGATAATCAGAATGATGATTTTGCAATATTGCTTACAAATGATACTAAAGTTCTTGAGAACGACGATCACGATCATAACGAGGCAACCATGGTTGATGATAATATGGTTGAAATGGTGAATGATGCTTATCAATATTATAATGAAAATCCAGATGTGAATTGTGAAAATGGCCAAGCAGAATCAATGGAAGAAAATAATGATGTCAATCAATATCTAAAGTTAATTGAAGATGCGAAGGCACCATTGTACCCATGTTGCACTAGTTTCACTAAGCTATCAGCCACTGTGAAATTGTACAACCTTAAAGTGATAAATGGATGGTCTGATGCAAGTTTCACCCAGTTGTTGAAGTTGCAAAGAGAAATTCTTCCAGAATCTACATATGCTGCAATGATTTCATTTTATATTGGGGAAAATATGAAAAAATAAATGAATGCCCAACATGTGGCGAATCAAGATGGAAGGTTGATGCTCGTTCTGAAAAGGTGCGTACTAGTGTCCCGACCAAAGTGCTAAGGTATTTCCCTATAATGCTGAGGTTGAAGAGAATGTACAGGTATGATTTTGAACTCTTATAATTCCATTATATCAAACACCTTCATGTACTACCAACCTACTACAAAATCATCTTCTTTAATCTACTATGTAATGCAATGCATATATGATTCTCTATGTTGTTGTTACAACTCTACATATATTTCACAGAAAATGAGGTGGCATCATGAGAATGCAAGTAAGGATGGAATAATGAGCCACCCAGTTGATATCCCAGCATGGAAAACTATAGATTCTAAATGGCCTGATTTTTCCAACGATCCTCGCAATGTACGACTTGCAATGGCAGTGGATGGATTTAATCCTTTTGGAAACTTGAGTAGTAATCACAGTGTATGGCCAGTAGTACTAGTCACATATAACCTTCTTCCATGGTTATGCATGAAAAGGAGCTTTTTTGTTGTTGTCAATGTTAATACCTGGTCCCAAGCAACCAGGAAATGACATAGATGTTTATTTGGAACCATTGGTAAATGAACTAAAACTAACATGGGATGAAGGGGCAAGGACATACAATGCTCATTCAAGGTCATTCTTTAATATGAGGGCTATATTGATGTGGGTAATCCATGACTTTCCTGCTTATGGAAATATGGCTAGATGCATGACTAAAGGTTTTTGCGCATGCCCTATATGTGGAAGGAACATAGATTCAATGTATCTCAAATGTAGTAGGAAGTGTGTGTACATGGAACATAGGAGATATCTTCCAATAAATCATAAGTATCGTTCATAAAAAAGGACCATTTAATGGGAAGTTTGAGCATCTCATTGCACCTACAATTGTACAAGTGTCAGATATTTTTACAGAAACAGAAGGAAGGGAAGAGAAATGGGGAAAGACTAAAAGTACAAAAAGAAAGAGAAATTTAAAAAAAGGTGAAAATTCGAAGACTGGCGTGTGGAAGAAAAGTTCAATTCTATTCAATGTACCATATTGGGAGGTATGTGCACACATTAACTTAAGGCCTAAAATTTACGATGCTTGAAGGATTTCATTGTGTTTAATATGAATATATTGTTTAATTTTTCTTTGATGTTATAATTCATTGATTTTTTATACGGTTGGATGCAAAAACTCCTAGTGCATCACATTTTAGATTTAATGCACATAGAAAAACATGTATGCGAAAGTATTTTGGAACCCTTCTAGATATAAAAGATAAATCAAAGGATGGGAAAAATTCTCGTGATGACTTACAATAGTTGGGTATAAGGAGGTCCCTATGGCCATAACAAAAAGGCAAAAAAATATTTCTTCCACCCGCACCACACACTCTTTCAAAAAAGGAGAAAGAGATTATTTGTCGTGTTTTGTTCACATTAAAAGTTCCAGATGGATATAGTTCAAACCCTAGAAATCATGTATCTATGAAAGATCTCAAGCTTCATAGTATGAAAGCACATGATTTCCATGTTCTCATGCAACAAATCCTTCTAGTAGCATTGCGCCATGTGCTACCAAAAGCAGTTCGAAACACTATTTGTAGGCTTTGCTTCATTTATAGGCGAATTTGTGCAAAAATGGTGGATCCAACAGATCTTGATAAATTACAAGATGATGTTGTGGAAAATTTGTGCTTACTCGAAAAATATTCCCCCCCTTCATTCTTCGATATAATGATACATTTGACTGTACACTTGGTGCGAGAGCTACGTTATTGTGGACCAGTTACATATCAATGGCTGTACCCTTTTGAAAGGTCAGTTAAATTTTATTAAGTGCAAATCCACATAAATTCCAGCATTTTATGTGCATATAATAATAATACATTACTAGCAACTCTTTATTCATACTTTTGATTTCTCTACAAATTGTGTGTTTTTTTCTAGGAACATGAAAGTTTTCAAAAGTTATGTGAAAAATAAGAATAGGCCCGAAGGCTGCATAGCTCAAAACTACACTGTGGAGGAATCCATAAATTTTTGTGCTGGATATGTTGAAGGTATGGACTATATTGAAAGCATGCCTAGTAGAAATGAAGCTTGAGACGATGAAGAAGGAGTGGTTGGACAATATGGGAAGGCCTTATCTAGTGGAACTTCTATTGAATTAGATAAAACTAGTTTGTTATAAGCCCACAGATGGGTCTTGCACAACATAGATGAAATTCAACCTTGGATAGAGTAAGTAATAAGCGCATACTTATGAAATCATTTTTTATTATAATATATCACAATTTTTTCATAAATTGTTTATTGACATTACTTGAAAATAGGATGCAATTGATAGAAATTGCCAATAGTAACATCCAAGCCCAAAAGGATGAAGTCTTACTACAAAATCTCCACAACCAACAATTTAGTGATTGGTTAAGAAAATAGGTAATGATATGTTCTTCATATTAGATTTAATTGAACTTCATTGATCAAGACTATTATGAAGTATGAAGGTGAGATTCTTTTAATATATTTTGAAATTGCATGGTTTTCTAACAACATTTAAAAATTTACAGGTGGAAGGAAAATAAAATATTTATGATACCCTTAAATGGTTGGCATGTGGCCCAAGGAAATATGCAACTAAGTATGATGGCTACTTAATCAATGGGTGTATATTTCATGTTAAAATCATAGAAAATGTCAGGGCCACCCAAAATAGTGTTGTGTGCATAGATGCACAAACATTAATGAGATCAAGTGCAAAGGATAAAAACCCTATACATCAAACAACAACATATTATGGAGTGATTCAAGAAATAATGTTATTGGACTACTATATGGTGCAGTATCCATTGTTCAAATGTGATTGGATAGATGCACACAAGAAGAATGGAATAAAAGTTGATGAAATTGGTTTCACCATGGTGAATCTGAAGAGATGCTTGAGTAAGGATAGATTGCAAGATGATCCATTTATTCTAGCATCACAAGTGAAACAAGTATTTTATGTACAAGATTTGGTAGAGAATCATTGGTGTGTAGTTTTGACATGCCCTCCGAAGGGATCAAGAAATTGTAATAGATATGAATTGGAGTATGCAGATTTATCAAGTGTTGCAGATTTTGAAGGGATGAAATGAAAAGAGGATGAAGCTATAGGTGATGGTGGCATGGATTATGTTCGACAAGATTGTGAAAGAACATGGTTGGATGTTGTTCAATAAGTAGCATGCATGATTTATTTATCAGTTCTCATTTAAGTTGTATCTGTGAAAATTTATATCTTAGATTATTACTTGGATTTACCTTTCTTGCATATATTTTTTGTTTTGCTAATGTTTATGCATGGATCTTATCTGTTTTATTGTGTTATGTAACTTTCATTTAATTTTACAGTAGATAGATTGGGTGTGGAAAATTGAGAGTGACGTGGGGGGGGGGAGGGGCCATATGAGCTTCAACCTTCACGTGGTTGGCCCTATTTAGTAGAGCATAAGATATTCTTGAAACCAAGAGAAGCTCATTCAGGTATTTTCATTTGTTTTTTTTAGAATTTCATATATGCTATGCCTTTTTTTACATATCTATCAATCGCTTATATGAAAATACCATTTTTTCATGATATATGCAGGTCTTCGCAATGGAAAGAAATATAATGACAATTTGTATCATTCTCTAATTCATATTTGTAAGTTATCACCATAACGAATTTGTCAATTAGATATCTTATTGTCGTTTCATTGATTATAACGTGTTGATTTCTTCATTTTAAGTACAGTTGTACTTGTCTATTTTATGAATTGATTTTATTGCACATGTGTTGAAGGAAAAAATTTGATTGCGAGATAGCTATTGGAAACGGGCAGGTAATGTAATGAACAATATTGAAAGTATTTGATTACAACAAATTTAATTATAGCACATTTATTACAACCATAAGTATACTAGATTGATGGTGTAACAACTAATTTGTGTGAAATATTTGTGTAAAGCATAGAAGACGCCAACAAAAAATTTCAACCCTTCTTCATTCTATTACATTGTATTTATAGGTTTTTTGAGCCTCAGGCTCGACCTACTATGAACATAAAACATTTACAACTTACTAGTGACACCTAACCTGGTCATATTCGCCACTACAAACTCAAGACAGAGCTGGCAAAAAATGAATTAACTGGCTTTTACATTTACTGGTCATTTTTACTACATGACCACCGAATCTAATAAAAAGACAAAATGAACTGGTGGATGCTCCTCTAGCTGGTTTCTCCCCCTACCTGGATGCTCCCACTAATTAGTTGCTTCCATTAGTTTTGAATCCTTCATGTACCTAGTTTTATTTTCCCTTTACCATATTTTTCGATTAGCTTCCACTGCTCGGCTGTGGGAAGATCCAGGGTGGCAAGCTCTTTGAGAAATACTCTCATTTCAGTGTGCTCCCTGTATGAGTAGCATGTGTGGAGTGTTTGAGCTTCCTTGAAGGACGAGGCTATCTCAAAATCTCTTGTCAATTTCTCGGCCACTATCTTTCCTGTCAGAGGTTGATCCATACCTACAAAACCCTCCTAGTCCATCCTGCAATCCCATAGTTTAGATTTATATTCCTCCTTCGCTCGCATGGTTCCATCCTCTTTCCAAAACATGGGCAAACCCTTCTTAAACAAAGGATCAAATGCTTCTTTGAAGAGCTTCACCTGGTTGGCCAGGATATCTATCCCTGATTAAGTGATATTTACCTACTGGTGTTTGTTGATTACCTCTTAGACCATATGATTGTGTCCACCATGTCCTTGATGTTGGCTGCTTGAGCCTGGTCTTCAGACAGGACATTCATAAATTCTACTGCATTTTGGGCATAATCCATGGGCTTCTTGTTCAACTTTTCATTGGCCACTGTTACGGCCTGCTTTGTCAGCTTAACTATAGCCTCCTTATCTAATATATAGTCTATATAGGGTCTTAGGTCTTCTTCCTGCACAATGATATCATCCTAGATGATCTTCTTAGATTCCTGCAGAGCACTCTGCCCTACAACCTACTGCTTCAACCTGTCAAGATCATCCTGCATCCCCTAGTACTTGGTTTCCCAAGCCTCCCTTTCCTTTTCTGCAATGTCTTTTACGGATTTCAGATTGGCAACTTGATTTTTTAATCCAGTCACTTCAGCATCCTCTAGACTAGCCTTGACTATTTTCCCTACGATAGAAATATCTCCAGACTCTAGTGAGGGTATGACCCCCTCCTCCACTTCTTTCTCTTTCTCTTTTTCCTTCACTTTCTTCTCTACCTCTTCAAACTGGGCTTTCCATACTTTCTCACTAGCTACTACAATGGACATGTCAAACTGCAACTTCTTTTATTTCTCCCCAAACTCTACTAGATGGGATTTACAGTCAGTCAATTCACCTTGTAACTTTTCTTTTTCTTCCTCTAGTTCTGTTATTTCAGGTGCATTCACGAATTGGGCAGCAGGGATTTTTAATTTCTTCTTTAGAGATAGGATCTACTGATCTTTCTACTTTAGCAGCTTCTATATGCTTTTTCTTTTGTCTTCTTCAGTTTCAGTGGCTAACAATTGTGCTTGGTGCTTCTTCACCTGTGCCTTTAAAGACTTGTTCTCTACCTTCTCCAATCTCAGCCGATTATGAACCTTGGATTTATTTTCTTACACCTTTGACAGCTCCAAGGAAACCTTCAATAGTTTATTATAAATGACCTCACATGTCTCCTTATGTAAATTGATTACATCAGGAACTGGGATATCCTCTAGGTTGAATTTTAATTCTGTGGCTTTATTTTTGGTGGCTAGGGCAAGGCTTAAAGTATTCTGGGTGAGGTTTCTACTTGCCACCAGGGCCACATATTTCTTGGATATTTTTCTCACTTCGGCATATAGTTTGGCTTCTTCTGCAATGTTATCAGGGCTCTCTTCATACTCTTCTAGCAGCTCGGCCCTACTTATGCTTAGTGTTGTAGGTCCCTTGGGTGCTTTGCCAAATACATGCTCTTTAACCTCAAAAGATGGTACTATGAACCTGACTTGCTTCTTTTTAGGCTGCTCTGCCTGTATCTTCACTAATTGTTGATCAGCCTCTTCCACTTTCTGCCTCTTTCAGGCTCTTTTAGTATCACTGTCTATATCCATGGGCCCACTGGTACTACTGGGGTTTCACTGGGTGAGCTAGGCACTGATGATGTGCCTCCTTGAAAAATGAGTGCCAAAGATGGTGAGACTTCTGGTGGGTCAATATCCATCTGTCCCTTATCAATGTATTCCAACCAATTTTCTCTTTCTGCCAAGCCTCTCAAATCAAAGTGCTCATATCCCTTCCTATTCGTCTCCTTTCTCCTTTCAAAAATTATATGATGGGGGTCATAGTTCATTGCAGCCTTGGATGAGAACCCTAGGTCACCCATCACTCTTTCAATGCTTGGGAGGTCTGCTCTATTTTTTACAATGAAGGAACCCAAGGTCCAGGGGAAATTGATATCAGATGACTTCTTGTCATCTAAGAAATGTTCACACTCTACTTTCATCTTTTGCCTTATGAATTCTAAGTTGAGCACTCTGGGGTTTAAGAAGGCAGGGAGCACATATGGGGCATGTGAAAACCATAAACTCTGATTACTATTCCGTGCTTTAGTAAAAACAAATCCCCAACCCTCTTCTCCATGGATGGCTACAGTAAATCCCTCATCTCTCGTAGCACCCTAGGTAGCTTATTTTGGAAAAATATGAAATAAATCTCTTTCATTAGGTCATTCATGAAAGTTTTGAAGTCTGAGTACATTTCCTTTGTGAGTCGCAGCTCTGGTACTTGCAAGTTTTCCTCAGTTGTAGCCAGGAACATTTTTAACATGTAGTATTGGAACCTAAAAGCCCTGGTTTTAGGGAACTCAATGAGCTAGGAATGGATGTTGTCTGCTAGTGCTTCATCAAATTTCAGGCATGCACACTGGGTGGGTGAATTTGGGTCTGCAGGCTCAATGCGACATGTGCTCAAGACAAACATTAGACTGATCAGGGGTTCTGTTATGTATTGGTCACTATCTAGCCTTAAGAACTAAGCTATCATGGAGATGACACACTTGGATTCTTCTTTAAACATGTCGGCCTCACCAAGGAAAAGTGAGCCTGGGAAAGAGGTATTGGGTTGGAGGGATGCATAGTAAAAACTTTGTTTAAGGTCAGCTGGGGCTTGCCTGAAAAACTGGATTAGGGCTTCCATTTGGTAACTCTGGGATTTTTGGAAGAACTCTTGGGGGATGGCAAGGGAATTCCTAACAGTATGGGCATTCACATAGCACAGGATTTTAGATTTTGAGGCATCCATGATTTCCCTCCGCTCTAGGGAATAATGGTTGGCACACCAATCTACGAATTCTGGGAAACTGGGGGTCTGGCTGGTGGTGAACGGGTGGAAAAAAGAATGGAAAACCTTGTGGACATCTACCTGCCTGGCTCTTATAACTTATAACCTCTCCTTAGCCGTTTCTAGGGAATTTTTTATTAACATGGTATCATAGACATCACAATCACAGTCCTTGTCTTCTAGCCGGTCGCTTAATTTCGAAGGACTGAAACCTGGGGTTTCTACAAATCCAACCATTTAAATAACTTGGAGTGGATGCAAATGGCCTACCTAGTCAATTGACAGTTGGTGGAGCTTCTATGCTTCTGGTTGGGTGGTTGATTCTGCATGATTCGCTCCTTTCATTTTCCAATGTGCGCAGGACAGATGGGATATGAATCTCCATGCAGGTGGGAATTTTATATAATAAACCTTCCATATCGCCCTAACAGCTACGCCGGTGATAGGACCACGTCAGGCGTCTATCCATGCTGTCAATCCTCAACCGTAGATATTTTCACCCCTTACTTTCCAACACCCTCCGTGGCCTCCAACTCCGCCACACACCTCCTCGACAACACCTTTGATCTTCAAAAATATCCCCGACTGTCGATCGGATCCCCCATGGATCCCGACCGTCTGAATATGCAGCCCTCTATCGGGTTCACAAATCTAGAGCCCAACGATTTTCACACAAGTAATATTTGCGAACAACCTTTGAACCATAGATCTTCCTCTCGCGAGATCTGAGTCGTCGGAAGGTGCAGAACTTTAACAAAAGTTCACAAATTTGCATCGCGACCCTTTTCGCGCATGTTCAAATTGCGAACAGATTTATGACCATTGATATGTGCCTCCTTGCATCTGCGTCGTTGATCAACTTTAGACCTGTCTGCTGACTAGAACCCCGCACGACTTTAAGCGACCACCAACTTGTTTGTCGATGGAAGATTATGGCCGTAGATCTTTACCACTTCTAATCTAAGCCGTCCATACATGCTTTTACATGTTGTTGGCGTGCTTCTCTGCTATTAAACCTCCGATCACCATTAAACCCTGGATTTTTTTAGATTCGACTCTACTATCCTCTATGACTTACTATGCTTGATATCTGTTATTTTCCAGTATGGTAAACAAGCGGCTCATTTTATTTTTTCTTCCTGTGGTTTGTTTTACTTTTGGAAAATTATTGATGAAAAATGTCAAGGATTAGAGTGAAGAAGGAATATCTTGCATGTGGATCATTTTTGCACTCAGAGTGACTTATGAGAATCCTATACATTGAATATTTTTCCCTGCATTAAGATTTGGTAAGCATTAACATTTTGTTGAAATCATGGTTGTGTAATAGTTAATTTATTGACCACGTTACAAATTGGGGTGATATCATATGATATTTGTATAAGATGTACTTTATAATTGTATAAATGGTAACTGAAAGGATATTTCTACTATTTATTTGTGCTACATCTTTTACAATGGGAAACATATTAACTTTGATTTTGACTTTGGGTGTAGAGAAAAATTAGTGGATTATGCTCTTGCCTCTAGCAAAATATACGAGGGAGAAGGGTTTAAATACATCAAGGAGTCCTTTGAAAATGGCACACTTCATCTCATTGGTGTTTTGATTGATGGTGGTGTTCATTCGCAATTAGATCAGTTGCAGGTATTCTATATCTATAAATGCATTATTATGAGTTATTTATCTTAGAAAAGCTTATAGATTTATTCGTGCTATGCAATTTTTAATCTTTGTATTTCTGCATCCTATAGTTGAATGCTATTTATATCACCAGACTGGATTGAGTTGGTCCTAAATATGTTATAATTGTAGAACCCATTGATCTACTGACATAAATTTTAAGAGAAGGATACTCTTACATGGATCCATCAAGCAACCATTAGAAAAGATGCTCATTCTTATCCATGAATACTTGAAATTCTAGTTAGATGTTCACTTCATGAGTATGTGTATGAACTTGAATGCCAACTTTGTCGTGCAAAACGTTTCTGTATTACTATTTTCTTTATTGAATCAATGTTGCATATGAAACCTTTCAAGTTCATCCAACTTATAAGTTCAGATCCATTCAAACTACTTTCTTAGGTCTCTCGAGTCAGAAACAATGTTGGGATTATTAGTCTTTTCTTAGAATTACAAATGATGCAATCTTGGTGTTAATATTGCCAATTTCCCCAATTCTTAAAGGGTTCTAGATCAATCCTAGAGCGCTCGCTTTACAAGCAGGAGGTTGAAGGTTCAATTCCTTAGTGCCCTAATGATATCGTAATATTGATGTTTTAAATAAAATATATTTTATTATGATTTATTATGGCTACGACGGGGGTTCTAAACTGACTTCATATGTCACTACGTGGGGGGTTCATAACCACCCCCAAAGGTTTGTAAAGCATTTTAGGGGGGGTTTCGCATCGCCTCTATAGGTACCCTCGAGGGGGGTTTATAACCGCCCCCAAATTTTTGTAAGGAGTTTTAGGGTGGGTTTTGAACCCGTAGGTACTTACAAGGGGGGTTTATAACCACCCCCAAATGTTTGTAAAGAGTTTTAGGGGTGGTTTTGAACCGCCTCCGTAGGTACCTACGATGGGGGTTTATAACCGCCCCCAAATGTTTGTAAAGAGTTTTAGGGGGGGTTTTGAACTGCCTCCATAGGTACCTACGAGAGAGGTTTATAACCGCCCCCAAATGTTTGTAAAGAGTTTTAGGGGGGGGTTTGAACCACCTCCGTAGGTACCTACGAGGGGGGTTTAAAACCGCCCCCAAAGTTTTGTAATAAAGACTTTTAAGGGTGGTTCGGAACCGCCCCCGTAGGTACCTACGAGGGGGTTTATATCTTCCCCAAAAGTCACTTTAGGGGCGTTTTTTATCTCTTCCAGAACTGCCACTAAAAGTCAAAACTTTTAGCGTCGGTGTTATTAGGGGCGGTTTTCTAAAGACTGCCCCCAAAAGTAACTTTTGGAGGCAGAAGGAAACCGCTCCCCAAAGTCCAAAAGTAACTTTTGGGGGGGAAGGGGGGTAGAACCGCCCCCAAAAGTCACTTTTGGGGGCGGTCTAGAACCACCTCCAAAAGTCACTTTTAGGGGCGGTTTTGATCTCTTCCAGAACTGCCCCTAAAAGTCAAAAAATTTAGCGTCCGTACTATTAGGGGCGGTTTTAGAAAGACTGCCTCCAAAGACAAAAATGCCCCCAAAAGTAAATTTTGGAGGCGGAAAAAAACCACCCCTAAATGTCAAATTTGTTGTAGTGTCACAACCTTTTTTTTATCCACCTGTCCAAATGGACGATGGAGATCACTTTACAGCGTAGGCATTAAAATCCTGGTTGCGTTGTCAACTCACAGCCAGGGTAGTATATTAAATATTACCAACCACCATAATGTATACAACCAATAACCACGAATAGTAGGTCTAACTATGGAAATTCACCCATACTTCCATTTTATGCATGGTCAAAACTTATCTTCGAACACAGGGTTAATCGTTGGTCGTTAGACCTCGATGCTCTTACAATTCGGGATTAAGACTATAGTCTTTTCCCCCTCTTGGGAACTTACAATTAAATTTATAAACATAATTAAGAATTGGGTCGAGGATCCAAACTTAGCCTTAGGGCCAAGTAATATTACATAAAAACAATAAAAATAACTAGAACCCTTATCGTTGTTTCTGCGTTACCTTCGAGTTTTGATGGCAACACGCCACTTATCTTGGTTATGCATCCACTTTGCATATAACCTGACCAAAGCAGTTATAACTTCCATTAACAGCTTTACAATCTTGATGATGTTAACACTGTAGATGTACTTGCTAAGATCATAGATATATCGTACAATATATCGAAATAAAAGTGATGTTGTGTACAAATTACATGCATTAATTATTTTATTTATTTATGGATTTTTGAGGTTTGTGACAGTATAGGAATAACTAAATATTTATATGCTCATAAGAAGGAAATCGTAACTTGAACTGTAGTAATGTACTAATTTTTGAAATTTTGTGATGCAATTATGTTTCTTGTTATTTATGTTTTCGAACAATACTACACTCAGGGGAATTTTAAGACAAAAGACTAATACTCATATTTTCTTTAACTTAGCCACCAAATCATTTATTTAATATTTATTTATTATGTTTTAATCCTCACTCTGTTTATTTAATTTTCTTTTTAAATTATAATTTTTAAAAATGGCACTACTTAGGTATTCGAGCGAAGTGGAGGCTCTAATGAGGTAGGTAGCATGAGCAGGTGTAATATCATGTAGGCTACTTCCTACTCAGAGGTGGATATAGTTGATGTTGTGCTAGGGCGGAGGAGAGGTAGGGAGATATTTTTCCAGTTAGTTCATTGAGATCTGGTGGCAATGGATCAACCATGCACTAAAAATATAGTTCAAAAAATGAAAAAAAATGCATATGGTTGATTCTCCTAAGAAGATTCGTCGCCATTTTGAGCAATGCGAGATAGAATATCTAGGCCACCATGCCAGTACAAAGGAAGAAACCTCTAGAATAGTTATGGTGATGAGGTAGTATGATTGGAATATTTTAGAGTCCATGTCTATTGGGTTTTGTGGGCTTGTGAAACATCATGGTAGTTAGATTAATGTGGTGTCCATAATATAGATTGGATGGAAGAGGCACGGCTTTCTTGGAAGAATGGGAAAGAAAAGCCCTAGTTTAATGCCATATTCTCTCTTTGTTTTGAGCACTCCCTCATTGTGGTCGTCATTGCTGTTGAAATATTGCCAACTTATTAATACTTGAAAATGACAATGTTATTGTGGTTGTAATCCTCCAATAGAGAAGATGCAAAGTGGAAGAAGGAACTGGGCATGGCCATGGTTGAGGAGGAATCCATAGCCTTTTGGCTTGATCTTGGGACTTCTTATAATGGGCATTCTATCTTAATTTGAGCTCAAGGACACAAAGGAACAAGGTGGGAACAAGGGTTCAAGAGATGCCATGCAATTTCTATTTCATCTCTTCTCTAGAAGTAGTCTATTGCTACTTCCTACTATTCCTCTTCTAAAGAAAAAGAGGTAAATGTTATTTTTTTTTGTTTCTTTAGTATTTATTTTGGGGGATTGTAGTGTTAAATTTTGAGCATTAATTCACAATACTCTTGGATCTTTACTGAGAGAATAACATATGCAGTATATCAATGCATAACAATCACAATAAGCATGACAAGCATCACAAGAATCAAAAGCATGAGAGACAAGAGACACAGAGTTTCCGTGGGGAAAACCCTAAGGTGAAAAACCCCACAACTTCCTCAGAGATAGAGAGAGCAATGGCTCAACCAAAGTAAAACCAAAATACACTTGAGATAGTCTCCTAGTAGCAGATGATCCTCCTCCTCACTAGTGTGCCACTTTCTGAGTGAGAGAAGTGTGACTTTCCGAATGATGAATATAGAGATCTCTCGATCTCTATTTATACTAACCTGTTTTCCCAGTTACACTATGGGGCCGACTTGTCTGTCTAGATACATCCACAATATAATATATATTTCAGGGGCGACCCCACACATGGTGGTCTAATAACCCATTGGCAAGTACACACACTTGCGATACTTGTCAATCCACATGACGACACTTCCTTATAGAGGAATAACACATCTCTTATAAGGGTACAATAAATAGATATGAAATACATAGATGAAATACATTCCAAAGTTACATATACATCAACATGTAGTGGGTTCAAACTATGGACTCTGTATTGGCTTTCTTCTTGAGGGTTACCCTACCCTAGTTCCAATTTTTGTCTTCCCTCTTCACTTTTGAGCACTCCCTTAATGTTTTTCTCAGTGCTGGAAAATATTAGGAATTTTCTAATACCTAGAAACAAGGTTGCTATTGCAACTACAAGAAGGTAGTGGGGATGAATCTCACGCCATGTCCATTTCCATCTGAATCAAACTCTATGGATACTAGGTTAGTCTTCTCTCCCCCCCTACAAATTTTTAGCCACTTATCTTTATTTTTTAGGTGCAAATTAGCCTGTACAAAACCATGTTACACTAGTACAAAATGAGAGATAACTGACCAGGAGACCAAAAAATTTGGTCACCACAGCTTTTTCAAGGGATAAATGACCAAAATTGAAATTTTTTAAGTGAACCAACTAAAAATGACCAATTTGGTCACGAGATAATAACTAAACTAAAAATGACCACATAAAAATTGGTCATTTATGTGGTCATTTTTACTTGTGTCATTCTGGCAATAAAAAAATATATTTTTGATAATGAATTTGTACAATTTACTAAATTTTAACACTGCATATGGATTCAGAGACCCCCTTTCTTTTAGAGGGTCTCTGAATCCATCTACAGTGTTAAAATTTAGTAAATTGTTATATTGATAGTACGCAACTTGGATTATTTTTCAATACATGTCTTCTAAGGGATCATTTCTTTGAGGCCATCCCGATACCTATTGTGTTAGATGATAGGATCATAATCGAGATGCTCATTTAGGGGTTTCTCTACTAATTAGTGCCTTGAGTGTGGTGAGTTGATATCTAGATAATACATCATGTCTTGCATATAGTTTATCAAGTGATAGATATGAGTTATTCTACATGTGGTTGAGTCGAGTCTTAGATATTTGTCGTCTTTCCCTTTTGGAATTGTCATGTCCTGAAGTTAGTGTCACTCCGTTGTTATTAGACAATCTACCAAGAGTGGACTCAAGGCGTGATCTCCCTAGCTTAATGCAAGACTAGAACAAATGAGACAGAATATGAAATGAATTTCCTAGATCTAATTAGAGATCGAGTGACTAGATGTCTTACCTTTCAGATCGCAAATCCTTTCTCCTTGACGTTGTTCCAAGCTTTATGGTCTTCAGATCTCAGCTGCAAAACCAGTCAAGACATACAGAACAACACAAGTAGTAAAATGCATCTAAACAATAGCAAATCTAAGTAAGTAGTTAAGCAAGCAAACTACACAAACATCATCAATGCAACAACATTTGGTGGAAAGCATTTATATTACTCTATAAAAAGGGGAAAGTACATAGAAGGAAGTGATTACAACCAAGGCTTAACGTAGCAATCCTTCTCCAACAAGCCAATGCCAAAGCCTCCAAAGGAAGTATGGATCTCCCAAGATATGAACAGAGATCTCTCTACAATAATTTCACCAGCATGTAAGTGCTATAGACTTCCTCCCTTTGGAGTAAAGAGGAGCCTCATATAAATAGGACTAAGAGGATAGGGTAGGTGGAGATACGGTAGGAGAGAGTTAGGGGATCCTTCCAAAAGGCTAGGGAACCGAATGCCAGCTCCCCTATAGGCTAGGTATAGGGATCCACATCACTCAGCTTCGAGAATTGGCTTGAAGATACTCTTTTATCCAATTAACTGACATTGTCACAGGCTGCATTAGGACAACCTTGACGTTGCAGGTTACATTAGGATGACCTGCGGCGACCTCACAAAACTCAATAGAAGTAGGTCAGGATCTCTTCCAAGTTAAAAACTTAGTCAAAGGAACTTCAAGGATGTTTACACTGAGTCTCATGATGGAAAGATTTAGGTGTAACAGAATGCCCCCCAAAGCATGAAGCTGTTGGAACTTGACAAGTGAAATGCTTTGACAGAAGGAATAGAAATGGACTTGTCGGATGAAGGATGTTGTTGCAGTACAACTAAATCTGATTACATAGTCTCATATGACTCACAACATGGCTTCCAACCAATACAATGCAGATCCATGGTAGTAATGACCAACTGAACACAATCATGGCTACTAGACACAAGCGTAGATCCATGATGATATGATAACATAGCCACGACCAATACAAAAGTGGATCCGTGCAGTATGACTCAAAACAATATCCATCGCAACCTAGGTAAAACATGACTCCCTAAGGTCTTCAAGCCGAACCCACAATGATACGAATCTATCCATGTGATTACAAATGTCTTGACGTCGAACATGGTAGAAACCACTTGATTACCAGTCATTGATGTATACCATTAACAAGCATGAGGGAAATCACCATTAATGTCAATGATCCCCAAGATATCACAGTACATATCATCAAGCGTGAATGAACGAGTTGAAGTCGAACGCTTAACGAAATATTTCAATCAAGAGTCAATAATGTAAACTCATGTTGAAAGCGAGGTAACCTGCCATTGAGGCATGCAGGCCCAAGGTACTCGATTGGTTTCTAAGTTCAATCCTTGGATGATGATTTGAAGTCGACAAGGATGAACTCGTCGAAGGAGGGCCATGATGAATCCCCCATCATCGACACAAAACTCGATAAAAGTTGTTTGGAGTATATCAGATGGTACAGTAACATGCAAGACTAACTCAGAGTAGACCTGACATGGTGAAAGGTGTACTAACTACAGATAATAAATGATGAATGTATTCTTGAACATGGGCATGGCATGACTTGGCAGTATTGACATGATGAGAATGACACCAACTCCTAATGCAACTAATGATGGAAGTATTCTTTGGATGACCCGAAGGAGTAACAAGACTCAGGAAGTAAGCAAAACTCGAGGACAAATGGATGACCCAAGTATGGTATGCAAATGCAAATGAGTGCCATGTTCAAGAACGACCACGTACTGCCACATGTAAAAAGTGTAACATAAAAGCTTTCCTTTTTCCCCATCATGACTAATGAGTGCCTCATGTGTTTTTTATGAGCTTGATGAGGGTAACCAGATGCTCGGTATAGCTCATCTCATAGATGAGTCCAATCCCAAAAAAAATTTGAACCTGGGAGAGGAGGGGTTCGTCCCATAGCGGGCCCTTCAATGTTAAATTTTAACGAGTCCATAGAAGGTAAACTCGATTGTCATTTCATGTTTAGAGAGTCTGAAAAGAGCCAAAGAAGACTCCAAAGGTCCTTTTTCGTAAGGTTAGCCTCTTCGCCTGAAAAAAGGGTAAAACAACGCGAGAGAGGACTCTTCCAGTCATGATTGGCTGGAGTATTCCTTTTTCATAAGTAGTTCCCCCTAGTCCGAAAAATGAGTAAACTATCACTAGGAAGAGGACCGTTCAAATACTTTTACAAGCATGAACGTGACAAGTTCGCTTGGCGATCTTTTTCGTATTTCGAGAGCCTAAAAAGAGCTTAAAGATAGACTCCGGGGGGGTTCCTTTTCCGTAGGAGTTTAACGAGCCCGGAAAAGTGATAAATCATAACTCGGTAACTTATTATCGTGGTTTTATGAGCACGAGAAAGAACAAAGAGTTAGCTCATCATTATTAAATAACCGAATTCTAATGGGAAAAAATAACAACAAAAAATATTCAACGGGTTGTTCATACCTGACAGCAATTATGAGATGATTGCTATGATGCAAGAATGTAGAAAATGAAACACTTAATGTCTCCTACATGCTTAAAAAATAGTTCAAATAGTCAAAAGGCTATTAAGATGCAGTAAATAATCCAAACCATAGCAAATAACCCACAAAGCATCTAAATTTGAAAAAGAATATTCCCTTTTTGTTTATAAAATAGGAAAAATGACCAAAAATAGTTACCATTTTCATTTGCCAAGTTTGGGGAGAAGAAAGTGCCATTTGGAGCTGATTTTCATTCGTCGATTACCAGAGCTATGAGTGACCATTTCACGAACCGTCAAGAGCAGGTAAACCTAGACCTCAGCCAACATCTTTCTAGTGGTTTACAATGTTGTTTTTTGTTTATTTTTTAGGCTTTTAGGTCGATTGAAGAGGGGACTTTGCTCCCTCGGGTTGTCGCAAGCCTCCTTTACGGGAACTGCGATGAACCCAGGTCATCACAAAAACCGTAAGGGTGCTTTGTGATGATGTCACATTATCTGCAATGACGAGGTGCGATGACGAAAACGCCCTAATCCAAATCAAAACCTAGCCCATAAGAAAACTTTGCAATGGTTTGGGTGAGTTCTAATAGTGTTTAAATGCTTCCTTTGATAGGTTCCCGACCATCACCATGGTTCTTGAATGGCGTGAACGTGAACATGAATTAGAAGATGTACAAGCAGCAAATGATCCATTATGTGTGGATGCATTGAGAAACTGTGGACTGTTGAAGTACTTCCAGGTTCATGGCATGAGGTCCCAAGTCCCACTACTGGAGCATATGATCCGGAGTTGGGATGCAACGCAACAGTATTTCATGATCGAGGAGCACATGCTGAATATAGATGTCGATGACATCTATTTCTTGACAGGACCATCCCAGAGGGAGGATTTTGTGTCTCTCACTGGCTCACGAGGGAGTGACCGGACGGTGGATGATTTGATCATCCAGCATTGTACTCCACATGCCCATGCATCTAGTGGGAAAATTCCCATTAAGGAGGTTCGAGAACGTCCATTGCACGTCATACTCTTCACTATAGTGAGGATAGCAGGGAGCCAAGCATCTCATATGGCTACCAAGTCCCAAATGTTATATGTAGAGGAGTGTACATGTCCAAATGCGTGTAACTGGTGTCAGGGAATCCTCACCAACCTTCAAGCTCAGCTAACCAAGTGTCGGCGTGGTGAAATCAAGCAATTCAGTTACGGATCAGTAGTGATCTCTTTCTTGCTGGAGCAGGTACCTCTCCCGCAGGTGACCTTGGATGATAGGGATGCCAGGGATCCACATATGGCTCGATTGACTGAGGCGATGGCCGGTAATGGTGGTGGGGGTCTGATCATCGGATATGGTTCCGGATTCTTCACCTGGATGGAAGGCCAGCTTCTCATGATTGAGGACTATCCATATAGCGGTACGGACTTCAGGGAGGATCCATAGCTAGTGCTTCCTGAAGGAGCAGAGTGAGGAGATATCGTTAAGAATAATGACCATTGTATTTTTTCATTTTGTGTATTTATAATTTTTTTTGGTAGTGCTGATGAGTTAATAACATGTGTGTGTAGATGTGGGCCCTTCACGACCAGTCGGAGTTTCACTCCTTGTGAGGAGGGGAGAGGCACCAACTGTAGCCCCAGCCATGCATGATGCCATCGTAGAGATGGAGGATGTCTATGAGAACCTTACTAGGTTGACATTAGACGTTCCAGATCCAGCAGTGCATGAGTTACCATGGCCCATGCAAAGGTACATGGTTGGCATGACCTTGCGTTTCAGTGAGCTGCTCTGGAAGGTAGCGAGGACAGTTGACTGCTTCCATGTCCAGCAGGCGAGGGCTGTGAGACCCAGGGGTGCACGGGCCATGCGTTAGGCCTTATGATATTATGTATGTACTTAGAGCTCATGAGCCTCATATTTTGTACTACTGAAAGGTATCAAGCTTCAGATTTTGTATAGACTCACTAAAATCCATCATGCTTCAGATTTTGTATCAGCACTACTTTATCTTGATTTATATATATATAGACATTCTGGTGGCTTTATACATTATGTGTTTTAAATGGATGAATTATGTGATCTTGTTTATATGCTTGATTTTATACAATGGATGATTTACATGTTATGAATGCTTTTATATTTTTTATGAATGCATTATGTGTGTGCAATGTACCAATCCAAAATGAAGTTGGCCATTGAGTCAGCAACTATGTTCATGTCTCGTGGAATGTGTAGGTATTGTATGGATTCAAAGGACGTTTCTAGAAGATGAAATTGTCTGAAGAGACAGAGTAGGGTGGGATCACAGATAGCGTAGACCCGGTTGAGATGGGAAACCACTAGTTGCGAATCCAAATGGATAACAATTTGGTTCATACCCGAGGAAAGAGCATCGGTTAGGGTTACAATCACCGCCTGATACTTTGCAGCATTGTTGGTTATCGTCATTTGTGTATGTAGTCGTGGACTCGGCCCACTTTGTAAAGTAATCCATTGCTAGGATGACGTAACTATGCCCCCCGGCCGAGGTAGGCTTGCAGTGCATGAATTCAATGCCCCATTTAGCGAAGGGGCCAACGACAATAAACAGGTGTAACGGGGCAGGGTGGGTGCGCTTTTTCGTATGAAAATGTTGGCATGGTGGACATTTTTTTACGGACTCGATACAATATTTAAAGATAGACGAACAACAATATCCCACGTGAAGCATCTTCTGGGTTGTAGCCATCCTAGAGAGATGACCGCCACAAGCCCCAGCGTGACAATCATTTAAGATGTGTTCAGCCTCTTCATGAGTCAAACAACATCGAAGAATAGAATCAATACCACGACGATACAAGGTATCACTGACAATCAGGTAATAATTTGCATGGTGGTGTATCAACGACGGTCATCACAAGACAATTGGGGGCTGAAACGTTTGGTCTGAAGATATAAAGTAATATCTCCATACCACGGATCAAACGTACTGATAAAAAACAATGACTCATCTGGAAGAGAATCATTGGGCTCAGATCCTACATCAGCACGGGGAAGGTCGTAGATAAGCTCGGCAAACACCAAATACTTTTTAGACTTAGCCTTCTCAAAAAGGAGATCGAATTCCTACAGTATCACGATCCAGTGTGAATACTTGCCCCCAAGTACTTGACGTGTCAAAATGTGGTACATGGGGTTCAAGTTGGCGATAATGGTGGTGGTGCGGAGCAAGATGTAATGTCGAAACTTTTGGACAGCGATAACCGCCACGAGAGCAAGCTTCTTAACATGTGAGTAATGAGTTTCGGTGTCAATGAGACCCTTAAGTAATATATCACATGTTCTCAAGCGTTCTAGTCCTCCTGCACCAAAACCATGGTGATAGTGGTGGCAGAAGCAGCGATATATAGAATGTAATCTCGATAGTAATTCGGTGGTTGGAGCACAGGGGCATGGGTAATGGCATGTTTGAGACTATCGAAGGATTGTTACGCTTGATTGTCCCAAATGAACAGGACGTCCTTCTTGAGTAGTCTCATGTAACCCTATGTCTTCTGCGCAAAATTACAAATGAACCACCGTAAATAATTCTCCTTCCCTTGCATACTTTGAAGTTCTGTCATGTCGGTTGGAGGTGGGAGAGCAACGATGGCTTCCACCTTCAAGGGATCAATGTGGATCCCATCTTTCGAGACGATAAACCCTAAGAGGCGTCCAGACTCGACATAGAAAATACACTTGTGAGGGTTCAGACGGATATTATACAGTCTGCATCTGAGGAAAATGGCCATCAGATGATCTATGTGGAACTCGCGCTGCCATGAGTGGGCAGGGAGTTCGTCCTAGGGTTCCACAAAGTCCTTCACATCATGAAAGGCGTACGACATGGCCCGCTGGAATGTGGCACCAACATTTTAAAGACCAAAAGGAAGTGTACGATATGAAAAAGTTCCCCAAGGGAAGATGAATGCAGTCTTGTGTTGGTCGGTGGGGTGGATCTCGATCTGGTTGTAACCAGAAAATCCATCCATAAATGAAAAAATGACACTACCAGCACAATTCTCCGTGATCTGGTAGATAAAGGGAGTTGGGTAGTTGTCCTTCGGACAAGCCTTGTTGAGATCTCGATAATCAACGCAGACCTAAATGGTACCCTTCTTCTTAGCTATAGGGATGAAATTTGAGACCCATTCTATCAATGGGACAAGGTAGATAAAGCCAACCTTCAAGAGCTTCTCTATTTTTTCCTTGATCACCACCGTCTTTTGAGGGTGTACCGGTCGCAACTTTTGGCGGACTAGTTTGACGTCGGGATAGGTTTTGATTTCATGTGAAACAATAGAAGGATCTATTCTAGGTATCTCCTCATAGGTCCAAGCAAACACGTCTCAAAATCGCTTGAATAAGGCCGTGAAAGTAGTAACTTCTTCAAGGGAACACTTCTGGCCTAAATGAATGTGTTCCACTACACCAGAATTAACCAAAATGTCAACCGAGGTGGTAGGTTCGATGTTCGATAGGTTTCCCTTAGTGTCCGTATGACACGTGAGTATCAGGGATTGAGGGAAAAGGTATACATCCGGCGTGAAAATGGTTCTAATGTTGTTCTCCACACAATCCAATGGAGGAAGGAAAGACGATCTATGGTGGAGGTATTCCCACGGAGGATCATCTGCACCCATTATTTCCATAATGGACTTGTTAGAATGAAAAGTCTGGAGAAAAGGATCGGATGATGTCCACTATAGAGAACAGGACGTAGAGGCCACGGCTAGGTGGTCCTCAGGTGCTGACTGGATGGCCTCGTAAGTACGTTCAGTGGGTGAAAGAGGCATGATGTCTCCAATCAAGTGTGTGGTGGCTTCATCGGGTATAAGCCATGTATTGGTAGGGTTGGGAAGAGATGGAATCTTTGAGGAGATCATGTTCACTGAGGCAACATGATTAGGGGGATCTGGTGTTGGAAAAATGCCCATAAGAGATGAATCTTTTATGGGGCCAACCCCCACGCTCTCATACTGTTGCGAAGATTAACCAAGCATTGGGACGTTATCACCAGGATGAGAAGCGGTGTCTGGTGTGCAGAAGTCTAGTTGGTCGACAGTGACAATTCAGCCTTGGTGAGGTAATTGCAATATATAGAAGACAGATGATGCGACCACAGTCATGGCGTAAAACCAATTACGACCAAGCAAGAGATTATAATCTTACGGGGCTACAACAACTTCCACGTTAATGGTTGCGGTCTTACCCCCCAACTCAATTGCTAAGGCTTGTAATAGCCCATGAGGTTGAAAGCCATGTCCGTTGAATGCTTTCAAGGTGGTGGAAGAGCGGTTCAGTTTGGGAGAGCCAACGGCTCTCCAACAAGCGATCGACATGATCGAGGTAGAATACCCTTCGTCTAAGACAATACGATAGACTATCTTCCCAACAATGTTAGTAACAACTTGAAATGCAAGTTTATGGGAAAGCCCCGGCTTAAAATACTCTAGTATAAACATGATGGAATTCGAAGAATCCAGGTCTACTGCACCGACAACAACAAGGAGAGTCTTGCGTTGATTGGGACAATTCTGCAGGACCTCCAGCATCTACATGGCACAAGGAGCTTGTGCCAATTCCTCTAAGATATTGTAATTTTGAGCTGCCCGAGCATTGGGCTTGAAAATGGATTTTTGAATCGTTCTCTTGGGAGGATGCAATACTAACTCTAAATACGGCCTCTCAATGGTGAGAGAAGCCTGTGGTATGGTGACATCGGGCAGAGAAGTGGAAGCTTTTTTAGTATTACTTCCAACAGGTTCCTTGGAAGGGACCGAGTCATATGAATGCGATCGAGTATTCAAATTGACCATCTCACTACGCATCATGAGAACATGCACGGTAGAGGATGCCTCTCCTTGTGAAGGAGAGGGTTGAGCAATCATCTGTTGATTTTGAGTAGGTAAGGGATCGTTGAGAACTCCAGGTGTAGGTTTTCCCCTAAGAAAATTTTGAACTTCGTCTCTATGGGGACACTCTTTAGAAAAGTGGTCATCACCACACAACAAAGAAGGATACTTCAACTTCCGCTTCTGTTTGGTGTCATCAGGGGTGCTCTTCTGTTCCTATTGGATGGAATATTTCTTAGGTTTCCCCTTTTTTTTGTTCTTACCACCAGAATTCTGAGGTGAAGCTGATTGAACAGAATTCACTTCTTCGGTGGCAGCAAGAGTGGATGATTTGGTGGTGCTGTTACCAGCCTTCGTTGATGATGGGGAAGAACCTTGAGGGTTCAACGTTCCAACAGTTTGAGAAGGAGGCTGGGTGTTAAGGGAACCAATGATGCCATCAGCTTGGGGTCCCTTAGGTGGTTTTGCGGGTTCGTATGTGGAAAAGGGTGCATCAAGAATAATATCAAACAATGTGCCTGATTGAGCATAGACCAAGTCTAAGTAATGGGCACGAGCGATAACTTGTTCCTCAGTGATGGCCCCTCCCATGGAAACATCTCGAGCTATGGTAGGTAAGAGAGACTTCGTAAACCAGTCTGCTAAGAGTTGGTCTGGAATAGGAGCCTTAATAAGACGTCGTCTCCTTCGCCACTCATGTATATGATCTAAGATGTGGGTTGTGGTAGTTTGACGGAGCAAGGTCAGAAGGTCCATACCAGTCTCATAATGTATGGGTAACTAGAAGTGAGTCAAAAAATTCATAGCAAGGGAACTGAAATCGGGAAAAGAATGGGGTGGTAATTCAATATATGACTTGGCAGCCGAACTAGTGAGAGTCTGTTGAAATAACCTAAGACGGATCGAGTTGTCCATCAAGGAGTTGGATGAACACCATAAGTGGTATGTCATCACATGATTTTTTGGATCCTCACCTGGCTTGCCATCAAATTTGGGGATATATGATGGAAGTTTCATTGGAATGGGTGGCCAATTAGTTATGTGGTAGATGGGGTCGTTGGTCAGGCGAGACAGGTTAGGTAGGTCTAGAGTAGCCAAAAAGGGAAGCTACTGATTAGGCTACAGGTACTCATAGTACTGATAACGAATGTAAGGACCAGTAGGACCTTGTATCGACTGATTATAGGGTGTTCCCAGAGGAAACTGGCCATAGGGGTAGGGCCGCACGGACCAAATGCAGGTCTGCCGCCATAGTAAGGGGGTCCATTACCATAAGGTGGGGGTCACCGCCACCGCCGGGAGGGGGTGGAGGTCCACTGCCGCCACCGAGAGGAGGGGGAGGTCCGTACCCACTGCTGGGAGGGGTCAGAGGTCCACCTTAATAAGGTGGTCCCCCACCTCCTCCGCCTGGAGGGGGTGGTGGGCCACCTCTACCATCGGAAGGATGGGGGTCACCTCCGCCACCACCACCATAATAATATGATCCACTACCACCTCCGCTAAAAGGGGGTGGTGGACCACCTCCACCACCAGAAGGATGTGGTCCTCCACCACCACCACCATAATAGGGTGGGCCTTCACCACCTCTAACAGGAGGGGGTGGTGGCCCATTCCATCCACCGCTGGAAGGGTGGGGGCTGTTGTAGGCCGAATGAGATGGGCCTCCGCTCGAAGGTAGAGGTCTTCCTCCTCCGGAATTGGGTGGGGGCCCGCTGCCTCCAGCGGGAGGTGGGGGTGTACCAATCGGGGGTGGTGGTACTTGAGGGATAGTTGGTAGGGATCCATTTTCTAAAACCTGTTGGTGCTCCCATAGAGTGTATGGGTTTCCGGGATAGGGTATCCCGTAGAGTGCATTTCCAAGATTGAATTGACCCAGCACAGGGTTAACATAACCTAGATAAGCTTGACTCCATGGTGGTTGAGTTAAATTCGATGGTCCCCCACCATGAGATAATCCCATGGTGGATGCTCCAACGGGTTGGGAGGGTCCAACGGAAGGACCGATGGGAATTCCTCCTCCTGCATTATGGTTAGGAGACGGGGGTTTCCACTATTTGATGGTTGACCCCAGAGAAATTTTTAGAGGCGAAATTTCGCCAATTGGCTATTTTTTAGGCATTTTTTCAAAAAATAAATTCGCTATTTGGTCATTTTTAGTCTCTAACATCGCCTATATTTACATAAAATATGTTTTTTTATCATAATATTCGCCAAAAATTATAATTTTCAATAGTAAATTGTATGTTTCATGTTTGATATTCGCCTACCAATCTATATATATTTTTTTTCAATCTAAAATAATCACCTAAAATACTATACTTAAGTATAATTTTATAATCCTTAAAAATACCCTGGTTGACCCAATGTAAGTGGTTGATTACCTACCATGGTAGGAACATTACTCGTAAGGAAGGTAGGAAGTAGAGAGTATCCTCCCCATGAATTTTGGGGTGGGGGAGGAGGTGGTAATGTAAACGTGGTAGTAACAGGTGAGTTGGACTGTTTTCCTTCAACAGGTTGAGTCATTGGTGCTATAGAACGGGTCTCAAGTCTAAGGGGTATACTTGTAGGGGGTGAGGTTTGACTAGATTCATTAGTGGTCACATGACGAGTAGATGATTCTAGTGAATCGAAGGATAAATAACGACTTAGGAGTGGTTGATATGGAGGTAACGTCGGGTATTCGACCCTTCGTAAAAGGCTTTGTCGTCGAAATTCCTCACCCATAGTACGTAATCGAGTCATGCGATCATGAAAAGGTGCTAGAGGGTCTTCAGGGGTAGCCGAATTGGGCAGGGATGCAATGGAAAAATGAGCCACTTGGTGGCCTAGAGATGATGTCCAGTAGGCAGCAGCTGGACCAAATACGGCTGATACATGGTCGTCATGGGTTGGATTTAACCATTCCAAAGAATAAGGCTCTCCTGGTACTACTGTCGAGAGGGATACGTATTGTGAAGTGGAAGTGCCCACCTCTTCACCCTGTGGGGGGTTGGAGGCAGGTGAGTCTAGAGGGGTTGGAGGGTACAAGTGTGCTCCAATGTTCAAATTAGGGTTTTCCACTTCAGGAGACACGACCGTGACCTATGGGTCCATTCTTACCCTTCTCTGAGGAAAATCAGCCAGAGTGGTTGAACCAAAAACTTCTCCTAACGGTGTTCTAAAAAAAAAAAAAAGTAGTCCAGAAAAACCTACAAAAACAAAGGCAGCAAGCAAACTTATGTGACAGGAGTGGATTCAAAGTCCGGAACCTCACAGGATTGTCAAGACTTCGCAACTCGCAATATACTCCAGGGTCCAACAGTTATACTCGGCCCAATTTTTCAAAACACTAACCAGGTAGGGTTAGGACCGTACCCCTGACCATATAACTCGACTACCTGATAGTACATGCATAGTAGCTCCCCGAGTGTTGTTCTCGGTGTATTTCTTTGCCAAGACGGCCAAATGGTTTGCTCAGTTGGTTTCAGGAATCCTAGTGGTGTCTCCCGATATACGCAAGGTATGTGGGAGCTCAAATCCATAGTGGTGTTGTCTAATGCACAACTGTACGGCACGAGACCTTCCAATATACTACCAAGTACGTGAAACACCTTTTGATATACGCCAAGTACGTGAAACACCTTTCTATATACACCAAGCACACGAAGTACTTGGTGGGTACGTGAAAGAGCTTTGATATACCTGGTTGGTACGTGAAAGAGCTTCGATACACCGGTTGGTACATGGAAGACTACAATACCCCCGGGATACATTGCTTGAAAGTAACGACAACTGCCACGTTTTACGACGTCGGAACACGTCTCTAACTTAACACACAAGTTACTAAATATTTTACCCTAGTTCTACCGTTAATTTTATCTGGATGGTTGGGTGAATGCATGAGGTGAGTACATAAATGTAAACATAATGCAAGCCCTAGCTACATGCAAAAAATATACTTTTCTTTTGATGAACTCTATATATGGGAGGGATAAATTTCTTTCCAACTGATTTTACCAAAGCAACAAAATGCAACACAATCCCAAATCTATCAAATTTGACTATAAAGTATTCTTTTCCTTTTCGAGCGAAACACAAAAACTAACACTACTAATCCAAATCAAAGCATATTTTTCCTTTTTCTTTTGTCTTTTCAAAACAAAAATGAAGCTAAGTGTTGAAGAGAGAGAATTTCTATGTAGAGTATGAAAACTTTTCACTTTCACTATAATGGCCTAAAAGCATAAAAAAACAAAAAATGCATGTAATTTCCCAAGCATGGAACCACTTTTGAAAAAACTTGATATCTACTTGAATTTTTCAAGAAAATGAGTAACTCATAATTCGTGAAAAACAAAAATAATTAAACTTTCTTTCAACTTTTCAAAATATCTATAAATGAGACATTCCAATGCATGAACAATTCTTCAAATGAGCTTGAAAAATGATGAAAATGAAGCACTTTTGATATTTAGATGGATGGACGAAAACAACAATGCTTTTAAATACAAATAATGAAATGAAAAGACTAATTGCAACACTCTAATCACTCAGAAATTCCCAAGAAAATGGAAAGCACTCTAACGGACTGAAAAAAACAGAAAAAATACTCAAAATCAATCAGTGGCAAGCAAAGCTCAAAAGATGTATGCAAACGAGGTATGGAAACCGATCCAATGCAATGACCAGATCAGGTAAAGCGAGGAGGGAATGCAAGCGTGAGTGGATGTAGGTGGGGGAGACCAAAGTGTCCACCACTACCAAATCTCAAACTTATACAAGATGGGACCCACAACCAATCCAAATAGAACCAAACACTTTCAATGCAAATCAACAAAAAGGTCTCTGACTGGATCTTGCAGCATAGAGGGGTTTGCACACCAAATCAAAACTCAAATAAAAAAATGGAGGGGGGATGCCCTTGTACCAAATTTAATAGATCGGTGCAATCTGTGTTCATGCATAGAGCGACCGTCGCAGGACACCAGTGCGGGGATTGCAACGATGTCGTAGGACACTAGTGTGTAAAATGCGATGACAGCTCAGAAGACAGAGAAGCAAAGTGAAAAAATGACTGATTGACGCTCTGGTTCTATTTCCCAGGTGCGATAGGCGAGGACCCAACTCAAGGATCAACAAATCTCCAAGAAATGAGAAATAAAATGGTCTAAAGATTGTGAGTGCAGACTCATAGGAAGACAACAGACTCTTCAAAGTGAAGATCTGATGGCGAAAAAGGATTAAGAGGAAAATGAGATGTCTTGCAAAATAAATCAAATGAAAATGGCATTCAAATTGAAAACTAAAAACAATGTTCCTCCCCAGTATGGTCGCCAAATTTGTTATCGGACAATCTACCAAAGCGGACTCAAGGCGTGATCTCCCTAGCTTAATGCAAGACTAGAACAAATGAGACAGAATATGAAATGACTTTCCTAGATCTAATTAGAGATCGAGTGACTAAATGTCTTATCTTTCAGATCGCAAATCCTTTCTCCTTGACGTTGTTCCAGTCTTTATGGTCTTCAGATCTCAGCTGCAAAACCTGTCAAGACATACAGAACAACACAAGTAGTAAAATGTATCTAAACAATAACAGATCTAAGTAAGCAGTTAAGCAAGCAAACTACACAAACATCATCAATGCAACAACATTTGGTGGAAAGCATTTATATTACTGTATAAAAAGGGGAAAGTACATAGAAGCAAGTGATCACAACCAAGGCTTAACGTAGCAATCCTTCTCCAACAAGCCAATGCCAAAGCCTCCAAAAGAAGTATGGATCTCCCAAGAGATGAATAGAGATCTCTTTAATCTATTTTCACCAACATGTAAGTGTTGTAGACTTCCTCCCTTTGGAGTGAAGAGGAGCCTCATATAAATAGGACTAAGAAGATAGGGTAGGTTGAGATATGGTAGGAGAGAGTTAGGGGATCCTTCCAAAAGGCTAGGGAACCGAATGCCAGCTCCCCTATAGTCTAGGGATAGGGATCCACATCACTTAGCTTCGAGAATGACCTCGAAGATGCTCTTTTATCCAATTAACTGACATCGTCGCAGGCTGCATTAGGACAACCTGCGATGTCGTAGGTTGCATTAGGACAACCTGCGATGTCGCAGGTTGCATTAGGATGACCTGCGACGACCTCACAAAACTCAATAGAAGTAGGTCAGGATCTCTTCCAAGTTAACAACTTAGTTAAAGGAACTTCAAGGATGTTTACAGTGAGTCTCATGATGGAAAAATTTAGGTGTAACATCCGTTCAGCTTATTGTACTGGTTGTGTTCATATTTTGTTTGAACAAAACCATCACCATTTGACCATCTTGACAGTCTGTTAAAGTTTTGACAAGTTCATGTATTTTGTGTCATGTTAGCTAAAAATTGTCAATTTCACAACCTCCATTAATCTGCATATGCATTCATTCACCACGGTTTTCTTTGCACCTGAGTTCGAAAATATTTAAAGTCCCCTCTGGGTCCCTCCATTACAAGAAATAGTGAATATCCTCCATTTTGAAGAAAAATTAATTCCTCCCTTTTTGTAAAAATCCCTGTGTTCCCATCTCCTTGAATAATAATAATAATAATAAAAATACCCCCATAATCCCAGCTAACATCTTCCCTTTTGAATATAAAATAAATAAATTATCAAAAAAAAAAATTCCCTATATCTTTTCACCCATATATAATATGAATATATTGTATAGTTATTATATATACTTATATAATTCATATATGTAACTAGTATTAACAAATTAATAAAAAGAAGAATATAAACAAAACAAATTTAATAGATAGAGGGAAACTAAAAAAATGTGAAAAGTGAATGAGTGGTAAATTAGAAAATAGTTTGAGAGGGGAAATAAAAGAAAATAGGGCCTCCAATAGATCTGATCTCCACAAATTGCTCAAAAAATGTGAAAAGTGAATGAGTGGTAAATTAGAAAATAGATTGAGAGGGAAAATAAAAGAAAATAGGGCCTCCAATAGATCTGATCTCCATGAATTGCTCTGAGAAAACAAAGTTCACTATATTGTTGCAAGGATCTCCATGTGATCTCCACGAATTGCACACAGGAAGAAAAGTTCTCCATATGGTTGCAAGGATCTCTATGTGATTTTGATTCAGATCATCTATTTTCCATCAACTTTTCAACAATCTTTGGGGTGGGTTCAAAACCATAGCTCAACTACTGCAACACAATCATGCTTCAAGTAACAATTCCTACCCTTATCACTTCGGTTCCATTGTATTCATGGGCTTTCTTTAATCTGTGAATTCATAGTTTAATGGTCTCACTACGGAGAGATATCAACTCATTCTCCAACATTGCTATTTTCTCCTTGGATCAATCTTTTCTGTTCGTGGGGTGGTTTATTTCGTAAATCCTTGGGTTCGCCCATCCTTGGTAGAAGTCGTTCACTACATGCGCTTACTAGGTCTGGGGTAACCCTCACTCTCTCGGCCAGTGGGTGATGTGTTCCTTCTCCTTCGGCCGGTTAACACGTTATGGAATCCTACTCCCTCTCACATATGTTTTTACCTAGCCCAGAAGGCAGATGAATTAATAATAATGGTTGCACAATCACCAATTCATGATAGGCCCTATCACCCACTAATCTACATATTCCAAGAGAGGCAACAATTATTTACTCATTTGATGGCACACTATACTATATAGTGCTATTCTGGGCAGTTACATAGTGTTGAATATGGTGACCAAAGTTGGATTTAAACCTAGAAGGTGAACATTAATAAGCCGAAGAAAAGAAACTAACACTTCTTAAAAATGCATCACACCTTGAAATAGAAAACAAGAAAGGACAAATGAAAGAAGAGATCTCTGACAAATAAATAATAACAAAAAGATTATGAATGGGAGAGGTGAACGACTTCATAAAGGTTTTTTACAGTAGGTAAAAAGGGTGAGGACATATTATTCTTTTACAACATTTTATTTTTTCCACAAACAATGAGAATATGACCAGATTTCATTTGTAGGAAATAATGGAACACATAGTGTCTCTGATAGAAGTGTGTTCAGAAGTTTTATAACACTGGATTTACAGACTGGCATATAGATTTTTGGGGAGTAGTTCAAAGCTGATGCAAATGGTTATTACTGGAGCTTAAAGACTTACCAAATACACCTACTTATTCGTTGGAGCCTGAAGGACTTACAAAATCCATCATCTAATGAGTTGGAGCCTGAAGGACTGAGCAAGCAACCAATTGGATAACATGTTTACCTCCTCAATCCAGCTAATCCTCCATTTAATAATTACTCCCTGAATTATCTCTAGACGCTACATGCAGTTATTCATTCATGTTTGAAATATCAGCGTATGACACAACTAGACACTTTTTATTTCGTGTACCGACACTAACTTACTAAGCTAGGGGTTGCTTATACAACTGCAACACACTCCCATTTTTCATCATACTTATAGCTTCATTGAAACAATATCTGCTTCTTCCACAGCACCCTTTCTCTTACAAAAACTGATCTTATGCTTGTAAAAAAAGATTGGTTGAGTTCGACTGCAAACTCAACAACGTAACCTTCGTTGTTGTTCACCCATAAGTCTAGATCTCTTGCAACCTCATGATCAAACTGTTGTAAGGCTACTGTATTATGCACATTCCACCAGATATCCCTTCTTCATTTCCAAGCAGGTGTCGATTTCCCTTTTAAAATCATTCAATTGTTCGACTCTTCTACCATTATCTTCTAATGTGATCCTGGTAATTTCTTCAACAATTTCCATGAAAACTTATATGTGGCTTATATTTTTGGAGGCATTACCATGATTACAGTCATCTATCATTTGTTTCATCTGCAATTACTGTGAATTTAGTGTTTCTATAAATTATACTGATCCATACATGAGCATGGATTTCTTGTCAGTATGTTGATAGTTGTTAAACCATATGCAGTAAAATAGGGTACTATGAATATTTTACATGCATCAATGGAATTTTCTATTTTGCTTCAAGTTTATGTTGAAAAGAGTGGGGATATGGATACTTGTTTCCACTAATCAAATCATGTAGATTGCATATGGTATATGTGAGGTCATCTTCCTTGTTATGTCTTTCAGCATGATCATTTTATTCCTCCAAGGTTTTGATATAATAGATAAGCTTGGTTCAATAAATAAACATATTGGTTTTCCTATATAGATTTTGGATTGATTACCTAGAAGTGCTTATTTACCAATGTAGATATGATAAATATACCAATATTAAAAGCTTGATAATTCCATGGAACTCTATATTTTCTTAATTCAATTGTTTTTATATGCAGGCAAGTGCAGTGTAAGAGCCCGACGTTTTTAATGAATTCAACAAAATGAAATTATAACTAGATTATTTTATTTGGTAAGCTGAAAAGTATAGTTTCATTCAGTGGTAGCTTGTTCTTGTTGATAAAACACGATATCCATTGCCCTTGGTCCCTATTGGTATACATCTCTTATAGCTTGTAATGTTTAGGCTTCTTAGATTGCTTTGGTGCATTGTTATTACTTGATTAAAAATGTGAATAATTTGGTTTGGCATGTTCACATGTGCATAGGTCGAGGGCTGGGGATACATTTACATTAGTTTTCTTCCTTTTAAACTTTATTATATTCTATATTTGTCTGGTAAATGGAATAACACAAACTGATCATAGAGATCCTTCATGCATGCAATTATACAATCATAGAAAGGTGGGGATATTTGTCAATTGCGCGATTCTAGACTCTTCGAGGTATTGATTACACACACACACAATATGCTCAATCTGAGGTTGAAAGGCACATGTATCCATTTCAACATTTCAGCAATCTATAGATTCTTAAAAACTTTCAATGTATTTTAGGGAAACTAATGTTTGATTTGAAGACTAATGTTTTCTATTACATCACATCGAAGGTATTTTTCAATATTTTGTTCCCACCATTCTTCTCCAGAAATCCCTTTGTTGTACAAAACATTGAACCTATCATGACTTAAGTTATCCTCTTCTGGTAGAAGAATAGATTTGTTATTTGGTACACATCGCTGAGTGCAGGAAAGTGGTGTACAACATTGATGTCCCTTCATCTATTTTCAATTCTTGTTATGATGAATTTTGGTGTGAGAGACAATCTTAGATATAAATCTTCAATTGAAGACTGCATTGGAGTTCAGTTGTATCGAGGCAGGAGCAACAACATCAGAAGACATAAAGAGTGTGTAAGTAGGGGGTTCATAGCATAAATAACCTACTATTCCTGGATGAAGGCAAGTGTTATTGGGTGAAGTGCCCAACTCAGTCACTTACCTTCCAAAACTTCTACCGATTTATGTATATAACTAGGAAGTTTTTACAAACTTGGAAATTGATGTCCCAATAAAAATGAAATAACAATAATCTTTATCTTGGAGGGTGCATATTCTAAGCACATTTTTTATTTTAATGGAACTCATAAATTTAAATTTTATTGTTATCTACTATCTCTTTACATTCTTTTGAGATGAAATATCCCCTTAATATAATAAGCTCGTCAGCATTTTGGTGACCCTTAATCACCAAGGTTCGACGTTTAACCTCATACTACTACTACTACTACTACTACTCGAGGTTGAAGCCCCCATACTCTTAATCATTTTTATGTAACAACACAACAACTATGTTATGCTCAGATGAAAAAGATAAAATCATGAATCCTTGGTGTAGTCGAGACTGGTCCCTCTTAGATGTTCGTTAGTAACCGATAGCCCCTCTAGATGTTCGATAGTCAGTGCCTCTAATGGGTAAGGAGTTAGACTAAGCTTAGGTCAACTGCAAATAAAGTTCTACAAATCCTAACTACTTTTGCAACAAAAACATTATATCTGACACAATTGGGTTTGAGATTCTAGGTTGTATTTCAAGGCATCCTAAAGCTCTTTTTGAAGTGATTATCTCAGTTTCCTATTGAGGTCTCTTAGGGTTCTTTTATTTCTATTTGCAGAGGGTAAATTATGGCTCAAGAATTTTTGTTGAATTCTGTGGTTGAATTTAGAGGAAATTAAAGGCAAGAAATGTTGTGGTGGAAAATGGAAGGAATGGTCCTAACTGTAGATAGTTTGTAGAAGTATTTATGAGCTCTTTCTGAAAATATGGTTTTGTGGCAGTGATACTTGAATACAGGTAAGTGTCAGGATGAGTTGGAGTTTTAACCATCAAATTTGGTCCAAAAATCAACAAAGTGATTTTTATGCTGGTGTTCATCACTTTTTAAGGCTACAATATGCCCAGAATTATATTTCAAACCTCAAATTTAGCCCAAATTTAAAGATTAGGCATGTTACTACTAATTTATGGTCTGAAATATACCCAAATTAAAGGACCAAGTTGGGTTGTTTGATGGTTGAGAACTTCACAAGGGTGCCCAGCATGCTGAATTAGGTCTATTTCTCCCCCTTTTTGACTGTCAAATATGGTTGTTTGTGCTCAGATTTAAGGAAACTACTTCATACTAGCTCATAATTAGTTCAAAATTTCCTAGATCTGTTATTTGCTTTTGTTTACACCTCTAGGTATTCCCAACATGGAGAATACGTTTAGTTTGAATGGGAAATGTAGTGACTAAATTGGATGGGAAATGTTGATCAGGCCTAGGAATGTAACATCCTAAAATTTGTTGTAAACATTATTTACAAGTGGTTAGAATTCAAGTCACTGTACTTAGATAAAATTTCCATCTGAAACTGATAAACTCTTGTAAGTATTATCATTGAATTATATATATATATATATATTTTCTTAAGAAAGATAAACATTTTACTTTGTATGTTTTGGATTTTGGATCCTATTTTCCTCTCTATTACCTATTACTAGCACATAAGGGTTTTGAAGCTAGATGTATTTAGGTTATATGTAGTTCTACTAATGTAGTTTGAATCTATCTGTGTTTTCACAACTCCTTAAACTTCTATCAATAACATGGGAAATATATAAAATCTTTGCTTTAACAATTTTCCCTTTTATTCTCTAATTTGAATTTAGAGTGTTGTTACTTTAAAACTAGAACCATTGATATTTGTGTGTCCTATCTCGTCTGTCGATCTGCGATCAAATGTAGATCGTCAACTTTAAGGTTTATGAACATCTATCTTCCGCAACTTTAACCAGCTTGCATCTTGGCCTTGCAGAACCTATTTCAGACCATCGATCTCCCTCTTTCTTCTGATCTAGGACGTCCAATCTTTACTTCTGTAAATAATCAAACTGTGAAATTGTAAATCGATCAGTGCAACGATCGATTTCCCACCTATTTCATTCGAAGGAATTTAACACGCCTTCAGCTTATGAATACTTCTGGAAATTAGTACCCTGTTCACTCATACGTAGAGAATTTACATGTATTTATGGTTATTGAAAGAAGACAAAGAATATGAAATTAAACGCATAGTTTCTAAGATCCGTTCTTCATTTCAGCAAAAAACCTTTTGCTCGATTACATACAATGTTTAAATAGGACTCCATAAACTTGTCAGATCCAAAATAATGGGATCTGGACTTCTAAGGAAAGCAAAGACATAACAAACCCTATCCTCGAACAACCTCTTGCAAGATCCGAGGAAAACAAGGGCAATTTTCCATTGTTACATTCAAACTAATCCTATCTCAAACCAATTATAATTAATTAACCAACTAACCCTAGACTTCTAGAACTATTACAAAGAACAAAAAAATAACATTGTTTCTCATCCAGAAAACATAGGGATTTAGGTCGATGCTCCTGCATCATACTTCGGGGTAGAAAAATAAATCTTCAATAGGTCTTAAGGGTCCACATTAAACTTCTAAATATCCATTGTTGTCATCCACACTGCATCTTCAGATGGATGATATTTCCACTTGACCAAATATTGAAAATAATCCATGTTCCTGGTCTTTTTTGAAATCCTCCTGTCAAGTATAGCTTCAATCTGTGGCTGCTCCTTCTAAGGTAACTGTTCTTTCCAATCTACCACTTGATCATCCTTACCTGAAACCATTTCTTCTACCTGAACACCTGAATCTTTAAAAGGATAAATATTTGGAACATTAAAAAATGGAGAAATTTCAAGGTTAGAAGGAAGCTCTATTTCATACGCATTTGCAGAAAACTTCCGCAAAATTTTACAAGGTCCAATTTTCTGGAGTTTCAATTTATTGTAGGTTCCCTTAGGAAACGTATCCTTCCTAAGATATGCCATCACTAAATATCAACCTGAAGGTGAAGTTCCCTTCTCTTCAAATATGCTCTCTGTTTGTACTTCTCTACACTCTCCTGCAATTTCTTCTTGACATTTTCCTGTAGCTCCTACATGCTATATGCAAATTCTTCACCATCCACACTCCTCATTTCTAGTTTCCCCAAATATCTGAGTTCATACACCCCTATTGGATGCATACCATACACAATATGAAATGGGCTCATGCTTGTGCTTCTGTTAGGTGAATCAATATAAGAAAACTCATCTTGAGCAAGAGCTAAATCCCATTGCTTTGGATTCTCATAAACAAGACTTCTCAATATATCCCCCAAGATTCTATTTACCACTTCAGTCTGACCATCAGTATGAGGATGATAAGAAGAGAAAAAACAAAGATTGGTTCCCAATTTCTTCCATAAAGTTATCCAAAAATTACCAAAAAAATTAGTGTCTCTATCTAATACAATGCTGAAAGGAAAACCATGTAACTTAACAACTTCATAAAAGAACAAGTTAGCAATATTTGTTGCATCATTGGTCTTTTTAAAAGCATTGAAATGAGCCATTTTTGAAAACCTATCCACCACAACATAAATAGAATCATTTCCTCTCTAAGTTCTAGGCAATACCAGAACAAAATCCATACTGATGGAATCCCAAGGCCTAGTTGGAATAGGAAAGGGTTGATACAGTCCAATGTTTTGTCTCCTTCCTTTGGCATGTTGACATACCTTGCATGTTTCAACAAACTTATTTACATCCTGCTTCATTCCTAGCCAAAAATAAAAAGCACTCACCTAATAAAATGTCTTGTCCTTTCCAAAGTGACCTGACAAACCTCCACTATGCTTTTCCTTGATCAAATTCTCTCTCATGGAACATTTAGGAATGCATAATTTATTGTTTTTTAACAACCGTCCTTCTTGCAACATGTAGTCCAACCATTGACTTATATTGTGGGAAATTGGATTCTTACAGGATGCATATATATCCTTGAAATCCACATCCTCTTTATATATATTAATCAAATTTTCAAATCCCAAAGTGCCGACCTTAATTTCTTGCAGGATTAAATTTACTCTACTTAAGGCATCAACCACCTTATTAGACTTTCCACTCGTATCCTTGATCACAAAATTAAAGTTCTGCATAAATTCCACCCACTTAGCATGTTTATGAGTCAATTTAGGTTGACTATTTATGAATTGCAAAGCATGGTTGTCTGAATATAATATAAACTCTTTGGGCATCAAGTAATGCCTCCACTTCTTAAGAGATTGCACAACTACATATAGTTCCTTGTCATAAGAGGAATACTTTTGTTTTTCTTCATTCAATTTCTCACTGAAATATGCTACCAGTCTATGTTCTTGATTCAAAACAAATCCTATTGTTGTCCCACTAGCATCTGTCTCCACTTGGAAATCTTTGTCAAAACTTAGTAAATCCAAAATAGGCTTCTCAGTGATCTTCTTTTTCAACAGATTGAAATTTCTATTAGTTGCTTTTGTCCATTTGAAAGGTTGTCTACTTCCTCTGAAGGTGTCTATTATGGGTGCACAAATTTGACTAAAATTCCTGATGAACTTTCTCTAAAAACTTGGAAGACCATGAAAAATTCTGGCTTCAAAAGTAGTCTTCGGGATTGGTCAATTGAGAATTTCTTGTACCTTTTATGGATCCATCTTTAACCCTTCTTTTGAGACTAAAAAAACCAAATAAACCAACTCTCTCTTCATGAAACTACACTTTTTCAAATTTATCACCAGTTTCTCCTTCTGTAGGGTATCCAAAAACCAATTTGAGATGTCTCAGATGTTATTCTTTACTCTCACTGAAGATCAGAATATCATCTAGATACACTATCACAAACTTTCCATTGTATTCCTTCAGAACTTCATTCATTAATCTCATAAAAGTATTAGGTGCATTAGTAAGCCCAAAGGGCATTACTAACCATTCATACAACCCATTATTAGTCTTGAATGCAATTTTCCATTCATCTCCTTCTCTAATCCTTATTTGATGATAACCACTCTTCAAGTCTATCATAGAAAAATACTTGGACCCACTCAAACAATCCATCAAATCATCAATGTGGGGTGAAGGAAATCTGTACCTGATAGTGATCTTGTTGATTGCTTGGGAATCAATACACATACGCCGTGCACCATCTTTCTTTGGGCTAAGCACTGTAGGCACTGCACAAGGACTCAAACTTTCTTTCACCAAGCCTTTATCCTTTAATTGTTGTACCTGCTGTTTAATCTCTTCATTCTCTTGAGGAGTTAGTCTATAGGCTACCTTATTGGGAAAACTTGCACCAGCCATTAAATCAATATGATGACTAATACTTCTTGCGGGAGATAAATCCTTTGGTAACTCATCCACAATAATATCAGCAAAATCATCAAGCAAGATCCAAACTTCAGTAGGAAAATCATCTAAGTTTGTGGCAGTTAGAATTACCTTTGGTTTGCCAATTTGGGAAAAATGTAACTCCTCTTCCTTCTCAACTTCATGTAGTATCTCTTTCCTAGTCATCAACAAGATGCTAGGTCTTGTATCTTTTTGAACTGCTTCATCCTTCAAAGGTAGCAACACATGTTCATTTCCATCCTTTTCCAAAGAATAAGTGTTCCTCCTTCCATCATGAACAACCTTTTTGTCATATTTCCATGGCCTTCCTAAGAGTATATGGCACACATCCATAGGCATTACATCACATAACACCACATCTTTGTCAGTACCAATTTGTAACTCCACCCTGCACTGCTCTTTCACCAAGAGCTGATGCCCTTTCTGCAACCAAGACAATTTATAAGGAGTGGGATGTTTCATCCTCTTCAATCCCAACTTCTCTACCATCTTAGTGGAGACTAAATTGTCTATACTACCACTATCAATCATCACCTTACAACACTTCCCTTGTGACTTGCACTTAGTCCTGAATAGACTATTCCTTTGAGATGGTTTATGTACTTCTTTTTCTGTTTTTACCAAAAATCTCTTCATCATAAGAGACTCTCCTTCCTCTGGAGGATTTTCTATCGCTCCTATCCCATTGGAATTCACTCGAGCCTCAACAATGTTTGCATTCCTCTTGGCTATTGGTTTGTTCCTTAGGCACTCCCATGACATGTGTTCAACCTCACCACATGCATCGCATTTATTTCTTTGCTTTTGCCTCTTTGTCTAGAACCAAATATGCCTCCTCTAAATCATCCTCTTTGGGGTATTTGGCTGTTGGAACCCTATTCTTCATTCCTATAAGCCTGGAACTTTTCTCCTCTATTTGAGGATCCTCTTCCTCTTTCTCTACTTCTTCCTCTATTCTTCTAGTTTTGTTTCCTTAGTAGATTCTCTTTCACCCTAGAGGTTTCCTGATAAGCATCTTCAACAATTATGAAATTCAATAAGCTGGTCTCATCTTGTATATCATATCTTAGTCCATTTATATACCTAGCCACTCTTTCTATGTCTCATTGTATCTGTCGAGCTCTAATACTCAACCTAAAGAACTCTTATGTGTATTCTTTAATAGTCATACCCTTTTGTCTAAGATTCTACTGCTTCCTAATGAGAGTTAACTGATAATCCTTAGGAATAAATTGACTTTTAATTTTACTCAACATTTTATCCCAATTTTTTATTTTGGAATTACCTCTTCTTTCTCTGTGGATCTGTAGTTCATCCCACCAAATGGCTGCATATCCTTTCAGTCTGGTTGCTGTATATTTCACCTTCTTTTTATCTTCAATTTCTTCAAATTCAAAGTACTTTTCTAAAGCATTGATCCAGTCCATGAGTTATTCAACATTCAAATTACCTTCATACATGGGGACTTCCACTTTAGGCTTGCTGCTAGCCTTCACCAGCATCCTCATTACCTTTACATCTTCAAGAACCTCCTCTGGTTCTTCTTCAAAATATTATTCTTCCTCACTGAGATCTACAATCCCTGGATTTGTTCTCTCCATAGATTCCAACCTTGCTTGAAATTGTCTCAACTCCCTTTGTGTATCTGCATCTGCAACTTGTCTTCCTTGAACACCTCCAACTGGAACTCCATGTACTCAACCTTGTCTTGGAGGCATACTTCTTCTTACTATAGAACGATGCTCTGATAGCAATTGATGCAGGATTAGATCAGTTGAACCAACCCAATCCACTATCCCAAGAATAATTAGGTTCCCAAGTGTAGCAGAACCTCCAAACTTAGCAAAGAACAACTAAGTTTTTCTTCTGCACCTATAAACTAGATTTCATAGAAAACTGCAAAATTCCGAATCCCGTTAGATTGTGAAGCGGCAAACAAATTTTTTCCCGCAATTCTCCTCCGTAATTTTCCTTCCACAATTGAATTTCCCGCAGTCTTTGTTCCGCAATTTGTGGGCATACCTTCTTTCCACAGTTGTGGAGGTACTTTTGTAACTTGCTTCCGCAATTATCTTCCACAATTTGGCGTCTGCAACGATCCTTCCCGCAACTGTCTTCCCTCTGCAATTTCAGGTTGCAGATTGTGGGTGTGATTTTCGTTATTTCTCGAAAATGACTCTGAAAAAGGATTCCGCAAATCATCTCCTACAAATCTCTTTCCGTAGGTTATGGATGTGCCTGTTTCCGCAGTTGCGGATGTGCCTTTGCAAATTCCTCCTGCAACTAGCTTCAACAATCGCTTTGGATTTCCGGTATCATCCGAACCATTTATCTTTGTGGGGCCTATCTCATCTGTTGATCTGTGATCAAATACAGATCGTCAACTTTAAGGGTTACAAATGTCTATCTTCTGCAGCATTAACTAACTTGCATCTTGGACTTGCGGAACCTATTTCGGACCATCGATCTCCCTCTTTCTTCTGCTCCAGGCTGTCCAATATTTACTTTTGTAAATAATCAAACTGTGAAATCATAAATTGATCAGTGCAATGACTGATTTCCCACCTGTTTCTTTCGAAAGAATTCAACACGCCTTCAGCTTCTAAATACCTCTATAAATTAGTAACTTGTTCACTCATACGTAGAGAATTTACATGTATTTATGGTTATTGAAAGAAGACAGAATATGCAATCAAACGTAGAGTTTTTGAGCTCTATTATTCATTTCATCAACAACCCTTTGTTCGATTACATCAGTGTTTAAATAAGACTCTATAAACCTGTCAGATCCGAAATAATGGGATCTGGACTTCTAAGGAAAGCAAAGACATAACAAACCCTATCCTCGAACAACCTCTTGCAAGTTCTGAGGACAACAGGAGAAAATTGCCATTATTACATTCAAACTAATCCTATCTCAAACCAATTACAATTAATTAGCCAATTAACCCTATACTTTTAGAACCATTACAAAGAACAAAAAAATAGCATTGTTTCTCATCCAGAAAAAAATAGGGCTTTAGGTCGATGCTCAAGCATCAGACTTGCTCGAGGATGAGATTCATGTTTCAGATTTCATGGAGAAGTTTCAAAGTTGGATTTATAAATACATAACGCACTCCCATAGGTCTAGGTGGCAATCTTCATAATTCAAGCATTCTCGTGGGGTATTTGAGTCGGGCACAATATTATCAATGGTAGACTTTGCAGAGAACTACACATTTGCTCCTCGGAGAGAGATACCGAGTGAGTACTATCACTCTGACTAGGTGTCTATATTCGTACATGTATTGTATAGACATGTTTAGGAAAGCATTGATGGTAGGGATAGTACTCCTTAGTCAAACAAAGTGATCAAGGAGTACCATTTTTACGTAAGTGATGATCGTGATCATGACACAATGTTCGTTCAACACTGCTTTAGGTTGATTTATGATTCATTCAGATAGAGAGGTGTATCATTTACTGAACACTGGATTTGGTCAGATGGGTGTGTAGGGAAATTCAAATGCACGCTTTTTTTATTGGTTGATTCTCTTTCACAAAGAGACAGGATTCCGACACACCTGGAGATTTTTTGAAATAGGGCATGGAAAGGGTGAACATGATGGCGTCGGTGCATGTGTGAAACAAGCACTTCAGAGGTACCAGATGATTCATGGTGCAACCCAACTCAAATGATTTGCGGAAGTAGTTTATTGGTGCACACGTCATTTGGGACATCAAGGTCACAAACAAGCAAGGGCAGTGTGGAGGTAATAAACTCCAAACTCAACTAATAATCTAATAACATTCAATATCATCATTTCCAAAAGAACACCTACTCAGTAGGAATTTATGTATGAAAAATTGAATTCCATGTAGGTTATTTTGGGATGTTTCCCTTGGTGATGTGAATATATCCATGCCGTGGTATTGTGAGACCATACTTGGTACAAGGGAATTACATTCTGTTCGGAGTAAAAACATGGGCAACATATTTTCCATTGAAACGAGGAAGTATGCTTGTTTTTGCAATTTTTGCATTGATGCAAATGGATGCGGGCTTCATCACTATGAAAATGATGTATATGTGAAACCATGGAAATATGTCCCTCTTAATCCAAAGGGAACACATCCAATTCCAACATGGCAAGAGATGCACACTTACGAGGCAATGGTCTCACTAGATCATGATTTATGATGTGGTTAGGGAAGGTACAAGACTTCATTAGGTTAATTAGTCATTTGAATAATATTTGTAATTTATCTCACAAGTGATGTATTCGTTGTCATTGCACCCCCCCACAATCAAGAAAACGTGGCATATTATTTGACACGGTGCGCACAAAATAAAAGCATGTTGGTGCGACCCTATCACGAAGGAGAGTTCACATGCCAAATTGGAGACCTAGTTCTAATGGGCAAATTTTTTGAAAGAGTGAAAAAATAGGGTGCTTATATTATTTACAGAGATTTTATGCCTGAACATATATCATGCCAATATAGTCATTTGGTGGTGGCAGCTCAGATACATCTAATAGAAATCAAGGTGAAGACATGTAACATCCTGAAAATTCGTAAAAATTTAAAATTTTCTACGCGGTCTAAATATCAATAAATGCTATGCGGAATTACCGGTTTCAGCATTTAATATTTCAGTTGTAGTAAAAGGGACAATAGAAATTTCGTCTACGTAAACATTAATTAATTTAATTGTCTAGTTGTCAATTAAATGGAAAATGACGTAATACTGGAGTATTTAAAACTTGTATTAATACACTCATATAGTACTATAATTCTATATTACCTCTATTATCATAAACTGTTAAACATGTAACCATTCCTATAGTTGCGTAAACAAGCAATACTTATTACTGTCAACAACTTCTACGGGAAACAATATGTCCAAGAGACTTATATCTATAATGATATCTTAGATGCATTCTAGATATGTCACCTTTTAATATTTAAAGAAACTAGATTAGCTTGTAAGCCGTTGAAAGTAGTTGGGGTTACTGTACAACTCAGTGGTAGTATTTAATAAGGTCCAAAGGTTGTTATTACGTTGATTATGATAAACTCTTGTTATTACTACTCTCGTCGTATGTGTATTTAATTATTTAAATGTTAATCCTAGACAAGTAGGATGTGTTACAATGTTGACATGAGGATACTAGCAGCAACTCTGGGGCTTACTGAGCTTATGCTAATGCATGCTTATTATTTTAAACTTTACAGGTTGTCTCCATGGTCAGGTTATCATCGAAGTGTTATTACAAATAAGACAAGAAGTAAGTTTAGCACATAAGGGTTAATCCCAAGGGTGAAATACAAGGGCTACCTTATAATGACATGGTGGCTTTTATACTAACCTAAGCCATTGTAAAATTCGAAGTTAAAAGAGAGTTTGAAAACAATACTACTAGATGATTGTTGGCATACGTTAATGGCACTAAATCGAAGATTGGTGTAAAACTATATAAGAGTGGAGGTTGGTGAAAGTGGTATCTTAAGCTTTGGTAAGTTATGGGTTAAATAAAAAGTATTTCATATCCAAACTCTGGAATAGATGGGTCTTGGTAACCACCCGACACTACATTAACATGTATCAAGTTTTAAGTTTGGAAACTATACAAAAGTGGGTTTCAATGATATGGTAGATATGAATTTATGATTTTCACGTGGGTTGGTAGTTAATGAATTTTAGGTTTATCAAAGCCCTACCGCTATGCTATCGGTTTTGGTCTTTTAGGCATTAGTTGTTCTTCGTCGTGGAGAGAGACGGCAGGCCTTCTCGGCTACCAGGGTTTCGTCTCTTGCCAACAATACCAACGAGTGTACTTACAGTGTTTAATGTAGTTGTGAGGTGGTTCTTTAATGGAGGCTATGTCATGGTAAAGAGATTCAACGCTCGTTTAATATCGGCCAGGGTTCCACTCCTCACATGGTAAGTTAAAGGTATTCATTGTTTTCAATATGATGTTTAGTTTGTAATAATGGCATTCTTCCATATTTAACCACCAGTTGTATTTGCTAGACATGGATGAAGTTCCTTCCTTGGTATGCAGGTTTTGGGGAGGAGGATTAAAACTGAACTTAAAAGATAAATGCTCCCGATTAAGCCTCGGTCTTGACTAGATGTTACTCTGTCAACGGGGTTTGACACTTAGGTTTTTACCTTGTGCATACTGCATTTGATGTTTGGGTTACGAGTCTGCTTAGAGCAGTATTACTGTAACAAATTGATATTTTGATCAAAGACTCGAGTTAGGGGTTTGCCTAATAGTTAATAGATGAGTTTAAAGTTCAAAGTTGTGAAGATGGAGGACCTTTGGTCTCCTTGGAAGTTATGACTGTGTTTTGTAACCCTTGAAGGAATAAAGACTTGTTTTACGGTTTTACTCTTTGTTTTACAAATTACTGTAATGTAATGTGATAAAAATATTCGGTTCCTCGTTGATTACAGAATGATAACCTGATTATTAAATTTGTATAGTTGAATGTTATATCATTTAAGTCATAGGGTTTTAAATCCTGGAACCTTCGTATGTTCGATTTTGTAAAATGAATAAATGTATAAATGTAAACTGGGCGATCTCTAAAGAGACTCGAACTCTCGGCTTTGAAATATGTTATAGGGTAAAATGAAGTTATTTAAAATGAGAGGGTTTAGGGTTTAGTACCAACTTCGTGGTTTGGTTCCCTATCAGGGCTTTTCTTCATTAAGGCTCACCTAGGTGTATTTCAGTTGCTAAAATAACTATGTTATATTAGTGGTTTTAAGGAAAAAGATTCTACGATGCACAAGTTGTCCTCGAGTAGATCTTTGGATGTAATTTAAATACAACGTAATTATTTATTTTTAAAGCTAAGGTTGTCGAGCCTTTTAAATACTTCTCCTTTCAAAGGTTAAAAGGATGGAAACATCCTGAGCATACCCTCAATAGGATTTTGACCTAAGTAGGGATATTTATTTGACTTGTATGTGGATGGAAACTACGATGCAAAATATTGCAATCGTTCTAACTCGCAATGTACTGAAATTTACTTTGATTAATGTGGATTATTTTTCTTTTACTGTTTGAGAAAAGAAGCCCATACGAGATCATAAGTCTGAATATGAACTATAAATGATTAAGATGTGTAACCAGCCAGAACTGGGCATGCTCCTCAATGAGTGTTAAACTCGTGGTCTTCTATTCCTTTTATATTATTATTTATACGTTCAAATAAGCTTTATGATAATGATAAAAGGTAAATATTTTATGGTTTATCCCATAATATGTTTGTGGTTATAATAGATACTATTTTGGATTTTTTATAAGGAAAACTTTGATATATGTATAGTATAATTAGTCCTAAAATTAGGAGTTTAACGAAGATATTATACTAACACAAATCTTGTTCGATACTTGGTTTACACAGTTTGGTTATGTAAATGCTACTTTACTTACGGAAGTAAATATAAGATATGTTTAGTGAATAAAACATGGTATGTTGTATAGTTGTTGAAAACAGTATAAATACTTAGTGTTTTACAGTTTTTCAAAGTACAGCTACCGAGGGTATATGTTTAAGTTCTATAAAAATTGTTTTGACAGAGTATGACTCGATAATCACTTTATGGAACTTGTATTGATTTGGCAGATGCAAAACAATCTTAGCATTATTATAAAGAAGATATTTCTAGTCTATACTATTTATTCGAAGAACTCTGATATTTAGAAAGTTAAACCTAGATGATCTATAGAACTTATTTATGAAAACACAGCAATGAATTAATATAGCATCATAAACATAAACTACTTTATCTTTCATCATTATTTAGAGATCATACTCAATCTATGTTAATTAATTTTACTCCCTGTACTAGAGTACATCACTGAGATGCGCAAGGAAAAATACAGGGAGACATTTATATTCATTCTACTCATTTACTATTCAAAGCTGATTATTCAAAATTTTCAGAAATAGTTTTCACAAAACATAAATCTAATCTTCTTTAATCCAATCTAATATAACTGAGATATTCATAGAAAAATTCATAAGACAGTCAATAGTTTTCAGATTTAGATAAGCAATTTACAGAAATGAAAAACAAGTAGAACCTGATAGTGTAGATAGGGTGGAAAAACACCCAAAGAGGCCTATTCCTCCCAACCTTCTCCAGAAGAAGCAACCAAATCACTTGCTCCCTTGGACTTCCAAGTCTGTTTACTGAACCACTAGGTAGAAGACTCTGTGTAGAAGCAAGGCACTCAGGTTGTACTTCAGCAATCAATGGAGACTTGCATACACCTCAAAACCTCTGCACTCAGCAAAAGTGAAATAAACTTACACTACAACTCAAAACATAGCTTCCCCTCATCGAATCTCTTATGTGCATACAACAGAAGCACAAGGTAAATTTTCTCATTAGAAAAAGTGTGAGCCTCTGCTCAATTCGATGGCTTATAAAAGATGCCTAAATATTTTAGTGGTATGTTTTCAATAAATAAGCCTCAAGCTCCAGCTCCACATTCCAGGGAACTTTGACCACAATTCAAGGGAGTTGTCCCATAACAACAGCTAGTTACTGAGTTCACGATGCTGCCACTTATCCATTGCCTTCTACCCCAGATTCCATTCCACCTAGTGGGTCAGTAAACACTCTTTCAATAGTCTCTTTGGGTGAGTGTCTCCTATTTATTTTATTTAAATAATAATATTGTGCATTTACTGTCATCCTTGACCAGTTGGCCAAATATAAAACATTACAATAAAAGTTAAGACAATGTTTTTCCCAAACATAAAATGTCTCAAGCATTGGGTATGTTACAAACACCCCCACTTAAGCTCAACACCGTCCTCGACGTTGCTTATTCTTCATCGGAGCCTCCCTAGAACAAAATTGGATATGTTACCCGCATATTACTTTCCAATTCTCAGGTAGCTTCATCAGGGCTAAAGTGCTTCCATTGCACCTTTACCTGCCCTATGGTACGATTATGGAGCATAATTTCCCTCTTGTCGAGGATACAGTCCAGTTCCACCTGAAAATATCCTTCGGGCTCCACCTGTATGTCATTCCAATTCAGAACATAAGTAGCATCGTGCACATACTTCTTTAAAACAAAAATGTGAAAAACCTTAAGTATTCTTAAGTTAGATGGTAATGCCAACTGATATGCAACTGGTCCGATCCTCGATAGGACTTCGAATGGCCCAGAGTACCTTGGTGCTAGTTTAGCACAACTCCCAAGCTTTAAAGAAGTTTTCTTGGGTTTAACCTTTACAAAAACATGATCTCCAACCTAAAACTCCCTTTCAGTTCGTTTCAGATTTGCATAAATTTTTTGTCTATCTTGTGCAATTTTTAAATTGCATTGTACCTGTTTCACGGTTAGTTCCATCTCTCTTAACAAATCTGGTCCTAGCATTAATCTGTCAACAGGATTATCCCAAGAAATAGGAGTACTGCATTTCCTTCCATATAAAATTTCAAATGGACTAAGTCTAGCAGAAGCTTGATAATGGTTATTGTAAGCAAATTCAGCTAAATGTAAATAATCTTCCCATTTAGATAGCTGATCTTTAACATACATTCTTAACATGTCTTCTAAAATTTGATTTACTCTTTCAGTCTTCCCATCAATTTGTGGGTGGAAAGAAGTACTAAAATTTAACTTAGTATTTAGACCCTTAAACAATGTTGTCCAGAAACTTCCACTAAACTTAGAGTCTCGATCAGAAATAATTACCTTTGGAATTCCGTGTAAGCAAAAGACTTGCTTCATAAACACATCTACAATGTTAGGAGCTTTAAAAGTGGCCTTAACAGGAATAAAATGAGTAGCTTTACTAAGTTTATCCACAACCACCATTATTGAGTCATTCTATTTTTTATTCTTAGGCAAACCAGTTATAAAATCAATACTTATTATTTCCCACTTCCATGCCGAAATTGTCAATGGATGTAATAGGCTAGCTGGGTGTTGATGCTCATCTTTAATTGTCTGACATTCAAAACATCTAGCTATGTATTCAGCCACTTTTTTTTTCATGTTTGACCAAAAGTAATCATTTCTCAACATAGTTATCATTTTCTGATAACCAGGGTGTCCTGAATAAGGACGTTTATGAATTTCATCCAAAATCAGCAACTTAACTTTTGACACATTAGGCACATAAATTCTATTTCTATAAGTCATTAAACCTTTTTCATTAATGTTTTAATCTATTATTAAATTTTTAGATACATTTTCAGCAATTTTATCATATAATTTCTGGTAATTATCATCTTGTTTAATTCCTTCTTCGATCTGATTTTCCAGATCTGTTTTATATGTGCTAATTGTTGCCACAAAATTTAATTTAGCGTTTCTGTTGAAGGCATCAACAACCTTGTTTTCTTTACCCTTAATGTGTTGAATCTTGAAATCGTATTCGCTAAGGAAAGCTAGCCACCTAGCTTGCCTTGCATTAAGATTTGTTTGATCCAATAAGTATTTTAAACCTTTATTATCTGTCATTAGTGAAAATTTTCGTCGAATAGAGTGATGGCGCCACATCTTTAGCGCATGTATCACGACTACCGGCTCTAGATCGTAAGTTGCGTAGTTCTTTTCATGGATTTTTAGCTTTCTTGATTCATAAGCAATGACATGACCTTCTTGAGTTAAGACCCCACCAAGTCCATCGTTGCATGCATCAGCGCATACAACGACGTCCTTATTTGGATCATCAATTTTTAATATAGGTGTTGTTGTTAATAATTCTTTTAATTTCTTAAAGCTTTCTTCGCATTTTTTATCCCAGATGAATTTCTTTCCCTTCTTCTGCAAAGAAGTTATGGGATTTGCAATTTTGGAGATTCCTTCAATAAATTTTCTGTAGTAACCTATTATCCCCATAAATGACCGTACGTCAGTTACATCTTTAGGGACAGGCCACTTGTTAATTACTCTTATTTTATCCAGGTCGACAGAAATTCCGTCTTTAGATATTATGTGACCTAAGTACTGTATTTTATCTTTATAAAAGTCACATTTATTGAGCTTAGCATAACGCTGATGTTCCCTTAAAACTTGTAGAATTATTCTTAAGTGTTCGTCGTGATCCTCTTTAGTTTTAGAATAAATTAAAATATGATCAATAAAAACAATTACAAACTTATCTAGATATTTATGCAGAATGTTATTCATTAAACACATGAAGACTGTCGGTGCGTTAGTTATCCCAAAAGGCATAACTACGAACTCGTAGTGCCCATAACGGGCCTTGAAAGCTGTTTTAAAAATGTCTTCATCCTTTATCCTAACTTGATGGTATCTAGGCCTCAAGTCTATCTTAGTGAATATCGTTGCTCCGCGTACTTGATCGAATAGATCATCAATGTGGGGCAAAGGATATCGGTTTTTAATAGTCATTTTATTAAGTTGATGGTAGTTAATACATAAATGTAAGGTACCGTCCTTCTTTTTAATAAAGATAACCGGTGCTCCCCAAGGAGACACACTAGGCCTTATGTAGTTCTTATCAATTAGTTTTTTCAGTTGAGATTTTAGTTCATTTAATTCCATAATGTTCATTCTATAAGGAGCCTTTGAGTTTGGTACCGCACCAGGTAATAACTCAATGGTGAAATCTAGTTCCCTTTATGGAGGTAGTCCTGGAATTTCTTCTGGGAATACATCAGAAAAGTCCTTAAGAATAGGTATGTCTTCCAATTTTATCTTATCTTCCTTAGATGAATGTTCATCATGAATCACATTTATAGAAAACATTTTACAACCTTTTCTTACTGATTTCTTTACTTGTAAAGCATAAATTTGTCTAACAAATGTTTTCCTAGGAATTCCTTTTACAATTTCAGTTTCCCCTTCATTATTTAAACAAGTAAAAGACTTTTCAAAACAGTTCAAAATCACTCTATGATGTTCAAGCCAGTCCATTCCTATCAATACATCATAATACCCTAACGACAAAATATTCAATTTAAATTGCGTCTTTAAATTACTCATAAACAGATCACAACTTTTAACAAATTCTACAACTTTTCTTTTTGTGCTTGTTGCTAACTGTACCAACTATGATTTATCAAATTTTTCTACTTTTAACTTGCAACTTTTCACTAAATCATGTGATACGTAACTCAAAATTGCACCTGGATCAATTAAAATGGAAATAGCTTTGTTTTGTATCATACCTTCGATCTCGACCATAGAATCCTTTGATGGTCTGCTTGTCGATTTTCTAGCGCTGCATTAATCCTGGGCATTTCTCTTGCTACATCACCAACTGTCGGTTCTGCTTGCATGGTATGAATGTTGCTTACTGTCTTTCTTCTGAGTGGACAGTTAGCTCTAGTATGTGGTCCATTACAGTCATAACATTTTAAGGGTGGCCTTTGTTCAACATTTTTGGCATTATTATTATTGTTATTATTGTTATTAGGCACATTCCTTGCAGCTGTGAAATTTTGTGGTGGATTACCTTTGTAATTATTACTTTGAAAATTTTTGTTATTAAAAGTTTTCTTGAAATTTCCAGAATTCTTATTAAAGCTTTTCTTTTATGCTCAAAATTACTAGATTTGTTATTTCTCCAGCCAGATATTCCTTCTCTTTTTCTGTTTTGGTCAAAACAGAAGTTAGCCTTTCTCATGGCCTCTTCCAGAGTTGAAGAGTTATCATACTCAATTTTGTCATTTATGTTGAAAGGTAGACAACTCAAAAACCTTTGTACCTTAGTTTTTTCTTCAACTAGGTAAGGTACATACCTCAACAGATTGAGAAACTTGCTGCTCAACTCCTTCCTACTCATAGAACCCAATTTTAAATCATAAAACTCTTTTGCTTTATCTTCATAATACTGTTCGGACAAAATTTTTCTTAAATAGTTTCTTAAAGGAACTCCATTTTATATTTCTTTCTTTAATGCTTTTAATTCTTTTAAGATCCTTCCACCAAATATCTGCCTTTCCAGACAGATTGTAAATAGCCATCTTGTCTTTTAACTGAGATGAATAATCGTATATCTAAAAATATTTCTTCATGTCGGACATCCATGCTTCGGCTGTCTCACCCTTTTCATTTTTGCCATTAAATGTTGGAGGTTTTATCTTCTTAAATTCTCCTGAAATTTGTTCATAATGCTTATGCTTTCTTTTCTTAGAACTGCAGTCACTGTCACTATTGTCTTGTTCACCTTTATGTCTCCTTCTGTAAATTTCATCATCAGATTCAGAAGAAGAATCACTATCACTTTTACAGTATTTTACTTTCTTATCTTTATGTTTGTAGGACATTGTTCCAGAATCAGACTTTACTTCTGTTTTCCTACCTCCTTCCTCATTATGGTAATTTTTCATTGAAATTTGGTTCAACTCTTCCTGTGCTTTTAGAATTCTTTCGTTTTCTTCTTTAACTATTCTTATTTCAGTTTTTAAATCCTTAACAGTACGTAGGAGTTCAGAAGATTGATTGTTTAGTTCCACATTTATTCCTTCGTTACCATTCTCAGGTCCGTTATTATTACGTTCATTAGGAGGACATCTATCCTCTGTAGATTCTTCTGGTATTTCCATACCTGCAATTTAAATATCAAAATTGTTCTGTACAGAAACAAATTTAAACAAAAGTTAGTAACTAAGTTTTTTTGTTTGCGCGCATGAGCTTATTTCAGGCCTAGAGTTTGAACTCGCGCTCTATTACCACATGTAACATCCCGAAAATTCGTAAAAATTTAAAATTTTCTACACGGTCTAAATACCAATAAATGCTATGCAGAATTACAGGTTTCAGCATTTAATATTTCAGTTGTAGTAAAAGGGACAATAGAAATTTCGTCTACGTAAACATTAATTAATTTAATTGTGTAGTCGTCAATTAAATGGAAAATGACGTAATACTGGAGTATTTAAAACTTGTATTAATACACTCATATAGTATTGTAATTCTATATTACCTCTATTATCATAAACTATTAAACATGTAACCATTCCTATAGTTGCGTAAACAATGTAATACTTATTACTGTCGACACCTTCTACGGGAAACAATATGTCCAAGAGACTCATATCTATAATGATATCTTAGATGCATTCTAGATATGTCACCTTTTAATATTTAAAGAAACTAGATTAGCTTGTAAGCCGTTGAAAGTAGTTGTGGTTATTGTACAACTCAGTGGTAGTATTTAATAAGGTCCAAAGGTTGTTATTACGTTGATTATGATAAACTCTTGTTATTACTATTCCCGTCGTATGTGTATTTAGTTATTTAAATGTTAATCCTAGACAAGTAGGATGTGTTACAATGTTGACATGAGGATACTGGCAGCAACTCTGGGGCTTACTGAGCTTATGTTAATGCATGCTTATTATTTGAAAATTTACAGGTTGTCTCCATGGTTGGGTTATCATTGAAGTGTTATTCCAAATAAGGAAAGAAGTAAGTTTAGCACATAAGGGTTAATCCCAAGGGTGAAATACAAGGGCTACCTTATAATGACATGGTGGATTTTATACTAACCTAATCCATGGTAAAATTCGAAGTTAAAAGAGAGTTTGAAAACCATACTACTACATGATTGTTGGCATACTTCAATGGCACTAAATCGAAGATTGGTGTAAAACTATATAAGGGTGTGTTGATGTATATGTAACTTCGGAATGTATTTCACATATATGTATATTGTATTCCTATAGAGATGTTATTATTCCTCTATATGGAAGTGTCGTCATTTATATTGTAACTGTTGTAACTTATACTTGATGGGTTATTAGACCACCTTGTTGGCGTCGGCCCTGTATAAGTCATGTGGGTCAAAGGGTTATTAGACCACCCTATTGGTGGTCGGCCATGTGGGTCAAAGGGTTATTAGACCACCCTATTGGTGGTCGGCCATGTGGGTCAAAGGGTTATTAGACCACCCTAGTGGGGGTCGGCCCAGTCAGCATTATGTTAAGTGGTTAAGTTGAGGCCAACCTAGTTGAGTAAAGGTCAAGTCAAGTTAGGAGAAGACTATCTCTTGTATTCTGGTTGTATCATTGCTTTATCTATCTCTGAGGAAGTTATTGGGGTTTTTCACCTTTATGGTTTTCCCCAAGTAGACTCTGTGTCTCTTGTGTGCTTGCATTATTGTGTCCATGATTGATATGTTGTAGATTTGTTGTACATGTTGTTCTCTCAGTTAAGATCCTAGATTAGATTGAAGTAAATTCTGAAAATTTAACATGGTATCAGAGCTAGCCTGAAAGAAGGCATGATATGGCATGTATGACACTTGTTGCACTTACGATGCTAGGGATCGATATAGCAAAAACCAGTCATCGTAGCACTTTCGCTATAAATCCATTTTGGCGAAGTTTTCGAATCTGAAACTTTTACAGGTCGAATATCAGATCCCCATGTTACTTGTGTCCAAAGGAAAACCTCTAATTCGTTGTACTTTGTGATTTATGATCTGTACAATATAGGGTTTCTGCCTCTTCCATATCTGAGTCAAAATAAGGTGACCTTTGGAAAAAGGTCATAACTTGCGCTAGGAAGCTCCAAATGAAATTTCGTAAAAAGTGACAAGTAGTACACAGACTGTAATATTTCAGAAAACATTTTTAGAGGCCGAAGTTGAACCAGTGACACGTGGCACGCCGTACAAGTTCGCTCTCTTGTATTATCCCATAAACAGGTCATGTTGCAACACTTGGCATAACTCTCTCTCAGAGAATCCAATTGAGGTCAGACCTGTCGGGATGGAAAGATAACAAGTCGAGCTATCTCAAGAAAGTTTTTCAGAGGCCGAAGTTGAAACAGTGACACGTGGAATGCCGTACAAGTTCACTCTCCTGTATTATCCCATAAACAGGTCACGTTGCGACACTTGGCATAACTCTCTCTCAGAGAATCCAATTGAGGTCAGACCTGTCGGGATGGAAAGATAACAGGTCTAGCTATCTGAGGAAAAATTTTCAGACCCTGTGGATCGAAAAGTTTGGAGTTACATCAGAAACAATCAGGTACATATTTATGTCAAATCAGAATTATTTTTGAGCACCTTCATTCATGGCTTCCGAAATTTAGGGCTTCAAAGAAAGTTGGAATTTTTGTAATCGGAGACCATGGCTGAATGTTGCTCATCAAAATCGAAATTTAGAGACCAAGATCAGAATTTTTGGTATTTTTTGTTGGGCAGAAGGCCGGGCTTGATCAGAATAGTCCTATGATCAAATAAGAATATGTATGAATAAAAGAAGACTTCCTTGAAACCTTGAATACTAATGCTTATTATTTGTGTTTGAATTGATCCTGACTATACATGCTTGAGATTATTGTGTTTTGATAATATTAAGATTATACTAATGAATGTTTGATTATGTATGAGACCAAGAGGATAACACAATGAAGATACTAACAAGCATGCATAGGGATCGAGAATGAATATAAGTTCAAGGACAAGTAATCCAGGAAGCAAAGATCAAAAGGGAGTACAGTCCAGTGGTTTATGCAAGAATGCAGATATTCAGAGGGAGTTGACCATCTCTCTACATTCCACTACAGAAAGGTGTAGAAGAAGCTACTTCAGATTAGGACTCTAGCAGCTCCTGCAAGGAAGCGAAGACTCAGAGGGAGTCCACCCAACGAACAAAAAAAGATAAGTATTTTAATTATCATTTCTTGCATATTTGTTTGTTTAAATAAAAAATTTCAATGATGTATATGCTCATATTCCTAGACTTAGGATATGTATTGTGCATATTAGAATGATTGCATTAATGAACAGTATACTACTAATATGCATGTGATGGGTAAGTGGCCTATGGCACTGTACAACATTCCATTGCTACTTATCTAGAATGAAACCTCTTTGCCGACATTTTGGGAGTTGTGCACACTCTTAACAATGTTCTGGTAGAGATTGGAAGGCATCTAGAAAGTTACGGAATATGGATAAATGTTGTATTGAAGCATTGGCTAAGATAATTGCATGACTGTATGACATATTTCTTTATGTTGAATAATTTGTCTGAAAATTATGAGATGTTTCTAATCATGCAATTTAACTTGCTTTGTAGGAAAGATCGTATACCTTCACCTACAAAAGAAGGACTACAACATTTGTTCAAGCAACAAAATTATCTATTGAATATATTGAAGTTCCCAGGATACAGGAAGAATGCCATGATCCGTCGATCATGAAGAACGATGTTTGGGATGTGGTCCCAAGAGCTGAAGGGAAGTCTGTTGTGACTTCCAAATGGAACTATGAGATCAAGCATGCTGCAGATGGCAGCATAGAGAAATATAAAAGTGATGAAATAGAAGATACACCAGATGGATTTCAAGACAACCTTCTTGAATGGTGTAGTCATATATATGTGTAGAACTTGGTATGGTAGGATATATAGCTTTCTATCCAGTTTGGGCTTTACCAAGAGTAAAGCGGATTCCAACCTTTACTACAAGGTTGAGGAAGGAAATCCAGTGATACTACTTTTGTATATGGATGACCTGTTTATTATAGGTGAAGATAGAGTGATTTCCAACACGTAGCAGAAGCTTGCTGCCGAGTTCAAGTTGAAGAACTTGGGGATGATGCACTATTTGTTTTTGGCATGGAGGTGTGGCAGAGTGTAGATGGAATCTTCCTTGGACAAGGGAAGTATGCAGTAGAGATCTTGAAGAGGTTTGGGATGATGGACTGCAAGGCTATGGCCACACCTATGGCATCGAACCTGAAGCTTCTGTGTGATGCTTCATCTAAGTCGGTTGATATCACTATGTATCGTCAGATGATTGGGTCCTTGATGTACCTGACGAACATGAGACCAGATATTTGCTTTGCGGTGAACACATTGGGCCAGTTCCTGATGGATCCGAGGAGTGTTCACCTGGTTGTTGTAAAGCATATTCTGAGGTACCTGAAGGGTACAGTGGATTATGGGCTCAAGTATGAAGCAAATCAAAATTTTAACCTGCAGGGTTATGTTGATTCAGATTGGGCTGGAAGTGCTGCAGATAGGAAGAGCACATCTGGGTGTTGCTTCAGTATGGGATCAGGTGTGATCTCTTGGTTTAGCAGGAAGCAATCCTGCGTAGCATTGAGTACAGCTGAGGTAGAGTATGTTGCAGCCTGTTCAGCTAGTTGTGAGGCAGTATGGCTATGGAAGCTACTGTCTAAGTTATTTGATCTCCCATTGGATGCTACTGGTATCTTTTGTGATAACCAAAGTTGTGTGAAGCTCTCTAAGAACCCAGTGTTTCATGACAAGTCGAAACACATAGAGATCAAATATCACTATATCAGGGATATGGTGCAGAGAGGAGCTGTGAAGCTCCTGTACATTGCGACGGACGAGCAGATTGCAGATGTGCTGACGAAGCCACTAGCCAGGGTGAAGTTCGAGTACTTCAAGGAGAGGCTTGGTGTTCTTCAGATTGATGACACTTCGAGGAAGAAGTGATGGACACATTTTGCAGAACCCATTCCAAGCATGTTGGAAGGAGGATCCTTCACATGGCTGTGGATATAAGTGCTGGATGATGAGCATCAGGATGATGCTCCAGTTACTACTCTGTATATGCATCATGTTGGATGCTGGATATGATCAGTTGGATCATTTATGTATGTACGCACCATGTTGGATGCTGGATATAATCAGTTCGATCATTTGTATGTATTTTGTATATGCATCATGTTGGATGCTTGGACCATGTATCTGTATATGTATCAGGTGGATACATTGTATGATTAGGTAGATCATGTATGTTGATATGTATCATGTATGATCAGGTGGATCATGTATTTGTATTTGTATCAGGTGGATACATTGTATGATCAGGTGGATCATGTATGATGATATGTATCAGGTAGATACTTGGTATGCATCAGGTAGATACTTGGTATGCATCAGGTAGATGCATGATATGATCAGGATGATCGTGGATGACAAGCTTCAGGATGTTGCTCCAAATGACAAGCAGCAGGATGTTGCAGTGATGATGATCAGGATGATCATGTGTACATCAGGATGATGTATGGTGAGTATCAGGTTGATACTCTGTGGCCGTGGAACAGGTTGCGCAGATAAGCATGTAATTTGTGCCCTGGGAGATTTGCAGATAGACTTTCGAGGTTTTGCCTATGGCATGTAATTTGTACCCTGGGATATCTGGCAAATGCTCTTTCGAGGTTTTGCTTAGGAGGACATAAAATTTGTGCCCTGGGAGATCTGCAGATAGTCTTTCGAGGTTTTTCCAATGGCATGTAATTTGTGCCCTAGGATATCTGGCAGATGCTCTTTCGAGGTTTTGTCCTATGGCATGTAATTTGTGCCCTGGGAGATCCGATAGGTTGAGACTTGTGCTCGTAATCAGTCCTGGGATGCTCTTTCAAGGTTTTTCCATGACCACATATAATTTGTGCCATGGGAGATCCGATAGGTTGAGCCTTGTGCTCGTAATCAATCCTGGGATGTTCTTTCGAGGTTTTGTGGTGACCACATGTAATTTGTGCCCTGGGAGATCCGATAGGTTGATCCTTGTGCTCATAATTTGTTAAGATTTAATATGCTAAGACAGAAAATAGCAGCATTACATTCCATTTCACAATAATAGCATATACAAGATCACTGAAGAAACAACAAGCACAGCATAAACACAAGAGACAGAGATTTATCCTGGGAAACCATCATGGGGTAGAAAACCCAGTAAAGCTTCCTCAATATAGATGACCAGAAATATACAAAGATGAAACCCTGAGACATGATCTCCTCCTCCACAATAGCAGACCTCTCCTCCACAAGTGCACTATCCTCAAGTGAGTGACTGTGTATAATGAGGAACACACCTCCTCTATTTATACACTACTCTGATATGTATTTTACACAAGTACATGTAGGCTCGTATTTAACCATTAGGTTAAATACCCCATTATAACTGACTGGGTTGACCCCCACATGGTGGGTCTAATAACCCTTTGCCCATATAACACATACAGGGCCGACCCCCACTAGGGAAGTCTAATAACCCAAGTTACCACATTCCGACGGAGGAATAAACATCTCCAGATATACAATAAGATCTTCACGGAGGAATGAAACATCTCCGGAATAATAAAGTACAAATATAATATTCTTTGAAGTTACAATATCTCAACACTCCCCCTTAACGAGAAGGATATTATAACAGCATCTGCACGAGCAAGGAGTCATCAACATCATACATGATACATCTATAAATCATTGGAAGCTTTCTCAACATCATCAGTAACTCAAGCAGTTACTGGAACATCTTCAATACTGGAACATCAACATCTTCAGTACTGAGTCTTTATCTTCTGCAACACTCGAACAACTACAGCAACATCAACATCTGGATCCTCACGATCATCAGCATCATCATCTCATGATCATCAGCATCGTCATCACACGATCATCAGCATCGTCATCACATGATCATCAGCATCGTCATCACACGATCACCAGCATCGTCATCACACGATCATCAGCATCATCATCACACGATCATCAGCATCGTCATCACACGATCATCAGCATCTTCATCACATGATCATCAGCATCGTCATCACACGATCATCAGCATCGTCATCACACGATCATCAGCATCATCATCACACGATCATCAACATCTTCATCACACGATCATCAGCATCGTCATCACATGATCATCAACATCATCATCTAGATCATCACGATCAACATCATCGTCATCTAGATCATCACGATCAACAACATCGTCATCTAGATCATCACGATCAACAACATCATCAATACAAGTATCCTCATCAATACAAGTATACACATCATCAATACAAGTATCCTCATCAATACAAGTATACACATCATCAATATAAGTATCCTCATCAATACAAGTATACATATCATCAATACAAGTATCCTCATCAATACAAGTATACACAATAGCAGCATACCCTGCAACACACAAGATCCAATTACGGGATGATCAATCCCTCTCACTTTAGGACATAGGTCCAAGGATGATACAATCCTGATCCGCTTACGGGATGATCAGTCCCTCTCGGTTTAAGACAACTCTCATGTCTATGGATGATGCAATCCAGATCAACTTACAGGATGATCAATCCTTATCACTTTAAGACACCTCACCATGTCTAGGGACGAGGCAATCCCAATCTATTTACAGGATGATTAGTCCTTATCACTTTAAGACATCTCACCATGTCTAGGGACGAGGCAATCCCAATCTATTTACAGCATGATTAGTCCTTATCACTTTAAGACATGTCACCATGTCTAGGGACGAGGCAATCCCAATCTATTTACAGGATGATCAGTCCTTATCACTTTAAGACATCTCACCATGTCTAGGGACGAGGCAATCCCAATCTATTTACAGGATGATCAGTCCTTATCACTTTAAGACATCTCACCATGTCTAGGGACGAGGCAATCCCAATCTATTTACAAGATGATCAGTCCTTATCACTTTAAGACATCTCACCATGTCTAGGGACGAGGCAATCCCAATCTATTTACAGGATGATTAGTCCACTCAATCTCATTTAGGACTATCCTTCCTTTCGAATTACTGGATTTACTGTCCAAGGATGATTTAATCCACTCAATTCATTTAGGACTATCCTTCCTTTCGGAATTACTGGATTTACTGTCCAAGGATGATTTAATCCACTCAATTCATTTAGGACTATCCTTCCTTTCAGAATTACTGGATTTACTGTCCAAGGATGATTTAATCCACTCAATTCATTTAGGACTATCCTTCCTTTCGGAATTACTGGATTTACTGTCCAAGGATGATTTAATCCACTCAATTCATTTAGGACTATCCTTCCTTTCGGAATTACTAGATTTACTGTCCAAGGATGATTTAATCCACTCAATTCATTTAGGACTATCCTTCCTTTCGGAATTACTGGATTTACTGTCCAAGGATGATTTAATCCACTCAATTCATTTAGGACTATCCTTCCTTTCGGAATTACTGGATTTACTGTCCAAGAATGATTTAATCCACAACCGTACATTTAGGACCACGTCCAAGGATGACTCAATCCTCAACCGTACATTTAGGGCCACGTCCAAGGATGACTTAATCCTCAACCGTACATTTAGGACCATGTCCAAGGATGACTTAATCCTCCACCGTACATTTAGGACCACGTCCAAGGATGACTTAATAAATCCTCAACCGTACATTTAGGACCACGTCCAAGGATGACTTAATCCTCCACCGTACATTTAGGACCACGTCCAAGGATGACTTAATCCTCAACCGTACATTTAGGACTATCCTTCCTTTCAAATTACTGGATTTACTGTCCAAGGATGATTTAATCCACTCAATTCATTTAGGACTATCCTTCCTTTCGGAATTACTGGATTTACTGTCCAAGGATGATTTAATCCACTCAATTCATTTAGGACTATCCTTCCTTTCGGAATTACTGGATTTACTGTCCAAGGATGATTTAATCCACTCAATTCATTTAGGACTATCCTTCCTTTCGGAATTACTGGATTTACTGTCCAAGGATGATTTAATCCACTCAATTCATTTAGGACTATCCTTCCTTTCGGAATTACTGGATTTACTGTCCAAGGATGATTTAATCCACTCAATTCATTTAGAACTATCCTTCCTTTCGGAATTACTGGATTTACTGTCCAAGGATGATTTAATCCACAACCGTCCACCAAGGACTTCATTCTCGAAGACATACGTCTACGGATCTTCTTTCGGACTGAGTCCAGGGATGATCCAATCCCCTCACATGTTCAGCAAGAACTTCATTCACGAAGACATACGTCTACGGCTCTTCTTTCGGACTGAAGTCCAGGGATGATCCAATCCCCTCACATGTTCACCAAGAACTTCATTCTCGAAGACATACGTCTACGGCTCTTCTTTCGGACTGAAGTCCAGGGATGACCCAATCCCCTCACATGTTCACCAAGAACTTCATTCTCGAAGACATACGTCTACGGCTCTTCTTTCGGACTGAAGTCCAGGGATGATCCAATCCTCTCATGTCCACCAAGGACTTCATTTTCGAAGACATACATCTACGGCTCTCTTTAGAACAAGTGTTCAAGGATGATACAATCCCTCTTCTTTCTCGGAGACACTTGTCTATGGCTCACTTTAGAACTTGTGTTCAAGGATGATGCAATCCTCACATGTATTCTCATCAATTCCTATCGATCCTGGGAACCCATACAGAACCTGATTCACACTTCTTCTTTAATTACACCATTAAGAGAATGGTCTTATCTAGCCACTTGGAGCAAACATCTCATCATGATTCTCTTCTTCTTTCTAAGAGAATCTTCTAGCCACAAGCCTTCTATAGTGTGTTTGATTTGAAAATCTTTTTTTTTTTTGTTTAACATCCATCGCTTGTTCAGTGTTCATCATTCATCATGATCTTTCCTACAAATCAAAATTAAGTACATGATTAGTAATACTTCATAATCATCAAATCATATTGACATGATAACCTATTATGCATACAGATATCATTTACATAGTTATGCAACTATTTTGACCAATACTTTGGCACAACAATTTCCCATATCCTGTATGCATACAGTGGCTATCTAGATGCCTTCCATCTCTACCAGAACATACTATCGAGAGTGTGCACAGCTCTCAGCATGTCAGCAAAGAGGTTTCATTCTAGACAAGCAACAACAGAATGTTTGTCCAACTTACCAATCATATGCATATTAGTAGTATACTGTTCAATGCTCTATGAATGTTTACACTTAGCATAAGCAATATCATTTACTATTTCAAATAACAACTCGAATACTTATCTTTTATGTTTGTGTGGTTGCCTCCCGCTTGATCTTCTATATGTCTTTTGAACTTGTATTCATTCTGTACCACTGTGCATGCTCAAGTGTGCACTAGTGTCATCCTCATGATCTCATACACAAACATACATTCATTAGTATATTATAAACATTATCAAAACATCTAAATAGTCTTGAATATGTATAGTCACGATCATAAATAATAAACATTAGTATTCAAGATTTCAAGGAAGACTTCTTGTACTCATGCATATCATCAATCAATATAAAATACATAATATGCATAATCCCTTGATTACTAACTTTATGAATAAGAATATCTAATCATGCCAAGTATACTTATATAAGGGATCCCAATACAAGGTAAGATTCTAACATGACATAGGAGAACATACCTGGATTAGTATACCTGCTTAGTTATGTACAACATACCTAAACAATCTCTTCAATGATTTAGAGATCCTGAGCTAGAACCTGCATGTCTCATAGGTTAAGCATAATATAACAAAGTCATACATACCTTGTAAGTAGAACAAAGATTATGGATGAGTCTTTGTCTTCATGATGTCATGTTCATGGAACTTGATTTGTCTTTTGTGATGTACCTGTATCTTGTTAGCAGACAACATCAACCTCACACAACACCATAATGCATTAGTACAATCATATAGCCCTAATAAATGAATGTCTTCGATCATTCACATGCATTCATATTGTTACTAAGGTGATAAGACAATTCTAACATTAATCAAGATTGTACTAATAAATAACATGAAGACAAAACACATTATGAACTTAATCAAGAATCAGATTTCAAGACATACCTAAACCTCCTTAAGTCATACCTGTCGAGACTTCTTGTAGTCTTCTTATGTAAGGCCTTGGCCTCAACTCCCCTGAAACTTGATCTAGAGCTTGATTAGGGTTTGCCGGAGAAACCCTAAAAATTCAATATTTGATTTTCACACTTCCGAATGAATGGAAGGATGTGTCTTGCTAGGCTGATCAAACTAGCATACTTCAATTTTTGGAATTTCCAAAATTTGACCCCTCAAAATTGCCTTTGAAACTTCTGGATCTTCTGGACAGGATCCCGAACTAGGGTTTGATGAAGCCCACCCTTCTGCTTAATGAAAAGGTTTGATCCAAGGCTCTAAACTCTTATTTTTCTGAGGAGCCTCCAGCTGTGGTTACAGACTTCAAAAATTCCAACTTTTGCTAAAGCCCTAATTTTCCATCTTTCCGATCAAGATCCCGAGCTAGGGTTTAATCAAGCCCGGTATTCTAACCAACCAAAAAATTCGATCTTGGTCTCTAAATTTCAATTTTCCTGAGTAACATTCAGCCATGGATTCCGATTCCAAGAATTCTAACTTTCTCCAAAACCCTAAATTCCGGAAGCCATGAATAAAGGTGCTCCAAAAATAATTCTGTTTTGACAGAAATATGTACTTGATTGTTTCTGCTATAACTCTGAAATTTTTGCTCCACAGGGTCTGAAAACTTTTTCTACAGTAGCCTGACCTGTCATATTTCCATCCTGATAGGTCTGACCTCAATTGGATTTTCTGAGAGAGAGTTATGCCAAGTGTCGCAACGTGACCTGTTTATGGGATAAAACAGGAGAGCGAACTTGTACAGCGTGCCACGTGTCACTGTTTGAACTTCGGCCTCTGAAAACTTTTCCTGAGATAGATCGCCCTGTTATCTTTCCATCTTGACAAGTCTGACCTCAATTGGACTCTCTGAGAGAGATTTATACCAAGTGTCGCAACGTGACCTGTTTATGGGATAAAACAGGAGAGCGAACTTGTACGGCGTGCCACGTGTCACTGGTTCACCTTCGGCCTATGAAAAAGTTTCCTAAGATAGTACAGTCTGTGTACTACCTATAAATTTTTACGAAATTTCATTTGGAGCTTCCTAGCCCAAGTTATGACCTTGTTTCCAAGGTCACCTGATTTTGACTGAGATCTGGAAGAGGCAGAAACCCTAACTTGTACTGATCATAACTTATAAAGTACAACGAATCTGAGGGTGCCCTTTGGACACAAGGTACCTGGGGATGTTAGCTTCGACCTGTAAACTTTTCAGACCCTGAACCTTCGCAGAAATGGATTTATAGCGAAAGTTCCACGATGACTGGTTTTTGCTATGTAAAACCCTAATCTTCAAATTGTCGTAAGTAAAGCAAGTGTCGTAAGTGCCATACCTTGCCTTCCTTTAGTTTAGCTCTGATACCATGTTAAGATTTAATATGCTAAGACAGAAAATAGCAGCATTACATTCCATTTCACAATAATAGCATATACAGGATCACTGAAGAAACAACAAGCACAGCATAAACACAAGAGACAGAGATTTATCCTGGGAAACCCTCATGGGGTAGAAAACCCAGCAAAGCTTCCTCAATATAGATGACCAGAAATATACAAAGATGAAACCCTGAGACATGATCTCCTCCTCCACAATAGCAGACCTCTCCTCCACAAGTGCACTATCCTCAAGTGAGTGAGTGTGTATAATGAGGAACACACCTCCTCTATTTATACACTACTCTCATATGTATTTTACACAAGTACATGTAGGCTCGTATTTAACCATTAGGTTAAATACCCCATTATAACTGACTGGGCCGACCCCCACATGGTGGGTCTAATAACCCTTTGACCCATATAACACATACAGGGCCGACCCCCACTAGGGAAGTCTAATAACCCAAGTTACCACATTCCGACGGAGGAATAAACATCTCCAGATATGCAATAAGATCTTCACGGAGGAATGAAACATCTCCGGAATAATAAAGTACAAATATAATATTCTTTGAAGTTACAATATCTCAACATAATTAGTCCTGGGATTCTCTTTCGAGGTTTTGTGGTGGGGTCACATGTAATAAGTCCTGGAGATCTGGACAGGATGAAAAAGGCCTCAGATGCTCTTTAGAGTTCTCGCTAGTCAAGAGACTCTTTTAAGGTTTTGTGACGCACATAATAAGTCCTGAGATTTCCACAGTATGGCCAGTGATGACGAAGACCTACAGGTGGTGGGCCTACATCTAGTATGAAAAAGGAATGGCTCTATAGAACTTCCTATGACGAGTAGATTCAGAGATTGATTGAGATAGCAGCAGCAGTGACAATGATGATGACTCGATGATGATTATCCAGTGACGATGATCCAGAGAAGATGACTTGTGCTAGAAGACCTGTGTCGAGAAATACCTTCCTAGTTAAGAGGGAGTGTTGATGTATATGTAACTTCGAAATGTATTTCACATATATGTATATTGTATTCCTATAGAGATGTTATTATTCCTCTATACGGAAGTGTCGTCATTTATATTGTAAGTGTCGTAACTTATACTTGATGGGTTATTAGACCACCTTGTTGGAGTCGGCCCTGTATAAGTCATGTGGGTCAAAGGGTTATTAGACCACCCTATTGGGGGTCGGCCATGTGGGTCAAAGGGTTATTAGACCACCCTAGTGGTGGTCGGCCCAGTCAGCATTATGTTAAGTGGTTAAGTTGAGGCCGACCTAGTTGAGTAAAGGTCAAGTCAAGTTAGTGTATAAATAGAGAGTGTGTCTCTCTCATTTTACACATTCTATTCTCTCACACACACTTTAGAGAGTGTGCACTTGTGGAGGAGGAGGCTCTGCTGCTAGGAGAAGACTATCTCTTGTATTCTGGTTGTATCATTGCTCTATCTATCTCTGAGGAAGTTATTGGGGTTTTTCACCTTTATGGTTTTCCCCAAGTAAACTCTGTGTCTCTTATGTGCTTGCATTATTGTGTCCATGATTGATATGCTGTAGATTTGATGTACATGTTGTTCTCTCAGTTAAGATCCTAGATCAGATTGAAGTAAATTCTAAAAATTTAACAGGGTGGAGGTTGGTGAAAGTGGTAGCTTAAGCTTTGGTAAGTTATGGGTTAACGCAAAAGTATTTCATATCCAAACTATGGAATAGATGGGTCTTGGTAACCATTCGACACTACATTAACATGTATCAAGTTTTAAGTTTGGAAACTATACAAAAGTGGGTTTTGATGATATGGTAGATATGCATTTATGATTTTCACGTGGGTTGGAAGTTAATGAGCTTTGGGTTTATCAAAACCCTACCGCTATGCTATCAGTTATGGTCTGTTGGGCATTAGTTGTTCTTCATCGTGGAGAGAGAGGGCAGGCCTTCTCGGCTGCCAGGGTTTCGTCTCCTGCCAGAAATACCAGTGATTGTTGTTACAGTGTTTAATGTAGTTGTGAGGTGGTTCTTTAATGGAGGCTAGGTCATGGTAAAGAGTTTCATCGCTTGTTTAATACCGGCCAGGGTTCGACTCTTTGCATGGTAATTTAAACGTATTCGTTGTTTTCAGTATGATGTTTAGTTTGTAATAATGGCATTCTTCCATATTTAACCACTTGTTGTATTTGTTGGATAGGGATGAAGTTCCTTCCTTGGTATGCGGGTTTTTGGGGAGAGGATTAAAACTGAACTCAAAAGATAAATTCTCCCGGGTAAGCCTCGCCCTTGACCAAATGTTACTCTGTCAACGGGGTTTGACACTTAGGTTTTCACCTTGTGCATACTGCATTTGATGTTTGGGTTACAAGTCTGCTTAGAGCAGTATTACTGTAACAAAATTATATTTTGATCAAAGAATTGAGTTAGGGGTTTGCTTAACAGTTAATAGATGAGTTTAAAGTTCAAAGTTGTGAAGATGGAGGACCTTTGGTCTCCTTGGTAGTTATGACTGCGTTTTGTAACCCTTGAAGGAATAAAGACTTGTTTTACGGTTTTACTCTTTGTTTTACAAATTACTGTAATGTAATGTGATAAAAATATTCGGCTCCTTGTTGATTCCAGAATGATAACCTGATTATTAAATTTGTATAGTTGAATGTTATAGCATTTAAGTCACAGGATTTTAAATCCTGGAACCTTCATATGTTCGATTTTGTAAAATGTATAAATGTAAACTAGGTGAGCTCTCTAGAGAGACTCGAACTCTCGGCTTTGAAATATGTTACAAGGTAAAATGAAGTTATTTAAAATGAGAGGGTTTAGGGTTTAGTACCAACTTCGTGGTTTGGTTCCCTGTCAAGGTTTTTCTTCATTAAGTCCCACATGGGTGTATTTCAGTTGCTAAAAGAACTATGTTATATTAGTGGTTTTAAGGAAAATATTCTATGATGCATAGGTTGTTCTCGAGTAGATATTTGGATGTAATTTAAATACAACGTAATTATTTATTTTTAAAGCTAAGGCTATCGAGCCTTTGAATGAGTCACTACAGGTCTTGGTCTGGTATTTTAAATACTTCTCATTTCAAAGGTTAAAAGGATGGAAACATCCCGAGCATACCCTCAATAGGATTTTGACCTGAGTAGGGATATTTATTTGACTTGTATGTGGATGGAAACTACGATGCAAAATATTGCAATCGTTCTAACTCGCAGTGTACTGAAATTTACTTTGATTAATGTGGATTATTTTTCTTTTACTGTTTGAGAAAAGAAGCCCGTATGAGCTCATAAGTTTGAATCTTAACTATAAATGATTAAGATGTGTCACCAGCCAGAATTGGGTATGCTCCTCAATGAGTGTTAAACTCGTGGTCTTCTATTCCTTTTATATTATTATTTATACGTTCAAATAAGCTTTACGATAATGATAAAAGGTAAATATTTTAGGGTTTATCCCATAATATGTTTGTGGTTATAATAGATACTATTTTGGATTTTTTATAACGAAAACTCTGATATATGTATAGTATAATCAATCCTAAAATTAGGAGTTTAACGAAGATATTATACTAACAAAAATCTTGTCCGATACTTGGTTTACACAGTTTGGTTATGTAAATGCTATTTTACTTACGGAAGTAAATATAAGATATGTTTAGTGAATAAAACATGGTATGTTGTATAGTTGTTGAAAACAGTATAAATACTTAATGTTTTACAGGTTTGCAAAGTACAACTACCTAGGGTATATGTCTAAGTTCTGCAAATAAAAATTGTTTTGACAGAGTATGACTCTGTAATCACTTTATGGAACTTGTACTGATTTGGCAGATGCAAAACAATCTTAGCATTATTATAAAGAAGGTATTTCTGGTCTGTACTATTTATTCAAAGAACTCTGATATTTAGAAAGTTAAACCTAGATTATATACATAACTTATTTATGAAAACACAGTAATGAATTAATATAGCATCATAAACATAAACTACTTTATCTTTGATCATTATTTAGAGATCATACTCAATCTATGTTAATTAATTGTACTCCCTGTACTAGAGTACATCGCTGAGATTCGAAAAGAAAAATACAGGGAGACATTTATATTCATTCTACTCATTTACTATTCAAAGTTGATTATTCAAAAATTTCAGAAATAGTTTTCACAAAACAGAAATCTAATCTTTTCTAATCCAGTCTGATATAACTGAGATATTCATAGAAAAATTCATAAGACAGTCAATAGTTTTCAGATTTAGATAAGCAATTTATAGAAATGAAAAATAAGTAGAACCTGGTAATGTAAATAGGGTGGACAAACACCCAAAGAGGCCTGTTCCTCCCAACCTTCTCTAGAAGAAGCAGCCAAATCACTTGCTCCCTTGGACCCCCGAGCCTGTTTACTGAACCACTAAGTAGAAGACTCTGTGTAGAAGTAAGGCACTCAGGTTGTACTTCAGCAATCAATGGAGACTTGCATACACCTCAAAACCTCTACACTCAGCAAAAGTGAAATAGAATTACACTACAACTCAAAACATAGCTTCCCCTCATCAAATCTCTTGTGTGCATACATCAAAACCACATGGTAAATTTTCTCGTCAGAAAAATTGTGAGCCTCTGCTCAATTCAATGGCTTATAAAAGATGCCTAGGTCTTTTAGTGGTCAATTTTCGATAAGTGAGCCTCAAGCTCCAGTTCCACATTCCAGGGAACTTTGACCACAATTCAAGGGAGTTCTCCCATAACAACAACTAGTTACTGAGTTCATGATACTGCCACTTGTCCATTGCCTTCTACCCCAGATTCCATTCCACCTAGTGGGTCAGTAAACACTCTTTCAACAGTCTCTTTTGGTGAGTGTCTCCTATTTATTTTATTTAAATAATAATATTGTGCATTTATAGTCATCCTTGACCAGTTGGCCAAATATAAAACATTACAATAAAATTTAAGACAATATTTTTCCCAAACATAAAATGTGTCAAGTATTGGGTATGTTACAAGAGAGGTGAGCCAAAGAGAGAGAAGATGGCAAAAGATGACCATGATCGTATTATGGAGACTTTCATTCCTATAATCCATTGGCCAGATGAATGAGTTACATGTATGCCACTTGCAACATTGACATAGTTGTCATGTTGTCTTGTTGAAGATTTTATTGGAGATTTTTGTGGAGGTTGTTTTTTCCTCGTTTATATAGGGTTTGTTTTGCAAAGTGACCAATAGTTTTATAAATGTATTTTTTTAGATGCTTTAATGCCAAGATTAAAAATAAATCGGGTAATGGTGCTCCAATGTGACAAGCACATTGATACTTTGAATACACTTGAATGTATGGTGAGTGCTCCATGAAATTCCTCCATAATAGTTTTCTAAATATTTTTGTAGATGTTTTAAAATCAATATTAAATATCTACTAGATGGTTGAAGATTATCAATATCTAGGACAAACATGTGTTAAAGAGTCATAATCTCTAAAAACCAAAAATTATTATTCCACCTAACCTTATAAAAAGTGTAAATTTGATTTGATTGTAGTTCTAGGAAACAATTTTTTATTTAAAGTTTATGTGCATTGATAGAAACTAAATCCTCCACGAAGGATCCCTAAGTTGCATGTATCCATTCATAGAAATAAGGAGATGCAACACCTATACGACCTTATTAAATGGAAGATACTTCTACACGGCAAAAATCATGTGTGCCCATGAAAGGACAGAGTGGAAATCTCCATCGCTCCTCGTCCTCCCGGCATCCCAAAGAAGCATTGACTCTCCCTGGACAGGGCCAGGGCATCGTTCTCACCAGACACAGATTCTCCATTCCTGCAAACATGGGAACACTCTCTTTATAACCTGTGAACTCGACGGCTTCCTCTAGGTTTGAGTAGAACAATTTTCTTGATAATCTGTAAACATAGAAAAAAGATTGATAATTAGGGCTTACAGTTTTAGTTTTACGCATTTTTAGAATTATAATTGCAAATTACTTCGACGATTTTCATATGCTTGGATGAAATTAGTCGTATGAGTCATTGAATGTTGGAGCACTGTGCCGTCCACTCCCTTCCCTGCTCCAAGCTCACGATCGAACTCTGCACTAATTCAAATCCAGCGAACCCTCCCTCGGCACCTAGTGAACCCGCATTTCCCTTTAACACTCGCTCGACACCCTGTAAATGCGACGACCTCCTCGAGGTATGAGGTTGATGATAACAATTCTGATTATGTTTCGCATAGGGTGTTGATTATGTTTCCCCTCCTATGTATTAAATGAAGCTCCGAATATACCAATAACCCATCCATGATTGTAAAATGAAGCTCCAAATTCAAGAATGTGATGTAAAATTTTCCACCCTGTTGTTTCACAAATTTATCACTAATTCTTCACTAATAGTATAATCTATACCTCCTAGAAAAACACAGCGCAAGGCCTCTTCCACCTCCACCTTGTACTCAGCCAGAATTAATTTGAGTATAGGGTTCAAACAATATTTCTTGATTTTCTTTGCTAATACCTATTCCATTATCCTCAACAGAAAGAGTTACACTGACAAGTGTTGGCCGCTTTTTATTCACAAAATCATTTTCTTCTTGTTCCTCATCCCACATGCAAGCTCGACATTTTGAAAGAGTTCCATTTCGTGGAAAGGGCTCAAACCGATTTGAAATCCAACAAGATCTGTACTCAATCTTCCATCACAAACAACTTGAAGTTTGACACTTCCATCACGAGGGGTAAACTCTGTAGCATTTGAAAGGTAGTTTGCCAGAACCTGCCAACAAAACAATAATGGTTAATCATGATTATCATATGTCCAAAATCTACAGGCAATCCTTCAGAGGAACAAAACCAGATTTAATGTATAGAAAACCTGCTCAGTTGCATAGAAGATGCTAACTTATAAATAACTACATTAACATGTCCATTTTTTGGAAAATGCTTAACTCTCTATATTAATAATAAACTTCTTTTAAATATTATTGCCTGAAAATGGCCAGATAATCATGTAGTTTTCTTTTTGCTTTTTTTGATATATCTGACAGTCAATCATCCTGTAAGTCCAGATTGCTTATAAGTTATAACTAAGACAAATATATCAATAAGCTTCTTTTATTCTTCCAACTACTCCTATATATGCTTCTATACATAGGTAAGTAGAAGTACAATTGTTTATCACTTCACCTTATTCAGCAGAAATCGTCATCTATTCTGCAAATGAAGAGTTATAATGTGCAAAAGGAGCAACATAAAGTCAACCGTTTGAGAACTATTAAGGAAGAAAACAAAAAAAACCATGTAAGAACATAAAAATATTCAATTAAATAAAAACATCATCATGAAACAATGTCAGCATAAAAATTGTAGTGAAAATATATAAAACAAGAGTGTAACCGTATTTGCTTGACATAAAATAGCCCTTTTAGTACAATCCAAGCACTTATGTTTTTTCCAGATAAGTAAGATTTAAAACCTTATAGTGGACATATAGAGCTTAGAGCTTAGGCCTTACATCCTTTTTGAGAAATATGAACTGGCTTCAAGCCTTGTAAGGATAAGATCAATATAATGAAATTTCCTCCTTCTAAAAGGAAACATTGATCTGGTCTCACTCATTAACACATATATCTATAATTTGATTCCAATCAATGGATATGGTCACCTATCCCAAACCGAAATTTCCTCAAGTCCAAATAAGAAACACCAAAGCTGATACACGTTTTTATTCATTAACAATCCTATTAACATGCACTAAGCATGATGCTCACACTTTTTAAACCATGGTTTTTACATGCACTCTTTAGCATTTAATTATGTATGTTTTGTAATTTGATCCTTTGACATAATAACTAAGCACAATACGAGGTTTGGGGAATATTTTTAAATCATGTTTATGGTTCATAACTAATGCATATCAAACTTGATTTCCATGTTTGACACAACAACAATCTTTTGAACTGGGATTGAATAAATAACCAGCATTGTCTATAGCAAGACACACTGTCTATTTGCACCATATTAAGTTAACTTTTATTTTGTGTTTGACACTATAAACCTAAGAATATTAGGAGCAAGGAACAATCCTTATTTATGTCTAGAGATTTCCCCTCTCGAATTTTCTCCGTGGTAAATCTTGTTCCTGTGGTGTTCTATGGTGAGATTTTACTACTATAGATCAAACCTTATTTCTCAACTTAATTTTATTGATGAAAGCAATATGTTTCTATCATTATGTCCTAATCATAAATAATCATTGCAAGGTAGAGTAGAGTCTCACTCGAGCTACAATGACATATTAAAGGTTTGTTGTGATGCACTACTGATTGGAATATCCTAGGAAATATATAGATCAACTCAAGTGCTGATCCGTCAAAGAATAAACCATGAAAAGACAAACAAACTTTGTCCAGAAAAAGTGAAAGTGAATTCCTTCAAACAAATGTCTAAAAGTTATGATTATGTCAATTTTTTTCCTTCGCTATAAATGTCATCAACTTTTAATAATCCTCTACTCCATCAAGATAATGTGAAGTTGTTTGCGAGGATGGTTCAAATGTGACTAAAGACTCTTCATTTTCGATGGGTGAACTTCCACTTTGTCTTTGTGCACATGTTTTTCAAGATCCATTTGATTTTGCATTAATGTGATCCAATAACATCTATGGAATTTATAATTCCACTAAATTTCACCGTCTTGACAAACATGCCAAGTATTATTTCCAAACATGTAGTCTTTGTATGCCTATTCAGTTTAATTTATCTGTTCAAATAGAAATTTGGACAAAGTTGAAAGATGCCATGAGTAAACAAATTCATAATTTTATAAATATTATTTACTAAAGTAATATAGGATATGACTTCTCTTGAAAGTCCCCACAAGGCACAACGCTTCAGAGTAGAGATTTGGAGCATGGATGGCTAGGCCCTCTACCAGCATGGGACACGCATATGCCTAGTTAACCAAAGCAATGTAATCGAATGAATTTATTCTAAACGTGATGAAGATGAACAACTCACTGTCATTGTCCTTTTTCAAAGATTGTTAATGTTGAATTTTTTTCATGAAAAAAGATTCAAACCTATGATTGGATGAAATGTACACACTTATTCACAATTTCTGCTAGTTACATTGCATTTGGGTTTATGATCTATCATATTTATATCAAAATCAGTAGGAGATTTTGAGCTATTGGAAGTTTCTTAGAATGGATTAAAATCTCAATATTTTTAATATTCATATTTAAACTTCAGATTTGTGATAATAGGAACACATTTTTCATATCTCCATTTGTCTTTGTATTCATTAAAAAATAAATAAGATTTTGTGATGAACTAAAATCACAGATTTTTGAGAGAAACCTAGTCTAGTAGAATAATCTTACACTTTTACTCTAAAGAAGATTAACGCACATGCCAATGGGGCGTCAATTCATTGGAAATGTTAATAGTGTTAAAAAATCCATTACTTTTCCATTCTTATTGTGGCCTACCCCTAGCATGAGCCTCAAAGGGATCACAACAAGTTCAAGTCCTAGGCAATTTTGGAAAAATAGTTACACTCAAACATGGTACATAAGCCAAATGAAGTCACAATTTTGGAAAAACAGTTAACCTCAAACATGGTATATAAGAATAATGAAGTCTACCCTTCATGGGGCATCCCCTTGGGGCATGTTTCTTGAAGCGACTTAGAAAATAAACTAAATATTAAGGCACAAAGTGATCAATTGGACACTAGAGAGCCTTTCAACAACTTGTGCTCATCAGAAATTTTGGTTTTCATTATAATTCATAAATTGTCCTATTTTTGTTGGTGAAATTATCCTAGCTCTACTGATTTTTTCATACAAAGCTAGTGGACTTTGATTTTGTGTAGTCAAAGGAGAATAAGCATTACCTTTTTCCTTCTTATCTCAATTGTTCGCACATTTTTTGTAGGCTTCAATACAAAATGGGTAGGCAGAACATATGGGAGACTATAATGGGCCTAGACCTCTGATCATTTTGGTGCTTGATTGCTACATTTTGGATTCATGGTTTTCTTATTCACAATTCTATTGGGTAGCTTATAGTCAATCCGAATGCATGAAGACGATGCACTTCAGACATTTCACTATAACAATGACACTTGAAAGGCCCAATGATAATTTTCAAATTGTTGGAGTCTTCCAACAATCTCATGGGTGTTATTTTCCATCTCGTCGCCCCACAAACTTTACATAAAACTCTATTTCTCTCTACCATAATAAGTTTTTTGACAAAACCAAGAAATAAGTGTTAAATGTTACTCCTCTCTTAAAAAAAGAGGCAATGCATTATAAATTTCATCTATTTCTCAAGTCCTTGCAACTTGGAGACAAAATTTGCATTATATATTTCATCTATTTGTGAAGATTGCTTACATTAACCCTTTATAAGATAAAACACTGATGTGTAATAATTCTTACTACATAACATACAAACATGAACTTTCCAAGAAAATGTCATAGAAATTGATTTATTTCAGTTTCTCAATCAAAATTCTTTCATGTGTCATGTTTCAATATGTTTACTGGGAGATTTATATTTCTTCTTGTTAAGGGTAAACACCATCTCTTGTTTTTGCACCATCAAATATAAATACTAGAATACAACTTGTAAGTGATAATTAGGATAGCTGCAGGACACTAGAATACATCAAGAATACATCTTTCTTGAAGAAGTTCTTCTTTGATGTCATAATTTTTGTAATGTCTTTCTTCAAAGTCATCATTTTTCTAATGTCTTTCTTCATTGGTTTGAATACTTATTTGCATCTTCCTTCTCTACCATGTGGAGTGACTGTCACAGTTGTCTTTGGCTTCGATCATTGAAGGGTCCTCTTTTTTGGCTTGAGTAGTTGGAGAACCTTGAGGGTAAAGAAAGTGAAGACATCAAAGATTTTGCTTCTTATATCAAACTTCAACATTTACTATTTTGTTACCTTTTATAAGCATATGCTTCTAGCTCTTAATTTGGAGTCTAGACACATATTTTATATGAAATACCTATTAATCAATGAAATTTTGGACATCTATTGATATTTTTCATTGTATGGACATGGATTTATTGAATATCAATGGAACAAGTTTCCTTTGAATTTAAAACATGTCTTTACTTTTTTGTATTTCCCGATCCAATTCAAATTCTTCGCCCTTTTGCCTCATCGATTTTTTTGTCAATTGTGAGTCTTGTCTCAGGTTAATCCGATGGGTTGACAATGCCCCTGCTGCATGCATCACTATTCTTGGTAGAAAAAGTAGTATGTATTGCAACATGACCTTTTGTGTTGTGTTCCCTTCCAAGCAATTCATTTCTAGTCTCAATGCCATATTGTTTGCTTTCAAGTCACCGTGTGCAACATTAGGAGAGGCTCTTCAAATACTTGTGAAAATAATATGAAGATTTTAAGGGGCTCATGGAGTACATGCATGTGCTCCAGCAGAAAAAATCTTCAACGAACTTGTCAATATGATGACCAAATACGTTGGAGTTGGCTAAAGATCTCAAAATTATTCCTTTTTGAAAAGTTTAATGTTGAACTCCAACAATAGATTAACTAAGGAATTGCAAAAGGTTTCTATATGTTTCATAATGTATCGTGAATATTCTAAATATTAAAACACAATTTCAGTTGAAAACAAATGATAATGACAAGGCTTCAAGTTAATGTGGTGTTTAATCTCCATAATGCATGCGTAATCGGTTTTATCTTTATAGCACATTAATCAAAGTCCGATCTGATTTTGAAGTCAGATATCATTGTTGGAATCTTCTTTAAATTTGAAAACTTGTTATAATGCCTTTAAGGAAACTATGTTGTTCACAGATTAGAATAGTGCATTTTTTCCAAGGATAGTTACTAAGAAAGAGCTGGCACATATATTAGGAAATCTTCAGATCTCAAATGAGTGCATAGTGGATTGATTTTTGGGTGGTAGAGGCAGCAACTTAGAATGCTATCACAAATTTCTTTCATTTAGTTGTGATGTTCTGATAACTAAAAAAAGACATGAAATGCTAAACTTTGGTTATTTGTGGATGGCGACTGCATTCTCAACCATCCTATGATGTTCAAATTTGAGGGCTCAGACTGTCTGACAAATAATATGAGCTAGAATGTTTTGGCTACTCAGTTTTCCTTTTTATTGTAAATCAGTGTTGTAGGATATGTTTAAATTAGTGGAATATTAGTACACAAGAAATATAATGTATTTTCGGTTTTCTGCTAATTAGATCAAATTGGAAAATTTATTGGTAAGATACTGTAATGGTATGATCTACATATGGAGGTCAGTGGATTGTTTGTCAATTTTCTCCAGCAAGAGGCACCTTGTCGATATATTTTGCAAGGAGTTAAGAACATATTAGTGTTAAAATTCTTCATTGTACACGATGCATGTTATCAAAGTGGATAAAGATCATGGATATCAGAATTTATGGAGAGTTTCTTGTATTTCATACAAAAGAATAGCTCTCGTTGCAAAAAATAGATTGTTATGATCAGCAAGACTATGATTTCACAATTTTAAGTTTGCAACAAAGATAAGATGTGTATCAGAAGAGAAGGAACTTGTCGGTTAGCATGGTATCTGCTTAATTAGTTTCCTGCATCTTGGAAAACTGCATCATTTTGTTGCTAATGCTTTGTTGTTTGTGTTAATGTCTTTGCATATGCAATCAAAGACATTTTGATTCATACATACATCCCTTAACTATCTTCTTGAGAAGGCTTGGTCCTGAAATGCCTTATCTTGATTCAACTCTTTTTCCTTTCTAATTTACTGCCAGGGAATTGGTCTTTGAATTCTAACAAGGGGATAATAACCTTCCGATCCTTGTTTCAGGGTCGTGGCAATATTTCTTGACATTTCTGACAATAGAGAAGAATGCTAGTGCCTCGTCCAAGAAGTTGACAACATCATCCTCACAACCTCGTATCCTCATGGATTTCAGAGAAGTAATATAGTAGGGATTTTTATTTATGTTAATCCTTACTATCCATACAAGGCCTCCTAATAGAGAAGTAAGCAAATTAGCTGGATATGACATGATCTTGATTGACAAAGAGATGCCAGAAATGGATGGCTTGGAGGTATGTTTTGATCTACGTATGCCCTTATTCCAGTTATTTCTTGTGAAGTTATTACGATACATATTTCCATTATGGTGTAACTTTTCAAGGTTTGGGTGATATTGAGGTCATGTTTCTAACCGTATATAGTAGTAGGCCTGATTGGACACAATCATTTCCTATAGCAAGATAAACAATCACGGATGGGTTATTGGCAGCTTTGGAGCTTAATTTAATATAAGGAGGAGGGGAAACATAATCAGAGCTCTATGCGAAACATAATCAGAATTGTTATCATCAACCTCATACCTGGAGGAGGCCGTCGCGTTCACAGGGTGTCGAGCGAGCGTTAAAAGGCAATGCAGGTTAATTTCATCAAAACATATGGAAATCCTCAAAGTAATTTGCAATTATAATTCTAAAAATGCGTTAAACTGAAACTGTAAGCCTGATTATCACTCTTGTTTCTATGTTTACAGATTATCAAGAAAACTGTTCTCCTCATACCTAGAGGAATCCGTCGAGTTCACGGGGTGCAGAGGGAGTGTTCCCATGTTTGCGGGAATGGAGAATCTTTGTCTGGTGAGAACGATGCCATGGCTACAACCAGGCCTTGTTACATGTAAAGGGGGGGAGATTGAGAAAGGGTGATTCCAAGGTGGAAATCCCGGCTGCAGTATGTCAAACCCTCGATTGTATTTCTCGAATATCCATTGTAAAAGAACGAATTTGCATCTGCATTCCAGTGCATCCGCCAGGAAATGATAAATGGACAAAGGTGTTGATGAGATCTTTCACGTCTAAGGATAAGGAAGATAGAGGAGCCAAAGTCATGGCTTCGGATGCCGTGAAAAAGTACTTGTGTGAGAGCAGAGAAGAGCGAGTAGAAACAGTAGAATACAATACTATTTCTTTCATAATGCCAAGGTTGGTAGAAGTATTAGTCAATCTTCTACTAACCTGTTGGTTCAGAGTGGATGGTTTTTCTAGCGCTGTGGTGGCCAGAAAGGCAGTAAGAAATTATGTTGTGGACATTAAAGGAAATGGGTTTGCTGCCAATGCATTTCTAACTAAAGCTCTCGTAACTATCGTAAATTGTAATGCGGATACCACCGATGTTTGCCAAGTGCTAACCTTTAGAGGTAATCTTGTAAGTATGAGAACGTTATCGCTCATAGTGGGTTGTGGGAACTTGATTTGCTCTATTGGTTGGATAGTGCTTATTATTGTTGAAGGAGGCCCTGGAAAATGGTATGATGTGCATTCCATGCCACCCTCTAAACCTAGAGTTGCACTGATAATTGCAAGAATGGGCTATAGTTTGCTTGCAACATGCATGGATTTGCATTTAAGCCACAGTTTGTCTCTATCACTTCGGAGAAAGCCACCTCTGGTTATAACTTGGGCAGCAATGATAGTTTTGGAGACAGTATGCATTGTATATTGCTGCATGGTGGTTGGAACAGCGGGGGTTAAGGGTTTTGGGATGTGGCTATATGGTGTTGTGCAGGGCCTAGTCTGGGTGAAATGGGGAATTGCCATTAATCTTGTCGGGGAGTATTTGAATGAGGACGATAAACCACGAAATGGTAGCCATGGAGTTGTGGAGTGTGGGATTTCGGAGGAGGTGAGTACTGTGAGGATGCGCCATGGAATTCTAATGTACTGTACTACATTCTTACTCAATGCCCTGTTGGCAGGAGTTCGAGGCAAGTGGGATTACTCATGGAAGGGCTTCACCATGTAACTTTATGTTTTTTTCATTAATTGGATTCTACTTTTATTTTTGTTTGAATTTCATCTTCAATAGCATTACGTATTTCTAAATAACCAATTAAGAGTGCTTCACTCTATTTTGATGTTTTTCATTATTTATCTTTTATTAGTCTTTTACAACATATTAAAGTTGTTTTTTTAATTAGTTTTGAAACAATTATATTTAATATTTCAAAATGTAACTAAAGTATTAGTTTTATTGATCCCATATCATTGAAATGCAGATTAAATAAATTGATAAAAAATAAAAACATATTCCTAATACTTATGTATGAAAACTTCTTAAAATATGAGAAGTGCTAGACTCAATTTTTATATTTTTATTGTTTTTTTTTGTGATTCTCTTCCAATCATATTTTTGTGTTTTTTCTGATTCCTTTCCATTATTGGAAATAAAAAGTTTCCATATATAAGTGTGAGTTTGCATATGGCTTTGCAAAAAACTCACACCCATTAATGAGCCTTTTGTTGGTAAATTTTCCATCACCTCATGGACCTCATATGCACAAGCACAAACCTCTAATCTTTGTAGTATCGAGGGGTGAAAAAACATAACAAGCACACTTGTAGTATTCCACATCATTTAGTTTCAAAATATGAGGATAGTGAAAAGATGATTAAGTTCGATATATTATAGATTGTTGTTTCCTTCTGATTTATCTACTGAAGGGTAGTGATCAACTTTCTGGAGAAGCAGAAAGGGGAGATTTTTCATGGCTTTTGCAAAGGACCGCTCTCATTTCGACCTACTTACAAATATGGCATTGCTAGAGACTATTGCGACACAACTGCAAAGGTGCTTTCTGGCTGCATGAAGGTTAATATTATAGTTTTTGCTTGATTTTCTTAGATAGATACTCAATTTTGTGTTGTTCGATGGCAAGCAAAAAAGAGTCCCGACTTGGACTCACCAGATTCTGTACAAAATAAATCCTTTGATCAATATCAAAGCTCATGTGGAAAACTACGATTGTATTGATTCAATAAGGAGCTCCGATCACAAACCTGTCAAAGCTCTACCTTACATTAAATTCCAGAGGCCACTGGTTAGTCAACAAGATGGGGATAGAATAAACATTGATTCAAAAATTATTTGGTAGGCATCGAGATTAACTTGATTTGATGTAGCATTCAATGAAATTCTTTGGAACGTTGTTTTATAGGTTGGTCTTTGTTTTATATAATCTGTGGGAAAATGACAAAACATAGACGTCCAGTCACTTAACTTAGGGTTGGTGAACATCGATAGGCCATAAGTTAAGTGCTACAAATAAATTGTGTTACTTGTTCTCCATGCATCGGCTACCAATTACATTTTATATTTTTTTTCTTTTACAATTGTTTATTTCATATATTTTTTTCTTTTATAATTGTTTATTTCATATTTTTTTAATTTGGAACAACTACCATAAAATCCATGTGGACATTGCATTTTCTCATCCTTGTGCAATCTAGGAAAATCATAGATGTTAGTCCACCCCAAATTCTAAGATATAAACACCTATAAGTGTAATTAGTGTTTAAGTAACTTAAGTCCTTATGAGTTTAAGCTTTTTCTCCAATATCATTCCTAAATACTTGAGTTACTTGAATTGATCAAATCTTTTGTAGAAATATCTTTCCAAAAGACTAACAAAGAAAATTTATTACAATGATACAAGATATACACAGTAGATTCCTTTGGAGAAACACTTATTTGTTTTACACATTAAGAATAAATTTACACCTCAAGATATTTGTTCTCTGCTTGATATATCTAAATTTAAGCTGAAATCAATATAATTTAATATTTTTTGTTTAAGCCAACATCATTTGTTTTTTTTTTTGTTCTTTTATGGGAATGACATGTTACATAGCGTTGCATGCGTTACAACATCTCCCCCATACTACGTTGTAGAGCACCTCACTACTCCGTGCAATCATATCACCAGGTACAAAAAATTATATGAAATACGCGTGATCTGATGGAGAATGCTAGAAGGCACTTTTTCCAAGGATGACCAACAGATAGGTAAGTTGATAGCACCGATTTAAAAAGATTCTGTCGTCCACCTTAGGAGAGTTTGTGGTTGTACCAAGCACATATCGTTTTTTCAAATTTCTTGATTAACTAGTGCCAATCCGAGACATGGTAATCATTTGGATTCAAAAAGTAGCCCAGATACTTCAGGCCACCGCCAATCTCCAATTAATTGAACGAGAAAATAGCACAAAACTGATCTCTGAACTCGTCCTCAATATTAAGATGATAAATACATGATTTGGGCATACTTACCACCATACCATAAGCTAAGCAGAACCGGTCTAGTAGTTCTTTATAGTATTTCCATTCAAAAATCTTACCAATGCCAAATAATAAGAGGACATCATCCACAAATAGCAAGTGAGTAATAGTATGGTTTTTGGAAATTTTGATCCCCGAGATATTACCTTCAATATTCGTCTTAATAAGGAGTCTGCTCAAGCCTTCAATCACTAATAAGAATAAGAGTGTTGATACTGGGCATCCCTGGTGTAGGTCGCGTGCACTTTTAAAGAAGGAGTACGACACCCATTGACCAGCACTACAAAATTGGCAAATGTTACAAAACCCAGTATCCATTGAGTCACTTCATAGTTCAGACCTGCATTCAATAATTAAAGACGAAGGAAAGACCAATCAACCATATCATAAGCTTTGTTCGAATCAAGCTTAAGAACTAAGGACTTGCACATCAATTAATTTTGCAAAGTGTAAAGTCTCTTGTGCAATCCCGGTGGCATCGAAAATCTGGCATTGATTAAGGAAGCCAAATTTTTCCTTGGCAATGACCTGAGACAAGCCTTCCTTCGCCCGGTTTGTGGTCACTTTTGAAATAATTTTATACAGTAAGTTGCAAAGTGATATAGGACGAAAGTCCTAGAAAGAAGAAGGATTTGTGACCTTTGGAATAAGAGTGAGAAGTATTGCATTGACACCCCTAGAAACCTTACCAGTCGTGCGAGTTTCGTCCACCAGTCGAACAATCTTAGGTCCAATCGGGTCATAAAATTGAATATAGAATTCCTACCAATTTACTCTCTTCTTCAGAGAAAATCTATGACCCGACTCTTGTCCTTGGCCATCTTCTTGAGAATATCTTGAATCTCATATGACAATATCAACATTCCTACCAATTTACTCTCTTCTTCAGAGAAAATCTGAGGCATACACTGCAAAATCTCAAACTGTCCCTCCATGTTATGTGCCTGTGACTTGGCAAAGAGAGAAATAAAATAACTAGTAGCAGCTTGTTCAATGCCAATCTGTGATGTAGTCTTACTGCCATCCAGCTCAACAATCGCCCAAATAGTATTTTTTTTCCTACGCATATTAGCATAAGAATGGAAATACTTAGTATTGTTGTCGCCCTGTGTAATCCATAGGGCTCCTCTCTTTAATCACAAATTTCCTCTTCAACACGAAGCAATTCATCCTTTTCACCTTCCAAAGTCTTAATGATCACCAAATTTGGGTCTTCCAAAATACCCAAATTTAGGTTAAAATGATATCCCCTAATAAGGCCCTCAGTGTGAATTAACCGGTCCTTGTGCGCATTCTTTTTATGCCTAATCCAAGGAGAAACCACCTCCTTTATTGACTGCAAAAATCCTGACAAATTCACCATCGCAGATTCATGAGCACTATTATAAAAGGAAATCCAATGACTACAAACCAAAGCATTGAATTCCAATTCACCCTACCAAATCGGTCAATACTTGAAAGAGTACTTGTTCAATCTGGGGCCATTCCCCATCCGCAATACAATCAGAGAGTGATCCGATATAGTTGCAGGTTCGATAAATGAAATGCATCCATCCAAGGACCTGTAAAAGGTTTGATGTACAAAATCCTTGTCGAGCCTCTTAGCAATAAAGTTAGACCACCTATGCCCATTTCTCCAGGTCGGGCCGATTGACTTCAGACCAATATCAATCAACCCATGATTCCAAAAAAAATTGTAAAACCACGACTGTAAAGGGTTTAATCTTGCCTTAACACCCCAAGATTCACCACGACCATAGTCAAGTTTAGGTCCCCTGCTAAGATACAGGAAGTAATATTTAATAATCCACTTGCTTCCATCTTAGACTAGAACTGTTTCCACTCTAAGAAAGGACCATAACAGTTAAACAAATGAAGTGAGAAATCCAAATCCCTACACTTACCAGCCAGTAATATTCCCCCACAAATACTAAAGGAGTGAATATGAAGAACCTGGGGGTTCCAAGCAGACAAAAGGCCACCGGAAAGACCAACTGAATCAATCATATTGCACTCCCAAGAGGGGAATAAACACCAAAATAGTTCATGGGATTTAGCACCTAAAACCATAGTTTCTTGTAAGAAGATAATATACGAAGAAATAATCTCCACCAACCTTTTGAAGGATCGAAATTTAGGGGCACCCCCAACCCCTCTGATGTTCAGTGATAAAAGTATCATCTAGTAACCAAGGAAGGGGCCTGCACAGCTCTAAGTGGCCCGAAAGTATAAGAAAGGGAGGAAATAGTACCATATTCCTGACCCGAAAGGGAACTATTTGTTAGCTTAGTGAATAGCAGTCTATCATGATCACCAGCTAAGGCCCTAGCAAGCTCTTTTTTCCTCCTACCCCTATTCTTTTTACGGATGGTAACATTAGGGTTACCACTAATACCAGGGTTAAGTAAAGGCGCGTTACCCTTAAAGACAGGTAGAGGGTCTTGGAAAAAACCGAGATGAAGAACTGTCAGGGAGGAATAATTCACATGACTCAAGTGGTGCTGGTATGACCCAACGTGTCCAATACTATCAGCTCAGCCTCTAATAGTTGTGAGTCGGAGATCTAGGATAATTCGACTGGAGTGGTGGGAACACCCAATGATGCCACCCCGAAGCTAGTATCAGAGCTTCCCGAGCCTTGTTCAAGTTTTCGCATCAAGCCCCCAAACTCTGACAAAGAAGGAGGGATCGGAGCTTACCAACCTTCCTCATTTGTGATAGATTCCAAAATATCTAACCTAAGAAGTTCTATATTCGACACAGAATAAAAAAATGAGGGAAAGAGTGACTTAAGCTTACTCGAGAAAGGGCGAAAGCTAAGCATTGAGTTGCAGAGCATTTAATGCGGCAGCTTAGTGCTTAGGGTCTGTTGGATCTGGAGAATATCCACATCCAACGGACCCTAAGCATTGAGCTGTCACATTTAATGCTCTACAGCTCAATGCTTAGTTTTCGCCTCGAGAAAGTGCCCGAAGGCTCCACCAGTGCCTGTCATATCTAAACTTCATCACCACCTGGCACCTACCATCAAAGTTGAAACCACCACAGGAGTCAGTTCGCCCATAACTGTGGAAGTCATAGGTTGTCTGTTATCCCTGCCAACACCCTTCAACGGACACCTGGCCTTCAAGTGTCAAGTGATCCCACATATACACCGAAATGGTACACGCCAATAGTGCAATGGTTGTTTAAAGGACTTCTCACCCCAATGTACAGAAATCACATGCAACCGGCCCAACTCGACGTTCATTTCAGTTAATACCTAAGGTGCCAGTTAATACCGTGGAAGGGTATTAGAGTTCAAAACCGTTAGTAATCTCTAACTCGACGCTAGAAGGAATAATAGGAACATTACCAGTATCACAGATTCACATAGTAATGGGTTAACTAAAGAAATATTACCCCGACTAATACACCTCTAGAAACTGCCGAAGGTCCCATCCCACTGGAACCACCCTTGGGAATAATAAAAGTCATCTGACATAATCCAGGACAACATAAAATGTCACTTCAACCGCGGCCCAATAAAAGAGGTAAGCCAAAACGATAATGGCAAACACAAAAGACAAACCAGGATATGTAGCTCCCATTAATTGCGTTCAAATTTGAACCCTTCGTGGCCCTTCCAAAGGGTTCTAGCCCTTCCTAGAAGTGTAAGAGCTAATGTATGTGGAGCAATTCATATTCCATCGTTTCATTTATCATTAAAGTTGTTCTCAATTCAATTTTATTGGAGTGTTATGTAAAATTCACATTTATATAAGTGATAATTAAATAAATTTAAATAATTTAGTTGTATTGTAATGGTAGCATAATTATTTAATTAATAATTTAAAAAGAGACCATTTTCATTATATTAATTGATTTTATTATAATATAATATACAAATATTTTAAACTATATGAATCCATTTTTATCATGTCCTCATTCTTTATATGTTTAGAAATTTAAAATGACATTAGAGCCATACTAATTTCATAAGGCTAAAAGAAATCCATCTATATAACTCAAAAATTGGAAGGAGGAGTTAGAAGGAAGTGAGATTGAAAAGAAAAAGATTTCAAGTTAATTTGCCACATACACAAATAAATGAACCACCATTTCTATGGCTTGAAACCAATAGAGTGGTCATTTCTCTATTCAAAGTAGCCAATAGATAGTCATAAGGAGGGAGACACCATAGCAAGTCATATTAGTCATATCAAGGAGAAAACCATCGCAACAAGTCATATTTAAAAAATACCCAAGGAAGAAACACCGTTAATCCATTATACAATCACATATGCAAATGCAAATATATGTAGAGAACTCAAGCCACTGTCAATCCATTATACATCGACCGAAGGAGGATTATACATAGAATCTTAAGTTAAGAAGCACTGAAGAGGTTCCGGCAATAGATTCTAGAGTTGTTGGAGGAGATATATATTACAAATTGAATTGATCAATTCTCAGTCTAATTAGAGAAGTGTCTAACTAGAGATCATTGTAACGAGATATATGCAAACACATAGGGGGTAGGGTATGTATACCTTTATAGACTTTAACAGTTATGTGTAGAGGGAGGTCATTTGTCCAATAAACAAGAGAGTCTCATACATCAAATTGATATCTAGATTAATTGTCGCCTTAAAAATAGATTATTATTATTATTTTTAAGAAGACAACATAACATATAGTCCAAAGTAAATTAACATTACATATGAATAAAAAACACAAATTGCAAAAAAAAAGTATAGAAATATCAATGGAAGAATAAAGGTAATTTGAATAGAAAAGACATATTACAAAAAGAAGGGTATACGAATGTTAAAGAAAAGTAAGGTAATTTTGTTTCAATTACACCATGAAACCTAATTTAAACAAGTCTTTTTATTTATTATTACATTATTGTAAGATAAAAAGAAAGAAAAATATATAAACAATGCACATTTTTAGTTTTACTTTTATGGAAGGAATAAACAATCTCTATGGTAGGCAAGGAGTAGGACTAGCCGAATTTATAAAAAAATAAATTTTAATGGACCAGATTGATTATACTTGGGATATTCTTAGTCGCGTCTACTTATGGATGGATGGGATTTTGCAAATTAAACTTTGAGCATGTTGCTTGTTGTTATAAATTTTTTATTTAACTTCTTTGTTTTTGGGTAAATTCAACCGATTAAATTACGTCATTACAAGAAAAAGGGCATTTTAGCCTCACATTAGCACCACTATTTGTAAAGGATTTGGGAAATCCTCAATTTTCAAATAGTGGTGCAAAAGTGGTGATAATGTGGGGATATGCAAGTGGTGCTAAGATTTATGGTGCAAAAGTGGTGTTTATAAAAAAGTTGGTTTTGGTGTTAAATGAATATGTGGCATTCCATGATGTATGGTGCAAACCACCAAAACCAATCCTATGTGGATTGGGATTTTATGGTGCAAAACACCAAAACAATCCAACATGGATTGTGACTTTATGGTGCGGAACACCAAAATTATTATTATTATTTAATATACACAAACAAGTATATGGTGCAAAGCACCATAAAATAAGAAGTGGTGCAAAACACCATAAAGTAATAAATGGTGCAAAAAATAATATAAATCACATTATTATATATATATATATATATATATATATTATATTTCAAACATCTTTGCTTACTCTTTCCCATTGATTGTGATCTCCATTGCTAGTCTAGAATGGTTCATTTAGGGCTTATGAATAAAAATATTAAATTTATAAATATAATCTAGTTTCATTTTAGTTGGAATTCAATAATAATTAATCTAAACATATACACAAAATATAGGATTCAAGGAATATCAAAGTCACATTCATATGCTAAACTTAATACAATAAATTTCTAAATACAGAAGAACACAAAATATAGGATTCAAGGAATATCAAATAGTCACATTCATATGCTAAACTTAATACAATAAATTTCTAAATACAGAAGAATTGTGGACAATTATAAATAAATGTTTTGAACCCCTTTTTTAGTAGCTAACAAGGGTTCATAGAAGCAGCAAATAATAAGTCTCTTTTAGAACATACAACAAATTGAAAATTAAAACACCAATAGGCTGAAAGATGATGTTGGGCTCCTTGAGATTATGTGGACTCCTTGCAAGATCCATTCAACGGCCCCACAGGGAGTGGAGCGATCCATCAACTCTGTGTGTGGAAATTTAAAATCCTCAAAGAAGCTGTCACTGGTGTGAGAAGTGGAATCAATCCAAAAGCTGAGAACAAGAAATTAGCTGGTTGTTGGTGTAGTCTACATCGATTGCAAACTCATTCTTCTGATCCTGTGGTTGCTTATGCTTTAAATCTAGTACATCTTGAACACAAGAGTGCATATTTTCTGCAGTGACCAATCATGGAGAACTTGCAGTGAGTTATTCAGAAAATTCGAAATTACATGTTTATTTGAATAATAGAAGAGGAGAAGGGGTAAAAGGACAACCTTTTCATAAAAAACGATAGTTATATCTAAACCACCAGATACATCTACAGTTAACAAACTTGTTAAAGTGGATGACATAGCTATGGATCATTTCTGGCGCATCCATCACAAAATAGACTTGACTCTACCATTTTATTTCCTATCCAGCAATAATATAAATAACTCCAAAATGAGTCGTTTTTCACTAATAACGTAAGCAGAGCATATATTCTATAACAAGTAATTACATAGACCTGTGTGCATTGCGATGTATCTCTTGTTATTTGTATCTTTATCAACGCATTGATTCGTTCCTTACTTGATCAATCAATGTGTCTTGCACGGTATATGTCGATATCCTTTGATCAGTATGTCATCAAGTGATTGCAGGTACCCTTCAGGCATGACGTCCAATGGCTTAGCAGAGCGAAACCCCATATAAGCATCGTGAGCCTGCGTAAACTCTGAATTTGTATTGTATGTGTGATCAGATTGCAAGGGGATACTAGATTTTGTGTTGTTGTTGCCTTTGGCTTTGGTGGATGAGGAGCAGGGATGACTGTTGAGCCTTTTCTTGATGTAATAGTTCCATCTCGTTGACCGTGCATCCGGGAAAATGGGAAGCAATTTGAGACCACCTGTGTCGTCAATACCATTCATTTTGCCAAATCAATGGACAGAAAGCAGGACTTCATGTGAACAATTATTAATGGAGAAATCAGAGAATAGAGGACAGCGCCAGAGGTCATGCAGATTATAATTTCTTCTACCTTGCTGGAAAGATATCCATTTTTTATAAATAAATAAAATCTTCGCTTCTCTGGATATTTGTATGCACATTTATAAATAAAAAATTATAAAAATATATATTAAGAATTTGTTAAGTTGGATTGAAGAGAGTGGAATGAAAAACAGAGTGAACTGAAAGAAAATCGAACGCTATAGATCAATAGACAAGTCGTTTCAAAATTGGAAGAAAACTATGATCCCACACTTCAGAATGAAGCAAAATACCTTGAACAAATTCTAAATAAGAGAAATCCTCTTATGGCAAAGTAAGATGACTAGATGGATAAAATTCAGGAATTGGGTTCATTGCCATCACATGCATTTGAAAAATACAAGTACATGAATCTTAAAGAACTGCAGAAAATGCCTCACAACTGCAATCAATGCCTTAAAAGTTTAGTCATGTCAACATGGAAGCATTGGATCAATGTGTCAATTCTACTGAACAAAGAGAGGAGTTACATAAAAGACATTCAAAACTTGATATTGGTTATGAGAAAGTCAGAGAATTAATTTAAGTCTTGGACCAACGTCACGATGAGTCCATTGAGAAGACATTTAAAGGCGTGGCAAAGAACTTTAGTGAAACATTTCAAATTTTGTGGTTGGTGCCAAATATTCAGAATCTTCAAACCAGACTTAGGTGTATGAAACTTTGGGAAAAACGACGTGGTGTATATTCAAATGTAGCAGGTTTTCTGGGGGTGTTAATTGGGAATTACTTGTGTCCAGAATATGTCAGCTCTATCCAAATGCAGTGCCCAGCATGTTAGTATATATATGATCATATCTACAAGAATGATCTAAAAACCCAAACCATACCACCGTAAAAAAATAACTGAAGCAATGTTTTTAGTAATTAATCACTTCTCATCAAAGTAGCAAATAATAACTATATAGCAGAAGCAATATAATTGTTTACAAAGTTTGGAGATATATTTGCATACACAACCTACTCGGTAGCCATTAGTGTAATTCTGGAATTCCTTGGAAAATTAAGGCTTTGCTAGAATACTAGGTAAAGTCCGGGCATAGGTGATAAATTTCTCTCTATGAACCTTGGTCAGGATGAGCCATTTCTCTCTAAATAGAACACAAACATTAAACATAATGTAAGAAAAGATTAAGTGAAATTGGAAAAATAAAGGTATGTGCGCCAATGGTGCCTATTCGGCTGTATAAATAGTCATACCAAAACAACAAATCGATAAGAGAAACAAAGGCTGGTATGTTTACGATTTGAATAGATCATGTCATTATAGATTATATTTGTATATATTTGTAATATTTTACATCTGGACTCCTTGGTGCCAAAGCATTTCCAAGCGCCAACAGCAGCTCGACTATAATTACAAAAACAGGAAGAGGAACCTCTGTCTGCGCTTTCTTTAGAGTAAACAAAGCCCTCTAGATAGTGGCTTTAATGGGTTTTGCAGATCAAGCATTGTAGGTTAGAATGTCCAACAATATAACCCGAATTTTAATGAGAGCATTATATAATTCCTTGATTTTACTATCCACTGCAGCGATCCCTTCATCCAAATCTTCCATGCATTTCTTCAGTGCATCTACTAACTCTTTCACTTCTACAGGTTCCTTTCTGGCCTTCTGCTGCTTCTCCACTAACAAATCATACAACTTCCTCACTAAAACATCTGTATTAATTCGAGGGATAAAGTATGGGATGGTAGGGGAATCTCCACGCAATTATATGCTTCCTATCAGTTGCCCATAATATATTACATCAATCAACCATTCTATCATAAATCTATACTTCGAGCAGAATATACACACAATCCATGGCAGCAGTAATAAAACCATTAAAAATTACATCAGTATACCAAACTCAATTTAGTGAGAGTGAGTGATCATGATGACCTACCAAACTTCTAGCAAGTTTGAACTAAGGCCAATTCTGAGAATAGAATCGTTCTGCCCAGAATGTCTCAATCTGGCTGAAAATATGCTTCAAATATTACAACGTAATCACATACCGTTACATAGCCATGCTTCATTCCTTCTTTCATCTTCCAGGGCACCAGCTTTGTACTATATTTATGCCTTTAATCGCCCATTTCTGGCATTCCATCTCTACTGCAATGCAGGAAAACAAGATCACGTTGTCAATAATTTATTTCAACAAACTCTGTTCACAAGGTGTTTGTATTTCCGTTAAGTTTCAAATTGAAACGCCAATAACAGAAAAGTGAAAATCAATAACAAAACCAAATATACAGAGAATGGATCTACACATTTTCTCAATTTTACTTGATAGAGAAGCAACCTGGAAATAGTGAAAATGTGCATAAATTAGTATTAAACAAAAACGACCATACCGAAACCTTTATTCAATCAAATTTGTATGAGTATTTAAGCTTTTACTCACAACAATAATCAACAACATTACACTCTTCGTCATGGAAGTTTGCGGGTTTGTACTCGGACGTTGTCCCCATAAACAAGATGAGAACCTATCAATATTCATGACTATAACTCAAAAAATCGATCTGCAAGGAATAAGCTAGGTCCTAACTTGTTAAAAGGATACCATGTCGTACACAACCCGGACATCCTGCAATTATTATAAGTAGTTAAGTATCGTTGGAATATGAACACCAAATTGGAAAATTAATTCCATAAAACAAATCTGTGTAGGTAAACCTTACCATGGTTTTAAAAAGATCATGTAGCTAGGAAACGGGTTAGGGTTCATCCATAGTTGAAGACTGAAGCCATCCCAACAAATGGCCTGACATTGTTAAAACAGGGTGTTCTGTTATATACCATATAGCAAAAAAGAATGGCTACTTGACCGTCCTACTGGCCATACCTTCGTGTACAACAACCTTCAATCTTCAAAGTCACATAAAGTCTACCATTTACACTTTTTTCAGGTGTGTTTGGTCGGAATCCGGAAAAACCCCAATTTATTAGGAAAAACCCCAAAACCCCAATTTAACCTAGTTAGGAAAAACCCTAAAATGGGGAATTTACCTTACGCAGTTATGATAAAACAATTTATGAACTACCCTAAAATGGGGAATTTACCTTACGCAGTTATGATAAAACAATCTATGAACTAGAATAAAAACAATTAGGGCCATACCCATTCCATCAAATTCGAATAGAAGCAAGAAATGCAAATTATTCACTACCAAGAATAAAAACTGAAAATTGATTTAACAGGTTACTATACCAAACCTGCCTTTGGTTTCTGGTGGGTTTCCGCAAAGGGATCTTCCCGCATATAATATCATTTCTCAATCAACTATTTTTACCCAAATGTTGGACCCTATGAATAAAACCTGCTATTGTTATCACATTCGAAAGCAAATTTTTGCAATGGTTCTCACTGCACGAAACCCTAGCTCCAGAAGTCGTCCACATTAAAACCTGTTGAGTTGTGGAACTTGGGAGGAAGATGCCCCTAGCTGTAATTTTGATGTTTTGAGACCTCCTGACATACCTTCTAGTTTCCCGCCAAGTTCATCCCGTCGAGCTCTTCAAGTTTGAGTTCATCGTTTCCTAGTTCATCCTCGACTAGTTCGACTTCATAAAACCCGTCTATTGTTTTGATATCCAATATGGCTGGAAATAACCCAAAGTGAACCTTCAACCTTTTAAGGCAATAAGAAAAGCATTGAGGCTCTTAAGGTCATGTCAATTCTAGGGAAACACCAAATCACAATATCACATTTAAGGGAATAGCATAGAGTTTAATTTAAGATTTAATTTTTCAATTATTAGGGTTGTAGATTTAATTAAAATGGAGAAATGTAAGTATGAAGTACTTTTTCTGTTTTGGTAGGTTATTTATTTGGAATTTGATAATGGAAAGTTGTAATTTTGACAACAAATTTTAAAATTTCTTAAATTCTAAAATTTACAATTATATCTTCAATGCATTTTTTATTAATTCAATTTCAACCATTATGTCAAAATTATAAAAAAAATTATCACGAAAAATAATACATATAAGGAAAAATACTCCATGAGTAAATTGCTATAATTAAAATAATTTTTTATTGAAACATTTATCCACCCCTTTAAATTGTAAATTATGTTTCTTCCTTTTTTCTATACTTAAAAACTACATAATGAAAAATTTAATTAATGTACTTATCACTTCTATGTATTCTATGTATAAGATTTAAATAGTAGATGTCCCAAAAATTGATTCTTGGATAGAAATAAACCTAAGTTAACTAGCTTGGGTAAAAAATGTAAAGTCATTTATTGCATTCATTAGGCTTAGCAACCAAAACGTCTTGAGCCTAGGAGAGTTTTTTTTGTTGTACACATATTTTGATCTAAATTATATTTGAAGGCAACATTATTTGGTTTTCTTGGGTTACTAAAATTTCGTTTTCAATGAATATTTGTGTAAGTTGAGGTAATTTATTTTTATGAATAAGAAAGGTAATGAACTCTTATTTAACAAGTTAGAATATTTATGAACTTTTAAGTGGTTTGATAGTGTTGTAATATGTGTGAACATGTCCTTATATATATATGTGCAAAAGTACAGATGATTCAAATATAAATGGTGTATTTATTGTAGCTCTTCAATTTTTGAAGTAGGGACCCTTGTAACATTTGCAAAGAGCCACCTAGCCCCTCACCTCGTTCCTAATCATGTGGTTCCCCTATCATACAGAGAGAGAGAGAGGGTGGGGGAGAGAGAGAAGGGGAATGGAGGGAGGGAGGGAGGGAGGGAGAGGGAGGGAGAGGGGGGTAGTTAGTTAAAGGGGGGAAGAGAGATAGGGGGAGGGGGGAGCAAGAGAGAGAGGGGGGAAGGGAGAGATAAAGGTAAACATAGAGGGGGGTTAGAGAGATAGAGGAGGCCTAAGGTTTATGTATCCTACACTAAACATGTCCAAGGCCCCAGGGCCACAGGACCTAGATACATAGTTCCATAGATACCACTCCAAAGTCATGAATGGTTCTTTGATGTAGTGTTCATGGATTTGAATGCCTCAATGACTTATGTAGGGATAAAGGAACAATTTTCTTTAATAGAACATCATTCTGAAGGCCCTGAGAGACCTGCATACTGCTCCAAACAACCTAATGGCTCTGACATTCTCAATCATGGGATAATAATATAACGAAGAGGTAATGTGTGGTTGGTGGAAACCACCTCCTCATCCTTAGATGTCTAGAATATTCCTTTAGGGCTTAAGGATAAGGTTTTCTCCATTGACCATGTTCAAGGTCCCAAGGACAAAAACCTAGATACATAGTGCTATGGATACCCCTATAAATTCATGCATGTTTCCTTATTGCATTATTCATGGCTTTAAATGCCACAAGAATTAATTTAGGGCCCCAAACACATAGTTGAATTTCCTAGAATATCATTCCCAAGGCCCCAACACACATAGATATTACTAAAAACCATCTAATTTCACTAATACCCTCAAGAGGTCATGTGTGGTTTGTTGAGGCGATATTCTTAGACTTGGATGGCTATAAGATTAGTTTATGGCTAGAGGTTCAAGTCTCCTCCCTTGAACATGTCCAAGTCCCCAAGGCCCCCAAAAATGGATACATAGTGGCATGGATATCCATGCAAGGTCATGCATGGTGCTCTAAGCATTGTTCATCACTCTAGATGCCCCAATTGTTTCTTTAAGGCCAAATGCATGGTTGTTTTCCCTATAACATCACTCCCAAGGCCCTAAGACATGAAGATACTACTCAAAACCACCTAATGGAAATGACATAATCAATCATAGTCCAATTATACCCTCAAGAGGTCATAGGTGGGTTTCCAACAGAACTGAGATCGTGGGAAGGCCATGGCCATAAAGTACTAAGGGGTTGCAGTCCACCCATCCTTTGTTGTCCCGGGGGATTACAGTCCCCCCATCCTCTCTTGGCGTGGAACACTAACAATTGTCAACAAGCCTATTTCTTGTGGTCAGCTGCATCTATGGGGATGCCAATAATTTCTTAGGCCCTAGCATATGCTAGATTAGAATAACCTGAAGTCTAAGCTTAACAAACTAGGTGAGTATCACTTCTACCCTAAGATGGTGAGTGAGGAAACCCGAGTTGCAGGTCTCTCTTCTTTTGAGCTCCATAACCCTAAGAACCCTAAGACTTCTATGAAACCTTGAGTGCAGAGGAGAGCTTAACCGAACAAGAGTGAATGAGCAAGAAGTTGAAAGGAGAGGTTTTGAGCTATGATTAATTTAATCAGTTTTATTCTAGGGAAGGGCAAGTGGGCTTCATGTTGGAGCCCACTTAGCCTCCACCTTTCATAAACTCAAGTCTTAAAATTTCAAATAGTTTACGGATTAATAAACATTTTTTTTAGTTTCTTCTAATTTGATTAATAGTTATAAATAAAATTAGTTCTTTATTAGTATGATTAGTAATTATAAATAAAATAATTTCCTTATTAATTTGCTTAATAATTATCAATATTTGAATTTTTAATTAAAAATAATAATATAATAAAATTAAAAAATTTAACTATAAATAAGAAAAGTTTTATATAAATTTCATTATGAATATAAGAATAATATGTTAATATAAGTTTTCAATAATTTATAAATAGGAAAGAGTTAAGATATAATTAGCCTAGCTTACTTAAGCATGGACGTGAGAGGAAGGTGTTGTTGCACTATGAAGCATCACATGGTTCTATTGAGCTACCAAGAGGGTATTTTGCAAAGAGATTCATGAGTCTTTAGCCTAGCCTCTAGTGTTAGTATCATGAGCAAGAACCAGGATAGATGATACTCATAATCCTTGTGTAGGTGTGGTGGAAGGTTAATGTATAATGGGAGGGGGGAGGGAGAAAGGGAGAAAGAGGGTTGGGGGAGGGCTAGAGGGAGAGGGGGGTGGGGGAGAGAGGGGGGGGATAGGGGGGATAGGGAAAGGGAGAGAGAGAGAGAGAAAGATGGATGGGGAGAGGAAGAGAGAGATTGAAAGGAGGCGATACCGGGGGTTACAAAAAGAAAGAGGGGGGGATATAGGGGGGGATAGGGAAAGAGATAGGGGAGGGGGGGATACAGGGAGAGAGAGGGGGGGATAGTGAAAGGGAGTGAGAGATAGAAAGAGGGATGGTGAGAGGAAGAGAGAGATAGAAAGGGGGGAGATAGGGGGGTTATATAAATAAAGAGGGGGGATATAGGGGGAGACATAATGAAAGAGAGAGGGATAAAGAGAGGGACGAGGGGGGTTAGGGGAGAAGGGGTAGAGAGAGAGAGAGAGAGAGAGAGAGAGAGAGAGAGAGAGAGAGAGAGAGAGAGAGGCAGGGTCTTAGTGAATGAGAGAGAGATAGAGAGGGTTATAAGAAGGAGACATAGGATACAGAGAGAGGGGGGGTTAGAGAGAGAGAGAGAGAGAGAGAGAGAGAGATGTACCTATCTATATTGTTCCTAAAGATTCAAATCAATCATATACCTCTGATTGACTAAGGAATCATTATATAACAATGATTCATTGTTTTGGCCCTCGCAATTCCTTCTATAGAAATGAGTCATTATTTTGGGCCCCATGCATATCTCATGAGTCATGACCCCTAAAGAAATGTATACCATGCAATTTCATAGTTTCTAACTCCAAACCATGATTTGAGCTATAACATATAATTATATAGGACATATGAGGTAATCTAGGGCCTTCTACATGGCCCATTAGCCCATTTCCATTGGAATACTTAAGATGCCCTAGATCAATGTTATGTGATCGATTGTGGCATCGTCCATTGCCTTGATCCCTAAATGCATGCTTTAGATCATAAGGCTTGGGTTTCCTCTATTGACCATGTCTAGTGCCCTAAAACCCATAAATAGTGCTTAAATCCTCTTAGTGGCACCCATATCCCTCCTTAGATGCTAAAGATAGCCTAGAGAGGTTCATTACCATGCATGGATCTTTGAGGCAAGGGCCTAATATATGTACATATTACTCAAAAGCACCTAATGGTGGATATCACATCAATCACAGGACAATGATACCCTCGGGATCCCATGTGTTATCGTTGGAGGAATTCTTATCCTTGGATGGATAGAATATTACTTTAGGGATCGAGGTTTAGGTCTCCTCCATTGACCATGTCCAAGTCCTGAAGACTACAAGACCTAGATATATATCACCATTGATACTGGTGTCGATTCATTTGTTGTTCTTTGAGGCATTATTCATGGATTTGGATGCCTCAATGGTTTATATAGGCCCAGAGGCATGATCTTGTTCCTTGAAATGTCTTTCCCAAGACCCCCAGACACCTACATAATTCTAAAAAAAATATAATGGAACACACATTCTCAATCATAGGACAATGACACCCTCAACAGACCATGTGTAGTTGGTGGAGGAAACCTACACAACCCTATATGGCTAGAATATTCTTTTAGAGTTGGAGGTTCAGGTCTCATCCACTAACCATGTCCAAGGCACCAAATCCGTAATATCTAGATAACTAGTGGCATAGATATCACTTCAAAGCCATGCATGGTTCTTCAAAGTAATGTTCATGGCTCTCGATGCCTCAACTATTTCTTTATGGACCAAGGCATGGTATTCTTCCCTAAAACACAATTCCCAAGGAAATAAGACACCTACATACTTCTCAAAATCACCTAATGTAACCAACATCCTCAATGATATCCAATGATACATTCAAGATGCCATATGTAGTTAGTGATGGAAACCTCCTTAGCCCTGGATGGATAGAAGATTCCTTCAGGGCTTGATTTTCAAGTGTCCTCCACTGACCATTTCCAAGGCCCCAAGATAAGAAACCTACATACATAATGCCATGGATATCCCTACAAAGTCGTGCATGATGCCTTGTGGCATTGTTCATGGATCTAAATACCTAAACAATTTATTTAGTGCCAAACACATGGTGTTTTTCCCTAAAATATAATTCTAAACACCCCAAGACACATATACACTACCCAACATCACCTAATGGCACTGACATCCTCAATCATAAGCCAATGATACCCTCAGGCGGCCATGTGTTGATGGTGGATGAAACCTTCTTAGCCATGAATTGATATAAGATTCCTTTAGGGCTTGGTGTTCAGGTCTCCTCACTTGACCATGTCCAACAACCCAATTCCCCAAGCTTTGATACATAGTTCCATGGATACCCTTCAAAGTTATGTGTGTTTCTTTATGACATTATTTAATGGCTTTGGATTCCTTAATGGTTTCTTTAGGGCCAAATTCATGGTATTCTCCCCTAGAACATCATTCCCAAGGCATTGAGACACATAACTACTACTAAAAAATACTTGATGGCACTGACATTATCAATAATAGGAAATTGGTAACCTCATGAGGCCATGTGTGGTCGCTTAAGGCTACTATCTCAACCCTATATGGATAAAATATTCCTTTAGGGATTGAGGTTCAAGTCTACTCCCTTGACCATGTCCATGGCCCTAAATCCCCAAGAAGTGGAGGCATAACACCATGGATACCCCTGTGAAGTCATGTATGGTGCTTTAAGGCATTACTCATGGTTCTAGATGCTTTAATGGTTTCCTTAAGGCTAAAGGCATGGTCTTATTCCATATAATTTCATTCCCAAGGCCTTGATATATGTTCCTACTACTCAAAACTCTCTAATGGTACTTGAACCCTCAATCATAGGCCAATGATACCCTTAGGAGGCTATCTATGGTTAGTGGAGGGAGCCTTCTTATCCCTCAATGACTATAAGCTTCCTTTAGGATCCAAGGTTCAAGTCTCCTCCACTAATCATGTTGAAGGCCTAAAGGCCCCAAGACGTAGATACATAGTACCATAGATACCCTTATGAAGTCATGCATGGTGCTTGGATGCATTGTTCATGGATTTGGATGCCTCAATGAGTTCGTTAGGTTCAAAGGCATCACATTCTTACCTAGAACATCATTCCCAAAGCCCTAAGGCATGAACATATTGATCAAAACCATCTAATGGCACCAACATCCTCAATCATAGTCTAATGTTACTCTCGGGAGTCCATGTGTGTTTGGTGGAGGAAAACTTCTTAGCCTTGGATGCCCGGAAGATTTCTTTAGGTACCAAAATTTAGGTCTCCTGCATTGACCATGTCCAAGGGACTAAGGTCAAAATCCCTACATACATAGCACCATGGATACCCTTGTGAAGTCATGCATGGTGCTTCGAGGCATTGTTCATGGATATGTATGCCTCAATGTATTTTTTAGGGCCAAATACATGGTCTTGTTCCCTAGAATGTCATTCCCAACGTGATAGGACACCTACATAAGATATTTCTTTCTTCCTATGACCCCATTCGAGGACTCAAGATCCATCCCACTATGCAAAAACCCTTGATTATGCCCATATCCAACTTTATTGCAAGATCCATTTAAAGGGTTTATTTTATGGTTCATTGTGTTAATAGTTGCTCATTACATCAATAATATTATGTTAGGGTATAATTCCCTCAATTTCATCCCCAACCATGGTCCAAGACCCATCTTTAATGCATAAAACTACATATTGCCACCCATATCCCACTTTAAGGATAACAATCTCTTACACAGTGCATGATCTCCTATATGACCGTTTGAGTCATTGCTCTCAGCTCAAGTTTTTTAAGACATTCATTTAAGGCCTAAGTCTTGTGATTCCTCCCACGACTATGTCCAAGGTTCTAAGAACGACATCCAGTGTCTCTTATATCAATAATCAAATTTCAATGATAACCGTGGGAGTTCATGAGTGTGTTTTAAAGCCTCCCTTAGGGATTGAGACCCATGTTTCCTCCTATGACATTATACAAAACCATGAAATCCATATATACTAGGAAAATCCTCATAATGGCTTGATGTCCTCACTTAGGGGTAAATAATACCACTAGTAGGCCATGTGTAGTGGTTCAAGGTGTTTCTTTTGTCCTTAGATGCCAAAAATATTTTATTAGGGGCTAAGGCGTGGGTTTCCCCTGTCAAACATGACAAGGAACTTGAAACCCATATATAGTGCATAAAACCCCTTAGTGTCATTTATACTCCCAATATTAGGCCAATGACACCCTTAAGAGGTCTTATGTGGTGTTTCAAGGTATACTTTTTAATCTAATATTCCTAGAGGTTTACCCTAATGTCAAAGGCCTGGGTTTGCTCCCGTTATCATGTCTATGCCCCAAAGACATATACCTAGTTTTATTTCCTCTAATTCTCCCCTATATCCCTATTATAAGGCCATGGATCCTCTCAAAAAGTAATTTGTGTTGGCTCAACACATAATTATTATCGCTACATGCCTAGAAGCTTCATTTATCACAAGGACTAGGTTTCTTCTATGAACTAGGTGAAGGGAAAGTAGAGCTATTACTAGTGATCAAAATGTTATAATGACATAAATTCCCACACATAGAGGCTAAGAATCCTTTTATGAACACATGTGTGATGATCATCCTTCTTGGTCCTAGATTCCTAACACCTTATTTTAGAGACCAAGGTGAAGGTTTCCTCCCTCAAACATGTCCTTGAGAAATTTAATAAGATAAATAAAAGTATACCCAATAATCAAATTTCAATTCAAATCACTTTTATTACCATTTTATAACAGTAATAAATTAAACACGGTTGACTTTAATTATTTGTCAATATTAAGAATCATATGTATTTATTTGCTTAAATAATATTAAAATGAAATAATTTAATTGAGTTATTTACAAAATAATGATTTATGAACTTGTGGTGCAAAGTCTCATAAATGAATCATGTGAATTTATTTGTTTAAATAGTATATAGATAAATAATTGAATTTCTTGTGATTGTGGTGTAAAACCTCATAAATTAGTCTTGAGGATTTATTTGAATGAGAAAAAATGAATTAAGTTATTTACAAAATAATTATTTGTGAAGTTGTTGTGTTTATGGTGGGAATCAACATAATTAAATCATATGTGTACATGTCCATGCAACAAATAAGCACTTAACACCACTATATGGCACTTGTCAACATGGCATTTCTCTAGCCTTAGGATTCCTTTAGCCTAAGGTCAGGCCTCATCCTAAAAACCTAATAATTATACTAATGTCCACCAAAAATAATTAAGAAGATTAATAAAAATATTCTCAATTGACTTTAATCAAATTTCAAGTAATAATTTTTATTGCTACTTTATAATAGTAATGAATTGAAAACAAGAAATTTAATAAGATTAATAAAAACATTCTCAATTGAATTTAATCAAATTTCAAGTAATAATTTTTATTGCGACTTTATAATAGTAATGAATTGAAAACTTTTGTTTTTAATTATTTGCCATTATTAAAAAATCTAGGTATCTATTTGTTGAAATAGTATTAAAAATGAATGCTTGAATTGAATTATTTACAAAATAATTATTTGTAAACTTGTTGTGTTTGTGGTGCAAAGCCTTATATATCACTAGTGTGACTTTATTTGTTTAAATAGTATAAAAATAAATAATTGAATATGTTGTAACTGTGTTGCAAAAACTCATTAATTAATTTTGATAATTTCAACTAAAGATAAATAATCTAATTGAGATATTTACAAAATAATTATTTGTGAAGTTGTAGTGTTTATGGTGCAAATCCTTATAATTAAATGTTACTTGTACATGTCCATGTGGCAAATAATAACTTAGCACCACTTCATGGTACTTGCCAACGAGGCATTTGTGATCTTAACATAAATAATGAAAAGTTCAATTTCCAATAATATTAATAAACATTAACACCATATTAACACCACAAAATATAAGTGATTCTAATACCACTACATTAACACCACAAAATATAAGTGGTGCTAATAACACCATATTAACACCACAAAACTATAACTGGTGCTACTACCACCACTTTAGCACCACAAAACATAAGTGGTGCTAACTTGTGGTGCTAAAAAATGGGTTTTCTTGTTGTGCGTACACATGGCTCCATCATTGGTTCCACTCTCTTCCATGGCAAATTAGGCTCCGCTATCCTCCACGGAAAAGATACATCCGTTTCAATAGACAACCTTCCCACCTTCCCATCCGTGGCTGTTACAAACAATTTTTGGAAATGTTTAGAAAACAAAATTGGTTTTTCCAAGTGTCATGTCATAGTTTATGGAGCGTTAGAGGAATGCAGACAGCGTCATTGTCTTGGGGATTTACATGAATACCGGCAGCCTCATTTTATCTGTAATCGCCTGAGCCCAGGTGAACAATCTTAATCTTTATAATAGGTTTCCCTGACACTATCGTTATGGTCTCCTGCAGCTTCAGCTGAAACATATACGCATTCGAAGATGGAATTTCCATCGGCTCAGTGGTTGTTGGAACTGGTAAAAATTGTTTCCTTTTTCATTGATTCGTGCATATGATTCAATTCATAGAATGAAAAAAATTCCTATATCAGAAATGGTCATTTGATGCTGTTATTATCGCCACTCCATCAACATGAAAAAATCGACCTATTATAATTAATGTGGCATTCCAGGGCTATATCATCGTATCAACACAAAGTCCAAAGCCAAAGCAATCAATAGCATTGCTAAGTATAGATTCCCTTCCCTGCCTGAGACAATTCCAAACATCCATGGCCAAGGCTACTCCTCCACAAGTTTGCTTTGATCTACCCAGACATGGTTTTTCAATCTCTTCAATACTATTCTTGGCATCTACTTTCCTTCATGATAATTGATAATGATGAAGGAATGAAGAATATAATGAAGGCCATTATAAGGACGCAGTTTGTATATCAATTTTCTTAAAGCCATGGCGATAATCTCCTTGAGGCCTGCATGACTATAGATCTCTGAATGCAGTGAGCTACGTCTTCTATTACTTCTATTCTTGTTTATAGGTTTTTTGGGTCTCTTCTGGCATCTTAGATCCGCGTTGTGTAATTTCTTCTATTGTCTTGCAAGATTTCATTCATTACTGGTGGAGATTACCAGAACAATCCAAAATTTTAGTGGTTAGAGTATGGAGAAGTTTCAGATATATTATTTGGGATTCACGTAGAAATATCACAGAGTTATGATAATAGATCATTTTTTGCGAGAATGAAGTTTTTAATAAATGAGTTCTGATAATAGATAATTTTTTGGGAGAATGAAGTTTTTAATAAATGATAAATGAAAAATGAAAAAAATAAGAATAGACCGAGATGTCACGTTTGAACTTTCTGTACTTTATTAGAAATAATGTATAAATCTGCATCCAATGGTTTGTATCGACTCATATTCTTTATCGATGTAATGCATGTATTGATGGGTAATCTTAGATTCGATGGCCAACGATTTACAAATCTTTGATAAATATATGTACTGCCTTTAGATCGGATCTGCCGATCGAATTGTTGTTCTTTGAATTAAAAAGTATGTGTTAAATTGAATATATTTCGATTATGTTGATAAATGAAGAATTAAATCTTGGACCAATTTTGGATTTCTCTTTTGTATTGAGATTATCGTTTTTTGTTTTTTTTATAGGAATAAAGGTCTCAATTGAATAGTTCAATTTGTTAAGAGTTGTAATCTCAATGGTCCTAAGTTGGTTAGTTAGTTAAGTCAATGGTCCTAAGTTAGTTGAGTTAGGTCATTTGTTGACCCATGGTTTACACTGGCCCATAGTATTAGCCAGTGGTTTTGGTCTTATGTTAAACTATATATATGTGTGCTTAGTAATAAGAAGGCAATCAATATGCCAATTTATGTTTCTGCTCTATTCTGTGTCTCTGCATATTTTATCATGGTATCAATGCGTATGGCATGATCCATACATGTTGTTGGGTAAGCCTTTTCACATAGTAGAAAGCACACAGGTGTAGATCAGAGCTGACGACCTAATCCTTCGATCTTGTTTTTTGGGTAAGCCTTTTCAGAAGCTGGAGAGCACACACACACAAATGGAAGTTGTAGCACGGACGGAGCGAAACACTCGAGTCGCAACAAGGTAACATTTTTTTTTCCCACGAAAAAAAAAAAAATTCGGCCCTGGAGGGAGGCTGTCGCACCCTACCTGAAGGAAAAGTGCGACGGTGTTGCACCCTGGATGAGGACACCTTGCGACGACCATTGCAAGCTTGCTCAGTGAAAAAGTGCGACTTGGACAATGTTCCAGCTTTTGATTGCAGAAGATCGAGTCTTGCAGAGATCGATCCAAGAAGACCCTCTGTAGAAAAAGGGCAGAGCAGATCTGAAGACTAAAGGACTACTGATACTTGAAAAAAATCAATAATATCAAAGATGGTGCTAGAAGAGCTACCAAAAGAAATCGAAGAGGTAAGAAATCTGTTAACTTCAATAGGTTCATGGCAAACCTTTGATGGAGATAATTATGATTTATGGTCATTGAAAATTAGGGATCTATTAAGGTCACAAGATCTGTGGCATTTTGTAGCTGAGAATGATCCTATAGATCTAGCTGCATTTGAGAATTCGACAGAGTATCAAAAGGAAAGAAGGCAAGTTGTTGCCTTAAGTATCATAGAAAATGGTATAGACTATTCCATCTTTCATATCATTTCAAATGCTTCTACTCCCAAATAAGCTTGGGATATATTGAAAGCAGATTTTAGTAAAGAAGAACCTGATGTAGAAGAAGATGAAGCAAAGTTCAGTGAAGAGGAACCTGTAGAAGAAGATGAAGCAAATTTCAGTGAAGAAGAACCAGGTTACTTTGCAAGCATGACAAAGCACCAGGAACCCCACAGTGAAGTGGAAGACAGCCAAGAAGACTATGTTTATGATGCAGCCAATGATCAAATAAGCTCAGCAAAGCTTATTGATGTAACTATGTTTGATGATGACAGTGAAAACAAACCTGTCAATGTTGAATTCTCTAGTGACATAAGTGATAGTCTCTCAGAGAAAGAGAATTTTTATAGTAGTAGTGATAGTCTCTTAGAGAAAGAGATAGTTGATAGCAGCATAGAAGTTGCACCAACAGCCAGTTCATCACAGAACCAGAAAACCAAAAGTTTGAGGGAGCTATATGAGCATACTCCCATTATTGATGAGCAGTATGAGTATGCTTTGTTTCCTTGTCAGCCCACAGTTTTTGAGGAAGCAGTGAAAGATGCACATTTTGTACAAGATGCAATAGTCCATGTGAATGATGATGTAGCTTCCTTTGAAACACCAGAAGAGGGAGATGAACATGATGTGATACTCAGTGAAACAAGAGAAGAGGAAGAAGTGAATGCTATCCAAGAAAAACTGAGATATGTTAATCTTTTCTCTGACAAAAATTCTGAGTGTGCAGGTAAAATGGATAGCAACATACAATATGTTGAAACAAAAGAAGAAGAAACAGAAGAAGAAGAAGACTTGCACTATATTCCACCACCAATGAAAAGCAATAGCACTAATTATTGTGCAAAAGACAAAGAAGATGCTGAAGAACACCTACTTAGCATCAAGCTTAAGAAGACAAAGAAGAACAGTCCAAGTACACATCAAGGAAGAAAGTAAAGCTTAAGTTTATTTGAATGAAATGTATGCCTAGCTGAGATATAGACCAGCAGGCACAACACTTAGACATTGATAGTGCTAACCACACCATCCAACTTGAGATTAAGGGGGTGTGTTAAGAGTTGTAATCTCAATGGTCCTAAGTTGATTAGTTAGTTGAGTCAATGGTCCTAAGTTAGTTGAGTTAGGTCATTTGCTGACCCATGGTTTACACTGGCCCATAGTATTAGCCAGTGGTTTTGGTCTTATGTTAAACTATATATATGTGTGCTTAATAATGAGAAGGCAATCAATATGTCCGTTTATATTTCTGCTATATTCTGTGTCTCTGTATATTTTATCATTTTATCACAATCTATTTGATGACCAACATATGCATAATTAGTAAAATGAAATCTATTATCAACTGATACTCATTTACCATGTTGTAGAGAGTTTATTTCAAATTGTAAATTTTTTATTCGCTTAAGATTTACTTTCCAAATGTAAACATAGGGAGTTTTTTTAAATGTGAAACCTCGGTGATTTGTCGGTAACACGGTTTTTGTCTAAAGTTATGGGAAGATGTCAAAGAGAATAGAATAGAAAACTTAAGTTTGAAATTTTATCCCCGCAATTAAAGTATAATTATATAACATCTTGATTATTTGTGTAAAGGCGATTATATTAGCACTCCACATGATAAAATGTTAATTATTGTCCAATGTTGATTATATTTAATTATGTATGTTGATTATAAAGAGGATAATAAGATAGGGAATAGACCGAGATGTCAATTAAAGTGGAGAATAACTAATTCAATAAATTGAGAAGAAATTAGATAAGGGAGATTTAGAACTCCTATTTTTCAATGATTATTAATGCCATGATAAGTTAAACTATGGTTCTTTTAAAGTTGATGTTTAGTTAATTTTTTAATTTTAATTTGTATTGGTTTGATTATTTTAATTTTATTTAAATATATATATTTTTTATTTTAATTTTTTTATTTTAATTTGTATTGGTTTGATTATTTTAATTTTATTTAAATATATATATTTCTTATTCTATTTGTGTTCTGCAAATGCCCCACATAGTCTGTACGTGTTGGGTCGGTGGACCACGAGAATATGGCATGTACATATTGGTGCAGATACGTCTTAAAACTTACTTATAGCCGACAGCATAAGAAGTAATTTTGCCAGTACATACTCAAAGACTTGGGCCTCAAATCGAAACAGAACTACAGGGTCTTACTGAAGGTACTGGCAAAAGTCTTTGGAGTATGCACTGGCAAAAGTACTTCTTATGCTGTCGACTATAAGTAAGTTTTGAGACGTATCTGCATCAATATGTACATGCCATATTCTCGTGGTCCACCAACCCAACACGTACAGACTATGTGGGGCATTTGCAGAACACCAATAGACAGCATAACAACAACTGCTTTGTTTATAGCCGAAGCGATGGCCTATTTGGAGCAGGGCTGATATTCTCCGCACATGGAGCAAAGAGGGGCTATGATACAGAGTCCCAAGCAGGCCTGGAATTTCAAATTTTCACTGCCTGTGACTCCCAAGGTAACTTCAGAACCCTAGTCACCTCACACTCCAGGAAAAACTAAAAAGACACCCTGAACGCAACTCAAAACGCTTAGTCAGGAGTCACCTCACACTCCAGGAAAAACTGAAAAGACACCCTGAACGCAACTCAAAACACCTGTAACGAGTCTTCGAGGATGATGTAACTTCAGAAATGAGAATTTTGGGAAGCGAACTAACGCATATAATGATACGAAGCTTATCAACCACTATGACCTGGACAGAGATTCTGATGCTCCAGTTTAACCACTATTGATAATTTTGACCAGTTATTATTTGACAGGTTATTTATTAGTGCAAACGTCAAAATGACGGTTTTGATAATTTGATTCCTGTATTTTTCTACGTTTTCAATTTACAACGACCAGTCAAATAAATACGTGCTGAAATGGAAAATACGTTGTGTTGAACGTCAAATATCAGCCCAGGAGCGTATGGATATACAGGCATGGCATGAGCGTATGGATATATATGGCATGGCATGGAAAATTGATGGGGATATGCCAACTGCACTGTACTCTACTTAGACCAGAGACGTTTGGTAAAATCTCGAAAGATTTCTGCCAGAGATATTTCGCCGGAAAATATGGTATAGATAGCCATATCAATTCAATGGGATGGGGACTCAGGAGCCGTCCGTATCTTCTATAAAGGCAAGCCTGTATGGTGCACGTACACTCAGAATTCGTCACAAGGAATGCGTGTCCACGACAGACAGAGACGACTCCTCTTCATTATTAGATGGAAGATACTTCTACACAGTATGCCGATGCAAGGACACAGTGACTCTTGAGGCCCCAGATGTGTTCCCAATATGGCGCACTATTGTTTTATCACCACTTATTGTTTTATCACCACTTATTGCTGGAACAAGGTACTCGAATTTATGGCACGTAAGAAAATTAGTTGAACGACGGGATACTATTTTGTAAATGGGTAGATGGTGAAGGTTAGGTCTATGAAAAATGTGGCAAGATAAAAGAATCTTTAGCTTTTATAAACGTAATAAAAAAATTATTAACTTCGATTGAAACCTTTACAGGCAGGAAGGAGGGGCAAAACACACTCTACCAATAGGAAGAAGAGATGGAAGAATATCTTTTTAAAATGCTATGTGAATATATTGGCTCTTAGTTAACTAGTTTTTTTGTTTTTTTAAGACAACTACAACATTTTCTATAAAGGGTCTAAATGTCTCACCTATAGGTGTGTATTATTAATTATACTAAATAATAATTATTCTTTTTTTAATTTTTTGTGTAAGGAAAGGTATTTAACATTTAAAAATTGTAAAAAAAAGATGGCATCTAACTAATCAAAGTCCAACATAGTTATCTTTTAATCTAAGTGCATTTCATCCTATTTATTTAATGTCGTCAGACAATTGATTTTCCTATGTAAAGTTTCAGACATTTAATTTGTTTTGGGTTGAAATGAAATGCAGGTGTGCATACTATGGAGAAATTGTACTACAATTTCTTTAGTGATCAACTATTTAGTTTTCTTTTCCCATCTCCAACCTGAAATTCAACACATGACCCTAATGAATTTATGGATCAAAACACTTTGTTTATATTTGAAAAGACTTTCTACAAACAATTGCAACAAAAGTGTGGGATTCTCCAAATTGATCAAGAATTTATCGAATCTCCAAATTGATCGAGAGATTTCCTCTCATAGGTCAACCAAGAACATGGTAACCAACTTTGCCACTAATGAAAACATGTTTTGGCAAAGCTTTATCGCTGCCATAATAAAATATGGGGAACATTGGGGTATTAATGAGTAACAGTGGAGAAATTTGTACTAATTGTACAGCCATGAATTAAGCAAGGTTTTCCTAATTACAACCACATAAATAAATTTGGTTTGCAATTAGACATTCGAACAAAGGAAATCTTCTATTTTATTTCATCATACAATGTAAAACATGTAGAAATAGAGAATTGCAATGCCAAGAATAATTTTCCAGAGTTATTAAATCGTAGTGCTTTGAATTTTTCAAAAAAAAAAATGAATTCACATTTGAAGTTTAGTTTAGATTATAGAGGGAATATTCTCCTAACTTCGTTTAAGAATTAAAAACAAATTCCCGATAGATATATTATAACAAAAAGAAATGAATAATATGAATTTAATCCCTGTTGTAGAAATCATTGGTTAGGTTGACCATAAAAGTCTAGAGAAGCATGTACACAAGTGGCTTATGTAAGTGGCTTATGTCATTCATACAAGTTATCCATTCAAAGAATGTCTAATCAAATTGGTACTTGGTAATTTTTTTAGCATTGTCACTACATTCTATTTTAAGTCTACTCAAAGTGACAAGCTAGAAGCCAAACTACAAAGAGGTAAAAAAAAATGGTATAATAAAACAACTATTAATGCAATTTAAAATTTCTTTTGGCATCTTCCCTGGTTAAGTATTTCTATTATAAAATACACATCCAATGTTTATATGTCATTGAAATGGAGCAATCTAGTTATATTATGGCCTCAAATGAAAGATATGTAATTAGTGTAGCAATCCTTTAAGATTTTTTCACAAACAATAGTTTGCCCAATATCGTGCACACTCCTTTAGACCAACCTTTTATCCTAAAGCCATTCCAAAATATCATTTTCCTTATGGCACCTTGAATGTTGATGCAACTTATGTTGTCATGAAAATATACCTATACATTAATCCCTAATGTCTATAAATCCCCCCACTCCAAACCACTATCCCTAAAATTCAACCACTCAGTACTCATAAATATTAGCAATTAAAATATGTTGTTTTGGGAAGAAATATTCATAAACAGAAGCATGATATGAAGTATTCTAAATATATGAAAAATAGAATGTTAATGATCATAATAGGAAAAAGCATGTGTTGCTAAACTAATTTATAATAAAAATTGGGGCATTGTTTACTAAGCGGTGGTTGCTTTACTTCAAGATACATGAAGTTATATTAGTGATTTATTTATGCTTTTGATAAAGAACAATTGCATTCTACCATGGTACATGATCTATTTCATTTTATTTTCCAAGAAGTTGAAACATCTTTTCAAACCATACAATTAATGCAACCTCACTTTTGGTGTGAAAGGAAAGTATATCTTGTTGGAATTGTGAGATCTCATTGAATATAAGCTTTGAGTCCATAACCCTAGACTATTATCTAAGGATGGAGTTATTAGTCACTAAGTTGAGATTTGGAATTGGATGATCATTTACCAACTTGACCATAGGAGGAAAGGTTTCATAGTCCTTCTAAATGATTCCATTTATAAGCATATTTATCCTACCATGGGCTTAAAGAGACAAAACCCTATTTGCATAAGGATTTGCACATTTATCTTCTTAGTGGTTGACATTACAAATCTTTTGATGGTAATCACGATGACAATAACTTATTTGGAAAAAATAAATATAGAAAGTAAGCAGCTTAAGCTAAATAAATATAGAAACTCTCAAGACCATATGACACTACAACAAATTTGACATTTAGGGGCGGTTGTCTTCCGCCTCCAAAAGGAATTATTGGGGGCGATTTTGGCTTTGGCGGCGGTCTTTCCAAAACCGCCCCTAATAGCACCGACGCTAAAAGTTTTGAATTTAGGGGCGGTTCTGAAAGATATCAAAACTGCCCCTAAAAGTGACTTTTGGAGGCGGTTGTAAACCGCCCCCAAAAGTCTCTTTTGAGGGCGGGTCTAAACCCCCCCAAAAAGTTACTTTTGGACTTTTGGGGGCGGTTCGAACCCCCCCCCCCCCAAATTCATTTTTTGACTTTAAGGGGCTATTGTCTTCCACCTCCAAAAGTCACTATTTTGGGGGCGGTTTTGGATTTAGCGGTAGTCTTTAAGAAACCTCCCCTAATAACACTGACGCTAACAGTTTTGGCTTTTAGGGGTGGTTATGGAAGAGATCAAAACTGCCCCTGAAGTGACTTTTGGCGGCAGTTATAAACCTCCCCCAAAAGTTGCTTTTAAGGGCGGATATAAACCCCCCTCGTAGGTACCTACGGAGGTAGTTCAAAACCCCCGTCAAAACTCTTTACAAACATGTGAGGGCGGTTTTAAACCCCCCTTGTAGGTACCTACGGAGGCGGTTCAAAACCCCCGCCAAAACTCTTTATAAACCTGTGCGGGAGGTTTTAAACCCCCCTCGTAGGTACCTACGGAGGCAGTTCAAAACCCCTGCCAAAACTCTTTACAAACCTATGGGGTCGGTTTTAAACCCCCCTCATAGGTACCTATGGAGGTGGTTCAAAACCCCCGCCAAAACTCTTTACAAACACGTGGGGGCGATTTTAAACCCCCCTCGTAAGTACCTACAAATGCGGTTCAAACCCCCCCCCCCCAAAACACTTTACAAACATGTGGGGGTGGTTTTAAACCCCCTCGTAGGTATCTACAGAGGCAGTTCGAAACCCCCTCTAAAAATATTTCCAAACCTTTGGGGGCGGTTTTAAACCCCCCTCGTAGGTACCTACAGAGGCGGTTCGAAACCCCCCCCCCCGCTAAAACTCTTTAAAAAAATTTGGGGGCGGTTATGAACCGCCCTCGTAGTGACATATGATTAGGGCACAAAGGAATCGAACCTTCAACTTCCTGCTTGTAAAGTAGGCGCTCTACCATTGAGCTAGAACCCTTTAAGAATTGGGGAAAGGGGCAATATTAAGACCAAGATTGCATCATTTGTAATTCTAAGAAAACACTAATAATTCCAACATTGTTTCTGACTCGAGAGACCTAAGAAAGTAGTATGAATGGCTCTAACCTTATAAGTTGGCTGAACTTGAAAGGTTTCATATGCAGCATTGATTCAATAAAAAAAATAGTAATACAGAAACGTTTTGCAGGACAAAGTTGGCATTCAAGTTCAAACACATACTCATGAAGTGAACATCTAACTAGAATTTCAAGTTTTCATGGATAAGAATGAGCATCGTTTCTAATGGTTGCTTGATGGATCTGTTAGCACCTAGATTGTGCTAAGGGTTCTGGAGGACTCCTGAAGGGAAGGTAGGCCCGAAGTTCAAGAAAAAGATTGATCGCTCAGGAACTCTCAGCAGGACGAATCAGGCTGAAAGCAGCGATGTGGGAAAAAGATAAGGTTTGAAGTAATCAGCCGAGTCCAAATGCAAAGGAACCTGTGAAAAAATGTATGGACGGTCAGATCTAGCGTCAGGAAATCTGTGGTCGGGAGCCTTCTTCGCGAAGTAAGTTGGCGACTCTTTAAGTGGAGGTGGGGTACTAGCCAACGGGCAGGTCCAAAAGTAATCAACGATGTAGGGCCCAGATCAATGGCTCACAACATGGTCACAGATATTATGTGTGCGGAAACGGTCGCAATTCATATTTGCGAACTTTTATTAAAGTACTACATCCTCCGATGGCCTATATGTGGTGTGCTAAAGATCTACGATTCGGGTGAACTTCGCAAATAATACTTGTGCGGTAACTGGGCGAGACAAAGATTTGCGAACAATTAACGGGACACACAGTTGGACAGCCAAGATCTGAGCAGGAACCGGATCGACAGCATGCATGGTTTCTCAAAAGTCAAAAGTGCTGGCAAGCTGTTAGGTGGCCGAATTGGAAACCACGAAGAAAGGTGGTAGGAAAGGTCAAAGGATCTAACGGCAGAGGATCAATCTAGCCAATGGACAGCCGACGTGGCTCCTCCATCTTCGTAGCTGGAGGGACAATATGGCAGGATAATATTATAAAATATCGGCCTACATAGGGATTCTCATCTTGTCTTTCATGTGCACGTTGAAAGGCGAGGAAGATCGATCCGTGGTCAACCAACCCAGGTGTAAAACAACCAGGTAGGCCACTCTTTTCCTCTGTGAACTTTTGTAAATGGCGGGCTCTGTAGGACCTCCGGGTTTCGAACCTTGTAAGATAAACGACCGGATAGAGGACAAAGACAGTGACATTTTCAACACCATGTTCCTTAATATTACATTGGAAGCCGCCAAAGAAAAACTAGAAACCATAAGAGCCTAGGGTAGAGATATCCACAAGGTCTACCAGTCTTCCTTTCACCTTTTTACCACCAGTTAGACCCCAAATTTCCCTGAGTTCATAGACTGGTGCTCCAGCTATTATTCCCCTGGCCGCAGGGTAGTCATGGATGCTGCAAAATCAAAGATTATGTGTTACATAGATTCCCCAACCGTCCGGAAAGCCCTCACCATGCCTGAAGATTTCTACCGAAAGTCCCATAGTTATCAATTAAAAGCCCTAATTCGGCATTTTCGAAGAGACCCAGACAACCTCAAGGAGAGTTTCTACCATGCCTCCCTACTCCCAGGTGTTTCTGTCCCAGTAGACTCTTTCCCTGGCGAAGCCAACTTGTTCACAGAAGAATCTAGATATGTAATCTCGATGTTGTCCCAGTTTTTAGGGCTGTACACTGACCATGATATAACCGAACCCTTGATTAGCCTTCTGTTCGTTATTAGTATCAGTCCCCTTGAGCCATCCGACCCTAATTTACCCCCCCTGTGCGCCTGTCTAAAGTTTGACTAAGCCCTAACAGAAAGTTTCCATTCCCAACTTGTGGAGTTTCCTAAGAATAGGTCTTTCAGGTTCCAATCCTATTTGTTAAAGATGTTCTTGGCAGCCAATGATGAAAACCTACAGGTCCCAGAGCTGCATATTACCAAAGAGATGTATTTTGACTATAAGATGTTCATGAATGGCCTCATGGATTAGGTTTACTTCCTGTTTTTTCAGAAAATATTACATAGAGTAATACCAGAGATGAAAGACCTGTTGCAACCCCCAATGGAAAAAGAGGTAGGGTATTGGTTTTTATTGAAGTAGGGCACTGTAATCGGAGTATATGAGTTTTCCCATGCCCCATATGAACTGCCTGCATTCCTCACCCCTAGGATATTCACCATGGATTTTGTAAGACAGAAGCTAACAATTGAATGTGAACACTTCCTAGATGATAAGAAGGCACCAAACATAAATTTTCCCTGGACATTAGGAGCCATCATGGTTAAAAGCAGAGCATCTCTCTAAAGCCTTCAGCAAATAAGGAAAGACATGGGATTCCCCTCCAAGGAAACAGTGAATTATGACCCCCATCACATACTTTCAAAAAGAAGGAAAACAACAAATAGAAAGGGGTATGAACATTTTGAGCTGGCTGGCATGGCTGAGAGTGCAAACTGGCTGGAGTATATTGAGCAGGGATAGATGGGAATTGACCCCCAAAGACTTCCCAAACTTTGGCATACCTTTTTGAGGAAGGTTCATCTTCAGCACCCAGATCATCTAGTAAAGATACAACAGTGCAAATGGTTTTTCCCCTAATGGTCATCCCAGAAAAGTCCAATCATCAGGAAATCAACAATCCAATGGATGTGGACAGTGACCCTGAAAGGGCCTCAAAGAGGTAGAAAATAGAAGAAGCTGATCAACAGGTGGCAAAGATTCAAGAAGAGAAGCCAAATAAGAAGCAAGTCAAGTTCTGAATGCCCCATTTTGAAGTCAAAGAACATGTTTTTGGCAAACCACCCAAGGGTCCTGCAGCACTGAGCACGACCAGAGCAGAGCTGCTAGAGGGGTATGAGGAAAATCCAGACAACATTGCAGCAGAGACAAAATTATATGAAGAAGTAAGGAAAATATCTAACAAGAGCATAGCCTTGGTGGCCAGCAGAAATTTGGCCCAGAATACTCTGAACCTGGCTTCGGCCACTAAAAACAAAGCTACTGAGTTAAAGGTCAATCTGGAAGATATCCCAGATCTTGACATAATCAACATGCACAAGGAAACATGTGAGGTTATATACAACAAACTACTGAAGGGTGCCTTAGAATTGTTTAAAGTATAATCAAACAAATCCAAGGTTCAAAATCAATTAAGGATAGAGAAGGAAGAAAGCAAATCTCTAAAGGGACAGGTGAAGAAGCTCCAAGTTCAATTATTAGCCTCTATGACTGAAGAAGCCAAGAGAAAAAACATACAAGGGATGTTGGATGGGAAAGATCAGGAGATCCTGTCCTTAAAAAGGAAGTTAAAGATGCTTGTTGCTCACTTGGTAAATGCCCCTGAGATGGCAGAACTAGAGGAAGAGAAATAAAAATTAAAGGAAGAATTGATTGACTGTAAGGCCCAGTTGGTGGAGCTCGGAGAAAAAGAGAAGCAATTGCAGCTTAACATAGCTCTTGTAGCAGCTAGTGAGAAAGTAGCGAAAGCCCAGTTTGAAGAACTGGAGATGAAAGTAAAGGAAAATGAAAAAGAGCAAGAAATGGAGGTCACACCCTCAATTGAGTCTGGAGACTTCTCCATAGTGGGACAGATAGCCAATGCCAGCCTAGAAGATTCTGAAATGATCAGATTGAGAAAACAAGTAGCTAACCTGAAGACTCCAAAGGACAATGCAGAGAAGGAAAAGGAGGCTTGGGAATCCAAGTACAAGGGAATGCAGGTGGATCTTGACAGGTTAAAGGAGCAAGTGATAGGACAAAAGGTACTATAAAAGACTAAGAAAATCATCTGGGATGATGTCATCCGGCAAGCAGATGACCTAAGGCCCTATTTGAACTTCATAGTGGATATGGAAACTGTGGTAAATTTGGCTAAACAGGCTGTAGCAGTGGCCAATGAAAAGCTTAATAAGAAGCCCTCGGATTATGCAGAAAATGCAGTGGAGTTTCTGAGTGGTTTGTCAGACGAGCAGGCTGATACAACATGCATAAAGGACAGGGTAGCCACAATTATATGGGCCAAGAAAATAATTGACAAGCATTAGCAGGTGAAGATCACCCAGTATGGGATAGACATTCTCTCAAATCAACTGAGGTTGTTCAAGGAGGCATTCGACCCCTTATTCAAGGAAGGCCTACCTATGTTCTAGGAGGAGAATGGAACGATGCTATCAAATGAGGAATACAAGGTTAAACTATGGGATTGCAGGGAAAACTAGGAGGATTTTGTAAGGATGGATCAACCTCTGAAGGGTCAGATAGTAGCTGAAAAATTAACAACGGATTTCCAGTTAGCCTCAATGTTCGGGGGAGACAGGACACTGCACGCTGGTTATTCTTACAGAGAACACACATAGCTGAGAGTGTTAATTAAGGAGCTTGCCAACCTGGACCTACCTTAACTGACCAATGGAAGTCCATCGAGAAGTATGGCAAGGGGAGAATCAGGACAGGTGCATGAGGAGTTCGAGGTTATTGCAAAGTTTTCTGCTAGTGGGAGCATTCGGTTAGTAGGAGCGGCCAACTGGAAGAGCATCTCCAAGATCAATTTTTGTCTTTTTGTTAAGTATAGGTGGTCATATAGTAAAAATGACTTGTAAATGTAAAAGGCCGTTGAGTCGATTTTTCCACCTCTCTCTCATGTCTGTAATGGCAAATATGCCTCGATTAGGTGTCAATAGGTTATAACTATTTTCTGTTCAAGAGAATGCCGAGCCTGGGGCTCGAAGACATCTATAAATTAAATGTAATCAATGGCAAAGGGTTTGAAAATTTCAGAGCCCGAGTGTTGCTCTGTGTTTGAACAATTTTGAAGCTATTTTAAATAAAGTTGGCAGGCCTTGCAGGCATTTCTGTTCAAAGATTCATGTGTTATTTGATGTACAGTCTGTTCTTTCTTCCTCCCATGTGAAATGTGTTTCTTTCATTGTCAATTAATTTTATCATGCTATTTCAGCAACAACCTTTAATGGATGAAAATGTTTTAATTGCATTGTCATCTAACACAAGCAAAAAAAAATCATCTGAAAACGTAACAACTGAGAGCAGCAAATTATGGATGCAATAGAGGTTACATTTCAATGCATGCTAACAACGAAGACATGCTACTACCTGAAAATGTTTAATAGATAAGATAGAGCTAAAGTCTCAACCTAAATATTTATGAAGCAATTAATTATTATCTCATTCCATCATTCCTAAATACCCCAACTTTCATTGTTGCTGGACAAAAATGTTACTTGAAGCTTGTTGCAGAAATATATAAGAAACAAACAACAAAACATAAATGTACTATCCATATCCTTATTTTAAGAAAACAAAAGTAGGACTGTACATTTTAGATACAACACTGGAGTATCTCCTTTACTACCTAAAGATAAGAAAAATGATCAATGCCCTCAAAATTGTTTAGGACAGCCCAGTTCTCAAACCTTGATGAAGAACAACTTTATTTATGATCATAGCCTAGTCAAATCAGTTCTAGAGCATAAAATTGACATTTTTTTGATAGAATTCTACCAATGTTTATTTCTCTAATTTTAGTGGCAATACAATAAGTTAAAGAACATGACAGACTATGAAAGGCATTATATAAGGTATTTTTTTGGTAAATTCAATTATACATTCTCATGAATTCCAACAACTAAAAGATATCTTGGTAACATATGCAGTGAAAAAATAGATCATATACATTTCAATGGCTATATTTCACGCCAGATGCAACAATAAAGGTAAAGAAAAAACCTGTATTCATAGTTTGGTAATATTCCATTGAGAAGTAGCACAAGAATTTACATATTGAACTCAGGAACAGTGAAGAGACAAATCGCAGTGGTCAATATGCTCAAATAGATTCAAAGACGTTTTTTTGTTAGAATATAGATAAACTAAATTTCAATGAAAATGGAGTCTTAGCCTGATGGTAAAGAAAGGGTGTTTCATACTCCACTATGGCGGGCATTTCACTTGCACAAGCACAAGCAAGGCTACTTGTGGATGGCGTTACGTGCAGGCCGCCCTGTGCATAATTGGAGAAGTAGCTTCTTGTAAATAATTTGTACTCCACTATAATATGGAAATAGTACTTTTGTTGCCTGGTTAGTCGAAAGCTATCAAAAAGGTGAAAAAAAAATTGAAACTAAATTGCAAAGTCAGTCTTAAGCCCTCTTCCTGAAACAAATAGTAAAATATTGATAAGCTATGATTCACGAATACTAAGCCTAACCTCTTCCTTAAAACAATGACCTGTTGGGTGTCCACGCGCTTACTTGCACAATCTACGGATGAAATGACTCCGTTCGTCGGACGATTCATCCAACGGCCAATAACCCCAAAAAATTAAAATTTGCAGAAACGACAATAAGATATCTAATTGACAAATTCGTTATGGTGATAACTTACAAATATGAATTAGAGAATGATACAAATTGTCATTATATTGCTTTCCATTGAGGAGACCTGCATATATCATGAAAAAATGGTATTTTCATATAAGCGATTGATAGATATGTAAAAAAAGGCATAACATATATGAAATTCTAAAAAAACGAAATGAAAATACTTGAATGAGATTCTCTTGGTTTCAAGAATATTTTATTCTCTACGGAGCAGGGCCAACCACGTGAAGGTTGAAGCTCATATGGCCCCTCCCCCCCTCACATCACTCTCAATTCCCCATACCCAATCTATCTACTGTAAAAATATATGCATGAAAGGTAAATCCAAGTAATAATCTAAGATATAAGTTTTCATAGATACAACTTAAATGAGAACTGATAAATAAATCATGCATGCTACTTACTGAACAACATCCAACCATGTGCCTTCACAATCTTGTCGAACATAATCCATGCCACCATCACCTACAGCTTCATCCTCTTTGCATTTTGTCCCTTCAAAATCTGCAACAGTTGATAAATTTGCATACTCCAAATCATATCTATTACAATTTCTTGATCCCTTCAGAGGGCATGTCAAAACTACACACCGGTCATTCTCTACCGGATCTTGTACATAAAACACTTGTTTCTCTTATGATGCTAGAATATATGGATCATCTTGCAGTCTATCCTTACTCAAGCATCTCTTCAGATTCACCATGGTGAAACCAATTTCATCAACTTTCATTCCATTCTTCTTGTGTACATCTATCCAATCACATTTGAACAATGGATACTGCACCAAATAGTAGTCCAATAACATTATTTCTTGAATCACTCCATAATATGTTGTCGCTTGATGTATAGGGTTTTTATCCTTTGCACTTGATCTCATTAATGTTTGTGCATCTATGCACACACCACTATTTTGGGTGGCCCTGACATTTTCTAATATTTTAACATGAAATATACACCCATTGATTAAGTAGCCATCATACTTAGTTGCATATTTCCTTGGTCCACGTGACAACCATTTAAGGGTATTAGAAATATTTTCTTTTCCTTCCACCTTGAAATTTTGAAATGTCGTTAGAAAACCATGCAATTTCAAAATATATGAAAAGAATCTCACCTTCATACATCATAATAGTCTAGATCAATGAAATTCAATTAAATCTAATATGAAGAACATATCATTACCTGTTTTCTTAACCAATCACTAAATTGTTGGTTGTGGAGCTTTTGTAGTAAGACTTCATCTTTTTGGGCTTGGATGTTACTATTGGCAATTTCTGTCAAGTGCATCCTATTTTCAAGTAATGTCAATAAAAAATTTATGAAAAAATTGCGATATATTATAATAAAAAATGATTTCATAAGTATGTGCTTATTACTTACTCTATCCAAGGTTGAATTTCATCTGTGTTGTGCAAGACCCATCTGTGGGCTTGTAACAAACTAGTTTTATCTAATTCAATAGAAGTTCCACTAGATAAGGCCTTCCCATATTGTCCAACCTCTCCTTCTTCATCGTCCCAAGCTTCATTTCTACTAGGCATGCTTTCAATATAATCCATACCTTCAAAATATCCAGCACAAAATTTTATGGATTCCTCCACAATGTAGTTTCAGCTATGCAGCCTTCAGGCCTATTCTTATTCTTCACATAACTTTTGAAAACTTTCATGTTCCTAGAAAAAAACACACAATTTGTAGAGAAATCAAAAGTATGAATAAAGAGTTGCTAGTAATGTAGTATTATTATATGCACATAAAATGATGGAATTTATGTGGATTTGCACTTAATAACATTTAACTGACCTTTCAAAAGGGTGCATCCATCTATATGCAACTTGTCCACAATAACGTAGCTCTCGCACCAAGTGTACAGTCAAATGTATCATTATATCAAAGAACGAAGGGGGGAAATATTTTTCGAGTAAGCACAAAGTTTCCACAACATCATCTTGTAAGTTATCAAGATCTGTTGGATCCACCATTTTTGCACAAATTCACCTATAAATGAAGCAAAGCCTACAAATAGTGTTTCGAACTGCTTTTGGTAGCACATGGCGCAATGCTACTGGAAGGATTTGTTGCATGAAAACATGGAATTCATGTGCTTTCATACTATGAAGCTTGAGATCTTTCATAGATACATGATTTCTAGGGTTTGAACTATAACCATCTGGAACTTTTAAGGTGAACAAAACACGACAAAGAATCTCTTTCTCCTTTTTTGAAAGAGTGTGTGGTGCGGGTGGAAGAAATATTTTTTTTCCTTTTTGTTGTGGCCACAGGGACCTCCTTATACCCAACTGTTGTAAGTCATCACGAGAATTTTTCCCATCCTTTGATTTATCTTTTATATCTAGAAGGGTTCCTAAAATACTTTTGCATACATTTTTTTCTACGTGCATTAAATCTAAATTGTGACACACTAGGAGTTTCTGCATCCAACCGTATAAAAAATCAATGAATTATAACATCAAAGAAAAATTAAACAATATATTCATATTAAACACAATGAAACCCTTCAAGCATCGTACATTTTAGGCCTTAAGTTAATGTGTGCACATACCTCCCAATATGGTAAATTGAATAGAATTGACCTTTTCTTCCACACGTCATTCTTCGAATTTTCACCTTTTTTTAAATTTATCTTTCTTTTTGTACTTTTAGTCTTTCCCCATTTCTCTTCCCTTCCTTCTGTTTCTGTAAAAATATCTGACACTTGTACACTTGTTCAAAGACTGGCCCCGGTCTCTCCAGAAGATCCAGGACTGGTCTTACACCCTGTTCATTGACAGAATTGTCCTCAGCATCTCCAAACTATTCAACCCTAAAGACAAGAGGATATCATAAGACATGAAGGCTGCCTTGCAGCAAGAGGGTATTGGAGATTGGTTCCTGATGCAAAAGTATTCAGTTATCAGGGTATATGGTTTTTCGGCTACCCCTTTCATGCTACCAGTTTACCTAACTCCCTCAGTATTCGCACTAGAATTGATTAGGTAGAGGATATCTGTTGATGAGGAGCATTTAACTGCTCACAGGAATAAATCTTGGATCAAATACCCTATTAATTTCGGGCCCTTTGTTGTGAAGAAGCCAGCAGCGTTGCAAATGGCGGAGAAAGTTTTGAAGGCCATGAAATTTTAGGGTACTCATGCACAGAATTACGATCCTAAGGGGATCATTTCCCAGAGGAGAGTCGAGGTGTAGAGGTGAGTCTTTATTCACTCCACGATCCTCGACTTGTCCCAGGATGCAAATTCTCTTGCCTATGATTTTGATTGGACTCCTGCAGGGAAAATTCAGGATCCTAAAGAAGTGCAAGGTATGGTCCCAGCTACTCCCTTGCCCCTAAACGGTGATGGTAGTAGCAGAAGGTCTCGGTCAGAGGTGGAGGATATGGAATGTGATGAACAAACCCCTAGCAAGAAGCCTAGGACAGGCGTAGAGGAGGATGTAATCAACTTGGAGCAGGATTTTAATTTTGAATCTGATGCCCTCAAGAAAGTGATAGAGGAGGAGCTTGTTTCAGTAAACCTTGCTGGGGGAAAGGTTGGAAATCAGATGGTGATCACCCAACCACTAGTGGTTGTAAAGACAACCACTACACACTCACAGAGAAAGCCCCCACAAACCACACAATCAATCAAGAAAGGGGGTGAGGAATCTCTACTCAATTATCAAAAGTATTCTTTTGCCTCCATTGTTGAAGGGCAATTTAATACTGAAAAGCAAATGTTGACTACCTATGGGCAGCTCAAAGAGAAATCCGAGGCTGAGACTCGGAATCAGTCCAAGAAGCTAAGGAAGCTATCAGGCAACAAAGTCTCTTTCACTACTGCTAGGAATATTAAAACAAAATCCCTGAACCTAGCCATCGCTAACGATGAAGGAGTTTCAGAGGTCGAGTTCAAGATGGATGGGTTCTCAATCCTAGATAAGATTGTGTTCCATAAGGGAGTTAGTGATCTCATTTATGCTGACTTGAATAAGGAGGCGTTAGCCCATCTCAGGTCCCAGCAAAGGGTGGTTAAACTGGAGACCCAATTGAAGCAGGAAAAGGAAACAAACAAGGCCTGGAACATGCAGGTGAAACTCTTGAATGACCAAGTGGCAGACCTAACAACAAAGAATGCTTTACAGCAGCCCCTTGCATCTGAGAAGCCAGTGGCAACCGAGCAGCCTATTTTACCAGCTAAGCCGCTGGCCGAGACACAGGCTTACAAAAAGAAAAGCAAGACACGTATGAAAGACATCCATCTACCTCCTCAGACCGTGCAGTTACAAGGGGAGATTGAGCAATGCAGCATGAAGTTTTGGATCTGAAAGGCCACCTTGCTGTGCTGGAGGATGACAAGCGCACATGGGAAGAAGAGAAGCAAAAGATGTAGAAGAGAATTGATGAATTTAATGACTATAAGACCCCTGAGGACAGATCACCCACTGCTCTGGAGATCAAAGATATGTCTGAAATGTCCCTGAAGGACCTGAAAATCACTCAATTGAAGGAGGCGAATCAAGAGCTCCAGCACAGGATCACTGCTAAGGAAAGTGAAGACTATGCTGAAGAGATTAGGACACTCAAAGAGAAGGTAGCCAGGTTTGAGGAAAGGTTCATAGGCCGAATTCCCCTGCAAGGGGATAAACATTTTCTCTAGGATGCAGTGGTAAAGGAGATGCCCTCATTAGAAAAGGATTTGGTCATGGTGGATGAGCATAAACAGGCTGCTATGGTAGAAAGAAAAAGATGTAAAGCCCTACAGGAAAGCTTAGCACAAAGGCCTAAGGAGGAGGCCCAGAAGGCGATTGTTGTTATGAGCTCAACCTGTGGGGAAGAGCTAATTGCCCTGGGGATTAATGACAGGATATCAGTTCTGGTGGCAGCAAGGAGGATGACCACAAAGCACAACATGTTGCAGAATGCACTTACTAGGATTAACATTATTCAGCAAGGGGTAGAAAAGTTCAACAAATTATTCCAGCCCCTGTTTCAGAAAGGGTTTCCTGAGTTTTGGGGTCCAGAGGGGAAGCTGATCCCTCAGAGCAAATATGTCAAACTGTTGAACTAGGCAAGAGTAAACCATGCAAAGTTTGAGGGTATGAATGGTGGGCTAAAGGGAGAGGTAATCATCGATAAACTCAACAAGGACTTTGAGTTGTTGGCTCAATTCAGGACTATCAAATCAGATCTCCCTGCTATTGGCCATATCCCCCTTATTGACCTAGATGTTCTCCTAAAGGAGCTATTTGAGATGGCCACCCCTACAGATCAGCAGTGGCAAGATATACATAGACTGAGCAATCATCAGCCTGTAAGGCCCACCAGCAGCTAAGTCATCCGTAGTCTGTTAAAAATATGCTCGGAGTTGTCATTTTCATCAAGCGAGCGAGAAAGCCCCAGATGTCGAGATTTCCCTTTTCGATTGGTCACGTGCAGCACAGCGTGCCTTCTCGAAATTTTTTGTGGGAACGACGCATCTGCCACGTCATAGTTTGTTAGGATCTAGGACTTACTTTCGGGTTTGATTCCCGCAATGTAATTGATTTTGATGCCCTGTTTCGAGATACGTCTCGGCGGTAAATGTCACCTCTACGGAGGAGGAAGGGTTCGAATTTCATTTTTTACACCTCTATGGTTGGACCGTAGCTTTGTAAACTTTCTTGGAAGTGTTAATGAAAAGTTTTTTTTTGAGTTTCTGAGATTCGTCCCAGTGTTCATATTCAGTTTGTGTTTCCTGTTTGTGTCAATTTCATATGTGTAATTCTGCTAATGCTTTTTAGAGAAACCCATGACTTGTCTTGAGCCTACTAAGGGTTGTTGTGACATGTCTTAGGCCTACTAGGACTGTCGTGATTGGCTGAAAGTGCCTTGAGGACTGTTATGAAGGTACAGTGACCTAATGTGGGTTGCTAAGGGTGTCGTGAGGGTGTGTAAATGTGTTGGCCGCGATCTGTTAGTATGGATGGCAGTCTATGAGGTCTAGTACATGGGTCACTACCCTTTATTGGACTAGTGATATCGCTGGGAGAAGTTGCAAGGCTTGAAACACTTTTCATGTGCATGATATTCTATGGGATGTGCTTAATAAATTTTGGAATCCACCATTGATTTGGTGGGGACACTGATCGAACGATCAGAAAGCCATTTCGCTGCGTGAAAAAGTAAGTTGCACTAACACTCAGTCTTGTAGTGAAATTGATCAACGACGAGGAAGAATCATTTTGCGGAAACTCTATTCTTGCATTCCGGAAAGAATTCCGCTGCAGAAGACAGTGTGGGAAGAGTTTGTTTTGGATATCAGATCTTGATTTTCGTAGCGCTAACAGTGAACAGTAAAATGCAATAGAGATATCTTTGCATAAATAACAAGGAAAATAAACCCTAAATATCATATTCATATAACTTTGAGTTTACAATGACTGTAACAGCAGTTCTAAGGTGGACAAACAAATCTAAAATTACTTTAACTCTAACCTGTAGCTTCCTGGGCGTGCGCAATGATTTATGGAAGTGAGATGACCTTCTTTGGTGTCTTGATTTTTCTTTGGTGTATGCCAGCTCCTCAAAACAACCCAAATTGTCTTCTTCTCAAACTCCCTTCACTACCCAAAAACATTATGCACAGTCGTAACAAGAAGGAAGACTACAATGAGAGTACCCAACAACGCTGTAGTAGATTTCTGTAGGTGTCAATAACAACATTGTAGTAGATTGCAGTTCCTTTTGGCTGTAAGGATATGCACCCAATAGAAAGTAAATCATCCTCTCCAAACGATGTCACGGCCCACGCAGTCCAAAAATCAACAAAGTGAGTTTTATGCTGGTGTTCATCACTTTTTAAGGCTACAATATGCCCAGAATTATATTTCAAACCTCAAAGTTAGCCCAAATTTAAAGATTAGGCATGTTACTACTAATTTATGGTCTGAAATATACCCATATTAAAGGACCAAGTTGGGTTGTTTGATGGTTGAGAACTGCACAGGGGTGCCCAGCATGCTGAATTAGGTCCGTTTCTCCCCCTTTTTTACTGTCAAATAGGGTTGTTTGTGCTTAGATTTAAGGAAACTGCCTCATACTAGCTCATAATTAGTTCAAAATTTCCCATATCTATTATTTGCTTTTGTTTACGCCTCTAGGTATTCCCAACATGGAGAATACGTTTAGTTTGAATGGGAAATTTAGTGACTAAATTGGATGGGAAATGTTGATCAGGCCTAGGAATGTAACATCCTAAAATTTGCTGTAAACATTATTTACAAGTGGTTAGAATTCAAGTCACTATACTTAGATCAAATTTCCATCTGAAACTGATAAACTCTTTTAAGTATTATCATTGAATTATATATATATATATTCTTAAGAAAGATAAACATTTTACTTTGTATGTTTTGGATTTTGGATCCTATTTTCCTCTCTATTACCTATTATTGGCACATAAGGCTTTTGAAGCTGGATGTATTTAGGTTATATGTACTTCTACTAATGTAGTTTGAATCTGTCTGTGTTTTCACAACTCCTTAAACTTCTATCAATAACACGGGAAATATATAAAATCTTTGCTTTAACAATTTTCCCTTTTATTCTCTAATTTGAATTTAGAGTGTTGTTACTTTAAAACTAGAACCATTGATATTTGTGTGTCCTATCTCGTCCGTCGATCTGCGATCAAATGTAGATCGTCAACTTTAAGGTTTACGAACATCTATCTTCCGCAACTTTAACCATCTTGCATCTTGGCCTTGCAGAACCTATTTTAGACCATTGATCTCCCTCTTTCTTCTGATCTAGGATGTCCAATCTTTACTTCTGTAAATAATCAAATTGTGAAATTGTAAATCGATCAGTGCAATGATCGATTTCCCACCTATTTCATTCGAAGTAATTTAACACGCCTTTGGCTTATGAAAAATTCTGGAAATTAGTACCCTGTTCACTCATACGTAGAGAATTTACATGTATTTATGGTTATTGAAAGAAGACAAAGAATATGAAATTAAACGCAGAGTTTCTAAGATCCGTTCTTCATTTCAGCAACAACCTTTTGCTTGATTACATACAATGTTTAAATAGGACTCCATAAACCTGTCAGATCCGAAATAATGGAATCTGGACTTCTAAGGAAAGCAAATACATAACAAACCCTATCCTCGAACAACCTCTTGCAAGATCCAAGGAAAATAGGGGCAATTTTCCATTATTACATTCAAACTAATCCTATCTCAAACCAATTATAATTAATTAACCAATTAACCGTAGACTTCTAGAACTATTACAAAGAACAAAAAAATAACATTGTTTCTCATACATAAAACATAGGGATTTAGGTCGATGCTCCTGCATCATACTCCGGGGGAGAAAAAATAAATCTTCAATAGGTCTTAAGGGTCCACATTAAACTTATAAATATTCATTGTTGTCATACACACTGCATCTTCAGATGGATGATCTTTCCACTTGACCATTGAAAATAATCCATGTTCTTGGTCTTCTTTGAAATCCTCCTGTCAAGTATAGCTTCAATCTGTGGCTGCTCCTTCTGAGGTAATTGTTCTTTCCAATCTACCACTTGATCATCCTTACCTGAAACCATTTCTTCTACCTGAACACCTGAATCTTTAAAAGGATAAAGATTTGAAACATTAAAAAATGGAGAAATTTCAAGGTTAGAAGGAAGCTCTATTTCATACGCATTTGCAGAAAACTTCCGCAAAATTTTACAAGGTCCAATTTTCTTGAGTTTCAATTTATTGTAGGCTCCCTTAGGAAACGTATCCTTCCTAAGATATTCCATCACTAAATATCAACCTGAAGGTCAAGTTCCCTTCTCTTCAAATCTGCTCTCTGTTTGTACTTCCCTACACTCTCCTGCAATTTCTTCTTGACATTTTCCTGTAGCTCCTACATGCTATATGCAAATTCTTCACCATCTGCACTCCTCATTTCTAGTTTCCCCAAATATCTGAGTTCATACACCCCTATTGGATGCATCCCATACACAATATGAAATGGGCTCATGCTTGTGCTTCTGTTAGGTGAATCAATATAAGAAAACTCATCTTGAGCAAGAGCTAAATCCCATTGCTTTGGATTCTCATAAACAAGACTTCTCAATATATCCCCCAAGATTCTATTTACCACTTCAGTCTGACCATCAGTATGAGGATGATAAGAAGAGAAAAAACAAAGATTGGTTCCCAATTTCTTCCATAAAGTTATCCAAAAATGACCAAAACATTTAGTGTCTCTATCTAATACAATGCTGAAAGGAAAACCATGTAACTTAACAACTTCAGAAAAGAACAAGTTAGCAATATTTGTTGCATCATTGGTCTTTTTAAAAGCATTGAAATGAGCCATTTTTGAAAACCTATCCACCACAACATAAATAGAATCATTTCTTCTCTAAGTTCTAGGCAATCCCGGAACAAAATCCATACTGATGGAATCCCAAGGCCTAGTTGGAATACGAAAGGGTTGATACAGTCCAGTGTTTTGTCTCCTTCCTTTGGCATGTTGACATACCTTTCATGTTTCAACAAACTTCTTTACATCCTGCTTCATTCCTGGCCAAAAATAAAAAAGCACTCACCTAAGAAAATGTCTTGTCCTTTCCAAAGTGACCTGACAAACCTCCACTATGCTTTTCCTTTGTCAAATTCTCTCTCATGGAACATTTAGGAATGCATAATTTATTGTTTTTTAACAACCGTCCTTCTTGCAACATGTAGTCCAACCATTGACTTCTATTGTGGGAAACTGGATTCTCACAGGATGCATATATATCCTTGAAATCCACATCCTCTTTATATATATTAATCAAATTTTCAAATCCCAAAGTGCCGACCTTAATTTCTTGCAGGATTAAATTTACTCTACTTAAGGCATCAACCACCTTATTAGACTTTCCACTCGTATCCTTGATCACAACATTAAAGTTCTGCATAAATTCCACCCACTTAGCATGTTTATGAGTCAATTTAGGTTGACTATTTATGAATTGCAAAGCATGGTTGTCTGAATATAATATAAACTCTTTGGGCATCAAGTAATGCCTCCACTTCTTAAGAGATTGCACAACTGCATACAGTTCCTTGTCATAAGAGGAATACTTTTGTTTTTCTTCATTCAATTTCTCACTGAAATATGCTACCGGTCTATGTTCTTGATTCAGAACAAATCCTATTGTTGTCCCACTAGCATCTGTCTCCACTTGGAAATCTTTGTCAAAACTTAGTAAATCCAAAATAGGCTTCTCAGTGATCTTCTTTTTCAACGGATTGAAATTTCTATCAGTTGCTTCTATCCATTTGAAAGGTTGTCTACTTCCTCTGAAGGTGTCTATTATGGGTGCACAAATTTGACTAAAATTCCTGATGAACTTTCTCTAAAAACTTGGAAGACCATGAAAACTTCTGGCTTCAAAAGTAGTCTTCGGGATTGGCCAATTGAGAATTTCTTGTACCTTTTATGGATCCATATTTAACCCTTCTTATGAGACTAGAAAAACCAAATAAACCAACTCTCTCTTCATGTTTCAAATTTATCAGCAGTTTCTCCTTCTATAGGGTATCCAAAAACCAATTTGAGATGTCTCAGATGTTATTCTTTACTCTCACTGAAGATCAGAATATCATCTAGATACACTATCACAAACTTTCCAGTGTATTCCTTCAGAACTTCATTCATTAATCTCACAAAAGTATTAGGTGCATTAGTAAGCCCAAAGGGCATTACTAACCATTCATACAACCCATTATTAGTCTTGAATGCAATTTTCCATTCATCTCCTTCTCTAATCCTTATTTGATGATAACCGCTCTTCAAGTCTATCATAGAAAAATACTTGGACCCACTCAAACAATCCATCAAATCATCAATGCGGGGCGAAGGAAATCTGTACCTGATAGTGATCTTGTTGATTGCTTGGGAATCAATACACATACGTCGTGCACCATCTTTCTTTGGGCTAAGCACTGCAGGCACTGCACAAGGACTCAAACTTTCTTTCACCAAGCCTTTATCCAATAACTGTTGTACCTGCTGTTTAATCTCTTCATTCTCTTGAGGAGTTAGTCTATAGGATACCTTATTGGGAAAACTTGCACCAGCCATTAAATCAATATGATGACTAATAATTCTTGCGGGAGATAAATCTTTTGGTAACTCATCCACAATAATATCAGCAAAATCATCAAGCAAGATCCAAACTTCAGTAGGCAAATCATCTAAGTTTGTGGCAGTTAGAATTACCTTTGGTTTGCCAATTTGGGAAAAATGTAACTCCTCTTCCTTGTCAACTTCATGTAGTATCTCTTTCCGAGTCATCAACAAGATGCTAGGTCTTGTATCTTTTTGAACTGCTTCATCCTTCAAAGGTAGCAACACATGTTCATTTCCATCCTTGTCCAAAGAATAAGTGTTCCTCCTTCCACCATGAACAACCTTTATTTCATATTTCCATGTCCTTCCTAAGAGTATATGGCACACATCCATAGGCATTACATCACATAACACCACATATTTGTCAGTACCAATTTGTAACTCCACCTTGCACTGCTCTTTCACCAAGAGTTGATGCCCTTTCTGCAACCATGACATTTTATAAGGAGTGGGATGTTTCATCCTCTTCAATCCCAACTTCTCTACCATCTCAGTGGAGACCAAATTGTCTGTACTACCACTATCAATCATCACCTTGCAACACTTCCCTTGTGACTTGCACTTAGTCCTGAATAGACTATTCCTTTGAGATGGTTTATGTACTTCTTTTTCTGTTTTTACCAAAAATCTCTTCATCATAAGAGACTCTCCTTCCTCTGGAGGATTTTCTATCGCTCCTCTCCCATTGGAATTCACTCGAGCCTCAACAATGTTTGCATTCCTCTTGGCTATTGGTTTGTTCCTTAGGCACTCCCATGACATGTGTTCAACCTCACCACATGCATATCATTTTATTTCTTTGCTTTTGCCTCTTCGTCTAGAACCAAATATGCCTCCTCTGAATCCTCGTCTTTGGGGTATTTGGCTGCTGGAACCCTCTTCTTCATTCCTATAAGCCTGGAAATTTTCTCCTCTGTTTGAGGATCCTCTTCCTCTTTCTCTACTTCTTCCTCTATTCTTCTGGTTCTGTTTCCTTAGTAGATTCTCTTTCACCCTAGAGGTTTCCTGATAAACATCTTCAACAATTATGAATTTCAATAAGCTAGTCTCATCTTGTATATCATATCTTAGTCCATTTATATACCTTGCCACTCTTTCTATGTCTCATTGTATCTGTCGAGATCTAATACTCAACCTAAAGAACTCTTATGTGTATTCTTTAACAGTCATACCCTTTTGTCTAAGATTCTACTCCTTCCTAATGAGAGTTAACTGATAATCCCTAGGCATAAATTGAATTTTAATTTTACTTAACATTTTATCCCAATTTTTTATTTTGGAATTACCTCTTCTTTCTCTATGGATCTGTAGTTCATCCCACCAAATGGATGCATATCCTTTCAGTCTGGTTGCTGTATATTTCACCTTCTTTTTATCTTCAATTTATTCAAATTCAAAGTACTTTTCTAAAGCATTGATCCAGTCCATGAGTTCTTCAACATTCATATTACCTTCATACATGGGGACATCCACTTTAGGCCTGCTGCTAGCCTTCACCAACATCCTCATTACCTCTACATCTTCAAGAACCTCCTCTGGTTCTTCTTCAAAATATTATTCTTCCTCACTGAGATCTACAATCCCTGGATTTGTTCTCTCCATAGATTCCAACCTTGCTTGAAATTGTCTCAACTCCCTTTGGGTATCTTCATCTGCAACTTGTCTTCCTCGACCACCTCCAACTGGAACTCCATGTACTCAACCTTGTCTTGGAGGCATACTTCTTCTTACTATAAAACGATGCTCTGATAGCAATTGATGCGGGATTAGATCAGTTGAACCAACCCAATCCACTATCCCAAGAATAATTAGGTTCCCAAGTGTAGCAGAACCTCCAAACTTAGCAAAGAACAACTAAGTTTTTCTTCAGCAGCTATAAACTGGATTTCACAAAAAACTGTAGAATTCCGAATCCCGTTAGATTGTGAAGCGTCAAACAAATTTTTTCCCGCAATTCTCCTCCATAATTTTCCTTCCACAATTGACCTTCCCGCAGTCTATGTTCCGCAATTTGCAGGCATACCTTCTTTCCGCAGTTGTGGAGGTAATTTTGTAACTTGCTTTCGCAACTATCTTCCACAATTTGGCGTCCGCAACGATCCTTCCCGCAACTGTCTTCCCTCCACAATTTTAGGTTGCATATTGTGGGTGTGCTTTTCATTATTTCTCGAAAATGAATGAAAAAGGCTTCCGCAAATCGTCTCCTACAAATCTCTTTCCGTAGGTTATGGATGTGCCTGTTTCCGCAGTTGTGGATGTGCCTTTGCAAATTCCTCCTGCAACTAGCTTCAACAACCGCTTTGGATTTCCGGTATCGTCCAAACCATTGATCTTTGTGGGGCCTATCTCATCCGTCGATCTGCAATCAAATACAGATCGTCAACTTTAAGGGTTACAAATGTCTATCTTCTGCAGCATTAACTAACTTGCATCTTGGCCTTGCGGAACCTATTTCGGACCATTGATCTCCCTCTTTCTTCTGATCTGGGTCGTCCAATATTTACTTTTGTAAATAATCAAACTATGAAATCGTAAATTGATCAGTGCAACGACCGATTTCCCACCTGTTTCTTTCAAAAGAATTCAACACGCCTTCGGCTTCTAAATACCTCTATAAATTAGTAACTTGTTCACTCATACGTAGAGAATTTACATGTATTTATGGTTATTGAAAGAAGACAAAGAATATGCAATCAAATGCAGAGTTTCTGAGCTCTATTCTTCATTTCATCAACAACCCTTTGTTCGATTACATTCAGTGTTTAAATAAGACTGTATAAACCTGTCAGATCCGAAATAATGGGATCTGGACTTCTAAGGAAAGAAAAGACATAACAAACCCTATCCTCGAACAACCTCTTGCAAGTTCTGAGGACAACAAGCAAAAATTGCCATTATTACATTCAAACTAATCCTATCTCAAACCAATTACAATTAATTAACCAATTAACCCTATACTTTTAGAACCATTACAAAGAACAAAAAAATAGCATTGTTTCTCATCCAGAAAAAATAGGGCTTTAGGTCGATGCTCAAGCATCAGACTTGCTCGAGGATGAGATTCATGTTTCAGATTTCATGGAGAAGTTTCAAAGTCAGATTTATAAATACATAAAGCACTCCCATAGGTCTAGGTGGAAATATTCATAATTCAAGCATTCTCATGGGGTATTTGAGTCGGGCACAATATTATCAATGGTAAACTTTGCAGAGAACTACACATTTGCTCCTCAGAGAGAGATACCGAGTGAGTACTATCACTCTGACCAGGTGTCTATATTCGTACATGTATTGTATAGACATGTTTAGGAAAGCATTGATGGTAGGGATAGTACTCCTTAGACAAACAAAGTGATCAAGGAGTACCATTTTTACGTCAGTGATGATCGTGAGCATGACACATTGTTCGTTCAACACTGCTTTAGGTTGATTTATGATTCATTCAGATAGAGAGGTGTATCATTTACTTAACACTGGATTTGGTCAGATGGGTGTGCAGGGAAATTCAAATGCACACTCTTTTTATTGGTTGATTCTCCTTCACAAAGAGACAGGATTCCGACACACATGGATATTTTTTGAAACAGGGCATGGAAAGGGTGAACATGATGGTGTCGGTGCATGTGTGAAACAAGCACTTCAGAGGTACCATATGATTCATGGTGCAACCCAACTCAAATGATTTGTAGAAGTAGTTTATTGGTGCACACGTCATTTGGGACATCAAGGTCACGAACAAGCAAGGGCAGTGTGGAGGTAATAAACTCCAAACTCAACTAATAAGCTAATAACATTCAATATCATCATTTCCAAAAGAACACCTACTCAGTAGGAATTTATATATGAAAAATTGAATTCCATGTAGGTTATTTTGGGATGTTTCCCTTGGTGATTTGAATATATCCATGCCGTGGTATTGTGAGACCATACCTGGTATGAGGTAATTACATTCTGTTCAGAGTAAAAACATGGGCAACATATTTTCCATTGAAACGAGGAAGTATGCTTGTTTTTGCAATTTTTGCATTGATGCAAATGGATGCGGGCTTCATCACTATGAAAATGATGTATATGTGAAACCATGGAAATATGTCCCTCTTAATCCAAAGGGAACACATCCAATTCCAACATGGCAAGAGATGCACACTTACGAGGCAATGGTCTCACTAGATCATGATTTCTGATGTGGTTAGGGAAGGTACAAGACTTCATTAGGTTAATTAGTCATTTGAATAATATTTGTAATTTATCTCACAAGTGATGTATTCGTTTTCATTGCACCCCCCCACAATCAAGAAAATGTGGCATATTATTTGACACAGTGCACACAAAATAAAAGCACGTTGGTGCAACCCTATCACGAAGGAGAGTTCACATACCAAATTGGAGACCTGGTTCTAATGGCAACTTTTTTGAAAGAGTGAAAAAATAGGGTGCTTATATTATTTACAAATATTTTATGCCTGAATATATATCATGCCAATACAGTCATTTGGTGGTGGAAGCTCAGATACATCTAATAGAAATCAAGGTGAAGACATGTAACATCCCGAAAATTCGTAAAAATGTAAAATTTTCTACGGGGTCTAAACATCAATAAATGCTATGCGGAATTACCGGTTTCAGCATTTAATATTTCAGTTGTAGTGAAAGGGACAATAGAAATTTCGTCTATGTAAACATTAATTAATTTAATTGTCTAGTCGTCAATTAAATGGAAAATGACGTAATACTGGAGTATTTAAAACTTGTATTAATACACTCATATAGTACTATAATTCTATATTACCTCTATTATCATAAACTGTTAAACATGTAACCAGTCCTATAGTTGCGTAAACAAGCAATACTTATTACTGTTGACAAATTCTACGGGAAACAATATGTCCAAGAGACTTATATCTATAATGATATCTTAGATGCATTCTAGATATGTCACCTTTTAATATTTAAAGAAACTAGATTAGCTTGTAAGCCGTTGAAAGTAGTTGGGGTCACTGTACAACTCAGTGGTAGTATTTAATAAGGTCCAAAGGTTGTTATTACGTTGATTGTGATAAAATATTGTTATTACTACTATCGTTGTATGTGTATTTAATTATTTAAATGTTAATCCTAGACAAGTAGGATGTGTTACAATGTTGACATGAGGATACTGGCAGTAGCTTTGCAGCTTACTGAGCTTATGCTAATGCATGCTTATTATTTTAAACTTTACAGGTTGTCTCCATGGTTGGGTTATCATTGAAGTGTTATTACAAATAAGACAAGAAGTAAGTTTAGCACATAAGGGTTAATCCCAAGGGTGAAATACAAGAGCTACCTTATAATGACATGGTGGCTTTTATACTAACCTAAGCCATGGTAAAATTCAAAGTTAAAAGAGAGTTTGAAAACAATACTACTAGATGATTGTTGGCATACGTTAATGGCACTAAATCGAAGATTGGTGTAAAACTATATAAGAGTGGAGGTTGGTGAAAGTGGTAGATTAAGCTTTGGTAAGTTATGGGTTAAAGCAAAAGTATTTCACATCCAAACTATGGAATAGATGGGTCTTGGTAACCACCCGACACTACATTAACATGTATCAAGTTTTAAGTTTGGAAACTATACAAAAGTGGGTTTCAATGATATGGTAGATATACATTTATGATTTTCACGTGGGTTGGTATTTAATGAGATTTGGGTTTATCAAAGCCCTACCGCTATGCTATCGGTTTTGGTCTGTTAGGAATTAGTTGTTCTTCATCGTGGAGAGAGAGGGCAGGCCTTCTCGGCTGCCAGGGTTTCGTCTCCTGCCAATAATACCAACGATTGTTGTTACAGTGTTTAATGTAGTTGTGAGGTGGTTCTTTAATGGAAGCTAGGTCATGGTAAAGAGATTCAACGCTTGTTTAATATCGGCCAGGGTTCCACTCCTCACATGGTAAGTTAAACGTATTCGTTGTTTTCAATATGATGTTTAGTTTGTAATAATGGCATTCTTCCATATTTAACCACCAATTGTATTTGCTAGATAGGGATGAAGTTACTTCCTTGGTATGCAGGTTTTGGGGAGGAGGATTAAAACTAAACTTAAAAGATAAATGCTCCCGGTTAAGCCTCGGTCTTGACCAGATGTTAGTCTGTCAATGGGGTTTGACACTTAGGTTTTTACCTTGTGCATACTGCATTTGATGTTTGGGTTACGAGTCTGCTTAGAGCAGTATAATTGTAACAAATTGATATTTTGATCAAAGACTCGAGTTAGGGGTTCGCCTAATAGTTAATAGATGAGTTTAAAGTTCAAAGTCGTGAAGATGGAGGACATTTGGTCTCCTTTGCAGTTATGACTGTGTTTTGTAACCCTTGAAGGAATAAAGACTTGTTTTACGGTTTTACTCTTTGTTTTACAAATTACTGTAATGTAATGTGATAAAAATATTCGGTTCCTCATTGATTCCAGAATGATAACCTGATTATTAAATTTGTATAGTTGAATGTTATATCATTTAGGTCATGGGTTTTAAATCGTGGAACCTTCGTATGTTCGGTTTGTAAAATGAATAAATGTATAAATGTAAATTGGGCGATCTCTAAAGAGACTCGAACTCTCGGCTTTGAAATATGTTATAGGGTAAAATGAAGTTATTTAAAATGAGAGGATTTAGGGTTTAGTACCAACTTCTTGGTTTGGTTCCCTATCAGGGTTTTTCTTCATTAAGGACCACCTGGGCCTATTTCAGTTGCTAAAAGAACTGTGTTATATTAGTGGTTTTAAGGAAAAGATTCTACGATGCACAGGTTGTCCTCGAGTAGATCTTTGGATGTAATTTAAATACAACGTAATTATTTATTTTTAAAGATAAGGTTGTCGAGCCTTTTAAATACTTCTCCTTTCAAAGGTTAAAAGGATGGAAACATCCTGAGCATACCCTCAATAGAATTTTGACCTGAGTAGGGATATTTATTTGAATTGTATGTGGATGGAAACTACGATGCAAAATATTGCAATGGTTCTAACTCACAGTGTACTGAAATTTACTTTGATTAATGTGGATTATTTTTCTTTTACTGTTTGAGAAAAGAAACCCGTATGAGCTCATAAGTTTGAATCTGAACAATAAATGATTAAGATGTGTAACCAGCCAGAACTGGGCATGCTCCTCAACGAGTGTTAAACTCGTGGTCTTCTATTCCTTTTATATTATTATTTATACATTCAAATAAGATTTACGATAATGATAAAAGGTAAATCTTTTAGGGTTTATCCCATAATATGTTTGTGGTTATAATAGATACTATTTTGGATTTTTTATAAGGAAAAATATGATATATGTATAGTATAATTAGTCCTAAAATTAGGAGTTTAACGAAGATATTATACTAACACAAATCTTGTTCGATACTTGGTTTACACAGTTTGGTTATGTAAATGCTATTTTACTTACGGAAGTAAATATAAGATATGTTTAGTGAATAAAACATGGTATGTTGTATAGTTGTTGAAAACAGTATAAATACTTAATGTTTTACAGTTTTGCAAAGTACAACTACCTAGGGTATATGTTTAAGTTCTGCAAATAAAAATTGTTTTGACAGAGTATGACTCTATAATCACTTTATGGAACTTGTACTGATTTGGCAGATGCAAAACAATCTTAGCATTATTATAAAGAAGATATTTCTGGTCTGTACTATTTATTCGAAGAACTCTGATATTTAGAAAGTTAAACCTAGATGATCTATAGAACTTATTTATGAAAACACGGTAATGAATTAATATAGCATCATAAACATAAACTACTTTATCTTTCATCATTATTTAGAGATCATACTCAATCTATGTTAATTAATTTTACTCCCTGTACTAGAGTACATTGCTGAGATGCGAAAGGAAAAATACAGGGAGACATTTATATTCATTCTACTCATTTACTATTCAAAGCTGATTATTCAAAATTTTCAGAAATAGTTTTCACAAAACAGAAATCTAATCTTCTTTAATCCAATCTGATATAACTGAGATATTCATAGAAAATTCATAAGACAGTCAATAGTTTTTAGATTTAGATAAGCAATTTACAGAAATGAAAAACAAGTAGAACCTGAAAATGTAGATAGGGTGGACAAACACCCAAAGAGGCCTGTTCCTCCCAACCTTCTCCAGAAGAAGCAACCAAATCACTTGCTCCCTTGGACCCCCGAGTCTGTTTACTGAACCACTAGGTAGAAGACTCTGTGTAGAAGCAAGGCACGCAGGTTGTACTTCAGCAATCAATGGAGACTTGCATACACCTCAAAACCTCTGCACTCAGTAGAAGTGAAACAAACTGACACTACAACTCAAAACATAGCTTCCCCTCATCGAATCTCTTATGTGCATACAATAGAAGCACAAGGTAAATTTTCTCATCAGAAACAGTGTGAGCCTCTACTCAATTCGATGGCTTATAAAAGATGCCTAGGTCTTTTAGTGGTATGTTTTCAATAAATGAGCCTCAAGCTCCAACTCCACATTCCAGGGAACTTTGACCACAATTCAAGGGAGTTGTCCCATAACAACAACTAGTTACTGAGTTCATGATGCTGCCACTTGTCCATTGCCTTCTACCCTAGATTCCATTCCACCTAGTGGGTCAATAAACACTCTTTCAACAGTCTCTTTGGGTGAGTGTCTCCTATTTATTTTATTTAAATAATAATATTGTGCATTTACAGTCATCCTTGACCAGTTGGCCAAATATAAAACATTACAATAAAAGTTAAGATAATGTTTTTCCCAAACATAAAATGTCTCAAGCATTGGGTATGTTACAAACACCCCCACTTAAGCTCAACATCATCCTCGATGTTTCTTATTCTTCATCAGAGCCTCCCTGGAACAGAATTGGATATGTTACCCGCATATTACTTTCCAATTCTCAGGTAGCTTCATTAGGGCTAAAGTGCTTCCATTGCACCTTTACCTGCCCTATGGTACGATTCCAGAGCATAATTTCCCTCTTGTCGAGGATACAGTCCAGTTCCACCTGAAAATATCCTTCGGGCTCCACCTGTATGTCATTCCAATTCAGCACATGAGTAGCATCGTGCACATACTTCTTTAAAACAAAAATGTGAAAAACATTAAGTATTCTTAAGTTAGATGGTAATGCCAACTGATATGCAACTGGTCCGATCCTTGATAGGACTTTAAATGGCCCATAGTACCTTGGTGCTAGTTTAGCACAACTCCCAAGCTTTAAAGAACTTTTCTTGGGTTTAACCTTTACAAAAACATGATCTCCAACCTAAAACTCCCTTTCAGTTCGTTTCAGATTTGCATAACGTTTTTGTCTATCTTGTGCAATTTTTAAATTGCATTGTACCTGTTTCACGGTTAGTTCCATCTTTCTTAACAAATCTGGTCCTAGCATTAATCTGTCAACAGGATTATCTCAAGAAATAGGAGTACTGCATTTCCTTCCATATAAAATTTCAAATGGACTAAGTCTAGCAGAAGCTTGATAATGGTTATTGTAAGCAAATTCAGCTAAATGTAAATAATCTTCCCATTTAGATGGTTGATCTTTAACATACATTCTTAACATGTCTTCTAAAATTTGATTTACTCTTTCGGTCTGCCCATCAGTTTGTGGGTGGAAAGAAGTACTAAAATTTAACTTAGTATTTAGACCCTTAAACAATGTTGTCCAGAAATTTCCACTAAACTTAGAGTCTCGATCAGAAATAATTACCTTTGGAATTCTGTGTAAGCAAAAGATTTGCTTCATAAACACATCTGCAATGTTAGGAGCTTTAAAATTGGTCTTAACAGGAATAAAATGAGCAGCTTTACTAAGTTTATCCACAACCACCATTATTGAGTCATTATGTTTTTTATTCTTAGGCAAACTAGCTATAAAATCAATACTTATTATTTCCCACTTCCATGCCGAAATTGTCAATGGATGTAGTAGGCTAGCTGGGTGTTGATGCTCATCTTTAATTTTCTGACATTCAAAACATCTAGCTATGTATTCATCCACTTTGTTTTTCATGTTTGGCCAAAAGTAATCCTTTCTCAACATAGTTATCATTTTCTGATAACCAGGGTGTCCTGAATAAGGACATTTATGAATTTCATCCAAAATCAACAACTTAACTTTTGACACATTAGGCACATAAATTATGTTTCTATAAGTCATTAAAGCTTTTTCATTAATGTTGTAATCTGTTATTAAATTTTCAGATACATTTTCAGCAATTTTATCATATAATTTCTGGTAATTATCATCTTGTTTAACTCCTTCTTTGATCTGATTTTCCAGATCTGTTTTATATGTGCTGATTGTTGCCACAAAATTTAATTTAGCATTTCTGCTCAAGGCATCAACAACCTTGTTTTCTTTACCCTTAATGTGTTGAATCTCGAAATTGTATTCACTAAGGAAAGCTAGCCACCTAGCTTGCCTTGCATTAAGATTTGTTTGATCCAATAAGTATTTTAAGCCTTTATTATCTGTCATTAGTGAAAATTTTCATCCAGTAGAGTGATGGCGCCACATCTTTAGTGTAGGTATCACAACTTCCAGCTCTAGATCGTAAGTTGCGTAGTTCTTTTCATGGATTTTTAGCTTTCTTGATTCATAAGCAATGACATGACCTTCTTGAGTTAAGACCCCACCAAGTCCATCAGTGCATACAACGAAGTCCTTATTTGGATCATCAATTTTTAATATAGGTGTTGTTGTTAATAATTCTTTTAATTTCTTAAAGCTTTCTTCGCATTTTTTATCCCAGACGAATTTCTTTCCCTTCTTCTGCAAAGAAGTTATGGGATTTGCAATTATGGAGATTCCTTCAATAAATTTTCTGTAGTAACCTATTATCCCCATAAATGACCGTACGTCAGTTACGTCTTTAGGGACAGGCCACTTGTTAATTACTCTTATTTTATCCGGGTCGACAGAAATTCCGTCTTTAGATATTATGTGACCTAAGTACTGTATTTTATCTTTATAAAAGTCACATTTATTGAGCTTAGCATAACGCTGATGTTCCCTTAAAACTTGTAGAATTATTCTTAAGTGTTCGTCATGATCCTCTTTAGTTTTAGAATAAATTAAAATATCATCAATAAAAACAATTACAAACATATCTAGATATTTATGCAGAACATTATTCATTAAACACATGAAGACTGTCGGTGCGTTAGTTAGCCCAAAAGGCATAAATACGAACTCGTAGTGCCCATAACGGGTCTTGAAAGCTGTTTTAAAAATGTCTTCATCCTTTATCCTAACTTGATGGTATCCAAACCTCAAGTCTATCTTAGTGAATATCGTTGCTCCGCGTACTTAATCGAATAGATCATCAATGCGGGGCAAAGGATATCAGTTTTTAATAGTCATTTTATTAAGTTGACGGTAGTTAATACATAAACGTAAGGTACCATCCTTCTTTTTAATAAACATAACCGGTGCTCCCCAAGGAGACACACTAGGCCTTATGTAGTTCTTATCAATTAGTTCTTTCAGCTGAGATTTTAGTTCATTTAATTCCAGAATGTTCATTCTGTAAGGAGCCTTTGAGTTTGGTACCGCACCCAGTAATAACTCAATGGTGAGATCTAGTTCCCTTTACGGAGGTAGTCCTGGAATTTCTTCCGGGAATACATCGGAAAAGTCCTTAAGAATAGGTATGTCTTCCAATTTTATCTTATCTTCCTTAGATGAATGTTCATCATTAATCACATTTATAGAAAACATTTTACAACCTTTTCTTACAAATTTCTTTACTTGTAAAGCATAAATTTGTCTAACAGATGTTTTCCTAGGAATTCCTTTTACAGTTTCAGTTTCCCCTTCATTATTTAAACAAGTAAAAGACTTTTCAAAACAGTTCAAAATCACTCTATGCTGTTCAAGCCAGTCCATTCCTATCAATACATCATAATACCCTAACGACAAAATATTCAATTTAACTTGCGTTTTTAAATTACTCATAAACAGATCACAACTTTTAACAAATTCTACAACTTTTTTTTTTGTGCCTGTTGCTAACTGTACCAACTATGATTTATCAAAATTTTCTACTTTTAACTTGCAACTTTTCACTAAATCATGTGATACGTAACTCAAAATTGCACCTGGATCAATTAAAATGGAAATAGCTTTGTTTTGTATCATACCTTCAATCTCGACCATAGAAGCCTTTGATGGTCTGCTTGCCGATTTTCCAGCGCTGCATTAATCCTGGGCATTTATCTTGCTACATCACCAACTGTCGATTCTGCTTGCATGGTATGAATGTTGCTTACTGTCTTTCTTCTGAGTGGACAGTTAGCTCTAGTATGCGGTCCATTACAGTCATAACATTTTAAGGGTGGCATTTGTTCAACATTTCTGGCATTATTATTATTGTTATTAGGCATATTCCTTGCAGCTGTGAAATTTTGTGGTGCATTACCTCTGTAATTATTACTTCGAAATTTTTTGTTACTAAAAGTTTTCTTGAAATTTCCATAATTCTGATTAAAGCTTTTCTTTTATGCTCAAAATTACTAGATTTGTTATTTCTCCAGCCAGATATTCCTTCTCTTCTTTTGTTTTGGTCAAAACAGAAGTTAGCCTTTCTCATGGCCTCTTCCAGAGTTGAAGATTTATCATACTCAATTCTGTCATTTATGTTGAAAAGTAGACAGCTCAAAAACCTTTGTACCTTAGGTTTTTCTTCAACTAGGTAAGGTACATACCTCAACAGATTGAGAAACTTGCTGCTCAACTCCTTCCTACTCATACAACCCAATTTTAAATCATAAAACTCTTTTGCCTTATCTTCATAATACTATTCGGACAAACTTTTTCTTAAATAGTTTCTTAAAGGCACTCCATTTTATATTTCTTTCTTGAATGCTTTTAATTCTTTTAAGATCCTTCCACCAAATATCTTCCTTTTCGATCAAATTGTAAATAGCCATCTTGGCTTTTAACTGAGATGAATAATCGTATATCTAAAAATATTTCTTCATGTCGGACATCCATGCTTCGGCTGTCTCACCCTTTTCATTTTTGCCATTAAATGTTGGAGGTTTTATCTTCTTAAATTCTCTTGAAATTTGTTCATAATGCTTATGCTTTCTTTTCTTAGAACTATTGTCTTGTTCACCTTTATGTCTCCTTCTGTAAATTTCATCATCAGATTCAGAAGAAGAATCACTATCACTTTTACAGTATTTTACTTTCTTATCTTTATGTTTGTAGGACCTTGTTCCAGAATCAGACTTTACTTCTGTTTTCCTACCTCCTTCCTCATTATGGTAATTTTTCATTAAAATCTGGTTCAGCTCTTCCTGTGCTTTTAGAATTCTTTCGTTTTCTTCTTTAACTATTCTTATTTCAGTTTTTAAATCCTTAACGGTATGTAGGAGTTCAGAATATTGATTGTTTAGTTCCACATTTATTCCTTCGTTACCATTCTCAGGTCCGTTATTATTACATTCATTAGTAGGAAATCTGTCCTCTGCGGATTCTTCTTGTATTTCCATACCTACAATTTAAATATCAAAACTGTTCTGTACAGAAAAAAATTTAAACAAAAGTTAGTAACTAAGTTTTTCTGTTTGCGCGCGTGAGCTAATTTCAGGCCTAGAGTTTGAACTCGCGTTCTGATACCACATGTAACATCCCGAAAATTCGTAAAAATTTAAAATTTTCTATGCGGTCTAAATACCAATAAATGCTATGCAGAATTACAGGTTTCAACATTTAATATTTCAGTTGTAGTAAAAGGGACAATAGAAATTTCGTCTATGTAAACATTAATTAATTTAATTGTCTAGTTGTCAATTAAATGGAAAATGACGTAATATTGGAATATTTAAAACTTGTATTAATACACTCATATAGTATTGTAATTCTATATTACCTCTATTATCATAAACTATTAAACATGTAACCATTCCTATAGTTGCGTAAACAATGTAATACTTATTACTGTCGACACCTTCTACGGGAAACAATATGTCCAAGAGACTCATATCTATAATGATATCTTAGATGCATTCTAGATATGTCACCTTTTAATATTTAAAGAAACTAGATTAGCTTGTAAGCCGTTGAAAGTAGTTGTCGTTATTGTACAACTCAGTGGTAGTATTTAATAAGGTCCAAAGGTTGTTATTACGTTGATTATGATAAACTCTTGTTATTACTATTCCCGTCGTATGTGTATTTAATTATTTAAATGTTAATCCTAGACAAGTAGGATGTGTTACAATGTTGACATGAGGATACTGGCAGCAACTCTGGGGCTTACTGAGCTTATGTTAATGCATGCTTATTATTTGAAAATTTACAGGTTGTCTCCATGGTCGGGTTATCATTGAAGTGTTATTCCAAATAAGACAAGAAGTAAGTTTAGCACATAAGGGTTAATCCCAAGGGTGAAATACAAGGGCTACCTTATAATGACATGGTGGCTTTTATAATAACCTAAGCCATGGTAAAATTCGAAGTTAAAAGAGAGTTTGAAAACCATACTACTACATGATTGTTGGCATACTTTAATGGCACTAAATCGAAGATTGGTGTAAAACTATATAAGGGTCGAGTTTGGTGAAAGTGGTAGCTTAAGCTTTGGTAAATTATGGGTTAAAGCAAAAGTATTTCATATCCAAACTATGGAATAGATGGGTCTTGGTAACCATTCGACACTACATTAACATGTATCAAGTTTTAAGTTTGGAAACTATACAAAAGTGGGTTTTGATGATATGGTAGATATGCATTTATGATTTTCACGTGGGTTGGAAGTTAATGAGCTTTGGGTTTATCAAAACCCTACCGCTATGATATCAGTTTTGGTATGTTGGGCATTAGTTGTTCTTCATCGTGGAGAGAGAGGGCGGGCCTTCTCAGCTGCCAGGGTTTCGTCTCCTGCCAAAAATACCAATGATTGTTGTTATAGTGTTTAATGTAGTTGTGAGGTGGTTCTTTAATGGAGGCTAGGTCGTGGTAAAGAGTTTCAGCGCTCGTTTAATACCGGCCAGGGTTCGACTCTTCACATGGTAAGTTAAACATATTCGTTGTTTTCAGTATGATGTTTAGTTTGTAATCATGGCATTCTTCCATATTTAACCACCGGTTCTATTTGTTGGACAGGGATGAAGTTCCTTCTTTGGTATGCAGGTTTTGGGGAAGAGTATTAAAACTGAACTCAAAAGATAAATTCTCCCGTGTAAGCCTCGCCCTTGACCAGATGTTACTCTGTCAACGGGGTTTGACACTTAGGTTTTCAACTTGTGCATACTGCATTTGATGTTTGGGTTACAAGTCTGCTTAGAGCAATATTACTGTAACAAATTGATATTTTGATCAAAGAATTGAGTTAGGGGTTCACCTAACAGTTAATAGATGAGTTTAAAGTTCAAAGTTGTGAAGATGGAGGACCTTAGGTCTCCTTGGTAGTTATGACTTTGTTTTGTAACCCTTGAAGGAATAAAGACTTGTTTTACGGTTTTACTCTTTGTTTTACAAATTATTGTAATGTAATGTGATAAAAATATTCGGTTCCTTGTTGATTCCAGAATGATAACCTGATTATTAAATTTGTATAGTTGAATGTTATAGCATTTAAGTCACAAGGTTTTAAATCCTGGAACCTTCATATGTTCGATTTTGTAAAATGAATAAATGTATAAATGTAAACTAGGCGAGCTCTCTAGAGAGACTCGAACTCTCGGCTTTGAAATATGTTACAAGGTAAAATGAAGTTATTTAAAATGAGAGTGTTTAGGGTTTAGTACCAACTTCATGGTTTGGTTCCCTGTCAAGGTTTTTCTCCATTAAGGCCCACATGGGTGTATTTCAGTTGCTAAAAGAACTGTGTTATATTAGTGGTTTTAAGGAAAATATTCTACGATGCATAGGTTGTTCTTGAGTAGATATTTGGATGTAATTTAAATACAGCGTAATTATTTATTTTTAAAGCTAAGGCTGTCGAGCCTTTGAATGAGTCACTACAGGTCTTCGTCTGGTATTTTAAATACTTCTCATTTCAAAGGTTAAAAGGATGGAAACATCCCGAGCATACCCTCAATAGGATTTTGACCTGAGTAGGGATATTTATTTGACTTATATGTGGATGGAAACTACGATGCAAAATATTGCAACGGTTCTAACTCGCAATGTACTGAAATTTACTTTGATTAATGTGGATTATTTTTCTTTTACTGTTTTAGAAAAGAAGCTCGTATGAGCTCATAAGTTTGAATCTGAACTATAAATGATTCAGATGTGTAACCAGCCAGAATTGGGCATGCTCCTCAACGAGCGTTAAACTCGTGGTCTTCTATTCCTTTTATATTATTATTTATACGTTCAAATAAGCTTTACGATAATGATAAAAGGTAAATATTTTAGGGTTTATCCCATAATATGTTTGTGGTTATAATAGATACTATTTTGGATTTTTTATAAGGAAAACTCTGATATATGTATAGTATAATCAGCCCTAAAATTAGGAGTTTAACAAAGATATTATACTAACAAAAATCTTGTCCGATACTTGGTTTACACAGTTTGGTTATGTAAATGATATTTTACTTACGGAAGTTAATATAAGATATGTTTAGTGATAAAAACATGGTATGTTGTATAGTTGTTGAAAACAATATAAATACTTAATGTTTTACAGTTTTGCAAAGTACAACTACCTAGGGTATATGTTTAAGTTCTGCAAATAAAAATTTTTTTCACAGAGTATGACTCTGTAATCACTTTATGGAACTTGTACTAATTTGGCAGATGCAAAACAATCTTAGCATTATTATAAAGAAGGTATTTATGGTCTGTACTATTTATTCAAAGAACTCTGATATTTAGAAAGTTAAACCTAGATTATATACATAACTTATTTATGAAAACACAGTAATGAATTAATATAGCATCATAAACATAAACTACTTTATCTTTCATCATTATTTAGAGATCATACTCAATCTATGTTAATTAATTTTATTCCCTGTACTAGAGTACATCGCTGAGATGCGAAAGGAAAAATACAAGGAGACATTTATATTCATTCTACTAATTTACTATTCAAAGCTGATTATTCAAAAATTTCAGAAATAGTTTTCACAAAACAGAAATCTAATCTTTTCTAATCCAGTTTGATATAACTGAGATATTCATAGAAAAATTCATAAGACAATCAATAGTTTTTAGATTTAGATAAGCAATTTATAGAAATGAAAAATAAGTAGAACCTAATAATGTAAATAGGGTTGACAAACACCCAAAGAGGCATGTTCCTCCCAACCTTCCCCAGAAGAAGCAGCCAAATCACTTGCTCCCTTGGACCCCCGAGCTTGTTTACTGAACCACTAAGTAGAAGACTCTGTGTAGAAGCAAGGCACTCAGGTTGTACTTCAGCAATCAATGGAGACTTGCATACACCTCAAAACCTCTGCACTCAGCAAAAGTGAAACAGAATTACACTACAACTCAAAACATAGCTTCCCCTCATCAAATCTCTTGTGTGCATACATCAGAACCACAAGGTAAATTTTCTCATCAGAAAAATTGTGAGCCTCTGCTCAATTTGATTGCTTATAAAAGATGCCTAGGTCTTTTAGTGGTCAGTTTTTTATAAGTGAGCCTCAGGATCCAGTTCCACATTCTAGGGAACTTTGACCACAATTCAAGGGAGTTCTCCCATAACAACAGCTAGTTACTGAGTTCATGGTGCTACCACTTGTCCATTTCCTTCTACCCCAGATTCCATTCCACCTAGTGGGTCAATAAACACTCTTTCAACAGTCTCTTTTGGTGAGTGTCTCCTATTTATTTTATTTAAATAATAATATTGTGCATTTATAGTCATCCTTGACCACTTGGCCAAATATAAAACATTACAATAAAAGTTGAGACAATGTTTTTCCCAAACATAAAATGTGTCAAGTATTGGGTATGTTACAAGAGAGGTGAGCCAAAGAGATGGAAGATGGCAGAAGATGACCATGATCGTATTATGGAGACTTTCATTCCTATAACCCATTGGCCAGATGAATGAGTTACATGTATGCCACTTGCAACATTGACATAGTTGTCATGTTGTCTTGTTGAAGATTTTATTGGAGATTTTTGTGGAGGTTGTTTTTTCCTCGTTTATATAGGGTTTGTTTTGCAAGGTGACCAATAGTTTTATAAACGTATTTTTTTAGATGCTTTAATTCCAAGATTAAAAATAAATCGGGTAATGGTGCTCCAATGTGACAAGCACATTGATACTTTGAATACACTTGAATGTATGGTGAGTGCTCCATGAAATTCCTCCATAATAGTTTTCTAAATATTTTTTTAGATGCTTTAAAATCAATATTAAATATCTACTAGATGGTTGAGGATTATCAATATCTAGGACAAACATGTGTTAAAGAGTCATAATCTCTAAAAACCAAGAATTATTATTTAATACAGTTCCACCTAATCTTATAAAACGTGTAAATTTGATTTGATTGTAGTTCTAGGAAACAATTTTTTATTTAAAGTTTATGTGGATTGATAGAAACTAAATCCTCCATGAAAGATCCCTAAGTTGCATGTATCCATTCATAGAATGTTTCATACACACCACAATCTTCTATATTTGATAGAAATAAGGAGATGTAACACCTATACGACCTTATTAAATGGAAGATACTTCTACACGGAAAAAATCATGTGTGCCCATGCAAGGACACAGTGGAAATCTCCATCGCTCCTCGTCCTCATGGCATCCCAAAGAAGCATTGACTCTCCCTAGACAAGGCCAGGGCATCGTTCTCACCAGACACAGATTCTCCATTCCTGCAAACATGGGAACGCTCTCTTTATAACCTATGAACTCGACGGCTTCCTCTAGGTTTGAGTAGAACAATTTTCTTGATAATCTGTAAACATAGAAAAAAGATTGATAATTAGGGCTTACAGTTTTAGTTTTACGCATTTTTAGAATTATAATTGCAAATTACTTCGACGATTTTCATATGCTTGGATTAAATTAGTCGTCTGAGTCATTGAATGTTGGAGCACTGTGCCCTCCACTCCCTTCCCTGCTCCAAGCTCACGATCAAACGATCGAACTCTGCACTAATTCGAATCCAACGAACCCTCCCTCGGCACCTAGTGAACCTGCATTTCCCTTTAACACTCGCTCGACACCCTGTAAATGTGATGACCTCCTCGAGGTATGAGGTTGATGATAACAATTCTGATTATGTTTCGCATAGAGTGTTGATTATGTTTCCCCTCCTATGTATTAAATGAAGCTCCAAATCTACCAATAACCCATCCATGATTGTAAAATGAAGCTCCAAATTCAAGAATGTGATGTAAAATTTTCCACCCTGTTGTTTCACAAATTTATCACTAATTCTTCACTAATAGTATAATCTATACCTCCTAGAAAAACAGAGCGCAAGGCCTATTCCAACTCCACCTTGTACTCAGCCAAAATTAATTTGAGTATAGGGTTCAAACAATATTTCTTGATTTTCTTTGCTAATACCTATTCCATTATCCTCAACAGAAAGAGTTACACTGACAAGTGTTGGCCGCTTTTTCTTCACAAAATCATTTTCTTCTTGTTCCTCATCCCACATGCAAGCTCGGCATTTTGAAAGAGTTCCATTTCGTGGAAAGGACTCAAACCAATTTGAAATCCAACAAGATCAGTGCTCAATCTTCCATCACAAACAATTTGAAGTTTGACACTCCCATCATGAGGGGTAAACTTTGTAGCATTTGAAAAGTAGTTTGCCAAAACCTGCCAACAAAACAATAATGGTTAATCATGATTATCATATGTCCAAAATATACAGGCAATCCTTCAGAGGAACAAAACCAGATTTAATGTATAGAAAACCTGCTCCGTTGCATAGAAGATGCTAACTTATAAGTAACTACATTAACATGTACATTTTTTGGAAAATTCTTAACTCTCTATATTAATAATAAACTTCTTTTAAATATTATTGCCTGAAAATGGCCAGATAATCACGTAGTTTTCTTTTTCCTTTTTTTGATATATCTGACAGTCAATCATCCTGTAAGTCCAGATTGCTTATAAGTTATAACTAAGACAAATATATCAATAAGCTTCTTTTATTCTTCCAACTACTCCTATATATGCTTCTATACATAGGTAAGTAGAAGTACAATTGTTTATCACTTCACCCTATTCAGCAAACATCGTCATCTATTCTGCAAATGAAGAGTTATAATGTGCAAAAGGAGCAACATAAAGTCAACCGTTTGAGAACTATTGGGGAAGAAAACAAAAAAAACCATGTAAGAATATAAAAATATTCAATTAAGTAAAAACATCATCATGAAACAATGTGAGCATAAAAATTGTAGTGAAAATATATAAAACAAGAGTGTAATCGTATTTGCTTGACATAAAATGGCCCTTTTAGTACAATCCAAGCAATTGTGTTTTTTCCAAATAAGTAAGATTTAAAACCTTATAGTGGACATATAGAGCTTAGGCCTTACATTTTTTTGAGAAATATGAACTGGCCTCAAGCCTTGTAAGGATAAGATCAATATAATGAAATTTCCTCCTTCTCAAAGGAAACATTGATCTGGTCTCACTCATTAACACATATATCTATAATTTGATTCCAATCAATGGATATGGTCACCTATCCCAAACCAAAATTTCCTCAAGTCCAAATAAGAAACACCAAAGCTGATACACGTTTTTATTCATTAACAATCCTATTAACATGCACTAAGCATGATGCTCACACTTTTTCAACCATGGTTTTTACATGCACTTTTTAGCATTTAATTATGTATGTTTTGTAATTTGATCCTTTGACATAATAACTAAGCACAATACGAGGTTTGGGGAATATTTTTAAATCATGTTTATGGTTCATAACTAATCCATATCAAACTTGATTTCCATGTTTGACACAACAACAATCTTTTGAACCGGGATTGAATAAATAACAAGCATTGCCTATAGCAAGACACACTGTCTATTTGTACCATATTAAGTTAACTTTTATTTTGTGTTTGACACTATAAACCTAAGAATATTAGGAGCAAGGAACAATCCTTATTTATGTCTAGAGATTTTCCCTCTTGAATTTTCTCCGAGGTAAATCTTGTTCCTATGGTGTTCTATGGTGAGATTTTACTACTATAGATCAAACCTTATTTCTCAACTTAATTTTATTGATGAAAGCAATATGTTTCTATCATTATGTCCTAATCATAAATAATCATTGCAAGGTAGAGTAGAGTCTCACTTGAGCTACAATGACATATTAAAGGTTTGTTGTGATGCACTACTGATTGGAATATCCTAGGAAATATATAGATCAACTCAAGTGTTGATCCGTCAAAGAATAAACCATGAAAAGATAAACAAACTTTGTCCAGAAAAAGTGAAAGTGAATTCCTTCAAACAAATGTCTAAAAGTTATGATTAGGTCAATTTTTTTCCTTCGCTATAAATGTCATCAACTTTTAATAATCATCTACTCCATCAAGATAATGTGAAGTTGTTTGCGAGGATGGTTCAAATGTGACTAAAGACTCTTCATTTTCGATGGGTGAACTTCCACTTTGTCTTTGTGCACATGTTTTTCAAGATCCATTTGATTTTTTATTAATGTGATCCAATAACATCTATGGAATTTATAATTCCACTAAATTTCACCGTCTTGACAAACATGCCAAGTATTATTTCCAAACATTTAGTCTTTGTATGCCTATTCAATTTAATTTATCTGTTCAAATAGAAATTTGGACAAAGTTGAAAGATGCCATGAGTAGACAGATTCATAATTTTATTTATTATTTACTAAAGTAATATAGGATATGACTTCTCTTGAAAGTCCCCACAAGGCACAAGGCTTCAGAGTAGAGATTTGGAGCATGGATGGCTAGGCCCTCTGCCAACACGGGACACGCATATGCCTAGTTAACCAAAGCAACGTAATCAAATTAATATATTCTAAACGTGATGAAGATGAACAACTCACTATCATTGTCCTTTTTCAAAGATTTTTAATGTTGAATTTTTTTCATGAAAAAAGATTCAAAGCCATGATTGGATGAAATGTACACCCTTATTCACAATTCCTGCTAGTTACATTGCATTTGGGTTTATGATCTATCATATTTATATCAGAATCAGTAGGAGATTTTGAGCTATTGAAAGTTTCTTAGAATGGATTAAAATCTCAAGATTTTTAATATTCATATTTAAAATTCATATTTGTGATAATAGGAACACATTTTTCATATCCCCATTTATCTTTGTATTCATTAAAAAATAAATAAGATTTTGTGATGAACTAAAATCACAGATTTTTGAGAGAAACCTAGTCTAGTAGAATAATCTTACACTTTTACTCTAAAGAAGATTAATGCACATGCCAATGGGGCGTCAATTCATTGGAAATGTTAATAGTGTTAAAAAATCCATTACTTTTCCATTCTTATTGTGGCCTACCCCTAGCATGAGCCTCAAAGGGATCAGAACAAGTTCAAAACCTAGGCAATTTTGGAAAAATAGTTACACTCAAACATGGTACAAAAGCCAAATCAAGTCACAATTTTGGAAAAACAGTTAACCTCAAACATGGTATATAAGAATAATGAAGTCTACCCTTCATGGGGCATCCCCTTGGGGCATGTTTCTTGAAGCGACTTAGAAAATAAACTAAATATTAAGGCACAAAGTGATCAATTGGACACTAGAGAGCCTTTCAACAACTTGTGCTCATCAGAAATTTTGGTTTTCATTATAATTCATAAATTGTCCTATTTTTGTTGGTGAAATTATCCTAGCTCTACTGATTTTTTCATACAAAGCTAGTGGACTTTGATTTTGTGTAGTCAAAGGAGAATAAGCATTACCTTTTTCCTTCTTATCTCAATTGTTTGCACATTTTTTGTAGGCTTTGTTGATGTATATGTAAATTCGGAATTTATTTCACATATATGTATATTGTATTCCTATAGAGATGTTATTATTCCTCTATACGGAAGTTTCGTCATTTATATTGTAAGTGCCGTAACTTATACTTGATGGGTTATTAGACCACCTTGTTGGGGTCGGCCCTATATAAGTCATGTGGGTCGAAGGGTTATTATACCACCCTAGTGGGGGACGGCCATGTGGGTCAAAGGGTTATTAGACCACCATATTGGGTGTCGGCCCAGTCATCATTGTGTTATGTGGTTAAGTTAAGGCCAACCTAGTAAAGGTTATTAGGCAAGTAAAGTCTATTATAAATAAAGATCGAGAGATCTCTATTTCATCATTCTATTCACTCACTCACACTTTGGAGAGTGGCGCACTTGTGGAGGAGGAGGCTCTGCTGCTAGGAGAAGACTATCTATTGTATTCGGGTTGTATCATTGCTCTATCTATCTCTGAGGAAGTTATTGGGGTTTTTCACCTTTATGGTTTTCCCCAAGTAAACTCTGTGTCTCTTGTGTGCTTGCATTATTGTGTCCATGATTAATATGCTGTAGATATGTTGTACATGTTGTTCTCTCAGTTAAGATACTAGATAAGGTTGAAGTAAATTCTGAAAAATTTAACATGGTATCAGAGCTATCCTGAAAGAAGGCATGATATGGCATGTATGACACTTGTTGCACTTACGATGCTAGGGCTTGATATAGCAAAAACAAGTCATCGTAGCACTTTCGCTCTAAATCCATTTTGGAGAATTTTTCGGATCTGAAACTTTTACAGGTCAAATATTAGATCCCCATGTACCTTGTGTCCAAAGGAAAACCTCTAATTCATTGTACTTTGTGATTTATGATCTGTACAATATAGGGTTTCTTCCTCTTCCAGATCTGAGTCAAAAACAGGTGACCTTGGGAAAAAGGTCATAACTTGGGCTAGGAAGCTCCAAATGAAATTTAGTAAAACATGACAGGTAGTAAACAGATTGTACTATCTCAGGAAACATTTTCAGAGGTCGAAGTTGAACCAGTGACACATGGCACACCATACAAGTTTGATCGCCTGTTTTATCCCATAAATAGGTCACATTGCGACACTTGGCATAACTCTCTCTCAGAGAATCCAATTGAGGTCAGACCTGTCGGGATGGAGAGATGACAGGTCGGGCTATCTCAGGAAACATTTTCAGACCCTGTGGATCGAAAGGTTCAGAGTTACACTAGAAACAATCAGGTACATATTCCTGTCATAACAGAATTATTTTTGAGCACCTTCATTCATGGCTTCCGGAATTTAGGGTTTCGGAGAAAGTTGGAATTTTTGTAATCGAAGACTACGATTGAATGATACTCATCAAAATTGAAATTTAGAGACCAAGATCAGAATTTTTGGTTTGGCAAAAGGTCAGGCTTGATCAGACCCTAGTTCGGGACTTTGATAAGAAAAGTGGAAAATTAGGGCTTCTGTAAAAATGAGAATTTTTTGAAATATGTGACCATGGCTGGATGCTCCTCAGAAAAATAGAAGCTTAGAGATTTGGATCAAACCTTTTGATTGGGTAGAAAAGTGGGCTTCATCAAACTCCAGTTCAAGGTCACGTCCAGTGAATCCGGAAGCTTCAAAGGAAAAATTGAGGAGTGAAACTTTGCAGTTTTCAAATTCTGAATATACCAGTTTGATCAGTTCATCAAGGCGCATATTTTTATCCTTTCGGAAGTTTGAAATTCAAAGTTTGAATTTTTGGGGTTTCTCTGACAAACCCTAATATAGCTCCAGATCTAGTTCCTGCAAATCAAGTGGATTGGTTTAATCCTAAAAGAGGATGGATTGGTCACCTGCATAAGTGAAGAAGTTCCTGTTTCAGAGGGAGATGAGGCTAAGGCCTTACATAAGAAGATTACAAGCAATCTCGACAGGTATGACTCATCCAAGTATGTCTCGAGATTTGTTAATGATTAAGTTTATGATATGTTTGTCTTCATGTTATTACGGTTAGAACAATCTTGATTTTAGACTTGTCGTATCACCTTAACAAAATTATGAATGCATGCATTAGGGTGTTGACACTTATGATTGTACTAATGCATTATGGTGTTGTATGAGGTTTATGTTGTCCGCTAACATGAAAGGTACACCAAGAAAGACAAATCATGTTCTAGTTCAAGAACATATGATCTTGATGACATAAAGACAAAGATTCATCCATTGTCATGGATCACTTAGAAAATCTACTTACGAGGTATGTATAACTTGGTTCTACAAGTGATCCATTGTCATGGATCACTTAGAAAATCTACTTACGAGGTATGTATAACTTGGTTCTACAATGGATAACTTATGAGACATCCAGGTTACTAGCACAAGTCATTGAAGAGAACTAGAAGACATTATGTGGGTATGTTAGACATAACTAGCTAGCATGCTAATCCAGGTATTTTTTCCTATATCAAGCTAGAATCCTACCTTGTGTTAGGATCTTATACTGTTGTGTTGTTGATAATGATTATTCATGAAGTCATAGGTTTGAATAGTCATGGTTGTATGCATATTATGTTTCTTACCATAATTGATGATATGACTAACCAGAAGAATCATGAAGATATAGGTTTGAATAATCACGGATTTTATGCATATTATATCTCTTATCTTTATTGATGATTTAACTAACCAGAAGAGTCCTATGATCAAATAAGAATATGTATGAGTAAAAGAAGACTTCCCTGAAACCTTGAATACTAATGTTTATTATCTGTGTTTGAATTGATCCTGACTATACATGCTTGAGATTATTGTGTTTTGATAATATTAAGATTATACTAATGAATGTTTGATTATGTATGAGACCTAGAGGATAACGCAATGATGATACTAACAAGCATGCATAGGGATCGAGAATGAATATAAGTTCAAGGACAGGTAATCCAGGAAGCAAAGATCAAGAGGGAGCACACTCTGGTAGTTTCTACAAGGATGCAGATATTCAGAGGGAGTTGACCACTTCTCACAATCCACATCAGAATGGAGTTACAGAAAAGAAGCAAAGACTGAGAGGGAGTCAACCCAACAATCAAACAAAGGTAAGTATTTTAATTGTCATTTCTTACATAGTTGTTTGTTTAAATAATGTTATTCAATAATGTATATACTGATGTTCCTACGATTAGGTTGTGTATTATGCATATTAGAATAGTTGCATTGATGAATAGTATACTACTAATATACATGGGTAAGTAGACTATGGCAGTGTACAACATTCCATTGCTACTTATCTAGAATGAAACATCTTTGCTGAGATGTTGGGAGTTGTGCACACTCTTAACAATGTTCTGGTAGAGATTGGAAGGCATCTAGAAAGTTACGGGATATGGATAAATGTTGTATTGAAGCATTGGCTAAAGATAATTGCATGACTGTATGACATATTTCTTTATGTGTAAGAATTTGTTTTGAAAACTATGAGATGTTTTCTAATCATGCAATTTAACTTGTTGTGTAGGAAAGATCGTATACCATCACCTACAAAAGAAGGACTACAACATTTGTCCAGCAACAAAGTTATCTGTTGAAAATATTGAAGATATTGAAGTTCCCAAGATTTGGGAAGAATGCCATGATCGAGGAGTATCAGTCGATCATGAAGACGTTTGGGATGCAGTCCCAAAGGGTAGTCTGTAGTGACTTCCAAGAGGATCTCCAAGATCAAGCATGCTGCAGGTGGTAGCATAGAGACTTTTGCTCCTGTAGCAAGATACACTTCCATTAGATCCGAACTTGCTCTAGTTGCAGTGATGAAGTGGAAGATACACCAGATGGATTTCAAGACAACGTTCTTGAATGGTGTAGTTGAAGAAGAAGTGTATGTGGAGAATCCACTTGGTTCAAAGACACATGACAGGGAGTCATATATGTGCAGAACTTGGTATGGTAGACAACTTTCTATCCAGTTTGGGATTTACCAAGAGTAAAGCGGATTCCAACCTTTACTACAAGGTTGAGGAAGGCAATCCAGTGATACTACTGTTGTATGTGGATGACCTGTTTGTTACAGGTGAGGATAGATTGATTGCCGACACGTAGCGGAAGCTTGCTGGCGAGTTAGAGATGAAGAACTTGGGTATAATGCACTACTTTCTTGGTATGGAGGTGTGGCAGAGTGCAGATGGAATCTTCCTTGGACAAGGGAAGTATGTAGTAGAAATCCTGAAGAGGTTCGGGATGATGGACTGCAAGGATATGGCCACACCTATGGCATCAAACCTGAAGCTTCTGTGTGATGCTTCATTTGATCCAGTTGATGTCACGATGTATCGTCAGATGATTGGGTCCTCTATGTACCTGACGAACATGAGACCAGATATTTGCTTTGCGGTGAACACATTGAGCCGGTTCCTGACGGATCCGAGAGATTTTCACCTGGTTGCTGTAAAGCATATTCTGAGGTACCTAAAGGGTACAGTTGATTATGGGCTCAAGTATGATGCGAATCAAAAGTTTAACCTGCAGGGTTATGTTGATTCATATTGGGCAGGCAGTGCTGCAGATAGGAAGAGCACATCTGGGTGCTGCTTCAGTATGGGATCAGGTGTGATCTCTTGGTTTAGCAGGAAGCAGTCCTGCGTAGCACTGAGTACAGTCGAAGCAAAGTATGTTGCGATGGATGAGCAGGTTGCAGATGTATTGACCAAGCCGTTGGATAGAGTGCAGTTTGAGTACTTCAGAGAGAGGCTTGGTGCACTTCAGATCGAGGTTCCTTCCAAAGGGAAGTGATGAGTCCGGAAGATGCAGATGCACATGAGCCTTTCTGACATGGTTGATGTGTTCTCCCTTGGTCGTGATGTAATTGCTGAGCCATTTTTCACATGGTGGTAGATGTGTTCTCCCATGGTGAAAAAGTAAGGGCTGGAGCCTTCCCCGAATGGTGGTAGATGTGTTCTCCCATGTCGGTGGTGTAAGTGTTGGATGATGTGCATCTGGGATGTGCTTCGTGGACGATGAGATGATCTGAAGAGGACGATGCTATGATGATCAGGAGGATCATGGATGATGAGCATCAAGACGATTCTCCAGTTACTACTTTGTATATGTATATGCATCATGTTGGATGTTTGTTATGATCAGTTGGATCATTGCATCATATTGTATGCTTGTTATGATCAATTGGATCATTTATGTATATATGCATCATGTTGGATGCTGGATATGATCAGTTGGATCATTTGTATGTATTTTGTATATGCATCATGTTGGATGCTTGGACCATGTATCTGTATATGTATCAGGTGGATACATTGTATGATCAGGTAGATCATGTATGTTGATATGTATCAGGTATGATGAGGTGGATCATGTATTTGTATTTGTATCAGGTGGATACATTGTATGATCGGGTGGATCATGTATGATGATATGTATCAGGTAGATACTTGGTATGCATCAGGTAGATGCATTATATGATCAGGATGATCATGGATGACGAGTTTCAGGATGTTGCTCCAGATGACATGCAGCAGGATGTTGCAGTGATGATGATCATGATGATCATGTGTACATCAGGATGATGTATGGTGAGTATCAGGTTGATACTTTGTGGCTGTGGAACAGGTTGTGCAGATAAGCATATAATTTGGCCCTGGGAGGTTTGCAGATAGTCTTGCAAGGTTTTGCCTATGGCATGTAATGTGGCCCTGGGATATCTGGCAAACGCTCTTTCAAGGTTTTTCTTTGGAAGGACATATAATTTGGCCCTGGGAGATCTGCAGATAGTCTTGCAAGGTTTTGCCTATGGCATGTAATGTGGCCCTGGGATATCTGGAAAACGCGCTTTCGAGGTTTTGCTTTGGAAGGACATATAATTCGGCCCTGGGAGATCCGATAGGTTGAGCTGTGTGCTCGTAATAAGTCCTAGGATGCCCTTGCAAGGTTTTTCCATGACCACATGTAATATGGCCCTGGGAGATCCGATAGGTTGGGCTGTGTGTCCGTAATAAGTCCTGGGATGCTCTTGCAAGGTTTTGTGGTAGGTGTCACATGTAATAAGTCCTGGAGATATAGACAGGATGAAAAAGGCCTCATATGCTCTTTAGGGTTCTTGCTAGTCAAGAGACTCTTTTAAGGTTTTGTGACAGTCACATATAATATGTCCCTGGGAGATTCGACAGGCAGAGCTGTGTGCTCGTAATAACCTGGATGCTCTTGCAAGGTTTTGTGACGCACGTAATAAGTCCTGAGGATTCCACAGTATGTCCAGTGATGATGAAGACCTGCAGGTGGTGGGCCTACATCCAGTATGAAAAAGGACTGGCTCTGTAGAACTTCCTATGACGAGTAGATTTAGAGATTGATTGAGATAGCAGCAGCAATGACGATGATGATGACTCAATGACGATTATCCAGTGACGATGATCCAGAGAAGATGACTTGTGCTAGAAGACCTGTGTCGAGAAATACCTTCCTAGTTAAGAGGGAGTGTTGATGTATATGTAGCTTCGGAATGTATTTCACATATATGTATATTGTATTCCTATAGAGATGTTATTATTCCTCTATACGGAAGTGTCGTCATTTATATTGTAAGTGTCGTAACTTATACTTGATGGGTTATTAGACCACCTTGTTGGGGTCGGCCCTGTATAAGTCATGTGGGTCAAAGGGTTATTAGAGCACCCTAGTGGGGGTCATCCATGTGGGTCAAAGGGTTATTAGACCACCATATTGGGAGTCAGCCCAGTCGGCATTGTGTTATGTTAAAGTTAAGGCCGACCTAGTAAAGGTTATTAGGCAAGTCAAGTCTAGTATAAATAGAGATCGGGAGATCTCTATTTCATCATTCTATTCACTCACTCATACTTTGGAGAGTGGCGCACTTGTGGAGGAGGAGGCTCTGCTGCTAGGAGAAGACTATCTGTTGTATTCTGGTTGTATCATTGCTCTATCTATCTCTGAGGAAGTTATTGGGGTTTTTCACCATTATGGTTTTCCCCAAGTAAACTATGTGTCTCTTGTGTGCTTGCATTATTGTGTCCATGATTGATATGCTGTAGATATGCTGTACATGTTGTTCTCTCAGTTAAGATCCTAGATCAGATTGAAGTAAATTCTGAAAAATTTAACAAGCTTCGATACAAAATGGGTAGGCAGAACATATGGGAGACTATAATGGGCCTAGACCTCTGATTATTTTAGTGCTTGATTGCTACATTTTGGATTCATGGTTTTCTTATTCACAATTCTATTGGGTAGCTTATAGTCAATCCGAATGCATGAAGACGATGCACTTCAGACATTTCACTATAACAATGACACTTGAAAGGCCCAATGATCATTTTCAAATTGTTGGAGTCTTCCAACAATCTCATGGGTGTTCTTTTCCATCTCGTCGCCCCACAAACTTTATATAAAACTCTATTTCTCTCTACCATAATAAGTTTTTTGACAAAACCAAGAAATAAGTGTTAAATGTTACTCCTCTCTTAAAAAAAGAGGCAATGCATTATAAATTTCATCTATTTCTCAAGTCCTTGCAACTTGGAGACAAAATTTGCATTATATATTTCATCTATTTGTGAAGATTGCTTACATTAACCCTTTATAAGATAAAACACTGATGTGTAATAATTCTTACTACATAACATACAAACATGAACTTTCCAAGAAAATGTCATAGAAATTGATTTATTTTAGTTTCTCAATCAAAATTCTTTCATGTGTCATGTTTCAATATGTTTACTGGGAGATTTATATTTCTTCTTGTTAAGGGTAAACACCATCTCTTGTTTTTGCACCATCAAATATAAATACTAGAATACATCTTGTAAGTGATAATTAGGATAGCTGCAGGAGACTAGAATACATCTTTCTTGAAGAAGTTCTTCTTTGATGTCATAATTTTTGTAATGTCTTTCTTCAAAGTCATCATTTTTCTAATGTCTTTCTTCTTTGGTTTGAATACTTATTTGCATCTTCCTTCTCTACCATGTGGAGTGACTGTCACAGTTGTCTTTGGCTTTGATCATTGAAGGGTCCTCTTTTTTGAGTTGATTAGTTGGAGAATCTTGAGGGTAAAGAAAGTGAAGACATCAAAGATTTTGCTTCTTATATCAAACTTCAACATTTACTATTTTGTTACCTTTTATAAGCATATGCTTCTAGCTCTTAATTTGGAGTCTAGACACATATTTTATATGAAATACCTATTAATCAATGAAATTTTGGACATCTATTGATATTTTTCATTGTATGGACATGGATTTATTGAATATCAATAGAACACATTTCCTTTGAATTTAAAACATGTCTTTATTTTTTTGTATTTCCCGATCAAATTCAAATTCTTCGCCCTTTTGACTCATTGATTTTTTTGTCAATTGTGAGTCTTGTCTCACGTTAATTCGACGGGTTGACAATGCCCCTGCTGCATGCATCACTATTCTTGGTAGAAAAAGTAGTATGTATTGCAACATGACCTTTTGTGTTGCGTTCCCTTCCAAACAATTCATTTCTAGTCTCAATGCCATATTCTTTGCTTTCAAGTCACCGTGTGCAACATTAGGAGAGGCACTTCAAATACTTGTGAAAATAATATGAAGATTTTTAAGGGGCTCATGGAGTACATGCATGTGCTCCAGCAGAAAAAATCTTCAACGAACTTGTCAATATGATGACCAAATACGTTGGAGTTGGCTAAAGATCTCAAAATTATTCCTTTTTGAAAAGTTTAATGTTGAACTCCAACAATAGATTAACTAAAGGAATTGCAAAAGGTTTCTATATGTTTCATAATGTATCGTGAATATTCTAAATATTAAAACACAATTTCAGTTGAAAACAAATGATAATGACAAGGCTTCAAATTAATGTGGTGTTTAATCTCCATAATGGGTGCGTAATCGTTTTTATCTTTATAGCACATTAATCAAAGTCCGATCTGATTTTGAAGTCAGATATCATTGTTGGAATATTCTTTAAATTTGAAAACTTGTTATAATGCCTTTAAGGAAACTATGTTGTTCACAAATTAGAATAGTGCATTTTTTCCAAGGATAGTTACTAAGAAAGAGCTGCAACATATATTAGGAAATCTTCAGATCTCAAATGAGTGCATAGTGGATTGATTTTTGGGTGGTAGAGGCAGCAACTTTGAATGCTATCACAAGTTTCTTTCATTTAGTTGTGATGTTATGATAACTAAAAAAAGACATGAAATGCTAAACTTTGGTTATTTGTGGATGGCGACTGCATTCTCAACCATCCTATGATGTTCAAATTTGAGGGCTCAGACTGTCTGACAAATAATATGAGCTAGAATGTTTTGGCTACTCAGTTTTCCTTTTTATTGTAAATCAGTGTTGTAGGATATGTTTAAATTAGTGGAATATTAGTACAAAAGAAATATAATGTATTTTCGGTTTTCTGCTAATTAGATCAAATTGGAAAATTTATTGATAAGATACTGTAATGGTATGATCTACATATGGAGGTCAGTGGATTGTTTGTCAATTTTCTCCAGCAAGAGGCACCTTGTCGATATATTTTGCAAGGAGTTAAGAACATATTAGTGTTAAAATTCTTCATTGTACACGATGCATGTTATCAAAGTGGATAAAGATCATGGATATCAGAATTTATGGAGAGTTTCTTGTATTTCATACAAAAGAATAGCTCTCGTTGCAAAAAATAGATTGTTATGATCAGCAAGACTATGATTTCACAATTTTATAGTTTGCAACAAAGATAAGATGTGTATCAGAAGAGAAGGAACTTGTCGGTTAGCATGGTATCTGCTTAATTAGTTTCCTGCATCTTGGAAAACTGCATCATTTTGTTACTAATGCTTTGTTGTTTGTGTTAATGTCTTTGCATCTGCAATCAAAGACATTTTGATTCATACATACATCCCTTAACTATCTTCTTGAGAAGGCTTGGTCCTGAAATGCCTTATCTTGATTCAACTCTTTTTCCTTTCTAATTTACTGCCAGGGAATTGGTCTTTGAATTCTAACAAGGGGATAATAACCTTCCGATCCTTGTTTCAGGGCCATGGCAATATTTCTTGACATTTCTGACAATAGAGAAGAATGCTAGTGCCTCGTCCAAGAAGTTGACAACATCATCCTCACAACCTCGTATCCTCATGGATTTCAGAGAAGTAAGCAAATTAGCTGGATATGTTAATCCTTACTATTAATCCTTACTATCCATACAAGGCCTCCTAATAGAGAAGTAAGCAAATTAGCTGGATATGACATGATCTTGATTGACAAAGAGATGCCAGTAATGGATGGCTTGGAGGTATGTTTTGATCTACGTATGCCCTTATTCCAGTTATTTCTTGTGAAGTTATTACGATACATATTTCCATTATGGTGTAACTTTTCAAGGTTTGGGTGATATTGAGGTCATGTTTCTAACCGTATATAGTAGTAGGCCTGATTGCACACAATCATTTCCTATAGCAAGATAAACAATCACGGATGGGTTATTGGCAGCTTTGGAGCTTAATTTAATATAAGGAGGAGGGGAAACATAATCAGAGCTCTATGCGAAACATAATCAGAATTGTTATCATCAACCTCATACCTGGAGAAGGCCGTCGCGTTCACAGGGTGTCGAGCGAGCGTTAAAGGGCAATGCAGGTTCACTAGGTGCCGAGGGAGGGTTCGCTGGAGTCAAAGTTAGTGCAGAGTTCGATCGTGAGCTGGGAGCAGGGGAGGGAGTGGAGGGCGCGGTGCTCCGACATTCAATGACTCAGATGACTAATTTCATCAAAACATTTGAAAATCCTCAAAGTAATTTGCAATTATAATTCTAAAAATGCGTTAAACTGAAACTGTGAGCCTGATTATCACTCTTGTTTCTATGTTTACAGATTATCAAGAAAACTCTTCTCCTCATACCTAGAGGAATCCGTCGAGTTCACGGGGTGCAGAGGGAGTGTTCCCATGTTTGCGGGAATGGAGAATCTTTGTCTGGTGAGAACGATTGCATGGCTACAACCAGGCCTTGTTACATGTAAAGGGGGGGAGATTGAGAAAGGGTGATTCCAAGGTGGAAATCCCGGCTGCAGTATGTCAAACCCTCGATTGTATTTCTCGAATATCCATTGTGAAAAAACGAATTTGCATCTGCATTCCAGTGCATCCACCAGGAAATGATAAATGGACAAAGGTGTTGATGAGATCTTTCACGTCTAAGGATAAGGAAGATAGAGGAGCCAAAGTCATGGCTTCGGATGCCGTGAAAAAGTACTTGTCTGAGAGCAGAGAAGAGCGAGTAGAAACAGTAGAATACAATACTATTTCTTTCATAATGCCAAGGTTGGTAGATGCCAAGGTTGGTAGAAGTATTAGTCAATCTTCTACTAACCTGTTGGTTCAGAGTGGATGGTTTCTCTAGCGCTGTGGTCGTCAGAAAGGCAGTAAGAAATTATGTTGTGGACAGTAAAGGAAATGGATTTGCTGCCAATGCATTTCTAACTAAAGCTCTAGTAAATTGTAATACCGATACCACCAATGTTTGTCAAGTGCTAACCTTTAGAGGTAATCTTGTAAGTCTGAGAACGTTATCGCTCATAGTGGGTTGTGGGAACTTGATTTGCTCTATTGGTTGGATAGTGCTTATTACTGTTGAAGGAGGCCCTGGCAAATGGTATGATGTGCATTCCATGCCACCCTCTAAACCTAGAGTTGCAATGATAATTGCAAGAATGGGCTATAGTTTGCTTGCAACATGCATGGATTTGCATTTAAGCCACAGTTTGTCTCTATCACTTCGGAGAAAACCACCTCTGGTTATAACTTGGGCAGCAATGATAGTTTTGGATACAGTATGCATTGTATATTGCTGCATGGTGGTTGGAACAGCGGGGGTTAAGGGTTTTGGGATGTGGCTATATGGTGTTGTGCAGGGCCTAGTCTGGGTGAAATGGGGAATTGCCATTTATCTTGTCGGGGAGTATTTGAATGAGGACGATAAACCACGAAATGGTAGCCATGGAATTGTGGAGTGTGGGATTTCGGAGGTGAGTGCTGTGAGGATGCGCCATGGAATTCTAATGTACTGTACTACATTCTTACTCAATGCCCTGTTGGCAGGAGTTCGAGGCAAGTGGGATTACTCATGGAAGGGCTTCACCATGTAACTTTATGTTTTTTTCATTAATTGGATTCTACTTTTATTTTTGTTTGAATTTCATCTTCAATAGCATTACGTATTTCTAATTAACCAATTAAGAGTGCTTCACTCTATTTTGATGTTTTTCATTATTTATCTTTTATTAGTCTTTTACAACATATTAAAGTTGTTTTTTTAATTAGTTTTGAAACAATTATATTTAATATTTCAAAATGTAACTAAAGTATTAGTTTTATTGGTCCCATATCATTGAAATGCAGATTAAATAAATTGATAAAAAATAAAAAATAAAAACATATTCCTAATACTCATGTATGAAAACTTCTTAAAATCTGCTAGACTCAATTTTTATATTTTTATTGTTTTTTTTTGTGATTCTCTTCCAATCACATTTTTGTGTTTTTTCTGATTCCTTTCCATTATTGGAAATAAAGAGTTTCCATATATAAGTGTGAGTTTGCATATGGCTTTGCAAAAAACTCACACCCATTAATGAGCCTTTTGTTGGTAAATTTTCCATCACCCCATGGACCTCATATGCACAAGCACAAACCTCTAATCTTTGTAGTATCGAGGGGTATAAAAACATAACAAGCACACTTGTAGTATTCCACATCATTTAGTTTCAAAATATGAGGATAGTGAAAAGATGATTAAGTTCGATATATTCTAGATTGTTGTTTCCTTCTGATTTATCTACTGAAGGGTAGTGATCAACTTTCTGGAGAAGCAGAAAGGGGAGATTTTTCATGGCTTTTGCAAAGGACCGCTCTCATTTCGACCTACTTACAAATATGGCATTGCCAGAGACTATTGTGACACAACTGCAAAGGTGCTTTCTGGCTCATGAAGGTTCATATTATAGTTTTTTGCTTGATTTTCTTAGATAGATACTCAATTTTGTGTTGTTCGATGGCAAGCAAAAAAGAGTCCCGACTTGGACTCACCAGATTCTGTACAAAATAAATCCTTTGATCAATATCAAAGCTCATGTGGAAAACTACGATTGTATTGATTCAATAAGGAGCTCCGATCACAAACCTGTCAAAGATCTACCTTACATTAAACTCCAGAGGCCACTGGTTAGTCAACAAGATGGGGATAGAATAAACATTGATTCAAAAATTATTTGGTAGGCATGGAGATTAACTTGATTTGATGTAGCATTCAATGAAATTCTTTGGAACGTTGTTTTATAGGTTGGTCTTTGTTTTATATAATCTGTGGGAAAATGACAAAACATAGACGTGCAGTCACTTAACTTAGGGTTGGTGAACATCGATAGGCCATAAGTTAAGTGCTACAAATAAATTGTGTTACTTGTTCTCCATGCATCGGCTACCAATTACTTTTTATATTTTTTTTTCTTTTACAATTGTTTATTTCATATATTTTTTTCTTTTATAATTGTTTATTTCATATTTTTTTAATTTGGAACAACTACCATAAAATCCATGTGGACATTGCATTTTCTCATCCTTGTGCAATCTAGGAAAATCATAGATGTTAGTCCACCCCAAATTCTAAGATATAAACACCTATAAGTGTAATTAGTGTTTAAGTAATTTAAGTCCTTATGAGTTTAAGCTTTTTCTCCAATATCATTCCTAAATACTTGAGTTACTTGAATTGATCAAATCTTTTGTAGAAATATCTTTCCAAAATACTAACAAAGAAAATTTATTACAATGATACAAGATATACACAGTAGATTCCTTTGGAGAAACACTCATTTGTTTTACACATTAAGAATAAATTTACACCTCAAGATATTTGTTCTCTGCTTGATATATCTAAATTTAAGCTGAAATCAATATAATTTAATATTTTTTGTTTAAGCCAACATCATTTGTTTTTTTTTGTTCTTTTATGGGAATGACATGTTACATAGCGTTGCATGCGTTACAACATCTCCCCCATACTACGTTGTAGAGCACCTCACTACTCCGTGCAATCATATCACCAGGTACAAAAAATTATATGAAATACGCGTGATCTGATGGAGAATGCTCGAAGGCACTTTTTCCAAGGATGACCAACAGATAGGTAAGTTGATAGCACCGATTTAAAAAGATTATGTCGTCCACCTTAGGAGAGTTTGTGGTTGTACCAAGCACATATCGTTTTTTCAAATTTCTTGATTAACTAGTGCCAATCTGAGACATGGTAATCATTTGGCTTCAAAAAGTAGCCCAGATACTTCAGGCCACCGCCAATCTCCAATTAATTGAACGAGAAAATAGCGCAGAACTGATCTCTGAACTCGTCCTCAATATTAAGATGATAAATACATGATTTAAGCATACTTACCACCATACCATAAGCTAAGCAGAACCGGTCTAGTATTTCTTTATAGTATTTCCATTCAAAAATCTTACCAATGCCAAATAATAAGAGGACATCATCCACAAATAGCAAGTGAGTAATAGTATGGTTTTTAGAAATTTTGATCCCCGAGATCTTACCTTCAATATTCGTCTTAATAAGGAGTCTGCTCAAGCCTTCAATCACTAATAAGAATAAGAGTGTTGATACTGGGCATCCCTGGTGTAGGTCGCGTTCACTTTTAAAGAAGGAGTACAACACCCATTGACCAGCACTACAAAATTGGCAAATGTTACAAAACCCAGTATCCATTGAGTCACTTCATAGTTCAGACCTGCATTCAATAATTAAAGACGAAGGAAAGACCAATCAACCATATCATAAGCTTTGTTCGAATCAAGCTTAAGAACTAAGGACTTGCACATCAATTAATTTTGCAAAGTGTAAAGTCTCTTGTGCAATCCCGGTGGCATCGAAAATCTGGCATTGATGAAGGAAGCCAAATTTTTCCTTGGCAATGACCTGAGACAAGCCTTCCCTCACCCGGTTTGTGGTCACTTTTGAAATAATTTTATACAGTAAGTTGCAAAGTGATATAGGACGAAAGTCCTAGAAAGAAGAAGGATTTGTGACCTTTGGAATAAGAGTGAGAAATATTGCATTGACACCCCTAGAAACCTTACCAGTCGTGCGAGTTTCGTCCACCAGTCGAACAATCTTAGGTCCAATCGGGTCATAAAATTGAATATAGAATTCCTACCAATTTACTCTCTTCTTCAGAGAAAATCTATGACCCGACTCTTGTCCTTGGCCATCTTCTTGAGAATATCTTCAATCTCATATGACAATATCAACATTCCTACCAATTTACTCTCTTCTTCAGAGAAAATCTTAGGCATACACTGCAAAATCTCAAACTGTCCCTCCATGTTATGTGCCTGTGACTTGGCAAAGAGAGAAATAAAATAACCAGTAGCAGCTTGTTCAATGTCAATCTGTGATGTAGTCTTACTGCCCTCTAGCTCAACAATCGCCTAAATAGTATTTTTTTTCCTACGCATATTAGCATAAGAACGGAAATACTTAGTATTGTTGTCGCCCTGTGTAATCCATAGGGCTCCTCTCTTTAATCACAAATTTCCTCTTCAACACGAAGCAATTCATCCTTTTCACCTTCCAAAGTCTTAATGATCACCAAATTTGGGTCTTCCAAAATACCCAAATTTAGGTTAAAATGATATCCCCTAATAAGGCCCTCAATGTGAATTAACCGGTCCTTGTGCGCATTCTTTTTATGCCTAATCCAAGGAGAAACCACCTCCTTTATTGACTGCAAAAATCCTGACAAATTCACCATCGCAGATTCATGAGCACTATTATAAAAGGAAATCCAATGACTACAAACCAAAGCATTGAATTCCAATTCACCCTACCAAATCGGTCAATACTTGAAAGAGTACTTGTTCAATCTGGGGCCATTCCCCATCCGCAATACAATCAGAGAGTGATCCGATATAGTTGCAGGTTCGATAAATGAAATGCATCCATCCAAGGACCTGTAAAAGGTTTGATGTACAAAATCCTTGTCGAGCCTCTTAGCAATAAAGTTAGACCACCTATGCCCATTTCTCCAGGTCGGGCCGATTGACTTCAGACCAATATCAATCAACCCATGATTCCAAAAAAAATTGTAAAACCACGACCGTAAAGGGTTTAATCTTGCCTTAACACCCCAAGATTCACCACGACCATAGTCAAGTTTAGGTCCCCTGCTAAGATACGGGAAGTAATATTTAATAATCCACTTGCTTCCATCTTAGACTAGAACTGTTTCCACTCTAAGAAAGGACCATAACAGTTAAACAAATGAAGTGAGAAATCCAAATCCCTACACTTACCAGCCAGTAATATTCCCCCACAAATACTAAAGGAGTGAATATGAAGAACCTGGGGGTTCCAAGCAGACAAAAGGCCACCGGAAAGACCAACTAAATCAATCATATTGCACTCCCAAGAGGGGAATAAACACCAAAATAGTTCACGGGATTTAGCACCTAAAACCATAGTTTCTTGTAAGAAGATAATATACGAAGAAATAATCTCCACCAACCTTTTGAAGGATCGAAATTTAGGGGCACCCCCAACCCCTCTGATGTTCAGTGATAAAAGTATCATCTAGTAACCAAGGAAGGGGCCTGCACAGCTCTAAGTGGCCCGAAAGTATAAGAAAGGGAGGAAATAGTACCATATTCCTGACCCGAAAGGGAACTATTTGTTAGCTTAGTGAATAGCAGTCTATCATGATCACCAGCTAAGGCCCTAGCAAGCTCTTTTTTCTTCCTACCCCTATTCTTTTTACGGATGGTAACATTAGGGTTACCACTAATACCAGGGTTAAGTAAAGGCGCGTTACCCTTAAAGACAGGTAGAGGGTCTTGGAAAAAACCGAGATGAAGAACTGTCAGGGAGGAATAATTCACATGACTCAAGTGGTGCTGGTATGACCCAACGTGTCCAATACTATCAGCTCAGCCTCTAATAGTTGTGAGTCGGAGATCTAGGATAATTCGACTGGAGTGGTGGGAACACCCAATGATGCCACCCCGAGGCTAGTATCAGAGCTTCCCGAGCCTTGTTCAAGTTTTCGCATCAAGCCCCCAACCTCTGACAAAGGAGGGATCGGAGCTTACCAACCTTCCTCATTTGTGATAGATTCCAAAATATCTAACCTAAGAAGTTCTATATTCGACACAGAATAAAAAAATGAGGGAAAGAGTGACTTAAGCTTACTCGAGAAAGGGCGAAAGCTAAGCATTGAGTTGCAGAGCATTTAATGCGGCAGCTTAGTGCTTAGGGTCTGTTGGATCTGGAGAATATCCACATCCAACGGACCCTAAGCATTGAGCTGTCACATTTAATGCTCTATAGCTCAATGCTTAGCTTTCGCCTCGAGAAAGTGCCCGAAGGCTCCACCAGTGCCTGTCATATCTAAACTTCATCACCACCTGGCACCTACCATCAAAGTTGAAACCACCACAGGAGTCAGTTCACCCGTAACTGTGGAAGTCATAGGTTGTCTATTATCCCTGCCAACACCCTTCAACGGACACCTGGCCTTCAAGTGTCAAGTGATCCCACATATACACCGAAATAGTACACGCCAATAGTGCAATGGTTGTTTAAAGGACTTCTCACCCCAATGTACAGAAATCACATGCAACCGGCCCAACTCGACGTTCATTTCAGTTAATACCTAAGGTGCCAGTTAATACCGTGGAAGGGTATTAGAGTTCAAAATCGTTAGTAATCTCTAACTCGACGCGAGAAGGAATAAGAGGAACATTACCAGTATCACAGATTCACATAGTAATGGGTTAACTAAAGAAATATTACTCCGACTAATACACCTCTAGAAACTGCCGAAGGTCCCATCCCACTGGAACCACCCTTGGGAATAATAAAAGTCATCTGACATAATCCAGGACAACATAAAATGTCACTTCAACCGCGGCCCAATAAAAGAGGTAAGCCAAAACGATAATGGCAAACACAAAAGACAAACCAGGATCTGTAGCTCCCATTAATTGCGTTCAAATTTGAACCCTTCCTGGCCCTTCCAAAGGGTTCTAGCCCTTCCTAGAAGTGTAAGAGCTAATGTATGTGGAGCAATTCATATTCCATCGTTTCATTTATCATTAAAGTTGTTCTCAATTCAATTTTATTGGAGTGTTATGTAAAATTCACATTTATATAAGTGATAATTATTAAATAATTTTAAATAATTTAGTTGTATTGTAATGGTAGCATAATTATTTAATTAATAATTTAAAAAGAGACCATTTTCATTATATTAATTGATTTTATTATAATATAATATACAAATATTTTAAACTATATGAATCCATTTTTATCATGTCTTCATTCTTTATATGTTTAGAAATTTAAAATGACATTAGAGCCATACTAATTTCATAAGGCTAAAAGAAATCCATCTATATAACTCAAAAATTGGAAGGAGGAGTTAGAAGGAAGTGAGATTGAAAAGAAAAAGATTTCAAGTTAATTTGCCACATACACAAATAAATGAACCACCATTTCTATGGCTTGAAACTAATAGAGTGGTCATTTCTCTATTCAAAGTAGCCAATAGATAGTCATAAGGAGGGAGACACCATAGCAAGTCATATTAGTCATATCAAGGAGAAAACCATCGCAACAAGTCATATTTAAAAAATACCCAAGGAAGAAACACCGTTAATCCATTATACAATCACATATGCAAATGCAAATATATGTAGAGAACTCAAGCCACTGTCAATCCATTATACATCGACCGAAGGAGGATTATACATAGAATCTTAAGTTAAGAAGCACTGAAGAGGTTCCGGCAATAGATTCTAGAGTTGTTGGAGGAGATATATATTACAAATTGAATTGATCAATTCTCAGTCTAATTAGAGAAGTGTCTAACTAGAGATCATTGTAACGAGATATATGCAAACACATAGGGGGTAGGGTATGTATACCTTTATAGACTTTAACAGTTATGTGTAGAGGGAGGTCATTTGTCCAATAAACAAGAGAGTCTCATACATCAAATTGATATCTAGATTAATTGTCGCCTTAAAAATAGATTATTATTATTATTTTTAAGAAGACAACATAACATATAGTCCAAAGTAAATTAACATTACATATGAATAAAAAACACAAATTGCAAAAATAAAGTATAGAAATATCAATGGAAGAATAGAGGTAATTTGAATAGAAAAGACATATTACAAAAAGAAGGGTATACGAATGTTAAAGAAAAGTAAGGTAATTTTGTTTCAATTACACCATGAAACCTAATTTAAACAAGTCTTTTTATTTATTATTACATTATTGTAAGATAAAAAGAAAGAAAAATATATAAACAATGCACATTTTTAGTTTTACTTTTATGGAAGGAATAAACAATCTCTATGGTAGGCAAGGAGTAGGACTAGCCGAATTTATAAAAAAATAAATTTTAATGGACCAGATTGATTATACTTGGGATATTCTTAGTCGCGTCTACTTATGGATGGATGGGATTTTGCAAATTAAACTTTGAGCATGTTGCTTGTTGTTATACATTTTTTATTTAACTTCTTTGTTTTTGGGTAAATTCAACCGATTAAATTACGTCACTACAAGAAAAAGGGCATTTTAGCCTCACATTAGCACCACTCTTTGTAAAGGATTTGGGAAATCCTCAATTTTCAAATAGTGGTGCAAAAGTGGTGATAATGTGGGGATACGCAAGTGGTGCTAAGATTTATGGTGCAAAAGTGGTGTTTATAAAAAAGTTGGTTTTGGTGTTAAATGAATATGTGGCATTCCATGGTGTATGGTGCAAACCACCAAAACCAATCCTATGTGGATTGGGATTTTATGGTGCAAAACACCAAAACAATCCAACATGGATTGTGACTTTATGGTGCGGAACACCAAAATTATTATTATTATTTAATATACACAAACAAGTATATGGTGCAAAGCACCATAAAATAAGAAGTGGTGCAAAACACCATAAAGTAATAAATGGTGCAAAAAAAAATATAAATCACATTATTATATATATATATATATACATATATTATATTTCAAACATCTTTGCTTACTCTTTCCCATTGATTGTGATCTCCATTGCTAGTCTAGAATGGTTCATTTAGGGCTTATGAATAAAAATATTAAATTTATAAATATAATCTAGTTTCATTTTAGTTGGAATTCAATAATAATTAATCTAAACATATACACAAAATATAGGATTCAAGGAATATCAAAGTCACATTCATATGCTAAACTTAATACAATAAATTTCTAAATACAGAAGAACACAAAATATAGGATTCAAGGAATATCAAATAGTCACATTCATATGCTAAACTTAATACAATAAATTTCTAAATACAGAAGAATTGTGGACAATTATAAATAAATGTTTTGAACCCCTTTTTTAGTAGCTAACAAGGGTTCATAGAAGCAACAAATAATAAGTCTCTTTTAGAACATACAACAAATTGAAAATTAAAACACCAATAGGATGAAAGATGATGTTGGGCTCCTTGAGATTATGTGGACTCCTTGCAAGATCCATTCAACGGCCCCACAGGGAGTGGAGCGATCCATCAACTCTGTGTGTGGAAATTTAAAATCCTCAAAGAAGCTGTCACTGGTGTGAGAAGTGGAATCAATCCAAAGCTGAGAACAAGAAATTAGCTGGTTTTTGGTGTAGTCTACATCGATTGCAAACTCATTCTTCTGATCCTGTGGTTGCTTATGCTTTAAATCTAGTACATCTTGAACACAAGAGTGCATATTTTCTGCAGTGACCAATCATGGAGAACTTGCAGTGAGTTATTCAGAAAATTTGAAATTACATGTTTATTTGAATAATAGAAGAGGAGAAGGGGTAAAAGGACAACCTTTTCATAAAAAACGATAGTTATATCTAAACCACCAGATACATCTACGGTTAACAACCTTGTTAAAGTGGATGACATAGCTATGGATCATTTCTGGCGCATCCATCACAAAATAGACTTGACTCTACCATTTTATTTCATATCCAGCAATAATATAAATAACTCCAAAATGAGCCATTTTTCACTAATAATGTAAGCAAAGCATATATTCTATAACAAGTAATTACATAGACCTGTGTGCATTGCGATGTATCTCTTGTTATTTGTATCTTTATCAACGCACTGATTCGTTCCTTACTTGATCAATCAATGTGTCTTGCACGGTATATGTCGATATCCTTTGATCAGTATGTCATCAAGTGATTGCAGGTACCCTTCAGGCATGACGTCCAACGGCTTAGCAGAGCGAAACCCCATATAAGCATCGTGAGCCTGCGTAAACTCTGAATTTGTATTGTATGTGTGATCGGATTGCAAGGGGATACTATATTTTGTGTTGTTGTTGCCTTTGGCTTTGGTGGATGAGGAGCAGGGATGACTGTTGAGCCTTTTCTTGATGTAATAGTTCCATCTCGTTGACCGTGCATCCGGGAAAATGGGAAGCAATTTGAGACCACCTGCGTCGTCAATACCATTCATTTTGCCAAATCAGTGGACATAAAGCAGGACTTCATGTGAACAATTATTAATGGAGAAATCAGAGAATAGAGGACAGCGCCAGAGGTCATGCAGATTATAATTTCTTCTACCTTGCTAGAAAGATATCCATTTTTTATAAATAAATAAAATCTTCGCTTCTCTGGATATTTGTATGCACATTTATAAATAAAAAATTATAAAAATATATATTAAGAATTTGTTAAGTTGGATTGAAGAGAGCGGAATGAAAAACAGAGTGAACTGAAAGAAAATCGAACGCTACAGATCAATAGACAAGTCGTTTCAAAATTGGAAGAAAACTATGATCCCACACTTCAGAATGAAGCAAAATACCTTGAACAAATTCTAAATAAGAGAAATCCTCTTATGGAAAAGTAAGATGACTAGATGGATAAAATTCAGGAATTGGGTTCATTGCCATCACATGCATTTGAAAAATACAAGTACATGAATCTTAAAGAACTGCAGAAAATGCCTCACAACTGCAATCAATGCCTTAAAAGTTTAGTCATGTCAACATGGAAGCATTGGATCAATGTGCCAATTCTACTGAACAAAGAGAGGAGTTACATAAAAGACATTCAAAACTTGATATTGGTTATGAGAAAGTCACAGAATTAATTTAAGTCTTGGACGAACGTCACGATGAATCCATTGAGAAGACATTTAAAGGTGTGGCAAAGAACTTTAGTGAAACATTTCAAATTTTGTGGTTGGTGCCAAATATTCAGAATCTTCAAACCAGACTTAGGTGTATGAAACTTTGGGCAAAACGACGTGGTGTATATTCAAATGTAGCAGGTTTTCTGGGGGTGTTAATTGGGAATTACTTGTGTCCAGAATATGTCAGCTCTATCCAAATGCAGTGCCCAGCATGTTGGTATATATATGATCATATCTACAAGAATGATCTAAAAACCCAAACCATACCACCGTAAAAAAATAACTGAAGCAATGTTTTTAGTAATTAATCACTTCTCATCAAAGTAGCAAATAATAACTATATAGCAGAAGCAATATAATTGTTTACAAAGTTTGGAGATATATTTGCATACACAACCTGCTCGATAGCCATTAGTGTAATTCTGGAATTCCTTGGAAAATTAAGGCTTTGCTAGAATACTAGGTAAAGTCCGGGCATAGGTGATAAATTGCTCTTTATGAACCTTGGTCATGGATGAGCCATTTCTCTCTAAATAGAACACAAACATTAAACATAATGTAAGAAAAGATTAAGTGAAATTGGAAAAATAAAGGTATGTGCGCCAATGGTGCCTATTCGGCTGTATAAATAGTCATACCAAAACAACAAATCGATAAGAGAAACAAAGGATGGTATGTTTACGATTTGAATAGATCATGTCATTATAGATTATATTTGTATATATTTGTAATATTTTACATCTGGACTCCTTGGTGCCAAAGCATTTCCAAGCGCCAACAGCAGCTCGACTATAATTACAAAAACAGGAAGAGGAACCTCTGTCTGCGCTTTCTTTAGAGAAAACAAAGCCCTCTAGATAGTGGCTTTAATGGGTTTTGCAGATCAAGCATTGTAGGTTAGAATGTCCAACAATATAACCCGAATTTTAATGAGAGCATTATACAATTCCTTGATTTTACTATCCACTGCAGCGATCCCTTCATCCAAATCTTCCATGCATTTCTTCAGTGCATCTACTAACTCTTTCACTTCTACAGGTTCCTTTCTAGCCTTCTGTTGCTTCTCCACTAACAAATCATACAACTTCCTCACTAAAACATCTGTATTAATTCGAGGGATAAAGTATGGGATGGTAGGGGAATCTCCACGCAATTATATGCTTCCTATCAATTGCCCATAATATATTACATCAATCAACCATTCTATCATAAATCTATACTTCGAGCAGAATATACACACAATCCATGGCAGTAGTAATAAAACCATTAAAAATTACATCAGTATACCAAACTCAATTTAGTGAGAGTGAGTGATCATGATGACCTACCAAACTTCCAGCAAGTTTGAACTAAGGCCAATTCTGAGAATAGAATCGTTCTGCCCAGAATGTCTCAATCTGGCTGAAAATATGCTTCAAATATTACAACGTAATCACATACCGTTACATAGCCATGCTTCATTCCTTCTTTCATCTTCCAGGGCACCAGCTTTGTACTATATTTATGCCTTTAATCGCCCATTTCTGGCATTCCATCTCTACTGCAACGCAGGAAAACAAGAGCACGTTGTCAATAATTTATTTCAACAAACTCTGTTCACAAGGTGTTTGTATTTCCGTTAAGTTTCAAATTGAAACGCCAATAACAGAAAAGTGAAAATCAATAACAAAACCAGATATACAGAGAATGGATCTACACATTTTCTCAATTTTACTTGATAGAGAAGCAACCTGGAAATAGTGAAAATGTGCATAAATTAGTATTAAACAAAAACGACCATACCGAAACCTTTATTCAATCAAATTTGTATGAGTATTTAATCTTTTACTCACAACAATAATCAACAACATTACACTCTTCGTCATGGAGGTTTGCGGGTTTGTACTCGGACGTTGTCTCCATAAACAAGATGAGAACCTATCAATATTCATGACTATAAATCAAAAAATCGATCTGCAAGGAATAAGCTAGGTCCTAACTTGTTAAAAGGATACCATGTCGTACACAACTCGGACATCCTGCAATTATTATAAGTAGTTAAGTATCGTTGGAATATGAACACCAAATTGGAAAATTAATTCCATAAAACAAATCTGTGTAGGTAAACCTTACCATGGTTTTAAAAAGATCATGTAGCTAGGAAACGGGTTAGGGTTCATCCATAGTTGAAGACTGAAGCCATCCCAACAAATGGCCTGACATTGTTAAAACAGGGTGTTCTGTTATAGATGACTATAGCAAAAAAGAATGGCTACTTGACTGTCCTACTGGCCATACCTTCGTGTACAACAACCTTCAATCTTCAAAGTCACATAAAGTCTACCATTTACACTTTTTTCAGGTGTGTTTGGTCGGAATCCGGAAAAACCCCAATTTATTAGGAAAAACCCCAAAACCCCAATTTAACCTAGTTAGGAAAAACCCTAAAATGGGGAATTTACCTTACGCAGTTATGATAAAACAATTTATGAACTACCCTAAAATGGGGAATTTACCTTACGCAGTTATGATAAAACAATCTATGAACTAGAATAAAAACAATTAGGGCCATACCCATTCCATCAAATTCGAATAGAAGCAAGAAATGCAAATTATTCACTACCAAGAATAAAAACTGAAAATTGATTTAACAGGTTACTATACCAAACCTGCCTTTGGTTTTTGGTGGGTTGCCGCAAAGGGATCTTCCCGCATATAATATCATTTCTCAATCAACTATTTTTACCCAAATGTTGGACCCTATGAATAAAACCTGCTATTGTTATCACATTTGAAAGCAAATTTTTGCAATGGTTCTCACTGCACGAAACCCTAGCTCCAGAAGTCGTCCACATTAAAACCTGTTGAGTTGTGGAACTTGGGAGGAAGATGCCCCTAGCTGTAATTTTGATGTTTTGAGACCTCCTGACATACCTTCTAGTTTCCCGCCAAGTTCATCCCGTCGAGCTCTTCAAGTTTGAGTTCATCGTTTCCTAGTTCATCCTCGACTAGTTCGACTTCATAAAACCCGTCTATTGTTTTGATATCCAATATGGCTGGAAATAACCCAAAGTGAACCTTCAACCTTTTAAGGCAATAAGAAAAGCATTGAGGCTCTTAAGGTCATGTCAATTCTAGGGAAACACCAAATCACAATATCACATTTAAGGGAATAGCATAGAGTTTAATTTAAGATTTAATTTTTCAATTATTAGGGTTGTAGATTTAATTAAAATGGAGAAATGTAAGTATGAAGTACTTTTTCTGTTTTGGTAGGTTATTTATTTGGAATTTGATAATGGAAAGTTGTAATTTTGACAACAAATTTTAAAATTTCTTAAATTCTAAAATTTACAACTATATCTTCAATGCATTTTTTATTAATTCAATTTCAACCATTATGTCAAAATTAAAAAAAAAAATTATCACGAAAAATAATACATATAAGGAAAAATACTCCATGAGTAAATTGCTATAATTAAAATAATTTTTTATTGAAACATTTATCCACCCCTTTAAATTGTAAATTATGTTTCTTCCTTTTTTCTATACTTAAAAACTACATAATGAAAAATTTAATTAATGTACTTATCACTTCTATGTATTCTATGTATAAGATTTAAATAGTAGATGTCCCAAAAATTGATTCTTGGATAGAAAGAAACCTAAGTTAACTAGCTTGGGTAAAAAATGTAAATTCATTTATTGCATTCATTAGGCTTAGCAACCAAAACGTCTTGAGCCTAGGAGAGTTTTTTTGTTGTACACATATTTTGATCTAAATTATATTTGAAGGCAACATTATTTGGTTTTCTTGGGTTACTAAAATTTCGTTTTCAATGAATATTTGTGTAAGTTGAAGTAATTTATTTTTATGAATAAGAAAGGTAATGAACTCTTATTTAACAAGTTAGAATATTTATGAACTTTTAAGTGGTTTGATAGTGTTGTAATATGTGTGAACATGTCCTTATATATCTATGTGCAAAAGTACAGATGATTCAAATATAAATGGTGTATTTATTGTAGCTCTTCAATTTTTGAAGTAGGGACCCTTGTAACATTTGCAAAGAGCCACCTAGCCCCTCACCTCGTTCCTAATCATGTGGTTCCCCTATCATACAGAGAGAGAGAGAGGGTGGGGGAGAGAGAGAAGGGGAATGGAGGGAGGGAGGGAGGGAGAGGGGGTAGTTAGTTAAAGGGGGGAAGAGAGATAGGGGGAGGGGGGAGCAAGAGAGAGAGGGGGGAAGGGAGAGATAAAGGTAAACATAGAGGGGGGTTAGAGAGATAGAGGAGGCCTAAGGTTTATGTCTCCTCCACTAAAAATGTCCAAGGCCCCAAGGCCACAGGACCTAGATACATAGTTCCATAGATACCACTCCAAAGTCATGAATGGTTCTTTGATGTAGTTTTCATGGATTTGAATGCCTCAATGACTTATGTAGGGATAAAGGAACTATTTTCTTTAATAGAACATCATTCTGAAGGCCCTGAGAGACCTGCATACTGCTCCAAACAACCTAATGGCTCTGACATTCTCAATCATGACATAATAATATAACGAAGAGGTAATGTGCGGTTGGTGGAAACCACCTCCTCATCCTTAGATGTCTAGAATATTCCTTTAGGGCTTAAGGATAAGGTTTTCTCCATTGACCATGTTCAAGGTCCCAAGGACAAAAACCTAGATACATAGTGCTATGGATACCCCTATAAATTCATGCATGTTTCCTTATTGCATTATTCATGGCTTTAAATGCCACAAGAATTAATTTAGGGCCCCAAACACATAGTTGAATTTCCTAGAATATCATTCCCAAGGCCCCAACACACATAGATATTACTAAAAACCATCTAATTTCACTAATACCCTCAAGAGGTCATGTGTGGTTTGTTGAGGCGATATTCTTAGACTTGGATGGCTATAAGATTAGTTTATGGCTAGAGGTTCAAGTCTCCTCCCTTGAACATGTCCAAGTCCCCAAGGCCCCCAAAAATGGATACATAGTGGCATGGATATCCATGCAAGGTCATGCATGGTGCTCTAAGCATTGTTCATCACTCTAGATGCCCCAATTGTTTCTTTAAGGCCAAAGGCATGGTTGTTTTCCCTATAACATCATTCCCAAGTCCCTAAGACATGAAGATACTACTCAAAACCACCTAATGGAAATGACATAATCAATCATAGTCCAATTATACCCTCAAGAGGTCGTAGGTGGGTTTCCAACAGAACTGAGATCGTGGGAAGGCCATGGCCACAAAGTACTAAGGGGTTGCAGTCCACCCATCCTTTGTTGTCCCGGGGGATTACAGTCCCCCCATCCTCTCTTGGCGTGGAACACTAACAATTGTCAACAAGCCTATTTCTTGTGGTCAGCTGCATCTATGGGGATGCCGATAATTTCTTAGGCCCTAGCATATGCTAGATTAGAATAACCTGAAGTCTAAGCTTAACAAACTAGGTGAGTATCACTTCTACCCTAAGATGGTGAGTGAGGAAACCCGAGTTCCAGGTCTCTCTTCTTTTGAGCTCCATAACCCTAAGAACCCTAAGACTTCTATGAAACCTTGAGTGCAGAGGAGAGCTTAACCGAACAAGAGTGAATGAGCAAGAAGTTGAAAGGAGAGGTTTTGAGCTATGATTAATTTAATCAGTTTTATTCTAGGGAAGGGCAAGTGGGCTTCATGTTGGAGCCCACTTAGCCTCCACCTTTCATAAACTCAAGTCTTAAAATTTCAAATAGTTTACGGATTAATAAACATTTTTTTTAGTTTCTTTTAATTTGATTAATAGTTATAAATAAAATTAGTTCTTTACTAGTATGATTAGTAATTATAAATAAAATAATTTCCTTATTAATTTGCTTAATAATTATCAATATTTGAATTTTTAATTAAAAATAATAATATAATAAAATTAAAAAATTTAACTATAAATAAGAAAAGTTTTATATAAATTTCATTATGAATATAAGAATAATATGTTAATATAAGTTTTCAATAATTTATAAATAGGAAAGAGTTAAGATATAATTAGCCTAGCTTACTTAAGCATGGACGTGAGAGGAAGGTGTTGTTGCACTATGAAGCATCACATGGTTCTATTGAGATACCAAGAGGGTATTTTGCAAAGAGATTCATGAGTCTTTAGCCTAGCCTCTAGTGTTAGTATCATGAGCAAGAACCAGGATAGATGATACTCATAATCCTTGTGTAGGTGTGGTGGAAGGTTAATGTATAATGGGAGGGGGGAGGGAGAAAGGGAGAAAGAGGGTTGGGGGAGGGCTAGAGGGAGAGGGGGGGTGGGGGAGAGAGGGGGGGGATAGGGGGGATAGGGAAAGGGAGAGAGAGAGAGAAAGATGGATGGGAAGAGGAAGAGAGAGATTGAAAGGAGGCGATACCGGGGGTTACAAAAAGAAAGAGGGGGGGATATAGGGGGGGGATAGGGAAAGAGATAGGGGAGGGGGGGATACAGGGAGAGAGAGGGGGGGATAGGGAAAGGGAGTGAGAGATAGAAAGAGGGATGGTGAGAGGAAGAGAGAGATAGAAAGGGGGGAGATAGGGGGGTTATATAAATAAAGAGGGGGGATATAGGGGGAGACATAATGAAAGAGAGAGGGATAAAGAGAGGGGCGAGGGGGGTTAGGGGAGAAGGGGTAGAGAGAGAGAGAGAGAGAGAGAGAGGCAGGGTCTTAGTGAATGAGAGAGAGATAGAGAGGGTTATAGGAGGGAGACATAGGATACAGAGAGAGGGGGGGTTAGAGAGAGAGAGAGAGAGAGATGTACCTATCTATATTGTTCCTAAAGATTCAAATCAATCATATACCTCTGATTGACTAAGGAATCATTATATAACAATGATTCATTGTTTTGGCCCTCGCAATTCCTTCTATAGAAATGAGTCATTATTTTGGGCCCCATGCATATCTCATGAGTCATGACCCCTAAAGAAATGGATACCATGCAATTTCATAGTTTCTAACTCCAAACCATGATTTGAGCTATAACATATAATTATATAGGACATATGAGGTAATCTAGGGCCTTCTACATGGCCCATTAGCCCATTTCCATTGGAATACTTAAGATGCCCTAGATCAATGTTATGTGATCGATTGTGGCATCGTCCATTGCCTTGATCCCTAAATGCATGCTTTAGATCATAAGGCTTGGGTTTCCTCTATTGACCATGTCTAGTGCCCTAAAACCCATAAATAGTGCTTAAATCCTCTTAGTGGCACCCATATCCCTCCTTAGATGCTAAAGATAGCCTAGAGAGGTTCATTACCATGCATGGATCTTTGAGGAAAGGGCCTAATATATGTACATATTACTCAAAAGCACCTAATGGTGGATATCACATCAATCACAGGAAAATGATACCCTCGGGATCCCATGTGTTATCGTTGGAGGAATTCTTATCCTTGGATGGATAGAATATTACTTTAGGGATCGAGGTTTAGGTCTCCTCCATTGACCATGTCCAAGTCCTGAAGACTACAAGACCTAGATATATATCACCATTGATAATGGTGTCGATTCATTTGTTGTTCTTTGAGGCATTATTCATGGATTTGGATGCCTCAATGGTTTATCTAGGCCCAGAGGCATGATCTTGTTCCTTGAAATGTCTTTCCCAAGACCCCCAGACACCTACATAATTCTAAAAAAAATCTAATGGAACCCACATTCTCAATCATAGGACAATGACACCCTCAACAGACCATGTGTAGTTGGTGGAGGAAACCTACACAACCCTATATGGCTAGAATATTCTTTTAGAGTTGGAGGTTCAGGTCTCATCCACTAACCATGTCCAAGGCACCAAATCCGTAATATCTAGATAAGTAGTGGCATAGATATCACTTCAAAGCCATGCATGGTTCTTCAAAGTAATGTTCATGGCTCTCGATGCCTCAACTATTTCTTTATGGACCAAGGCATGGTATTCTTCCCTAAAACACAATTCCCAAGGAAATAAGACACCTACATACTTCTCAAAATCACCTAATGTAACCAACATCCTCAATGATATCCAATGATACATTCAAGATGCCATATGTAGTTAGTGATGGAAACCTCCTTAGCCCTGGATGGATAGAAGATTCCTTCAGGGCTTGATTTTCAAGTGTCCTCCACTAACCATTTCCAAGGCCCCAAGATAAGAAACCTACATACATAATGCCATGGATATCCCTACAAAGTCGTGCATGATGCCTTGTGGCATTGTTCATGGATCTAAATACCTCAACAATTTATTTAGTGCCAAACACATGGTGTTTTTCCCTAAAATATAATTCTAAACACCCCAAGACACATATACACTACCCAACATCACCTAATGGCACTGACATCCTCAATCATAAGCCAATGATACCCTCAGGAGGCCATGTGTTTATGGTGGATGAAACCTTCTTAGCCATGGATTGATATAAGATTCCTTTAGGGCTTGGTGTTCAGGTCTCCTCACTTGACCATGTCCAACAACCCAATTCCCCAAGCTTTGATACATAGTTCCATGGATACCCTTCAAAGTTATGTGTGTTTCTTTATGACATTATTTAATGGCTTTGGATTCCTTAATGGTTTCTTTAGGGCCAAATTCATGGTATTCTCCCCTAGAACATCATTCCCAAGGCATTGAGACACATAACTACTACTAAAAAATACTTGATGGCACTGACATTATCAATAATAGGAAATTGGTAACCTCATGAGGCCATGTGTGGTCGCTTAAGGCTACTATCTCAACCCTATATGGATAAAATATTCCTTTAGGGATTGAGGTTCAAGTCTACTCCCTTGACCATGTCCATGGCCCTAAATCCCCAAGAAGTGGAGGCATAACACCATGGATACCCCTGTGAAGTCATGTATGGTGCTTTAAGGCATTACTCATGGTTCTAGATGCTTTAATGGTTTCCTTAAGGCTAAAGGCATGGTCTTATTCCATATAATTTCATTCCCAAGGCCTTGATATATGTTCCTACTACTCAAAACTCTCTAATGGTACTTGAACCCTCAATCATAGGCCAATGATACCCTTAGGAGGCTATCTATGGTTAGTGGAGGGAGCCTTCTTATCCCTCAATGACTATAAGCTTCCTTTAGGATCCAAGGTTCAAGTCTCCTCCACTAATCATGTTGAAGGCCTAAAGGCCCCAAGACATAGATACATAGTACCATAGATACCCTTATGAAGTCATGCATGGTGCTTGGATGCATTGTTCATGGATTTGGATGCCTCAATGAGTTCGTTAGGTTCAAAGGCATCACATTCTTACCTAGAACATCATTCCCAAAGCCCTAAGGCATGAACATATTGATCAAAACCATCTAATGGCACCAACATCCTCAATCATAGTCTAATGTTACTCTTGGGAGTCCATGTGTGTTTGGTGGAGGAAAACTTCTTAGCCTTGGATGCCCGGAAGAATTCTTTAGGTACCAAAATTTAGGTCTCCTGCATTGACCATGTCCAAGGGACTAAGGTCAAAATCCCTACATACATAGCACCATGGATACCCCTGTGAAGTCATGCATGGTGCTTTGAGGCATTGTTCATGGATATGTATGCCTCAATGTATTTTTTAGGGCCAAATACATGGTCTTGTTCCCTAGAATGTCATTCCCAACGTGATAGGACACCTACATAAGATATTTCTTTCTTCCTATGACCCCATTCGAGGACTCAAGATCCATCCCACTATGCAAAAACCCTTGATTATGCCCATATCCAACTTTATTGCAAGATCCATTTAAAGGGTTTATTTTATGGTTCATTGTGTTAATAGTTGCTCATTACATCAATAATATTATGTTAGGGTATAATTCCCTCAATTTCATCCCCAACCATGGTCCAAGACCCATATTTAATGCATAAAACTACATATTGCCACCCATATCCCACTTTAAGGATAACAATCTCTTACACAGTGCATGATCTCCTATATGACCGTTTGAGTCATTGCTCTCAGCTCAAGTTTCTTAAGACATTCATTTAAGGCCTAAGTCTTGTGATTCCTCCCACGACTATGTCCAAGGTTCTAAGAACGACATCCAGTGTCTCTTATATCAATAATCAAATTCCAATGATAATCGTGGGAGTTCATGAGTGTGTTTTAAAGCCTCCCTTAGGGATTGAGACCCATGTTTCCTCCTATGACATTATACAAAACCATGAAATCCATATATACTAGGAAAATCCTCATAATGGCTTGATGTCCTCACTTAGGGGTAAATAATACCACTAGTAGGCCATGTGTAGTGGTTCAAGGTGTTTCTTTTGTCCTTAGATGCCAAAAATATTTTATTAGGGGCTAAGGCGTCGGTTTCCCCTGTCAAACATGACAAGGAACTTGAAACCCATATATAGTGCATAAAACCCCTTAGTGTCATTTATACTCCCAATATTAGGCCAATGACACCCTTAAGAGGTCTTATGTGGTGTTTCAAGGTATACTTTTTAATCTAATATTCCTAGAGGTTTACCCTAATGTCAAAGGCCTGGGTTTGCTCCCGTTATCATGTCTATGCCCCAAAGACATATACCTAGTTTTATTTCCTCTAATTCTCCCCTATATCCCTATTATAAGGCCATGGATCCTCTCAAAAATTAATTTGTGTTGGCTCAACACATAATTATTATCGCTACATGCCTAGAAGCTTCATTTATCACAAGGACTAGGTTTCTTCTATGAACTAGGTGAAGGGAAAGTAGAGCTATTACTAGTGATCAAAATGTTATAATGACATAAATTCCCACACATAGAGGCTAAGAATCCTTTTATGAACACATGTGTGATGATCATCCTTCTTGGTACTAGATTCCTAAAACCTTATTTTAGAGACCAAGGTGAAGGTTTCCTCCCTCAAACATGTCCTTGAGAAATTTAATAAGATAAATAAAAGTATACCCAATAATCAAATTTCAATTCAAATCACTTTTATTACCATTTTATAACAGCAATAAATTAAACACGGTTGACTTTAATTATTTGTCAATATTAAGAATCATATGTATTTATTTGCTTAAATAATATTAAAATGAAATAATTTAATTGAGTTATTTACAAAATAATGATTTATGAACTTGTGGTGCAAAGTCTCATAAATGAATCATGTGAATTTATTTGTTTAAATAGTATATAGATAAATAATTGAATTTCTTGTGATTGTGGTGTAAAACCTTATAAATTAGTCTTGAGCATTTATTTGAATGAGAAAAAATGAATTAAGTTATTTACAAAATAATTATTTGTGAAGTTGTTGTGTTTATGGTGGGAATCAACATAATTAAATCATATGTGTACTTGTCCATGCAACAAATAAGCACTTAACACCACTATATGGCACTTGTCAACATGGCATTTCTCTAGCCTTAGGATTCCTTTAGCCTAAGGTCAGGCCTCATCCTAAAAACCTAATAATTATACTAATGTCCACCAAAAAAAATTAAGAAGATTAATAAAAATATTCTCAATTGACTTTAATCAAATTTCAAGTAATAATTTTTATTGCTACTTTATAATAGTAATGAATTGAAAACAAGAAATTTAATAAGATTAATAAAAATATTCTCAATTGAATTTAATCAAATTTCAAGTAATAATTTTTATTGCGACTTTATAATAGTAATGAATTGAAAACTTTTGTTTTTAATTATTTGCCATTATTAAAAAATCTAGGTATCTATTTGTTGAAATAGTATTAAAAATGAATGCTTGGATTGAATTATTTACAAAATAATTATTTGTAAACTTGTTGTGTTTGTGGTGCAAAGCCTTATATATCACTAGTGTGACTTTATTTGTTTAAATAGTATAAAAATAAATAATTGAATATGTTGTAACTGTGTTGCAAAAACTCATTAATTAATTTTGATAATTTCAACTAAAGATAAATAATCTAATTGAGATATTTACAAAATAATTATTTGTGAAGTTGTAGTGTTTATGGTGCAAATCCTTATAATTAAATGTTATTTGTACATGTCCATGTGGCAAATAATAACTTAGCACCACTTCATGGTACTTGCCAACGAGGCATTTGTGATCTTAACATAAATAATGAAAAGTTCAATTTCCAATAATATTAATAAACATTAACACCATATTAACACCACAAAATATAAGTGATGCTAATACCACCACATTAACACCACAAAATATAAGTGGTGCTAATAACACCATATTAACACCACAAAACTATAACTGGTGCTACTACCACCACTTTAGCACCACAAAACATAAGTGGTGCTAACTTGTGGTGCTAAAAGATGGGTTTTCTTGTTGTGCGTACACATGGCTCCATCATTGGTTCCACTCTCTTCCATGGCAAATTAGGCTCCGCTATCCTCCACGGAAAAAATACATCCGTTTCAATAGACAACCTTCCCACCTTCCCATCCGTGGCTGTTACAAACAATTTTTGGAAATGCTTAGAAAACAACATTGGTTTTTCCAAGTGTCATGTCATAGTTTATGGAGCGTTGGAGGAATGCAGACAGCGTCATTGTCTTGGGGATTTACATGAATGCCGGCAGCCTCATTTTATCTGTAATCACCTGAGCCCAGGTGAACAATCTTAATCTTTATAATGGGTTTCCCTGACACTATCGTTATGGTCTCCTGCAGCTTCAGCTGAAACATATACGCATTCGAAGATGGAATTTCCATCGGCTCAGTGGTTGTTGGAACTGGTAAAAATTGTTTCCTTTTTCATTGATTCGTGCATATGATTCAATTCATAGAATGAAAAAAATTCCTATATCAGAAATGGTCATTTGATGCTGTTATTATCGCCACTCCATCAACATGAAAGAATCGACCTATTATAATTAATGTGGCATTCCAGGGCTATATCATCGTATCAACACAAAGTCCAAAGCCAAAGCAATCAATAGCATTGCTAAGTATAGATTCCCTTCCCTGCCTGAGACAATTCCAAACATCCATGGCCAAGGCTACTGCTCCACAAGTTTGCTTTGATCTACCCAGACATGGTTTTTCAATCTCTTCAATACTATTCTTGGCATCTACTTTCCTTCATGATAATTGATAATGATGAAGGAATGAAGAATATAATGAAGGCCATTATAAGGACGCAGTTTGTATATCAATTTTCTTAAAGCCATGGCGATAATCTCCTTGAGGCCTGCATGACTATAGATCTCTGAATGCAGTGAGCTACTTCTATTACTTCTATTCTTGTTTATAGGTTTTTTGGGTCTCTTCTGGCATCTTAGATCCGCGTTGTGTAATTTCTTCTGTTGTCTTGCAAGATTTCATTCATTACTAGTGGAGATTACCAAAACAATCCAAAATTTTAGTGGTTAGAGTATGGAGAAGTTTCAGATATATTATTTGGGATTCACGTAGAAATATCACAGAGTTATGATAATAGATCATTTTTTGCGAGAATGAAGTTTTTAATAAATGAGTTCTGATAATAGATAATTTTTTAGGAGAATGAAGTTTTTAATAAATGATAAATGAAAAATGAAAAAAATAAGAATAGACCGAGATGTCACGTTTGAACTTTCTGTACTTTATTAGAAATAATGTATAAATCTGCATCCAATGGTTTGTATCGACTCATATTCTTTATCGATGTAATGCATGTATTGATGGGTAATCTTAGATTCGATGGCCAACGATTTACAAATATCTGATAAATATATGTATTGCCTTTAGATCGGATCTGCCGATCGAATTGTTGTTCTTTGAATTAAAAAGTATGTGTTAAATTGAATATATTTCGATTATGTTGATAAATGAAGAATTAAATCTTGGACCAATTTTGGATTTCTCTTTTGTATTGAGATTATCATTTTTTGTTTTTTTATAGGAATAAAGGTCTTAATCGAATAGTTCAATTTGTTAAGAGTTGTAATCTCAATGGTCCTAAGTTGGTTAGTTAGTTAAGTCAATGGTCCTAAGTTAGTTGAGTTAGGTCATTTGTTGACCCATGGTTTACACTGGCCCATAGTATTAGCCAGTGGTTTTGGTCTTATGTTAAACTATATATATGTGTGCTTAGTAATAAGAAGGCAATCAATATGCTCATTTATGTTTCTGCTCTATTCTGTGTCTCTGCATATTTTATCATGGTATCAATGCATATGGCATGATCCATACATGTTGTTGGGTAAGCCTTTTCACATAGTAGAAAGCACACAGGTGTAGATCAGAGCTGACGACCTAATCCTTCAATCTTTTTTTTGGGTAAGCCTTTTCAGAAGCTGGAGAGCACACACACACAACTGGAAGTTGTAGCACGGACGGAGCGAAACACTCGAGTCGCAACAAGGTAACATTTTTTTTTCCCATGAAAAAAAAAAAAATTCGTCCCTGGAGGGAGGCTGTCGCACCCTACCTGAAGGAAAAGTGCGACGGTGTTGCACCCTGGATGAGTACACCTTGCGACGACCGTTGCAAGCTTGCTCAGTGAAAAAGTGCGACTTGGACAATGTTCCAGCTTTTGATTGCAGAAGATCGAGTCTTGCAGAGATCGATCCAAGAAGACCCTCTGTAGAAAAAGGGCAGAGCAGATCTGAAGACTAAAGGACTACTGATACTTGAAGAAAATCAATAATATCAAAGATGGTGCTAGAAGAGCTACCAAAAGAAATCGAAGAGGTAAGAAATCTGTTAACTTCAATAGGTTCATGGCAAACCTTTGATGGAGATAATTATGATTTATGGTCATTGAAAATTAGGGATCTATTAAGGTCACAAGATCTGTGGCATTTTGTAGCTGAGAATGATCCTATAGATCTAGCTGCATTTGAGAATTCGACAGTGCATCAAAAGGAAAGAAGGCAAGTTGTTGCCTTAAGTATCATAGAAAATGGTATAGACTATTCCATCTTTCATATAATTTCAAACGCTTCTACTCCCAAATAAGCTTGGGATATATTGAAAGTAGATTTTAGTAAAGAAGAACCTGATGTAGAAGAAGATGAAGCAGAGTTCAGTGAAGAGGAACCTGTAGAAGAAGATGAAGCAAATTTCAGTGAAGAAGAACCAGGTTACTTTGCAAGCATGACAAAGCACCAGGAACCCCACAGTGAAGTGGAAGACAACCAAGAAGACTATGTTTATGATTCATCCAATGATCAAATAAGCTCAGCAAAGCTTATTGATCTAACTATGTTTGATGATGACAGTGAAAACAAACCTGTCAATGTTGAATTCTCTAGTGACGTAAGTGATAGTCTCTCAGAGAAAGAGAATTTTGATAGTAGTAGTGATAGTTTCTTAGAGAAAGAGATAGTTGATAGCAGCATAGAAGTTGCACCAACAGCCAGTTCATCACAGAACCAGAAAACCAGAAGTTTGAGGGAGCTATATGCGCATACTCCCATTATTGATGAGCAGTATGAGTATGCTTTGTTTCCTTGTCAGCCCACAGTTTTTGAGGAAGCAGTGAAAGATGCACATTCTGTACAAGATGCAACAGTCCATGTGAATGATGATGTAGATTCCTTTGAAACACCAGAAGAGGGAGATGAACATGATGTGATACTCAGTGAAACAAGAGAAGAGGAAGAAGTGAATGCTATCCAAGAAAAACTGAGATATGTTAATCTTTTCTCTGACAAAAATTCTGAGTGTGCAGGTAAAATGGATAGCAACATACAATATGTTGAAACAAAAGAAGAAGAAACAGAAGAAGAAGAAGACTTGCACTATATTCCACCACCAATTAAAAGCAATAGCACTGATTATTGTGCAAAAGACAAAGAAGATGCTGAAGAACACCTACTTAGCATCAAGCTTAAGAAGACAAAGAAGAAGCAGTCCAAGTACACATCAAGGAAGAAAGTAAAGCTTAAGTTTATTTGAATGAAATGTATGCCTAGCTGAGATATAGACCAGCAGGCACAACACTTAGACATTGATAGTGCTAACCACACCATCCAAATTGAGATTAAGGGGGTGTGTTAAGAGTTGTAATCTCAATGGTCCTAAGTTGATTAGTCAGTTGAGTCAATGGTCCTAAGTTAGTTGAGTTAGGTCATTTGGTGACCCATGGTTTACACTGGCCCATAGTATTAGCCAGTGATTTTGGTCTTATGTTAAACTATATATATGTGTGCTTAATAATGAGAAGGCAATCAATATGCCCGTTTATGTTTCTGCTATATTCTGTGTCTCTGTATATTTTATCATTTTATCACAATCTCACAATCTATTTGATGACCAACATATGCATACTTCGTAAACTGAAATCTATTATCAACTTATACTCATTTACCATGTTGTAGAGAGTTTATTTCAAATTGTAAATTTTTTATTCGCTTAAGATTTACTTTCCAAATGTAAACATAGGGAGTTTTTTTAAATGTGAAACCTGGGTGATTTGTCGGTAACACGGTTTTTGTCTAAAGTTATGGGAAGATGTCAAAGAGAATAGAATAGAAAACTTAAGTTTGAAATTTTATCCCCGCAACTAAAGTATAATTATATAACATCTTGATTATTTGTGTAAAGGCGATTATATTAGCACTCCATATGATAAAATGTTAATTATTGTCCAATGTTGATTATATTTAATTATGTATGTTGATTATAAAGAGGATAATAAGATAGGGAATAGACCGAGATGTCAATTAAAGTGGAGAATAACTAATTCAATAATTGGGAAGAAATTAGATAAGGGAGATTTAGAACTCCTATTTTTCAATGATTATTAATGCCATGATAAGTTAAACTATGGTTTTTTTAAAGGTGATGTTTAGTTAATTTTTTAATTTTAATTTGTATTGGTTTGATTATTTTAATTTTATTTAAATATATATATTTCTTATTTTATTTTTGTATTTTAATTTTTTAATTTTAATTTGTATTGGTTTGATTATTTTAATTTTATTTAAATATATATATTTCTTATTCTATTGGTGTTCTGCAAATGCCCCACATAGTCTGTACGTGTTGGGTCGGTGGACCACGAGAATATGGCATGTACATATTGGTGCAGATACGTCTTAAAACTTACTTATAGTCGACAGCATAAGAAGTAATTTTGCCAGTACCTTGGAGTATGTACTGGCAAAAGTACTTCTTATGCTGTCGACTATAAGTAAGTTTTGAGACGTATCTGCATCAATATGTACATGCCATATTCTCGTGGTCCACCGACCCAACACGTACAGACTATGTGGGGCATTTGCAGAACACCAATAGACAGCATAACAGCAACTGCTTTGTTTACAGCCGAAGCAATGGCCTATTTGGAGCAGCGCTGATATTCTCCGCACATGGAGCAAAGGGGGCTATGATACAGAGTCCCAAGCAGGCCTGGAATTTCAAATTTTCACTGCCTGTCATTGACTCCCAAGGTAACTTCAGAACCGTAGTCACCTCACACTCCAGGAAAAACTAAAAAAGACACCCTGAACGCAACTCAAAACGCCTAGTCAGGAGTCACCTCACACTCCAGGAAAAACTGAAAAGACACCCTGAACGCAACTCAAAACACCTGTAACGAGTCTTCAAGGATGATGTAACTTCAGAAATGAGAATTTTGGGAAGCATATAATGATACGAAGCTTATCAACCACTATGACCTGGACAGAGATTCTGATGCTCCAGTTTAACCACTATTGATAATTTTGACCAGTTATTATTTGACAGGTTATTTATTAGTGCAAACGTCAAAATGACGGTTTTGATCATTTGATTCCTATATTTTTCTACGTTTTCAATTTACAACGACCAGTCAAATAAATACGTGCTGAAATGGAAAATACGTTGTGTAGAACGTATATCAATATGGCTTATATCAATATGGCTTAAATGTGGCTTAAATGTGGTTGATATACGCCGATCGACGTATATCAATATGGCTTAAATGTGGTTGATATACGCCGATCGACATATATAAGCCATATTATTAATATTAATATAGCTTGCTAATTGACGGCCGACCTATTCGTAAAGTTTTGTTAATAATATTAATTAATTATAATAATAATATCTATTATTATTATTTCAATATTTGTTATTTTATAATAATAATAATAATTAAAAAAAAATATTGTATACACATATATTGTTCTTGTGAAGAATACATCACAATATGTCATCTGTTTTGATAATAATAATAATATATTTATTATTATTATTATTATTAAAATTGCGAATTCTCATTATAAAAGTAAAAATGTTAACATTAGTATTAATGTTTTTTAGCATTAACATTATATTAATCATTAATATTAATGTTAATATTATTATTATTAAAGTTGCAAATTCTCATTATAAATTATTTTCATTTGGTATTGTTATAATTATATTTTCTTGTTTTCATTTACAATTATTTTAATTAATAATTAATAAATAAATAAAAAGTAATACGTAATACGTAATTAATAATTAATAAGTAATTAATAATTATTAATAATTATTTTTATTATTAGTATTTTAATTAATTTCTTTTTTTTTTTCATTTATAATTATTAGAAATATTTTTATTATTAATAAATATTTAATTATAATATATAATAATAATAATTTAATTTTAATAATAATAATAATAATAATATATAATAATAACTATTTAATTATAATAATAATATCATCTCTTTATTCTTATTCTTATTCTTATTTTATTATAAATAACAAATATTGAAATATATTATAATAATAATAATAATAATAAATTATTATTGTATATATATATACTTTTCTCGTAAACAATACATCGCAAACATATGTTTTAATAATAATGATGATAATGATAATAATAATATCTTTTATTATTATTATTATTATTATTATTAACAAGAATTATTATTATTATTAAAGTTGCAAATTCTCATTATAAAATATTTTCATTTGTTATTGTTATAATTATATTTTCATTTACAATTATTTTAATTAATAATTATTATTTATTATTATTATTATTTTAATAATTTCATTTACAATTATTATAACTATATTTTTGTATTTATAATTATTTTTATTATTATAAAAGATCTAAAAATAAAAAGAATATAATAAATAAGAAAATACGAAAAATAAGAATATTATTATCATTATTATTATAAAATATTTTAAAAAATAATAACAATATAATAAAATTAATTATTATTATTTAAAATAATAATAACAATAATAGTAATAATCATTGTTATTAAATTTTTAACATAAAATATTCTTTATCTTTCTAAATATATATTTTCTTTATTATTTTAATATTTTTTTTTACAAATATATTTTCTTATTTTTATTTACGATTATTTTAATTAATAATTTTATTATTATTATTATATTTTTTATTTCGAATTATTTTTGTAATTAAAAAATAAAATAAAATAAAATATAAGAAAATAAGAATATTAATATTATTAATATTATTATTATTATTATTATAAAATATTGAAAATAATAATAATTATTATTATTATTTAAAATAATAATAGCAATAATATTATTATTGATAATAATAATAATAATAATAATAATAATAATAATAATAATAATAATAATAATAATAATAATTATTATTATTATTATTATTATAAAATAGTCATTTTTTAAATATTTTATAATAATAAAATTAATTATAAAAAAATTATAATAATTTTAAATGAAAATAAGAAATTAATTAAAATAATAAAAATATTAATAAATAATAACTATTAATTTATTATTAATTAAAAAAATTGTAAATAAAAATAAGAAAATATACTTATAACAATAATAAATGAAAATAATTTATAATGAGGATTTACAACTTTAATAATAATAATATTTTTTTAATAATAATAATAATAATAACAACTGCAATAATAATAATAAAAGATATTATAAATGTCTATGTGAGCTCAATAAGTAGATGAATAGTTATGTGACATTGCAACATTTTGAAGTACACTTGTAAAAATGTCATATTCTAACATTCGTGGAAAGAGTAGGTAGTATCCTTAACCATGGTGAAACATAGTATAATGCGACATGGCAGGTTTTGGGATAATGCGACGTGGCAAGTTTTGTTGACTTTTGGCTTACTATGGTTAAGTATGTTTGAGCATGGTTAACTATGGTCCACCATGGTTGACCATGCTCGACCATGGCGAACCATGGTTGACCATCGTCAACCATGAATAAATTAGAAAGGAATTAAGATTATTTATATGGTTCACCATGGTCAACCATGGTTGACTATGGTTGACTAATCTCTCTTTGGATCTCATTATGGTTGACCATGGTTGACTATGGTTGTTTATGGTTTACCATGGTTGACTTTGGTAGATCTTTGGTTAACTATGGTTGACTATTGTTGTGCTTTGTTGACCATGGTTGACTTTGGTTGACTTGTCTATGGCTTATAATAATAATTTTTAATTATTAATCACATTAATAATTAAAAATTATATATTTCAGCAATACTATATTATTAATAATGGTTGACTATGGTTGGTCAGGATTGACCATCGTTGAATTTTGGTTGACCATGGTTAAGTATGGTTGACCATGGATGACCATGGTTAATCACGGTTGACTTTGGATGACCATGGTTGACAATGGTTGACTTTGGTTGATTTTGCTTGACTATGGTTAACAATGGTTAACTTTTGCTTCACAATGGTTGATTTTGGTTTACCATGGTTTACTTTGGTTGACCATGGTTGACTTTTTCTAAACCATGGTTAACTTCTGGTTGACTTTGGCTAACCATGGTTAAGTTTGGTTGAGCTTGGATGACTTTTGGTTGAACATGGTTGAGTTAGGTTTAGTTTTGGTTGACCATGGTTAACTTTGTTGGACTTTTAGCTTACTTTAATTGACTATGGTTGAGGAAGGTTGACCACAGTTGACTACGGTTGACCATGATTGAGCATGGTTGTTCATGGTTGGCCATGCTGGACTTTTGTTGACCATGTATGAATTTTGTTGACGATGGTCTAGGGTTGGTTGACCACGGTCGACTTTTGGTTGGCTTTGGTTGTCTATGGTTGACCATGGTTGACTTTTGGTTGACTTTTGGTTGACTTTGGCCTCCACGGTTGACTTTGGTTCACATTTGGTTAACCATGGTTGAATTTGGTTTACTTTGGTTTTCTAAGTACGTTTTTAATGAAACACATTTCATTGTGGCATTGATTATTTAATATCAATGAATATATATATATATATATATATATATATAAGTTCTTTAGTTTTTGGGATGTGGTTGACTTTGGTTGATAATGTTTGACGTTTGGTTTACCATGGTTGACTTTGTAAACTTTTGGTTAACTATGGTTGACCATTGTTGTGTTCTATTGACCATGGTTGACTTATAAGCCATATTATTAATATGGCTTATAAGCCATTAATAGCTTATTGTTAATATAGCAAGCCATATTATTAATATTAATGGCTTATAAGCCATATTATTACTATTAATGGCTTATAAGCCATATTATTACTATTAATGGCTTATTAATGGCTTGCTATATTATTAACCATAAGCCATATTATTAATATACTTAATGGCTTAATATTAATATTAAGCCATTAATATATTATCAACCATATTATTAATATTAATGGCTTATAAGCCATATTTAATAATTAATGGCTTAATTTATTATCAATATTGCTTAATTAGTAATTAATGGCTTATATCGCTTAATTAATACTAATATTAACTTTGTTTGACTTTTGGCTAACTTTAATTGACTATGGTTGAGCAAGGTTGACCATGGTTGACTATGGTTGACCATGATTGACCATGGTTGTTCATGGTTGACCTTGGTTGGCCATGCTTGACTTTTGTTGACCATGGATGAATTTTGTTGACCAGTGGTCTAGGGTTGGCTTACTTTAGTTTACCACGGTCGACTTTTGGTTGGCTTTGGTTGACTATGGTTGACCATGGTTGACTTTTGGTTGACTTTGGCTAACCACGATTGACATTGATTTATATTTGGTTAACAATGGTTGAATTTGGTTTACTTTGGATTGCTTTTGGTTTACTTTCGTTGACTTTGGTGCACTATGCTTTACCATGGTTGACTTTGTTTGATCTTTGTTGACTTTTGGTTGACCATTACAGACTTTGGTTTACCATGGTTGACTATTCCTGGCTGACAATGGTGTACTTTAGTTGACCATGGGTTGAATTTTGGCTTACATTGGTTGGTTATGGTTGACCATTGTTTGAATATGCTTAAAGTTGGTTGACTGTGGTTGACTTTGGTTAGCTATGGTTCACTTTGGATTTGGTTTCAACCATGGTTGGTTTATGGTTAACTTTTTGGTTGATCATGGTGAATTTTTTGGTTGACCATGGATGAATTTGGCTAACCACAGTTGACTTTTTGTTGACTTTGGTTGACATTGTTTAATAATGGTTGACCTTTTTCTCCCACGGTTGACCTTTTTTTAAGCATGGTTGACTTTTGGTAGACTTTAGTTGTACATGGTTGACCATGGAAGAGCATGGTTGACAACAATTTGAATTTGGTTGACTGTGGTAGAGCATGGTTGAAAACAGTTGACTTTAGTTGACCATGGCTAATTATGGTTGCATTTAGCTTTTTTTTGGTTGACCATGGTTGACTTTTGGGTGACATTAGTTGACCATGGTTGACTTTAAGTTGGCTTTGGTTGACTGTGTACCATGGTTGACTTCAGGTTGATAATGGATGACTTTGGATGACCATGGTTAACTTTGGTTGAGCTTGAATGGCTTTTGGTCAAACATGCTTGATTAACCATGTTTGTTCATGGTTGACCTTGGTTGGTTGAATTTTGACAATTGGTTGATTATGGTTTACCATTGGTCAACTATTGGGTGACTATGGTTTTTTCTATGTCAACCATGGTTCACAATGGCTAACTATTTTGAACATGGTTGACTATTGATTGGAAATGGTTTTAATGTGGTTGAGTATTAGTTCAATATGGCTTTTAAAATGTCTACCATGGTAGACTTTTGGTTGACAATGGTTGAATTTTGGTTGATAAGCTTTGACTTTTTGTTAACCATGGTTGACTATGGAAGATTATTGGTTGAGTATTGGCTATGGGTTGACTTTAGAGTTTTGGTTGACTATGACTATTGGTTGGTTATTGTTTTTACTATGTGAGACATGGTTGAGTATAATGAAAAAAATATGTTTAGGAAATATATTAAGGGTCATGTGATTACAAAACTAAATTATGTTAACTTATTTCTCTCTAGGGCTATATCACATTATAGTGTTAAATTTGTTGAGTTTTGTCAAATTTTTAATGTCCCTTATGGATATAATGCAAGGATATATCGCATTCCAGTGTTAAAATTTGGTGAGGTTTGTTGACTTATGTGAAATTGTTACTTTAGTCATTGATAATGACCTCATTAGTGATGAGAGTTCGGAAAATTATGAACATTGGAAAAATCATTTTCATGTTAATTAGAGTTATATGGTGATGTGATATTCATAATTAGTTTTGTTGATAATATTAAAATGTAATGTCAATTTTGAGCTCAAATCTAATATCCTAACATTGTTTAGAAAAATATGGAATATATGGATTTATATTAAAAATTACTTAAACATAATAAGAATTTTGTTAATTGTTATAAATTATAGCAATTTTCAATTATCCAATCATTTTCAGTTTTAGACATCAATAATCAATTCAACATCAATATATTTATATTATACATAAGTATATATGAAACATTATTTATTTTTGCCTAATATCTTTAAATTCCCAAAATGTATCTATTCAATATAATCTTCAATTATAACATTAATTGTTTCTTATTGAAAATAAAAAAATAGAACTTTAGAAAATTCCATATTATTAATAGGAATATTGTTATCCTCCCCACGGGGTTCAAATCTAACCTCGTGACACTTGCTCCTTGGAGTCGAATAATGTAGCCCTCTAACAAATGGTGAACCATCATTTTAAAAAAAGTTTTATACATAAATTTTTATTAAGGATTTAATTAATTGACTTATTTGTTTTTCATTATAGTTAGAAAATAGAGTTATGCAAGCAAGTTTTAATGTAAATTTTATTTATTAAAAGTTATTTATCAAAATCATTTCATTTTTGAATAATTATAAAAAATAAATTAAAAAATTACATAAATTTCAATAAATTATCTTAAATTATAAAATATTTATAAATTTAAAAGTTATTTTTTATATTATATTTAAATTTATTATATAATATTTCTAAAAAGTTTTTTAAATCCAATTATTAATTTAAACATAAACTTTACGACTTATTTTTAGAATTATGAAATAACTTTTTTTATTACAATTATGCATCATTCATTTTCAAAATGGAATATATTGCACAATCAATACTTTTTGTACATTATTCCTAAAATATACATTACATAATTATAATTATTAATTCATTTTTTGCATGGTTTAGATAAAATACATTATATGATTTTATAACTAAACCAACTCCCATAACTCCATGAATTATGATATTGTTGAAGTTGATGACTTATAAATAGTTATGTTACATTTGAAAAATAAATATTAAAACAACAAAAACATTATATAATTATAACTATACCATCACCCATGATTCTCATAAGCATTGCACTATTGAATTTGCTAACACATAATTATATTGTATTTGAAAATGAAATGTTAAACCATAAAAACATTATATACTTCCCATAATTGACATGAGTAGTTGAAGTTAGTATTACATAACCCATAAATAATTATGTTACATTTGAAAATTAGATATTAAATAATTATAATATTAAAATTAAATATTAAACAATTACATTTGAAAATTAAATATTAAACAATTTGGTAAATGCATAGCTTTATAAAATAAAATAAAAAATTGCACCATTTATAATATTATGCAATTTGGTAATGCATGGCTCACTAAAAACCTTATAATTTTTTTTGATTTAGCACTCTTTATAAGAAAATATTCATATTATTAATATGCATAACACATAGAGGTATTCCAGATTTTACAAATACTTACACCAACATTTGAATGCAATGAGGAGGGATATCCAACAACTAAATGATATTAATTTTGCACATATTAACTATGATTAAGTGTAAATCAATTATAAAGAGTAAATTAAGATAAAAAACACTATGTATTATTTTTTTTCCATTAAATCCCTTCCGAGCTATCAGTTTTTGTGAATTCGTGGTCTTGATTTATAACTGAAACTCGTGGTTGAATAGATAGTGGAGAGTGAAATTGTTTCACTTGGAGGCCCTTGACTTCACACATGGCAATCCACGAAACATTGACACTCTGAAGGATTGAAAAGTGAAAAGAAGTCGGTTGATTTGATAATGGAGAGAAAAAGGTTTCAATTTTCTTTGGACTTCACAACATTCACTTCACACCTGGAAACGCCCACCACTTCACATCAAGTTGGTGTGGAGTGCGTCTTTATGAGTGGAGGATTGTGGTCATTATTTCGTTAAAGAGTTCTTAATTAAGTTGTTAATGAGTGCTCATAAGATCCTCGACATTCACCTAATTGAATTCCGGCCACCATAGATAGCTATTAGAAATCCAAGCCATCCGCGTAAATATACAACTTGGTAAAATGAACTGATGGTCTAACAACTTGGTAAAATGACGTGATGGTTTATCTTATCACTGATTGACTTTTATCACCGGTTAACGTGACGGAGATAGAGTTTCGATTCAATATGAGTAAGCATCCATATAATCTCATTGTCTATGGTACTAATCTCTTTTCATAGAATTGTGAAAAAAGTTTTATTTGTCTATGATACTAATCTCTTTTCATAAAATTGTGATAGAAGTTTAAGAATAATAGTTTCGATTCAATGAGTAAGCCTCCATATAAATTCATTATCCATATAATGATTTGATTTTTTTCAATTATTATTATTCAAATAAAGTTATATTATTTTTATTTTTAAAACTGTATTTTTGAATAGAAAAATAAATTTTGAAAATAGTAAAGTGTTTATAGTCTAGTACATGCAAGCTCTTGTTACCTATTCATCTTAAACCCTAAATTGATTAAACATCAATTTAGTGATTTAATTCTTTAATGTATAATTTTTTTTAGACCAAGTTTGCAATCGATCTATGCCAATCTTAATAAGCAAACAATTCCTTTTATCATACACATGACATTGAAAAGAGACTAAACTTTGAAGGTAAACTTTAAGTTGGATACCATGCAAATTCGTATGGAAAAATTATGGTTCGGTGGAAATAGTCTTCTCTGTTTGATTCGTTGGTTGGAGCAAAATAGTCTTATTTTCAATTTTTGGTTTTACGCATTCCGAAGGATGGCAAACGTCGAATGTTTACACTTCTCTTTGGTTTTATTTTAATGCAATTTAAATGATATGTATCTCTTTGGTTTTATTTTAATGCATTTTTAATGATATGTATGGACAATATGGGTTTGTACGGCTTCGTATTATCTTGACTGATTTTAAAACATAAAACCATCACACGGACAATATGCAATGGCTTTGTATTTAAGGTCAATGGTAAATAAATAAACTTCAGATGAATGCCATCAATGATCTTGCCTTTTTAATTTAGCTAATATCTCTTTCACTCATTTATCTAAAACAATCGTACTCATAAAATGCCCCAAAATATCCAAAGAGTGCTCCCAATTCCAAACCAGAACCATAAGGACCACTGCTTATTGTATCAACTTTTTGACAATTCAGTATTCATTAATTTCCCATTTCTGCACAGTTATTACCACAGAAAGAAGTTAATGCCATAATATATATATACAGATTGTCATTGATAGCTTGTATTGCCTTTTTTTTTGACAATTCAGTATGTATTCATTAATTTCGCATGTCGCTCGGTACAAATATGTCGCTCTGCAGGTGGTCGCGGATATCTGGACGACTGCCTGGGCGAACGATCAAGGAAATCAAGAACCATTGGAACACTACTCTCCACAATCAGGTGGCAATGTACGAAAAGCTACGCTGTTCGGAATAATAACCAAAATATTTGAGATCATATACCAGCGATTCTTCAGTGGCTTTAGAATCTAACACATTTTTGCATTCTTTAGAGATTGGGTCTTCTTGTACCATTCATCTTACAACTGCAGAATATAACAGTAAGATTCTGGGGCTCGACTCTCTTATGGAGAGGTCGTCTCACACAATTACAAAAATAAATGTGTAACACAAAGATGTTGGGGGTTGGACTCTCTTATGGAGAGGCCATCCCAATCCTTCACGGAGGAGGAAGATGTATATTAACAAAAAATAATGATAACCAGGCACAATAATGACAAAGGGGATGGCCTCTATGGAGAGATGTCCCTCTCTCCACGCAGATGCTAGATGCATATATCAACAAACAAAATGATAAAGGGGCTAGGATCTATGGAGAGTTGTCCCTCTGTTCACACAGCCATTGTTTACTCTCGAAAATAAATAGAAATCTACAAGCACAAGAAGAATACATGCAACAACTAACTCAAGGAAACACATTCTCATTACCGAGACTGTTCTCAAGGAAACACATTCTCATTACCGAGACTGTTCCATAGCTATTGAAGATCTCCCCTCTATTTCGCTTCATACACGCAGAAATATTTTTATCGTCAATACATGCGAAGAAAGAACATTAATATAATGCAACTATCGAAAGTAGAAAATGGTGAAGGTCCTCCCCATGAGGTCGCACCTCTCTAATTCCGCTCAAAACATCAAATGCCAGATATCTTGCCAATATCCCTTTCAAACAATTACACGGCAAAAACTAAAGGAAAATCATGCAATCAAAGAATCCCAAATTCAATCAGTGGGGCGTCTCCCTCTTTGAGAGGTCACCCTCCCATTTTGCATGCCAAAACGAAAAGATAATGACAAAGATGGTTTGGCTCTATTTCACGTTTCACGACCGCAATATCACCTAAGACTAAGAACAGTAACGTATCATCCAGCAATCATGCGGGGCTTGGCTGTGAAAAAGAGCAGCGAGCTTGTTCAGGACCTATCACTGGCTCCACTGTCTTGGAAGTGGCCGCCTTGCTTCCCCTACCTTCACGCATAAGAAACTTATACATCAACAAATAAAATATGAAATAGGGATTGTTCTCTCTTGAGAATCACCCTCGCTGTGCTGCAAACTAAATCAAATTAATAAAGAAAAGCAAAGGGTAGAGAACGCCCTTCTCTCTGCATCAAAACGAAATTGTTAAAAGTTTGCAAATAAAAGTCATGCATAGAGAATGCCCCAGTCTCTACTTTAAACAATAGCAATCCCAAACCCTAAAGGACAGGAAATTCAACACCAGAAAGCATTCTGCCGGGAAACGCATTTCAAATTTCGAACAACCACACAGGTCTGTGATTACAAAAAGCAATGGTTTCTCGGTCCGATCCGTACCTGTTTTCGCTTGTTTTTGCAGGTGGCTGTTGCTGAAGATGCACGCTCGGTCCGGTCGCTTCTGCTGGTGGCTAGATGCACGCTCACTCTTCTGCACGATCCTCTGGAGCGATTGATTCTGCGGTGTTTAATAATATAATAGCACACTATTTCCATTTGAGCGTTACAATTGTGGTGTCAAGCGGGGGTACAGCGGGGAGTGGATGTGAGCGACGGTTTAATTCCAGCAGTGGGAAGTGGCAGGCATACAACGCGTAGAGGAGTGTGGCGGAGTGGAGGTGAGGGAGCGGCACTTGGCATTTGTAAATAATTTAATAAATTATTTCAAACAGTATGTGTCGTTTGAATTTAAAGCTGCATGTGAGTTAACACATCAAATCTGAGTGCTTCATCATTGCACCAGACGAAGCATATTCTTTTATCATTAAAATCTAGCCATTGAATATTAAAAATGCAATAAATCACCCACCTCCCACCCACCCCCAAAAGTTGAAAGAATACGCCTATCGGCGTAACTATGGTTTTTTTAAAGGTGATGTTTAGTTAATTTTTTAATTTTAATTTGTATTGGTTTGATTATTTTAATTTTATTTAAATATATATATTTCTTATTTTATTTTTGTATTTTAATTTTTTAATTTTAATTTGTATTGGTTTGATTATTTTAATTTTATTTAAATATATATATTTCTTATTCTATTGGTGTTCTGCAAATGCCCCACATAGTCTGTACGTGTTGGGTCGGTGGACCACGAGAACATGGCATGTACATATTGGTGCAGATACGTCTCAAAACTTACTTATAGTCGACAGCATAAGAAGTAATTTTGCCAGTACATAAGTCTCCAAAGACTTATGTACTGGCAAAATTACTTCTTATGCTGTCGACTATAAGTAAGTTTTGAGACGTATCTGCACCAATATGTACATGCCATGTTCTCGTGGTCCACCGACCCAACACGTACAGACTATGTGGGGCATTTGCAGAACACCAATAGACAGCATAACAGCAACTGCTTTGTTTACAGCCGAAGCGATGGCCTATTTGGAGCAGCGCTGATATTCTCCGCACATGGAGCAAAGGGGGCTATGATACAGAGTCCCAAGCAGGCCTGGAATTTCAAATTTTCACTGCCTGTCATTGACTCCCAAGGTAACTTCAGAACCCTAGTCACCTCACACTCCAGGAAAAACTAAAAAGACACCCTGAACGCAACTCAAAACGCCTAGTCAGGAGTCACCTCACACTCCAGGAAATACTGAAAAGACACCCTGAACGCAACTCAAAACACCTGTAACGAGTCTTCAAGGATGATGTAACTTCAGAAATGAGAATTTTGGGAAGCGAACTAACGCATATAATGATACGAAGCTTATCAACCACTATGACCTGGACAGAGATTCTGATGCTTCAGTTTAACCAATATTGATAATTTTGACCAGTTATTATTTGACAGGTTATTTATTAGTGCAAACGTCAAAATGACGGTTTTGATCATTTGATTCCTATATTTTTCTACGTTTTCAATTTACAACGACCAGTCAAATAAATACGTGCTGAAATGGAAAATACGTTGTGTAGAACGTCAAATATCAGCCCAGGAGCGTATGGATATACAGGCATGGCATGAGCGTATGGATATATATGGCATGGCATGGAAAATTGATGGGGATATGCCAACTGCACTGTACTCTACTTAGACCAGAGACGTTTGGTAAAATCTCGAAAGATTTCTGCCAGAGATATTTCGCCGGAATATATGGTATAGATAGCCATATCAATTCAATGGGATGGGGACTCAGGAGCCGTCAGTATCTTCTATAAAGGCAAGCCTGTATGGTGCACGTACACTCAGAATTCGTCACAAGGAATGCGTGTCCACGACAGACAGAGACGACTCCTCTTCATTATTAGATGGAAGATACTTCTACACAGTATGCCGATGCAAGGACACAGTGACTCTTGAGGCCCCAGATGTGTTCACAATATGGCGCAGTATTGTTTTATCACCACTTATTGCTGGAACAAGGTACTCGAATTTATGGCACGTAAGAAAATTAGTTGAACGACGGGATACTATTTTGTAAATGGGTAGATGGTGAAGGTTAGGTCTATGAAAAATGTGGCAAGATATAAGAATCTTTAGCTTTTATAAACGTAATAAAAAAATTATTAACTTCGATTGAAACCTTTACAGGCAGGAAGGAGGGGCAAAACACACTCTACCAACAGGAAGAAGAGATGGAAGAATATCTTTAAAATGCTCTGTGAATATATTGGCTCTTAGTTAACTAGTTTTTTAGTTTTTTTTAAGACAACTACAACATTCTCTATATTTAAGACAACTACAACATTCTCTATAAAGGGTCTAAATGTCTCACTTATTGGTGTGTATTATTAATTATACTAAATAATAATTATTCTTTTTTTTAATTTTTTGTGTAAGGAAAGGTATTTAACATTTAAAAATTGTAAAAAAAAAATGGCATCTAACTAATCAAAGTCCAACATAGTTATCTTTTAATCTAAGTGCACTTCATCCTATTTATTTAATGTCGTCAGACAATTCATTTTCCTATGTAAAGTTTCAGACATTTAATTTGTTTTGGGTTGAAATGAAATGTAGGTGTGCATACTATGGGGAAATTGTACTACAATTTCTTTAGTGATCGAATGTTTAGTTTTCAAGGAAGTGGGGAGTCAGATCCTTATATGGATCCCACATTAAAGTGGCGAGGTCAAGAAACTTTTCCCATCTCCAACCTGAAATTCAACACATGACCCTAATGAATTTATGGATCAAGACACTTTGTTTATATTTGAAAAGACTTTCTACAAACAATTGCAACTAAATTGTGGGATTCTCCAAATTGATCAAGAATTTATCGAATCTCCAAATTGATCAAGAGATTTCCTCTCATAGGTCAACCAAGAACATGGTAACCAACTTTGCCACTAATGAAAACATGTTTTGGCAAAGCTTTGTCGCTGCCATAATCAAATATGGGGAACATTGGGGTATTAATGAGTAACAGTGGAGAAATTTGCACTAATTGTAAAGCCATGAATTAAGCAAGGTTTTCCTAATTACAACCACATAAATAAATTTGGTTTGCAATTAGACATTCGAACAAAGGAAATCTTCTATTTTATTTCATCATACAATGTAAAACATGTAGAAATAGAGAATTGCAATGTCAAGAATAATTTTCCAGAGTTATTAAATCGTAGTGCTTTGAATTTTTCAGAAAAAAAAAGAATTCACATTTGAAGTTTAGTTTAGATTATAGAGGGAATATTCTCCTAACTTCGTTTAAGAATAAAAAACAAATTCCCGACAGATATATTATAACAAAAAGAAATGAATAATAAAAGTCTAGAGAAGCATGTACACAAGTGGCTTATGTAAGTGGCTTATGTCATTCATACAAGTTATCCATTCAAAGAATGTCTAATCAAATTGGTACTTGGTAATTTTTTTAGCATTGTCACTACATTCTATTTTAAGTCTACTCAAAGTGACAAGCTAGAAGCCAAACTACAAAGAGGTAAAAAAAAATGGTATAATAAAACAACTATTAATGCAATTTAAACGTTCTTTTGGCATCTTCCCTGGTTAAGTATTTCTATTATAAAATACGCATCCAATGTTTATATGTCATTGAAATGGAGCAATCTAGTTATCTTCTGGCCTCAAATGAAAGATATGTAATTAGTGTAGCAATCCTTTAAGATTTTTTCACAAACAATAGTTTGCCCAATCTCGTGCACACTCCTTTAGACCAACCTTTTATCCTAAAGCCATTCCAAAATATCATTTTCCTTATGGCACCTTGAATGTCGATGCAACTTATGTTGTCATGAAAATATACCTATACATTAATCCCTAATGTCTATAAATCCCCCCACTCCAAACCACTATCCCTAAAATTCAACCACTGAGTACTCATAAATATTAGCAATTAAAATATGTTGTTTTGGGGAGAAATATTCATAAACAGAAGCATGATATGAAGTATTCTAAATATATGAAAAGTAGAATGTTAATGATCATAATAGGAAAAAGCATGTGTTGCTAAACTAATTTATAATAATAATTGGGGCATTGTTTACTAAGCGGTGGTTGCTTTACTTCAGGCTACATGAAGTTATATTAGTGATTTATTTATGCTTTTGATAAAGAACAATTGCATTCTACCATGGTACATGATCTATTTCATTTTATTTTCCAAGAAGTTGAAACATCTCTTCAAACCATACAATTAATGCAACCTCACTTTTGGTGTGAAAGGAAAGTATATCTCGTTGGAATTGTGAGATCTCATTGAATATAAGCTTTGAGTCCATAACCCTAGACTTTTATCTAAGGATGGAGTTATTAGTCACTAAGTTGAGATTTGGAATTGGATGATCATTTACCAACTTGACCATAGGAGGAAAGGTTTCATAGTCCTTCTAAATGATTCCATTTATAAGCATATTTATCCTACCATGGGCTTAAAGAGACAAAACCCTATTTGCATAAGGATTTGCACATTTATCTTCTTAGTGGTTGACATTACAAATCTTTTGATGGTAATCACGATGACAATAACTTATTTGGAAAAAATAAATATAGAAAGTAAGCAACTTAAGCTAAATAAATATAGAAACTCTCATGACCATATGACACTACAACAAATTTGACATTTAGGGGCGGTTGTCTTCTGCCTCCAAAAGGCATTATTGGGGGCGATTTTGGCTTTGGCGGCGGTCTTTCCAAAACCGTCCCTAATAGCACCGACGCTAAAAGTTTTGACTTTTAGGGGAGGTTCTGAAAGATATCAAAACTGCCCCTAAAAGTGACTTTTGGAGGCTGTTGTAAACCGCCCCCAAAAGTCTCTTTTGAGGGCAGGTCTAAACCCCCCCAAAAAGTTACTTTTGGACTTTTGGGGGCGGTTCGAAACCCCCCCCAAAATTCATTTTTTGACTTTAAGGGGCGGTTGTCTTCCACCTCCAAAAGTCACTATTTTGGGGGCGGTTTTGGATTTAGCGACAGTCTTTAAGAAACCGCCCCTAATAACACCGACACTAAAAGTTTTGGATTTTAGGGGCGGTTATGGAAGAGATCAAAACTGCCCCTGAAGTGACTTTTGGCGGCAGTTATAAACCTCCCCCAAAAGTCATTTTTAAGGGCGGATATAAACCCCCCTCGTAGGTACCTACGGAAGCATTTCAAAACCCCCGTCAAAAATCTTTACAAACATGTGGGGGCGGTTTTAAACCCCCCTCGTAGGTACCTACGGAGGTGGTTCAAAACCCCCGCCAAAACTCTTTATAAACCTGTGCGGGAGGTTTTAAACCCCACTCGTAGGTACCCACAGAGGCGGTTCAAAACCCCCGCCAAAACTATTTACAAACCTATGGGGGCGGTTTTAAACCCCCCTCATAGGTACCTATGGAGGTGGTTCAAAACCCCCGCCAAAACTCTTTACAAACACGTGGGGGCAGTTTTAAACCCCCCTCGTAAGTACCTACAAATGCGGTTCAAACCCCCCCCCAAAACACTTTACAAACATGTGGGGGTGGTTTTAAACCCCCTCATAGGTATCTACAGAGGCAGTTCGAAACCCCCTCTAAAAATATTTCCAAACCTTTGGGGGCGGTTTTAAACCCCCCTCGTAGGTACCTACAGAGGCGGTTCGAAACCCCCCCCCTAAAACTCTTTAAAAACATATGGGGGCGGTTATGAACCCCCCTCGTAGTGACATATGATTAGGGCACAAAGGAATCGAACCTTCAACTTCCTGCTTGTAAAGGAGGCGCTCTACCATTGAGCTAGAACCCTTTAAGAATTGGGGAAAGGGGCAATATTAAGACCAAGATTGCATCATTTGTAATTCTAAGAAAACACTAATAATCCCAACATTGTTTCTGACTCAAGAGACCTAAGAAAGTAGTATGAATGGCTCTAACCTTATAAGTTGGCTGAACTTGAAAGGTTTCATATGCAGTATTGATTCAATAAAAAAAATAGTAATACAGAAACGTTTTGCAGGACAAAGTTGGCATTCAAGTTCAAACACATACTCATGAAGTGAACATCTAACTAGAATTTCAAGTATTCATGGATAAGAACGAGCATCGTTTCTATTGGTTGCTTGATGGATCTGTTAGCACCTGGATTGTGCTAAGGGTTCTGGAGGACTCCTGAAGGGAAGGTAGGCCCGAAGTTCAAGAAAAAGATTGATCGCTCAGGAACTCTCAGTAGGACAAATCAGGTTGAAAGCAGCGATGTGGGAAAAAGATAAGGTTTGAAGTAATCAGCCGAGGCCAAATGCTAAGGAACCTGTGAAAAAATGTATGGACGGTCAGATCTAGCGTTAGGAAATCTGCGGTCGGGAGCCTTCTTTGCGAAGTAAGTTGGCGACTCTTTAAGTGGAGGAGGGGTACTAGCCAATGGGCAGGTCCAAAAGTAATCAACGCTGTAGGGCCCAGATCAATGGCTCACAACATGGTCACAGATATTATGTGTGCGGAAACGGTCACAATTCATATTTGTGAACTTTTATTAAAGTACTACATCCTCCGATGGCCTAGATGTGGTGTGGAAAAGATCTACGGTTCGGGTGAACTTCGCAAATAATACTTGTGCGGTAACTGGGCAAGACAAAGATTTGCGAACAATTAACGGGACACACAGTTGGATAGCCAGGATCTGAGCAGGAACCGGATCGACAGCATGCAGGGTTTCTCAAAAGTCAAAAGTGCTGGCAAGCTCTCAGGTGGCCGAATTGGAAACCACGAAGAAAGGTGGTAGGAAAGGTCAAAGGATCTAACGTCAGAGGATCAATCTAGCCAATGGACAGCCGACGTGGCTCCTCCATCTTCGTAGCTGGAGGGACAATATGGCAGGATAATATTATAAAATATCGGCCTACACAGGGATTCTCATCTTGTCTTTCATGTGCACGTTGAAAGGCAAGGAAGATCGATCCGTGGTCAACCAACCTAGGTGTCAAACAGCCAGGTAGGCCACTCTTTTCCTCTGTGAACTTTTGTAAATGGCGGGCTCTGTAGGACCTCCGGGTTTCGAATCTTGTAAGATAAACGACCGGATAGAGAACAAAGATAGTGACATTTTCAACACCATGTTCCTTAATATTACATTGGAAGCTGCCAAAGAAAAACTAGAAACCATAAGAGCCTAGGGTAGAGATATCCACAAGGTCTACCAGTCTTCCTTTCACCTGTTTACCACCAGTCAGACCCCAAATTTCCCTGAGTTCATAGACTGGTGCTCCAGCTATTATTCCCCTAGCCGCAGGGCAGTCATGGACACTGCAAAATCAAAGATTATGTGTTACATAGATTCCCCAACCGTCCGGAAAGCCCTCACCATGCCTGAAGATTTCTACCGAAATTCCCATAGTTATCAATTAGAAGCCCTAATTCGGCATTTCCAAAGAGACCCAGACAACCTCAAGGAGAGTTTCTACCATGCCTCCCTACTCCCAGGTGTTTCTGTCCCAGTAGACTCTTTCCCTGGCAAAGCCAACTTGTTCACAGAAGAATCTAGATATGTAATCTCGATGTTGTCCCAATTTTTAGGGCTGGACACTGACCATGATATAACTGAACCCTTGATTATCCTTCTGTTCGTTATTAGTATTAGTCCCCTTGAGCCATCCGACCCTAATTTACCCCTCCTATGCACCTGTCTAAATTTTGACGAAGCCCTAACAGAAAGTTTCCATTCCCAACTTGTGGAGTTTCCTAAGACTAGGTCTTTCAGGTTCCAATCCTATTTGTTAAAGATGTTCTTGGCAGCCAATGATGAAAACCTACAGGTCCCAGAGCTGCATATTACCAAAGAGATGTATTCTAACTATAAGATGTTCATGAATGGCCTCATGGATTAGGTTTACTTCCTGTTTTTTCAGAAAATATTACCTAGAGTAATACCAGAGATGAAAGACCTGTTGCAACCCCCAATGGAAAAAGGGGTAGGGTATTGGTTTTTATTGAAGTAGGGCACTGTAATCGGAGTATATGAGTTTTCCCATGCCCCATATGAGCTGCCTGCATTCCTCACCCCCAGGATATTCACCATGGATTTTGTAAGACAGAAGATAACAGTTGAATGTGAACACTTCCTAGATGATAAGAAGGCACCAAACATAAATTTTCCCTGGACATTAGGAGCCATCATGGTTAAAAGCAGAGCATCTCTCTCAAGCCTTCAGCAAATAATGAAAGACATGGGATTCCCCTCCAAGGAAATAGTGAATTATGACCCCCATCACATACTTTCAAAAACAAGGAAAACAACAAATAGAAAGGGGTATGAACATTTTGAGATGGCTGGCATGGCTGAGAGTGCAAACTCGCTGGAGTATATTGAGCAGGGATAGATGGGAATTGACCCCAAAAGACTTCCCAAACTTTGGCATAGCTTTTTGAGGAAGGTTCATCTTCAGCACCCAGATCATCTAGTAAAGATACAATAGTGCAAATGGTTTTTCCCCTAGTGGCCATCCCAGAAAAGTCCAATCATCAGGAAATCAACAATCCAATGGATGTGGACAGTGACCTTGAAAGGGCCTCAAAGAGGCAGAAAATAGAAGAAGCTGATCAACAGGTGGCAAAGATTCAAGAAGAGAAGCCAAAGAAGAAGCAAGTCAAGTTCTGAATGCCCCATTTTGAAGTCAAAGGACATGTTTTTGGCAAACCACCCAAGGGACCTGCAGCACTGAGCACGACCAGAGCAGAGCTGCTAGAGGAGTATGAGGAAAATCCAGACAACATTGCAGCAGAGACAAAATTATATGAAGAAGTAAGGAAAATATCTAACAAGAGCATAGCCTTGGTGGCCAGCAGAAATTTGGCCCAGAATACTCTGAACCTGGCTTTGGCCACTAAAAACAAAGCTACTGAGTTAAAGGTCAATCTGGAAGATATCCTAGATCCTGACATAATCAACATGCACAAGGAAACATGTGAGGTTATATACAACAAACTATTGAAGGGTGCCTTAGAATTGTTTAAAGTACAATCAAACAAATCCAAGGTTCAAAATCAATTAAGGATAGAGAAGGAAGAAAGCAAATCTCTAAAGGGACAGGTGAAGAAGCTCCAAGTTCAATTATTAGCCTCTATGACTAAAGAAGCCAAGATAAAAAAAATACAAGGGATGTTGGATGGGAAAGATCAGGAGATCCTGTCCTTAAAAAGGAAGTTAAAGATGCCTGTTGCTCAGTTGGTAAATGCCCCTGAGATGGCAGAACTAGAGGAAGAGAAATAAAAATTAAAGGAAGAATTGATTGACTGTAAGGCCCAGTTGGTGGAGCTCGGAGAAAAAGAGAAGCAATTGCAGCTTAACATAGCTCTTGTAGCAGCTAGTGAGAAAGTACGGAAAGCCCAGTTTGAAGAACTGGAGATGAAAGTAAAGGAAAATGAAAAAGAGCAAGAAATGGAGGTCACACCCTCAATTGAGTCTGGAGACTTATCCATAGTGGGGCAGATAGCCAATGCCATCCTAGAATATTCTGAAATGATCAGATTGAGAAAACAAGTAGCTAACCTGAAGACTCCAAAGGACAATGCAGAGAAGGAAAAGGAGGCTTGGGAATCGAAGTACAAGGGAATGCAGGTGGATCTTGACAGGTTAAAGGAGCAAGTGATAGGACAAAAGGTACTGCAAGAGACTAAGAAAATCATCTGGGATGATGTCATCCGACAAGCAGATGACCTAAGGCCCTATTTGAAACTCATAGTGGATAAGGAAACTATGGTAAATTTGGCTAAACAGGCTGTAGCAGTGGCCAATGAAAAGCTTAATAAGAAGCCCTCAGATTATGCAGAAAATGCAGTGGAGTTTCTGAGTGGTTTGTCAGACGAGCAGGCTGATACAATAGGCATAAAGGACAGGGTAGCCACAATTATATGGGCCAAGAAAATAATTGACAAGCATCAGCAGGTGAAGATCACCCAGTCTGGGATAGACATTCTCTCAAATCAACTGAGGTTGTTCAAGGAGGCATTCGACCCCTTATTCAAGAAAGGCCTACCTATGTTTTGGGAGGAGAATGGAACGATGCTATCAAATGAGGAATACAAGGTTAAACTATGGGATTGCAGGGAAAACTAGGAGGATTTTGCAAGGATGGATCAACCTCTGAAGGGTCAGATAGTAGCTGAAAAATTAACAAGGGATTTCCAGTTAGCCTCAATGTTCGGGGGAGCCAGGACACTGCACGCTGGTTATTCTTACAGAGAACACACATAGCTGAGAGTGTTAATTAAGGAGATTTCCAACCTGGACCTACCCTTAACTGACCAATGGAAGTCCATCAAGAAGTATGGCAAGGGGAGAATCAGGACAGGTGCATGAGGAGTTCGAGGTTATTGCAAAGTTTTTTGCTAGTGGGAGCATTCGGTTAGTAGGAGCGGCCAGCTGGAAGAGCATCTCCAAGATCAATTTTTGTCTTTTTGTTAAGTACAGGTGGTCATATAGTAAAAATGACTTGTAAATGTAAAAGGATGTTGAGCCGATTTTGCCACCTCTCTCTCATGTCTGTAATGGCAAATATGCCTTGATTAGGTGTCAATAGGTTATAACTGTTTTCTGTTCAAGAGAATGCCGAGCCTGGGGCTCGAAGACATCTATAAATTAAATGTAATCAATGGCAAAGGGGTTGAAAATTTCAGAGCCCGAGTGTTGCTCTGTGTTTGAACAATTTTGAAGCTATTTTAAATAAAGTTGGTAGGCCTTGCAGGCGTTTCTGTTCAAATATTCATGTGTTATTTGATGTACAGTTTGTTCTTTCTTCCTCCCATGTGAAATGTGTTTCTTTCATTGTCAATTAATTTTATCATGCTATTTCAGCAACAACCTTTAATGGATGAAAAGGTTTTAATTGCATTGTCATCTAACACAAGCAAAAAAAATCATCTGAAAATGTAACAACCGAGAGCAGCAAATTATGGATGCAATAGAGGTTACATTTCAATGCATGCTAACAATGAAGACATGCTACCACCTGAAAATGTTTAATAGATAAGATAGAGCTAAAGTCTCAACCCAAATATTTATGAAGCAATTAATTATTATCTCATTCCATCATTCCTAAATACCCCAACTTTCATTGTTGCTGGACAAAAATGTTACTTGAAGCTTGTTGCAGAAATATATAAGAAACAAACAACAAAACAGAAATGTACTATCCATATCCTTATTTTAAGAAAAAAAAAGTAGGACCGTACATTTTAGATACAACACTAGAGTATCTCCTTTACTACCTAAAGATAAGAAAAATGATCAATGCCCTCAAAATTGTTTAGGACAGCCCAGTTCTCAAACCTTGATGAAGAACAACTTTATTTATGATCATAGCCTAGTCAAATCAGTTCTAGAGCATAAAATTGACATTTTTTTGATAGAATTCTACCAATGTTTATTTCTCTAATTTTAGTGGAAATACAATAAGTTAAAGAACATGACAGACTATGAAAGGCATTATATAAGGTATTTTTTTGGTAAAGTCAATTATACATTCTCATGAATTCCAACAACTAAAAGATATCCTGGTAACATATGCAGTGAAAAAATAGATCATATACATTTCAATGGCTATATTTCACGCCAGATGCAACAATAAAGGTAAAGAAAAAACTTGTATTCGTAGTTTGGTAATATTCCATTGAGAAGTAGCACAAGAATTTACATATTGAACTCAGGAACAGTGAAGAGACAAATCGCACTGGTCAATATGCTCAAATAGATTCAAAGACGTTTTTTTGTTAGAATATAGATAAACTAAATTTCAATGAAAATGGAGTCTTATCCTGATGGTAAAGAAAGGGTGTTTCATACTCCACTATGGCGGGCATTCCACTTGCACAAGCACAAGCAAGGCTACTTGTGGATGGAGTTACGTGCAGGCTGCCCCGTGCGTAATTGGAGAAGTAGATTCTTGTAAATAATTTGTACTCCACTGTAATATGGAAATAGTACTTTTGTTGCCTGGTTAGTCGAAAGCTATCAAAAAGGTGAAAAAAAACTTGAAACTAAATTGCAAAGTCAGTCTTAAGCCCTCTTCTTGAAACAAATAGTAAAATATTGATAAGCTATGATTCACGAATACTAAGCCTAACCTCTTCCTTAAAACAATGACCTGTTGGGTGTCCACGTGCTTACCCAGACAATCTACGGATGAAATGACTCCGTTCATCGGACGATTCATCCAATGGCCAATAACCCCCAAAAATTAAAATTTGTAGAAACGACAATAAGATATCTAATTGACAAATTCATTATGGTTATAACTTACAAATATGCATTAGAGAATGATACAAATTGTCATTATATTGATTTCCATTGCGGAGACCTACATATATCATGAAAAAATGGTATTTTCATATAAGCGATTGATAGATATCTATAAAAAGGCATAACATATATGGAATTCTAAAAAAACGAAATGAAAATACCTGAATGAGATTCTCTTGGTTTCAAGAATATTTTATTCTCTACGAAGCAGGGCCAACCACATGAAGGTTGAAGCTCATATGGCCCCTACCCCCCTCACATCACTCTCAATTCCCCATACCCAATCTATCTACTGTAAAAATATATGCATGAAAGGTAAATCGAAGTAATAATATGCATAAACAGTAGCAAAACAAAAAATATATGCATGAAAGGTAAATCAAGTAATAATCTAAGATATAAGTTTTCATAGATACAACTTAAATGAGAATTGATAAATAAATCATGCATGTTACTTACTGAACAACATCCAACCATGTGCCTTCACAATCTTGTCGAACATAATCCATGCCACCATCACCTACAGCTTCATCCTCTTTGCATTTTGTCCCTTCAAAATATGCAACACTTGATAAATTTGCATACTCCAAATCATATCTATTACAATTTCTTGATCCCTTCAGAGGGCATGTCAAAACTACACACCGGTCATTCTCTACCGGATCTTGTACATAAAACACTTGCTTCTCTTGTGATGCTAGAATAAATGGATCATCTTGCAGTCTATCCTTACTCAAGCATCTCTTCAGATTCACCATGGTGAAACCAATTTCATCAACTTTCATTCCATTCTTCTTGTGTACATCTATCCAATCACATTTGAACAATGGATACTGCACCAAATAGTAGTCCAATAACATTATTTCTTGAATCACTCCATAATATGTTGTCGCTTGATGTATAGGGTTTTTATCCTTTGCACTTGATCTCATTAATGTTTGTGCATCTATGCACACACCACTATTTTGGGTGGCCCTGACATTTTCTAATATTTTAACATGAAATATACACCCATTGATTAAGTAGCCATCATACTTAGTTGTATATTTCCTTGGTCCATGTGACAACCATTTAAGGGTATTAGAAATATTTTCTTTTCCTTCCACCTTGAAATTTTGAAATGTCGTTAGAAAACCATGCAATTTCAAAATATATGAAAAGAATCTCACCTTCATACATCATAATAGTCTAGATCAATGAAATTCAATTAAATCTAATATGAAGAACATATCATTACCTATTTTCTTAACCAATCACTAAATTGTTGGCTGTGGAGCTTTTGTTGTAAGACTTCATCTTTTTGGGCTTGGATGTTACTATTGGCAATTTCTGTCAAGTGCATCCTATTTTCAAGTAATGTCAATAAACAATTTATGAAAAAATTGCGATATATTATAATAAAAAATGATTTCATAAGTATGTGCTTATTACTTACTCTATCCAAGGTTGAATTTCATCTGTGTTGTGCAAGACCCATCCGTGGGCTTGTAACAAACTAGTTTTATCTAATTCAATAGAAGTTCCACTAGATAAGGCCTTCCCATATTGTTCAACCTCTCCTTCTTCATCGTCCCAAGGTTCATTTCTACTAGGCATGCTTTCAATATAATCCATACCTTCAAAATATCCAGCACAAAATTTTATGGATTCCTCCACAATGTAGTTTCAGCTATGCAGCCTTCAGGCCTATTCTTATGCTTCACATAACTTTTGAAAACTTTCATGTTCCTAGAAAAAAACACACAATTTGTAGAGAAATCAAAAGTATGAATAAAGAGTTGCTAGTAATGTAGTATTATTATATGCACATAAAATGCTGGAATTTATGTGGATTTGCACTTAATAACATTTAACTGACCTTTCAAAAGGGTACATCCATCTATATGCAACTTGTCCACAATAACGTAGCTCTCGCACCAAGTGTACAGTCAAATGTATCATTATATCAAAGAACGAAGGGGGGAAATATTTTTCGAGTAAGCACAAAGTTTCCACAACATCATCTTGTAAGTTATCAAGATCTGTTGGATCCACCATTTTTGCACAAATTCGCCTATAAATGAAGCAAAGCCTACAAATAGTGTTTCGAACTGCTTTTGGTAGCACATGGCGCAATGCTACTGGAAGGATTTGTTGCATGAAAACATGGAATTCATGTGCTTTCATACTATGAAGCTTGAGATCTTTCATAGATACATGATTTCTAGGGTTTGAACTATAACCATCTGGAACTTTTAAGGTGAACAAAACACGACAAAGAATCTCTTTCTCCTTTTTTGAAAGAGTGTGTGGTGCGGGTGGAAGAAATATTTTTTTGCCTTTTTGTTGTGGCCACAGGGACCTCCTTATACCCAACTGTTGTAAGTCATCACGAGAATTTTTCCCATCCTTTGATTTATCTTTTATATCTAGAGGGGTTCCTAAAATACTTTCGCATACATTTTTTTCTACGTGCATTAAATCTAAATTGTGACGCACTAGGAGTTTCTGCATCCAACCGTATAAAAAATCAATGAATTATAACATCAAAGAAAAATTAAACAATATATTCATATTAAACACAATGAAACCCTTCAAGCATCGTACGTTTTATTCCTTAAGTTAATGTGTGCACATACCTCCCAATATGGTAAATTGAATAGAATTGACCTTTTCTTCCACACGTCATTCTTCGAATTTTCACCTTTTTTAAAATTTATCTTTCTTTTTGTACTTTTAGTCTTTCCCCATTTCTCTTCCCTTCCTTCTGTTTCTGTAAAAATATTTGACACTTGTACACTTGTTCAAAGACTGGCTCCGGTCTCTCCAGAAGATCCAGGACTGGTCTTACACCCTGTTCATTGACAGAATTGTCCTCAGCATCTCCAAACTATTCAACCCTAAAGACAAGAGGATATCATAAGACATGAAGGCTGCCTTGCAGCAAGAGGGTATTGGAGATTGGTTCCTGATGCAAAAGTATTCAGTTATCAGGGTATATGGTTTTTCGGCTACCCCTTTCATGCTACCAGTTTACCTAACTCCCTCAGTATTCACACTAGAATTGATTAGGCAGAGGACATCTGCTAATGAGGAGCATTTAACTGCTCACAGGAAGAAATCTTGGATCAAATACCCTATTAATTTTGGGCCCTTTGTTGTGAAGAAGCCAGCAGTGTTGCAAATGGCGGAGAAAGTTTTGAAGGCCATGAAATTTCAGGGTACTCATGCATAGAATTATGATCCTAAGGGGATCATTTCCCAGAGGAGGGTTGAGGTGCAGAGGTGAGTCTTTATTCACTCTACGATCCTCGACTTGTCCCAGGATGCAAATTCTCATGCCTATGATTTTGATTGGACTCCTGCAGAGAAAATTCAGGATCCTAAAGAAGTGCAAGGTATGGTCCCAGCTACTCCCTTGCCCCTAAATGGCGATGGTAGTAGCAGAAGGTCTCGATCAGAGGTGGAGGATATGGAATGTGATGAACAAACCCCTAGCAAGAAGCCTAGGATAGGCATAGAGGAGGATGTAATCAACTTGGAGCAGGAGTTTAATTTTGAATCTGATGCCCTCAAAAAAGTGATAGAGGAGGAGCTTGTTTCAGTAAACCTTGCTGGGGGAAAGGTTGGAAATCAGATGGTGATCGCCCAACCACTAGTGGTTGTAAAGCCAACCACTACACACTCACAGAGAAAGCCCCCACAAACCACACAATCAATCAAGAAAGGGGGTGAGGAATCTCTACTCAATTATCAAAAGTATTCTTTTGCCTCCATTGTTGAAGGGCAATTTAATACTGAAAAGCAAATGTTGACTACCTATGGGCAGCTCAAAGAGCAATCCGAGGCTGAGACTCAGAATCAATCCAAGAAGCTAAGGAAGCTATCAGGCAACAAAGTCTCTTTCACTACTGCTAGGAATATTACAACAAAATCCCTGAACCTAGCCATCGCTAATGAGGAAGGAGTTTCCGAGGTCGAGTTCAAGATGGATGGGTTCTCAATCCTAGATAAGATTGTGTTCCATAAGGGAGTTAGCGATCTCATTTATGCTGACTTGAATAAGGAGGCGTTAGCCCATCTCAAGTCCCAGCAAAGGGTGGTTAAACTGGAGACCCAATTGACGCAGGAAAAGGAAACAAACAAGGCCTGGAACATGCAGGTGAAACTCTTGAATGACCAAGTGGCAGACCTAACAACAAAGAATGCTTTACAGCAGCCCCTTGCATCTGAGAAGCCAGTGGCAACCGAGCAGCCTATTTTACCAGCTAAGCCGCTGGCCAAGATACAAGATTACAAAAAGAAAAGCAAGACACCTATGAAAGACATCCATATACCTCCTCAGACCGTGCAGTTACAAGGGGATATTGAGCAATGCAGCATGAAGTTTTGGATCTGAAAGGCCACCTTGCTGTGCTGGAGGATGACAAGCGCACATGGGAAGAAGAGAAGCAAAAGATGTAGAAGAGAATTGATGAATTTAATGACTATAAGACCCCTGAGGACAGATCACCCACTGCTCTGGTGATCAAAGATATGTATGAAATGTCCCTGAAGGACCTGGAAATCACTCAATTGAAGGAGGCGAATCAAGAGCTCCAGCATAGGATCACTGCTAAGGAAAGTGAAGACTATGCTGAAGAGATCAGGACACTCAAAGAGAAGGTAGCCAGGTTTGAGGAAAGGTTCATAGGCCAAATTCCCCTGCAAGGGGCTAAACATTTTCTCTAGGATGTAGTGGTAAAGGAGATGCCCTCATTAGAAAAGGATTTGGTCATGGTGGATGAGCATAAACAGGCTGCTATGGTAGAAAGCAAAAGATGTAAAGCCCTACAGGAAAGCTTAGCACAAAGGCCTAAGGAGGAGGCCCAGAAGGCGATTGTTGTTATGAGCTCAGCCTGTGGGGAAGAACTAATTGCCCTGGGGATTAATGACAGGATATCAGTTCTGGTGGCAGCAAGGAGGATGACCACAAAGCACAACATGTTGCAAAATGCACTTACTAGGATTAACATTATTCAGCAAGGGGTAGAAAAGTTCAACAAATTATTCCAGCCCCTGTTTCAGAAAGGGTTTCCTGAGTTTTGGGGTCCAGAGGGGAAGCTGATCCCTCAGAGCAAATATGTCAAACTGCTGAACTAGGCAAGAGTAAACCATGCAAAGTTTGAGCGTATGAATGGTGGGCTAAAGGGAGAGGTAATCATCGATAAACTCAGCAAGGACTTTGAGCTGTTGGCTCAATTCAGGACTGTCAAATCAGATCTCCCTGCTATTGGCCATAGCCCCCTAATTGACCTAGATGTTCTCCTAAAGGATCTATTTGAGATGGCCACCCCTACAGATCAACAGTGGCAAGATATACATAGACTGATCAATCATCATCCTGTAAGGCCCACTAGCAACTAAGTCAGCCGTAGTCTGTTAAAAATATGCTCGGAGTTATCGTTTTCATCAAGCGAGCCAGAAAGCCCTAGATGTCAAGATTTCCCTTTTTGATTGGTCACGTGCAGCACAACGTGCCTTCTCGAAATGTTTTGTGGGCACAACGCATCTGCGACGTCATCGTTTGTTAGGATTTAGGACTTAATTTCGGGTTTGATTCCCGCAATGTAATTGATTTTGATGCTCTGTTTCGAGATACGTCTCGGGGGTAAATGTCACCTCTACGGAGGAGGAAGGGTTCGAATTTCATTTTTTACACCTCTATGGTTGGACCGTAGCTTTGTAAAATTTCTTGGAAGTGTTAATGAAAAGTTTTTTTTTTGAGTTTCTGAGATTCGTCCCAGTGTTCATATTCAGTTTGTGTTTCCTGTTTGTGTCAATTTCATATGTGTAAATTCTGCTAATGCTTTTTAGAGAAAACCATGACTTGTCTTGAGCCTACTAACTGCTATTGTGACATGTCTTAGGCCTACTAGGACTGTCGTGACTGGCTGAAAGTGCCTTGAGGACTGTTATGAAGGTACCGTGACCTAATGTGGGTTGCTAAGGGTGTCGTGAGGGTGTGTAAATGTGTTGGTCGTGATCTGTTAGTATGGATGGCAGTCTGTGAGGTCTAGTACATGGGTTGCTACCCTTTATTGGACTAGTGATATCGCTAGGAGAAGTTGCAAGCCTTGAAACACTTTTCATGTGTGTGATATTCTATGGGATGTGCTTAATAAATTTTGGAATCCACCATTGATTTGGTGGGGACACTGATCGAACGATCAGAAAGCCATTTTGCTACGTGAAAAAGTAAGTTGCACTAACACTCAGTCTTGTAGCGAAATTGATCAACGGCGGGGAAGAAGCATTTTGCGGAAAGTCTATTCTTGCATTCCAAAAAGAATTCCACTGCGGAAGACATTGTGGGAAGAGTTTGTTTTGGATATCAGATCTTGATTTTCGTAGCGCTAACAGTGAACAGTAAAATGCAATAGAGATATCTTTGCATAAATAACAAGGAAAATAAACCCTAAATATCATATTCATATAACTTTGAGTTTACAATGACTGTAATAGCAGTTCTAAGGTGGACAAACAAATCTAAAATTACTTTAACTCTAACCTATAGCTTCCTGGGCGTGCGCAATGATTTATGGAAGTGAGATGACCTTCTTTGGTGTCTTGATTTTTCTTTGGTGTATGCTAGCTCCTCAAAACAACCCAAATCGTCTTCTTCTCAAACTCCCTTCACTACCCAAAAACATTATGCACAGTCGTAACAAGAAGGAAGACTACAATGAGAGTACCCAACAACGCTGTAGTAGATTCCTCTAGGTGTCAATAACAACATTGTAGTAGATTGCAGCTCCTTTTGGCTGTAAGGATATGCACCCAACAGAAAGTAAATCATCCTCTCCAGACGATGTCACGGCCCACGCAGTCCAAACTCAGCCAACAAATGAAGAATACGGCCTCCACAAGATGAAATCGGTCCCTTTGTTACTCTTTTTTTTCAAAAACATAAAAACCAAAAAAGACAAAAAAGCGAATATGCATGAATCTTTAGCATCTTATATCTAGATGGGCCTGAAAATTTGTTGTATGTATAACCACGGCATGAGCCTATAATCAATCCTAGGTATAATATAATATTGTTACTTGTTAGACTCACGGGAAGACCCCCTTGGGCTAAACCTTATTATAGAATATGCTTTGGGGATGGCGCTAGGGGGTGCTAGTTTCTTATAATATTGTTAATTTACTTATTGCATAATTGTTTCTAGCTTCTATTATATTGCTTGTCAAGGATATTTATAACTTACATTGTAGGGAGGCTCTATGGGTTAAACATAAATATGTTTCTAATGTGGACATATCCCAACCTTTAGACTAACTAATATATGTTGTTAGTATGATAGGAGATCAAGATGTTAAAGTTGTCACCACCATTTTAACATATCAATGTATTTTTAGGAGTTAGAATTGGCTTCGATCCCCTCATTTAATGGCTTGGAAGGTATGGGAAACTTCATTTCCTTTAGAGCTCAAAAAATATCACTTGGTAGTGAGTAAATTGCTCAAAGGTGCAGTGCAACGGCCATAACATTATTAGAGATCACTTGGTTCAATAATTTCATATGCCACCTGTCGTTGACTCTCCAATGACCTAAATAGAAATTCCCATGCAGACATCTGTAAAAACTATTACACTTCCACCACTAAAATGGTTCATTGAACAATGCAAATACATAAATGAGGTGGAGGCTCTAGATTGGCATCGGATGAGATGTGGTAGATGTAAGGTAGGCATCATTGAAAATCAACTGGAGGGATACATTATCAAGTAATCAAATTTTCATTAGGAGAATAGTTTCAATGGTATAAAACTGGTCTAAAAAACATAGGTTAATGGTTCAAATTCCTTTTATCTTTATAAGAATTTCATATGGTTGGAAGAGGTAATGATAAAAATTCTTAATATTTAAAAGGATTATATAGGTTCTTTTAGGATTTCTCCAAGTAGGACCTTAACCAATGTATTGATTTGTATAGGTTCTTTTAGGTTTTCTCCAAGTAGGACCTTAACCTTAATCATATATCTCTTCCCATTATTCTAATATCCCTAGTTACCTAATTGATATGTCAATTAAGAAAGTAGATTTGTAAGGCATACCACCAGTCAAATTTTGGCTCATATGATTTCCATGAGAAGAGAGATCATAATGAGTCATAATTGATTTAATGCATATGATAGATCTCTTTGTTATAAGGCTGCAAGAAACAATAATGAGTCATATCATACAGTAGTTACAATTAATAGAATAAAGAGGAAATATATTGTGTAGAATCATAAGAGAGTCTATGGAAATAAACTAATTTAGTACAATTATTTTATCCTTATGGTATCCTTACTTATTGGCATGGTACCTTGAATGATATATAAGTAATTTGATCAAGTAACCAGTAAATCCACCTAGGTATAAATGCAGTAGATAGCGACTAGAAATAATACTATGTTTGGATGTAACCTCAACATCTAACCTTAGATGAAAATGACATCCTTTATGTGGTAAGCTAAAATTGATTACTAGTCATGCACTTCAATCCATTGAAACAAACTCACTATCCCCATCCTTCTACAAATAAACCTCACAATCAATGCCTTAGAAGCCATGCTTATTAAAGGTCTAACAATCATGTCTTCAACCACCAAAGCTAACCTCTTGAGGGGATATTTGTCCTTATAGTCAGAATATGGGAATTGTTAAGAAGTTTATGAGCATTAGGTATGGGTCTTAGGGATCTAGACATGGTTAATGAATGGAAAATGGGCCTTCGGACCTAAAGGAAGCTTCTAGGTATATATAGCCAAGAATGATAGTTGAACAACCACAATAGACCTTTCCACGGTATCTTTGGCCTATGAGTGGGGTTTTTGTGGCACAGTGAGAATTTTAAGACTAATTATAGATTCCAACACCATGGATATGGTTGGGGAAAAAAGAGTGCGACTTAGGTCCTAAAGGAAATTCCAAGCATCTTTGGCTAAGAACAATCCTACAATCAACACACATGACCTCCCAAGAGCATATTATTCATATAAGTGGGGATATTAGTGCCATTAGAATTTTTTGAGAACCTGGTATAGATATTGGGTTCCCTATACATGTTTGAGGGAGAAAAATTGGGCCTTAAAAAAAAATAACCTTTTGAGAATCCATGGCCAAGAAGAACAACTTGAACAAACACACATGGATTCTTGAAAGTATCTTTAGTGTTTGAGTAGGGATGTCTATGTCATTAGATGGTTTTGAATAGTAGTTAGGGGTCTTGAGGATCTATATATAATTAAGGAAGGAATCACATGCCTTATTCCCTAAAGGAATATTCTTTGAGGTATCCAAATCCATGAACAATATTTTAAAGAAACACACATCACTGTTCTAGGATATCTGTAACGTCCCCGAACCCCTCGGCGCCCTTTAGAGGTGATGGGGGAGCTCCTTAGAATACAACCTGATAAATTTTTTTCTTCCAAACTATGTACTTTCGCACAGCCGCAATAGCTTGGTTTGCAATCCGCATGTCGGAATCGGAAGTTGGCACCCCAATGTTCCACTTCAAGAATCACACCTTTGACTACCGCAATCCACGACGCGGGAGTCGGAAAGTCAGAACGACAAATACACGACGTCAAAGAAATACGCCTCTGACTTTCGCATTCCACAATCCACGATGTGGGAGTAGGGAAGTTGGAACTCCAAATTCTCTACTTCGCTAAATCATGCCTCCGACTTCTATAATACACAACGTGGGAGTCGGAAGTCAGAACTCCAAAGGTCTCAGCTTCGCAGAATCATGCCTCCAACTTCCGTGATCCCCCATCTGCACTGCGGGTTTGGAAAGTCAGAAGTCGACCATAAATATACCACTGTTACTGCCAACTTATCAGGCTAATAACTTTCTCATCCTAAGTCCATTTTTGGAAAACTTGGTATCATATATTGGAAAGCTCTCGGAGATCCCCATGCAAGTGTATGATCTTCTTCCAAACCTGAGAACTCTGAATTTTCCTTCTTCCAACCAAGGTGTTTCCCCAATCCTCATCCATACCACTTTACCACTCTGTAAAGAGCTCTAATCCACTATTCCATGTCTCCTCCCTTCATTTGACCCATAGAGGGAACATGAACACAAAAGGGGTTTCTATTTCTCCCCCAAAGTCATGACCGAATTACATTCTGAACCTCCTGGGCCTCAACAATACTTGGCCCTATTCATCATTGAAGAAATTCATAAAAACACATGGATGCATATGCATACTCAAATGAGCACAGCTGAATGAAACATGAACAATTAAACATTCAGAACACATAATTACCATGAGATGGAATGGCTTATGGGTCGAGCAAACCGATCCCATACCTTGCCTTACGAATTTCAGGGCTACCCATACTCCATCACTCTCATGGACTGAATTTCTCACCCACTTCCTTACAACATAACTAAATGACGACTAGAACAGTCAAAGGGGTTCTCAAGATGACATATGGAATCCAGCTAGGGTCCAATCGCAAAACTCCCTAGTGACCTCTTCCTAGTGGATACACATAGCCCCCTCATTTAGTTGCATCCATAGCCAACCCCTTGGTATTTGTATTTGCATTATAATCATCTATATGTTTTTACAATTTCCATGGCTTACTAACACATGGATGGCACAACATAAAATATCATCCCTTCAAGGATGAGAATTCACTAGCGGGGCCTTGGCCTTGAGCTCCATGCTAGAATTAATCGTACATCACATATGCACAATGTTTACATTACAAGTCAATACATCCGAAGGGTCCCAGTTAGTATAGTTGGACTTGAATCTATTGAAACAAACTCATTGTCCCCATCCTTCTAAAAATAAACCTCACAATCAATGCCTTAGAATCCATGCTTATTACATTATTTAACTTCATGTCATCGACCACAATAGGCTAATATTTCCTTTCCTTTTGATGCATTTCTTTGGTTCCCTCCTTCCTTATCTTGGTCCACCTACATGACTCCTAGTACCAAGGTCTTTCCCCTTTTCATTGAAAACCTTAGGAGCAAAATCGGGTGTTTTTACTATCTATACCCAAAAAAAACACAAAAATGAAATTTAATAATAAAAAAAATGGGACCCATAACATAAATTTTCAAATTTTATCTCCCGCGAATAGTTTTGCCGAGAAAGGGCACCGTTTTCTTTTTGCACACCACGAAAGCTGAAGCTTTGCTGTTGGGATATATTGAGGTGAACTGCGTGAGGTGTAACTTAAGTTTCACGGCATTCTTGTTCTGCATTCTGCGTTATTGCAGGTATTTTATCCATGCTTTCGTGAAAAGAACATAATAAATGAAAACATTCTGTGGTTTCTTTATTGACCGAAATCAAAATAGTGGTTCCTCTGCTACAAAATTTTAAAAATTCTGTAAAAATGTTGGTTTCCTCTAGGGCTGACCGTGGATTGTGGTGGCTCCTCCTCGCTGAGACGTGGAATGTTGTGATTGTTTTGTGACCACTAGAGTTGGACTGCACTTTCCCACTGTTGCAAGACCGTTACCGTGTTCATCTTTGGGGCTTCCTGTGTAAACCTTGTCCTACTTGCAGCCTCTAAGGCTGAGGGGTCTTCACTCTTGGAGACTAAGATATATTGTTGGCTACTATACGTGTCTAACCTAAACCCTAACCTCTCTCTCTCTCAAATTATGACATATGTTTCTCTTAGAAGATAGTCATTACAGATAGTCTTCCCTTTTACTTTTGAAACTTGTTTAAACAACTTTCAGTTAGCAATTGAGTGATGATAGACTTTATTTTTTTGGTTATGCAGGCTTTGTACAAGTGGAGACATGGAGGTAAGTGATTGTTTGTGATTGAAGTATATCATCATTTTTATTTAATTTAAATTGTTTTTTTTTAATAGAAACGAGTAGGTTTTATATTAATAAAACTGTGGCTGAGCCACCCAAGAGGTTACATCTGTGAGTTCTTTGCAAAAAACAAAACTCCCCATCACAGCAAATGGGAATACTACTTTTATTTAATTTAAATTGTTAAAACATATTACTTTGTACTTTAATAACAATCTAATAGGCTATGGCTAATCAATACTCTAATAATTTAAAAAAAAACAGAGAAAGGAGATTATGACACGAAATCAAAAAAATATGATTATGAAATTTTCAAAAAGAATGCATCAAAATGATCAAATGGGAAAGAAAGGGACATGCATCTCAGAAGGTAACTCTTTAGAAATAGAACAATGTATTTCCTTATGCAGTATAGTGCTTATTTTTATTGTATGATGATGTTAGGCATATGTTTAATAACATTCTTGGCTACAGTTACAAAGACGAGGAAAATACAAACAATAGCAAAGAAGATTACACCTTCTATGCCTTTGAATGAATCTACTAGTCCTAACAAAGAAGGAAATGACAAAGATACATTTTCATCTTTTCAGGAGGAGGAGCAACATGAACAAGGTAAGCCCATTAATTCAGATTTTTCTAGTTCTTTATAAGTATAAATCTTATGATTAAGAAATCCATAACACCTTTATGTGCCCTTCTTTTATAGAAGACGTTCACAAAAAACCATGCCATATGGATAACAGTGTAGAAGGGGAAGATCCCTCGACACAAAAAGGGACAGAGCAACATGAAGAACAGGGTAAGCTCATTAATGTATAATTTTGTAGTTCTTCATAAATAAAATGTTATGACTTAGAAATCCATAACACCTTTAAGTGCCCTTCTTTCATAGAAGTTGCTCACAAAGAACAATGCCAACAAGATGTTAGTATACAAGGTGAAGATCCCTCTACACAAGCATCGACAGAGAAAGTCAAGAAGAAAGGTAGATGAGCAACTAAATGTGCAGAAATCAATAACTTGGAGGGAAAGATCGAAATTCATATCAATGAAAGGAACCAACCAATTGGTCCAAACTCCATGAAGCTATCTTCATTACTAGGTGTGCTCGTAAGGGAAATGGTTCCAATCAATTATTCTGATTGGAGGAAGGTTTCATATCAATTAAAGGAGGACTTGTGGAACATTATTAATGTGAGTATTAGAGATTACGTGTATTTGTTTTCAACATTTATATTTTTGGATGATTTCGAAGTTTATTTTCAAACCATGTATGACATCTAAAAATGCAATTCTTGTATGTTGCAGGCAAAATTCTTAACCCCCCCGGTCCTTAAAGAATATTGTATGAAATCTATTGGCCATAAGGAAAACAATCATAGATATCGGTTGACCAAAAAATACTGTGACCCTTATGAGTCAACAGAGGAAAGATTAAAAAATGTTCCTCCAATTAGGATAAGTGAGACAGTGTGGAGAGAATTCGTCCTATCACGAGCCACCACTGAATTCCTGGTAAGGAAAAAGTTCACATATTATATAATCAAGTTTTTTAGAATGTCTATTGGCTTGTAATGCTGACTTATATATGTTATTTTCAATTGATTTCTAGGATATAAGGAAAAAAAAAAGGAAAATAGAGAAAAGGAGAGGGACTTGCACATCTCTGGACATCGAGGTTATCAACGGGTCGAAGATGATATGGTAAACAATTGTGATGATATTTTATCCGATATGAGAAATATTAGCATATTTTAGTTTCATTGTAATGTCACAACTTTACCATGCTATTTTACTTGTTGCAACTAGAAAAACTCTATAGCCTCTGGTGATACAACTACAAGCATTACTAGGGCAGACTTATGGAAGAAGTGCCATCAAAAGAAGGATGGCACTCCAATCACACCAGTTGTAGGAGAAACAATAGTATGTTTTCAACCTTTTAATTTAGATATTGATTAAAATTTCATTTTACATGTTGGAAATGATTTCTTCTATGATCTGATTTAATTGTATGTCAATGTTAGCAAAAAATTGAACAAGCACAAGTAGAAGTTGCATCTCAAGACTTTGCAGCTAGGGATGATGCCCTTGCCAAGGTACTAGGGGTTGATGCAAGAGGATGATGTCATGGCATTGGCTTAGGAGTTACACTAACTAACTTGTTTGGAAAAAGTCCATACAAGGAGGCACTAGCTGTAAGCCAAGCTACAGTGAAAGAAAAAACACAGGAAATCACATCTTTGAAAACAACAATAACTAAACTTTTGAAAAGAGTAGAAGATATGGAGAGAGGACTTGTGCTCAATTAAGAAAGTGTTAATGTCCAATTCTTTACTCTTGTCTCAATATACATATTTTCACACTAATGATCTGACTTCTAATATCTGATTGCTCATATAAACAGTGTCCTACTGTACAAAATGCTCATGATGAAATCACGCCTATGGTGGAGGTTAGTTGTTTAATTATTATTTAAAATAATATTTTATTTTCATCTTTTGAATATATATATATATATTACATTTTGTTGCCTTTACAGAGTAATACAGAGGACATAACAACCCCTATGAATGGACTAATACAAACGAAATTAACTTCAATGCATACTCCAATATATTCCCTAGTAAGTATTGATAAATTTAGTAGTTTAGTTCAATTTTATTTTATTTTATCAATATATTAGAAATCATTGTCTATTGGGTGCAAAGTCAATCATCAAAATATGACCAACATTCTGTACAAAAAACACCAATGGTTCCATCGAAATTGCAAATTGACAAAATGAAAACACTAATTCAGGTAAGATTGTAATTATTTAATCTAGAATCATCAATGTTTAAATTCTTATTTCCATGCATCTTACTTTGTCTCATTTATTTGCAAGGTCAAGATAATGCTAATGAGTTGACACCAACTTCCCAATTTGGGTTGCAAGGAAAGAAATGCTTTCTCATTGCATTAAACTCAAGGGTTAAAGTTGCAAGGGCGATGATAAATAAGACTGGCCCAAATGCAATGGTACACTGTGCCCCTGTTGGAAAAGGCTATTATATTGTGAATCCGACATAAATTTTAGATCCTTTATTTGAAAATATAGCTCTACCATGTCCCAGTAGTGCATTAAGTAATCTAGCAGATGCTTTTTTGAGCTTCTTTCCTTGGCATAAGGATGACATTGAACTATTTAACTAGTGGTTATACTGTGTGACTAGTGATTTAAGTGATGTTGTATCAACTGAGAATAATTGATCTATTGAATATTTATACTTACATCAGGACATAGTTTATAAATTTTTTGTAGTTCGGGATTAATCTTTACATTTAATTAAAATTTTGGGCACAAGTTGCCATTATATGTCATGGGCACAATTTCTGATTTTGTAATACATCAGTATTATATAATATTCGTTGCATGTGAAATGAGATGTTGTGTTGTTAATATGTCGAATGAGTAGTCCGTCTATCATATTTTCATTAAATTTTTTTTTTTTTTTGTAAATTATTTTATCCTTCTATTGCCTTCTGTTGGGCCTTGGAAATTACCATTTTTGACCATACCTATCTCATCATTTTTCCTAGTTACACCCTACTTTCTTAAACCATATACATGCCTTTTTCCAGATTAATCAACAATTCTGACAAGGTATACATCATTATTGTTTCATTTAATTAAATGCCTAAGATTGTTATGGTTATGAATTCTAGCCTTCGATTTATGCGAACTTGTATTGATTTCATTAAGTTAAGATCAAAGCACAAGTGTATCAGTCGCAATGCCTTGGGAAAGAATCATACGTGGAGCCAGCTGTTACTCTTCTGATTTGGTTCCTCATATTTCAAGGAATAGCGCATCCTTGCCATAGAAAAGGAATTCCTGTCACAGAAAAGGAATTCCTTCCCATAGTTTATACCATCAACAAATTTAGACACTACATTACTGGATACTCCACTTTTGTGCACATTGATCATTCTTCCATCAAATATTTAATGAATAAACCAATAACGAATGCTAGAGTTACTAGATGGCTGTTACTGTTACAGGAATTTGACATCACAATTATTGATAGACCAGGAAAGGAAAACCTTGTTGCAGATTTCTTATCTCGACTTACTAATAGTGATGACAATTTACCAGTCGAATATTCCTTCGTTGATGAACATTTGTTTGCAGTATCAGCTCATTCCCCATGGTATGTAGATATTGCTAACTTTTTGGCTGTAGGTAAGCTCCCAGCACATCTGTCGAAGAGAGAAAAAAGAAAAATCATACAACAGAGTCCTAGGTATTGTTGGATTGATGGACATCTTTTCTACACAGGGCTTGATTTAGAAATTAGAAGATGTGTTAGCGAAGATGAAATTTTTAGTATCCTTAAAGCTTGCCATGATGAGCCCTATGGGGGACATTTTGCTGACAAAAGGACAGGTCATAAGGCTTTGAGAATGGGTTATTTCTGGCCCACATTGTTCAGGGACGCAAAGAAGTATGTTCAGGCATGTGATAGCTGCCAAAGGATGGGCCAACCCAACAGATTATATGAAATGCCTTTGCAGCCATAGCTCGTGGTTGAACAATTTGACAGATGGGCTCTGGATTTCATAGGCCTATCAACCCCCCCTCAAAACAGAAATTTCACATCTTGGTTTGCATAGATTACATGACCAAATTGGTGGAAGCTGTAGCCTTGGTTAAGGTTAATGATTAGGTTGTGATTGATTTCCTGTATGAAGAAATTTTTCCCCGTGAATTTTTAAGAACTGCAATATCCACATAATTTGTACATAAATAATTTTTTTTTTCATTCTGTATTTTATCTATTTTTCATTTTGCACTTGATCGGGTTTGTTTTGAAGAATTGTGTGCAGGAATTAATCGGAGGAACAACAGTCGTGACTGGGATAGACGATTGTAGGCACCTTACATCGTTTCCTAGTCTAATAAAGCTCTGTTGAAGAAGATGGATGATTTGTTAGTTTTCAGTAGCCAGCTGAAAATCCGCCTATTACTCATTTTGCACATCTGCGACTCCCTACCTTGCTCATTCTTCTGATTTTCACAATTGTAACCCCGCTATTTTCCATTCACTTCACTTTTTTAGCAGCTGTGACTCCACTACTTTTGCTTATTTTTCCAAGTTTCGCAGCTGCAACTCCAATATTTTTATTCCTTTCGTTTTTCCAGCAGCTGCGACTCCGCCATTTTTTCCCATTCTGCCAAGACTAACAGTTGTGACTCCGCTATTCCCATTTCATTTTCACTTTTTTCCAGCAGTTGCGGCTCCGCTATTTTTTCCTATTCCGCCAAGTCTAGCAACTGTGACTCCGCTATTTCCATTTCATTTTCGCCTTTTTCCAGTAGCTGCAACACCGCTATTCTTTCATTTTTTCTAAATTTTTGCAGCTGGAACTCTGCCATATTTCTCCGAACTCTGCTCAAGTCTTCATTCTTATTCATTATTTGCAACTCCACTAGATTGTTTGCATTTTGGAACAGTCTCGCCGCTAATGATTTGACCTGGCTCGAATTTAAATGATGAATCCACAGCTCTAATGACAGTCTGCCAAGAATGAAGGAAATTATTGGGCCGTCTTGTTTTCCTATCAGTGTGAATGTACTTATCAGCTTGGTTGGCAGTGTCCAACTCATCTTGGAACATGCGTATTCTACCAGAGATGCGACTGTGAAATATCATGCCATGACAGAGTGGTGGCTTGAGCATTGATTTTGAAGGTATGGGTTCTAACTATAGTCATGATTAGGCATCTATTGAAATCACAAGCAATAATGGTTATAATTTTTATTTACCCCTGTCATCGATCCACAACAAATCAACTGAACCAAAATCATGTTTAAAGCTGTTACCCGTACTTATGATTTGACTGTCGTTCTACCTGACCACCATTTTATCCCAAATTAACTATGCTACCTTTCCAAAAATGATCAATTCAAACTTCAACTATCCATCAACCGTGTTTGCATGCAATCAGTTCGATGTTCAAAACTATAACTGATGTATTCGTTACAATATTTCGTAAAAATCTCAGTGGTATGGGTATCCCTGTGAGGTATGAGCCTTTAACAATAGAATCTCTGTATAAGAACATATATGTCTTTGATATCTTTCAAGAAGCAGGGTGGACAGACTATTTTCAATGCTTGAATGGTTTTCATGAGGAAACAACCCTTGAATTTGCTCAAAACTTGACGAGCACTCATTCAGAGGTTCGAGGCATAAGGGTAGATGTTTTAGAGGTAATCCTGGTGGAGGTAACGGGAGTTCCCAGAATCGGGCAGTGCTAGTTTAGTCGAAAATGCCATCACCTGACTGCAACTGAGGATGTCCTGGTGGCAGGGGAGAGTGTTGGACCATGGGGCAGAGGAACAACGTTGGAGACTCTTCTGAGTCCTTGGGACCAAGTTGCACTCTTCTTAAAGAAATATATTACATGTGAAGGAAGGTACAATGTTGTTTACATTTATGAATGTTTCCTCCTATCACATTTACGTTATCGTAAGCTGCTAAATATTCCATATTATCTTCTTAGATCCTTGCAACGCATGGATTATTATGCTAAAAGAGCTCAACAACCCTTATCATCCCTCTCAAATCATGGGATAATTAAATTATTGATCTTAGGGGCCCTGGCATATAACAAGTTGACCTGGGCGCAACTTCTGGTTCGTCCAGGAGCAAATTGTGAATTCTTTTCAAAGATAGTGGATGAGGACTGGAGTTCCTCAAACTCAGTTGGGGGGAGGATTGGAACACTAGAAGTTTGATTGGAGGATGAAGAGGAGATTGAAACTGAGGCAGCTAAAATCGCAACAGTAGAAGAGGAACGTCAGGCGAAAGCAGTAGCAGAAAGCGATCTAGAAGCTCTGAATGTGGAGACCTTCCCTTAAATAAGAAGAACTTTAATTCGAAAGGAGGGATTTGGTCCTGTTTCTAAGGTGATAGGATTTTTTCTGCCTCAGAGGAGAAAACAAGGGATAATAAGCAAAGGCCAGACATCTAGCCCAGTGAAAAGGAGAAAAATAAAAATGGCTACTATAGCAGAAGCAGGTCAATTTATTGGGGCAAAAATTGGGATTCCCATCTTAAAACCCCGACCACCTATTGATACACAAGAACCTGCTGTAGAAGAACCTCAAATAGAGAATCTTCTGTTTGAAAATGAGCTGTTAAAGGAGGAGTTGCAAGTGCTTCGTGTAGAACTAGAAAAATGGAAGGAGACATGCCAGAAACAAGCAAAGAAATATGCGAGTTCAATGGTGGAAGCTACAGACCAATTGGGGAATTTATCGTCCATTCAGGGGAATGAAGGACATCCAGAAATGATATGCCCGGAATGTGGAGATATTTTTAATATGGCAGGGCATAAAGTTACAGTAGTGGACCTAGCATTACAGAAACCCTCAGGAGAAAGACAATCAAAGGAATTATCACAGGGCACAGCCTCATTGTTTCAGGAACATTGAACCGATTCAACAGGCCAAAAGAATCAAGAAATAGGACGTTGTTACACAAGAACCAATGCCCTCAAAATTTCTTTTTTGTTGGAATTACAACTTAGGAAAAAGATGCTGAGACGGGGACATAAGGAAAAGATATTGTTTTAGAAGGACCAACATAATTGAAAATCTGGTGAGTTCCAATATAAGACGAAGTTGCTAAGGGTAAGGAGAGGCTGTCACACAAGAACCAACGTTTCCAATGGCTAATTGTCAAAATTGATTCCTTCAACTCACTTGCATAATATGAACGAGGATCAGAGTCAGGATCGAGCTAATCAATTGTTGCATGAGGACATGCAATTGGATAGTTGGGGGGAGATGTTGGGCCCTGGAAATGCCCCTTTTTGACAATACCTATTTCATCATTTTGCCCAGTTACACCTTACTTTCATAAACCATATACATGCCTTTTTCCAGATTAATCAGCATTCCTGACAAGGTATACATCATTATTGTTTCATTTAATTAAATGCCTAAGATTGTTATGGTTATGAATTCTAGCCTTCGATTTATGCTAACTTGTGTTGATTTCATTAAGTTAAGATCAAAGCACAAGCATATACGCAATGCCTTGGGAAAGAATCATGCGTGGTGCTAGCTATTAATCTTCTGATTTGATTCCTCATATTTCAAGGGACAACCCATCTCTCCACGTGAAGCTGTAAAAGGTCGCTGGAACAGAGTATAGCTGTGATAGACAAGACGCCTCCCAATTTGTTAAACCGTTGATCCATTGAATGCCAGTGTAACAACATCCTTCATGATTAACGACCTCATTCATTATGGCCGTAACAGTTTAGCTATAACTTTGCAGCACAAAGATCAAAGATCTTCATTGCTGCACGAAATTAGTGGATCACGAACTGTAATTTGCATGTATAAATATGCGAAGGCTTTCAAAGTTTGGGTTTGTATAATTATCATTTTGTACGGGCTGTAACAGAGGCTGATACTGTGGATTGCCATATTTTAATGAAGAGCAGAGTTATTTCCATTTATGTGTCTTAATTCGTGGTAGTTCACGGCGTCTTTGTTAGAAGGCCAGGGCCCTCCTTCTCACAGAGATAGCCGAGTTAAGTAGGTAGTTATATATTAATTCATTTCCTATTGTGTGTTGTGGAATTGCATTACGCGTATTTCTAATAGCTGCAACAGAGATTTATGATTGCATTCTTTATTGGTAGTTTGTTCTTTGCATTACAAATAGCTCCAATAACTTTCAGCATTTATGCTTCCTAGGATTTCCAATGATTATCAATTTAGAGTTCAAGTTTATTTTCTAATTCTAGTTGCTGTTGTATCTTTAGTTGAATTCATAGATTAGGAAGATTATGATTGAGTTACAATAGTTGCTGGATGAATCATTTTGGTAAAGATTGAATACTGTAGTTTGATAATTATAGGATTTAACTTCTTGCAAAAGTAATCCAGTTCATTTCTATTCTTAGATCAGTAACTGCTAGGTTGATTTTTGTACGAAGGTAGTTGCACTTTGAATTCCTAGATGTATGAGTTAGATTAGTTTTCTTTATGGAATGAGTTTGGTTGAGCAGATAGGTAGTGATGGGTCCATTTTTCAGGTTCAAGTTTATTAAAGGAAGGACGTGTAGAAGACTAAAGGATCACCACAAGCTCAGCGCCCTGTTTCTTGATTTATAGGGGACACACTCCCACTTTCAAGATGAATCGACACTTTGACAATCAGTTAGGATTAGAGTTAAATCGTATAAATATGGACCTCTCGGGTAGCGAGAGGCCCCTGCTGTTATTTTTGTGAAAGACATTATTGTTAACGTTTTCTGCACTATTGAGATACTGAAGTATAGACTTCTATTTTGACATGGATTTTACATATTAATGAAAGATTGATGATTAATTCCAGCAAGCGTTTCTGAGTTTTTATTCTCTCCTGAGTACGGGTTGGGGAGGGCCCCTCCAACACATAGGTCAGGAGATTCCTATTTGTGGGTATTTTCCCAAGTATGCATTTTACATTGATGAACAGTTCTATGATATATGGTAGCGTTGAATGAGTCATTGTTTTCTGTAGTAGTTTAGAATGCATTCCGTAGTATAGTAAAACGATTTCAGTAGTCTTGTAGGTTCTTTCTTGCAACGCATATTTTTATCCACGATTACATGTGTAATAGCTTAGCTTTCAATGTCATGGTTAGATCTGGAGTTCACTGCAGTTTCTCATCGTGATTAGTTTCTTTTAACATCTTAGTAGAAGATGGGTAAGCATAGAATGATCGTATTTCAATTCTAGATTGGTAGAATAAGATAGATCAAGACTCAAATTGTGTGCGCAGACAGTAGTTACAGACTTCGTTTCCCCAATAGTAAAATAGATCTGTTAAGGTATTTTCATTCTCAGCATTTAGTTATTTCAACAGTTTAATTATTTCAAATAGATTTACTGTCTTTATATCTTTATTTCTTAGAACAGATCAGCATCCAATTACTTCAGCATTTTAATTACTTAGAATAGATTCCCTGCTTTACTTCTCAGAACATATTTACTGTTTTTAGCACTTTAATTCTTTTAATCACATTCATTGCTTTCCAGTATTCAATTTTGTAGCATAATCAGTTTTCACATTAAGTAGACAACCTTCACATTTAGTAGACAATCTTTAGAACATCGATACCGCCCTTTAACTGTGACTAGAGATTATCCTATAAAGAGAACAGACAGTGCATGCATCTCTCAAGTTTGTACGTTCCTCGGGTTGACATTTAAAGTAGGCTCTTGGTATAAGTTGCCCTCATTAGGCATCCATATTAGGAGCTCACCACGTTTTGGAACCGTTGTCGGGGACCTGTTATTATTAGGATTTGGAATTGGTTGGGCTGGAATAGGTGGAGGTATGGGGAGTGGTTGAGGTTGTGGGGGTGGCATAATGAGTGGTTGTTGTAATGGTCCCCTCCAATTTGATGGATGTGGGTACTGGTTTGCATAGTTTGTGGTGGATGAAAAAGGTGGGGGGTATTAAGGATAAGACGGTGGATAATATGGCTGTTGATAGGATGGTTGATATGCTTGCTGGTTTTGTTGCCATGGTGGAATGACCTTCATAACTCATGATTGCTACCAAAGTCCCGTCAACCTCAGCAAATCATGATCGCAACCTTCACCACATGAAGTACAGAGGTCGATCATAAGAAGGAAGAGATCAATCATGAAAGATAGGGGATTAGAAGTGGCAAGCATAGGTATGATGAAAAGAATAGGTGCAGAAAGGCAGTGAATTCGGGTGCAGCATATTCCACGATTTTGCATATAAGTAACCACTTGGAATTCCCGAGAAGCAACCACCATTGCATTCCTTGAGCTTGTAGGCAGAGCCCGACCAAGTTAAAAGTATAAAAATGCATCCCAAAGCCCTGGTCTGTTTGGTTATAGAGAAGATTCAAAAAATGATGAAGGGTTTTAAAAAGAGTGAACCGAAAGATCACAGTGCCATTTATCAAAGCCCAAGAGTCCTGCAAATCATTCGCAACTCAGGCTGGATGCCATTTATCCTTGGACTGAGAGGATACCACACAGGGGTAGCCTAGGAGTTCGCAAGAAACTTCAAGCATATAAAAGATGAACAGTACGTCACCCAGGTGAAGGGGTTACGCATAAAAGTGGATGAGGACATGATAGCCAAACACACTAGTCTTCCAATGGGCCTGCATTGGAGCAGCAATGATTGGGAGTCAAACCACACAGCAAAAGCAACATTCTTTGAGCGTGGAGAAGTTTATGATGAGGACAAAAATGGAGTCAAGAGACCCTCCATGCCAGCACCATGGGATGAAATGGCCGCAATTGTCCTAAGGTATATTACATGCATTGGAATATTAAGCTATGTTCCCATTTTCCATTTTCTTATTTTAGAGCTTCTCAGGCACAGAAGTCACATTTCATCAAACAACAATATTAGCATTCCATTTTTCTTGCTCCAATCCCTAGGAAAGATGAGCAGGAAGGTGGCTAAGGGAAAAGACGATGCTTTGGCCCATCATGGGCTGATCAAACTAATAGTTGGTGAGGAGCTAAAATATCAGATTCCAGAGCTCTCCTAGGAGGAGTTCATTGTGGTATCTGCTGAGGATGTTTAGAGAATGAGGACTACGCCCTTGCCACCTGAATCAAAAAGTAAGACCACCTCTGTATCAGGGGCAAAAAGAAAAATCGACTTGGACAGTGTGGCCGACACCTTGGTCAAAATAAAACACTCCAAAGAGGACTCCCCCAAATCAGACCCAGATATTCCTACCAGTAGTCAGGGGTCGAAGAGGCGCAGCAAGAGATTCACACAGGTATCTAAAATCCGAGTCTCCAAGGAGAAAGAAAGGGAACCCAACCCCCTGATTACCAATGTGTCTAATGATGACATTGATCCTTTTATAGATCAAAAGGATCCCACTATGGATGAAGAAGAGGACGAAGAAGAAAAAGAAGAAGAGGATGAAGAAGAGAAAGGGAATGAAGAGGAAAAATAGGATACGGAAGAAGAGATGGATAAAGGAGAAGGGCAGAGCTTACAGGAGCAAGGTAACTTTTAGGAAAACCCTCCAAAATATAATGAAGACTCTGAGGTCGTTTCCCAGCTCGTTGAAGCATGAGCAGAATTGGAAAGGCTCAGAAATGAGTTGGCAACATTAAGAATTTGGCTAGGAATCCAGGCCACACCTCCCCCATTCTTAGTCGAGAAGACACAAATCCTAAAGATGCACCATGTAGAAGAGCTCCGACTGGACGAACAGAAGAATTTAGAGCTGCAAGAAAATTTGACCGAAGCACATAGCAAATTGGCACGGAAGGACCAGGAAATTATCAAAATTAAGGATGTTCTTGCCACTACTATCAGCATATATGAGAGAATGCGTGACCTCAGACCACCATCGGCGATCTATGCGGTTTATTTACAAGAAAAATGGGGCGAATTCCAGCTTCAGAGATTGAAGAAAGATCTCCCTATAGAGGTAAGCACTCCTAAGGAATTTATTGATGCATCATTGAACTCCACAGAGCTGGAGAAAGACCGATTGAGTGAGTTCTTCTTGCACAATTTCGTAGTTTCTGGCTCGCCCAACTGGTCACCAAACCCATATGTGGGTGATTTCCAGTTAAGGGCATTGTGTTCATGGATGAACCACGAAATTGAGCGAGCCGAGGACTATCATCTTTATGTGGCATCCAAATGGAAAACTCCATTAGTGATCAGACCTAAGCCCACTCACCCTGAGGGAATAATTTATAATCACAGGATCCTCACTCAGGACGAGGAGATGATACCCATTCTCCTCACAAAACAACAGGAGGCGGTGAGTCACTTCGACATTACACTCCACAGCACGCAAAAGGAAGTTGATGAGTCCATCAGGGAAAGGTGAAGCAGGGTGGAAAATGATCTAAAACGAAGAGAACTCCACTCTCCCCTCAGGCTTAAGGATGCTCTCTTCAAAACCATACTCTATAAAGAATCCCTGGAAAGAAACCAACTAAGGTGGATTGGGATGAGATTGAATCCTCCATTCTTTCTTTCTCCAGTCCTCAAAGAACATATTAATGAAGAGGAGGAGAGGAAGGCATGGGCCAGGGATGATAAGAATTTTGGGTATCTCAGATAGGAAGGGGCACCTAAGGTGGCATCATGGGATATCAGGGAGGTCATTGACGAAAGGAACAGGTCAACCAAGGATGGGTGAATCCTTCAAGTAGGGGAGAGAATGATGGGTCCATTTTTCAGGTTCAGGTTTATTAAAGGAAGGACATGTAGAAGAGTAAAGGATCACCACAAGCTCGGTGACCTGTTTCCTGATTTATAGGGGACACACTCCCACTTTCAAGATGAATCGGAACTTTGACAATCAGTTAGGATTAGAGTTAAATCGTATAAATATGGACCTCTCGGGCAACGAGAGGCCCCTACTGTTATTTTTGTGAAAGACATTATTGTTAACGTTTTCTACACTATTGAGATACTGAAGTACAGACTTCTATTTTGACATGGATTTTACATATTAATAAAATATTGATGATTAATTCGAGCAAGTGTTTATGATTTTTTATTCTCTCCTCAGTATGGGTTGGGGAGGGCCCCTCCAACACGTACGTCAGGAGATTCCTATTTGCAGGTATTTTTCCAAGTATGCGTTTTACATTGATGAATAGTTCTATGATATATGGTAGCGTTGAATGAGTCATTGTTTTCTGTAGTAGTTTAGAATGCATTCCATAGTACAGTAAAACGATTTCATTAATCCTGTAGGTTCTTTCTTGCAATGCATATTTTTATCCATGATTACATGTGTAATAGCTTAGCTTTCAATGTCATGGTTAGATCTAGAGTTCACTGCAGTTTCTCATCGTGATTAGTTTCTTTTAACTTCTCAGTAGAAGATGGGTAAGCATAGAATGATCGTATTTCAATTCTAGATTGGTAGAATAAGATAGATCAAGACTCAAATTGTGTGCGCAGACAGTAGTTACAAACTTCATTTTCCCAATAGTAAAATAACTCTGTTATGGTATTTTCATTCTCAGCATTTAGTTATTTCAACAGTTTAATTATTTCAAATAGATTTACTGTCTTTATATCTTTATTTCTTAGAACAGATCATCATCTAATTACTTCAGCATTTTAATTACTTAGAATAGATTCCATGCTTTACTTCTCATAACATATTTACTACTTTCAGCACTTTAATTCTTTTAATCAGATTCATTGCTTTCCAGTATTCAATTTCATAGCATAATAAGTTTTCACATTAAGTAGACAACCTTCACATTTAGTAGACAATCTTTAAAACATCGATACCGCCCTTTAACTGTGACAAGAGATTATCCTATAAAGAGCACAGACAGTGCATGCATCTCTCAAGTTTGTACGTTCCCCAGGTTGACATTTAAAGTAGGCTCTTGGTATAAGCTGCCCTCATTAGGCATCCATATTAGGAGCTCACCAGGTAGGATTATTATCTCCATTCAGTTAATCAACTACATGAAATGTTTATTCATAGATTTTGCTTATTCCTATTGAAATAAAAGACTTCCTTGGGTTTGACAATTTATATTGAGCATCCTGTGTGTTAGTTGTAATTAATTAGCATATAAGGTGACCAACGCCTTCTATTGCCAAAAACAAACATTTATAGAAAAACCCCAAGCCCTCCCATTTACAGATTTTCATTAGGAGAATAGTTTTTCGATGGGTTATCTGGGGTAAGGCAGTTCCTTCCATTCACACCGATCTAAGCAGATATCTTCCCAAGCGACTCCGTCAAAATCGCTTATCTTTTCCATTTTGCGCAACTGCAACACCGCTAACTATGGCTTATTTCTCTTTACCGTAGCTGCAACACCTCCAAAAGTGCTTATTTTTCCGATTTCAAGCAGCTGCAACACCTAAATTTGTCCATTTTTCCTATTTTGAGAAGCTGCAACACCTCCAAAAGTGCCTATTTTTCCTATTTCAAGCAGCTGCAACACCTAAATTTGTCCAATTTTCCTATTTCGAGCAGCTGTGACACCTCCAAAAGTGCCTATTTTTCCTATTTCGAGCAGTTGCAACACCTAAATTTGTCCATTTTTCCTACTTTTGGAAACTGCGACTCTGCCAATTCCTCATTGAATACTCATTATTTCTTTTCTCATCGGTATCAGCGCTCTCCATCAACGCTCTCCATCGGTATCAACACTCTCCAATAGGTGTCTATTTTTCCTATTTTGAGCAGCTGCGACACCTCCAAAAGTGCCTATTTTCATATTTAAAGCAGTTGCAACACCTAAATTTATCCAATTTTCCTATTTCGAGCAACTGCGACACCTCCAAAAGTGCCTATTCTTCCTGTTTCGGGCAGCTGCAACACCTAAATTTGTCCATTTTCCCTACTTTTGGCATCTGCGACTCCGCCAATTCCTCATTGAATACTCATTATTTATTTGCTCATCGGTATCAATGCTCTCCATATGGTCCTGTTCATTGTTGAAATAGCTATCTAGCCATGCTCTTGGTTTTTCTTATGGTGATCAGATAAGGAAAATATCAACCTGCCAAAATAGAAGAAAAATGTTATTTTGCATACTAAAGACAAGGAAAAATGGCTAAGTGTTGTACATGGGCTAAGTGATGCCTGCATTAAGGTTGATGCCCGCAATAAGGATATTGATGCCCGCATGGTATTTCATGGCACAGATGATGATGTGACATGAAGTTGAAATCATTGTTGCATTATGAATCAATCTGGAGAGATACGACAAATTAGTGAAAATCAAGAAATTGGCTAAGTATGGGAAAATTCGTCCAACTTTTTTACTATTTTAGAGAACATGAATGAAGGACAACTATATGCAATTAATAAGATTAATCTACATTATATGCAATGACAAAACACTTTTCACTTTTTAAGCTAATAATTTTCACTTTTTAAGTCAATAATTTTCACTTTTTTTAGAAAATACGGCTTATATTATAAAAAAAAATATTTACACAGCAATATGCATTACCTCAATGCAAATATCACTGCAATTAGATCAGATTGTCTTTGTTGAATCTTACTAGCGTGATTGGTTTTTGAGGAATCTATTGGTTAAGCAATTCAGAGACATCTTGGCCAAATCCTTTCAATGGATTTTCCCTCGACGGTAAACTTCAATTTAACAGATGTAGGGGACGCATTCGACCTGTCCTCTTAATCAATTCACTCGCTCATTACCAATAATTGCAATGTTCTGCAATCACGGATCTATCCCAACCAATAATAACATACATATTTTGATCAAGGGATTTCTTGAAAGATTTAAATAAAGAAACATACTCCGTTTTAACTCAACATTTCTACCATGAAGGCGCATTGCAAGCCATTCAAACGCATTTGGACTGACATTCAATCTTGCAGAAAAAACCATTTCAAGGATGCATTCAATTACAGAGATCGTACACAGAGGTTTCAAATTTTAAATCAGCATAGACACTCATAAATCAACCAGTGAAAAGAAGAATACATACGTCTACAATCTTGACTTTCATCTAGCAATCATATCATAACATAATTCTCCAAGAATAGGGATTTGTGTTATAATGTAAATCATATCAAACCCGACATTCTTAGTTATATGTTCATATCATCATAATTCATTATGAAGAGTCGTTTTCAATCCAATTTAAACTAATATTCAATTTATCACATTACCCTAAGAAATTTGACAAAAAGTCCTATGACAAATTCAAAGGAATGGTTAAAGTATGCATTAGCAGATACATTCTTAGCATCATGCATTATAAAAAAAAATTAGCTTTTACTTGAACACTTACCTCATCAGAAATCAACTTTTTAAAAGTAGAGAACGGTACTTACAGTTACTTAAAATACAAAAATACACTTATCATGACTGTGATATGGAAGAATAATCCTTTGGGAATACTAAACACCATTACAAGCCTTTTTTTTTTGGAAGTAAGGATATTTTGCATTATATTAAAAGGAGGAATTACAAAAGGAGCAATATGGCCGAAGCTTATAATTGTTCATCAAAACAGACACACACCCTCGCGGCACATCTAAAGGCTATTGTCGTAGTAACCAAGCCGAACCTTCTACCCGAACAGACAAAAAACCACAGAATTACCAAAAACCACAGAACCAAATACTTTCTTCCCATAGGCTAGGCCAAAGAGCATAAATATAGACACCTAAGCATAATAGACACCCCAGCTTCATAGCCACTGATACATAAGATAAATGCTAAACCAGCTAGCCCCAGACCCCCCAAATAAACACCCACCCACCCAGACATCAACGAACTATATAAGGAGCTTCTGGAGAACTCCCCGGATGGTGAAAGCTAGAAGAAGAAGCAACACATGGAGGAGGTTGAAGCACCATGGCAGACAGAAGGAAATCTAGCTTCTGGTGAATTGCGCGAGACTCTTCAAAGAGAAGTTGTGCATTGTCATCTCTGAGAGGATGCCTATCGTGAATGGCATAGCCAACCAATTTTTTCATCATCCAAAACAGCGCAACAGTGTGCTCGTACAGACTAACGCACCCAACCGTGTTTTCAGGATCAATGATCCAATTCTCCAACTGCTTACGCTCTCCCACCAGGGTTTCCCTACTCAGACGATCCCACCATTGTTTCTCATAGTCATTGATGTCCCTCTGGATTTCCAAGGGGATATTAAGAGCGAAGGAAGTTGCCTCCCTACGCGCTCGCTAAGACACACGAGACAAACCACCACCTGGCTAACCTGGAGAATCCCCACGCCCTCTCTTCCTATTGCGACTAGAATTATCTCCAACCTCAGGACGACAGTTAATATCTTGCGGCTCCTTCATCCTATCACCAGAGGCTTTCTCCATAGCCAAAACTTGCATGCATGTAGAAAACCAGCAATGATGATCACGGTTGCCACCTTGAGCCTCCATATATTCTCACCTGCCACCTTGAGTCTCCATATATTCTCGCCTTCCACCGACTATTATGATGAATCAGGTACATCTTAATAACTCTTAATAACTGAAGGAGGTACAGTTATTAATAACTCTTATTTTCTTCCGTCATTTCCCCCATCGAAGAACTGCAAAGGAGGATGAAAAGACTGATCGGGAACTGCGAAGGAGGATGAAAAGACAAGAGTTAAAGGTCGATGCAGACAACTGCAAAAGGTCAGATTTACCTATCTCGATTATTGTTAGCATGATGTATTCTCGCACGAAAAACCATCATGTCAAATCGTCCCACGTATAAGAGCAGGTGGCCATCCCAAAAAACTGTTTCTATCAAATCGTCCCACGTATAAGAGCAGGCGGCCATGTGAACAATGCTCCCGTGGTTGGCCAGCAGATCACCTTGACGTGGGAGAAGGAAAGCGCTACTCCCAACAACCATGACAACGCCACTTTGGAGAATGATCAACAACCATGTGGAGAATGATCTTGGAATCACCTTCCACGATTAGAGGGGTCCATATTTTTTGACATGCGAGCAGTATTCCTTGGTGAAGATCTTGATCTAGTTCGGTAGCATTATTAGACTTTATCCCAAAAAAACCAATTTTGAACCTGAGCATGGGGTCCAAGTAGCCCTGAGAGGATGCTCGACACAAATTGTGTGTAGAAGAAAATGCCGGCAGCACATGGGGATATTGTAGGCTGTTGTTTTGTCTACTCAACCATGGTCTCAGTTTTTCCAAATAGATCACCATGAAGAAGAATTTATGGACCTACCAAAATAGTGGTTTGGGGAATTTAGACCAAGCCTAGGAGAAGATAAAAAATTGTCCAAGTATGGTAAAATATGCCTAATTGGCCTTAGGGAAATGCCCACCACAGCTCATAGGATGATGATAAAGATATTCCGAGGGTGTGGATCTCCAACCCCCCCCCAAAAGTCCAAAATTCCAGCAATAATTTTGGGGGGTCTTTCCAACCCCCCCCCAAAAGTCCAAAAGTCCAACAAGACTTTTGGGGGGGGTCTTTTCAAACCCTTCCCAAAAGTCCTGTTGGACTTTTGGGGGGATTTTTTAAAAACCGCCCCCAACTGTCAAATTCTAAGGATTTTTGAGGGGGTTTCTTAAGGACCGCCCCCAAAAGTCAAATTCTAAGGACTTTTGAGGGGGGGCTCTTAAGGACCGCCCCCAAAAGTCAATTTTTAAGGACTTTTGAGGGGGTTCTTAAGGATCGTCCCCAAAAGTCAAATTCTAAGGACTTTTGAGGAGGGTTTTTAAGGACCACCACCAAATACCTTTCAAAAACGTTATGGGGGGGTTTTTAGCAAGACCGCCGCAAACCACTTTTAGGGGGTCAATACTTTTGGGGGGGATTTTTCCACAACCGCCCCCAAAAGTATTGAAAATTGGACTTTCAGGGGGGGGTTAACCAACCGCCGCCAAAAGTATTAAGAATTGGACTTTGGGGGGGGTTACAAAACCACCCCCAAAAATCCTGACAATTGGAATTTTTAGGGGGTTTCTTTAAAAACCATCCCCAAAAGTCCAATATTCGGGACTTTTGAGGGGGGTTTTGAAGAACCGCCCCCAAAGACCTAAAAAAACTTTTGGGGGGGGGTTTCGCAAAATTGCCACAAGCCAAAACCACCGCTAAAAGGGTATTTTGTTGTAGTGTGAGTGAGCTTGAGTGTTCAAGTGATGCTTCAAATTCAATATTACTTGTACCAAAAGTTAGTACATGGTCATTTATGTGTTTATATGTAGATATATAAATTATAAATTATCATTATATTTTATGAAGTTTTTCACTTTTTTTTAATCAAATAAATTTAAAAGTTGCAATTAAAATTGATTATCTATAATTATTATTTTGTATAATATTTTTAAAGAGTCAAGGAAAATTTACATTCATTTAAAATTGAATAAATGAGATAGTAACCAAATAAATTAGATCATAGTTAAAATTGATTATTCCAAATTGTTACTATGCATAATACTCTTGGAAAACCAAGAAAATATAATATTATTGGAGATATTAATTTTTAGCAACACTGTTTTTGTTGGAAAGTTTGAAGTTAACATGGCATCATATTTACACACAATCAACGTTATTCCATCTACGCATAATAGATTGAGCTAATAAGATGGTTTATAATAAGATAATTTGTATTTTCAAGAAGTTTTTTTCTAATTCTAAGGAGTATTCCATCACATTTAACAGTTACTATTTGGAAGACACTTTTTGCTAACTCTTTATTTACGATGATAAAGATTGTTTATTCTAAATTTTGAGCCACTCTGTTACATAAGTGATGGGAAGTCCCTCCAATTCGGGAAAGGTGAAGCTATTTGGGCCATTGGGATCAGCTCAATATACACGTGTCTTTTCTCAATGCCCGTTCACTTCAAATGAGCTCTCCCTGTGTCCAGTGGAACCATGTGGATTCTCTAACTACAAGCTTAATCCAATTGGAAGCATTCCTGACTACTGCTCTTGAATGGACGACATGGGTGCTCGTCTCAACCCTAATTGAGATATCTCGGCAGTTGGCTAATGGCCCATACTACTAGAATTTCTCAAGTGTCCAGATAGGGACTGACTACTATCAGTTGTATCTACTGTTTGCATAAATTTCAACTCATTTCCTACATTTTGCTAAACATTGTAAGGATGCCCTCCAATTCACGATGCAAGTAAATTTGAGTGGATGTTTTATTGAGTTGTAGGATAATTTACCATCATCACGAGAGAAGAGCGCTGTGAAAATGGAGTAGTTGGAAGTAGGATTCCAATAAATTATTGTGCAGGTTTCCCACCAACCAAATTATTTGCTGGAAGTGCATTTCCTACTGAGTGGTTTAGGAGGACCATGTTCCCTAAATTTGTTGCATATGTATAACCGACATAACCTAGGTTAATTAAGTAGAGGGTTTGCAAATTATCATCTTGAATATTTTAACCTGGAAAATAGGTAGCCATTACTTATTCTCTGTTGTTTGACACAACTATCTATTTGTATTCTTGGAGCAATAAGAAAAGTTGCAGTCATAGTACTTGTCACGGTAGAACCCAAGCTTTGAATAGATTTTTCCTAACAAAGAAAGAATTTTTTGCATAAGTTGTAATTGAAGATGCCTAGTTTCATTTATTTCTCCCTTTTTAGTACAACATATAGTTGAGAACTTGAAGAGAAAATATAGGAATCAGAGATATCATGTAATGGTCATAAATGGAACAACCCTGGATATCATATCATTTTTTTGGAGAGTAAGTTAGGCTTCCGTTGCCGGAATGACGATTGCAATACTACATGCCACAAGATAAAATGTAAATTGTGATCACCACTCAAGTCAATTGATAAGACTTTATGGTAATGGTGGTTATTTGATCTTTCATATATTTAAAGCAAACTAAATGCCCTTGTTCGCAAGTAAAGAAATCATTATATACACTCAAACAAATTCCAAAATACTTCGTATAAAACCTGAATAAATATCTTTTAATGGAAACTTTCTTTATATAACTATTTTGAATTTAATTACCTTATCAATAATATTTTTTTTTAAAAATAAAATTGACATGAAAATAAAGATAATTATTCTTTCCCAAGTTGAAAGGTTTGAATTAAATATGCTTCAAAAGAGTTAAAAATGGAGTGCAAAGAAAATTCTATGCTTGAGCAATTTTTCTGAATATTTTTGTTCTAAAGATTATGACTGATGTCAGCCATAATGAGGTTAGCATAAGGTTCGATGAATTTATTTAGTCAGTATCCATTGGGATAGTTCGAATTCCTCAGTAGTTAGATCGATTTCAACTCGCATATTATCTGCATGCTAAAATGCTTCTTGGCAAGTGTTGCAGGGTTTTTCTTACCAGGCCTGTCGTGTGAAGAACTCTATTGCAGAAGGAAAATCATGGACCATAATACTCTTAATTGAGGATAATACTTTCTCATACAAGAAGAGTTTTGTAAAGAACCTTATTTGTGTTAATAAGAGATTGATCTGCCCTCGTTCCTGCACAATCCATCCTTTTTCCATTGAAGTTGCAAGTTTTCAACTGTCTATTTAACAATTATGTTGTTGCGATCCTGGCGAAGGTGTGGGGATAGATATTCATTGGAAGGGTCGAAGATATGGATGGAGAGTGGACTTAGCAAGCAGAGGTCCCAAGCTGCGAGTGGATCTGGGAAAATGGGGATGAAGAAGGTCAGGTTGCCTACGAGGAAACGGTGCGCTGTTTGACGTGCTTCCATTGGATGAAGAGACGAAGAGAAAGGTGGGTGGGGCGGAAAATCCAGAGACCACGGCGAGCTTACTACAGATCTGAAACATGGAGGCACAATGCGAGGCCGCTTTGTCTCATGCCCGATAAAGTCCGCGGTTGAAACTTCTGGGAAATACCTAACACGCCAAACACCTAGCATGAATGGATCACAAAAATAAAACGAATTTGAAAAGATGTGTGGCAAGCAACGAGTGGGTGGAGGGATGATGAAGATGTACAGTGTTTTACAAACCCGCCTTTAGAAAAGAATTACCTTTGGCATAACTAGGGGAGAGGTGTCTATTTTTTAAAATTGTCATAGTACTAGTCCCACATAGCCACCAAAACATGACATAAATACACGCAAATATTTAACATAAATATTTCATATTAAGTGCATAAATACTTTAAATTATGTCCAAAAACTATCCATATATTGACTCCATAAATAGTCTTTATGTTAAAAAGAGTACAAAACATATTGTCCCAACTACCTATAGATCTGCTTGAACATACAAAAGCAGATGAACTACCAAATGTCATTTATAGTCTTTTCCACTAGTGCAAGGTACCCATCAAATCAAGCCTCGCGGATCTCTATTCGAGCCATCACAAAATATACTAGTGGTAAATATCCCATGGCACATTCATACCTGTGCAACAAAAGGGTAATGAATGTCATCCATAACGGCATGGTAGTTCAACAATTCAACCCACTGTGTTCAATAAATGACACCTACCCATTAAATTCACCCATTAAACAGATGAAAGCACAAGGATTGACCATGCAAAATTCTCAGCCATTTGATCACATCCAAATCAATCCAGAACACATTCAAATTTGAGAGATTGCAATCCATTTCCACCCTTGTTACCAATCGAATTCAACAACAAATAACTATAAAAGAACCTCAAACCCTTACTGAAGTTGCATTTTAGACATTCAAACTACTCTGGAGACATACCATCAGAGAGTGTGTGAACATTATAATCAGATAACTACATAATATTATTGTTATTTCTATTTCTATTATAATCAACTTCAATTTTTCAACTTATATTTTCCAAGTTTCAACTTCCAGTTTTCTAGTATAATCAACTTCCCTTATATAATCAACTTGCCTCCTAAACTTGCCTCATAAATCTGCAGGTAGTTGCAGCCATGACAAGAGTCAGCATTGTTGTCCATACAAGGAGAAGAAGTAGGAGACTAAGAAGGGGTTCCCAACTACGATGCACCTCATCAGATGAGGAGAGGGTGGATCATGTAAATGCAAACAATGCTCCCAGCAATGTTGTTGAGAATAGCCATGCGGTAGTCGATGACAATGTTGTCCCACCGTCAACCACAAAGCCACCATCAACCACAGTTCAAGGTGCAAGTTCAACCAAGAAGATCAGTGCAATAAGAGGTTGGACAAAACAAGACATGTTTGATGCGATTGATGATATAGAGTTTAATGGATATTCCATTCGCACAGTTGCAAAAAAACATGGGGTTGCTACCTCATCAATACATTATTGGATAAATGGATTACACATACAAAGCACAGAGGGTCTCTTACAGTTATGAGTGAAGAGGAGGAGCCAGAGGTGGTTCAGTGGTGTAAGGAGATGGCCCAAATGGGACATGGGCTAGAGCTGATACAACTAAAATCCACATTAGCTCAAATCTATTAGGGGAGGCCAAACCCCTTCAAAGATGGGTTTCCTGGTAAGTCATGGTGGTTTGGGTTTAAAAAAAGGCATCTAGACCTTGTGCTACATACAACCGAGGGCCTAGATAGAGAGATGAATTTAAATATACGCCCTGCAATTCTGTCTAAGTTCTATGCCACTCTTTCTAGTGCATACGAGAAACATTCTTATGCTCTAGGCCATATATGGAACTGTGATGAAACAAGTTTACAGGCAGGAAGGAATTGTGTCATGCGCATAATTGCTAAGAGAGGGAGCCGTAATGTGCCAAATATTTTGCCTAGGAGCAGGGAGTGGATCACTATTCTATGTTGTGTCAATGCAATTGGTGCTTCAATCCCTGGATTTTATCTATTTAAAGGTAAAACTCAACTCAAAAATATGTACAAAATTGTGAACCAAGTGCATGCATGGATGACTAAATAACTCTTTTTGAATTGGCTTAATCACTTTGCTGCATCTATACCAGGAGGTGTCTCAACTGTAAATAGACACCTGCTAGTTTTAGATGGATATGGAAGCCACATTATTGTTCAAACACTTGAGGAGGCTAAAAATTTGGGCATTGACCTGTTGACACTGCCTTCTCATACCTCACTCACAGATTGTAGCCCCTATATGTCAATGTGTTTGCACCTTTCAAGAACTATTTCAGGGGTGAGCGAACTTCATGGATGGCAAAGAATCCAGGGGTGGGGGTAAAAAGGTTTGAGCTAGTTGAGCTTGCAAGTAAAGCCTACAAAAGGGCTCTCACACATTCAAATATCAAGGCTGGGTTTACGAGGAATGGAATATGGCCACTGAATTTTGATTCTCTCATGCATGATAGTAGTTGTAGCCAGGCATTTGATGTGGATGGTCAAGAAGAAGGGGATGTCCAAGCACATGTTGATGGCCAAGAAGATGTGGAAGTAGAGGAAGACATTGTTGTTGCTGATAATATGATATCCCTATCTCAAGGAGGACCCTTATGTGGTGATAGTGATGAACATGTAAGTGAAACAAAGTATAACAATGAACCAATTGACAGTAACATGGAGGTTGTTAGACCAACTGAAACACCTACAACTTTTGCATGTAATATTCTTAATGAATCTTTTGATCATGCAAATGTCAATGAGAATGTAGTTGGAAACGACAATGTTGATATGAATGTAGTTGTAGGTGATCATGCTCTAGGAAGCAACAATGGATGATTGACTTTTCCAAGCCGGTAAGCCCCACCATCATGGCTGGAAGAAGCCATGATGAATATGGATGAACATAATGTCTCAAGAACCAATGAAGAAAGCATGAACATGCCTTCACAACCAAGAGAATTGGACGATGAAATTGTTCATTGTTTTGTGGACAATGGAAATATGGAAGAAGATACTGTACATAATGAGGTTCCAACTGAAGAGGACAATATGGTTCAATTAGATGTCTAGAATATTGACCCAAATATTGAAATGCAAGTTTCAAGCAAGGAGCAGCAAGTGTCAACGAAGGGCTAGTTGCTTGGTCGGTTCCTAAAGCTACCAATAGAGAGAGTGTCGAAAAGAAGGTAAGGAAAAATATACAATCTTCGTCTATGACGAAGTTCACAGTTACTCACCTCAGAAGACTATATAAAACTATTAGTTTTGATGTATATGTAACTTCAAAATGTATTTCACCTATGTATATTGTACTCCTATAGAGATGTTATTATTCCTCTATACGGAAGTGTCGTCATTTGTATTGACAAGTGTCACAAGTGTTGTAACTTGCCGATGCGTTATTAGACCACCTTGATGGGGTTGGCCCTGTATGAATCATGTGGGTAAATGGGTTACTAAACCACCAAGTGTGGGGTTGGCCTGGATTAATATAACCATGGGTTATTAGGCTAAGTTAGACAAGTCGGCCCCACTGGTTTATTGGGCAGGACAGGACAAGTATAAATAGAGATCGGGAGATCTCTATTTGATCATCTCATTACTCACACTTCTATCATTCAGAAAGTGGCGCACATGTGAGGAGGAGGATCAGATGCTAGGATAATGCTATCTCTTGTACTTTGGTTGTATCATTGCTCTTTCTATCTTTGAGGAAGTTGCGGGGTTTTTCACCTTCTTGGTTTTCCCCAGTGAAACTCTGTGTCTCTTCTGTGCTTTCATTATTGTGTCCATGATTGATATGCTGTAGATATGTTGCACATGTTATTATCTCAGTTAAGATCTTAGATCATATTGAAAATTCTGAAAAACTAACATGGTATCAGAGCTATCCTGAAAGAAGGCATGGTATGGCATGTATGACACTTGTTGCACTTGCGATGCTAGGGCTTGATATAGAAAAAAACCAGTCATCGTAGCACTTTCGCTATAAATCCATTTCGGCAAGGTTTCAGGATTTGAAACTCTTAAAGGAGGAAGATACGATCCCCATGTACCTTGTGTCTAAAGAAAAACTTCTAATTCGTTTTACTTTTTGTTTTATGATCTGTACAATCTAGGGTTTCTGCCTCTTCCAGATCTCAGTCATAAACAGGTGACCTAGGAAAAAAGCTCACAACTTGGGCTAGGAAGCTCCAAATGAAATTTCGTAAAAAGGGAAAGGTAGGGCACGGACGGTAGTTTCTCTGGTAAGGTTTTTAGAGGCCAAAGTTGAACCAGTGACACGTGGCATGCCTTACAAGTTCGCTCTCCGGTTTTATCCCATAAACAGGTCACATTACGACGCTTGGCATAACTCTCTCTCAGAGAATCCAATTGAGGTCAGACCTATGGAGTTGGAAAGATGACAGGTCGGGCTACCATAGGTAGAAGATTCAGACCCTGTGGATTTGTAATTTCGGAGTTACACTAGAAAAAATCAGGTGCATATTTCTATCAAAACATAATTGGATTTTGAGCACCTTCATTGATGGCTCCGGGAATTAGGGTTTCGGAGAAAGTTGCAATTTTTGTAATCGGAGACCACGGATGAATGATACTCATCAAAATCAAAATTAAGAGACCAAGATCAAATTTTTTTGTTGGGCAAAAGGTCGGGCTTGATCAAACCCTAGTTTGGGACTTTGATCGGAAAAGTGGAAAATTAGGGCTTTTGCAAAAGTTGGAATTTTTGAAGTCTGTGACCACGGCTGGAAGCTCCTCAGAAAAATCAAAGTTTAGAGCTTTGGATTGAACCTTTTTGTTGGGAATAAGGGTGGGATTTATCAAACCCTAGTTCGGGATCATGTCTAGAAGATCCGAAAGTTTCAAAAGCAATTTTTAGGGTTGAAACTTTGCAGTTTTCAAATTCTGAGTATACCGGCTTGATTAGCTCATCAAGGCGCATATTTCTATCCTTTAAGAAGTTTGAAATTCAAAGTTTGAATTTTTAGGGTTTCTCTGACAAACCCTAATCTAGCTCCAGATCCAATTCCTGCAAATCAAGTGGATTGGATTAATCCTAGAAGAGAATGGATTGGTCACCTGCATAAGTGAAGAAGTTTTTGTTTCAGAGGGAGAAGAGGCTAAGGCCTTACATAAGAAGATTACAAGCAATCTCGACAGGTATGTTTCGAGATCTGTTCATGATTAAGTTTATGGTATGTTTGTCTTCATTAAGATTCCTACAATGTTGATTAACTTTAGACTTGTTGTATCACCTTAATAAAAATATGAATGCATGATAGAAGATATTCATTGATTAGGGTTTTGACACTTATGATTGTACTAATGCATTGTGGTGTTGTATGAGGTTGATGTTGTCCGCTAACATGAAAGGTACATCAAGAAAGACAAATCATGTTCTAGTTCAAGAGCATATGACCATGGTGACATGAAGACAAAGATTCATCCATTGTCATGGATCACAGAGAAACTCTACTTACGAGGTATGTGTACTTTGGTTCTACAATGCTTAACCTATGAGATATGCAGGTTACTAGCACAAGTCATTGAAGAGAACAAGAAGACATTGCTAGACATAACTAGCAAATATGATAACCAGGTATGTTTTTCCTATATCAAGTTAGAATCCTACCTTGTGTTAGGATCTTATACTATTGTATGGTTGATAATGATTGCTCATGAAGTTAGAAATGTAGGTAATCAAGGGTTTATGCATATTATGTCTCTTACATTGATTGATGATATGACTAACCAGAAAAGTCTTTTGGTCAAATAAAGAATATGCATGAGTAAAAGAAGTATTCCCTGAAACCTTGAATACTAATGTTTATTATTTGTGTTTGAAATGATCACGACTATACATGTTTAAGATTATTGTGTCTTGATAGTATTGACATTATACTAATGAATGTATGTATGAGACCTCGAGGATAACACAATGATGATACTAGTAATTATGCATAAGTGATCGAGGATGGATATAAGTTCAAGGACAGGTAATCCAGGAAGCAGAGATCAAGAGGGAGCACACTCCAGTAGTTCCTGCAAGGAAGCAAATATTGAGAGGGAGTCCACCCTACAAACCAAACAAAGATAAGTATTTGAATTGTCATTTCTTGCATATTTGTTTGTTTAAATAATATTGTTCAATGAAGTATATGCTTATGTTCCTAGACTTAGGGTGTGTATTATGCATATTAGAATAATTGCATTAATGAACAGTATACTACTAATATCCATGTGATGGTAAGTGGCCTATGGAACTGTACAAAATTCCATTGCTACTTATCTAGAATGAAACCTCTTTGCTGACATGTTGGGAGTAGTGCAAACTCTTAACAATGTTCTGGTAGAGATTGGAAGGCATCTAGAAAGTTACAGGATATGGATAAATGTTGTATTAAAGCATTAGCTAAAATAATTGCATGACTGTATGACATATTTCCTTATGTGTAAGAATTTGTTCTGAAAACTATGAGATGTTTCTAATCATGCAATTTAACTTGTTTTGTAGGAAAGATTGTATACCATCACCTACAAAAGAAGGACTACAACATTTGTGTCAACAACAAATCTATCTATTAAAGATATTGAAGAATATGAAGTTCCTAGGATACGGGATATAGTAAAAGAATGCCATGATCTGTCGATCATGAAGAAAGATGTTTGGGATGTGGTCCCAAGACACAAAGGGATGTTTGTTGTGACTTCCAAGTGGATCTACAAGATCAAGCATGCTGTAGATGGTAGCATAGAGATATACAAAGTGAGATTTGTAGCTCGTGGCTTCTCCCAGAAAGAAGGGATTGATTATGAAGAGACTTTTGCTCCTGTAGCCAGATACACTTCCATCAGATCACTACTTGCTCTGGCTGTAGTGATGAAGTGGAAGATACACCAGATGGATGTCAAGACAACTTTCTTGAATGGTGTAGTCGAGGAGGAAGTGTATGTGGAGCAGCCACTTGGTTTTGAGACACATGACATGAAGTCATATGTGTGCAGGTTGAAGAAAGCCTTGTATGGCTTGAATCAAGATCTTAGGACTTGGTATGGTAGGATATACAACTTTCTATCCAGTTTGGGCTTTACCAAGAGTAAAGTAGATTCCAACCTTTACTACAAGGTTGAGGAAGGAAATCCTGTGATACTACTTCTATATGTGGATGACCTGTTTGTTACAGGAGAAGATAGTTTGATTGCTGATACGAAGAGGAATCATGCTGCTGAGTTCGAGATGAAGGATTTGGGTATGATGCACTACTTTCTTGGTATGGAGGTGTGGCAGAGTGCAGATGGAATCTTCCTTGGACAAGGGAAGTATGCAGTAGAGATCCTGAAGAGGTTTGGGATGATGGACTGCAAGGCCATGGCCACACTTATGGCATCGAACCTGAAGCTTCTGTGTGATGCTTCATCTAATTCGGTTGATGTCACGATGTATTGTCAGATGATTGGGTCCTCTATGTACCTAACGAACACGAGACCAGATATTTGCTTTGCGGTGAACACATTGAGCCAGTTCCTGATGGATCCGAGAGATGTTCACCTGGTTTCTGTAAAGCATATTCTGAGGTACCTGAAGGGTACGGTTGATTATGGGCTCAAGTATGATGTGAATCAAAAGTTTAACCTGCAGGGTTATGTTGATTCAAATTGGATAGGCAGTGTTGTAGATAGGAAGATCACTTTTGGGTGCTACTTCAATATGGGATCAGGTGTGATCTCTTGTCTTAGCAGGAAGCAGTCCTGCGTAGCACTGAGTACAGCTGAAGCAGAGTATGTTGCAACTTGTTTGGCTAGTTGTGAGGGAGTATGGATCCGGAAGCTACTGTCTGAGCTATTTGATCCACATTTGATCTCCCATTGGAGGCTACTGGTATCTTTTGTGACAACCAGATTTGTGTGAAGCTGTTTGAGAACCCGGTGTTCCACGACAGATCGAAGCACATTGAGAACAAATATCACAATATCAGGGATATGGTGCAGAGAGGAGCAGTGAAGCTCCTGTATGTTGCGACGGATGAGCAGGTTACGGATGTGTTGACGAAACCACTAGCCAGAGTGAAGTTTGAGTACTTCATAGGGAGGCTTGGTGTTATTCAGATCGCCGACACTTCATGGAAGAAGTGATGGACACATTTGCTGGAGCCATTCCAAGCATGGTGAGAGGAGAATCCTTCCCATGGTTGTGGATGTAAGCGCTGGATGATGAGCATCAGGATGATGCTCCAATTACTGCTCTGTATATGCATCATGTTGGATGCTTGATATATTTGTATATGCATCAGGTTGGATGCTTGTTAGGATCAGTTGGATCATGTATATGTATATGCATCATGTTGGATGTTGGTTATGATCCGTTGGATCATGTATATGTATATGCATTGTGTTGGATGCTTGGACCATGTATCTGTATATGCATCAGGTGGATACATTGTATGATCAGGTAGATCATGTATGTTGATATATATCAGGTGGATACATTGTATGATCAGGTGGATCATGTATTTGTGTATGTATCAGGTGGATACATTGTATGATTAGGTGGATCATGTATTTGTGTATGTATCAGGTGGATACATTGTATGATCAGGTGGATCATGTATGATGATATGTATCAGGTAGATACTTAGTATGCATCAGGTGGATGCATTATATGATCAGGATGATCATGGATGACAATCTTCAGGATGTTTTTCCAGATGACATGCATCAGGACGATGCAGTGATGATGATCAGGATGATGTATGGTGAGTATCAGGTTGATACTCTGTGGTCGTGGAACAGGTTGTGCAGATAAGCATATAATCCAGCCCTGGGAGGTTTGTAGATATTCTTTCAAGGTTTTTTCTATGGCATGTAATGTGGCCCTAGGATATCTGGCAAATGCTCTTTCGAGGTTTTTCTTTGGGAGGACATACAATCCAACCCTGGGAGATTTGTAGATAGTCTTTCGATGTCTTTCCTATGGAATGTAATATGGTCATGGGATATCTGGCAAATGCTCTTTCGAGGTCTTGTCCTATGGCATATAATCCAGCCCTGGGAGATTCGATAGGTTGAGCTGTGTGCTCGTCATCAATCCTGGGATGCTCTTTCGAGGTTTTGCCATGACCACATGTAATACGCCTTAGAGATATGGACATGATGAAAAGGCCTCAGATGCTCTTTAGAGTTCTTGCTAGTCACGACACTCTTTAAAGGTTTTGTGGTAGGGGTCACATGTAATAAGTCCTGGAGATCTGGACAGGATGAAAAAGGCCTCAGATGCTCTTTAGAGATCTTGCTTGTCAAGATACTCTTTTAAGGTTTTGTGACAGTCACATATAATACATCCCTGGGAGATCCGACAGGTAGAGCCATGTGCTCGTTACAGCCTGGATGCTCTTGCGAGGTTTTGTGACGCATGCAATAAGTCCTGAGAATTCCATAGTATGGCCAGTGATGATGAAGACCTACAGGTGGTGGGCCTACATCCAGTATGAAAAAGGACTGGCTTTATAGAAATTCCTATGACGAGTAGATCGAAGATTGATTGAGATAGCAGCAGTAGTGATGATGACGATGATCCAGTGATGATGATCCAGAGAAGAAGACTTGTGCTAGTAGATATGTGTCGAGAAATGCCTTCCTAGTTAAGAGGGAATGTTGATGTAAATGTAACTTCAGAATGTATTTCACCTATGTATTTCATCTATGTATATTGTACTCCTATAGAGATGTTATTATTCCTCTATACGGAAGTGTCATCATTTGTATTGACAAGTGTCGCAAGTGTTGTAACTTGCCGATGGGTTATTAGAACGCCTTGATGGGGTTGGCCCTGTATGAATCATGTGGGTAAATGGGTTATTATACCACCAAGTGTGGGGTCAGCCCGGATTATTATAACCATGGGTTATTAGGCTAAGTTAGACAATTCGGCCCCACTAGTTTATTGGGTAGGACAGGACAAGTATAAATAGAGATCGGGAGATCTCTATTTGATCATCTCATTACTAACACTTCTATCATTCAGAAAGTGGCACACATGTGAGGAGGAGGATCAACTCCTAGGAGAATACTATCTCTTGTACTCTGGTTGTATCATTGCTCTTTATATCTTTGAGGAAGTTGCAGGGTTTTTCACCTTCTTGGTTTTCCTCGGTGAAACTCTGTGTCTCTTGTGTGCTTGCATTATTGTGTCCATGATTGATATACTGTAGATATGCTGTACATGTTATTGTCTCAGTTAAGATCTTAGATCATATTGAAAATTATGAAAAACTAACAATTAGTTGAGTCTGAATAGAAGAAACTTGAAATCCAGGATTTAAAACAGAAAAAGAAGGATTTAGCCAAAGAAACGAAGGTTGCAAGGATTGTTGTAGCAGAACTTCAAGCATAGGAAAGGCTTGAAAGAGAGAAAGCAAGACAAGAAAAGGACCATCAAAAACAGTTGGCAAGGCATGAAAAGGAATTGAGAAAGGCTCAACAATTGCTTCAAAAAGAACAAGGGATGGCAAGAAAGGTTGACATTGATGCAAACATAGTGGAGGAAAGCATGATGATGCCAAACACATTGGAACATATTGTAGATAATACACCATGTTTCCAAGACCTCCTAAATATCTAAGTCCCCCACTATCAACAAGTGTGCATGCCCACTTTACATATTCCTACCAGTACATGTGTCAATCGTATGTATGATTATCGAGGGGCTCCACTTAATGCAGGGGTTAGTAGAACAAGTGTGAACTGTGGCTACTCAATTCCTCCATGGCTACAAAAAGAAAATTGGATATCATATGGAGGCAATCAGCCACAACCTAATAAGCCATTGTTAGGTAGGCCAACAACCTTGGCTCAAGCAGGAAACTCAACAAGATTGGGCAGTGAAGATCTTGGAGGACATCAAGCATAGGGGTGTCATAACTTTTGCTGTAACCACATTGCAATGTGGATTTTGTAATGACTGACTCTGTTGTTTGTAACATGGCCATTTTGGATACAATCCTAGGTCATAGCATTCCCTACTGTTTGCGGCATTGTAATCAAGAGTTTATCTTACAGTTTAATATACCAGTTATGGGTTATTAGTTATTACTAGAATTTGCTTGTCTCATGAAAAACATGTAAAAAATTAAATTATAAGGATATACTATGAATACTATTATCAACTATTCAACCCTTAAAAGTTCCATGCAAAATGCAATTTCAACAGAACTTTGTAATGTGCCATAAATAAACATATCAACAACAATTTTTCCATGATTGCATATCGCAGAACTCTATAATGTGCTATAAATAGACATTTCAACAACAATTTTTCCATGAATGCATAACATTGAATAAGAACAAAACGTAGAATTTGGATACAACCCTAAAACCTCTAAATTTATTTTCCACAATTCAAACTTACATTATGCAACAGTCATGATAAATGCACCAAAACCCTAAAAAATAGTTCTGATAAATGCACCAAAACCCTCAAAGAACATTTATGTTTTGAGAAATGCACCAAACCCCTCAAAGAACAGTTCTGATAAATGCACTGAAACCATCAAAGAACAATTATGTTATGAGAAATGCAACAAACCATCATTTAACAGTTCAACAGTTATGTTATGAGAAATGAAGCAAAACCCTACTGCAACCGTTGAGATAAACGCACCAAAACCATTATAATACAGTTCTAAGAAATGAAACAAAACCCACATAAGGGTTACAAGAAATGGACCACAATTATGGGTAGAGAGAATGTGCCAAGAAACGAAGTGACCGGTATAGAAAACAACATCATAAATGCAACATAAACCACACAAGAATACCAAACAAGATCCCCACAATTCCCAACAGATTGAAAGTGTTGAAAAGCATAGTCGTAGATATAGCTGGTAGGTAAAATTCCCACCCATGAGCCAACCACGAAGCCACTGCCATGCCACTGAAACCACTGTAGCACGAAGCAACCAAACCCACTGGAGCAGGAAGCCATCGAACCCACTAGAGCATGAATCCACCGAACCCACTGGGGCATGAAACTTCCATATCCACCATCGAACCCACTGGAGCATGAACAACACTACTTCCACGAAGACACGACCATGCACAAACGCCACTGCAACTCGAGCACATCACCATAAACCAGTTGCACGAAGCCACCGAACCGACTGGAGCACGAAGCCACCGAACTTACTGAAGCACGAAGCCAACATCTCCACCATCGAACCCATTGGATCACGAAACTCCCATCTCCACCACCGAACTGACATAAATCTCCCACACGGTGCAATGTAGATGAAATCACCAACCAATGGTGCACCGCGGGCATGGGAAACACTCCATGGAACAATAACCAAAACACCACCGCAAGCAAACTAGTAAAACCCTCACGAACTAGGCCACTCCACCTTCCATATGCAACGGGGGCACAACCACAACAACCACAGACCAGATCAGACAAACAAGCGAACAAGTTTTGGGGCAGCCAAGCAACCACACACCGGCCCCAAGAAAAATAACACGAGAAAAAGAACACATTGCAGGAGAAGGTAGATACGACTATGGAAAAGCGCACAGAAAATGGTGCATTAAAGAGCCCAACCACCATGACAAGTGGCGCTTCCATCTCACCCATCAATTGACATGAGCCGAGGTCGCCAGGTGGCCTGGGGTGTTGAGACACATGGGGTGTCCAAGTAATGGCATCCCTCCCCTAGATTCAACTGTCTTTGAAACAAAAAAACATCAATTTCCATGCCTGAATATGAACTCCCATCTTCATCCCCATTACTTTTCCCTTCAAACACCATATACCATAGCATCATTTAGGAATTTTGACAGGGAAGTGATATGAATCATAATCAATGGAATTCGATATAAAAATTTGTTTTCATTTAAAAACTTCAAATAACAACTTTAATCATTAAATCTTTCCATAAATAAGTTTTATTTTATTTTAATACTTCTAAAATTTTAAAATTGTAAAAAGAATGTTAAATTTGTTCACTTTACTCTTGATTATATCAGAGGGAGTTTGGTATAAATTTTTTTGTGGGAATTTTCAATACACAAGGTTCCCACATGGACACAAAAAGCAGGTTTAGAGAGTGCTCTTACCCCTCTTTGGTGTAATGATGAGTGCTTTCCAACAAGTGTGGTGCAGCTAGATAGCCTGCTTACATGAGCTAAAAAGTGCCTTTCTATAAGAATGTACAGAACCATACCTGACATCCAATCACATAGATCCAATAACATCACACAAATCCAGTAACATTACTACAGAAAACTTGAAATTTGAATTTTGTTTAAAAAAAAAATAGTCCTTATACATTGTACATCAGTGAGCTGACTCCAGCTTAATGAAGATCATGTGTGTAGATAGAATATTTTAGTCTCTCTTACATCATCAAAAATGTGCTACAACTGAGCTCATTTTCTATCCATGTGCAAAGCCTAATAGTTTTCCCAAGGCAGAGTCCACCCAAGGCCTTCTGATAAAAAATGACAGATTAAACTACATAAGGTTTTATTCAGAGAAAATTACATGGTATAAGACATTCAATATTCAATTTTAATTTTCTGTCTAATGGACCCAAATGTACAGGTTCATTCAAACCCTTGGGAGAGAAAGTACACAAGAAGCGGGAAGGCATTCAAACTCCATGTAACTAAAGCCTGGGTTTAAGCTACATTACATCATACTAATGCGTACTACATGCACCATTTAGCAGACTAATTAAGTTTAATGCAGGGGCTTTGACAGCTCAAGGTATAAGATAGCTGCTCCTGAGTCCATCATTCGTCGATATGTGCTACAATGAACACATGCATATAGAGGATGACGTCTTTTAATCCCTGATTAGGGATGGGTGGCCAGGATCCATTGATTTGGCAATATCCTTTACAAAATATTCGTCAAGTGCACACATCTAAGGGAGGATATTTGATGTGGGAAAACATGCTACCGAAACATCAATTATTATTCAGCCTTTTTTTTAATTAACCCAAGTCTCTTGCCACGTTGGGAAGTATTAAAATGCAGTTGTTTGTCTCTTTCCACACAAGGAACTATATGTCTCTTGCTAATCCTCAATAATCAAATGTTTCAATTCAAGGGATCAAGAATTCTAGCGATCAAATGTTTGAATTCAATCGGTTTAAGCCAAGGATCTCGTGAAATTGTAGGTCTGCAGGGAGAAATTTGTAGTGTGATCCCTTTGAAGATTAGCTTCTTTATATTCGTATTTCAGACAAAATGGTTTTGAGCAGTGCTGCTCCTATTTTGAATGGCCACGTGCAATCAACTTTTGGCTCCAGATATGTACAGGAATGCTTGCCTCGGTATGTAGAGATTCCATTTTAGAGAAATCTGTGGACATAGAGTAGAGATTTCATTGGATATCGTTGTTCTGAATGTTTGTGTTGGTAGGTTTCGAATGCTGGATAGGTCGATTCCCAAATATGCAGCCTATCAGATCATTAGCGATGAGCTCATGCTGGATGGGAACCCCAGACTCAATCTTTCTTCTTTCGTCACCACATGTATGGAACCAGAATGCAATAAGCTCCAGATGCAGGAAATTAACAAGAATTATGTCGACATAAATTAGTATCCGGTTACCATAGAGCTGCAGGTAATGGCATCCCATGTGATAATATTAGGCTTCTAATCTCTCAAGATGATCTGAAAGCCCCTTTCAAATCTATTTTAGTTATTTGGGCATTTTTTATTTATTTTGTCTTCTTTTCTCTATTTTTTATTCTGAAAGTGTCGAGTGCTTTGATGTTTTTGGATTTGGAAAAGAAGCGATGTGTGAACATTATAGCCAATCTATTTAATGCCCCACTTGGCGATGGAGAGGAAGCTGTGGGAGTGGGTACGGTTGGATCTTCAGAAGCGATCATGTTGGCAGGCCTTGCATTCAAACGCAAATGGAAAAACAAATGCAAGGTGTTGGGCCCTGGAAATGACCCTTTTTTACCACACCTATTTCATCATTTTGTCCTATTACACCCTACTTTTATAAACCATATACATGCCTTTCTTCCAGATCATTCAACAATCTAGACAAGGTATAATTCATTATTGCTTCATTTAATTAATGCCTAAGATTGTTATGGTTATGAATTCTAGCCTTCGATTTATGCTAACTTGTGTTGATTTTATTAAGTTAAGATCAAAGCATAGGTGTATCAGCCGCAATGCCTTGGGAAAGAATCATACATGGTGCCAGCTATTACTCTTCCGATTTGATTCTTCATTTTCAAAGGGACAACGCATATTTCCACGTGAAGCTGTAATAGGTCTTCACTGAAAGAGATAATTGTTGCAACAAATAGGACGCCTCCCAATTGGTTAATCCGTTGATCCGCGGCATGAAGATCATAAATCTTCATTGCTGCGTGAAATTAATGGATCACGAACTGCATTTTTCATGTATAAATATGGGAAGGCTTTCAGAGTCCGGGGTTGGTTAATTATCATTTTGTGTGGGCTGTAACAGAGAACTGAGACTGTGGATTACCATCTATACTGAAGAGTAGGGTTATTCATATTTCTGTGTCTTAATTTGCGGTAGTTCACAGCATCTCTGTTAGAAGGACAGGGTCCTCCTTCTCACAGAGATTGCCGAGTTAAGTAGGTAGCTATATTTATTTCTTGTTGTGTGTTGTGGAATCGCATTAGGCGTATTACTGATAAGCTGCAACAGAGAATTTACAATTGCATTCTTTCTTGGTACTTTATTATTTGCATCCTGAATAGTTGCAGCTGTGTGGTGTGACAGTCGACTGTGTAGGTTAGTTTGATTAATGCATGTGTGTTCAAATTAGTTGTTACAACCAAGCTCAACTTCAATTCCTTTTCAGTCATTTATGCTTTCTAGGATTTCCAATATTTATCAATTTAGAGTTCAAGCTTATTTCTAATCCTGGTTGTTGTTGTATCTTTATTGAATTCATTAGATTAGGCAGATTGTGATTGAGTTACAGTAGTTGCTAGATGAATCATTTTGGTAAAGATTGAATACTGTAGTTTGATAATTATAGGATTTAACTTCTTGCAAAAGTAATCTAGTTCATTGCTAATCTTATACCAGAGACATTTCTGCCAAAGATAGTCCGCCGGAATATATGGTAAAATATCAAAAGGTTTTTGCCAAAGATAGTTCGCCGGAATATATGGTATAGATAGCCATATGAATTCAATGGGATGGGGACTCGGGAACCGGGAGCCATTAGTATCTCCTGTAAAGGCAAGCCTGTTTGGTGCACGTACACTCACAATTCATCACAATGAATGCATGTCCACAATAGATAGAGACTCCTCCTCTTCATTATTAGATGGAAGATACTTCTACACAGTATGTCCATGTAAGGATAGAGTGAGGAGTCCCCAGATGTGTTACCGATATCGCAATCTATTGTTTTATCAACACTTATTGTTGGAACGAGGGTACTAGAATTTATGACAGGTAAGTAGTTGAACGTCGGGATACAATTTTGTAAATCGGTAGACGGTGACGTGCTAAAACTAGGGGAGAGGTGTTAGTTGTCATAGGTCTCACATAGCCACCAAAACATGACATAAATAAACTCAAATATTTAACATAAATATTTCATATTAAGTGCATATACACTTTAAATTATGTCAAAAAACGGTCCATATATTGACTCCATAAATAGTCTTTATGTTAAAAAGAGTACAAAACATCTTGTCCCAACTACCTACAGATCTACTTGAACATACAAAAGTAGATGAACTACCAAATATCCTTTATAGTCTTTGCCACCAATGCAAGGTACCCATCAAATCAATCCCCACGGATCTCTATTCAAGCCATCACAAAATCTACTAGTGGTAAATATCCAATGGTACATTCATACTTGTGCAACAAAAGGGTAATGAATGTCAGCCATAAGTGCATGGTAGTTCAACAATTCAACCCATTGAGTTCAATAAATGACACCTACCCATTAAATTCACCCATTAAATAGATGAAAGCAAAGGATCGACCATGCAAAATTCCCAGCCATTGGATTACATCCAAATCAATCCAAAACACACATTCAAATTTGAGAGATTGCAATCCATGTCCACCCTTGTTACCAATCGAATTCAACAACAAATAACCATAAAAGAACCTCAAACTCTTACTGAAGTTGCACTTCAGACATTCAAACTACTCTGGAGACATGCCATGAGAGAGTGTTTGCACATTATAATCAGGTATATAATATTATTGTTATTTCTATTTCTATTATAATTAGCTTCAATTTTTCAACTTATATTTTCCATGTTTCAACTTCCAGTTTTCTAGTATAATTAGCTTCCCTTATATAATCAACTTGCCTCATAAATCTGCAGGTATTTGCAGCCATGGCAAGAGTCAACATTGTTTCTGTACAAGGAGAACAAGTAGGCAATTGAGCAAGGGTGCCCAACTATGATGCACCCCATCAGATGAGGAGAGGGTGGATCATGGAAATGCAAACAATGCTCCCAACAATGTTGTTGAGAATGACCATGCGGTAGTCGATGACAATGTTGTCCCACCGTCAACCACAGAGCCACCATCAACCACAGTTCAAGGTGCAAGTTCAACCAAGAAGATCAATGCAATAAGAGGCTAGACAAAACAAGACATGTTTGCTGCGATTGATGATATAGAGTTTAATGGATATTCCATTCGTCCAACTGCAAAAAAACGTGGGGTTGATACCTCATTACTACATTATTGGATAAATCAGATCACACATACAAAGTGCAGAGCGCCTCTTATAGTTATGAGTGAAGAGAAGGAGGCTGAGGTGGCTCAGTGGTGTAAGGAGATGGCCCAAATGGGACATGGGATAGAGCTGATACAACTAAAATCCACATTAGCTCAAATTTGTTAGGGGAGGCCAAACCCCTTCAAAGATAGGTTTCTTGGTAATTCATGGTGGTTTGGGTTTAAAAAAGGCATCCATACCTTGTGTTACATACAACCAAGGGCCTAGATAGAGACATGACTTTAAATCTACGCCCTGCAATTCTGTCTAAGTTCTATGCCACTCTTTCTAGTGCATAAGAGAAACATTCTTATGCTTTAGACCATATATGGGACTGTGATGAAATAGGTTTACATGCAGGAAGGAATGTGGCATGAAGGTAATTGCCAAGAGAGGCAGTCGTAATGTGCCAAATAATTTTCCTAGGAGCAGGGAGTGGATCACTATTCTATGTTGTGTCAATGTAATTGGTGCTTCAATCCCTGGATTTTATCTATTTAAAGGTAAAACTCAACTCAAAAACTATATACAAAATTGTGAACCAGGTGCATGCATGGCTGCACATCCCCATGCATGGATGACTAAAGAAATATTCTTGAATTGGCTTACTCACTTTGCTGCATCTATACTAGGAGGTGTCTCAACTGTAAATAGAAACCTGCTAGTTTTAGATGGACATGGAAGCTACATTGTTGTGCAAACAATTGAGGAGGCATCGACCTGTTGACACTTCCTGCTCATAAGCATGAAACTTCCATCTCCACCACCGAACCCACTGGATCACGACGCCATTGCAACCCACGAAGACACCGCCATGCACAAACGCCACTGCAACCCAAGCAGATAGACATAAACCAGGTGAACAAAGCCACCGAACCGACTGGAGCATAAATCCAACGAACTTACTGAAGCAAGAAGCCACCATCTCCACCACTGAACCCATTGGAGAATGAAACTCCCATGTACACCACCGAACTGACATAAATCTCCCATAAGGTGCAATGCAGACAGAATCACCAACCATTGGTGCACAGCGGGCATGGGGCAACACTCCATGGAACGGTAACCAAAACGCCACCGCAAGCGAACTAGTAAACCCCTCACGAACTAGGATACTCCAACATCCATCCGTAATGGGGGCACAACCACAACAACCACGGGGCCAGAGCAGACGAAACAACTTCTGGGGAAGCCGAGCGACCACACACTGGCCCCAACACAAGAAAAAGAACACATCGCAGGATAAGGTCGATACTACTGTGGAAAAGTGCGCGGAAAAGGGTGCATCAAAGTGTCCAACCACCACGACAGGTGGTGCTTCCATCTCACCCATCGATTGACACGAGCTGAGATCTCCAGCTGGTGTGGGGTGTTTAGACACGTGGGGTGTCTAATGAATGGAATCCCTCCCCTAGATTGAACCGTCTTTGAAACAAAAAGCCATCAATTTCCAGGCCTGAATATCAACGCCCATCTTCATCCCCATTGCTTTTCCCTTCAAACACCATATACCATAGCATCGTTTAGGATTTTTGACAGGGAAGTGATATGAATCATAATCAACGGAATTCGATATAAAAATTTGTTTTTCATTTTATAACTTCAAATAACAACTTTAATCATTAAATCTTGCCATAAATAAGTTTTATTTTATTTTAATACTTCTAAAATTGTAAAAACAATGTTAAATTTGTTCACTTTACTCTTGATTATATTTGAGGGAGTTTGGTATAAAAGTTTTGTGGGAATTTTCAATACACAAGGTTCCCACATGGACACAAAAAGTAGGTTTAGAGAGTTCTCTTACCCCTCTTTGGTGTAATGATGAGTGCTAGATAGCCTGCTTACATGAGCCAAAATGTGCCTTTCTGTAAGAATGTATTGAATCATACCTGAAATCCAATTACATAGACCCAATAACATCACACAGATCCAATAACATTGCTACAAAAAATTTGAATTTTGTTTAAAATAATTAGTCCTTATACACTACACATCAGTGAGCTGACTCTAGCTTAATGAAGATAATGTGCGTAGATAAAATATTTTGGTCTCTATTACATCATAAAAATGCGCTACAACTGAGCTCATTTTTTGTCCATGTGCAAAGCCTAAGAGTTTTCCCAAGACGGAGTCCACCCAAGGCCTTCTGATAAAAAATGACAAAAAGTAAACTGCATAAAATTTTATTCAGAGAAAATTACATGGGACAAGATATTCAATATTCAATTTTAATTTTCTGTCCAATGGACCCAAATGTACAAGTTCATTCAAACCCTTGGATGAGAAAGTACACAAGAAGCGGGAAGGAATTCAAACTCCATGTAGCTGAAGTAAGGGTTTAAGCTACATTACATCATACTAATGCGTACTACAAAGGGTTTGTTTGATGGTTACAATCAGTGTTGGAATTTGACAGGTGAATTGCCCATCATGAACCAATTTAACTATTAAATACGCTTAACATTTCAAGCAGGCTATCAAAAAAATGGATTAGATTGTAGAAAATGTTTCAAGATTTGGTTTTAATCGGTAGTTTTAATGGGTGTCCACCATTTGAAATTTCAATGCGTCTAGATGCACCATGCAGCAGACTAATTAAATCTACTGCAAGGGCTCTGACATACCTCAGCCCTGGTGGGTCTCCACTTTTCTGGTAAGGAAATTCCAATCTCAAGGTATAAGACAGCTGCTCCTAAGTCCCGTCATCTATCTTCTTCGTGCATCATGGCTTCAAAATACATGCCCATCATCATCTTGTAGAACCCATGGATGATGGATAGATGCAGCCACAGTCCCTGAACCCATTCCCCATGCCATATGGGCATGACCATGACCTATACGGTAAATACAATGCATTAATTTCATCTTTCGTTTGAATTTTGAATTCGATAAAGGCGCATAAGATTCAAAACTAGGCATGGCTTGAAATTTGAAATTCAACCGCCTAGCTGCATTCGTGATTTTCAGCGCTCAAAACTATGAATCTTGTTTCATCTTGCAAAAGAACCATAAGGCAATTATTGACAGAAGACGAAAACATGTTGAGCGCTTGAGTGCACTTTATCTTGGATGAGATGAGGAAGTCCTCTAGAGAAAAGAGATATTCGACGACCGGGAAGGGATTCGATGTGGGGGTTCTATTTGGAATCGACCTTGGCCTTACTATTGAAACAGTCGTGTTGAATATCGTTTGGCTCAAGTGATTGAACGACGGGCTCCTAAATGCAATCTCATGCTAAAAGTGTGGAATTTGAGCTGAGTGGAGCAGAATTCCCAGTGATGGGTGTTGTGTATATATGTATATGAAACAATGGTGGAATAAAATTGTTATATGGTGATAGGTTTTGTGTCTCTGTATGTGAAACAACAACGAAATAAAATTATAAGAAAGTTATTATATGGTGATGGGTATTGCGTGTCTGTATGTGAAATACTGTAAAATAACATTGTCGTAATATGGTGATGGTGTTGTTATATGGATGTATGTTTAGCAACCCAGATTGCCATAAAGTAAAGTATTTTGGAAAAGTTTTTACAACTAGCATTTGCCCTTGGAGGGGCAAAGTGAACGTCGGTAGGAAAAGAGGGAAGGTAGAAGAAACAAAGATAGGGGTAAATCTATGCTCAAGTATCATGCCAATCAAAGATATAACATCTGACATGTGCGGCAATAGAATCAAGCTCATCAAAGACCAAGATACATGGTGCGGATTGTCGAGATTTGTCAAAAATATCTTGTACATTAACCTAAGTTTCTCCAAACCACATTGTTAAGAATTTTAGGCCTTTTACAATGATGAAATCAACTTGACACTCATTAGCAATGGATTTTGCAAGCGGAGACTTCCTACAACGAGGTGATCCATAAAACAACAACCTACAAAACAACATTGAATCATTGGTGATTTACCGTTTGAAGGTTCATCTTGACATTTTCCAAAAATTGGGCACCTCAACAAACTAGCGAACAATTCTTAACATGTTGTTATTTATACACTATTTACTATAAATAAACAAATAAAGATACAAAGACAACATTGGACCATAGTGTTTATATACACAACTTAAACCTTCCAAACCTTCTAAGCATGGGTCAATACTATTTGGCGGTTTGTTGCTTCAATCTTAAAAAAATAGACTCGAGTTTTTAGCTCATCCAAAGTAATGATCTCATGTGCAACTTGTTGGTTCGCTAGATGAGCTATGAATTTTGTTGCTGACAATAATAGAGGATGCATAATAGCTAAACATAAAATAAGCATATCATGCAAAAGATAGTTTCAGAATAAAACAGGAATTGACAAGGCCAAAAATTAGTTAATAAGATAAAGGCAAACCAACCTTGTCATTGCGTTTGAATGACCTTTTAAGCTTGAAAATAATCATTCTCAAAAGCAGATTACCAACTTCTGGAAACTTTGTATTCACCATAGCAACCAAGGCAGTGAAAAACAACAATAAAACTACGTGATGCCATTTGGGATTTCATACATGACCTGCAACTCTCTTTTTTCGAGTTAAACAACGGGGGGATTCACTTTTGACAATTATATAGTAGTGTTTCCTTCTCTTGCCCCTACTGTTCCATTTCTAGGAGTTTCATCATCCCTCCTCTGTTCATGGTTATGACTATCAACCCTCGCATCTAGCTCCTTGTGTGAAAGGCCCGACCTTGATCTCTTGTAATTGTTCACGATCTGTGTGATTCGCTCATTTGCATTGAAATGGTTGGCGACCTTTGTTGTTTTTATATCGACATTGGTGTCAATTTACTTTTGCCGAAAACTTTTGTTGTTAGCCGGTTGGCATGTCTTGTTCAAATGAAGCAAAAAATGTCGGCGGAAATCGCACAATCGATGAGAAACTCTCGGTGTAGATTCGTTAAAATGATGTAAAAATTCACAAAACAACTGTGACATGTTTCGTCGTAAAAGCATGAGTTGTACTTAGCCGAAAACGCACCCTTTTTTTGAAAATATTAGGGCAAAATCAAGATTACAAGACATTTGAAGGAACCACAGAAGTTCTTAATTGTGTTACCTCCACCTAAGGGAGTTTTCAAATTCAGATTGTACCGATTTGTTTCTGCATAAGGTGTCTCACCAACAACCACAATAGCCATGATAGAGAATATCAGCAGCAAGGTCATTGATCATGGTACACCCTCGCTTCAATTCATTTCATCTTGAAAGTTCCTTGATGAGTTCTTGCTCTGACAGTCCATTTGCTAACAATCACTCTTAGATATGTGATCTTATGAATATGAGAGTGCAGGAAAATATCCATATGGACATTAAAAGGAAAAGATATGTAATCAAATCTTCCTTTATGTTTTGAATTGCATACCTAACCCTTGAATATATTGAAATACATTATATCCTTGTTCTCATCTATGAGTGAAAGCATGCATTCCAACAACAGAACAATCATTGGGAACAAATGCAACTACAAATCCAGAAATGAGGCTTTGACAATGGGAATTTGGATAACATCCTTGCATGGAGTATGGATAACATCTTTACCAATAATGGAAATTACATCGGTTAAGGTACAACAAATAGCAAAGCAATCTATACTCATGTTCTTGCTATTACTACTATGAATGCAAGCTACCCTAATTTCATGTATACATGTATCATCATAATAGAAGCTTTCATGTTATACAATATCAACATAATAGAAGCTTTCATGTCATACAATACATGTTAAACTCATAACAAGGAATGATATAATAGTCCATAACATTATGCACATTAAAGAGTGCTAACTCATACATTAAGGGAAGTAAACTAAGGTGAGTATGTGCCAAAGAATGCTCCAAATTCATACATGGTGTGACACTTAGGTGAGAAGAAATGTTTTGGAAAATGAGTGTTACCAATCTAGAAGATTTAAAAATACACTTTGTAAACAAATTGGGAGACCGGTGTCCTCAACGTTCATATGTCCAAGCTAGATTGTTTATGACCCGAAATCATTCATATCTGCTCATACAAAAGAAAATATGAGGGCATAACCAAGATAATATTGATCAAATAATTATTTGTGGAGTACATCGATTGAAAGCCATAACAACTTAACAACAACAAATAAACAAATAAGAGTAACTGAGCTACATATTATGAAAGATATGGGCTCATACACACTGAAGAGGACAAGTGCATATCTACAACCCTTACGCCAAAAGAAAATGGAATGGAATTCCACAACGATGCTTCTAACCATGCAGTACAAATTACCTTTCAACATAACTGTTGGTACTAAAATCTTCCCTATCAAATTTTTTAGTTTCCAGCAACATGTTGACTGGAAAGTTCAAAAGAAGACGCTGTCGAAAGTTGAAACATACAATGTTGTTTTTGCTAAAACTTTGAGTTACTGTAGAGAACAAGGCTTCCATGACAGTTGTGTAAATGCTAGAATGTTGAAGTGACTAGTTGCCTCTTTTATGATGACATATAAGTGAGTCGTTCATATGCATTGTTCCTTGGGGAAGTAGACTGGGTATACTATCCTCTCAAAGACGCCCGGTATTGGACCCCTTTCATTCCTCAGTTTTCAAGTGGAACTCCCCTTTTCTGTCACTACCTTTGTGTGAATCAATAGGAAAAATATAACATTATTTTACTTTGGATATGAAACTTTTTAAGTAAAACAAATATAACATTAAAATCTTATAAATACCTAAAAATATCATCTTATAAATACTTGAAAATTTAAAGATAAAAGACAATTCTAGCCAAAGATCAATGTGTGAAATCCCAAACGACCCGTGTGAATGTTAATAATATATTGAATTAGAGTGTTGAAGTGGAGACGCAGCAGAAGGAAGTACATCCATGGAGAAATCATACTGAGAGAGCAACGTCACAGAAAATGGAAATAATTAAGATGAATCCACATGCATCACAGAGGTCCATCCTCACCCCAAAAAAGGTGTCCTTTCTGCATTAATGATTTGGCTAAGAAATTGGTAGTTCGATTGCTTTACGGCTCCTCTAAATCTATGCACTACCTTGTCGATAATTTTGCACCGGCCGAACATGAAACCCGCCACATTGAGACTTGCCCATCCTTTGAAATCTCTCTGTAATCCTTCTTCATTTTCTTTCATACATTTCCATTCCATGATTTATTTAAATTATAAGTTTATGAACCTTAATTATCAATCTCAGAAATGCTTGGATGGAGAATTTGTGCGAGTCGTGGTTCCAATCCCAAAGTAACAATAGCAAAAATGAACGTTGGTAGGAAAATAGTAAAATCAGAAGGAACAAAAATTTCTCCAAGAAGAATACCAAGAGACTCAAATGCCTTATAAGACAACACTAAATTTCTCATCAAACTACACCATGGAATCTAATCCATGATCAAGCCTAGACTTCATCTACATTGTAGTGTCAGAAACGACTATGAACACCATAGCACACCATAATGAACACCATGGCACTCATAACAATATGAAATTGAAACAAATCACTAAGCACGCTATGCTTTTGAAAGGAATGGAAATGTCTTTTTAGGAATAAATAAACAAAAATTATAGGGAAAAATTTGTATAATGAACACCATGTCAGTTGTAACAATAGGAAATTGAAACAAATCACTAAGCCCAGTATGGTTTTGAAAGGAATGGATATGTTTCTCTAGGAATTTGAATTTTAAAAAAGTGTGAATTAAATTGTGAATTGTGAATTGGAAAATGCTTGGTCGCTCCCGTTGGCCAGAGAGAATCTTGGAAAATGCTTGGTGGCTCTTGCTAGTTGGAGACAAGATCATAAAACACGCGAAATAGTCGGTGATATAGTTGAAAGAGAAGCGAAGGAAATAAATGCTCTGGGAAAAAAAAATATGATGTGCTACAATCGCTGGCGGCAGAAAAACTTGGTCGGCGAAAAAAACATAAGATCTGGGAAACGGTCGCTTGCAAAATCATAAGTTCTATGAAAAAAATCAAAATTTGCTTTCGACATTCCTTTTGAAAACATAAAAAATCCAAATATCAGAATAGTTAATATCATTTTTTTTTTATATTAGGTCATCATTTTTAATATGAGAAGAGATGTATCCAAAAATAAATTTAAATTCATTATATTAATAGTTTTATTGGACATTAACCAATATCATCAAATAAATAATATTTTAAATAAAATTAAAAGTTTTTAAAATAATATGTACACTGAGTTGGCAATCTATACACAACTCCTTGGGTCTATCCATCTCTTCTAGTGTCCTTTAGTGTGAGCGTAGAAATGTTACCACTTCCCATACACTTCTCTTGAGCACCCTTTCTTCACTTTGCCTCTTAACGTGCAACACCAAATTGCATTTGTGTAAGCTGGTAGCACAAGAAGGATAAGCGGGATCATCAGTATTGCTGCTCTAAAATTGTAATCATATTTCATAACATTCACTATCAAGTATTGAAACACCAGGAATGCGTTCATTCCCTTAGGGTGTAGTCAATATTGACAACCCTAACATAACCCATCACCCAAAAGGTATGCATCCCTTTCCGATGTGAGACATGTAGGCCTTAATCACACTCAAGCAGTCTGGAATAAGAATGAAACAATGAAACATGCTCTGCATATCAAATCTAATAACCAGACAGGTATATTCTTATTTAGGGTTATAGAATACTCAGAGATGTATCTTTTCTTCATTTGCGAAGAATGGGGGCTCCCTTCTCTGAGTGAACAATCCTTCAGTTTTCCACCCCAATCTTTTCACATTCCATAACCCACACATGCCTTCTTGGAATAATTTTACTGTCTCACTCACATGCTTTACCAACATGCAGTTCGGTTGAGACATTATCGACATTTACTATGGCGTTTCACCCGAAACCCATTTCCAAAGCATGGGATCCTTCCCATCTAGTTTGGCTTCTGCAGGCCATCACACATGGTCTTCCTGCAATGTGTCATCCTGACACACTTATCAAATAGCCAAATAGTCAGCAATATTTAGCAATAAGTTTCAAATATGATTGCTCCATAATCAATTAATAACATTAATAATTAATTCAACATGAATTTACAATTCTGCCTCCTACATAAATTGATTTGTTTAACCATGAGGCTACCCTCATATCGTTTGGATCTTGTAAGTGGTATCACTCTGTCCATTATGGTTTTACCCTTGCTACCATACATGAACATCCACCTACAACATGTCCTCAAATGGTGATTAGCAATTATAAGCAAATTCTCAAATCTGAAATCTACAAATCTGTTTTCCTACAGAAATTAGATTTGCAACCATGAGATTATTCTCATAAACTTAAATCAGACAATTTTCATATTTGTTTCATGCATAAGTTACAACCATGAGAACCTTCTCATAACCTTTGGCTTCTGCACATGGTAGATCCCAGTCTTTACTATGGACTTATCCTCATTGCCATACGCAAGACCTTTCTACCTGAAATCTGAACTTTAATCAGCCAAACACGTTATGAGTATCTATGCATATAATCTTTTCATTGCTACAACAGTCACAGAAGTGATCTCAGAATTATAACACTCAATAATTCAAACACTTTCAGCTATTAATATTTTAAATGCAATGAAATATATACATTTCTATATATTCATCATTATCACAATAAAATTGCAAGACATGGTAACACTATCCATGCAATAAACTGTAAATACTCATTACTTCACATTCCATGCAGTTCTGTCCTTCCAACAGAGTGCTCTGGTATCCCATCACATGTCTACCTTCTTCATGCAGTCCTTCTCCTGCATTCATAGCAGCTCATGAAATGGTCTCAGGATTAGTAATAGTCCACCATTTCATCTATTATCTAACTGCATTGAAACATATATATGTCACATCCATGCATTCACACAATGCATCTCAACATGTGCACCCACACATATGCATGCACATTCACAACATTTACATAATATTTTAATGTGCATTCACTCGATGCATAACCCCTCAATACAACCTTGCATTAATCCATGAATACTATGCATTCCAACATATTATGGCCTAACCATGCCTATCTCATATGGCATGCACTACAATAGGACCATAAGTTCTCACTTGCTTTGGTTGTTAAACCCACAACCAACATACGCAAATGGTATGATATAATTTCATATGAATGCATTGAGATTTCTAAGAAACTATAGGGTGTAAGGCTCCCTGCTTTCACTTACCCGCACCTCACCATACTTGGTGGGTTGACATTCACATTCAGGCACTCAATACTACATGCAAACCAAATCAACATAGTTTAAACATAGTTGAAGAGACTTTACCAAATCCTCTTTCAACATTCATGTGATTTAAGCACAAATAACCATCACCTGCATGGCTATCATTAACATCGCTTGATGTTACCTGATCAGTTGGCCTCTTGCCAAGGCTTCATAGTCCTTTTTCCAACCTCATGATCACAGATTTGTTGCACCATCCTTTCCTCATAAGGTTGTTGGTCATATGCAACAACATCATCCACATCCTTAGCCATGCTTCGGTTGTATTTGGTCCTGCAACCAATGCGAACACAACTAATTATTAGCAGCCACAATAATTATCTTAAGTGGTTCATTGCATATATAAAATCTCACTATTTTACCAATATGCAATATCATATACATGCACAAACATTTTCACATGCACCGTGCAATGTTTATTTATATGCCATCTAGTGCATATTCATCTCATCTATCTAATCTCTTGTGTTTTCAATCATGCTTCTATGGTTTGATTCCTACAACCATTATCAACAACATTAATAGTCATCAATCATAGTGGATACCATTAATGGGCTATTGCATGTGTAACCTCACTACCTTTATCAGTATGCAACATCATGCTCATGCATAATCAATTCACATGCATTATGCAATAACTCTTCTAATCATGCCCACTAATTCATATGCATTATTCTCTTGCATTTCCAGCATCCCCATGCCATAATTTCCAGTATATAAAACTCAGGAAATAAAAACACAATAGAAAGATAGGAGTTAAGGAATTCTCCCTTTCCAATTCCTCATCATGACATGGAGTTCCTCCTCCACATGATAGCTAATCCTTTTCTTGGCTTCCCTACCAAGCATACAAGCAATCATTGGCTATGATCTTCCCATGAATTAGCAATTCAGTATATTCATAAGTGTATGACATTCAATCTTGCTATTTTCCAAACATGTAATTCTTATGCTATAAACATAAATAGTTTAAGGTGAGGAATTTCCCTCTTATCAACATTTCCTTGTTGCTCCCATTGGTCTTCCGTAATGCACATTACAGCCAATTACTCTTAATAAGGATTCCACAACCTTCTATGCAATTCCTGCTTCTCCTCCCAAGCATAGAGAATGCATTTCACACTTTAAATGACTGTCTCCGGGGGACGATGGGGGTCAAGGGAGCAACGCCCTCATTTTTTTTTGTTTTGTTTGTAAATCCTTCGATTTCAGGAAATCTGGCGCATAAGTTCCACGGCATTTTTCAACTTTCGGCACCTGAAAGATCTCCCTAGAAAACGACTGAAATTCCCTGTTTCGGCGGACTTCTCCATTCTCTTCTGAACCGTTGCTGACCAACTCACCGAGTTTTGCTGGTCAGCGGACTCATCTGTCTTTTCCGCCGTTGCAGACCAACTAACTGAGTTCTTCCGCCGAAAGACACTTAGAAAAATTTTTCGGGCCAACTTGCCGAGTCCTTCCACCGTTGCGGATCAACTTGCCCTGTTCTGCTGCAATTTCGGACCAACTCGCTGAGTTCTTCCACCGTTGTGGACCAACTCGCCAAGTTCTTCCGCCGAAAGACACTTAGAAAAATTTTGAAATTTTTCTTCCTTTTCCCCGGGCATTTCCGTGACTCTATCGATGCAACTCAGCCAAATTCACCGAACGTGTTGGCTCCACTCAGCGAGTTCTGCCACCGTTTCGACCCAACTCGCCGAATCTGCCGCCATTGCGGCCCAAATCCATGAGACTAAATTTTTCTTCCTTTTCCTTGGGCATTTCCGCAAATTTGTCGGTGCAACTCGGCCAAATTCGCCGAACATGTTGGCTCCACTCAGCGAGTTTTGGCGCTATTTCGGCCCAACTCACCGAGTTCTACCGCCATTGCGGCCCAACACCACGAGACTCGCTGAAACACGTCAAAACAACCAAACAAAAACACTTAGAAAATTTTCAAAAATACTTAGAAATTTTTTTGAAATTCCGCAAACTTTTTTCGGCGCAACTCGGCCAAATTCGCCAACCATGTCGGCTTCACTCAACAAGTTCTGCCGCTGTTTCGGGCCAACTCGTCGAGATTCGTCGGGACATTTTTTGGCAGAAAATGCATAGATTTTAGTTTCTATCATAAGAATATACAACAGCTGGGGCAGCTTCTGTCACAAAAGAGATTTTCTCTTGCTATCTTCTTTCAGCATATGCTACTATGAAGCAACTACTATATTCTTTCTATCATAAGAATATACAACAGCTGGGGCAGCTTCTGTCACAACAATGAAGCTTTGCAATGTTTACTATTACTATAAATCCTAATGATCAATGATTTAAGCTTTGCGAGTTCCTGATTTTTCGTTTTTTAGTGTCGACAAGAGAATTTATTAACGGAATTCATGAACTAACGTTACCTGCAACTCTGTGTTTTTCTCCTCTTTACATAACAAGTTAAGATCAAGGATGATATTGCAACTACCCCAATGGAGCAACCTGTCGCGGAATAAAGAGAATGATATCAATGTGATATTTTTCCAACTCCCATGCGAATAACGTTAGTGCAGGCAGCCGCGACAAAGCATAACCATCCACGTGTCAGGATTCCATTCACTCCATGAGCGATAAATCTAACTGACGTGGAGGTTATGGACCTCCATGGTGAAATGCCTACGACGTAATTATAAATATTTTTTTATATCCATTTATGTGATATAACAATGAAATAAGAGACCGATGATACCTCGGAATAACTCTTAGACTTTAACATTATCACTTCTAAAATGAAAACCTTCTAAATTGTAAACCATCTTATATTGTATGATCTACCCATGCCCACCCTACATGTCTACAATTCGATTTTTAGAACGTTATACGAATTTCATTTGGAAATGGGACCAATGATTTCTAGGCTTACTTTAAGCTGAAAATAGTTTACTTCAAGGAATCACTATTTGTGTTGCTGTTGTTTTGTAGATACTAACGATAACTGCCACTCTCCAATTGGGGTATCAGAGTATCGGTGTAGTTTATGGAGACATAGGCACTTCTCTTTATGTATATTCCAGCACATTTGACAGTAACTTTTATTTTGTGTTAGCAATCTCATAAGGGCTTCTAAGAACATAACTAAAAATTGAATTGTTCAAGATTGGGTAGTAAATGCCTGTTATGTTTTGGAATTTTTCTTTTTATGGGGCAAATTTTTTCTAAAAAAGTGACTAAAAAGTAAATTGTTCAATTCTATAGTTCATGGTCAAATATCTAAATAGGATAATTTAGGAAAATTTGTAACTCCAAAAGCATTGGAAATAATTTATGATTTTCAATAAGTAAGTTTTTTTAATCAATTAATTTATTCATGAAGTTAGGTCATTTCTCAAAAATTAATTTGATATTAAATTTGAAGAAGAGTAGCAAATAGTTTTGGGAATTTATTTTGGTTAAAAGCTAAATATTAGCCAGTAGAATATTGCCAACCTTTTTGGGATTTATTTTTTGCTCAAAGGTAAATATTAATCTTTTGATTTTTTTTTGCTTCCATGAAGCATAACCATCCATAAAACTATTGATCCTAAATTGGATGAATATTAGTCTATATTTTTTGGAAATTAGGGAAAAAATTAGCTAAATAGTGAATAATAGCTAGTGGGCTGGCTTGAAGATAAACAACCACTGAAACGATTGGAGAGTAAATTAGGAGACTATTAACCATTTTTTATAGCTCCAAAGATCAATTGTTGGGGTAGATCTCATTTTAGAAATTAGATAGAACTGAATTTGTTCTTAAAGCACTAACATTGTTTCCATTAATTTTGTGGTTTATTGGTGTTCATTGGTTAGCATTTTATTTTATTAATTTTAGCATTTTACTTTATTAATTTTAAATAATAAGATTGAAAAATTCAATATAAAATTCATTTTGGGAAAACCATTATATTCTAAATTAATTTATATATTTTTGAAAATTTTACTCCACATCAAAAAAAAATTAGCAAAGAAAACTCTATCTCCCACAACAAAGAAAACTCTACTTTTTGAAAAATTTGCTCCACAACACATAAAACTCTATTTTTGAAAATATTGTTTACAACAAAGAAAGTGTTGTTTCCATTTATAGTATAACATAAAAGTTATCTTTTATCACTACAATTATTATTTTCAATCATACCAATTAAATACTCATATTTTTAATTTTTTTTTTCAATTTTAAACTATACAATTTTCAAAGTTTTGTTTCACAACAAAAAAAATTCTATTTTTATCATCACAAGTGTTATTTCATTATGTTGTATCCAAAAAAAAAATCTTATTCAAAGAGTTACATTATTTAAATGTTGCAAGTGTTATTTCATTCTTTTGTATCCACAAACACAAAAAATTCCTAACTACTTCTTCATAAATAAAAAAAATGATATGATATTTAGATGTTACAAGAGCATTTTATAAAACTTGAGAAGATGATCATTTCTTCTTCAATTAGAAATGTGATAATATTACATTAAAGAATATTTTTTTTCTATCCAATAAAAAATATTTATGTCGATGGAGCCAGGGTTGAAATTTGACGTCCTACCTTGCATGTCAAGAAATTTTTATATGACGTTTTAATTTTAACATTGCCTTTCATTTGACATTTAAATCTTAATTTTACCCATCATAATAATAGTTGATTTTCTTTTAAATAACTTTTAAAATAACTATGAAGATGGGTAACTCTTTTTGGCCAAATATGGTGATGAAAAATGGAAATTATACCCATGTATTAAATTGAAGCCCTCGAAACTCATATTTTCCATATGAATTTCGACATGTAGTTAAAAAATGAGACCTTAAAAATTTGAAGAGCACTTAAAAAGTGGCTTGTGTGTGTGCAAAATAATTTAATGTTAAATTAATAGTTAAAAAAATGAAATATGTGAACATGATCTAGACAGAATGCACTAGTGCGTACATATTTTTGGTTTAATTTTTCTCCAAAAAATATATTTATTATTATTTTCGAAACTGACCAGTGATATTTCAGTATCATTTTGCACACATGTGCATGTGTGCGCAAAATATTTTGATTGTTTACATAATTTGCAAAACTAAAAATACCCTTTGGAAGAGGACGCACTGATGCAGCACTTGTATATTTTTTCAAATTTTTTGGATGTTTATTTTGAATGTTGTTGATTTATCTTTGAGCTCATTCGAAGTTGTAGGGTGAGATTTAACAGAAATTCCCAACTCCATGCTATCGCTACGTGCCCTATCGTCATGCCATACACCGAATTGGTGAAATGGATGATTGATTATATAGACATCTTGACCATCACGTTTAGGGTTGCGAACCAGGTGGTTTATGCCTCGTTTAATAAAGATACCTTTGCCAGAATCTACGCATTAAAGGCCCCGCAGTAGCTCCTCACACAGGATTTCATAAGGGCATTTGAAAGAAAGTATGAACTTGATGTCCTCCTAAAAACATGGATGGTTGACCCCGATACCTTCATCTTGAATCCGAACAGGAAATAGGGCCAATTGCCTTGCTCAAAGAGCCGTATGAACTGCTTGCAACCATGTTATTTTGATTCTATGGTGCAGATATCTGTCAATATTTTAAATTGGAATGGGTTCCTTTATCCCATTACATATCTACTACAGGTAAAATATTCAACTGGGCCCAAATATTTTCTGTTACTTTCAAATATTCCATTGACCAGGTACAGAAGAATCCTGCCATCAGGAAACCTAAGTTTTATTTTTCTACATACCTGATGGATATTGTATGTTCCTCTTTCTCTTATCCTGCTTTGAACTAGCATTGGACTAGGGAAAATCCCCCTATACACATTTACTGTTCGATCCGCTGGGAGGATAATTATGCTCCCTATATTTATGATATATGTGATAAATTCATGAGTGTTGTTTACTTTTCCATCTTCAAGAGGAACGCACCTAGGGTTTACGAGAATGCGATATCCTTGATTTCCACCATGGGAGATTGGTATATTGGGGAATATTTCACTTATATCAGAATTTGGGGCAGGAAATCAATCCACCTGCTACCAAGTATTTTTCTTGACATGATGGTCCTATCTGAGGTAGATTTCCAGACAATCTATGATGGATTTCATGGTCAGTGTCATTCTTCAAAGATGAGGGATTGACCTAAGTTTCATTTTTACATTGGGCATTTGACTATTCATAATGCAACTCATGGCATCACTCTTGGTAAGGAATTTGACTGGTTGAATATGGATTTCATAGATAAGAGAATGCATGAACCCAAAGGCCTTATAGAAAACCATTTCATACAGGAACATTTAAAAAATACTTATGTGTATGAACTACATTCTGACGATTCTTTGTAACAAAGTGCACATAGCTTTGAGGAAGTGCTCAACAAATTGACCGATGCAAACCAAAGAATTCTTGTGCATGAAGCATAGAAGCAACAAAAGTTGAGAGTGATGGAATAAAGAAATATAATTTTCCAATAGCAACAAAATGTTGCTAGGGAATCCAAGGAGGCTGGAAATAAAGCCATAGTTGTAAGCTCGGCGTCATCTCATCCCAGTACACAACAGGAATTGGATAAGAATCAAGGAAAACAACCTATGAAAGATGTTCACTCTACCACTCCCGTCTAGAATCTCGACATTCTCATACAAATGACTCAAGCTATTCAAAGTAAGTCAACTATTCATACTTAGATTGTTTATAATACTGTCTCTATTCCTAAAGTACTCCCAAATATATCTGTGAAAGATGAAAGGAAACCTAAATTGATTGTCAACCTTCTACTTCATACATCTAGTAGTGACATTATTGATTTGGAAAATGAACTACCTGTAGAAGTGGTTAATCCAAAACCAATAGTTTAAGAACCTTCACATACATCTACTCTTGACAACACTGAGGTTGTTGATGGTAATATTCCTCATCCATCTCCTGATAGTGGTATGTCAGAAATACCTACTGTTGATGATCTTATTCAACAGTCCACTTCAAACTCACCACACAGTTTATCTGCTACCCCCATTCCTTCTGGTATATATACTCAATCTTCTAATCCACCTACTCCAACTACATTAAATACTTTAGTATATATTATTACTTCACCGCAACCCACAACTTCTCAATCAAATCCTCCATTAGCTCAAAATGTTACTCCTTTACAGTTTGAAACTAGTGTCCCTCCTGTTCAATATTTCGCACTCCCTTCTGCAATTCTTCCTACAACATCTTATTCCCAATTTAACCTACCATTATCACAAAATCCACCTCAGACAACAAGTACCATTACCAGTCAATCATTTCCTATCATTCACTCCACATAACTATTATCTTCTACAGTTGAAGACTCAGCGTATGTTGGTGAATATGTTGTAGTGGTACTAGGAGATTATTGCTTCAATAAAAAGAGAAAGGAAATATTGAGAAAATATCCCAAAGGGAACAACCAAGGGGAAGTGTAGGTTGGGCTAGTCCTAAACCAGGTCATATGGAAGCAGGAAATAGATGATCCTCAAAGGGAAGCAATGGGAGCTTTTCTGCAGCAATGGGAGCCTTTGCTAGGGATAACTATGATTATGAGTCTACTCTGAATTGAGCATTGGAAGAATAAATGGCCAAGAATTTGACATTGCAAGTTGAGAAAGAATCCATCCATAAGAGTTGGACCAAACAGGTGGAGGACCTCAGAGCCCAACATGATTCAATTGTGCAAAATATGCAAGCTTGGGTTCAACAACTATCACAACAAAAGTAAATTTAAGAGGCTAAGGTAATTGGGCAAGCTACTAGCCTTGATGATCTTAAAATGCAGATTGAACAATTGAAAGACTCCAATGCATTTTCTGATTTCTTTAAATTAACTGTGCAAGAATTTAAGGATGAAGCTAGTTCTTGTAATGACAAGTTGAGACAGAATCATACTTGATATTTTCAAGGTCTTAATGAGATCTAGGAATACTTCAACTCCTTTGAACATTTTTCAGATATTCTTTCTAACCATATTGACAAGAATAAAAAGGCACATTCATCGTATGAGCAGTTGTGTGTTAACAGGAAATCATATGGAAATCATTGATATGCCGGATTTTGCTAAGTTGGTAGAGTCAATACCAACAAAATTAAGGATTGTTGAGGTGGGTGAATAGAGAAGAAAAACTACGCGAACGATTCGAGATGATACTCAACTGGACATCTCATTGTTTAGGTCTTTTATTTTGACACCTAGTTAGTTGGCATCCATGTTGCAAGGATTCCTCGATTCCTGGTCCAAGATCCGAGCTAAATAAATCAAATTCTATTTATGTAAAGCTCAATTACAGCTTGAACATGCTATTTATCCTGATGTCACTTAAATGTGGAATATTTACTCTGAATGGAATATATATGTAACCAATCCAGATTGGGGTAGTTAGTATTTTCTTGCTTATATCTAGGAAATTGGTCCCTCTTTTGAGGATCTATCTTTTCTATCTTTTTGTATTAATTGATACCTCTTGAGGCAAGAGAGGGAGAACTGTTGAGGTAATTTCTTGTATCAATTTTTGTAGAATGCTCTGTCTCTCAAAGACCAGTATGTAATTTTTTGCACACTTGTTAACGAAGGATGGAATGCTTCTTGCATTTGGTTCCAACACATGATTAGATAAAGTTTACTTGCTTTGATTGTGTTCCCTTTTATTTTATCTATTGTTTAATATATCTCAGATGTTAGTAATTGCAGGAGATGATCAATCACTTTGAATGTTTTCTTTGGATGAATTGTGGTGATAGGGAAATCTGAATGTCTTCATTTATTTCTTCTCATGACACATTTTTCCTTGTGAATCATTAGCCCTCTGAGATACTAACCATATGGATTGATTAAATAGTAAATTTTATTACTTTAAATGTCTTTTTTATGCAATCTTAAACTAATATAAGTTATGATGTTTCATTTTAATTGTTATCACTTAATGTTCTATAGATAAACAGGAAGATGTTTCTTCTTGATTTCTTTTATTATATTTTATTTTAAAAGGAAGAACCTAATAACCGAATTTTAACTTACCTAAGGTAGGTGTCCCTTCCTAAGCTATGAACCTAAGACTTCACTAGTTTTCATTATATTTTCCACAATTAGTCACCAGTTCCTTTGAACCAATAAGTCTCTTTTTGGAGAAAATCTGTAAAGCTAACGGAGGCTTAAATCCATCGGAAGTAATCATCCCAAACGGCTGGGAAATAGGGAAATTATTACGAGGGATTTCATGAAGTTCTTGAATTGGATTTATATCCTTTTGTTGACCCCAGGACCTATTCTAGCCAAAACTTGGGTGTCAACAAATGGTTCTAGAAGGAGGACCATATATAATTTAATGGGTAAAGGAAATCAGAATAAACCTCCTCCAACCCATTCTCCAATCGCAACACACATCCATCCTAACCCACTAGTCACATCCACTCCTATCACTTATTCACAACTTGAAATTATTTCCACACTGCTCCTGCATTCCACTCAACCTGAAGGAAATATTTATATTCTCACTCCTTTTCCTACAGATCCTGAACTTAGGAGTCAGATCGAGATTTCCTAGCAATCCTAGCCAGATCCCAATCCAGATTCACAAGAATCCAAGAAATTCACTAGCATCTGAGTCGGCACCTCAAATATTCCATTGCGAACAGTGAAAGTCCTACAGTTGGTTCAGTCCCAGAAAATGTTCCATTAGTGTATGAACCCAATTTTTCTCTCTACGACATCCTTATCTCCCAAGCCAATTGTTGGCTCGGTTTTGCAACCAAGCTTAGTGCTATGGGCACCTACTAACTAGTAGTAGCAGTTTCAATAGAAATAAAAGCAATAAACTAAATAAACAATACTTTTCATGGATCTAAACAAGAATCTAAGCAAATAATGTAAATATTTCAAAAATCAAGAACAAGAAACATAAGAAATAAATTTTGTTCCAATCCGATTACTAGACCGACGAAGTTTCGTCACACAATCACCAGTGGTTGATCCCTAAAATGGGAGGGCTAGAAAAACCCCCATATCCACTTGATTCACCTCTCGATTCTCCTCATGGGGATAATTCTGGAGAGAGTTCCTTTGATCATCATTCTAGTGGTCCATCTAACGATTCTGGAAATTGATACGAAAAAAATGGAAGCATGGCTAACAACTAGGACAAACCTTGGTTGGATCAGGATGCGGTGGTAATCCTAGGCCCACAACATCCCCTTCCAAAAAATATTGATAAGTTTTTGCCCAAATTTGACCCTGACAATAAACGACCAGCCAAAGACCACATAAAGGAATTCATGTTGGCTATATGATTATGAAATGTTGAGCGTGAAGACATAGTTTGTAGTTTATTTACCTATACCTTCGAAGGAAAAGCTTCAACGTGGTATTTCGTACAACAACCTCAGACCATTCAATCATGGTTCCAATTTGAGAAACTCTTTCTCAAAAAATTTGATGACAATAAAACACCAAAAGATCTGGTCATGGACCTATCCACCATGAAAATGGAGAGTAAGAAACTAATCAACGGTTCTTAACCTTGAAAAATAAAATCCCTATTGATTCCATTCTAGCTAAAAACCTGATTGTGGATTATTATGTGAAATCCCTTCCTGTCCCTATATCTATGTGGGTCAAGCGATCTCACAAGACCAATCTGTAGGAAGTATTTAGTGAAGCTATTCTAGTTGAGAAAGATATGTTGAGCCTCAAGGGAAACTCAGATGCTGATATTGATCAACCCACCACATCTCGTAAGAAACCTGAAAAACTTCCTAAATCTCCTCCTCCTAAAAAGGACCAGGGAACATTAGATATGGAAGATCTTCAAAAATTATTGCAACAAGTTTCCAATGAGGTAATTGATCTAAGGAAGAATGTAAATGAAGGTTCCCAAATTAGGGGTTCTTCATAAATACTTATAGAAGGCCTTATCAGCCACTATAGAATCGGAATATGCCTCCTTCTAAGGGAATAAATATTGAGGACTTGGATTATGTCCTTAAGGATATATTAAATGGTCCTCAACCCCCTTTATATGAGGGTGAAGCAATATTTTTCGACAATCGGCAACATCATGACCAACCACCTGAAATTCTGTATCATCAAGACACCCATGTCAACAATTATTTTACAGAATTATAAGGGAACTTTGAAGATGATGAATTTGAAACAGTGTATGCTATTCAACATTCCTTCAACAATGGTGGGAAGGGATAAGTAACTTAAGACTCCCCATCCACTTCTAACCAAAACATGACTTCTCTTGGAAATGCTAGGGTCACTATACCAAAATAAATTGTCATGCTCGATCTAGATTATGACCCTGTGGAGGATCTCAAGAAAACTTGAGCTAATATTTCACTGCTCGACTTAATGAATATCCCGATGATTCGAGAAAAGGTTCAGAACAACTTTTCACCCAGTAGTACTGATCCGCATCATAGTTGGCAATTGTGTCGAATGGTAATTTCCCACTGCAACAAGTCCTTAGCACTCTCCAACAACATCGACTCTATTTGAACATGGACAAGTGCTCTTTTGCAATGACCAACATCAAATATTTAGGGTATGTAATTGACTCTGCAGGCATTCACATTGATCCAGAAAAAGTACATATCCTCAAATATTGGCCCATTCCTAGAAGCATTCAAGAACTAAGAAGTTTTCTTGGTTTGGAAAATTTCTATCGACAATTCATACTCAACTTCAGTCACATAGCCTGGCCCTTGAATCAGTTAATGAAGGGAAATGGGAATATTGTCTTCAAATGGACATTGACACATCAAGTAGCTTTTGAACAGCTCCAGCACAAGCTTTGCACTGCACCAGTACTTGTGTTACCTGATTTGCATCATCCCTTTGAGATTGAGACAGATGCATCAGACTATGACTTGGGCATAGTGATCACTCAGTCTGGTCACCCAACCGCTTTTCATTCCGAGACTTTTAATGACACAGTTAGAAGATACTCGATGTATGAAAAAGAACTATATGCCATTGTGCAAGCTCTCAAGAAATGGAGGCATTATATCCTTGGAAAGGAAATGATCATTCTCACTGATCACAAGCCTCTACAGTTCGCTCTGACACAATCAAAGTTGTAGACAAACCAACAACTCCAGTGGATTAATTACCTACAACAATTCCAGTTGGTTATTAAGTATAAAAAAGGTAAAGCTAACGCCTCGCCGATTGCGTCAGTCGACCACCCATTACTCTCCTTTTGACAGTGATGAGTATGCAGGGATATGACACAACCACTTGGCTACAATTGTTAGAGGATGACATCAACTTCTCAGAAATCTACCAACAGTTACAAACTAACAAGTCGTCGATCTCCGACTACTTCCTAAAAGATACCTTGCTATAGAAGCTTGGACAACTTTGTGTACCGACCGGTGAGCACCGACAACAACTCATTTGGGACACGCACTACAACAATGATGCAAGACACTTTGGGGTAGTAAAGACACTTGCTATTCTGCAGAAGTATTTCTTTTCTCCTACACTTAAATTCAACGTCAACAAGTACATTCAATCATGTGTGGTTTGTGCCATTGCTAAACCACCTAATTGACGACAGGGATTGTACACACCTCTACCAGTTCCTAGTCGACCATGGGAATTTGTTTCTATGGACTACTTGATGGGTTATCCTACTACTAGGCATCAGCATGATGCGATATTAGTAGTAGTCGACCGATTTTCCAAGATGGTCATTCTCATACCATGTAATAATACCATGATAGTGCAACAGACTACTCATCTCTTCTTTACACATGTTTGGAAACACTTTGGTTTACCAACGACCATTATTTTTGATCGAGATGCCAGATTTGTCAGCATATTTTGGAAGACCCTCTGGAAACTTCTAGAAACGCGACTCTCATTGCTGACAGCTTTCCATCCTTAAACCGACAAACAAACGGAAGTTTTGAATCACTTGGTAGTAAAATTGCTTCGCATGTACAACCACAAGCATCGATGCACATGGGATGAAAGTCTTCCATACATCCAGCACAACTCTACAGGAAAGAGCCCATTTGAGATCTGTTATGGATTTCAATCCTCAGCGCCTATCGACTTCATCAACTCCTTGACACAGCAAAGTGACACCGACTATAACCATCGATAAGTTGATAAAGAATTCAAGTTTAGAGATAATATATGCGACATACAAAAGCAAGCACAGGAAATGTTGCAAAGAGTAAGAGAGAAAGCTAAGGCCCGACACGAAAAGCATCATATTCCTTATTCATTCCAAATTGGGGATAAGGTCTGGTTACATATCAAGAAGGAGCGCTTCATAGGTCCTTTCAAGAAGTTAAAACCTTTGCGATATGGTCCGTATAGTATTCTTCAACAGATTGGAGAAAACGCTTTCCAATTTGACATTCCTGCATGCCTGGTTCTGCATCCAGTATTTAATGTGGATCTACTTTGACCATACTATGCACCCTTGTTGGAACATAACAACTTACCGACAACAGAACCTGAAGACATCCAACTAGATGTTCAGGAGCCTCTTCCTTGCAACACCATCATGGGACTACGAGTATGCCATATAAGGACGAACACAATTCGCTTATTATAGGTTTCCAAAGTCGGCCAACTCCCATCTCAAGAAAAGTGGTACTCTATTACTAAAATAATCAACAAGTTTCCTCACCTTCATGGGAAAACAATTGGGACAATTGTTTCTTAAGGAAGGAGGTATGATCTGCATTGTAGTTGGCATTTTTTTCGAATGCTAACCTCCCACTACGACAAGTCATCAATGTTGACACAACTCCGACAAGTCTCGAATTCGACATACTGTGACACACTCTGCACCTTTGACATGTTCAAAAACCTCACAAATCGTGACATCGACATGCATCATTGGCATGCGACCAATGACCGTTGAACTTTAACAGACTGTCTCTTTGTCTTCTAGTCGACTATAACGGTTGAACTGTTGAACCATTCTAACTTCTTCTTTGTAACTAAACGTAACGGGAAGGCACCCAAGCATCTCAGAATTCTATATAAGCATGTATAATATTGTAACATACATCTTGTCATAATCAACCTATCGGTTTGCAAGTAATAGAAAAATAGTTAGCATTCCTGCATATTGTCTGTGTGTATTTGTGTTTTTATCTGTCTAGTGTAATCGTTCTTTTCTCATTCTACTTCTTATTGCTTCCGCCATAACAAAGTCGACTCATTCAGTCGAACAGTTGTCCCCCTCATGCTTCCTGGCCACGACCTGGATCAAGTACAGTGGAACATAACACTCTCGAAACTTTGGTTGACAATATAGATCGGCAACCTCCTACGTTTCCTCCCTCGGGAATGAAACTAAAAACACCCCTATTTCTTCTATCCTTCAAAATTTTTAACATAAAAATGCATAACTGCATGATAGACTCGGGGGATTTTTCAAACATAATGCCTTTGTCCGTAGGTACGAACTGAATGTGCGACTTGAAACATCACCAACAAAAATTGTGCAGTTAAATAGATCTAAGGTGAAGGTGGTAGGAGAATTAAAAAATGTTCTAATTAGACTATCCTCAAATCCCAGAATTCATCAGAAAATCAATATCATAGTAGCTCACATTCCTGAAGCAGATGGGACATGTCTAAGCCGATATTGGTCTCAAAAAATTAAAGGCTAATTTGCCACTGATTGGTCACATCTCTAGCTATCGTACAATGGAAATGTTAGATTTTAAGCATTAATTCAATATGCTATAGGATCTTCACTGAGAGAATAACATGTACAGTATATCAATGCATAAAAATCATATCAAGCATGTCAAGCATCACAAGAATCAAAAGCATGAGACAATGGACACACAGATTTTTCCATGGGGAAAACCCTAAAGTGAAAAACCCCACAACTTCCTCAGAGATAGATAGAGCAATGGCTCAACCAAAGTACAACCAAATACAATAGATAGTCTCCTACTATGCAGCTTGATCCTCCTCCTTCAATGTGCGCCACTTTTCGAGTGAGAGAAGAGTGAGTTCTGAGATGATCAAAATAGAGAATCTCGACTCTCTATTTATACTTGTCCTGACCTGCCTAATTACTTATGGGGCCGACTTGTCTAACTCATCCTAATAAGCCCAGTTACATATATATCGGGCCAACACCCACATCAGGTAGTCTAATAACCCATAGGCAAGTTAATCTACTTGCGACACTTGTCAATACAAATGACGACACTTCCTTATAGAGGAATAACACATCTCTTATAAGGGTACAATAAATATATATATGAAATACATTCCGAAGTTACATATACATCAACACTCCCTCTTAACTAGGAATGTATTTCTCGACACAGATCATCGGGCACAAGTCTTCTTCTCTGGATCATCATCATCGAATCAACTGCTGCTATCTTGTCCAATCTTTGAATCTACTCGTCATAGAGAGTTCTACAGAGCTAGTCCTTTTTCATACTGGATGTAGGCCCACCACCTGTAGGTCTTCATCATCACTGGTCATACTGTGGAATCCTCAGGACTCATCACGTGCTTCTACAAAACCTCGCAAGAGCATCCCAGGCCTTTTACGAGCACACAGCTCAACCTCTCGAATCTCTCAGGATCTTTTACATGCCACTGCACAACTTGTCCACGACCACAGAGTATCAAACTAATACTTCACCATACATCCAACTGATGTATATCATCACATGATCAACCTGATCATCATCATCATCTGCAAGCAAGCCATCAAGTAGGTACACCTCAGGACTGATTACACTGCCTCTGCAAAACTTGCAAGATCTCTCAGAACTGATTACACTGCCTCAGCAAAACCTGCAAGAGCATCTAAGGACTGATTATATGCCTATGCAAAACTTGTGTACCAAACTGTCACATCAATGTCTTCAAATCACCACCAAGTCCATGGAGCACAAGCCAGATGCACACACACAGCACTTACACTCACTAGCATGGGAGGACCAACCTACTACCATCTGGGAAAGGCTAACATCACTTACATCAATGACCATGGGAGGACCAACCTACCACCATGTTGGAATGGCACAACACTTACATCAACAACCATGGGAGGACCAACCTACCACCATGTCGGAAAGGCTCCAACACTTATATCTCACCATAGGAGGACCAACCTACCACTATGTGAGAATGGCCCAGCACTTACATCTCACCATGGGAGGACTAACCTACCACCATGTGAGAATGGCCCAACACTTACATCTTACCATGGGAGGACCAACCTACCACCATGTAAGAATGGCTCAGCCCTTACATCCTGGCATGGGAGGACTAACCTGCCACCATGCAAGAATGGCCCGACCCTTACATCCTGCCATGGGAGGACTAACCTGCCACCATGCAAGAATGGCCCAGTGTGCATCTGTGTCTCCGGACTTCATCACTTCCCTTTGAAAGGCATCTCGATATGAAGTACACCAAGTCTCCCTCTGAAGTATTCAAACTTCACTCTGGCAAGCGGCTTGGTCAACACATCGGCTATCTGCTCGTCTGTCGCAAAATACAAGAGCTTCACATCTCCCCTCTGCACCATATCCCTGATATAGTGGAACTTGATCTCAATGTGCTTCGACCTTTCATGGAACACTGGGTTCTCTGACAACTTCACACAGCTCTGGTTGTCGCAATATATATAGGTAGCACTCAACTGGAGATCAAACAAATCATACAGTAGCTTCCTAAGCCATACTTCCTCACAACTAGCTGAACAAGCTGCGACATACTCTACTTCAGCTGTAGTCAGTGCCACACAGGACTGCTTCCTACTAAACCAAGAGATCACACCTGATCCCAGACTGAAGCAACACCCCGAAGTGCTCTTCTGATCAATGGCACTTCCTGCCCAATCCGAATCAACATAACCATCCAGGTTAAACATTTGATTCGTCTCGTACTTGAGCCCGTAACACATATTTCATTAAATTTGGAATTATACAAGGGATCTAGAATTTAGAACTTCAACAAGATTGAGTTTTCAAAAAATGAAAAACCAAAAAATTACTTAATTCACTCATTTCAATCTTTATATTCACCATTTTTTTATAATATTATCAATATAAGCTATATAAAATCAAATTTATATAAAGTTGAAGCATATCTTCCTAATATTAAACTTAGATTCCTTACATTATTTTATTATTATAATTTTTTAATTTGTAATAATATTTGAGTTGATCAAGGTTTACCTCATCTCATGAACAATAGATGTTGCAATAAATTTCTTACCTATTAAGTTATCTAATGGCATTATTTGTATGTTGAAATTATTAACCATTTTATTTATAATTTGATAAAGCATATATTTTGCATGTGTTGAATTACCATATTAGTAAGAGATTGTCTCCATTTTAGAGTGACCTACAAAGTTATTTAATGATATAGCAGTCAATGTGTTTGTTACTGTAACAATTTTATGTATTGGCATAGTAACTTATTAATTCCCAATCTTGATAATGGGTGGCTAGAACATGGGGATTTTTTCTCAACTTCAAGAAACAACAAGAACTGGAAATGCCTAGGAATTGGCTGAAACCTCTAATACCATGAAAAATTATTAGCTCATATAGTCACTGTAATATTGAAGCTGTGGATGAGGACACTACCCCTAATCATATTTAGAATAATGACTAGAAAAACAATTAGTAACATATACACAAGCAACAACATGGAAAACTAGGTCATACTCTATTTTATTTTTTTCCCTTTATATGTATTGTCGAATACGGATCTAGAATTTAGAACTTCAACATGATTGAGTTTTCAAAAAATGAAAAACCTAAAAATTACTTAATTCACTCATTTCAATCTATATATTCACCATTTTTTTTACAATATTATCATTATAAGCTATATAAAATCAAATTTATATTAATTTGAAGCATATCTTCCTATGCTTAAACTTAGATTCTTTACATTATTTTATTATTATAATTTGTAATTTGTATTAATATTTCTTACCTATTAATTTATCTAATGGCATTATTTGTATGTTGAAAGTATTAACCATTTTATTTATAATTTGATAAAGCATATATTGTGCATGTGTTGAATTACCATATTAGTAAGAGATTGTCACCATTTTAAAGTGACCTAGAAAGCTATTTAATGACATAACAGTCAATGTGTTTGTTACTATAACAAATTTATGTATTGGCATAATAACTTAGTAATTCTCAATCTTGATAATGGGTGGCTAGAACATGGGGGGTTTTGCTCAACTTCAAGAGACAACGAGAACTGGAAATGTCTAGGAATTAGGTGAAACCTCTAATACCATGAAGACGTATTAGCTCCTATAGTCATTGTAATATTGTACTTGTGGATGATGACACTACCCCTAATAATCTTTAGAATATTGACTAGAAAAATAATCAATAACATATCTACGAGCAACAACATGGAAAATTAGGTCATACTCTATTTTATTTTCTTCCCTTTATATGTATTGTCTATTGTATGCCTTAGGACATTTTTGTCAAGTATATAGCACAATAGGTACTTAGGCACTTCACTTTTTCCCTTCATTTTATGGGATTATTATGAGCCCACAAGTTTCTACATGTTTTGGACAGTGTTAACTATCAATTATTACTTTGGATTATGTTCATTGGTTAAGCCTAGATTCCTTTTTATAATATAAATATAATCATCTAAAATTTAAAGAAATATTCATTATTCAATACTATATATTATGATATGTGGTTGGCACTATTTTAGAGCCAACAAGAGAAAATATTGTATTGGATAAAGTCTAAGTATACCAATTAAGGTCAAAAAAATTATTAATTAGAATATAAATTTTATAGTACAATTGTTTTTTTTTCAAATACATGAAGAAAGAGGGAAAACCCATTCTAGTTATTGCAAGTGTCCAGTATTTATTTTTGAAATGTTTGAACATATTACATTGAAAAAACATTAACTAGCTACTCCCATAGTAAAGTTTTTATAGACAAAGTCTATAATATGTTGTATGTCCAGTATTTATTTTTGAAATGTTTGAACATATTACATTAAAAAACATTAATTAGCTATTCCCATAATAAAGTTTTTATAGACAGTCTATAATATGTTGCTTGTAAGTGCTTTACTGGACTCCATTAACCAAGTTTGATGGATCGAGAAGTGTGGTACATTTGAAATCAATGAATTAGAATAGAAACATTGAAGTACATTTTTGTTTCTTACAAATACAAAAGTGAAAACCCACTAAACTTATTAAAAGTGCATTTAACAATAAATTTTTTTTATAAGTATCTGTGTGTCATTTAACAATCAAAATCAAATTATTATGAATTTTTATTGGTAGTGCATTTAACAATCAAAATATTTTATAAGTATTTGTGTGTCATTTAACAATCAAAATCAAATTATTATGAACTTTTATTGGTAATTTTTAGTGAAAACATTTTACAGATGTCAAAAGAAAATATTTTATAAGTCTAGACGTGTTTTTTAATGATCAAAATAAATAATTTTGTTATGAATTGGAATAGAAACAAAGTAGTACAGTTTAATTTATTTTATTATAATATATATTCATGAAGTGTTTGAATGTATTGAATTGAAAAGAATACGAATTAGCTAGCCCAACATTATCGTTTTAATAGATCGTATCTAGAAGATGATGCTTTTAAATGTATTATTGAACTTGATTATCCAAGTTTGATGGAGTGAGAAGTTATGTCGATTGGAATTTGTAATTTCCATGTTAGATATTGTTTGGTGTTTGAACGTATTACATTGAAAACAATGCTAATTAACTCCAAACATTATCGTTTTAATAGATCGTATCTAGAAGATGATGCTTTAAAATGTATTATTGAACTTGATTATCCAAGTTTGATGGAGTGAGAAGTTATGTCGATCTAGACAAAGCATTGGAATTTGTAATTTCCATGTTAGATATTGTTTGGTGTTTGAACGTATTACATTGAAAACAATGCTAATTAACTCCAATATAGTTTTAATATGCCAAATTAACTCCAATATAGTTTTAATAGGCCAAAACTAGAAGATATTGATTTTAAGTGCACTATTAAACTTGATTATCCAAGTTATGGGAGAAGTTATGTTAATATAAACAAATCATTGAAAGTTTAATATTTCATGGTGTCATGTAATTAGCATGAAGTATCGTCACATGAATACATTGCAATTTAAACAAAATTTTCATATTTGTACCAAATAATATAAAACTCCTCAAATAAATTTGAAGAGAATATTCAATATACAAGAAAAATTGAAAAATGTTTCTTCATGTATTAATTGGTCCTCCACAGAACAAAATTACATCCATGAATCATCTCCACCTAATCTCATGTTATTCGTTCAAGTAGGTCAAGGACGGCTTGTACAGCATGTTTATTTATCTTGGCCTTCTTGTAATGTTCTTTCTTAGCCATCCATGCCCAAACTATGGTATCAATTGGAATAGATCCAAGCTCTATGTCATCAGGATTTGGTACCCAATATTCTTCTAATACTTTTCCATTGTATTTCCCTGAACCGGGCTTCCACCAATCAACTTTAACATGAAGAGTATCACTTTGATCATCTTGAAATATATTTGAGGTGGCTTTTGCCATCCAAATCATCTCCCCTTCTTCCTCGTTTCCTGATCTAACTAGCAACATCTTTCCTTTCTCAACATCATTAATAGGGTTGAATGTTGTCTTTGGCTTATTGCACTTGGGTCCAACATACACGGGTTCACCTGTCATAGTATCAAAATCCCCATCCATAATATTTGAGATTGCATGAAGCACATTACGACCAACATCTGGAGTTTGCCTTGTCTTGGGCCAGAAATCCTCAGAAGATGAATCATGATCATTGTAATCTTCATATAAAGTATCAATAACTCTTTCCCAATACTCTACCTTATTTTTCCATTCTGGTGTAACAATTGGCAAATCCTCACCACCCATTGTGTCTTTCCACATTTTTATGTATGATGTTATTCCTTCTTTTAGTTCTTTTAAATAGATTTCATTCTCTTTGGGATGTAAGAAAGATGGCTTCCCTATGGGCAGTTTAGATCGACCTTCATCGTCTGTATTCCATAACTCAACTAGTTCTGACCACTCAACATCTCTTATGGATTCTTTATACCTTAATACCGGAACATCATTGAGTACAAGAAATTGGAAGTACTGAACATTAAGATGTCCAACTAGTGCATTTTTTCCTTCCTTGATGTATCCATTAAGGAATCTTTTGAAGTCATACACCTTATCAATCAGTTTAGGTGGAAACACTCTTTTTTCTTCAATTTTGCGATATGTATCCATCATCTCAGGTAGAGAATATATATCTTTACTTTTCAAGCTGGAAGACATTCTCCCATAGGTCCCGTCTATGTCTTCATGGGTGTGTCCCACGAGCAAGAACCCAACCTCAATAGTGATGAAGACACCAAGTGCAGTGAGAAGTGATAGAAACATGAAAAGATAACGATTTTTATTATCACTTGCTGCATTATCCAATTGTAACAATAAATGTGGAGGAAGAGGTTTAAAATCGATATCTTGATTTTCTAATCTTCCATGAGATAAAAATTCATCCTTGTACACTCTACATTTTGAGTAAATAGAGGTGTCAAGTAATGCATTTGAAAGTGGGTTTCTTGAAATTCCACTCTCATAAAGAAGATCACCATACATATCAAGATGTGGGTCTTCAAGGTCCCTAAATCACTTAACAAGTGATGTAATGGTAAATTGTGATCCCATATGTACAAATGGTAGGGAGAAATGACCAAAACCTCCTGTCTTATGCCCATGTGTTAGCATACCTGTCAATGACAAACCCAAGTTTATTCCTACAATAGATTTTGATTTGACGCGTAGACTTGGAATTGAAGTCTTTGTTTTATCCATTTTATCATGGATAATTCTCAAATACTCCTTTGGAAACCTCTCTGACATGATTCTGTGGGCATAGTAGCAATGTCTTCCGTACATAACGATCTTGTTATGTTTGTTCAATCTAGCGCGTGCCATTTCTTCCAACTCTTTTGTAGTTGCTGACTTCATTTGTGCTTTCAACACAATACATTCACCACATTTACTGAAGTTGGTGTTATTTGAGAATGCCACGTCTCGAAAATGAGTGTTCCAAATCTTGCTCATTGTTGGTTGTGATATTAATGGACAATTGAGCTTTTCCAAACCCACATTGATCTCTTTTAACAAAGAGCTTTGTGTGTAAGTCGAAGGCAACAATCTTAGAGGATAAGAAGTTCCATCTGCTTCGACTTGACGTGTTTGGTTTGGCGAAAAATATGAATTGTCCATTACAATTTTATGCAGTATTTCAATGGCCGCCACAGTTTGTGCACGTGCTTTACATGTATTGGTGTTACCATGAATGGATTCCATATGTCCTTGTTCAAAATTATGTTGGTAGATATAGAAGGTGCTTTGAGGAATCTTATGTATCTTGTACCATGCTTTCTTACAAATAACATTACCATCAAATCTCATGTCCTTTACTTTTCTAATAATAGGAGGTAGGCCATGGCCATGGCTCATTGACATGATAGTGTTTGAAACAAGTGAATTCAATACAAATTCCCTGATACCATTTTTGTATTTGCATTCCATATCCCTTCTAGCATTTGCAATGGCATTCCTATCCACATGTTGAAGACAATCTTGTTTACAACATTCATCTGCAGCCAAAAGTCGGACTTCTTTCTCTTTATCTATCTTGGTTTGATGTTTTGCAACTTTTTCTCTTGTCATAGCTCGTTTAATCTTTTTATATGGCCTCGATGCATTAAGAACATTGACATCTTGATCTTTTTGATTATAAAGATCCCCATCCCATTGGTATAAAGGACTTGTATCCTCTATAACATCCCATATCAGCATTTCCATGGGTGGCTCTTTGTACTTTGTCTTGACCCTTAACATCTCACCTATGTTGTCCACCAATTTATGTATTGGCCATCTAACCAATCCATGTATAGACTTATCCCCAATCTTGCATCTTTCACAATACCCATGTATCTCTTCCACAAAAACACCAAAGTTATCTTCACCTAGTGTTTCACCCACAACCATGTCATCGTCATGGACATTAACTATCATTCCTTTGGCAATGCACATAATTGTTCCTATGCATCCATGTGTAAGAGAAACCCTTGTACATGTGAATGCAGCCCTATCTTGTGGAATATTTATGGGTTGATCTTCATAATGAGGTTTCAAATCTATTTCTGGCCAAATCTCATAAGATTCTATTACACCCCCTAGTGTTTCCTCAAATCCAGTTGGATGTGGTAAAGGAGCATCATTTTTTAACACCTTCTCAATTCTAACCACTATGCATCCTTTCTTTACAATCTTTCCATGAACCTTATTCCCAAGCTCTGTATTGAATATGGAGCCCTCACCCACCTTCACTCCATGTTGTAAAAGATCTACTTTGTCTCCAATATAAAATGTTGAACAAACATTTGCACCTGTACACCAAACATAACAAACTTAGTATTTTCTCAAAAAAACATTCAATAAACTATGAATAATTCTTAACAAATGCTTTGGTATTTGTTAGCTTATACCTTGAGCTTGTGCCATGTACTCTATTTTTAATGAATGCTACCTTTCCTTCTAGCAAATGCATTTCCTTTTAGCATGACACACATGCTTATGTTAGAAGGAAAGCTAGCAGTCGCTAGCTTTCCAATAGAAAAACCCTGGGCATGGTGATTGGTGGTTGCTAGCTTATACTTTGAACTTGTATCATGTACTCTATTTTCAAATAAGCACATGGCACAAGATCAAGGAAAGCTAGCGACTGCTAGCTTTCCTTCTAGCATAAGCATTTCCTTCTAGGATAATAACACATACTTATGCTAGAAAGAAAGCTAGCAGTCGCTAGCTTTCCAATAGAAAAATATTGTCCATGGTGATTGGTGGTTGCTAGCTTATACCTTGAGCTTGTGCCATGTGCTCTATTTTGAAATAAACACATGGCAAAAGATCAAGGAAAGCCAGTGACTGCTAGCTTTACTTGTAGCATAAGAATTTTTCTTCTAGCGACTGCACACATGCTTATGCTACAAGGAAAGCTAGCAGTCGCTAGCTTCCCAATAGAAAAATAATAAGAATCTCTTTAAGTTCACATTTTCTAAAGATTCATAATAGCCTATCCCATAGAGACCGTCATTTAACTTGTTAGATGAATAACTTTTGGACATGTCAACATGAGAGAATAAGTGTTTATAAATGACAAGCTTTAAAAACTCAGCGTCTTTTTTCACATTCACCTCGTAATAAAACTTCCCATTACATAGAATAAGCACACATGCTTATGTTATTGGAAAGCTAGCAATCGCTAGCTTTGCAATGAAAAAACCCTGGGCATTGTGATTGGTGGTTGATAGGTTATACATTGATCTTGTGCCATGTGCTCTATTTTGAAAGAAGAACACAGAACAAGATAAAAAAAAGCTAGCATAAGCATTTCCTTCTGGCATAACCACACATTCTTATGCTAGAAAGAAAGTTATCAGTCGCTAGCTTTCCAATAGAAAAACCCTAGCCATGGTGATTGGTGGTTGCTAGCTTATACATTGAGCTTGTGCCATGTGCTCTATTTTGAAAGAAGCACATGGCACACGATAAAGGAAAGCTAGCGACTGCTAGCTTTCTTTCTAGCATAAGCATTTCCTTCTAGCATAAGCACACATGTGCTTATGCTAGAAGGAAAGATAACAATTGCTAGCTTTCTAATAGAAAAACTCTAGCCATGAAGGAAAGCTAGCAGTCGTTAGCTTTCCAATTGATAACATTGTCCGTGGTGATTGGTGGTTGCTAGCTTATACCTTCAGCTTGCGCCATGTGCTTTATTTTGAAATAAACACATGGCACAAGATCAAGGAAATCTAGTGACTGCTAGCTTTCCTCCTAGCATAAGCATTTCCTTCTAGGATAATAACACATACTTATGCTAGAAGGAAAGCTAGCAGTCGCTAGCTTTCCAATAGAAAAATCCTGTCCATGGTGATTGGTGGTTGCTAGATTATACTTTGAGCTTGTGCCATGTGCTCTATTTTGAAATAAGAACATGGCAACAGATCAAAGAAAGCTAGCGACTGCTAGCTTTCCTTGTAGCATAAGAATTTCCTTCTATCATAAACACACATGCTTATGCAAGAAGGAAAGCTAACAGTCGCTAGCTTTCCAATACAAAAATCCTGTCCATGGTGATTGGTGGTTGTTAGCTTATACCTTGAGCTTGTGCCATGTACTCTATTTTTAACGAATGCTACCTTTCCTTCTAGCAAATGCATTTCCTTTTAGCATGACACACATGCTTATGTTAGAAGGAAAGCTAGCAGTCGCTAGCTTTCCAATAGAAAAACCCTGGGCTTGGTGATTGGTGGTTGCTAGCTTATACTTTGAACTTGTATCATGTACTCTATTTTCAAATAAGCACATGGAACAAGATCAAGGAAAGCTAGCGACTGCTAGCTTTCCTTCTAGCATAAGCATTTCCTTGTAGGATAATAACACATACTTATGCTAGAAAGAAAGCTAGCAGTCACTAGCTTTCCAATAGAAAAATCTTGTCCATGGTGATTGGTGGTTGCTAGCTTATACCTTGAGCTTGTGCCATGTGCTCTATTTTGAAATAAACACATGACAAAAGATCAAGGAAATCTAGCGACTATTAGCTTTACTTGTAGCATAAGAATTTTTCTTCTAGCGACTGCACACATGCTTATGCTACAAGGAAAGCTAGCAGTCGCTAGCTTTCCAATAGAAAAATAATAAGAATCTCTTTAAGTTCACATTTCCTAAAGATTCATAATAGCCTATCCCATAGAGACCATCATTTAACTTGTTAGATGAATAACTTTTGGACATGTCAACATGAGAGAATAAGTGTTTATAAATGACAAGCTTTAAAAACTCAGCGTCTTCTTCCACATTCACCTCATAATAAAACTTCCCATTACATAGTGTTAGCACTTAGATTTTATTCCGGTTGTAAAAGAATAACACCTAAGGTAACCTATTTCAAACCAAGCTTTAGGTGGAAAACTCAGTCATTTTTCCACTAGAGAGGGCTCTCTCACAATACATATACAAGGACTGAAAAATATAAAAGTTCTCTCAAATTTTCTCAAAAGGATTTTCTGGTTGAAAAGGAAAACAAGAAACGTTGGGCATGGAGTCAAAGTTTCAAATATACAATATACCAGTAAGAGATTTATACCAAAAAGATTTCCACAGAGGCAAGATAACAATCATATTACAGTCAATTTGATTTTTTCAGGTGGTACAGAAAGAAATAATGACATTCCATCAACAACAGGAATCTAACTTAGGATGAATCCATTGTCAACTTTGGAGAAAATAGTGAATATTTAAATGATATAAAACGAGGCATAACCAGTATGAATCTCGAATTATTTCAGACATTCATTTAAATATAGAAGAAAAACATAATGGAAGATATAACAAAGGAAGTGAACATGCACATATAAAGATAAAGAAAAAACGGACTGTAAAGATGATCAACACATGAATATCTGGTCTCAAAAGATGGGTATTTTCACTGTACTGCTTTTATTTATCAAAAAATAGATCTCCAAACATACACTGTCTCTCAAAAAATTTCCAACCCCTTCAATAATGACTCTCATTGTTCTTATACAAAATTTGGAAGAAGCTTGACATAACTGCTTCTTTTAACTAATAACTGAAAATATTTTAACTTAAAAGATAACTGTCTTTGAGCAATAGATAACTGTCTCCAAATAATATTACAAATTTAAAATAAAAGTATCCTTTTTGCCACTTGGCAAAAATTTTGAATATCATCTTTTCGCCACTTGGCGAGAGTTTTGAAAGCCTCTATGAATGGATAGAATATCTTGTCCTTCCATATTTTTCCACATAAGTCCACTGGTCGGCCGTAGGTAAGTCATAGTTGGTCATTTCCTTCACCAAGACTCGCATTTCAACATGAACTGCATAAGAAACAGGAAGAAGGTTTCCACAGGTTGAGATTAGCATATTGAAAATTTCAAACTCCTCTGATATTTTCTCCATTAAAATTTTCCCTGTAAGCATATGATCCAGCTACTCGAACTTTATGTGATCCATCCTTATATCAAACAACAATCTCTTATAATCATTCTGAGGAATTAGTTCATTTTTTTCATTCCAAAAAGCAGGGAACCCTTTGTTTACTAATTTTTCAAATTGCTTTTTGAACTTTACTACTTCTTCCCGTATTTCTCCAGCTTTAGCTTCAACATTCTCAACATGCGAGTATTTCCCCAAGATCCTTCTGGACCATGTGATGACTGAAATTCTATTCATTATATTCATGGCTATCAGGTCTGCTTCAGTTAGACTGTTTAAAAATGTTATTGCTTTCTGGGCTACGTCTTTTGGCTTTTTATTTAAGCTTTCCCTGACGGCTCTGCAACTTTCGAAGGCATCTTTGACCACCTTTTCTTTGACTGTTATGTAATCCAGATATGGTCTTAGTTTCTCAACTTCTTTTATAATTTGGTCCCACACCAGGTGTTTACAACCTTTCATAGCAGCTTGCCCTATCACATGAGCTGCTAATCCTTTATTATTATTACTTAATTCCTGATTCTTTGTTTGCAAGGTTTTTATTTCTTTATTTTTGATTTCATTCTCTTCTGTCAGCTTCTGTATTTCAACCTTCAATTCTTTGATTTCATTTTCCCTTAAGCTTACCTGGGACATAGCCTGTAAAATATCATCTACTCCCATTTTATCTTCCTGTGTGTCTGTTTGTACTTGTTGTTGACCACTTCCTGCTAATCTTTTCCTCGATTCTGCCAACTGTTCTTCTAAAATGATTTTCTCTTTTTTCCCACCGATCTTTTTCATCAGAAAGCTTTAACATTTTAGCAGTAACATCATTGACTTCATTAGATAATTCTTCTTTTTCTTTTTCCAATATTGTCAATTCTGCTCCTTGGATGAGTACAGTGTCTGGAATTTTTAATTTTCGTCTCAACATCTGGATCGTATCATCTTTCTCTTTGAGCAGTTTGGTTGCTGCATCTCCTTCTTTATTTATCAAATCTACTTGCAATTTTTTAATCTGTTGCTGTCGAGACTTATTCTCTGCCTTCTCCTATCTCAATTGATTATTCAATTTATCCACTGAACTTTTCAACTTGTCTCCTCTTAATATGGCTCCCAAATAGTCTGAATATATGACTTCTCTAGTTTGTCTATGCAATAAAATTTTATCCGGGGCATTTATTTTAGACAAATCTATATTCATTTATGAAATCTTATTTTTTGTGACAACTGAAAATTTCAAGGAATTTTCCTTGATATTTCTGCTAGTAAATAAGCTTACCTTAGTATTAGATATACTTCTAACCTTCGGAAACAATTGACTGGTTTGTTTCGCGGAATCCTGTTTATTTCGACTATGATCATCAAACACATGCATGATATTCTGGGGTCTATTTACATCACCCTCTACAGGGGTTTCTTCAATGTTGTACTCTTTAACTGTAACCTCTGGTATTTCTTTTTCAGCTGTTTTAGCCTCTTCTGAAATTGTTGTTAACTCTTGTGGTTCATTCATTTTCAATCATTTTCCTCTTTCTGTTTCTTCATCTTCAATGATCATTATGTCCTGTATGGGTCTTTTAGATCCAACCAATGCACTATCTATTTCACTTTCTGTCCCTGTTGTTGTGTCAATCAATGCCATTTCTTTGTTGGATGCATCCGGAATGATTTCTTCTTTATATTCTAGCCAATTGGCTTTGTCCGACATTCCTTCAACAATCTGATGGTTCAGGGCCTTGATACGGTGCTCCATTCTTCGTTTTGATATGATGTTTAACGGGTCATACTCCATAGCCGTATCTGACTCAAAATTCATATCCTTCAACAACTTCTCTATATACACTACAACATTCTTATTCTTTATTGTGAACGGACCAAATGTGAATGGGTATTTAATGTCTGTAGCTTGTCTGTGAACCAAAAAATTGTTATCTTCCACAATCAACTTTTGTCTTAAGAATTCCAAGGAAAAAACCCTTAAAGTAAGAAAAGCTGGTAACACATAGGGTTTATGTCTGAACCCATATAATCTGATTACTGTACTGTCTTTCGACAAAAACCAATCTCCTGTTGCGTATTCTGTACTCAATTGCATGGATGCCTGCATTTCCGGTAGTACTCTAGGCAGATTTTTTCCAAAAATCATTCTATAAATCTCTGAAAGCATGTAATTGATGTAATTGAACATGTTATTTTCTAGTAAAGTCGTGAAAATGATTTCTGGGAACTGCAACTCGTCTTGACTGGCTATCATAACCATTTTCATCAAAAAGGCCTGAAACCTGAAATGTCTGAGAGTGGGAAAATTGACCATCTGGTCATGAATCTTTTCTGTTAAAAATGCTTCAAAATTAAGTCGAGGGATTTGATTTTCACCAATCCCTGACTGGACTGTACTCATTTTGTACAATAAACTCAATTGAAACTCGGTTACATACAAATCCGTATCCAAACCTAGAACTACGGCCAATAATGTCAAAACTAACTGGGTATTTTCATTAAAAAGATTGATATATATAGGGTATGGGACCTCCGAAATGCTGGTCTCTGGCTTGAGACACGATGACAAAAACATTTCCCTATCATTTTGAGAAACATGATGATAATTTTCAATAATGGAGACTTCAGAGAAAACCTCAGGGTCAAAGGTTTGGGAACAATCTACTTCTAGGGCTTTAATTAACTCTGCTGGCTTTATTTCGCAAATGACTTGGGTGTTTTGGCTGTTTAGAACGACTTTCTCTTCCCGGGAGTAATTTTCGACACACCATGATACAAATTCTGGGAAAGAAGGGATTTGGTCGGGGCAAAAGGCTATCAAAGACGACTGGTGAACTCTGTGGGGGTCTGTCCCTTCCTTTAACAATTCAAACAACCTAATTTTTATATCAGATATTGGAAACCTAATTAGGGTATCGTAGACGTCTTCGTCTCTATCCTCTAGGGCTTCTTTTGATTTAAAAACACCTATATCGTGCACAGTCTCCATTTAAACGTTTCTTTAAACAAAATTCTGTTTAAAAAAGTAGGACAGGTCACACGACCCTACCTGTATGTACCCGCCTTTCGCCTTCTGTCGCAATCGCAGACCTCCACCAGTCTTCAGAGCTCTTCGGGATAGTGACACATGCAGAATGCCGTTATGTGGAGCCCCTTTTGTTTTATATAAGACTTTTGAATTAACTTCCCTGCACCTTTATGAATGCGGTTCATATCTGACCATTGATCTCGAGACTTTGTTTTGGACCGTCAGATCTCGCCTCCCTTTATTCCATCTGGTGGTATCCGCGATCAAAAAGCTGTTTTCTTTTCCGGTTTATTCTTTGCGCGGATCAGCCACCTGCTGACACCTGTTCGAGTGGTTTGTTCTCCGCGACCGCTCTTCCTCATATCCAGTGTGCACCTTCCTAGATGCGGATGAAACAATGGCCGTTGATTTGATTAAGGTTTATATCGGCCCTTCGATTGCTACAAAGTATAACACCATGTGCTATGACCCCGCCATGCTTGCTCTATCTACCACGTATCAGGTCCCACCCTGCCACGTGTACTGACCCCACCGCGCTTCCATATTTGGTGGTTCCGCCCGGTGCTATGGTGGTTTCCTTTACCGCTATATTACATATGCGGAAGGATGAGGTTTGGACACGTGTCCCGGCGGTATTGAGTCCGCTACCGCCCACATCTATTTTCCGCCGATCACTTTGGCGATGCGGGAAGCAATATCGGCCGTTGATCGGGATTTTTGACATCTCCGCCACCGAAACTTGATCGGGGTTTAATCTTTTCACAAATTTGCTTTCGGACTTTGCATAAGTGGGTTTTTTCCTCTTGTTTTTTAATTGCCAACCTTTTCTTCAACCTCCTTTGTGATAATTTCTTCCTTTTTTGGACATTTTAGCAAACGTTTTGGATTTAGTCATTCTCAAACCTTAGTGTCAACACATAGAATGCCAATCTTTTCTCTTGTTACATGAGAATTATGTCCAAACACAATGTATAGTTCAATATGCTTTGTGTCAGTGATTATTTTAGCACCCATCTGCATTTCATAGTTCAATACATCTTCCATCCTCTCAAATTCCTGGTGTATTTTCTCTATATCTAAAAAAATTGGATTTCTCTTTTATGATGGTCTACCTCTATACCAAGCCGGTAGATGTTGCAAGTTTGTTGAATTGTAGCAACAAGGGAATGCAAATTGTAATTATTCTTTCCACGGAACCTCTTCAAGAGACAACTTGAAGTTTTTATGATATCATATTTACATCTTACCATGGATTTTCCATTAATATTATTTTCCCAGCACCATTTCTTCCTTCTGAATTTTCGTTTATCCTCCCACTTCTTGTAAACTGAGAGAAGAGTAAAAAGGTCTCCATCGAGATGGAAGAAACAAAGTTTTAAACAATCAGACTTTGATTTTTCTACCTACGATACGCAATCCATATTCTTACCTATCATGAAGATGGACTACATATCATAGGTCCGAAACGTCGATAAACCCCTCCTTAACACAATGAATCCAAAAATCATGGAGAATAAACTAGCACACTGTGATATGCTGAGAGAGAAAAATCATTATATTCATTAAGAGAATCCTTAATTATAATGATTGTAACTACATCTCTCTATATAATATTCCCTATCTCTCCATATAATATCCCCAATTGTACTTGTGGGTCCCCTATTATGGTTATCCCTATTAAATATTCATGTAACCACATTACCTATATATTCAACCCCATATATACATCCCATGGAGTTATAACATATTCAAATTCAACAATTATTTTATGGTGACCTTCTTATACCTTCTCATCCTTCTCCTTTTGTACTAAATGGTTGATGTTATCCATCATTCTATCCTTCTTCGATTATAAATTGAACTTTTAATTTGACATATATTCAAAATTTAGGGTTTCTTCAACCTTCTTGCCAACATAATATTCAAGTGTTTAGGTAGTTTATTCATCTATAATCTTTCAAAATACTAACTAATGACATAGACCATATCCTTAGTCATATTATATGATTCCTAAGAGTGATCTCCCCGCAAAGTGATATTCTTAGCACGTACTATAGCAATGTAAGATAATCGAAGAGTTTATGGAAGCATGGGTATAGGCGAAAATAAGGGACTTCCTATATACCCAAAGGTACATGGAAGATTAAATTTCTAAGCATATTTTATGTAATGTGGCCACAATAATTCATTGTGAAATTATCATAACAATTTGTTGTAACTATAAACAATGTCATAAACACCTCTACAAATATATGAGTAATTACGATAAGTTCTAACATTTGTTTCTTTTTCAACAATCCCAAAGTATACATATCTATGAAAAACCAATGCTCACACTATATATCTGCATATCTAGATTTATGAGAAAAATATACCCAAAACCATATGTAATTTTCATTGATCAAAAGTAAATAAACATAAAATATAAATAGATTATCGGTAATAATATATATATATAAACTCCACAACCTTCCATTTTAAACATATACAAAATTCTCTACTTCCATATGTATCCATAATAAACCATGCAACCCTCGTGAGAATCAAAACTCATATTCTTTTATCAAGAGCAAGACAAAATACAGTGTTATCATAAAATTTTAATAAATACAATTTGTATGTAATTAACATAAATTTTCATTCCAAGCCATATGGATTATTGAATTTCATTAGCAGTTCAGCTTGGATATTCAACAGGAGTTTGGCATAGGAGACAAGGGTGACAACTAAACCCTTAAAGTACATATGGACTCTAAGATTCAACAAGAAAATGTGAGAGGCAGGCGTCGAGTAGAAAAGAGTTGTCACATAAATGAGCGATCGCTCAAGGGAGTTAACCAAACTGTTTTTCTCCGCTAGGGTCAACCTTCAAATATTATGAAGATTCTACCACAAGATCTACGATTGAGAACCGAGGGGGTATTAATTCCCAACTATATCGCACCATCACCATAATAGACTGATTGTTTTATGCCCAAAACACATCACTCAACTGCTGCATCACAACCCAAAAATAATGGGCGGATCTCACAAGGAAGAACATGAAAACGCCGAGTTGACAAGTAGGGAAACATTCCAAAAAGTTATTGAGGGTTCTTGTCTTTCACTTAACAGTAAGTTCATGAAATTTAACAGTTATTTGCAGACCATGACCATCTGCACATCGCATGCACTCCACAAACGTATTACACAGGCCTTAATACCACAATTCACTTGGTACTTAACACACAATCACTTCAAATATATAAAATAATCGACTTAACCCTCCAACCTTTAAATCGAGGTCCCTGACACATTTCACAATCTTTTGATAGATCGGTCTAGGGCTCGCTTCCTGCATTTCACATACTTAGTTTATTGAATATACAGACAGGGAGGTGAACAAAAGGATTGAACACAGATAACAATTCTTGATTGTAACCATATCCGAGAGCATTAACATGATCATACACAAAGAATTACACTGAATAATAAAATTTGAATGAATTCATGTTCTAGCTAGAGTTAATATATAAGGGAAAGCGGGATGGCAAAGTGCGCAGGTATTTCCCATGAGATGTTGCAGTTGTTTCTATGAACATTCCATGCACTAAACCTGACTAGACCAGAAATTGGATAGTATTTGGTTTAGGGACTGAAATTTTGTTAAGAAAATGCCAGAGAATTTGATGAGACAAGAATGCCTTGTAGCACTAGGAGATAGGATGACATGGCAGAGATATGTACCTGAAACTAATGTGGTGCTGTCAGGATGATTCATGGAGATGGATGAAACACCGAATGAAATGCTACTGGCCACCCACGCTCGTGAAGGTTATTTCGTCCTGCCAACTCCTGTAAAAAATTCATTACACATATCTTGAGAGCTGGAGATACCAATAGAAGCAATTTATGGAAATAACAACAAATAATGCATACGCTGAGGCTATTTAGTTTATATACCAGTTGGTGCAAGGAGGAAATGTGCCCTAAGCAGGCATAAACTGGATCTCGTAGTTGATCATGTGCCTTGTAGGATGTGTGACAACTGTTTGGCAGCGCTAGATTATGAGAATATATAGCAAATATTTCTAGACAATGCTCGCCCCAAAAATCTTATGAACTGTTGCAAAATGCTCACCGCCTTCATCATAGCCTTAGTATGGAGAGAACAACATCCTTTCACCCATTTCCTTCTAAGAAACTTGCAAGCCCTGAAGGCGCTCCTCCAATGCACAAGATTTGAACTACCGAGTCTTGACGGTGAGTTTTCTGAGGTATCCGTGATGGATCTTCTGCCATGGCGAAGAATGGAGGAAATTGGTGAGGAACCGTCCTTTGGTAACTTTCGTGGAGCGCGGGCATTTGAGATTTGAAATTCAAATTCGCTTTTTTGAACACCGTGTCTAAACATTGAAGGGACAGGATATATATATTATGCATTATATGCATGGACTTGGTATATGACATACATTAGATTCTTAATAAATTTGTGGTCAAAATAGGTTATTTTGATATAAGATTATTTTATTTTTTATATATTTATTTCTTCTTCAAATATAGGATCAAAATAAGATTGAGTTACAAATTTTTTAATTGAACTAGCTCAGACTTTAGAGTGCTGACAATATATTAAATGAACTAAATCTGTGAAGTTGGTTATTATTACAACAAACTAAAGAGTTTATGGGCATAATTCTATGAAATCATATTTATGCAGACTAAGTACAATGCTTCGAAAGATATAAGTTGAAAATAGAAAAGCACTACAAACATAAAAGTTGAAACAATTTTAGAGGGCATACAAAACCAAATTATAATAAGGGAATTTCTCTACTCATTTTCATTACTCAAACATAACAATATATATACACATTTAGAACATTTTCCTTACCACTATGTTTGAGGTCCATGGTAGACTCTCTCAATTGCCATGTCTCAAGACCATCTAGCTAACCCCTCTCAAATGACAACCATTTTTTTATTATTCATGTTTACTCATGGTGCAGCTTCCCCTACGCTTCATCCATCTTCAACTACTCTTTAACTTCCATATGACTACTTGAGCACATCTTTGTCGCTTCAACTTCCACATTGATATTTCATCTTCCCTTAGTGCACTTCATATGTCATGCACAGTTACCCCATGCTAATCATGTGCACTCATTGTCATGCACATTTTTGCTCACATGCACTTGACTCATAGTTGGAATAACTAACTTGCATCCTCCTTGGATGCACATTCCACTTGAGCACACCCCTCAAAGTATCGCATGTTTTTTTTTGTTAATCCATGCATGATCGACATTATGTTATTTTCTCTTGCCGTACCACATTATATCTTCTATGTTTTCTTTTGTATAAAACTTGCTTGTGTAACACTAGCATGTACCAAGTACTGGTACATGTTAAGTACTGTACTTCCTTGAAGCCTGTACCAAGTCGCTTAAGTAGTCCTAGTCCCCTTGTTGTTACAACTATGTTTGAAATTCATGTAGGCAAGCATTCTTTGACATTGGTGTTCGTGGAAACAAAAAAGGGATCTGATTCATTGGAATACTGGTTGTGTTCCAATAGGTTTCCACTGTTCCAGCAACCAGTATTCATGGAGACAGAAGCCAAATGAGCGTAAGAAAACGACTTCAAGCATCGAGCTATTGACTCATCAACCGTGCGAGCTCCATCGACCATTCAACCAATGTTACATAACGATGTGCGGGCTCCATCGACCATTCAACCAATGTTACATAACAATGTGTGGGCTCCATCGACCATTCAACCAAAAGTTGTTTGATAGTGCACAAAGTCACATTGTATCGTTTTGTGCGGGCTCACGGTTATGATTGGAGACTAGTCCTTGGAGGGTGCACAAAATGGTACGCTGTGCAGCCCCTCCGTAATGCCAAGAGTCAAGACCATGATCTGTGCACAAAACTAAACTCGTTGTCCCATGTGCAAGCTCGACTCTACATGTGACGATACACATTTGATGGTTGCACCATGGTATTGCGGGCTCATCATATACACATTGGCCAGTGCAAAGGCGATTTGTGCGAGCTCACCATTCATATGCCATTTCTGATATGTTACATGGGTGTATATATTAGACATGGTATGATAAAACATACCTTATAAGGACTCCGTCCAAATTGTAGTTGTATAGACATCATTAAAGAGTAACAACACTTGGATCACTGGCCTTTAGCTCAAAATTTCAGGTGGGGCCCCACATCACATAACTTGGGGAGTTGTTGAGGGATCAATAGATTATTACATACACCAAAGGAGAAGCTCAAACTAGGCATAAAATTACTTGTGGAAGGTATTCCAAGACTAGGAAAACGTAGGGTTGGAATGTGTTTGCTAATAGATGGCATTATGAATGAAGAGACATTGGGAACATGTGGCATATGGGTAGAAGAAATGATTTTGATAACTAAATATACATAAGAAGCATTAATGTTTCCTCAAAAGACACTAGGTGTAGTGGAAGTACATCCCATGCTTGTTAGATTAACCATAATTTGGTTATAGACATATTATGTTGTACATTTTGAACAAATTTAAAGGGATCTATGGGAAAAGGTACATCTAGTTGTATCAAGACATGATCGTCAGGTTGGGTCAAGGGAGGATTATAATGGGTCAGTGTCTAAATTTCAATAACTTCAATTTTAGGTGTCCCTAAATATTCGGTTAAGTTATGTTCAGTGTATGTATAAATAGGTACTTCTCTTTCAAGTCTCTCTCAAATTATCAATGTGTGATTGTTTCTCATCTTAGCCTATGTTATAGTTATTTAACCATTTGCAGGTCAGAGGTGGTTTGACACTTTTGGTCGGAGACCTTCTTAACCCCAAGACTTACAAGTTAGATAGTAAACCACATTTGCTTGTTTTAAGTTTAACCAAATTTGTCTTTTATGTAAGAACAAACAAAACTAAGGAATTTTATGACACAAATCAACAAGAATAAATAACATGTGCAATAATTCTACTAACATCAATAAGAAAATAGAGTAGGGAACCCTCCAACAATTAGATTGGAAGTATGAAGTCTTAGGACCAAAATGTGTGTTGAATATTGTAACTTCTAAGAATATTATATTTGTACATTATTTATTCCGGAGATGTTCCATCCCTCCAAGGTGATTCTATTATGTATCCGGAGATGTTTATTCCTCCGAGGAGTTGTGGCAACTAGGGTTATTAGACCCACCATGTGGGGGTCGGCCCAGTCAGTTATAATAGGGTATTTAACCTAATGGTTAAATATGAGCCTACATGTACTTGTGTAAAATATATGTCAAAGTAGTGTATAAATAGAGGAGGTGTGTTCCTCATTTGATACACTCACACACTTGAGAGAGGCGCACTTGTGGAGGAGAGGTCTGCTATGGTGGAGGAGGAGATCATGTATTTGGTTTTCATCTTTGTATATTGCTGGTCATCTATATTGAGGAAGCTTTACTGGGTTTTCTACCCCATGAGGGTTTCCCAGGATAAATCTGTGTCTCTTGTGTTTATGCTATGCTTGTTGTTTCTTCAGTGATCCTGTATATGCTATTTTTGTGAAATGGAATGTAATGCTACTATTTTCTATCTTAGCATATTAAATTTTAACATGTTATCAGAGCTAACCTGAAGGAAGACAAGGTATGGCACTTACGACACTTGCTTTACTTACGACAATTTGAAGGTTAGGGTTTTACATAGCAAAAACCAGTCATCGTGGAACTTTCGCTATAAATCCATTTATGTGAAGGTTCAGGGTCTGAAAAGTTTACAGCTCGAAGATAACATCCACAGGTACCTTGTGTCCAAAGGGTACCCTCAGATTCATTGTACTTTATGAGTTATGATTAGTACAAGTTAGGGTTTCTGCCTCTTCAAGATCTCAATCAAAATCAGGTGACCTTGGCAAAAAGGTCATAACTTGGGCTAGGAAGCTCCAAATGAAATTTCATGAAAAGTGACAGGTAGTACACAGACTGTACTATCGCAGGAAACTTTTTTAGAGGCCGAAGGTGAACCAGTGACACGTGGCACTCCGTACAAGTTCTCTCTCCTGTTTTATCCCATAAACAAGTCACGTTGCGACACTTGGCATAACTCTCTCTCAGAAAATCCAATTGAGGTCATACCTGTCAGGATGGAAAGATGACAAGTCAGGCTACTGCAGAAAAAGTTTTCAGACCCTGTGGAGCAAAAATTTCAGAGTTATAGCAGAAGCAATCAGGTGCATATTTCTGTCAAAACAGAATTATTTTTAGCACCTTTATTCATGGCTTTTGGAATTTAGGGTTTCGGAGAAAGTTGGAATTTTTGAAGTATGTAACCACGGCTGGAAGCTCCTCAAAAAAATAAGAGTTTAGAGCCTTGGATTGAACCTTTTGATTGGACAGAAGGGTGGGCTTCATCAAACCCTAGTTCGGGTTCCTATCCAGAAGATCCAAAAGTTTCGAAGGCAATTTTGAGGGGTCAAATTTTGGAGATTTCAAAATTGAAGAATGCTAGGTTGATCAGCTTAGCAAGACACATTCTTCCATCCATTCAGAAATATGAAAGTCAAAGATTGAATTTTTAGGGTTTCTCTAACAAACCCTAATCAAGCTCCAGATCAAGTTTCAAGGGGAGTTGAGGCTAAGGCCTTACATAAGAAGACTACAAAAAGTCTCAACAGGTATGACTTAAGGAGGTTCAGGTATGCCTTGAAATCTGATTCTTGATTAAGTTCATAATGTGTTTGTATTCATGTTATTTAGTACAATCTTGATTAATGTTATTAATTGTCTTATCACCCTAGTAACAATATGAATGCATGTGAATGATCGAAGACATTCATTGATTAGGGCTATATGATTGTACTTATGCATTATGGTGTTGTGTGAGGTTGATGTTGTCTGCTAACAAGACAAAGGTACATTACAAAAGACAAATCAAGTTCCATGACCATGACAACATGAAGACAAAGACTAACGAGGTATGTATGACTTTGCTATATTATGTTTAACCTACGAGACATGTAGGTTCTAGCTCAGGATCTCTAAATCATTGAAGAGATTGTTTAGGTATGTTGTACATAACTAAGCAGGTATACTAATCCAGGTATGTTTTCCTATGTCATGTTAGAATCTTACCTTGTGTAAGTATACTTGGTATGATTGGTTAGTAATCAAGGGTTTATGCATATTATGTCTCTTATCTTGGTTGATGATTTAACTAACTAGATCAAACAAGAATATGCATGAGTAAAAAAAGACTTCCTTGAAACCCTGAATACTAATGATCATGACTGTACATATTCAAGATTATTTAGAATTAGAATGTTTTGATAATATTGAGAATATACTAATGAATGTATGTTTGTGTATGAGATCATGAGGATGACACTAGTGTACACTTGAACATGCACAGTGGTACAGAATGAATAGAAGTTCAGAAGACATACAGAAGATCAAGCAGGAGGCAACCACACAAACATAAAAGATAAGTATTTGAGTTGTTATTAGAAATAGTAAATGATATTGCTTGTATGCATATTTGTATTCCTAGAATATATCATGCTGAGTGTAAACATTCATAAAGCATTGAACAGTATACTACTAATATGCATATGATTGGTAAGTTGGACTAACATTCCATTGTTGCTTGTCTAGAATGAAACCTCTTTGCTAACATGCTGAGAGCTGTGCACACTCTCGATAGTATGTTCTGGTAGAGATGGAAGGCATCTAGATAGCCACTGTATGCATATAGGATATGGGAAAGTGTTGTGCCAAAGTATTGGTCAAAATAGTTGCATAACTATGTAAATGATATCTGTATGCATAATAGGTTATCATGTCAATATGATTTGATGATTATGAAGTATTACTAATCATGTACTTAATTTTGATTTGTAGGAAAGATCATGATGAATGATGAGCTATGAACAAGCGATGGATGTGCAATAGACATGAGGTCTCCGAGAATTTAATAGGACTGGATCGTCCCTGAGCTTCGGTTCAAAAGGTACATGATAGGACTGGATCGTCCCTGAGCTTCGGTTCAAAAGGTACATGATAGGACTGGATCGTCCCTGGACCTTGGTTCAAAATGTACATGATAAATCCTAGAATCGTTCTAGGTTACATCCAGCATGAAACAGGGCTGGCTCTGTAGATATGATACATCCAAAATGAAACAGGGTTGGCTCTATAGATGTGATACATCCAGCATGAAACAGGGTTGGCTCTGTAGATTGTCAAGCACTCTATTTGCAGATAATTAAATATCAAACACATAGAGCGTATGAAATTTATTGTCAACCCGAGAAAGTCTCTTTATTTCAAAGGACAAGTGCACAATATATGCTTAAACACAAAACCATTAGAAGTGAATACTTTTATCTTCTATCATCTATGTTCATCCCAAGAATCTACGCAATCCCCAATTGCCTTCTAACTGCTATACTACAATTCTTTTCTATTATGCATCAAGCAGAATTGATATCAGATCTAATCAACGATTGCAGGAAAGAAATCTCATTCATGTTCCAAAATAATCACTTGTCTAATCTAATCAAGCTGGGAATCATAAAGCATGATCTGAACATTACTCTAGAACTGTAATGAAGGAAATTGAAGCAACTGTTCTGAAAAACTGAATTGCAAAATATAAATCAATCAACACATAACAGGAAAGCTAATTTGTAAGAGCTCCTGGGATTACGTCTCAGCTGTAGGATGAACACAGCAGTGTGAAAAGAAATTGAAATATGCAAAACAAACCTGACTCAGTCGACTGTTATTCGATACCATTCACCAATCTCACGAAAATATAATCATTTACTGAGAAATCCACACAATGAATATTGCTGCTGCGTACAAAAGAAAGATCAAAGCATCACACAACAAGAAAGAGGAAATCCTAAATTAACACAGCAATCTCTGTGGAAGACGGGCCCAGTATTCACACAGAGATGCTGGTCGAACAACACTCTCTTTAACTCAGAAGTAACTCCTTATATTAACAGAACAATGAGTACATAGTTTCAGCTTGGCTGCTAATACAGCATAAATTAATTGTTTGCTGTCCAACCCCTCAGTCGAGGCAATTCCCCATATTTATACATACAATTTGCAACATCTAAACCTATAATTGGGCAGCCATGAAGATCTCTGATCTTCAGCCGCCCTAAATAATCTAGCTGTTACAATGCGTGGCAGAACTGAAATATCCAAATATGAGAGAAGTATTAATTGTCCCAAGAGTGACGGTCCTTTCAGCTCACAGCTGGATTCGAGCAGCGACATACTTAAGATAGTTCTTCGGTTACAGCTACCCTGCCACGCCTATGCCTTGATTGCCGATTTGAGCCCCAAGGAACCTTCCACAAGCGATGAACGTTCCTTCGTGACTTGTTCAGCTCCGATCTTCCTGCAGTCTATTGTCTTACTACCTTCATAAATCGCATCATGTTAGCACAGATTAAGAGATGCACAGCTTTAATCATCACAATCATAAGTATTAACACAATAAACAATAATCGGCCATACCTTGGTAATTTGGGGAATATATAAGGACAATAAGTTGAATTGCCAAGGTAATTGGTGTAAGACAAGGTAAGGGAAGATGCTAAATGATGGTCAAAAAGGGCCAATTCTGGGCTCAACATCTCCCCCCAACTATCCTGTTGCATGTCCTCATGCAACAACCTGCATCTAAATATTGTACTGAACTCTGTCCAGGAGAGAGGAAGGAATGTAGATAAATCAGGCATCCCCTCTATCTTTTTGAAAAGCTTCTGTGAGTAACCTGGCATCTTCCAACTTCACTGTTTCCCTTCCACTGCTACTTGCTGATATCTAGAAATGCACTTGGTGTGGTGGGAATCTTTCTGCAGTTTTCTTGTGCTATGTCTGAGGGAGTTGAAAAGAAATCCTCAATCTGAGTCCAATTCAATGACATCTCTAGGAGGTGAAGGCACTGGTTCTTGTGGGACAGTGTCTTCCAGCGCATCTAATCTTAACAAAGGAGTTGCTGGTTCTTGTGTAACAGCAACATCCCTTAAACCTTCTTCAGCAGCTGCCTTTATTGCTTTTGGAGACACTGGTTCTTGTGTAACAGTGTCTTCTTTGTCATTTTGCTGCTGAGACTGGATATCTTTTTCAATTTGCAGCTCCTCCTCCAAGATTTCAGTGTCACCTGAGCAGGGTGTCTGTACCTGTTCATCATCACTCCATTGTGTATCAGGAATGATATCTACTCCCGGGTTATCTCCCAACTGCAATTCAGGGGTTCTTGCTGCAGTTTCCAAGGATGTTGGTTCTTGTGTGACAACATCCTGGCTTACCTTTTCATCCTTCTTTTGCTGCAGCTCCTCTTCTATGAGTTCTGTATCATGAGAGCTTTCTGGGGTCACCACCCAGAGTTCATCGTTAAATGCCAGAACATCCTCTGTCCCAGCTTCTTCTCCTGTCTACTCAGTCGGTTGGACGGTCAAATTCAGGGTTGCTGGTTCTTGTGTTGCAGCATCCTGTTCCAACTTATCACTGTCCTGCATTTCCGTTTCTTCTTCTAAAATTATTGTGTCCTGGGAACGTTCTGGGGTTACAGCACAAAATTCTTCACTATCCTCCAGAGTATCCCTTGGCTCCATGATCTCCGTGTCATGGGAACACTCTGGGGTCTCACTATATTCTTTTATAAGCTCCAGAGCATTCTTCATTTCCCGTTCTTCTCCCATCTGTTCTATGATTTCTATGTTGTGGGAGCAATTTGGGATTGCCATACATTCCTCATAAATTGCCAGGGCATCCTCCACTCCCTGTTCTTCTCCCATCTGTTCTATGATTTCTGCATCATGGGAAGTAGCAGCTGCAGCAAGGATGTTTAAAGGTGCTGGTTCTTGTGTTGCAGCATCCTCTTTCTCCACTGCTTTCCCTTCTGTGGCTACAGGCTGTTGTGCTGAATAGGTGCTAAGTAAAATTTTATGGCCTGCTTCCTCAAAGATCTCCCCACAGGTGGGGCAGAGTATTCGCTCATCCTTTTCTCCAGCTCCAGCAGAAGCTGATTCCTCCACTTGGTCTGCAGCCTCTATTAATGTATAAATCTTTCTTCCACCCTGCTTTCTGCAGACTTCCTTCCATGTTTCCAGCTCCCTTCTAAGTGCTTGGAGGTCTTCTTTCAGCATTGCATTTTCATACAAGAGTCCCTCAACTCCAGGTTCTTCCTCCACTGGTCCTTGTGGGGCATCCCTCGGTTTTGGTGTAAGGATTGGGGGTTCAACCTGTGTCTCTAAGGTTGCCCATTTTGTTCTAGCTGCCTCTGCTGCTGTGATTGACCGAGTTCGTTTCCTTCTGATTGGTGCCACTAAATCAAACTCATTGGTGGCCCTCTTCCTTTTCTGTGGCGTTTTCTTTTGTGACTTTCCTTTTTGTAGTGTTTCTTCTCGTGGACCTGGAATATAGGGAGGCAAAACTGAAGTTAAAGGAATATTTCCCTGCCCCCCATGCTGTTCTTCTTCAATCACAGCTCCTCCTCCTACCCACTCCGGTGAAGACTCGATTGTGACCAGCTCAATATCTTCTTCCATTGCTCTGGCTCCGTCATCTCCAGGTTCCATTGTCGCAGCATTTGATGCTGCTCCAATTTCACCTTCTGCTGTCGGAGCTGCCCTGTTGTCTAGGTTTTCCACGAGGGTTTCATCTACATTGTCGCCTGACAGCTCTGTTTGTGCTTCCCCTCGCTCTCCTTCAAATGCAGTGTCATCCCCCACTGGTTCTGCTTGTGCTGGGGATTCATAAACTTCAAATGGCTCTGCCTGTGCCCCTGTTTGTTCTTCCTCTGTGGTTTTGCCAACCCCTGATGGTCCTGCCTGTGCCCCCTGTTGCTCTTCTTTCGTTTCATCCCTCCCGGATGGTCCTGCCTGTGCCCCCTGTTGTTCTTCTTCCGTTTCATCCCTCCCCCCAACTTCACTGGAGGAACTCCGGTCCTCCTGTTGTGGCGGAACCGGTAATTGCTATAATGGAATGACCCTCAAGGGAACAGGTTGCTGTGGTCGGGTAATGAATTGCTCCCATGTTATATTATGTTGGGCCAGGGTTCTTACAATAATTAACTTAATAAGGCCATGGTGGGTGAGGGAGGACAGTGGGTGCTTTGCAGACTGAACAAATGTTGCCATATGACGCAAGTCGTGCAATAGATAAAATGGAATATTCAACAAAATGCCATGACGGAGATGAGAAAGCAAAGGAAGTTCAGAGTTGTACATAGTTTGGTATCTACCTTCGCAAGTTATGTATTTATTGAGGAAGATAGCGACCTGGTCCCATGGCTGCGGCAGTGACTTCAATGCAATCCCTCTCCTGGATGCTTCAACTTGCTCCCCTGGAAGTAAAAATTCTTCCCGTGCAACTGTTGCAGGAACTCGACGGTTAAACCAAGGTTTTCCCACCAACGGGATAGCTGTAACCTCGGATATAATGACCTCCGAAACATCTATACACAGCCCCCACACCGTGGAGTGTGTTTTAGTAAGATTCAATGCGAATTGCAGGGCTGCGTCCCGATCGAATCCATCCAATCGTTCAAAGAACGCGACCCAGCCAGCGGCTTGAAAAATGACCAGAACCTGCAAATTCCGTCTAAGTTCCCGGGTATTGAAAGGTTCATGGCGAACTGGAATGCCCATGGTCCTGGCTGCCAGATGAAACTGGTGTTCGACAGAGTACAGGATCCCATAATGGAAGTTGCAGCACGGAGAATGCACGAATCGTTGAGCGGAGACGTTGAGCGAATGAACTAATTCGGAAAGTTAAGCGCAGAGAAGAGTTTAAAATTTTCATGCCGAATTGGGGAAGGTGGCAGTTATTAGTATTACGTCGTACGAGGGAAAGGTTTAATCAGGTATAAATGGTGGTACGAGTGAAGGTACGGCCAATCTCGTTTAAATGATATCAATACTTAATCACGTGATAAATGAAAGCCATACCTCATAAAACTGTGCGTCGAAAGGCTGCGGAAACTGGTGGAGCATGGAGTTGGTGACGTCACGGAGCCGAACGCGTGCACAGTCAGACGTGGGATCATGATGACTCGGATAAGGTACTGATTTCCTTTGCCGGTAAAACAAAAAGCGTCGCATCCTCCGGGTTAAAATGATGAGTTCGCCGGCAGGACTGGGATGAATCAGCATCATAATTAGCAGGTTGAACAATCCTTCTGTTAACACGGGAGTTACCACTGCAAGTTTCCAAAGAAATGATCACACGGCCGATGAAAAAGCTTGTTGCAGCTGGCGGGAAAGAAGTTACAGCCACCGGAAAAGAATTCGCGGCAGCCGGAAAAATATTTTACGATATCAGGGAAAATTACGGCTGTCACAGGAAAATTTTACGGCGGCGGGAAAAAACTTACAGCTGACGGGAAAAAAAAATTTACGACTATGGGAAATATGTCGCAGCCGCTGGAAAGAAATGGCAGCTACGTGGAAATGATGTGGAATTGACTTGGTCAATGAGGTGGCAGCCGTCGGGAAATAATGTGGCAGCCGTCGGGAAATGATGTGGCAGCTGCAGGAAAAAGATGTTGCAGCCGCCGAAGTTACAGCCGCCGAAATTGCAGCTGCCGGAGTTGCAGCTGTTGGAAAAGCTTTGACGGCGGACGGAAAAAGAACATTACGGCTACCGGGAAATGAAATGGCCGTGGCTGGTAAATGGAGTGGCAGCTGCGGAAAATGAGATGGCAGCCGTGGAGACGATGAGGTGGCAGCCGCGGAAACTGGAGTTGCAGCCGCCGATGTTGCAGCCGCTAATGTTGCAGCCGCCGATGTTGCAGCCGCTAATGTCGCAGCCGCCGATGTTGCAGCCGCTAATGTCGTAGCCGCCGATGTTGCAGCTGCCGATGTTGCAGCTGCCGATGTTGCAGCTGTCGAAATTGCAGCTGTCGGGAAAGTGGACGGCTGTCGGAAAAAGGGCATTATGGCTACCGGGAAATGGAGAATATGGTTGCCGGAAAAAGGATATACAGCTGCCGGAAAATATGTTGCAGCTGTCGAAATATTTTTTTTTTTTTAATTACACAAGGACAGCACAGAGAGGTTTTCATTACAGGCCCCAAACTGATCGTTCTCCCGGTGCTTCCCTGAATTTTTTGTTTTTTTTTAAAAGACAACAGCAAACAAAGAGATCAAATGCAAAAAAAAGAAAGAAAACGACAACTATACGCTACAGCAAGGAATTATTTATGTACAGCAGATATAATTTTCATTTTAAGATTTGGCAAAGGTAGAGAAATGTTCCTGCTCTGGTGCCAATTGGTAGTTTGGATCAGCAGTAATCTGTGAAATGAATGCATCTTTCGAAATGGGCTTCCGATACAGTCGCAGTCTGTGGCCATTAGCAAGTAATGGTATACGGTTTTCATCAATGGTGACCAGGCGAACAGTGCCGTTGTCAAATACCCTGTCAACCAAATATGGACCCAGCCATCTTGTGCGTAATTTCCCTTTGAAATCCTTCTTGAATCTGGAATCGTATAATAGTGCCCAATCTCCTTCATGGAAGATTTTCTTTTTGATGAATCGGTCATGCCAATTAGATCTCTGTTGCTGAAGCAGCACAGTCTGGTCTACCGCGGCTAACTGTTTCTCATCCAATTCATTCAATTGATTCAATCTTCTTTTCTGGGCTTCTGTTACATCCAGGTTCATTTCAATGGCTGTTTTCAGGGTCTTGATCTCAAATTCAATTGGAAAGATGGCACTCTTACCATACACTAGATCATAGGGAGAAAATCCTATGGTGTTGCGCCAAGTCGTGCGATATGCCCATAGTGCTTCTGGAAGTCTGTCAGCCCAATCCCTTCGATGGCTTTTAACTGTTTTAGTAAGGATTGCTTCGATGACTTTATTAGTGCTTTCCACCTGACCATTGGCCTGGGGATGATAAGGTGAAGCTATCTTGTGCTGCACATGATACTTCCGGAGCAAGGATTCAAATTGGTGTGAAATAAATTGTGGTCCCCCATCGGTAACTACTTCCTTTGGTACCCCAAAACGGGTAAAAACTTCACTGTACAGGAAATCAATCACCGCCTGGTCATTTGCCTTAGCCAAAGCTATAGCTTCTACCCACTTAGTCATGTAATCTGTACACACCAAGATGTAAACCTTCTGTTTGGAAGGAGGGTTGATAGGACCAACAAAGTCCAATGCCCATTTATCAAATGGTTCTAGTACCACTTGGGGCTGTAAAGGCATCTGATCTGTTTTATTAGGTTGGCCCATCCTTTGGCAGCTGTCACAGGACTGAACATATCTTTTAGCATCTCTGAACAGTGTCGGCCAATAATAGCCCATCCGCAACGCCTTATGCCCTGTTCTTTTGTCTGCAAAGTTTCCTCCGTAAGGTTCATCGTGACAGGCCTTCAGTATATGAAAGATCTCATCTTCCCTTACACATCTTCTAATTTCAAGATCAGGTCCTGTGTAAAAGAGATGGCCTTTGAGCCAACAATACCTGGCACTTTGCTGAATAATTTTTCTTTTCTCTCGTTTAGACATATGTGGCGGAAGCTTCCCTGCAGCCAAATAATTAGCAACGTCTGCATACCAGGGTGAATGAGCTGAGAGTGCGAATAAATGTTCATCCGGGAAAGCATCCTCAACAGGTGAACTGTCATCACTGTTAGTAAATCGTGATAAAAAATCAGCAACAACATTTTCTTTTCCAGGTTTATCTATAATAGTAATATCAAATTCCTGTAATAATAAAAGCCACCTGGTTACTCTGGCATTAGTGACAGGTTTATTCATTAAATACTTAATGGCAGAGTGGTCAGTATGCACAAATGTAGGATACCCAGTAATGTAATGCTGAAACTTATTAATAGAATAAACAATAGCAAGGAATTCTTTTCAGTAACAGTATAATTTAGTTCAGCAGGGGCTAAGTTTTTACTAACATAATAAATAGCATAAGGTACTTGACCATCCTGCTGTCCTAGCACTGCTCCAATGGCGGTATCAGAAGCATCTGAAGAAATGTGGAAAGGTATGGTCCAATTAGGTCCCCTTAAAATAGGGGCTGTGGACAGTTTCTCTTTAAGCTCATCAAATGCTGTCTGGCATGCTGTACTCCATACAAACTGTGCGTCCTTCATTAACAATGAAAACAAAGGGGAAGCAAGTTTGGAGAAATTTTCTATGAATCTCCTGTAATACCCAGCATGTCCCAGAAAACTTCGCACCTCTTTCTGAGTTGAAGGGGTTGGTATATTCTTTATCACCTTAATTTTTGAAGGATCCACTTGAATACCGTCAGTAGAGATGAAATGTCCTAATACCACCCCCTCACTCATCATCATGTGGCATTTTTCAGTGCTCAGTGAGAGGCGAGCCTGTTCACAGCGAATTAAAACTTTCTTCAAATTTTCCAGTGCTTCCTCAAAATCCCTGCCATAAGGAGTAAAATCATCCATAAAAATTTCCATGCTATCATTAACCAATTCAGAAAATATGCCAATCACAGCTCTTTGGAACGTTGCAGGTGCATTGCACAATCCAAAGGGAAGCACCCTGTAGGCGAACGTTCCCCAAGGGCAGGTGAAGGTGGTCTTATCCTGATCCTCTGGAGCAATCTGAATTTGATTGTACCCACTGAACCCATCCAGGAAGGAGAAGAACTTCTTCCCAGATAGGTTATCAAGTACCTGGTCAATAAAGGGCAGAGGAAAGTGATCCTTTTGTGTAGCTTTGTTCAGCTCCCTATAATCGACGCAGACTCTCCATTTACCATTTTTCTTGGGTACAATTACAAGTGGGGAAACCCACTCACTGTCTGAGATAGGATAGATGAATCCTGCTTCCAAGAGTTTCTGGATTTCTTCCTTCACTATATCCCTCAAATTGGGGTTCATGCGTCGTTGGGGTTGACATACAAGCCGGGAGTCGTTTTTAATATAAATATGATGAGTGCACAGACTATAAGGAATAACCTTCATGTCTATATACTCCCAGGCGAATGCCCCCTTACGTTCCTTCAAGAGATTGGTTAGGCGCTTTCGTTCTTCTGAGGAGAGACCAGGATTGATGTTCAAAGTTCTTCCAGGCTCTACCTCAATAGGAATGCTTTTCGAGTTTTTCAATACTGGGATTATGTTTGTGTCATTGGCTAGTGCTTCCTCCGTAAGCTGTTCTTGTTCTTCTTTACCGAGGGGACTGTTCAGAAGTTGATAAACTTCCTTGTCTACTAAAGCAGGTTCGCTAATGAAATTATTAATGGCATCGTCTTCTGTTTCGTTTTTGAAGGTTAGTGCCTTCCCTATTGTTAGTAATGGCTGAACATCTTCTTCTTCTTCCTATTCTATCCAAAGGGAGGTTTCAGTTTCTAGACTCGGCCTTGCTGGAGGGTACAGGGTGAGGTTTTTGGTTTCCATGCCATCAGATATAGTCATAGATCCTTATCGACAGCTGATGCAAGCATCAGCTGTAGCCAACCAGGGCCTCCCTAAAATCAATGGATGTCCCCCCAGCTGTGATTTTGGTTGCAATACCAGAAAATCGGCAGGGTATTCCCATGAGTCTACTGAAATAACAAGGTCGTCCAAAATCCCTTCGGGTCTGATGGTGGATCTGTCTGCCAATTCTAAGATAGTAGGGGTCGGTCTAATATTGGTGAATCCGAGCTTCTTTACAGTCTCCATCGTTATAACATTGATCGCAGCTCCTAAATCTACTAGTACGTTGGGTATCTGCGTTTGTCCTATGTGTACAGTGACAGTAGGATTGCCGGGATCCTCATACTTGGTTATAGGGGTTTTTCCAGTCATTAAAGCGGATAAATTCCCTATAACATGGACAGTAGGAGGATCTCTGGGTTTCCTTCCCGGTCTTTTAGTGCACAGGTCCCGAATAGTTCTAGCATAGATAGGTACATCTTGAAGAGCTTGTAAAAGGGGAATCTTAACATAAAGGTTCTTCAACTCTCCTAGGAGATTGAACTGAGGTTGCCCCCCTCTTTGTGGCAGCATCAATCTCTCAGGGTAAGGTGGTTGTCTTACCAACTGGGTAGGCTGCGTGTTATCCACTTCATCGTTTAATGTTTCAGCCCTCCCATCTGAGGGATGCTCAGCATCTTCAGTGATGGGAACCGGATCAGATGGATGCTGGGAACTCTCTCCTTTGTCATAAACAGTTGGTGGAATATTTTCTGAAGTTACACGTTCTACTATATTTCCAGACCGTAAGCGAATATCATTACAAGGTACAGGGGAGAGAGAGTAAGCCGGCATATTGAGAGCCTCCAATTGCTGGAATGTTTTATTATTTGGGTTAGGGTTAGGTTGGGCAGGCAGCTGAGGCCGTATTGGTATGTTAGGCACAGGATTATTTTGCAGCTGCAGCTGCGACTGCTGAGGTGGGTATTGAGGATATTGATGAAATTGAGGATATGGAGGATACGGTAACTGTTGAGGTGGAGGTGGTTGAGGAAACTGGTTCCCAGGATGGAAGTTCCTCCATCCAGGAGACCATGAAGTAGGTTGGTGTGGAGGCTGTGTCCAAGGAATCCATGAATTATAACCTTGCATCGCAGGTTGAGGGGAATTACACTGAGCATAATTTGAAGGGAATTGTGTATTCACATTTTGCATATTAGTATTCCAATTATTCAAATTATTCAAAAATGGAAATGAATCGGGAGACATACCTTGATTCCGGGGCTGCCAGGGTTTCTTCTGTGCAATAAAGTAGGCTGAATCCACCTCTGGAGTTGATGCCTGCAGAACAGCTTTCACTTGGGGCAACGTGGGGCATTCTTTCATATCATGATTCAGCTCGCACAACTGACACACTTGAACTTTGTCAAGAGGGCATTCTTTCAGTGGATGAGTCTTTCTACATCAGGGACAAAACACCCCTAGTGTGAGATCCTCCACTGCCTGTCTTTGCTTGGCCTTCAAGACGTCAATCTCTGAAGAGATAGAGCTCATCATTTCTGTTTTAAAGTTTTCAAGAAGATTGCCTATCTCTGCACGTGTAGCTCCCCCATTGGATGACTTCTGAGTTCTGTCGAAGACATCACGTTCCAGGTTATTTCGTTTATGCTGCTTATTATGCCTAGAAGATCCCCTAGAATATCTCTTACATAATTCCACAATTGTCTCAAAAGATTCTTTAGAGATATCCCCTTTTCCTAATAAATTTAGCATGTCTAAACAATCGTCCCTGATTCCTCGAAGCAGGATTATCTTAAGCACATCTAGTCCCATGTTCGTCTGTCCAGCTCTCTGCACATTGTACAACAACCTCTCCACAAAATCCTCCAAACTTTCATCCTCCTTCTGTACCATCTTGAATAACTCCTCCCTTTTGTCCCTGGTGTTGCAATATTCTTGATATTTTTCCATGAACACTTGCTTCATCTTGTTCCAATTAGCAACAGTTCCTCCCCCAAGGCTCATGAACCATCGTAATGCATTGTCCTTCAGGGTGGCAGGAAAAAGCTTTAACTTTTGAGCATCTGTGACATAATCATAGCTGCGACAGAGGATATCGAATTCAAACAGGAATTCGTCTGGATCTTCTGCCGCCCTGCCATGGAAGCGGGGTAACACAGACGGTGAGATGTTTTTCATAGGAGCTGTCCCCTCGAGCTGCTGTATTGGGAATTGCAATGTAGCCATAGTTTCTGGCGGGGAATCATCTTCATGATGGTATTGTACCACTGCTTCTTCCTCTTCATTCTCATGTCTATTATTCATCTTTTCTTCTGTATCTTCTCCTTCGTTTGTTCCTTTATCCCTTACCTCAGTTGCAACAGCTGCGTATTCTTCGGTTGTAGCAGCTGCGTATTCTTCAGTTGTAACAACTGCGTATTCTTCAGTTGTAACAGCTGCGTACTCTTCAATTGCAACAGCTGAATCAGCTGTTCCTTCTTTAGCAGGAGTATATGCAGGAATCACCGCTGCTCCTGTATCTTCCACTGTAGATCCTGATGCTGGCGTTCCAGGATCAGCAGGGCCTCTTTTGATAGGAGTTTCCCGTTGACGAGATCTGACAGCTGAATCCGTTTTGTAAACAAGGTCGTCGATGAATGTTCTTCTGCCCAGCGGTGGACCTTGACCACGACCCGAACCACCTGCACTGTTAGTAATTTGTGGAGTTTTGGGGGTTGGGAGGTGATCGCGTTTTACCCTCCTCGTATTCATGCGAAGCAGATCATTTCAAAAACAACCAAAAAGACTGACTAAAAGTAATTATCAGATACAACTAATGACTAGTGTTTAATTTTTATCCTTCCCCGGCAACGGCGCCAAAATGTCAAGCACTCTATTTGCAGATAATTAAATATCAAACACACAGAGCGTATGAAATTTATTGTCAACCCGAGAAAGTCTCTTTATTTCAAAGGACAAGTGCACAATATATGCTTAAACACAAAACCATTAGAAGTGAATACTTTTATCTTCTATCATCTATGTTCATCCCAAGAATCTACGCAATCCCCAATTGCCTTCTAACTGCTATACTACAATTCTTTTCTATTATGCATCAAGCAGAATTGATATCAGATCTAATCAACGATTGCAGGAAAGAAATCTCATTCATGTTCCAAAATAATCACTTGTCTAATCTAATCAAGCTGGGAATCATAAAGCATGATCTGAACATTACTCTAGAACTGTAATGAAGGAAATTGAAGCAACTGTTCTAAAAAACTGAATTGCAAAATATAAATCAATCAACACATAACAGGAAAGCTAATTTGTAAGAGCTCCTGGGATTACGTCTCAGCTGTAGGATGAACACAGCAGTGTGAACAGAAATTGAAATATGCAAAACAATCCTGACTCAGTCGACTGTTATTCGATACCATTCACCAATCTCACGAAAATATAATCATTTACTGAGAAATCCACACAATGAATATTGCTGCTGCGTACAAAAGAAAGATCAAAGCATCACACAACAAGAAAGAGGAAATCCTAAATTAACACAGCAATCTCTGTGGAAGACGGGCCCAGTCTTCACACAGAGACGCTGGTCGAACAACACTCTCTTTAACTCAGAAGTAACTCCTTATATTAACAGAAGAATGAGTACATAGTTTCATCTTGGCTGCTAATACAGGATAAATTAATTGTTTGTTGTCCAACCCCTTAGTCGAGGCAATTCCCCATATTTATACATACAATTTGCAACATCTAAACCTATAATTGGGCAGCCATGAAGATCTCTGATCTTCAGGCGCCCTAAATAATTTAGCTGTTACAATGCGTGGTAGAACTGAAATATCCAAATATGAGAGAAGTATTAATTGTCCCAAGAGTGACGGTCCTTCCAGCTCACAGCTGGATTCGAGCAACGACATACTTAAGATAGTTCTTCGGTTACAGCTGCCCTGCCACGCCTATGCCTTGATTGCCGATTTGAGCCCCAAGGAACCTTCCACAAGCGATGAACGTTCCTTCGTGACTTGTTCAGCTCCGATCTTCCTGCAGTCTATTGTCTTACTACCTTCATAAATCGCATCATGTTAGCACAGATTAAGAGATGCACAACTTTAATTATCACAATCATAAGTATTAACACAATAAACAATAATCGGCCATACCTTGGTAATTTGGGGAATATATAAGGACAATAAGTTGAATTGCCAAGGTAATTGGTGTAAGACAAGGTAAGGGAAGATGCTAAATGATGGTCAAAAAGGGCCAATTCTGGGCTCAACATAGATATGATACATCCAGCATGAAACAGGGATGGCTCTGTAGATGTGATACATCCAGCATGAAACAGGGATGGCTTTGTAGATGTGATACATCCAGCATGAAACAGGGCTGGCTCTGTAGATGTGATACATCCAGCATGAAACAGGGCTGGCTCTGTAGATGTGATACATCCAGCATGGAACAGGGCTGGCTCTGTAGATGTGACACATCCAGTATGAAAGAGGACTGGCTCTGTGGCGGTAAATCCTAGATCTGATCTAGGTCACATCCAGTATGAAAAAGGACTGGCACTGTGGTTGGGATTGGATCATCCCTAGACATGAGACTTGTCTTAAAGAGATAAGGATTGATCATCCTGGAACTTGATCTGGATTGCATCATCCATGGACCTATGTCCTAAAGAGAGCAGGATTGATCATCCTGTAATATGATCGTGTGATGACGATGCTGCGGATCGTGTGATGACGATGCTGATCGTATGATGACGATGCTGATCGTGTGATGACAATGTTTTCGATCGTGTGATGACGATGCTAATCGTATGATGACGATGCTACTGATCGTGTGATGACGATGCTGATCGTATGATGACGATGTTGATCGTATGATGACAATGCCGCTGATCGTGTGATGACGATGCTGATGATCGTGTGATGACGATGTTGATGATCATGTGATGACGATGCTGATGATCGTGTGATGATGATGATGATGATCGTGTGATGACGATGATGATGACGATGTTGATGATCGAGTAATATCAACTCTAATGATGTTGATGTTCCAGTAACTAGTTGAGTTACTGATGATGATGAATTGAAGAAAGCTTCTGATGATATATAGATGACGTAGTCAATGACTCCTTGCTCCTGCAGATGTTGTTATAATATCCTTCTCGTTAAGGGGGAGTGTTGAATATTGTAACTTCTAAGAATATTATATTTGTACATTATTTATTCCGGAGATGTTCCATCCCTCCGAGGTGATTCTATTATGTATCCGAAGATGTTTATTCCTCCGAGGAGTTGTGGCAACTAGGGTTATTAGACCCACCATGTGGGGGTCGGCCCAGTCAGTTATAATAGGGTATTTAACCTAATGGTTAAATATGAGCCTACATGTACTTGTGTAAAATATATGCCAGAGTAGTGTATAAATAGAGGAGGTGTGTTCCTCATTTGATACACTCACACACTTGAGAGAGGCGCACTTGTGGAGGAGAGGTCTGCTATGGTGGAGGAGGAGATCATGTCTTTGGTTTGCATCTTTGTATATTGCTGGTCATCTATATTGAGGAAGCTTTACTGGATTTTCTACCCCATGAGGGTTTCCCAGGATAAATCTGTGTCTCTTGTGTTTATGCTATGCTTGTTGTTTCTTCAACGATCCTGTATATGCTATTATTGTGAAATGGAATGTAATGCTACTATTTTCTGTCTTAGCATATTAAATTTTAACAATGTGAAGGTGAGAATGATGCATTTATGGTAACTCTCACACAACTCTCACACAATATGAAAATACTCTCATGAAGACAAGTACCCTCCAAGTGAGTTGAAATGGTCTTTATAAGTCTACCTTAGGTATCGCAAGCACGCCCCTCTTATAATCATTTGTGTGAAATTAGAAAAAACCATTAAGATTACCATTTCGCATATCAATGGTTGAGGGGAACAATTGTGGGTTAGGTGTTTGGATATAGCTAGGGAACATGGGATGTATGTATCAGGCCTAAGACTCTATGAGAATTGGTGTCACCTTAAGGAATTTTCAATTATATCAAAGCTCCTATACATGCTTAACTTACTAGACATGCAAGAGGGGATAATCAGGTGGTTTTTACGTGTACTTCAGATATAGGAGCATCATATAAATACCCAACTTAAAGAAATAGGCACAATCAAGCTAATGTGAAGTTTAAACTCAAGCAAATATGTCAATCGAAGGAGGAAACTGTTGTATTGCAAAGAAGCTCTGAATCACTAAAAAAGGAAAATGTGGCCTTCCAACGCAGTAGATCGACGATGTAATAATTTGCCATAACATTCTCCAATGATTGTTTATGTTTAGATATATGCAAATTCCTAAATTACTCAAATGAATTTCTAAGTAATGCTCTAGGTGCAAACTTATATGTTTTTATGCAGTTAAGTTTAACAAGCATTTTCACTAGGACCCCAGTGCCGCGTCGTTGGGCTTCCCCATTCCTTAATTTCATTTCCCCGACATGGCACCACTCAGTCGGGTCCATTCACTCGTAGTTTCCAATCTTCGGTAAGGTACCACGTCATTGGGTCCTTGCGTCCACTCTTTCCGTTCTCGATAGGGTACTGCACCGTTGGGCCCTTCTGCCATCATCCTTTCGTTTTGACTTGCAGGAACTTAATGTAGGGATTTCAGGAGATGTTACCTTCTATCCTCTGTCTACACGCTATTAGGGACTAATGGCGCTGAGGAGTGAGTCCGTTCTCACTGCGTTCCCCCCAACTCGTACGTGACCAGCTCCGTCCTGGCCCACCTCGTACGCCCTCACGCTTTCCTCTTGAGCAAGCGGATCAATGCTTATCTGCTCAAGCGTGGTATTCCATCAGAAGTCGACATCGTCGTCGCTCTCCCTGTGTGTGATTTGCCCGTACTCTATGACCCTTCATATTCCTTTGTGTGTCCGTCGGTGAACCGTTTCACCTGTCGCTACACACATTTCTCACAAACGTAAATTAGTAGCAATGTCCTCAATAATCACAATTTGATTTATAAATCTGTTGCTTCATTAAGCATCTATAGTTTACTTAATCGTTACTCATTCGTCTAATCACATAATCAATTGCACAACTAGTCGTTAAGCACCATTCATATGTACAGTTTTCATATCAAAGTTAATTGTTAAACAACATGAAATTGTCCATTCACAATAACTACCCAAATGCACATATATCAATCAATCGTAATCATAAGTATACTCAAAATAAAATCATAGGGTTATTTTATTAATGTTTCAAACAGTTAGGTCACTCAGCAGGTGCCCTCAATGTCTATAGTAGTCTAGGGGCACTACATACACCCCTACTTATTTAGAACTTCGTCCCGAAGTTCAGAATAAATGCGGAAATCTATGATGCATCTCAGCTGCGTCCTCCCAAGTCGCACAGCTAGGACTATAAATGTCCCACTACACTTGACTTGATCAATCCGTGCTAATCATTAAGCAAGATGTAATCAATCAATTATCCCACCCCACACAATATAATTTAATTCCTTAATTCATTTATCAATTATTATCGTCATTCACATCTTCAGGTTTTCCTCAATCATTTAAAACATAACAAGGCTCAAGAGACAACTATATTGAAGTTGTTCAGCCGGGTCACTTGACAGGTGCCCTTAAGGTCCATAGTCATTCTAGGGGCATTACATACACCCCCTCTTAAATAGAACTTCATCCTGAAGTTAATTTTTGTTCTTGTACTTTCGACACTAAGCTTTATCTTAATTTCCTATTATCATCTTCTTTCCATTCCCTTCTATTTTTCTCCAACAATCATGGCCATAAGCACAAGTGGTTCTAATCATTATTATTATTATTTTTTTTTCCAACATGGTTCCAATACATTCTCAGGAACTCAATCATAATTGTGTATAATATCAATTCGATAGTACATTCAATATCTGTCGGTCCCAACTAGATTTTCGATATCACTTATTCTTGTCATTAGTATCATCATGTTCAGCTCCATGAGCTTATCATGTATTTCCCTGATCTCTTCGTTTATGTTGTCATAGGACCACTTCGACAGATTCATCAAGTCGCACAAAGTGTCTTTTTAACCCCATCAAGTTCCATCTCGAGGGCTAGTTGTCATTTTATCATGTTTGATTATGACCTGAGGTTAGCTTCATTGCGTTCTATTTATTATGCTAATCGTCTCCATACTTCTTTTTACGAAACATTGCCTTCATTTGACCATTTCGATACCATGGTTAAATTTCAAGTTCGTAGTCATGAGTTTTCATAAATAGTTTTGTTGTAATGTAAAATGCATGTCGTTGAGTTCAGCTCATCATACCAATCACATTGATATCTCATTTTCAAATTTTAAGTTGGTTTCTCTTCCTCGACAATCCGTCAAAGTCTCGTCAATATGAGCATCTTGGTGTCTTATCATTTAAAATTGATCAATTTTTCGTCATTCAGCAAATCCACCGATTATATCCGTCCACTTGTTTTCTCATCATGGCTGTGTAGAAAAAGGTTTAAAATATCGTTGGTCTTTGTTCCAAGTTTCTCCGAGTAGATTTTTCTTAAAATACAATTTTACGTTATTGATACCATCTCTATTCGACAATTTAATGCTCGTAGTTAGTGAATGATTTTTTTTTTTCTTCTTCTTCTTCTTCTTTTTTTTTTTTTTTTTATACTATAAGTGTCTACTCCTAAGTTATAGTTCTTTGGCTTTCCAAAGCATTTGTTCTGGAACAATTATTCCATATGTGAATTGGCAAGGATCTCTATCATAGTTGAAATATATCTTAAATAAGTAACACTTGCAAACGGAAACCCTAAGGGTACAATTTGACAAAAAGGAAGGCTATGTCTTTAATCTTACAACCTACAATCCCCTAAGTGAACTGTGAAATATAGGCATGTGTTAACTTTTCATCTAGTTCATTTTATAACATCAAGAAATATCATAACAGTATCTTATCTTTCAACCAGTTCATATTATCATATAAACGTAGTATAAATATAATAATACATTAGCCTTTCATAGTATCCCATAAAATAATTATGAACTATAAACAAGGCATTAACCTTTCCTTTACATCTTGCTATCCCATTAACGAAATATGAAATATGGTGATGTATTATCCTAAATTTACCTAATTCATTTCATCACATAAACGTAATATAAAATATAATATAATAATACATTTAACTTTTCAAATTACATAAGAAAGTACAAAATATAGACAAAATATTAATCTTTCTTCTACTTCCAGTTATCCCCAAAAAAATATGTAATATCACACTACTTTATAATATCATGCATAAATAAAAAATATTACAATATCTTTCAACTAAATCTTATAATTATAATAAGGTATTATAAAATATAATAATACATTAACTTTTCATCCATGCCATAAAGAAATATGAAATAAGAACATGCCATAAAGGAATATGAAATAAGAACATACCATACATTATCATCCATTTCATGTCATTGCATAAATGAGAAATATTGCAATATCATTCAACTAGTTTTTAAAATTATAATAATGTATTATAATTATTGACGTAGTACCACACGAAGCGCCACAAAGTCCCATCGAAAACCTGCAGGTTGATCATGAGCCAGCTGCAGCCATATCCTGGAGATCTCATCGTACACAGTCTCGCTCCCGCCATATCCTCAAGGTTCAACGCCCATCGACCTGCATTCAACGCCCATCTACCTGCATTCAAGGCAGTGCAGTCCATTGCAAAATGCCAAGAGACCTGGTCCTCATTCTCGTCCTGCAAATTCCTATAGCTGGAGCTGCTGAAACATTGTTCTTGTCCTCTGCAAATTAGAACCTGAATCCTATTGCGAGCAGCTGGAGCGGCTGAATTGTCCTCTTGTAAATTAGAAATTCAGGTACTCCTCGTCCTACAAATTCCTATCATTCTCGTCCATTTAGTTTAGTATCTGGATTTTATACAAGGCCCATGGGGTATGGGTATTTTTGTGCCTTCTTCAAGTTATAAGAGGTTGCATATTTCAGTTACTAGAGATATCTGCGAGTCTGTTGTATGCTTGAAAATATTCATCTGAACATTCCCATATAAATTTCGTAGCAACGTTTTGTAGTTTGTATGTTCTTATTTCAAACTTTATCAGTTTTTAGAGGTTTGTACTGGTTCTTATACTTTGTTGTGGTTGTTATACCGTAGCATGGATTTATATTTAGTGTACTTGACTATTGCTCAAGGGACGCTCCCTCCAGTCACTCATCCTAGTACTTTTGTTTAAAGCACTTCCCAGCACAGTCTTTGCAAGGTCGGAAAGCCCCCCTGGAACAGATGGAAAAACCTTTTGAAGGCCTAATTTAGGCGCTTCACAGTAGCGAAAACACTCCATCTCTCCATAGGAATCAGAAAGACGCCTCAGGTCAGAGTGCAAAGCATACCCTAACTTCAAAATGCTAGTTGATTGAAATACAACTTTAAGGCACAAGTCCAGTGCACCTGGTTCTTTGTTAAATAAATTCACCATCTCAAATATAAAAACCTTTTTTGTAGTAGCAATCTCTGATATCGAAACCTACAAAATTAAAGGTAATTCAAGGTTCCAAAAAAATAAAAGAAAAATCATCCTTGGTTAATCGAGACGATGGAAGGGATGATTTTCCATAACTTGATTGCAATTATCTTTTTGAGGATCTTGTATTAAACGTTGTAGAGGGAGATGGGCCTAAATCTATCTACAGATGTCTATATTAACGTCGTTTTCCATGGAACCGTTTTCCTGTATCGCACTGAAACATTTGCTCCGATGGATGTCCATCAATATAACCCTGGCATCCATCAATATCACCCTGCATCCAAGCATCAGATGGTGGATTCCAAGTATGTAGGCAATGTGATGAATGGTAAACAACCTTTAACACCCTGCCCGACTGCGCGATCGTCGCTTCAGATAATTTTGTCATAAATGTTATTCGTTTGAGTAATCTTTTCCAACTTGGGCAATTCATTACGATTTGGTGGAGAAACACTCAGTATTAATGCAACCGTCTGACATGCTCGCACAGCCATGCCCATTTGAATTTTGAATTTTGAAATTTTTTGTTCCGCCTTACTACGAGATACAAGTGACATTGCCGCTTCCCTCCCTCGTTTGAGTTCGAACATATTCATAGATAGGAGCACACGATATTTTTTTGTCACTGGCCTGGAGTTTAATTCACAGCCATGGCTGACCTAAAGCCTATAAAAGCCTATTTGTATGGATGAGCTGCTTACTATCTTATGAAAATCTGCCTCCTCAAATGATGATGAGAAGCCCAAATTGAGAGTAAGAGGTTATATAATTCTCTTTGTGGAGACTTTTGCGGGGGATTTCTCCCTACTTCATGTCTAAATAATGACACTGATATTACTATTTGCATTTTACACCACTGTCATTACGATTTGCATTTACACCTCTCTCACTCTGCTGTCGTGACTATGCAAATTTAGGTAGTTACCATCCGACTCAATTTTCCAGCATGATGAATCTTTACCGCCAACCTTTACAGGTTTTGTAAATGGGAGTAAAATGGTACTAGTGTAGTGTTCTTCCGTAAAAATATATTAAGAAAGGGTTCACTCAGGTGTAGAACTATAGACTTATTTGATTATTCTGCCAACTCAATGCAAGTTTTGGTTACAACTCTTTTGGCATTAACATGGTTGGAAACTTTTAATGTCAAAAATAAAAATGTATTTTATTTTTAGATAATTTATTTTTTATTTATCAAATTTAAAAAATGTAGATGTTATAAATTGTGAAAACTTCAATTTTATAATACCATGAATCTGGGTTTTTGACAAATGGTACTGACATGATAACATGATAGTAATTTCACAATTGCATTTAATATAGGCCGTTATTAGGTTTTCTTAATATAATGGATCTATATTAAGCATAACCTCTTCTCAATTGAAATATATACTTATTGTTGTGCTCCAAACTAACTTTATATGAGTCGATTGAATTGTAAAAGTTTGTAACTTCATATGAGTAGGCTGATTTGTAAAAGAAATATATACTTATTCTTGTGTTCCAAACTAACGGCATATGACTGGGTTGAATTGTAAAAGTTTGTAACTCCATATGAGTAGGCTGAATTGTAAAAGTTTGTAACTCCATATGAAAGTGTCTATTGTTTGGATTTTTTTAGTATTTTTTAAATTATTAATGATATTTTAATGGAATTTAATATTTATGTTAATTACTTTTAAACCATTCACATTATCACATTATCATTGATGTTTATCTTAATTAAAAAAAATTTATCTAAATTATCAAAACATTTTATGATTTTGGTTTGGATTGTTTATTTTATGAGATTGTTTAAAAAATAAATATTTGTCATTAGAATTATAAAAATATTTTATGATTATGTTTTTGAAAAAACATTTAATGATTTTGTTGACTTGAATTACATTACATCATTTAATGATTTTGTTTTTCCACTACCCTTGATCAATGCATTGATTGCATTATATCATCTCAATTATTGGCATATGACTTGTACCACATCTCCTTCATCTTCTTGCCACATATTTTCTACTCATCCCAAGGATTTTTTTGACTTTCTACTTTCCATAACACACACTTAAAAATGAAGGGCTAACATAGAACATGTTATTATGAGTGTATAAATATTATTACGTCTAAATTTATGATAGAAATAGGAAGTGTTCCCCTTGTCATCCATAAGAAAATGGAATAGTTGAGTGATTTAATAAAAAAATTGTAAAAGGATTTAATAACAATCCACCAGTGTTTGGTCTTGGAACCCTCTCTTATTCTTGAGGTTTTAGAATCCTTAATTTTCTTTAAAATATAGATAAATTTCTAGGAAATAGTTTACATTGTATATGGAACACTAACTCTCTCCTTTTTTTTTATCATTATATAATTACACCTACATATTTTTTGAATTTAATTTTATGTAGGATGTTAAATATAATAAATACTAAGACAATTTGATTAAATACATGGATTTATTAAACCCTAGATCTTCACCAAACCACTTAAACCACTCTTTATTATTTATTTATATATATTTATTTATTTATTTCTTTTCCAAAATTTTAAATATTTATATATATTAAATTTAAATATTTTAAATTTCTCCCTTAAATATAAATTATAATTTAAATTTTATCTATGATAATTTAAATATAACTTCACCAACCACTTCAACCTAATACTATAATTGACCTTAAAACTTTAAATCTATGAAGAACTTTTAAATTGAAAGTTCGTGAGTAGCTTTATATTTTTAAATATTAACTTTTAATTTTTTAACAAACCTAGGTTATAACATTATATGGAATCTAATTAAATTTAAATAAAATAATACTAGCGCTATATAATTATACACGAAATTTAAATAAAAATATATACGAAATTTAATTAAATATAAATAAAATAACACTAGCATTATATAATTATATAAGAAATTTTGCCGAAACCCCTTTTTTTTTGACATGGTATTTCTTTTTTTTCTTTTTTTAATTCTTATCAACAACTAAATTAAATTAAATTAAATAATAATTAATAAAATTAAATTAAAAAAATTAAATTAAATTGAATTAATTAAAAAAAAATTAAATTGAATTAATTAAATTAAATTAATTAATTAAATGACATTAAATTAAATTAATTAAATCAAATTAAATTAAAAGTCATTAAATTAAATTAAACGAATTAAATTAAATGAATGTTAAGAGACACTACATTAAATTAATAAATTAAATTATTATTTAAAAAACATTAATTTAAAATAATAATAAAAAAAATTAAAACAATATAAAACGCAAAAAAAAACCTTTTCTTTTTCGCATGGGGATTGACGCCAAGGCATGATCGATGGCTCTCCTTAATCCGCGTCGGCAACATGCACGCATGGTAAGGGTGGTTGGTGGTCGCGGAAAGGAAACCACCATCCCATGTGTTCATTCCTTACTCATCTGCATACCAATAAAGCGGTATAGTAAACCGCTCATGGGCAACGCGGAAACCGTCTCACGTGTCGTCAAAAGTATGCCTACAGGATCGACGGCTCTCCTTAATCCGCATCGGCAACATGCACGCATGGTAAGGGTGGTTGGTGGTCGCGGAAAGGAAACCACCATCCCGCGTGTTCATTCCTTACTCGTTCGCATACCAATAAAGCGGTATAGTAAACCGCTCATGGGCAACGCGGAAACCGTCTCACGTGCCGTCAAAAGTATGCCTATTTAAGGAGGAAATAAGGTTTTATTTGGCATTGTAGGGCTGCTTCTCGCGTGGAGAGCTCGCGGTGCTGAGCGCTAGGGTTTAAGGGTGTGCGTGATGTGTTGAGTACGTAGACCCAAGAAGGTAATTCTCTTGTGAGAGCTCTGCGCTTGAAATTCGATGGAGTGCGTGGTTCCGACTCGTCTTGGTAGTTGGTTGTCTTGGAGCTGAGTGCATAGGCTGGCCTTGGAAAGGATTGCTTTGGCGCTTGCAGGGTGGTTGAGATGCGTGGCAGCCCCCGTGGGTGTACTGGTGCGTGAGGGCCCCCTTCAGGATTGGCCTTCGGTCATCTGAAATGCTCTTGGTGTTGAGCGATAGGGCTTGGCCCAATAAAACACAGTGAAGAAAAATATCAGACAGATTTGAAACTATATGAAATTATAAATGTAAGGTTATATTACATAATCCCAAAATAGGTTTTCATGGGGATAATATTTGTTAACTAAAAAGCTAATCCTCTTCCAGGAAACTAAGCTTTAATTTTATGTATATTATTTATAAATCCAACTCCATCGTCGAAATAATCTCTCCAACTACATTAGTTGGATTTGCTGCGATGCTTGTATTATAAACAATATTGCAGGCAACAATATTATTTGAATATTTATTTTATGCCACATTTATTTAAATGAATGTTTAAAACAAAATGTTACAGGCAAGAAGGCAGATCTGCATTAAAATAATAGGAAATGAAAACTGATCACTTTGGCTGCAGGTCTGAAATTTGGAGAACCCTCTGTAAATCCTGTGTGAGACTCATTGTTTCGTATTTATTATGAATACAATTTCTTTATATAAATGCAATGAAGTGTTTTTTTTTTGTTAGTATTAAATTTTAGATCCAAATATTATAACGGTAATATATATAGTGTTGTAACTTGGTTTATATGTATTTATTTATTTGTTTAAAAACATTGTATATAGAAATGTTGTTGTTTTTCTGGAAAGGTTTGTTTAATGGGGTCTAGACTGAGCCCTAAATAAGCAGTTATATATATATATATATCATTCAAATTCTGTTTCTGTTACGCCTTACGAATAAATGGGAAAAGGCTCTTCAAATTATATTTTTGCAGCCATCATACTGGTTTGTTATTTTCTAGTAAATTTCACTAAAGTTTCAGGTGTAGTTAGGCCCTAAGGTCTCAGTGTCTCAGCCTTGCACTCTGATACCAACTGTAGTGCCCTATCTAAGCACTGGGTCTATTCCAGGTTATCAAGTTATACCTAGTTTTTCCCTTAATTATTGTTAGAAGAAAACAAGAGATTCAACCATCTATATTTCTGTTTCTGTAAATGTTTAACTGTCTGTTTTCTATATGTTTACATGTCTCTGTAGTTAAATAAACATAATCCTAAAAATTTCCATTTAATTCTGTTCGTTTGACATGCATAGCTTGGAAATAAAAGAAAATACATTCTAATTAAGCTGGTTCAGAAAAATACCTGAAACCGTCGATTGCAGTAAGATAAGAAGATTTCTGGAATGGATTCTGTAAGTTACCTTAACAACCCCAAAATGATGTGTCCACCCTGTCGATCAGCTATTATCGTGCTGAACCTAGGAAATCAACGGATTTCCTAGCCCCCGAGCCCACAGACCGATAATCCCGACAGCCACTTTCCATGGTAATCATCCGCTGAGTTATCCCCCTCCTCAGTCTTTTCTTTTGAGTTTCCCACCTCCTCAAAGCTTCGAGTTAACCCCCTCCTCGGCATTCCTCCTTTTTCACAAAAATCCTCACAGTTCTCCCACAATAACCCCCTTACTACTTTGTTAATTCTCCTCTTTATAGGAATCCACCTCCTTCAAAAGTCAACTTCCTTATCAGCTGTCATGGTCTTGGAACTACATATCATTAATGCATCCCCTTTTGAGGTAATAAGGTGGATTATATATTATTTTATATCATCCCAATTTCTCTCTAGTAATGGAATTATTCAATAATTTATTCAAACATATCCTTTTAATTTACTTGGGATGATTCCGTCCGTTAATTAAATTAATAATTTATTTAATAAATTCATTATTATTCAACCCACTATACTTTATAAAAGGGATTATTATCATTATTATTATTAATTAAATAATATTAATAATATAATAATAATAACAATAACAATTAATAATAATAGTAATTAATTTAAATTGTGAATAGTAATTTAAAATATTTATTTGGTTAATGGATAAGTGTCAACATAGTACCTCTGTGTATAAACAATGAAATATAATTAATGATTTAATTAATCATGATCAACGATTATATAGCACACTCGTCTATTATTAATGTTTAACTTTTATACTTCACCTTGAAGACACCTTTACTTGAGGATACTTACAATTACTGACATTTATTTTACACATGAGAACTTGATAATATTTTACTAATTAAGTCATCCACTAAACACTTAATTGACTTATCCATGATAACTTATATCATTGTTAAATCTTGATAAGTAGGTTGTAAACCAATATTATTGCGCATGTGCATAATGTGCATGCGTGGCCAGCGTATGCACAGGACGAACATGTACTATAGACATACGTCATATTTCCTATGCATAACAACTAACTAATACTAATAATACTCTATGCAACTGAACAAGTATACATTCCTCATAATATTACTAAAACATCATCGATTATTTTATCAGTTAACCTTTAAGATTTCATTTAATTATTCTTATGATTACATTTGTTTAATCAATCAGGTGCAAGGAAAGCTACCTACTACCACTAATTCTAGGTCAACGAATACCCAACCCTCAACAGTACTAACTATCATATCCTCCCATACTAACCTACTGCCACATCCTCCCTATCCTTCCTCTGCTAGTACAAAAGTGGATGTCGGACTCATCGACTTGACCACATAGAACTTGAGAGCGATAGCGTCGGCTGTACAGCGGACCTATCCTCCCCTAGAAGGCATCCGACCGTCGTCATCACAACTACATGGGGATCGTGTCTCAGCATGGCCCTCCCACGACTTTGGGTATCATAGGAACATAGGGTGGGCAACACATCCATCCATCTCAACATACTGGGCCTACGCCCTTATCAAATCATACTCTGTTGCTCTCGAGATTATCAGTCCATGTCATCGTTTCATCAATTTCGGTTGCTAAGGTTTACTGCTTGGATAGGTTCTTCTCCGTATATCAGATCAAGTACCCGGCTATCCCATAGCCCTCGTGTCCTGTAGGTTAGTATTCCGCAAGATACACCTTTTATAACAAGCATTTCCATTCGATCACCAATTGATCCATATCATCAACATCATTTTATTTCACGTCACAATTCCATGAGAACAACATGAATCAAAAAGATCAAGGGAAAATTAAAGCAGGACAACAAATGGAAGAAGGCCTCAATGGAAATTATCTTGGCTCTTAAACTTCTCATATATGCATTTTACTTATCTTGTTTATTAGTAATTATGTAAAGCAGTATAGCACTAAATTTGAAATTCATAAGGTAGGTATTGTAAGAAAGAAAAAGCATCATGACCAATTAACATATTTGTTGAAAATATTTATACAAGAATACTATAATGTTTTTTGAAATTTTTGTACTTTTTATGTTATTTGGTTTGTCAACAACCTTTTTATAAATATATAACTACCTCTTTTTTGTGATATATATATATATATATATATATATATTTCCTATGGGATAGAGGAGGTCATCTTTTAACACATTGGTGACCCATTCTAAGTTTTCCGGTTTTCCCCAAGTACTGAACCGGTAATATTGGTGACCTAAATAACTATTTTAAATAATTGCCAATCATTTATTTGAATGTTGTATTTCTAAATTTCATTTTGTAAACCTCCATGGTATAATCAACTCTATGAATGTATGTAGGATGTAATATATGGCATTACTTGTACATAAAAATAGCTATCAAATCTATGAATGTATATAAGTATATGGCATTACTTGTACATAAAAATAGTTATCAAATCTATGAATGTATATAAGATGTAATATATAGCATTACTTGTATATAAAAATAGCTAAATAGCTAGTGTTTTTTATATTTAATTATTTGATATAAGTTTGTAACTTACAGATAGTTTCAATATATTATACAGTTTCCATTCAAGTAGTCTTGGCTTCACTAATTCTAGATTATTGTCTATCAAAGAAGAAAGACCAACTAAGATGAAGATGAAGTTATGGGAAAAAATGGCATTGGCATTGGCATTAGCTTTAGTCTTAGCCAAACAAAAAGTAAAGAAGAAGACTGGATTAAAAAGAGGTTGAAAATCTTGGTAAGTTTATAGATTTTTTTTTACTTTTACAATTTTGTTTATAGATTTTTATTTTATTTTACAATTTATTTTATTTAGTTTTTTTTACATGGTTTACATGGTTTATTTAGTTATTTTTCTATTAGGTTGAGTTGCATTATTTTCATTTTAAAAGAAAAGCCTTTTCATCAGATTCATGATGCCATCGGGGCATCACAGGAACTCCTACATTCCATCAAGAGCCGTAGACTCAGAGCTTTATTGCTTAAATTAGACTTGGAGAAGGCATATGATCGGGTAAATTGGTCATTTTTAAGGCTCATTCTAATCCAAATTGGGGTCCCTCCACTGGTCATTAACTGGATCATGTCTTGTGTCTCATCAGCTAGTATTGCTATTTTGATAAATGGTTCCCCTTCTACATTTTTCCAGTGCTCGAGGGGGATAAGGCAGGGCTGTCCTTTATCCCCTTTGTTGTTCCTTTTGATCGTTGATGCACTTAGCAGAATGATAAACTTTGCAAAGCAGGAAGGTCTTCTCAAAGGTATAGAGGTGGGGATAAATTGTGTTATATCACATCTTATCTTTGTGGATGATGTTTTACTGGCTGGTTTGGCAACAGCTGATGAGTGGAGGGTCTTCAAGAACATTTTAAATTGCTTTTGTCGAGTTTCGGGGATGAAGATCAGCCACACAAAATCTAGTTTCTATTTTCATAATTTGAGCGATGTTGATAGAAGGGATATTGCTTCCTTTCTACCTTTCAGTTGGTATCCATTAGAGGATGGGTTAAAATATTTAGGATTTTTCTTGAGACCAAATAATTATCAGATAAAGGATTGGTGGTGGCTTGTTCGGAAGTTTGAAGCCATGATTACTCACTTGTCCTATAGATGGCTATCTGTGGGTGGCAGACTTACATTGATTAAGGCAATTTTTATGGGAATACCTGTTTATTGGTTATCTCTTCTTGAGATACCTGTATACATCCTCAATGTTATCAGAAAATTGATTTTTAACTTTCTGTGGTCATGTGGCTTGGACAGGGCTTCATTGGTTATGACAGGCTGGGAATTAGTCTCCAGACCAGAGCGTTTTGATGGGGCTGCCCAGAATGGATTTTTTGCAGCGGGTGGTATAATATACTTGAATGAGGATCACTATTACACGTTCTGTCTCAACTGTGGTCTAGGAAACAATATGAAAGCAGAACTACTTGCACTTTGGTGCATTCTGAGATGTGCTAACATTTTTGGTCTTGTTAATTTAAAGGTCTATGGAGATTCCCATGTTACTATAAAATGGGCTGCAAAAGAATTTGATATTAATGTTATTGAACTATCACATTGGTGTGCTCGAACTAGGATGGAAATTGAAAGGCAGGAGCACATTTCCTTTGTGCATATCTTTCGAGAACACAACAGTCTAGCGGATGATCTCTCAAAGAAAGCTTTATTGGGCCCTGTAGGTTTACTGGTTTGGGAGGAATGGATGGATTCCAGCTTATTGGAATCTGGAGATGTTATTTTCTTTTAGACTATATTAGGGAAGACATCTGAAGTGATCCACATTTTGTATGTTGATAGAACTATGTCTTTTTTTTATGTATACAGATTTTGTATGGGCAGAACTTATGTAGTGGATTAGTGGTGATGGTATATGGGTCAATGACCACATTATATGCTGGAAATTCCTTTTGCAGAAAAGGGAAACTTTTTGTACTATTTGATTCAAAGGAATAGCAATAGTACATCTTTTTTTCGGTTGAAAAAAAATATATGCAATATCTCATGTGCGCTCAAAACCGTCACTTTCTTTGATGCACACACACACACACAAGAAACTCTCTCGTCACTCACTAAGTTCAAAAATAGCTTAAATCTACTCACTTAATACCTCCATAGGAGGGCACAAAAGAATCTTGTAGTTTAGGTAGGATTTTGGGGCTAGGCATCCAAAAACATAGTTGTTGTCCTTAGGGTGCTTTATAAATCCTGCTATAAGCAAGTGTTAAAAGAAAACCTGGATCATTTATATGGGTTCAATTTATTTATTTTTTTGTTCACAGGTCTTTAAGTAAACCAATAAAATTAATTTGGTATAAAATCTATAATGAAGGAGGTCTTCTTTATGTATATTTTACTATGTTTATGTCTATTTTCGCATTAGAGATAATCTATATGTAACATTTAATTTTTATTAGCAATAGAAAACTAGAGGTAGTGTCTTTGTATAATTTACTTGTTATTAGCAATAGAAATTATCTCAAAAATTATATTCTTGGTGTAGCCTCCAAGCTTCACATGAGGTCACAAAACATAAATTAGTTAGGTAGGATTGATTGGGCTAGGCATCCATTAATGCCCTCCAATCTACTTTCATTAGGTATATTTTGAAAGATAGCATTGTTGACTTATAGGGTGCTTTATAAATCCTGCTATAAGCAAGTGTGAAAAGAAAACCCGGATCAGAAGTGCACCGTGCCCAAGGAGGTTAAAGCCAAGGTATAGTTGCCCTGCTCTCCCCTACGAGTCACCCAACTCGTTGTAGGGAGACGACACTATACCGTACAGGCTGAACGACTGATCCACACTTGATGCAAGGTATCTTAGTGGCCAAAGTTAGGAAATCACCAAGGAGCACTTGTGGGTGCAATTGACTCCTAAAGTCAGCTATTGCCGTTGGGAGGTGTTGCCAAGTCTTCTATATTGGAACATTTGCCCCATCGCCAGTAGAACTTCCTCTTTCTTACCTTCACTAGTCAATTGGTGTGTGGACTCCATTGTCACCATCAATTGTGCTTTTGGAAGGCCCAGTTACATATCCGCGGAAAACCATACACTTTTTTTATATTTATATATTCATCCTACCAAACTCATAATTAAACATAATCTACATTTTGTGACTCTTTCACTAAACCGACTTTGAACATATCACTCACTTGTTGCACCTTTTACACTAATTTGTAGCTTTTGATTTGTCTTGTTCATAGTCCATTAACCACGATAGATTAGAGTGGGAACAATAAAAATTCGTAGTAGAATTCTTTACCCACACAATATGTGCAGTTTTGAAGAGCTGGGTAAACATGCACTTGAAGTTGTTTTTTTGTTTTGATTTTAAATCGTGAAACTTTGGACAAACATAATTGCATGTTTATCAAGTCCCCACATCCTTATAATCATTTGGAAGGTCTTGTAGTGCCCCTAGACTTTTGTAGACATTGAGGGCACCTGCTGAGTGACCCGGCCGATTGAAACATTAATTAAATAACCTTTTTGCCTTATTTTTTTAGTATGTGTATCTGAACTGATGATGTAAATGAATAATTGCATATGTTAAATGATTAGCTATGACTATGGAAAACTATGTTGATGGATAATGCTTAACGACTAGCTGTACAGTGATTATGTAGTTGTCGACGAAATGTATATTTGATTAGATGAATAAGAAGTTGAATGAATCATAAATGTTTAACAATACTAGATTCAGAGATCAGATGATGATTATTGAGGACAGTGCTACTAATAATTTGTTGTGAGAAGTGTGTGTAGAAACAAGTGAGACGGTTCACCAATGGACACACAAAGGAATATGAAGGGTCGTAGAGTACGGGTAAATCACACACATGGGGAACGACGACGATGTCGACTCCCGACGAGAATACCACGCATGAGCAGATAAGCACTGATCCGCTTGCTCAAGAGGAATGCGTGAGGGCGTACGAGGTGGGCCACGACGGAGCTGGTCACGTACGAGTTGAGGGGCGTGCAGTGAGAACGGACTCACTCCTCAACGCCATTAGTCCCTAGATAGCATGTAGATGGAGGATGGATGGTAACGATTCCTAAAATCCCTACAAGAGTTCCCGCAAGTCAAAACGGAAAGATGGTGGCAGAAAGGCCCAATGATGCGGTACCCTGTCGAGAACGGAAAGAATGGATGCAAGGACCCAACGATGCGGTACCATGCCAAGGAATGAAAACCATGGATGATTGGACCCGACGGAGTGGTGCCATGTCAGGGAATTTAAAATTAAGGAACCAGAAGCCCAACGGCGCGGCATCGAGATCCTAGTGAGTTTGATTGTTAAATTAAACTGCATAAAAACTTAGGAGAATAACTCTAGATTATTACTTAGCAAATGCATAACAATAGCTAAGACATTTGCACATGAATAGTTATATTTTGTTGAGCATTTAAAATAATAGAAATTATTATTTAGGAGCAAAATAGATTAGACACCTAGTCAACTAAAAGCTAGGAGTTGATTAAACTATCTGGGGGACAGACTAGAGCAAACTTAGGGATGTAGGTGCACTTCCCAGAGAAACTGACACTTGGATGGGTGAGTGTTTTAATTAAATAAATTATTAAAAATATTTAATTATGCATGAAGCGACATGTGTCGCAGGAGATTTCCCTTTATAAGGAAGGCTTAAGGAATGGGTAAAGGGCCCATAATTTGGACGATTGTCGTAATTTTAGAATGCCTCAAAGACTTGCTGCTATCTAAGGGTTTGGCTAAGAAATCCTGGTGGGAAGGGAAACCCAAGCTGAATTTCTGAGATACGTGTGTGAACTCTACGACCCGATCTGCTCGGGGGTTCGGGAGGAAGGAGAGTACTCCCGGAAAGGTTGGGAGGTGATCCGAGACGTCCGTTGGTGACTGTGGTGGAAGACAACGAAGAGTGGAACTGCGATCTACGTGGGACTTCACTATCGATTGGAGAAACTGCTCCTACAGGTTCGTACTACTAAATTTTATTCATATTTTATTAGAAAGTTTAGATCTGTAATTTTGTCTTTCTTTATATGTGGGATTTGATCTGTTTACAATTGAGAACTGAATTAGTTTTATTTACAAACTACTAGTTCGGTTCAGTATGTAGTAGATATTCGATTATGAATGAAGATTCAACTCGTTTAAATTCGTTGATGCCTGAAGTTTACACTCTGCCCATATTTAATGTTGAAGTTAAATTATAAGTCTGCACTCTATTTCAATATTTATACAGTTTGAATCCACATGAAAACGTAAAAAATGATTGGGGCGATTCGACCCTTTCCTGTGAGATTAACCCTGTTTAATCATAGAAAGATACTTACAATCTCTGCTCATAATTTAGATGTATATGTTTTGATCCTGTGTGAATGTCAAAGGCAAAGCCATCGTGTGCCTGATCGTGTACTATTATTCTGAGCGTTTCTCCAAGCAGATCGATTTGATCTTTATTGTTTTAACTCTGTATTTTATTCTAAGCGTTTCTCCAAGAAGATCGATTTGATCTCTATTGTTTTAACTCTGTATTCTGAGCGATTCTCCAAGTTTGCATACACTGTACTTTTTATTTTCGATCCTAGATCTGTAGAACTCTGCCTATATTTTCTTATAAATTAGATTTTGTATTGAACGAGAAGTGATTCTCCAAGTTTGCATACTCTGTACTATTTATTTAAGAATCGATCCTAGATATATTACAGATCTATTTCGGGAATCAATTCGTGTAGAAATTGTAACTCTCTGTCTATTTTGTTTAAATTCGATTCAATCAAACCGCCTCTGCACTTTAATTGTTGGAGTCGATTCCAAACCTGATCTCGGTGAAGACTCGTTCTATTCCTGAGATTTTGTTTTAATGTTTTGTCTATCTCTGCTAGAATGCCCAAATTCAAAGTAGGAATACGATTTCAGCTAAGAGTCTCTGTATCTTTAATTTGAGAAATCAATTCTGTCAATCAATGGCAGAGATCGATCTTAAAAGTTGAAATCGATTTTGGTATATATGTTAATATATTCACAGCTCCAGATCTAATTGGAAATTAGCATTGAACAATGATTTAAGCTCGATTCTGTCTATCAATGACAGAGATCGATCTTAAAGGTTGAAATCGGATTCGATTCTAATTTTCCTTTATGAGAAATCGAGTTGCATTACTCTGTCATTACTGTGTAATTCGATTCTAATTATTCTTTATGAGAAATCGAGTTTGCATTACCCTGATATCACTGTATGATCCGATCTTAATTCTTCTTTATGAGAAATTGAGAAAGCCACTCTGTATCCCGATAACAGAGTTCGATTTAAAGATTTGAAATCAATTTCGACATTGTAGATTATTATGAAGTCGCGTCCTCAGATCTGATTCATAGTCGATTTCAGAATCTGATGTGGTGTTTAATTTTTCCCCAATATTTCCGTCAACAGCGATTTCCTTTCGACAATGAATTAAATCTGATGGTTGTGCTTTAATTTCTTCCCAATATTTCCATCAACAGCGATTTCCTTTCGACAGTGAATTAAATATGACGGTTGTGTTTTAAATTTCCCCAGTATTTCAATCAACGGCAATTTCATTTGACAGTGAATTCGATATGGTGTTGAGTTTAATTTGTCCCCAAAATTTCAATTGATAGCGATTCCAGGACGGTGAATTCGATCTGATGTCTGTGTTTAAATATCTCAGTATTTCAAATTCGATAGCGAATTCCTTACCATGCGATTCCATGTCTTAGTTTTCGATAAGAGTGAAAAGAGAATTACACAGCTGAACGCTAGATAATTTGCTAAGTTGTAATGCGTTTGAGAAAGAGAATTGCATCAATTGTTTATATTAGAAAATGATATGTTCTGTCACTTATATGAAAGTGAAAATAGATAATGTCACTTGCCTAAGGAATATGGCTTCGCTATATAATTAAAAATAGGGAATTATATGGACGAATGTCATAATATCTACTTACAATTGGTATAGGAAAGAGTTAGGAAAGGATAATGCTCTTGCATAAATAATATGTTTTAGCCATATAAATAAATGTAAGAAATCACATTTTAGAATGTCATGTTTATTATTACCTTTACAATTTGTTTAGGACAATAATAATGTCATTCTTTATAATAGCATGTCTTTGCTTTATAAATAAAATAAATAACTAATTTATATTTGGGGTACCATGGAACTATTTTAACTAGTGTTTAGAGATTCATGTTATTATAATGCTTTCAATGTTATATTTAATTTATGAAATTACAAGTCATCTATTTTACAAGTGAGAGAAGAGTATTGATATAGCTTTACTTTTTCCAAAGGGATGAATCATTTTAGTAGGTTCTGCTGACAAGAATTATGCATTTGTAGAATATAGTTGCATTATATTTATATTGTGTTTAAATATAACGTATTATAATTATAAAATATTTATTCTAGTGTTTCTTTATGAGAAAGTCAATTGTATAATAATGGCTTACATTATTTATTTGAATGCTTATATTATTATTAAAATTGGAGTGTATAATAAAGCATTATTTCATGCATAGTAGTGGTTACAAAATAAAGACTTTTTGTTTATGTAATAATGCATTACGATGAAAATATAAATGTTGTTATAGATGAAGGGTGACTTGTGAAATCATGCTTCATAAATTGTGTTATAGTAATTGTGTTATTTCAAGTATATCAATTGTTATATTATGTGGAAAATTGTTTATATGATAAAGAGGTCATAATGTATTTTGTTAAAGGTAATATCTGGAAGTTAGACCGCATGGAAGTGCATCCCAAATGTCTTAGTATAGTATGATGAAGTAGATCAGATCTTATAACCACGTATTATAATTTGTTACAAAATAATGTCAATCATTGTTATGGCAATGTTATTCAAATCATACTATGATAAGTATGTGGGTTTTAAATGTAAGAATTTGTTCATGTGTTTCATGTGTGAAGAAGTAGGTATATAATTTGAGATGAAATTTTAGTGAGCATGAAGATATTTACATATACCTACTTAAGGACCAAGTTCGATGATTCCTTTAAAAAAAACAAAAACAAAAAAAAACTCACTTGCTCATCTTGACAGACGCTACATTTGGTATCAGAGCAAGGTCGAACTTAGTTCGGGCCTAGACAATTCCGCGCGAATCAGTTTATAATGTTAGTTGACTAATAAATTTAATTTTATATCTTAACAGACTTCGTCATGGATCGAAGAACTCGCCAGGGTAGAGCCGGAAGGGGACGAGGACGAGCTGCACGCCCGTCAACCCCAACAGTCCCTGTGGATAATCCTCCGAGAGCTGAGGAAACCATTAACCTACCTACGGATGAGGTTATGACAATGATGAGGAACTACCACAGAATGACAGAAGCATTGATGACACGACTTGACCGCGAGAACGTTGGTTCTCAAGTCACTGCAGTACCACAGGCGCCACCTCCGGTCAACATACACCGGGAGTTAGAAAAGGTGAAGTTTCCTGAATTTTGGGGTTCCACTGAGAGGACCGCCGCAGAGGCATGGCTAGAAAACATGGCCATGTGTTTTTCTTTGAGAGACTACACGTCTAACATGAAGGTACGGATGGCGATTCTACAACTGAAGGGGGAAGCCCTTCTTTGGTGGAAGACCTTGCGACCTCAGCTAGGTCTAGAGCTTAAGGAGATATCTTGGGAATTGTTCGATGAACATTTCCGTCAGCATTACCTGTCAGACGAATTCATTGAGCGACAGCTGAATGATTTCCATGCACTAAAGCAAGGACTACGGACAGTACAAGAGTACAAAATTCGTTTTATGGAGTTACTACGGTATGCACCCCATGTTGCCACGGAGAAATTAAAGGTCAATACGTTTATCTACGGATTAAACCCAGTCATCCGGGACAAGGTTCGTATTTTGACACCTTCCACTTTGCACGATGCGGTCCAGAAGGCCCTCATAGCGGAAGAAGAGCTTTCCGGCAAGATACTACAGAATAAGAACTTTACGAGTACAGACCAAGGGAGTCAACCTTTGCATGCACCCAAACATCAGTATGGGAATAAGAATTATGGAAGGAGACTTTTCAACGGAGGGTCTAACAGAGATGACAGAGCACCATACCGACCGCCACCACGGAATGACCATGCAAATCCTTTTGCAAAACCGACGCAGTTTGGACCAAGAAGAAATGATGCACCTGCTAGAAACAAAACAAGAGGGCCCAAAGCAGGATGTTGGAGGTGTGGGGGGCCACACTTCCAAAGCGAATGTCCTCAGCAGGACCGGGGAAACCAAAGAGCCCAAGCACCGCGACAAACTACCGCAGCCGATTTAAGACGAGCGCATCGTATACACGCTGTCGTCAACAACCGCCAAGCTGAACATCAGTCCACCGTCCTCGAGACTACTGGTAAGATACATGGTAATGTATTTTCCTTGCTTATAGACCCTGGAGATATTGAAAGTTTTATTTCCTTAAAAGTTGTAGAAAATAATAAAATGATGGCAATAAGTCAAGATGATTTCAACACTGTCGAGATGGCATCCGGTAGTGTCCAGAGTGTGAGTCTTAAGGTAGAGAACTGTGAAGTCAACCTAGGAGTATGTTCTTCTAGAATATCCTTTTATGTTACGGAATTGGGTACATATGATCTAATCCTGGGGATGGATTGCCTGGAAGCACACTCGGCGGTGATGGATTGACGAAGTAAGGAACTAACTTTCATCGACGATGAAGGTTACAAGAGAATGATAACAGGGAAGAAGAAGAAGGTTTCCTTGAGAATGATATCGGCCATGCAACTTAAGAAAAGCATGAGGAAAGGGTGCCAACTGTATGCGGTGATTGCAATGAACAAGGAAGGAGATATGGTTGAAGTAATTAATCATCCCTTGTTCTCAGAATTCATGGATGTGTTTCCTGATGCATTACCTGGCCTACCACCACAACGTGAACTGGATTTCACCATAGAACTGAAACCTGGAACCGAACCCATAGCTAGGACTCCTTACCGAATGTCTGTACCAGAATTGAAGGAATTGCAAATTCAACTACAAGAGTTATTAGATTTAGGACTGATCAGACCTAGCGTGTCTCCTTGGGGAGCACCTGTTATTTTTGTGAAGAAGAAGGATGGTTCTTGGCGCTTGTGCATTGACTACCGTCAATTGAACAAGGAGACCATAAGAAACCAGTATCCCCTACCCAGAATAGATGACCTCTTTGACCAGATGAAGGGTGCGACTGTATTCTCAAAAATCGACCTAAGGTCGGGATACCACTAGTTGAGGATCAAGGATGAAGATATCCCCAAGACAGCATTTAAAACTAGATTTGGACACTACGAATTTGTCGTAGTACCTTTCGGCTTAACAAATGCACCCAGTGTATTTATGAACCTAATGAATGGTGTGTTTCGACAACACCTTGACAAATTTGTACAGGTGTTCTTAGACGACATTCTGATTTATTCAAGAACACTGGAAGAACATGAGGAACACCTGAGGATAGTCCTAAAGTGTTTGAGAGACAATCACCTTTATGGAAAATTATCAAAGTGTTCGTTCTTCCAGAAGGAGATTCATTATCTTGGACACATCATATCCGGCGAAGGGATAGCTGTAGATCCAACCAAGATTGAAGGCATTTGGGATTGGCCGGCACCCACAAATGTACATGAGGTACGAAGCTTTATGGGGCTTGCCGGGTATTATAGACGTTTTGTGGAAGGCTTCTCTAGAGTAGCGGGACCTATTACTGAATTGCAAAAGAAGAACCGTCCTTTCATTTGGACGGAAAAATGCGAAGAGGCCTTTTCTAATTTAAAAGAATTACTAACTACGGCACCAATCCTCAAAGTTCCCGATATGGATAAAGATTTCTTGGTATGCACGGATGCTTCAAAGGATGGTGTTGGTTGTGTATTGATGCAAGATGGAAGAGTAATTGCGTACACGTCCAGAAGACTTAGGCCGCATGAAGAGAACTATGCGACCCATGATATGGAGATGACTGCAGTGATGCATGCTTTGAGGTTATGGAGACACTATCTGGTAGGGAGAAAGTTTGAATTAAAGACTGACCATTGTGGGTTACAACACATCTTCACTCAAAGCGACCTTAATGCTAGACAGAGAAGATGGTCGGAAGTACTCAGTGAGTACGACTTCGACATAACTTATGTGAAAGGGACCTTAAACAAAGTGGCAGATGCACTTAGTCGTAGACCTAGGATATTAAAGACCAACTTAAGAGAAAAGATCTTGACATTACAACAGAAGGACACATGGTATAATGAAGTAAAAGCTGCGTTGGAAAATGAACAGATGAGGATACCCAAGTTTGAAGGGTACTCTTTGGACATGGATGGTTTATTACGGTATAACCATCGCATGTATGTCCCTGATAATGAAGAAATTCGAGGTTTAATACTGTCTGAGGCTCACCGAGCCGTCTATAGAGCACATCCTGGAATAAAAAAGATGTACGCAGATTTGAAACCTTTGTTCTTTTGGCATGGCATGAAGAGGGATGTGGTAAGTTTTGTGGCGAGGTGTATGGAATGCCAGATGGTAAAGGCGGAACATCGACACCCAGCCAGATTACTGCAACCACATGCAATCCCAGAATCAAAATGGGAGGTTATTTCTATGGATTTTATAGTTGGTTTACCCTTAACCAATAGGAGACATGACACAATTTTTGTGGTCGTTGACACTCTTACCAAGAGTGCACATTTCCTACTGATTAAGAACACGTATCAAGCTCCAGAGATAGCCCGAGTTTTCATTAATGAAGTAGTAAGACTACATGGAATTCTGAAGAAAATTATTTCTGATAGAGGATCAGTATTTACTGGAAGGTTTCGGACAAGCTTTCAAGAAGCTCTTGGTACTCAACTTAACTTTAGCACCGCCTACCACCCTGAAATGGATGGACAAACAGAAAGAGTGAACCAAGTATTGGAGGACATGCTAAGAATGTATGTAATGCATCAACAGAAGAAGTGGGAAGAATATCTACCCTTGGTAGAATTTGCATACAACAACAGTTATCAGAGTTCTATTCAGATGGCTCCTTTTGAATTTCTCTATGGGAGACCTTGTAGGACTCCCATAAGTTGGGATATACTAGAGGATAGGACATTACTTGGTCCTGAGGTAATACAAGAGATGGAAGACCAGATGGTCACAATTCGTGCTAGACTAAAGGAAGCACAGGATCGCCAGAAGAGCTATGCGGATGCACACAGGACTGATCGTAACTACGAAATTGGGGATAGGGTATTTCTACGGGTAAAACCACAGAAGAGTTCTATAAAGTTTGGAAAGGGAGCCAAGTTGTCACCTAGGTTTGTAGGACCCTTTAGAATTTCAGAACGGATAGGACCGGTCGCCTATCATCTTGACTTGCCGTCATCATTAAGTAGAATTCATAATGTTTTTCATGTTTCTGTATTGCGCCACTATGTTCCCGATACTTCACATATCATTGACTTGAGTAATGTGCAGATAACGGACGATGGGGCCGTGATGGCCGAACCGATCCAGATTTTAGACCAGTGAACGCGGCAGCTTAGGCACCGTGTGATTGATCAAGTCAAAGTGCAGTGGGACAGCTATAGTCCAAGCTCTGCGACTTGGGAGGACGCAACTGAGATGGGTCGTAGTTTTCCATTTTTATTCTGAACTTCGGGACGAAGTTTTAAATAAGTAGGGGTGTATGTAGTGCCCCTAGACTTTTGTAGACATTGAGGGCACCTGCTGAGTGACCCGGCCGATTGAAACATTAATTAAATAACCTTTTTGCCTTATTTTTTTAGTATGTGTATCTGAACTGTTGATGTAAATGAATAATTGCATATGTTAAACGATTAGCTATGACTATGGAAAACTATGTTGATGGATAATGCTTAACGACTAGCAGTACAGTGATTATGTAATTGTCGACGAAATGTATATTTGATTAGATGAATAAGAAGTTGAATGAATCATAAATGTTTAACAATACTAGATTCAGAGATCAGATGATGATTATTGAGGACAGTGCTACTAATAATTTGTTGTGAGAAGTGTGTGTAGAAACAAGTGAGACGGTTCACCAATGGACACACAAAGGAATATGAAGGGTCGTAGAGTACAGGTAAATCACACACATGGGGAACAACGATGATGTCGACTCCCGACGAGAATACCACGCATGAGCAGATAAGCACTGATCCGCTTGCTCAAGAGGAATGCGTGAGGGCGTACGAGGTCGGCCACGACGGAGCTGGTCACGTACGAGTTGAGGGGCGTGCAGTGAGAACGGACTCACTCCTCAACGCCATTAGTCCCTAGATAGCATGTAGACGGAGGATGGATGGTAACGATTCCTAAAATCCCTATAAGAGTTCCCGCAAGTCAAAACGGAAAGATGGTGGCAGAAGGGCCCAACGATGCGGTACCCTGTCGAGAACGGAAAGAATGGACGCAAGGACCCAACGATGCGGTACCATGCCAAGGAATGAAAACCATGGATGATTGGACCCGACGGAGTGGTGCCATGTCAGGGAATTTAAAATTAAGGAACCAGAAGCCCAACGACGCGGCATCGAGATCCTAGTGAGTTTGATTGTTAAATTAAACTGCATAAAAACTTAGGAGAATAACTCTAGATTATTACTTAGCAAATGCATAACAATAGCTAAGACATTTGCACATGAATAGTTATATTTTGTTGAGCATTTAAAATAATAGAAATTATTATTTAGGAGCAAAATAGATTAGACACCTAGTCAACTAAAAGCTAGGAGTTGATTAAACTATCTGGGGGACAGACTAGAGCAAACTTAGGGATGTAGGTGCACTTCCCAGAGAAACTGACACTTGGATGGGTGAGTGTTTTAATTAAATAAATTATTAAAAATATTTAATTATGCATGAAGCGACATGTGTCGCAGGAGATTTCCCTTTATAAGGAAGGCTTAAGGAATGGGTAAAGGGCCCATAATTTGGACGATTGTCGTAATTTTAGAATGCCTCAAAGACTTGCTGCTATCTAAGGGTTTGGCTAAGAAATCCTGGTGGGAAGGGAAACCCAAGATGAATTTCTGAGATACGTGTGTGAACTCTACGACCCGATCTGCTCGGGGGTTCGGGAGGAAGGAGGGTACTCCCGAAAAGGTTGGGAGGTGATCCGAGACGTCCGTTGGTGACTGTGGTGGAAGACGACGAAGAGTGGAACTGCGATCTACGTGGTACTTCACTATCGATTGGAGAAACTGCTTCTACAGGTTCGTACTACTAAATTTTATTCATATTTTATTAGAAATTTTAGATCTGTAATTTTGTCTTTCTTTATATGTGGGATTTGATCTGTTTACAATTGAGAACTGAATTAGTTTTATTTACAAACTACTAGTTCGGTTCGGTATGTAGTAGATATTCGATTATGAATGAAGATTCAACTCGTTTAAATTCGTTGATGCCTGAAGTTTACACTCTGCCCAGATTTAATGTTGAAGTTAAATTATAAGTCTGCACTCTATTTCAATATTTATACAGTTTGAATCCACATGAAAACGTGAAAAATGATTGGGGCGATTCGACCCTTTCCTGTGAGATTAACCCTGTTTAATCATAGAAAGATACTTACAATCTCTGCTCATAATTTAGATGTATATGTTTTGATCCTGTGTGAATGTCAAAGACAAAGCCATCGTGTGCCTGATCGTGTACTATTATTCTGAGCGTTTCTCCAAGCAGATCGATTTGATCTTTATTGTTTTAACTCTATATTTTATTCTAAGCATTTCTCCAAGAAGATCGATTTGATCTCTATTGTTTTAACTCTGTATTCTGAGCGATTCTCCAAGTTTGCATACACTGTACTTTTTATTTTCGATCCTAGATCTGTAGAACTCTGCCTATATTTTCTTATAAATTTGATTTTGTATCGAACGAGAAGTGATTCTCCAAGTTTGCATACTCTGTACTATTTATTTAAGAATCGATCCTAGATATATTACAGATCTATTTCGGGAATCAATTCGTGTAGAAATTGTAATTCTCTGTCTATTTTGTTTAAATTCGATTCAATCAAACCGCCTCTGCACTTTAATTGTTGGAGTCGATTCCAACCCTGATCTCGGTGAAGACTCGTTCTATTCCTGAGATTTTCTTTTAATGTTCTGTCTATCTCTGCTAGAACGCCCAAATTCAAAGTAGGAATACGATTTCAGCTAAGAGTCTCTGTATCTTTAATTTGAGAAATCAATTCTGTCAATCAATGGCAGAGATCGATCTTAAAAGTTGAAATCGATTTTGGTATATATGTTAATATATTCACAGCTCCAGATCTAATTGGAAATTAGCATGGAACAATGATTTAAGCTCGATTCTGTCTATCAATGACAGAGATCGATCTTAAAGGTTGAAATCGGATTCGATTCTAATTTTCCTTTATGAGAAATCGAGTTGCATTACTCTGTCATTACTGTGTAATTCGATTCTAATTATTCTTTATGAGAAATCGAGTTTGCATTACCCTGATATCACTGTATGATCCGATCTTAATTTTTCTTTATGAGAAATCGAGAAATCCACTCTGTATCCCGATAACAGAGTTCGATTTAAAGATTTGAAATCAATTTCGACATTGTAGATTATTATGAAGTCGCGTCCTCAGATCTGATTCATAGTCGATTTCAGAATCTGATGTGGTGTTTAATTTTTCCCCAATATTTCCGTCAACAGCGATTTCCTTTCGACAGTGAATTAAATCTGATGGTTGTGCTTTAATTTCTTCCCAATATTTCCATCAACAGCGATTTCCTTTCGACAGTGAATTAAATCTGACGGTTGTGTTTTAAATTTCCCCAGTATTTCAATCAACGGCAATTTCATTTGACAGTGAATTCGATATGGTGTTGAGTTTAATTTGTCCCCAAAATTTCAATTGATAGCGATTCCAGGACGGTGAATTCGATCTGATGTCTGTGTTTAAATATCTCAGTATTTCAAATTCGATAGCGAATTCCTTATCATGCGATTCCATGTCTTAGTTTTCGATAAGAGTGAAAAGAGAATTACACAGCTGAATGCTAGATAATTTGCTAAGTTGTAATGCGCTTGAGAAAGAGAATTGCATCAATTGTTTGTATTAGAAAATGATATGTTTTGTCACTTATATGAAAGTGAAAATAGATAATGTCACTTGCCTAAGGAATATGGCTTCGCTATATAATTAAAAATAGGGAATTATATGGACGAATGTCATAATATCTACTTACAATGGGTATAGGAAAGAGTTAGGAAAGGATAATGCTCTTGCATAAATAATATGTTTTAGCCATATAAATAAATGTAAGAAATCACATTTTAGAATGTCATGTTTATTATTACCTTTACAATTTGTTTAGGACAATAATAATGTCATTCTTTATAATAGCGTGTCTTTGCTTTATAAATAAAATAAAGAACTAATTTATATTTGGGGTACCATGGAACTATTTTAACTAGTGTTTAGAGATTCATGTTATTATAATGCTTTCAATGTTATGCTTAATTTATGAAATTACAAGTCATCTATTTTACAAGTGAGAGAAGAGTATTGATATAGCTTTACTTTTTCCAAAGGGATGAATCATTTTAGTAGGTTCTGCTGACAAGAATTATGCATTTGTAGAATATAGTTGCATTATATTTATATTGTGTTTAAATATAACGTATTATAATTATAAAATATTTATTCTAGTGTTGCTTTATGAGAAAGTCAATTGTATAATAATGCCTTACATTATTTATTTGAATGCTTATATTATTATTAAAATTGGAGTGTATAATAAAGCATTATTTCATGCATAGTAGTGGTTACAAAATAAAGACTTTTTGTTTATGTAATAATGCATTACGATGAAAATATAAATGTTGTGATAGATGAAGGGTGACTTGTGAAATCATGCTTCATAAATTGTGTTATAGTAATTGTGTTATTTCAAGTATATCAATTGTTATATTATGTGGAAAATTGTTTATATGATAAAGAGGTCATAATGTATTTTGTTAAAGGTAATATCTGGAAGTTAGACCGCATGGAAGTGCATCCCAAATGTTTTAGTATAGTATGATGAAGTAGATCAGATCCTATAACCACGTATTATAATTTGTTACAAAATAATGTCAATCATTGTTATGGCAATGTTATTCAAATCATACTATGATAAGTATGTGGGTTTTAAATGTAAGAATTTGTTCATGTGTTTCATGTGTGAAGAAGTAGGTATATAATTTGAGATGAAATTTTAGTGAGCATGAAGATATTTACATATACCTACTTAAGGACCAAGTTCGATGATTCCTTTAAAAAAAAAAAAAAAAAAAAAAAAACTCACTTGCTCATCTTGACAGACGCTACAGGTCTTCTTGTAGAAGTTGATAAGAATTTCTAACAGCAAAGGTTTTTAAATTTTACATTTTAGTTTTTACAATTTCAAATATTATGAGTGATTCAATATCAAGTACTTATATTGAAAAATCCATGGAAGTACATCCCATTGGAGATTCACTACTCGTCAATCTTTTTTTCTCTTCATCTCATTCTCATCCTCCTCTTGATTATTTATCTCCTTTGTTTAAGAAAGAGGGTTCGTGAACACCCCAAACATATTAATGAACTCGGCACAAGTCCTCTCTAAATGATTCACATGATATTAATCATATATTTCTCCATAAGTATAGTGAAAACTCACATGTCTTTTCATTTAAGTCATGACTTTCCATTTCGAGCCTACATGAAATACAATGGGCTCTATTTTGCCATGTGCTCTATTTTGAACGAATGCTAGCTCTCCTTCTAGCATAAGCATTTCCTTCTAGCATAACACACATGCTTATGTTAGAAGAAAAGCTATCAGTCGCTAGCTTTCCAATATAAAAACCCTGAGCATGGTAATTGGTGGTTGCTAGCTTATACCTTGAGCTTGTGCCATGTACTCTATTTTCAAATAAGCACATGGCACAAGATCAAGTAAAGCTAGCGACTGCTAGCTTTCCTTCTAGGATAATAACACATACTTATGTTAGAATGAAAGCTGGCAGTCGCTAGCTTTCCAATAGAAAAATCATGTCCATGGTGATTGGTGGTTGCTAGCTTATACCTTGATCTTGTGTCATGTGATCTAGTTTGAAATAGGCACATGGAAAAATATCAAGGAAAGCTAGCAACTGCTAGCTTTCCTTCTAGCATAATCATTTCCTTCTAGCATAAACACACATGCTTATGCTAGAAGCAAAGCTAACAGTCGCTAGCTTTCCAATAGAAAAACCATGTCCATAGTGATTGGTGCTTGTTAGCTTATACCTTGAGCTTGTGCCATGTGCTCTATTTTGAACGAATGCTAGATTTTCTTCTAGCATAAATATTTCCTTATAGCATAACACACGTGTTTATGTTAGAAGGAAAGCTAGCAGTCGCTAGCTTTACATGGTGATTGGTGGTTGCTCGCTTATACTTTGAATTTGTGCCATGTGCTCTATTTTGAACGAATGCTAGCTTCCTTTCTAGCATGAGCATTTCCTTTTAGCATAACCCACATGCTTATGTTAGAATGAAAGCTAGCAGTCGCTAGCTTTCCAATAGAAAACCCTGGACATGGTGATTGGTGGTTGCTAGTTTATACCTTGAGCTTGTGCCATGTATTCTATTTTCAAATAAGCACATGGTACCAGATCAAGGAAAGCTAGCGACTGATAGCTTTCCTTCTAACATAAGCATTTCCTTCTAGGATAATAACACATACTTATGCTAGAAGGAAAAGTAGTCGTCGCTAGCTTTCCAATAGAAAAATCATGTCCATTGTGATTGGTGGTTGCTAGCTTATACCTTGAGCTTGTGCCATGTGCTCTATTTTGAAATAAGCACATGGAAAAAGATCAAGGAAAGCTAGCAATTGCTAGCTTTCCTTCTAGCATAAGCATTTCCTTCTAGCATAAACACATATGCTTATGCTAGAAGGAAAGCTAATAGTCGCTAGCTTTCCAATAGAAAAACCCTGTCCATGGTGATTGGTGATTGATAGCTTATACCTTGAGCTTGTGCCATGTACTCTATTTTGAACGAATGCTACATTTCATTCTAGCATAAACATTTTTTTCTAGCATGTCACACATGCTTATGGTAGAAGGAAAGCTAGCAGTCGCTAGCTTTCCAATAGAAAAACCCTAGGCATGGTGATTGATGGTTGCTAGCTTATACCTTGAACTTGTGCCATGTACTCTATTTTAAAATAAGCACATGGCACAAGATCAAGGAAAGCCTTGAACTTGTGCCATGTACTCTATTTTCAAATAAGCACATGGCATAAGATCAAGGAAAGCTAGCGACTGCTAGCTTTCCTTCTAGCATAAGAATTTACTTATAGGATAATAACACATACCTGTGCTAGAAAGAAAGCTAGCAGTCGCTAGCTTTCCAATAGAAAAATCCTGTCCATGGTGATTGGTGGTTGCTAGCTTATACCTTGAGCTTGTGCCATGTGCTCTATTTTGAAATAAGCGCATGGCTAAAGATCAAGGAAAGCTAGCGACTGCTAGCTTTCTTTCTAGCATAAGCATTTCCTTCTAGCATTTTTGAGAAGGAAAACTTTTCTTTTTAATGAGTCTCTACTTGTGCTAGATGCAATGGATTTTTATTTATCTCTAAGTATTTAATATGTTTCCATAACACATGACCCTTATTATTCTTGTGCATGTGAATAAAAGACATGTAATAGAATATTGTTTGATAATGCTCATTATTTCATGTATTTTTAAAACAATTTAAACTTATAGTCGACTATTTATTATTGTTTTTAGAAGCTATGGACTCTGGTGCAATGACAATTCCAAGGAATAATTTGAAGAAAAAACGAATTGCAAGTGACACACAAACAACGTCTCCCCCATGTGGTATGGTGGTTTTAAATATTATTCTCTCATTTCTAAATGGTTAGACTAGAAGACTATATGGTAATATTTGTGATTTTGATTTCATTTTATTTATAGTAATAATTGCTTATTATTATTTTTAGAAGCTGTCGTCTCCAAAGCAAGTAAAATGCCACAATCAGCATTCAAAAAACAAAAGCGTCATTCAACTCAGATTATAAATTCAACAATGGGTTCTAATTTTGAAATGATTAAAAAGTTCAAAACATCTGCTGCATATGAGTATGTCGAAGATTGGTATGTTGAGATTGAAAGTCCCATGAATATGTTTCCAGATATGTATCTATTTGGATCCATGGATGGAAATGATATACAAAGGCTAGGGATAATTGTTAGTTGCTATGCTCTCAATCATAGTCAGATCGATTTTCAAATGGAGGTAATTGAAGAAAATGAAGTGAAATTATTTTCTTGCCATGTTGATTACACAAAATTTAGACCAGATTTGATTGATACTAATACAAAATTCCCAGAGTCAATAAAAAAGTCACAGTTTAAGTTGGACAGTTTTGAGAGCTTCAATGAATCTGGTCTAAAGAGTTGTGATTATCTTGTACAACGTATTACCAACGTTATGAAATATTGCTATGTGAGATGTAAGAAAACATCATCCGTGTTTCTTTATTTGCAATAAAGAGGTAAACTACTTGATAAAATACCAGATGATAAACTCGAGGATCAAATGCTTGCTTTGAGAAGGGTATATTTAGTTGAGCTAGAAAAGAGCATTAAAGAAAGTGAGTTCATGCCTACTACAGAGTTTGTAAAATCCCAAAAAGAAGACTCTCAGATAGAGAAGCTTGCTGACCAATGCGATGAAATCCATGAAAATTTTAAGGACAGTTATTTATTTTCAAGCTCTTTTACCATGAAGGTGGATGTTCGAAGATGTGTAGAAGCACCCAAGTTATATAAATTGAGATCACGGGATGATTTAAATGTTTGAGTATTAGTAAAATCATTCCTACAGAAATTTCAAGCATCATTGCCTGATGCTCTTCTGATTCCATTTGACACAAAAGAGTCTAATCCGATTGGAAACCCTGTGAAAATCATGAATGAAATGGATATAAATGCCAAGAACATCAATTTTTGGATAGTTGATGGGAAACACACCATTCAAGCAGCAAAAGAAATATTATCAAATCCTAAATTTAGTCTATCTGGGGAGGCAAAACAGAAGTACAAAGAACGTAATGCTCGATTCTTAGATCCATTTGTTGCTCCCAGTGTGGTGATTCGTATTTGCTTCCAGTTAAATTCTGCAAACACAGTGTTCTTCAAAACTCCATTCATTAATTCTGTGCGATCTGCAAGACAATTCCTAATTGCCATAAATAAATTAAAGAAACAAAAATGTGGGAATTCTAAGACGGCTGAAGACAAGGTATGCAATTTTTTTTTTTTGCACTTAGTTTATATTGTTATAACTAAATTCATGGCTATTTTATTTTTGATATCACATTCTTACTAATTTATATTTGTTATTTTTTAACAGGTTGATGATGAAATGTTGTGCTCTTTCTTCGATTGTCCACGAACAAACTTTGCTGAAAAAAAAAGTCTTGTTATATCTTGATGATACTACTTGGGATAAATGGGAAGTTGTTTTTAATTGTTACAAACTAGGGACATTAATGTGTTCTCCAAACCAACCTAAGGATCCAAACTATAAGACAAATAGTCTGAACAGTTTGGTATCAAGTTCTTTACGTCCCCTTCAGGGACTAACCGCTGAAGAAATGTGTTCTGTAGCAGATAAACTATTCGATGGAACTGTCTGGTTTTCTATTCCAGTGAACCATCCAACCAATGCCATAAAAATGAAAGATTATTGTTCACAATTGAAAACCAAAAGAACAATTTTGGAGGCAATGGTAACATATTGCAAAAGTCATGATAAGAATCTAAATGATAAGATTCTGACAATATCCAATATTCTTGAGCATTATGGAATTACTGATATCATATTTTCCAACTTCTGTAAGACAATGGAAGGGTGTAAATATGTAAAAGGATCATGAAATACAAAAATAGAGTCCCTTTCTCCACAAGCCTGTGTGGTCCTTGATAGAATAATTGATGCATCGACAGATATACCGGAAATTGAGAACAATTTTGAATTCGGTTGTCATTATGGGGGTCCTAGCCTCTTGTCAACACTTTTGCACTCTTTTCCTTGTCAGTTTCAACCAATGTTATACACTGACTTTGTTGTGTTGGATACATTGGCTTTGAAAGATGAATCATTCCTTAAGGATCACTATATTGAATTGTTTCGATTTTTAATTGAAAAAAATGGGTTGAAAGATTTTACTATGATTATCTTAGTAGAAATTTGGTATTGTAAGGATGTACGCCAAGCTCTGGAGATTGTTGTCAAGGACTCAAATGTCAACTATAAAATGGCTACCGGTCTTTATGAATATAAAGAACAAAATAACTATAGTTATGATATAGTTTTAACTATACATTTCTATAGTGAAGAGTTAAAAAGTTTAGAGGCCTCAAGATACTCTCACAGTTTTAGAGACATATCTGATGAAAAGGGGAGAGATTTTGAATTCTGGGAAGAATTATTGCAAATGCATCAACAACATAGTGATCTAAATTTGATTATTTCTCTTTATGCGGGGACAAATTTACAGCAGGCTTGCTGTACATATGGAAGAAGAATGGCATGTGTTGTAGAAAATGAGTTACAAAGGACTACCATGCTGACTAATCAAAAATCCTTCCAATTGCAAAAACCAATGTCTAATATATTGCTGTTGGAATATCCAGGTATTGTACTTGTTTTGTTCTTTCTCTAGTGATTCTTTGGATTCTATGCTATTTATAAATCTTGATTAACAAGATGTTTACTATAACTACTAATGGCAGAAATTGTAAAGAAAACAACGACGACACTTTGCAACAAAGCAATGATCAACATAGTGTGCACAATGTCGAAGAAGTTTTCGAGATGCAAATACAAGACGAAGAAAATACCATACCAGGTACATAATTTATTTTGTTTCTTTTGTTGTATTGTACTTGTTTTGTTCTTTCTCTAGTGATTCTTTAGATTCTATGCCTATTTATTTAATGAATTTCATTCGTTGATACATTTTATAACATTTCATATGTTTATTACAGTGGAAAATGAGGAGAAAAAAGACAGTGATCAAGGGAATGTGACAGAAAGCCATCGTCAAGAACATGATATCATATCAGGTACTTCACATGTCTCTTATTTTCAATTAAACATAAAATATGTCTTATAAAAAAAAATTGATTTAAAGAAGTATTATTGGTATTTGATTGAAGGTTTGTTATTTTGGCTCTAGGTTCTATGAAGGCAATACAAGAGAAGTGTGGCTTATCAATAACTTGTACAAAAAATACTCAAAGTGAGTGTATTTCTTCAACAATTTTTTTTAATAATAATTTATGTAGCATGAATAAAATGAATTTACTATGATATCCATTATTGTTTTGCAGCTATTATAAGTCAAAAGAAATTAGTTATTTTTGAATTGAATAACATTTTCTATCAGAGCGTTGATGGTGATGCATCACAAAAAGAATTTATCGAGAAAATGGGAAGGGCCGCAGATTACATGATAGAGAAAGAATCATTTTGGTTTCGTCCACATGCAAAAACATTTCTTGAAATGTGTTCCAGAAAAGAATCTTTTGACATTGCAATTTGGACAACATCTTTGAAACAAAACACAACAAGAGTTATGAAAAAGCTGGTTTCAGAAACATTACAAGCTAAATTTTTGTTTACATGGACTGCTTCAGATTGCAAACAACAAAAGGGAAAAAATGACATTGATAATTCAACACAAGTTATATACAAAAAACATTTGAAAAAAGTGTGGAGAATGTATTCTCAATATGATGCTACTAACACTATTCTAGTGGATTGTTCAATGGAGACAAAGAAAGAAAATCCCAAAGAAAATGTGATTATTGCCCCTTCGTTTGATGGAAAGAATGAGGATAAATGGTTGATCGCTGATCTGTGGAGCTTATTGAATAAATTCTACAAGGCACCCGATGTTCGAGATATTTTGAAGAATCTTCAATGACATTCAATAGTACATTAAGATGACTTATTCATTTCCTCTATAAACAAAATCTTGAAGTTTATAATATAAATTCTTGGTCATTGTACATTTGATGACTTAATTCTACATGTGATGTGTTATTACTGTGTTTTATTTTATTATCAATTTAATGTCAATATTATTTCATAATACTCATATAAGGATTGTTGTTGTGTCATTATTATAAATTAACATATTATTATTTTGTTTATTTATATTGAGATATTGAGTTATAAAACGTTAGTGATTTGAATAATAGTCTTATGTGTTTGCATAAAAATGTAGTATTCCATATTAATTAAATAATTGTATTAGGTTGTATGTATAAATTAACGTACAATTACTATGTTTGAGCAATTGCAGTTTATTTATCAATTGCGTCTTAATTGATCATTATAACTCTTACAAATCAGTGATTTGAATGTTAGTTCAACGTTATCATATGAAATTTTCTTATTTCTTAGAAATTAAAAAAATGGAAAATCATATCAGGTTGTATGTAAAAATTACCTATAATTAACTTGTTTAATTGAAATTTAAAAAATTGTAAATCTAGGTGGTGTGTATAAATTAACATATAATTGGTTTGAATTGGACCATTGTAACTATATTTTTAAATTGTGATTTGAATTTCATTGCAATGTGCTTATATGAAATTTTCTTATAATTTCTTGAAAATTAAAATATCGTATGAGGTTGTATGTAAAAATGAACATATAAATAATTTGCTTGATTTAAACTTAAAAACTGTAAATTTAGGTAGTATGTAGATATTAACATATAATTAGTTCAAATGAATTCGACTATTGTAATTATATTTTTAAATTGTAGTTTATCTCATTACAATTCTTAAAAATTAGTGATTTGAGTAGTAGTTGAATGTGTTTGTATAAAAAAACTATTCCACGAAAATTACTTTTATTTTTTTCATTAAGTTGTTTGTTTGGGAGTGGAAATAAATTGGATATGTTTTGATGCATCAAGCAATGAAGTTTTGAAGTGAAAATATGTTAATGTTATATATGAGGAAGCAATGCAGATGGGAGTTAGTATCAGTCGGAAGATCTTGTTGATCTTTGAAATGGAAGGAGTATTCTTCTCGTCATATTCCAAAGATGAAACGAGTTGTCAAATTCAAAGAAAACCAGATTGGGAGCTTGGTGATAGATCCTACTTTTTTAGGCCTTTTTAATTAGAAGTATTAAAATACTACCTAAAACATTATGATGTTGCGATATAGACATCAAATGTTACTAACAAGTACATTCGACAAGTACTTGAAAAATCAAATATTGATACAAGTGACTTTGAATTCATATGGGATAGGTCCCATTGTCACTTGCAAACAAAATCCAAATCATGTAGTATGATACAGTTTTATGAGAAAAGGCTAAGCGACGTGTGGTCCCAATATGGAAATAAGTACACAGAATCAAATGTATTGCTAATAGATACATCAAAGCCTACTTCTCAATTCCTCGGATATTGGTCAAACTGTATCTTAATAAAGGCTTATAAAGGACATGAACACGATACTTGGCTTGTGCAAGTTCTATTCCCCTTTTTAAGGACACTTCATCGTATCAAACAGAAACGCAACTACATTCGAATGTTCAATAGAACACTGAGTTCTTTGTATTAAGTGAAGATATTATTTTATGGAAATTTGTTGACGATTACATTGCAATATTTCAATACAAGTTGGACACATTTTTTGGTGAATTAATTTGTATGATTTTATAACTTTTATAGATAGATGATAATTGACAATGATATATAAATACAATAATTAGTATTATTTATGATTGCTTTTAGATTGACAAGTTTTTGCGTCATACAACACTTGATTTCCCCATTCAAAATATTTTCTAAATTTGTGCTCTTAAATCAACTATTTGTAATTTAAATCATCTCATAAAATCCAACAAGGCATCCAAGAAACTCTCTTTAGTTTTATTTATCTATATGTATTAATACAAGTGCATTACAACACTTGATTTCTCTATTCAAAATATTTTTTAAATTACATACTCTTAAATCAATTATTTGTAATTTAAATCATCTCACAAAAGCCAACAAGGAATGAAGTTCTCTTTAGTTTTATTGATCTATGTGCATTAATACAAGTGACACACAAATTTTGAATTAAACCTCCATCTATATAAAAGCACATTTCTTACAAAAAATATTACTTCAATGATAATGAGTGCTAAGTGTACTAGAATTTAGATTAAAGCATGATGAGTCATAGATGAATGATTTTGAAAGGTATAGGCATTTGATTTCCCAATCTATAACTTATTGTAAATGTGTATTCTTAAGTTAATAGTTTATAATTGCAATAATCTCATATAAGACAACAAGACATGAAATAAATTATTGACTGTTATTAGCCTATATTCATTAATACGAGGAGTTTATCAATGCAATATGTAATTTTTGAAATAAAACCCCATATAATTGAAGTTCCAATTGTTTTAAAACACAAAATTAATTGCTAATGAGTGCTAAGTGGTATTAAGGGTAGTACGATATTGGTCATAAGTGAGTGACATTGAACTATAAGAAATTTGATTTCTCATTTCATTTTTTTGTAAGTTTGTACTATTAACTCAATTACGATGAATTGAAATAATCTCATAAAAGCCAACAAAGCGAGATACGCTCTATCTTTTATCTTCTTGTATGCATTAAATGAATGTATAAATTTGATATGTATTTTTTGGAATAAAATACAATGTAAAAACATTCAACAACTAGTTGAAAAATCAAATACTGATACAAGTGACTTTGAATTCATATGGGACAGGTCTCATTGTCACTTGCAAACAAAATTCAAATAATGTAGTGTGATACAATTTTATGAGAAAATGTTAAGTGATGTGTGGTCCAAATATGGAAATATGTACGAAGAATCAAATATATTGCTAATAGATACATCAAAGCTTACTTCTCAATTCCCCGGATACCGGTCAAATTGTATCTTAACAAAGGCTTATATAGGACATGAACCTGATACTTGGCTTGTCCAAATTCTATTCCCCCTTTTTAAGACACTTCATCGTATCAAAGAGAAACGCAACTACATTCGAATGTTCAATAGAACATTGAGTTCTTTATAGTAGGTGAAGATATTAATTTTTAGAAATTTGTTAACGCGTACATTGCAATTTTTCAATACAAGTTGGACACATTTTTTGATGAATTAATTTGTATGTTTTAAAAACTTTTATAGATACATGAGAATTAACAATAATATTTAAATACAATTATTAATATTATTTATGATTGCCTTTAGTTTGACATTTTTTTGCATCATACACCACTTGATTTCCCCATTCAAAATATTTTTTTAATTTGCGTTCTTAAATCAAATATTTGTAATTAAAATCATCTCATAAAAGCCAACAAGGCACGCACAAAGTTTTGTAAATGTGTATTCTTAAGTTAATAGTTTATAATTACAATAATCTCATATAAGCCAACAAGGCATGAAATAAATTATTGACTTTTATTTGCGTATATTCATTAATAAGAGGAGTTTATCAATGCAGTATGTAATTTTTGAAATAAAGCCCCATATAATTAAAGTTGCAATTGTTTAAAAACACAAAATTTATTGCTAATGAGTGCTAAGTGGTATTAAGGGTAGTACGTGATTGGTCATAAGTGAGTGACATTGAACTATAAGAAATTTGATTTCTCAATTCATTTTTTCGTAAGTTTGTATTACTAACTCAATTATGATTAACTGAAATAATCTCTTGCAGGCCAACAAAGCACGAGATATGTTCTATCTTTTATCTTCTTATATGCATTAAATGAATGTATAAATGTGGTATGTAATTTTTGGAATAAAATACAATGTAAAACCATATAATTAATTGATAATGAGTACTAAGTGGACTATTTAGACTCATTCGATATGTGCCATAAATAAATCCAAAAGAGCATGGGGTCATATATAAAGTTCAACTAAAAGATTTGAAAAATATGTTTCAACATCTATTTCTTCGACATTTAAAAATCTTATCATTTTCTTTGCCTTTTGGTGAAAGTAATTCTCGGCCATGATTTCTTAATTCTATTTCTTCACGCTTTCATTGTGTATGTATAATGTTGTACCTAACAACTATCCCAATTTTGACGAATTTATAGTTATTGTTTGGTTCGACATCAATACATTTCTTATAATTTATTTTATTTTAATTTAATATTGTGATTTCCTTCCAATCATGCTATATTATAATATGTTATTTAACAATAAAAATATTTAATATGATACTGTGTTCACTTCAAATATAGATAGAGATCTTCTTGTAATAAAACATGCAATTATGTGTGCAACTTAACTTCATTAATCCTACATTTTATATCTTCATGAATATTTTTTCTCACGATTCAACAAATTACAGATTTTCATATACTCCTCCTAATTTATGGCATACCGAACTAGTTATAAATGATACAACATTTCATTTTTTATGATTGTATATTAAAAACACTTGGAGTAAATAAAATTTGTGATCAATAAAAACATTCTTTCTAGGATTAGTTTTTCCAATTTTAATGGAATATTTCTTTAATGCATAATTTTTACAAATTAAATGAAATAAATAAAATGTTTACAAAAAAATTCAATGTCATAGAAGTCCTTGGAATAGAATTTTTCTAGATTTCTTGAAATATGTGTTCCGTAATCCACTGTACCCTTCAGGTACCTTAGAACATGCTTTGCATCTATCAGGTGAACATGTCTTGGATCTGTCAGATACTGGCTCAAGGACCCAGTCATCTGACAATACATCGTAGCATCAACTGGCTCAGAAGAAGCATCACACATAAGCTTCAGGTTCGATGCCATAGGTGTGGCCATGTCCTTGCATTCCATCATCCCAAAGGTCTTCAGGATCTTTATTGCATACTTCCCTTGTCCAAGGAAGATCCCATCTGCACTCTGCCACACCTCCATACCAAGAAAATAGTGCATCATACCCAATTCCTTAATCTCAAACTCGGTAGCTAGATTCCTCTTCGTGTCGGCAATCAGTCTATCCTCAGTTGTCAAAAACAGGTCATCCACATACAATAGTAGAATCACTGGATTTACCTCCTCAACCTTGTAGTAAAGGTTGGAATCCGCTTTACTCTTGGTAAATCCCAAACTGGATAGGAAGCCATCTATCCTTCCATACCAGGTCCTGGGTGCCTGTTTCAAATCATACAGGGTTTTCTTCAGTTTGCACACATGTGTTCCTCTATCATGTGTCTCAAACCCGACTGGCTTCTCCACATACACTTCCTCTTCAACTACACCATTCAAGAAAGCAGTCTTGACATCCATCTGGTGTACCTTCCATTTCATTACTGCAGCCAGAGCAAGTACTGATCTAATGGAAGTGTATCTGGCCACAGGAGTGAAAGTCTCTTCATAATCAATTCCTTCTTTCTAGGAGAAGCCACGAGCTACAAACCTAGCTTTGTATTTCTCGATGCTACCATCTGCAGCATGCTTAACCTTATAGATCCATTTGGAAGTTACCACAAACTTCCTATCTAGTCTTGGGACCACATCCCAAACATCATTCTTCATAATAGATTGGTATTCTTCGATCATAGCATCCTTCCACTCTTTCTTTTCTGCAGATTCTTCATAACTGGAAGGTTCTTTATCCATGATGTCACAGAGTAAAGCAACATAACTAGCATGTGACCCTGTCCTTTTTCTTTCTCTGTGTTCTTCTTCTGGAATGCCAAATCTCTCTGCATATTAGATGAGCTCTCTAGCCCATGTAGGTTTCCTCTTGTGAGAATTCTTCTCACGAGGTGTATCCACAGGGTCTTGTGGATCTTCCATTTCTCGATCTTCTTCAGGAACTGCTTCATTCATTGTGGTGTCTTGTGTTCTTGATATTTTGGGTTCTTCATTGTCTTCAATAGGTGTCTTTCTCAATTTGTGGTAAGCTGAACTTTCATCAAAAGTTACATCTCTGTTGGTGTCAATCTTCTTGAATCCAGGGAAGTAAATTCTATAAGCTTTTGAGCTTTCACTGTAACCCATGAATATACCCTTCTTTCCTGAAGGATCCAACTTTGACCTTTTCTCTTTTGGAATGTGAGTGTATACTGGACAGCCAAATATTCTGAGATGGCTCACTTCTTGTTTCTTACCAATAAACACTTCTTCTGGTGTTTTGTTGTCAAGTATCTTATGGGGTGTTCTGTTCTGCACATATACATCTGTCCTTGCTGCTTCAGCCCATAGGTGCATAGGTAAGTCTTGGTCATGAAGCATTGCCCTTGCTGCTTCCATGATTGTTCTATTCTTTCTCTTGGCAACCCCATTCTGCTGTGGATTGTAAGGAGTAGTCAACTCCCTCTTAATCCCTGAATCATTGCATAACTTCTTGAAGTCTCCTGAAGTAAATTCTCCGCCATTGTCAGATTTGAAGATCTTGATCTTCAAGTCAGTTTGGTTTTCTATCAAGGCTTTGAATTCCTTGAAATTGTTAAACACTTCATATTTGTCCTTCAAGAAGTAGATCCAAGTCTTCCTATTGAAATCATCAATAAAGGAGACATAGTATACATACTTACTCAGAGAATTAGATGACATGGGACCGCATACATCAGAGTGGATAGTCTCCAAGATTATTTTTGCCTTGCTTTCACTGCTTGGAAATGTCTTCTTTGTATTCTTTCTCTTTGCACAACCTTTGCAAATTCCTTCATGCTTTGTCTAGATTTCAGGAAGACCTTCTACCACTTTGCTTGCAATTGGTAATTCCCTGTAATGCATGTGTGCAAGCCTTCTGTGCCAAAGTTCACTTGGCTCTACAGAATCATGGACCATGGCTTGTTCTGGATGGCCCTTCAATTTGTACAATCCTCCCTCTTGCTCTCCTATCACCACTGCATCATCTATAGTCTTACCCTTAGGCCACATTAAGACTTGGCCATCTATAAATGCAACCCTCATGCCTTTTGCATCCAATGCAAATATTGAGAGTAGATTCTTCTTGAGACCTGGAACATAGAGTACATCTTTCATCTTCATACACTTTCCAGAGTCTAGTTGATATGAGGCTTCACCACTCCCTTTTATGGGATACTGGTAGTCATCTCCAAGCTTCACCTTGTGGGGTGAATCATGTTCAGATAGATTCACAAAGGATTCTTTGAATCCTGTCATATGTTTGGAAGCCCCACTATCTATGAGCCAATCATTAATTCCAAGAGTAATGGTTCTGGTGAGAGCAGAAAGCAAAACATATTCTTCATCACTTGAAGAATCTTCACTATCTTCTCTAGCCCTCTTCCTCGGAGGTTCATCATCCTCTGCAGCATGAGCATGATTTCTTCTTTTGAAGTTTTTCTTCTTGTGAGTACCCTCTTTCTTATTCTTAGGGCAATCTCTGGCATAGTGTCCCTTATCATCACATGTATAGCAACGGACATGGGTCATGTCCCTTTGATGTCTGTGACTACCTCTTTGATTCTGATATTTTCCTTTCTTGCCATGATGGTGAGATTTCTTGTCACCATGTCTTTCGGAGTGAGCTCTGAGTGCTTGGTCTTCACTCCCCATCTTCTCTTCTTTGGTTACAATTCGAGCTTCTTCCTGTGAGCATTCTTCCCATAGTCTAGCAAAAGAGATAAGTTTCTTTCTAGCACAAATTCCTTGGATGAAGGAATCCCATGACCTAGGGAGGCCATTAAGAGTGGTCATCACCACTTCTCCATTTTCTATATCTTCACCCACAACTTCAAGTTGTTCTTTTATCTGGGAGACCCTTGAGAAATATGACTGCATAGTCTCTGCATTCTGGATCTTGATATTCTTCAATTGATTCCTCAGGGTCATCTTCTGATTTATGTTCTTGCCTTCAAATAGTTTGGTCAAGGAATCAAACATCTCTTTTGGTGTCTTTAGGGATGACACATGAGGGGTGAGATGATCTTTAATAGAATAAGTAGTGATCCTCTTTTCCTTAACCAAATTCCTTTTGTGAAGAGCCTTAGCCTCTTCTCCCTCTGGGACAGGGACCTCTTCACTTATATAACTATCCAACTCATTCTCTTCAAGGATTAACCCAATCCTATACTTCCAAGCTCAGAATTTATCAGCTCCTTCAAGCTTGTCCTCAAGCCTGGTGTGGTGAGACATCTTAAAGAGTACTTCAAATGGAAATAGAAAAGATTTGAGTCTTATCACTTGATTGCTGAAAACTGGATCTGGTGTCGGATTAGGGTTTGAGTTTCTCGGAGATCTACACAACCAAAAATATTGAACCAAAGCTCCAAAATTTTGACTTTCCAAGGAGCTTCCAGGTGTGTCTTCAGATTTCAGAAATTCCTATTTTTGAGGAAACCCTAATTTTTAGGGCCAAAACTGAAAGTGCTCAGAATTGAATTCTGATTGGATAGATAGATTCACCTTGCCGAGGAGAGTCAATCCATCATATTACTTTTCCAAAATCTATGGAGAGAAACCCAAAAACAAGAAGCCCTAGCTTTCGCAACTGCACAGTGTTTTCTTCTCAGGTTAGCTCTGATACCATGTTAGATTTTAAGCATTAATTCAATATGCTATAGGATCTTCACTGAGAGAATAACATGTATAGTATATCAATGCATAACAATCATATCAAGCATGTCAAGCATCACAAGAATCAAAAGCATGAGACAATGGACACACAGATTTTTCCGTGGGGAAAACCCTAAGGTGAAAAACCCCACAACTTCCTCAGAGATAGATAAAGCAATGGCTCAACCAAAGTACATCCAAATACAATATATAGTCTCCTACTATGCATCTTGATCCTCCTCCTTCAATGTGCGCCACTTTCCGAGTGAGAGAAGAGTGAGTTCTGAGATGATCAAAATAGAGAATCCCGACTCTCTATTTATACTTGTCCTGACTTGCCTAATTACTTATGGACCTGACTTGTCTAACTCAGCCTAATAACCCCAGTTACATATATATCGGGCCGACACCCACATCAAATATTCTAATAACCCATCGGCAAGTTAATCTACTTGCGACAATTGTCAATACAAATGACAACACTTCCTTATAGAGGAATAGCACATCTCTTATAGGGGTACAATAAATATATATATGAAATACATTCTGAAGTTACATATACATCAATAGGAAAACCCAACAAAATTAGGGTCAATGGGGAACCTATCTCAAATAAACAGTTACTGATCTAAATGACCCAAGTGAACCTACATTAGTCCCTACTCCCAGTGTTGGGAAATATACTATGGACACCTTTTTTGGAGATTTGCTAGATGATTTATTGACATCTGTCAGATCTGATAATCAATCTCAGATAATGCATTTCCCTCAAATAGAGTCGTCCCAATCCATCCTACATAATATATATAATGTAAATACCAATTTTAGGTTAGATGGGACTTGTTGGACATTATTTTTTGATAGTTCTAGATCCAAGGAAAGGGCTGGGGTTGGATGTGTATTGATTGATCCAACAAGTAATAAGACTATGATAGCTTGTAGATTAGAATTTGAGTGTACAAACAATGTAGCTGAATATGAGGCATTCATTCAAGTACTAAAAAAGGTGAGTGTCCTAAACGTTAAAGTTATCAAATTTTATGGAGACTCAGAAATAATTGTACGACAAGTAAAAAATACAATTCATTGTGTCTTAACCCACTTGAATAATTACCAACAAGAAGTGTGGGATTTGATTAATTACTTTGAAGCTTTCAATATAAATTCAGTCCCTCAGTATTAGAACTTTGATGTTGATCTACTTGATAACATCGCTTATACATTAATGCCTACTAAAGGTTTTTCGCCTGATGCATTTTATGTGGAACTAATGTATAGACCTTCCATTCCTGATAGCATCACTAAATGGAATTTTTTTTATGATGATATCCAAATATTAGATTTCCTCACATCCCAGGATACTTTCAAAGACGTGGTGATTGATGAAGATACTCATGAACGATCTCTATCATACCACCAAAATTCTTTTCGGTCCAATACAAACACATAAACATATCCTCACTTGATTCCTAAATCAGTCATTGGAATGGAATTTTTTATGATTTACAGGACAAATCCAAAAAGGTGAAAAATTGTAAAACCAATAGTTCCTGTATAAATTACCAAATAGTGAATTTAAGAACTGAACATAATCCACAGAAAATTGATCTTGGCACAGAGTGTTTCCCTTCCAAAAGAGCTTCCTTTATCAGATCATTTAAAGAGTATAAAGATGTCTTCGCATGGACTTATGATGACCTGAAAATGTTTGATACAAACATCATGAAATGCAATATACCCATGAGGCTAGATACCAAGCCTTACCAACATAAGCCTAGAAAGATGCATCCTAGTTTAGAACTTGCAGTAAAAAAGGAACTCAAAAAATTTATATCAGCTAGGATCATCTTCCCGGTTAGGAACACCTAGTGGGTGGCTAATTTGGTTCCAGTACAGAAAAAGAATGGAGATATTCGTCTCTGTGTTGATTTCTAGAACTTGAATAGAGCTTATGAAATGAAGACAACTACCCAGTACACCCAATGGAATAAATAATACAAAGGGTGTCACCGTCAAAAATGTTTTCATTGCTAGATGGTTTCTCCAGGTACAATTAGTTATTAGTTTCACACCCCAACCAACTAAAAAATGCATTCAAGACCCCTTGGGGAACTTTCGTGTACAAAAAGATGCCTTTAAGATTGATTAATGTTGAGGCTACTTTCTGGAGAGCGATGGATATCTCTTTCATGGGTTTAGTCCATAATTGTGTTATAATTTATTTGGATGATGTTACTATTTTTTCAAATAGAAGACACGATCATATTTCACATCTGAGGAAAGTATTTGAACGATGCACACTAAGAAATCAATATTTGTTGTAAGTGAAGGGAAATTACTTGGATTCATAGTCTCAAAGCATGGTATAATGATTGATCTTGAACGAACCCAAGCTATTTCCCAGATAAACTTCCCTAGTTCGAAAAAATCTATGTAATATGTTTTAGGGAAAATTAACTTTGTAAGGAGATTCATCCCTAGTTTTGCCCAAATTGTAAAACCATTACAAGATATGATTAAGAAGGATGCAACATTTAAGTGGAATGATATTCAGAAAGAATCTTTTTGCAAGATTAGGGAAGCTATTGTAGAATCTCCTACATTAATGTCCCCTAATTTCTCAAGAGATTTTATTTAATATACATATTCTTCTGAAATTTCATATGCTACAGTCCTCACACAATGGAATTCGAAGGGGAAGAGATCCCAATATCTTTCATGAGTTCTACCTTTAAATAAGTTGAGCTTACCTACCCAGAAGTTGACAAACAAGCTTATGTTGTCTACAAGTCAGTAAAACATTTCCGACCTTATCTCCTAAAGTCCCGCATTAAAGCTATAGTTGCATATTTGACTGTCTGGAACCTGTTGACTCAAAAGGAATTGAGAGATAAGCACGCGCACTGGATGACTTCTTTACAAGAATATGACCTGGATATTACACCAACTAAGATTGTTCAAGGACAAGGGTTATGTAAATAGCAGCACAATCTTCCCACACACCAGATGAGGAATTAGAATGGACCCATGAAGAAGAACCTAGCGATGATCAAATTTACATCACTCCTATAAATGGGGATTCCTGGTATGTTGGTATTAAGTTTTTCTTAACTCACGGGTATGCTCCTCTAAACCTTCAACCTAGAAAAAGGAGGGCTTTCAGACTTAAGGCTAATCCTTATCATTTGATTAATCAGGGTTTATATAAGAATTTTTTTTATGGAGTTCTATTGCGATGTGTTGAGAAAGATGATCCTGAAAAATACTAATGGAATTACATGCAGGACCTACTAGTGGTCATTTTGGGGGAGAGACCGTAGCACACAAAATAATGAGGGTTGGTTACAGTTGGACAACCTTGTTCAAGGATGCACATGTCTTTTATAGAAAGTGTGAAGACTTTCATAATGATGCTAGGAGAATTAAGAGAGCTACAGCCCCACTTAATCCAATTACCATGGATGCTCCCTTTCACAATGGGGTTTGGATATTGTCGGTCCAATCAACCATCCATCCTCCTTACAGCACAAATACATAATTACTGCTACGGACTATTTCACGAGGTGGGTGGAAGCAATTCCACTTAAGGTGGTCAACACCAATCAGGTGATCTCTTTCCTCAAAAACTATATTGTGACTAGGTTTGGTGTACCTGAATTCTTGGTTTTTGATAATGCATCGTATTTTTCTTTAGTTGATCTTTCTTAGTATGCATTAGATAAAGGCATCAAGATGAATTATTCAGTGAACTATTATCCTTAGGAAAATGGTTTGGTTGAGTCCACTAATAAGAATCTAATTAAAATTATGAAAAGAATTGTAGCAAGTAATCATAAAAATTGTCACACTCAGCTTTTCAACACTCTGTGGGAAGACATAGTAACTCCTAAATATACCATTGGTAGCTCGCCTTATTTCCTTGTTTATGGTAAAGAATCTATCTTACCTCCTAATATGTCTCTTCCTTTCCTTCAATTATCTAAATCCATTTAGGAGGATGATTTCTCTCCATTATAACATAGGATCAATGAGTTGCTTCAATTGGAGGATGAAAGGGGAAAATCCAATAATAAGTTCTATCAACGCAAATAGTTGGTGAAAAACCGGTTTGATAAAATAAGCATATTCCCAAAGAGATTTTCAAATAGGATATCTTGTCCTAAAGTGGGATAAACCTCATGAGGATAAAGGCGAGCATACCAAGTTTCAACGCCTTTGGTTGGGGCCATACACTATTTCTGAAAAATTAGGCCCTAGCACTTTCTGATTGCAAACACTGGAGGGTTCCCCTGAAAATTATCCAGTGAATGCTCAGGTTCTAAAAAAATATTTTTTCTAGTTATCTTATGCTAGGCTTGTACATAGTGTGGCGTTTTTTTTTGTTACTTCTTTATTATAGTTTTGGTTTGACATTACTTCAATAAAGTGGTTAAGTTATTTTTACTAGGAGTACCTATTTATTTCAAAAGGTCAAAAGAATGTAAAATGGGCTTTAATAGGTTGGTTTATGGAAAATCCATGCTTTACTATTCCTTTCTTATAGACCATCTACCTAAGGGGCCTATGAAATATCTCTACCAAGTATTTGTTATAAAAATGATCAAGGGGAAACCATTATGTTTTAGTAGAGTTTTAAAGTAACACAAGTAAGATTTCCTTTAAAAAGAATGCTCTTGACTTGGAAAAAGTAATTTATATTCGTAAGTGGAAAATACTTCAATCCTTTACATCATTCCTGGCTCTTAAGGATCACCTAGAATTGCTTCCCAGTCCACTAACAACTTCATTTATAATTAAATACTGCAATAAAAAAGTTGAATATAAAACCTATTCGGTTAACTGGAAGATGAGGGGTCTCATCACGAGCCAACTCATCATGATCATAGGTGCTGGTGGAATGACATCTCTATATCTAGTCACCAAGCAAATGAGATGGCTTTCGGTTGTTAAAAAATGACAGATGGGATATCTTATCACAAGTCATCCCATTCATCATATGTCAATACCGATGAATGACGCTACTATTAGTTGGTTACCAAGCCAAGGTAGTGACTTGTAGTTATTCCTTCCCTAAATTCTCAAATGTGAATCCGAAAGTCGATTTAAAGAACATGAGGTCTTATTACAAGCCACCATGACCATGATCATAAATCCTTGTGGAATGACATTATTATTATCTGGTCCCCAAGAAATGATAATTCCCTTCCCTAAAAGGTAGGGGGTCTCATCACGAGCCATACTAATCATTTTCCGCAAGTTTCTATGAAATGCACTGCCATTAGTTGATCACCAAGTTAGGGTGGTATTGTTTAGTCTTCTTTTGGAAACACTAATCCATGTGACAAATTTTATTTGTAGTGGATGTGATAAAAGCAATCCTTTGGATTAAAAGGAAACCTTGTCGAGGATATGGACGCCTGTGGGTAGCAGTGGAAATTCTTATGATATTGGGATTTATCTTTAATGCTTCTTAAATTACCTTTTCTCATGTGTTAGTCTCGATCATTCTTAGCAAAGTTGGTTCCCTATTGTTCCTTTCATTCGTACAATCCTTAATTTGGTTTGTTAAAAACATGTTTGGTTTCACCTCCTGATGATTTTTTATTATTCATTAATAAACTTGGAAATATTTTCTAAGATACTCTTGGGTTTATGATATTTGAGAAGTGAAGTAGTTTTTCCATGAATATCCAAGTCCTAACTTTAAAACCTAAAGGCATTTCCACATTTCTCATGACCAGATAGAGATAATTGGTTCTTCCCAGTGAGATGCCATTTGTTGTAGCCACAACAGATCCCATCTTTTTCATATAAGATGGGAGACTTTTTTGCAAACAATCTACCGAGATTGGACTCAAGGCCTAATCTCCCTAGCTTAATGTAAGTCTAGAAAAAATAGGACATAAACATAAATACTTTCCTAGATCATGTAGAGGTACTTTCCTAGATCCCTTTCTCCTTCGTTGATCCAATGCTCCAGCATTGCCAGATTGCGAGTAGATAAACCCTGTTGAACATATGACAGACCATGAGAAGTGAAAGCATATATCTCATATGACAGATCTAAGTTAACAGTTAAGGATGAAAACACTAAATATTATCAAAGAGACAACATTTATGGAAAGCAATTATATTAACTGTATTGAAGAGTGGAGAAATACAATAGACAAGAGGATTACAACCATTTCCTTAATGTTGCAAACTCCTTCCGACAAGCCATGCCAAAGCTCCTAGAGAGAAGTGGATGATCCCCAAGCTAGAGTGTTGGATCTATTGGGCTCAGTTTCACCAGCATAAGAGTACCATAGACTTCCTCCCTTTGGGATGGGAGTGAGCTTCATTTAAATAGGACTAAGTGGATAGGATATGGATAGGATAGGTTGAGATAAGATAGGAGAGGCTTAAGGGATCCTTCCAAAATGATAGGAATCAAATGCTAGATCTTCCAAGAGGTCAGGGATAGGGTCCCAATTCAGCAAGCTTCAAGAAGAAGCTCGAAGAAGCTATTTTTTCCATTTAACTAACTTCATTGCACCCTATAATGGAGCAAGCTGCGACGTCGCATGTTGTATGAATGCAACCTGCGATGACCTCTCAAAACCTAGTACAAATGGGTACAAATCCTTCCAGGTCAATCAATCAATCAAGGTAACCCTAAGGGTGTATACACTGAATCTCATGATGGGAATATTTTAGGTGTAACAAAGCCCCTACCAAAATATTGTTTTTATTCACTTAGTCTACTTTTCATGAAATCACTTTGTTTGTTTGTTTAATTTTGATAAAGTCCTTCCTGATGATATTTTATAACAAAATCTACAACAAATCGAGTCTTTTTCCCTTCTCAATTCACTTTATTAAGTTGATAAACAGATGAAATTAGAAGTCAGAAGTAAGTAAAATCATATGCCTGTAACAACGATCTCGACATTCTGATCCAGACTTCTTTATTTGCTTATATCGGTAGTTAGGAGTCATCACCAAATCCCTTAAATTATATTAATTATTGCCAACTTCCTAACTCTGCTTCTTTCTTCTTAATATCGACGGTTGGAATTCGAGGAAGTTATTATTCTGATTTAATTTCACTCTCGACCTCTGACTCCCGACTTTTCTGAAATTATGATGAATTGAGGAAATCGGAAGTCGGAATATTATCAACTTGTGTCTCGATTTTATCCCTGAATCTCGAATCTCGACTCCCGACTTTCGAATCATCACTCCTTGTGGAACTCAGAATTCAAAATGTTTTTGACCATCGTATTAATGTCCTTCCCGACTCCTAACTTCCGACTTTCTGGATTCCCTCACCGGCATTTGCATTTTACATTCAAAATTTATGTTTTCACACGCGCCAAAATGTTTTGAAAAATGAGCCTAATTAATGAAATTACTCAACAATTAAACTCTAACCTTACATTAGGGGCAATTTGTTCGCAATCAGTGCATGGTTTATATGGTCCTAATCCATGGTTTACTTAATCAAAATTTGAATTTCCCATTACAACGTAGCAATCTTGAAATTTGGCATATCAAATTCTCCTGTTTCTGCAAGTGAATTGTACCAATTTGGTTCAATTGGGTTCATAATTTCACAGGTATTATTTCATTCTGGTCAATATTTTTATAGATTGTTTATGTTTTGAATTTAAATTGAATTTTTTTTTTCATTCGCAGGACCATTCCTCTTCTGTCATGGCTAAGCGAACCGGGTCTAAAGTTGTTCCAGAGGAATTGAAGCTTAAGGACACTAATTTATGCTTCTACTCAGATACTAATGTACTGGTTTCCGACACGCTTTGTCTGGACTGGTCTAGGATCTACAACATATTCGATGGGGATGATTTTTTAGATTTCAAGGAGGAGGCCCCAGTTTATCAGAACATAAGCAATTCCCAACTCCATGCTATCGCTGTGCACCCTTCCATCATGCATACACCAACTTGGTGAAATGGATGATTGATTATACAGACATCTCAAACAACACATTTAGGGATGAAAACCAAGTGGTTTATGCGTCATTTAAGATGGATACCTTTGTTATAATCTACACATTAAAGGCCTCGCAGCAGATCCTCACACAGGATTTCATAAGGGCATTTGAGAGCAAGTATGAACCTAATGTCCTCCTGAAAACCTGGATGGTTGACCCTGATACCTGGAAATAGGTAAATTCTTGCAAGGGATTTGCTGAAGTTATTGGATCGGATTTCTATCCTTGCATTGACCCTAGGACCTATTCCAACTAAAACCTAGGCATCAATATGCGGGTACATTTTGAGTGACGGTCGTTGTGATGGTGGACCAAGTAAAAATTGTCGAACTAGACAACAAGGAGGTTTGTATGCGAGAATGTTTTAATGGATGGAAAGGGAACACAATTTTTCAGTGATTTTGATACTACATGATGGTTAGGTCTTTGGGATCACTGAGGGGGTGAGTGTACTAGGCCTAGGGGCACCAAAACTTTGATGACAATATTTTCTGTGAATATATGCTACCAATTAGGGACAAGGTGAGGTAGCTTGGCAAGGAATGCGCTCATTTCTGGTGTTATCTGAGGTGATGATGATGCTAGTTGCATGTCAAATTATTCTTCAATAGAGATGGGTGAAAAGGGTGGAGAATTTTCAAGGACCAAAATAGGGACGTCGGCTTGGGAATGCATATTAAGCTTTAGTATTTTCGGTGCGAAAGGAATAGGAATTACCTTTGTTTCGATGGATTTCATCATTAGATTATTTTCAATCTGCTACTCAATTGTAACGTGGTTTCGGACATCTTCTGCTATGACTTCTTGTTCTTTGTGATGAAGCTCTTCCAACTCCTCTTCCATAGGCACATTGAGTACCAGTTTTCTTTTCTTTGATTATTTGGATGAATTTTCCTTGAAGGTTTTCCTCATATTAAAACTCTTCTCGGCTACCTAATCAAGCTTCTCTTTAGATGTGTCTGGCTCCAACTATTCTTCTTGTTGGTTTTCATCTTCTTTGGTTGTCTCTTCCGACAATGCTTCTTTAACCGATGGTTTCTGACTTGTTGATGGTACAATGGAAAGTGGATTTGTTTTGATAGTGTCGTCTCAGGTGTGAAATTCTCAGGTATATCCCTTCTTCATACTGTTCTTCTTTTTCTCCTATGAGAAGTGGATTGGTGATGAAGACAGGTTTGCTCTAGGAAAAGTATGGAATCTATAGGACTTCATTAGAATATAGTGAGAGGTCGATAAATATATATTTTATTGTTGGGTAGTAATCTAGATGAGAGGGATTCTCTTGCTTCCCTTCCATGAACTAGACTTTGGTATGGTCCCTTTGAATTATTCCCTTGTGGTGTTCCAGACAATTCTTGGACTAGTGATAGTAGCTTGCTGCATACTAGTACTACTGATCCCTTTCCGGGTAGAACAATGACGTGTTCAACGAGGGAGTCATTTATTTCATATGGATCATCGAACCAAATCTTGTCATCATGGTATCTACTAACAATGTATTTGGAAATGAGTTCTTTCAAATTGTTGAAGTTGTCGAGAAGGGGTGCATTGAGGTAGTGTTGAATTTGTGTTATAGCAAGCTTATCTGTGTCTTCTATCCATTTTTCATCTCTAATCCCACATTCACGAAGCTCGATCCAATTTCATTTCTATACCTGCTCATATGTGCGGACTTTTTTTTATTTCGTTGAGTATGGTTTCCAGCTGCATCATAGTGGCTTCTTCTTCTTGGAGGTGAATATTTTTTGCTGCTCTAGTTTCTCTAGTCACTGCTGCTTTCTTGGGTTCCATTTCGTCCAAAATTTGAGTTGTAGATGTCAGGCTCTATGGTTTTAGTGGAATGTCCGATATTTGTTCTACTTGTTCAACCTTGCGAGAAGAGTCCTTCCATCTTTCTTAAGGTGGATTTTTATAGGCGTGGCACCTAGCGAGTATTTAATGTGAGTAGGTAATCACATTAACCGCAAGGTTTGTGGTGAAAAACTAATTGGAACACATGGGAAACTTTTCGGAAAGATTTGTACTCAATCATGTTGGTTCACGTAATGGTCGTCAATCGTGTGAGTAACTTCGTTGGTCTCTTGTGGGCTATTTATTGATCCGTTGGATGTCCTATCTTTCGGTCATTTTCTTTGCTCTACTTTGCTCTATCGATATTTTTGCTTATCTATGTTTCAATGATGTGCTTTAGGTGGTTTTATTTGGCTGGTCTTCCTTCCTACATCATCCTATTTCGCCTCTTTTGTCCATTCGATTGTCATTGGATTGGACATTTCTGAATTCTTCCAATATGCATGTCTTCGTTTCCTTTTTATATGTGTCCTAATTTAGTTACTTTAGATAACCGTTTCTTTTAAGCTAGTTAGTTAGAAAATTTAATAAGTAAACTTAATATACAAACATTATGTAAACCTTGGACATGGCGGTTGACCAATGATGATACGATCATTGGTTGGAGTTGTGCCAAAGGATTGGCGTTATGTCTTTTCAATTGTGCTCTATTAACGACTTTGTTAAATACTCGACCATGAAGCATTTTTGGTCTAACTGATCCATTGGTATTTAATTCTTTGACTATATATGGGCCTATCCATGCAGTATGTAGCTTTTTCATTTTTCCTTTTATCGTGTTATCATATAGTAAGACTAGATCGTCGACTAAGATATGTTTGTTCTTTATGTTGTGGTCACGCCAAGCTTTATGTTGTTTCTTTTGTATTTCTTGATGATGTATATCCATTCGTCTTTGTTCTTCAAGCTTTGATAGCTCAAATAGTCTATATTATTTTTCTCGTTTGACGCTTAGATGTAGTACTTCAGAAATTATGGGGGCTTGCTGCTTAAAATGTAGTGGTACGATTGCTTCTTTCCCATAGACTAGTTTGAACAGTGTCTGGCCCATAGAGTGTTTATATACAATTATGTATTCCCATAGAATGACAATAATTTTATCATCCCAATTGTCTTTATCGATACTACATAGTTTTGCTAGTCCTTTGGTAAGAGCTTTACTGAATGCTTCTATTGCTCCATTCAACTACGGATGGTATGACCAACTCTTCTGATGATCAATCATGAACTCTTCAAGCATTATATTAATAGTATTATTAATAATGTGAGTTCCTCAGTCTATAAATTATTGTCAAAGGGAATACAAATCGCATGACAATGTTTTCATATATAAAATTTGCAACAACCTCACTAGAACATGTCACGACAGGTTTAACTTCTTCCCATTTAGTAACATACTAGACTATTGTAATTATATAGTGTGCACCAGTTCATCGTCCTAGGATTGGTAATGGTCCAATAAAGTCAATTTCCCAAATTTTGAATGGAAGGATAGGATTTATAGAAATAAGAGGCATCTCATGTCGACGCAATGGTCAACCAATCCTATGGCATTTATCACATTTATTTACATATGATTTACAATTTTATGTAACGATGGCCACCATAGTATGGCTTGTAATATTTTTATTGCAGTCATATCCACATGAAAATGAATTCCTGCTGGCCTAAAATGTGCTTCTTCTATGATAGTATTTCATCTGTGTTCAAGGGTGCACCGACGATGTATGTAATCTGGGCTTAGCTTGTACAAGTATCCATTTATTAAGGTATAAAGAGATTCCTTTATTGCTAATATTTTCTTTTTCCTCTATGAGGTCCCTTCTAGAGCTTGTCCATCTTCCAAATATTGGGCTATATCGTCTAGCTCTGTTGGTATGGCTTCAACTCTAAATAGTTGCACAATGGGAAGTTCATCGTCGATGCTGATAGATTCTTCTCCAATATCGATTCTTAAAAGGTATCCAACCCTTTTGCAATGCATATATCATGACCATCCCTTAACGTTCCATTGTAGTGTAATTTCATTTTTCTTCATTGAGCTTTCGACTAGCATAATCATTCGGGTAGTCCATGTTGTCATCACCTGGTTTTGTTAAGATAACACCAACTATAATATTAGACATATCGATATAGATGTGAAATTTAACCAACCAATTTGGGAATTAGAGTATAGGAGCTTCGACAAATTTTCATTTGAGTATCTCAAAGGATGTTGTGCATTCTTGAGTCCAGATAAACTCTTCATTTGGTTTGAGAAGTTCCTCAAGTGGGTAAGTCATATCAGAGTAATATTGAATGAATTTTAGATAGTATCTCGTATGCCCCGGTAATATTCTGAATTGTTTTTGGTTTACTGGGGGTTTCAAGTCGAGAATGACTTTGATCTTTGCCAAGTTGACTTTAATTCCTTCTTTGCAGATGACATGCCCAAGGAGTATGCCGATAGGAGTCGTAAAGATGCACTTTTTTATGTTTAATGACAGTTGGATCTTCCTACATACTTCCAACATTATCCAAATCCATTGGGTATGGTTCTTAAACATTGAGTAGATAATCTAATCATCAAAGTATACTACCATGCTTTTGTATAAGTATTCCTGAACAGATTTTACAACGATTCTTGAAAATACGACAGGTGCAATTTTTAATCCAAATGGCATTAATTTATAAGAAAATAATCCAAATTCATAGACGAATGTTGTCTTATTCTAATCTTCTTTAGTGATAGGTACTTGATTATATCTCGAGAAACCATCTGTGAATGAATAACATTAGTGTCCTACAACATCATTAATAATTTCATCAGTAAATGGTGTCAGAAATGAGTTTCTTAGTGTTACTTTATTAAGTCCATGAAAGTCGACACAAATTGTGAGCTTTTTTGGGTCATGTTTTTTTGGTTGGATGACCATCGAGCTGGCCCATTCTGATTGGGTGACTAGTTAAATTATCTCGACTGCTAGCATATTTTCAATTTCCTTTTTTACTATGTATTTGTATTTATGTTCTAATTTGTACGGTCATTTCTTTACAGGTTTTGCGTCCAGCTTTATATCAATTTTCCCCTCTCCCATTTCTTTGACTAATCCTTTTAAATCCTTATAGTCCCTGGTGAAGACATCCTGATATTCCTTTAGTAGGTTTTTAATTTATGCTAATTCCTTATCCGACCAATAGTATCATGTTTTGGCCATCTTTGTTCTATTGTTGTTTGATATGTCGACCTCTCTTGTCTTTATTTTTGTATCCATCCACTTTGGTTCCTTTGATTCATTGATTGGTCATTCACCCTCTTTAAATTTTATGAAGGATGGGGGAAAGTCTAATTACTCATCCATGTCCTCCTTAGCATTTGTAGAAACCTTCCAAGTTTTTCTCACCGATTGATTCACCGTAGGGTTGTTATTCTTCCATTAGAATCTTTTTCCAAAACTATTTTCATTTTCCATGTGTAGTCTAGTCAAGTTGGGGAACGACTGTTTTTTCCTGGATGAGATTATTTTACAATATGAATTTGTTCGATTATTCTTTTCATCGTTCTTGACTCTTTTATTTATTAGTGTAATAAATTTTTGTAGTTCCTCTACTACTTCACAGAGGCATTCCTTTGCAGGAGAAAACGATAAATATTTAATGAATTTTTCCTTAAGAATTTTCCAAGTGAAAGTCTCTCCTCTAGCTTCTTCCATTTTATATCATTTGTTAGGAAATCCCCCCAAGGTATCTGGGAACAAGTGTGGCCAAACTCTCTCATCTCTATATCCAACTTGTTTCCATTCTTTTTCACAATTCACTATATGCACTATAGGCTCTAGGCCTTGGATAAATTTATTGATTTCTACCCGTGATGTTAATTTTTTTCCACCAAATCGTTCAATGAAATATGTGGAAGTGGTCGTCCATGTCTGGAGGTGCGATTGATGAGTATCCCACCATCTAGTTGCTTGTCCACTGAATTTTTTTACAAAGCTCTGTAACCAACCTTGATCACAAATGTTTTTGGATTCTACATGGGTTATTGGGGAATTACGCTCTTCGTACAGTAGGGGGGTTGGTTGTTCATTCATTTTTCATTAGTACAAGGGTTGGGTACTCTGATATTTTTTCAAAATTATTTGGTATTACTATTATTGAAAAACATCTTCGTGTTGGTCACTGAGGGATAGCTTCGACTGTCCAACAATCTCTTGCATGCTTTTCATAATTTTCAATTTTCCAATCATATAATTCTGAGTCGGAGTTTTTCCCAACATACATGAGAGAACCCAAGTGAATTTCACTAAATTCATTTGGTTCTATTGAGTCTTCATTATCTTGGATGACTTGGTATAATTGCTTTATATCTTCATTGATATTGTTTGAATCCACCCAAGGTTACCCTTGAGATCGGTTAATAGGTACTATGACCTTTTTACCATCGCCTTTAAGATTTATTCTATCATTTTCTAAAGAGAAGGAATTTTCATTTTCCAATCCCAAGGATGATTGACTAATGCTGGGAAGGATTTAGATCCTTCTCTTGGGTTGATAATTTCAAAATCAATATGAGTGCTAATACCCATGATTGTAGTGTTAAAATTTTTCTAGACACTAATGGGTTCAATCAAATTTTGGTTAGCGAGTTTAAGTTAGATGCCTAAATCGATTAGTCGAGGGCGACCAAGACTTTCCCAAGTAGACCTCTTCATTATCTTGGCCTAAAATCTGAAGTCAAGGAAGACTTGTGAGATGCAGAACCCTTCGACTTCGAGATCGATGAGGCAGTTGATTTCGATTTTGTCCTTTTGATTTAAACTGTGGAGTTTTTTTGTAATCTTTTCATTCCATTAGTTGTTTTTAATAAGATACATTAACTCGATTAAACGTGCAACGAAGTCTTCTTTCATTAATATTTTCAATAACTCATTAGGCGTTTTATTTCTAGATTTTGCAGTACTTTCTTCAGTAGTAATTTCCTCAAATATTTCTGTAGCATTGTTAAAGATATCTTTTTGCTTTGTATTATTGGTATATTTATCTTCTTTTCTTTGTGTTCTCATGACTTGAGGGTTATCCCCTCCAATATTTGTGCCTTTCTTAGTAATTATTTGCAAATATTTAGTGTTTAATGCTTCATGTTTAGAAACATTAGACAAGAGATTAACATTCCTTTTATTATTAAGTGCTTCCAACATGATAGGACATTCTTCTAAATTGTGCTCTCGCACTCTACATTTTTCACAAAATTTGAGATATATTATGTCCTTCCATGGAGAGTTAGGACTCAGGTGCTCTTCAATGTAGTAGATAAATCATCGTGTCTTTCCCAGGCATACTAGATGGTTCCCTCTATTATTGTATCTTCCACGGCTGTTGTATCTGCCTCGTTAGTTGTTTCCATTGTTTCCCTGATTTTTGTTGCAAAAGTTGCGACCATTCTTTTCAATAGTCTATGTCTAGTATACCATACGGTGATTATCCTTGGTATTTAAATTCTTGATGCATTCTGTAGTCATATGCTAAGTTGTTTGACATATGCCACACCATCTTGGTTTTGCATTGCCGACATTATAGGGATAGTCTGCTTCGAATGGGGTTCAAATGTTTCAAAAATGTCACAAAAGTAACAGGTTTGAGTTGTGTGAAATTTCTATGGTCTGCGCTCTTTTGGGAATGGCCTCGGATCATCATGAAATTGTCTCCTTTCCTCTCAATATGTTAGAAAAAATAGGATCGTAGAGCAATAACAATAAACAGAAATGCAAATATAATCACACATACAGATTACAAGAGAGACACAGATATATCGTGGTTCACCCAACTTGGGCTACGTCCACACTAAATTTGCCAGTCCTTATTATTATTACCGTCCAACAAGGTGAAGGGATACAACCTGCAGCACAACCGCTGCACTTTCTCTTCTTTGTTTCACAATCTCTCTCCTGATCTCAGAGATCTTTACAATGCATAAAACCTAATACATCATCCCTAGCCGTATTACAATGTCTTTATTTTATAAGGGAAATACAATGGGAAAATACCACGGGATACCCAAAACCATGGGCCCGCAAAACAACCCCAAAAATTTTCTTCGGGGGCGATGCCCCCCCACACCCCCCCCGCTGGGGTGAGTGTACAGTCCACCTACATATCATATAAAACTAGGGTACAAACACGGCTGATACAATATCATCTATCAGACTAGAAGATCTAGCTCCACAACCAACAATCTCCCACTTGGATACTGATCACAACAACTCCACCGCTGCTGCACTTGCTGGACTTGGACTTGGCAAATTTCTCCTCTTCACCTTCATGCTAGAAGGCGAACTAAAACTGAGCACGAACTCAGTTTCTCTCTGGTCACTACCTTTCTGAACATGTCTACAGGATTCTGGCTAGTATGTATCTTTTCCAGCTTCAACAGTTCATCTTCCAGAACAGAGCATATGAAATGGTACTTGAGCTATATATGTTTAGTCCTGGAATGGAATGCTGAGTTCTTTGCAAGGTGAATGGCACTATGGCTGTCATTATACAATCTGCTATCCTTCTTCTTCTTACCAACTTCCTCCATAAACCTTTGCAACCAAATCATCTCTTTACTAGCCTCTGTAATGGCAACATACTCTGATTCTATTGTTGAAAGTGCAACAACCTTCTGTAGTTTCGAAATCCAGCTTAATGTTGTTCCACCTACAGTAAACACATACCCTGTGGTGCTCCTCCTACTATCCTTGTCACCTGCCATATCAGCATCAACATATCCCTGTAGAACAGTGTTTGAACCTCCAAAACATAATGCCTCAGTGTTAGTACCTCTCAAATACCTGAGAATCCACTGTACTTCCTTCCAATGTTCTTTACCTGGATTGTTCATATATCTGCTCACAACTCCCACTACATGTGCAATATCTGGTCTTGTGCACACCATGGCATACATCAAGCTGCCAACTGCTGATTGATAGGGAATATTGGACATGTAATCTGTCTCTTCTTGTGTCTTGGGACAGATTTCCTTACTTAGACTGAAATGGCTAGCCAAAGGTGTACTTACAGGTTTTGCATTCTGCATTCTGAACCTCTCCAACACCTTTTGTATGTACTCACTTTGAGACAATGTCAATTTGTGATTTTTCCTGTCTCTTGTTATTCTCATACCAAGGATTTGCTTTGCAGCACCCAAATCCTTCATCGCAAATGAATTAGCTAGCTTCCTTTTGAGTACATTTATATCCTGCATGTCAGACCCTGCAACAAGCATGTCATCCACATACAATAACAAGATAATATATCTTCCATTGTCTAGCTTCTTGAAATAAACATAGTGGTCAGAATGACATCTACTATAACCTTGTTCTGTCATAAACCTGTCAAAATTTAGATACCACTGCCTTGGAGCTTGCTTCAAGCCATACAAGCTCTTTTTCAACCTGCATACCAGATCCTCCTTACCTTTGACCTCATACCCTTGTGGCTGCTGCATATATATTTCTTCCTCCAAATCCCCATGGAGGAAGGCTGTTTTTACATCTAACTGTTCAAGATGCAAATCTTCTACCACCACTAGACTTAAGATAGTCCTAATTGAAGTCATCTTAACAACAGGAGAAAAATATTTCATCAAAATATTTTTCTCCTGTTGACTCGATTCTTACTATTCAACGGAAGTGGGTTCATCAATGGGTTTCGTTTACTCAGAAAGTATTCCCACTTGCATTATTTTACGAAATGCTCCCATTCTTTTTTCTTTTGTTCCCAATTTTACGAGGAAGGCATGTCCAATGAAGGTCGTGGATAAACTATGTGGCCAACTCCATTTTCAATTAAAAATTTATACAACAAGCTCGGTATTGAATAGAAAAATCCTTCGTTGATGTTAGTATAAAATCTATGTAGAACTTGGTCGACTGATATCCTTTCTCCTATGGCTTGTTCCTCACAGAATTCTTCGCATATCTTTTGAGCCACTCCTATAGATTTTTTCTTCCTCCGTTGTAGATTTTGTGCATTAACAATCATTCATTATTGGCATCCAACTTGCTCATGAACTGCGTTCATGAATTTCTGTAACTCTTGGGAACAACTTCTATAAATCCTTCACGGGACTCAGTGAAGAACTTTTCTCAAGCTTGTGCAAGTGTCAACTTGTTCCTTATAGAATAATTCTAGATAAAATTCGCTACTTTTCGATTCCATCATTCACTCATTTCTTCCTCTGTTATCATCTATGCAAATATGATCATCCCGTTATCCCTATTTTAGTACTATTGGAAATGGAACCAATGTTGTAATCAATGGGATTACATCAAGTTACCAATAATGTATTAAAGCATATAACGTAGAAGAGATAAATACATACATACAGATACAAGAAAGAAAATAGGTAGTGGTCGTAGAAGCAACATGTTATCCTTTACTATATAATCATAATGTACAGAAGTACTCTAATTTATCCCGACTCACCAACCTATTTATACAATATATGAAGTAGTTATATAGTTATAAATTCTCGACCAGTTGGTTAACTACCTGAGATACTAGTCTGACCTTACTATGGTCGATCGAGAGGACCTAGTCAGTGATCCGACTAGGCTCCCCCAACAAATGCTAAAAGAAAAAACCTTCTCTATAAATATACAATAAATATATATACTAACAAAAATTAGATCTCATTCAATTGGGGAGTAATACCCTTTTAGTGACGATACAAATAAGTAAGAAACATTTACATTAACAACATAAGATATTGGTTACCTCCACATGAAGATGCTAGGAAAGATGATGCCACACAATTGACGAGCCACGCCCGAATTAGCCTCCAAATCCTTACTATTATTCAAAAATATTATTCTCAAAAAAGTATTACAATAAGCACTAAGATTCAAACAACATCAAACCAAGAGGAGATTCCTCCTTAAATAGCCCAAGGAGACTATAATGCAACCCCCTTAGGATGGTGGCACATAGAGGGGATCCAAAGCCCTAATTAATACTCCAAGCCCCTTAATGCATCACATGGAGGAGACCTGGAGCCGATTGGAAGAGTTAATTAGGCTTTACAAAGCCTCCAATCCACTGCATCTCCATGAACACGAGCAAAGATAGGAGCTAACTATAGGTCTCTAATGAACCACCTTTGGGAGAGGATTTAGTAAATCCACCCAAATCCACTCTCAGGCATGCATAATAGGAGAAATGTGCCACCACTCCAAAATATAAAGAAAAATTAGGAGTGATTGACTTGTTAACTCACCCTCCAAATCACAAATGCGCCCCTTTTGAGTAAATTGAGGAGTAATTGATGAGTTGCATAGTTAACTAAGCTTCCAAGTCACAAATGTGCCCCTCTTGAGCAAATTAAGGAATAAATGACATGAGTAATTCAAGGACACCCTAATTGTAGGAGAAGAATCCAATTAATGCACAAACATAGAGATTTGATCTTGAGATCCCAAATTTGACATAGGGAGGCAAAATTTGACTTGGAGATGAGTTATGAAGTGGGTAAGGGCACCACCTTTTTCCCCTATATGAGGGGAGGACCATGCAATCGCCCCTCCTTGATGGTGGAGGTGCCAAGAATATTGCAATTACAATTTATGACCCCCTTAACTCAAATTACATATTCTTTTTCCAAATTGCTTTTCCTAGGGAACAAATAGGGTATGCATGACTCTAGGACCATAGTGATTGAATCAATTTGACATCAGACCATAAGAACTTAAACAACAACTTGAGGCACCTAGGTTATAACACACTTTTCCTTTGGAGGTGTGAGTGAAAAAACCATGTTGAACTCTAATCACTAGGATATAAGTTCAACTAGGTAAAAAAAACACCCCCTTATATAATCTCCTAATATGAAAGTATATTTCTTTCCAATGACTCAATGCTCCTTAATTTCTTGACAAATTGTCTAAATGCCCATAAATTGTTCCAATTTTGCGTTTATTTTTCATGTAAGGTTTATTGTGACCATAATTTAGAAATTGCATATCTACTCTTCATCTAATGGTGCTAGCCATGTTGTAATTGGGTTCATAAATAGAGAGATAATTATGCTGCAAGAATTTCAACTTAAAATGGATGTGCCTATGATACTTATTTAATTCTATAGTATGGCCCTAATTATGAAATGTCATGATCACTTTAAACTTATATAGCACGTGTCTAGCAACAATCTAGGTGGGTTGGTTGTAATCTAGGTGCTATGTCAAAATATATCATCTTTACAATACCCATCATAAAAATAACTCCTAAAATGACCAATTTAAATTGACAATACCTTCACTTCTTGGACTCTGGTTTGAGTGATGTCTTTTTTTGAAATTGTGTGTTTTAGTTAGAAAAAATAATATCTAGAATTTGTTTCTTCAAATTCTACAAAAAAATCTTCAGAAATGGATCTTAATGTCACAACCTGATTTCCTCGAAAATCTATAAAAATAAAAGGATAAAAATAATTCTTTGACAAATCTCTAATACCATTGCCTCTTATCACAACCATTGAAATTGAATCACAAACAATATATCAAACTAAAAGAGAAATATCCCTTTAATTCATATATTAAAATACCCTTAAGGTAGGAAAACACATTACACTAATAATTTATGGAAGGATTGACTCCTATTGAGTTGCTTCTTAGAGGGCGTAACCCTCCAATGAGGTAAGCTTCAATACAATATACTTCCATACATGCTTGATAAGGAGGATTCCATCCTTATTTATAGATAGCTAAAAAATCATAATGATAACCACATGCTAACTACCTAGTGTTCCTTCTTTAATGAGGTCACATTACATTTACTAAATAATAACTACCTAATGCGCCTTATTTAATATAAAAAACATAGTGGACGGATATCACCTTACAATCAATTGCCACCATATCTATATTATATTTAATGTAATGAGCCTTTTAATACCCCATTAAACCCCTAAGGAGGATCTCACCAAAGAGTCTCTAATGGATCTTGCAACAAATCCTCCATCTCTTCAATTGTTTTGTTCAGTAGTTGTTTGATATTTTATATATATACACATAATAATTCAATTCTAAATCAAAATTTGCTAATTATAATTGATAACATTACTTTCCTAATTTAGAGTAATTAGATTTTATCATGCAACAACTTTTCCATCATTATGTTTAAAGACCTCTACTCAACCATATAAATCAACTTCATGTGGGCTTTTATTGTAAAATAGCATACATTTTTCATTTTTCAAATATGAAATATGTGTGAACTTCCTTCTTACACTTCATCAATCATCAATGTCAAATCTTTTTCTATCTTATATTAGAAAATTTGCTCTCCCTTATTCTAGAACGTAGTACACAAGAGCTCGAAAAATTCGCAGTCCACATATTTTGTCGAACATACAATGAGCCAAAAACCTCTCAGATTCCTTTTACATATCTTTCACACGGCAGGTGGGCATTACGGAGATTCCTTTTACATATCTTTCACAGGGTAGGTGGGCATGGTGTTGTGACAGTTTCCAAATGACCCAATAAATAGTTTTCAATCCAAAATTAAAATCGTAGTTATCAAATCTTTTTCACATCCAAACTAAGGTTGTCTAGACTTAAGAGATATAATTAAATCCAAATGACCCAATAAATAGTTTTCAATCCAAAATTAAAATCGTAGTTATCAAATCTTTTTCACATCCAAACTAATTAGGTGGTTTCGACTTGAGCCGTATAATTCCAAAATTAGTATAGTTGCAAATGGCCCAATAAACATTACTTGCTTGCTGCTAGTAGTTTGAAAAGAAAACGTGGAAGCGCGATGGCTAGGTTCTCATGCCTATAAATTGTCTCACCGTCATGCAACTCTGCAAGTCTCTAATGCTTCTTCCAGCTTCAGCTGACTACCGATAACTTTGATTTCATGGCATCTCTGCAATTCAACGTCACCAGAAAGCCGGCCGTCCTGGTCGCTCCTTCCCTGCCTACTCCCAAAGAGTTTCTATATCTTTCCAATATCGATGATCAACCGTCTTTGAGGTTTCATATGCCCCTCGTTAATTTCTATCGGTTCGACCCATCGAAGAAGGGTGAGGATCCCGCGAAAGTTATCAGAGAAGGGCTGGCCAAGGTTTTAGTGTTTTACTACCCTTTCGCCGGAAGACTCAGAGACGCGCCCGCCGGTAAGCTCGTGCTGGAGTGCACAGGAGAAGGCGTGCTCTTTGCGGAAGCCGATGCGGATGTTGCTCTCGACGAGTTCGGAGACCTCCAGCCACCTTTCCCCTGCTGCCAAGATCTGCTGCACGACGTACCAACTATTACCAATTCTCCTCTCCTTCTCATTCAGGTTAATTCATTTCTTTGTTATCGAGCGCGTTGGCATTGATTGCTATTTCTTCGAATCGAAATTGTGTTTTCTGAACGTGTTGCTTACCACGATGTTTCAGGTAACGCGCCTGAGATGCGGAGGGTTCATATTCGCCATCGCTTTCAATCATACCATTAGCGACGGACTCGGCTTGGTTCAGTTCATGAACGCTCTGGCCGAAATGGGGAAGGGGGCAAAGTGCCCTTCGATTCTGCCAGTTTGGGAAAGAGAAAACCTCCGCCCCCGGACGAATCCTGCTGTCAATTTGCCCCTCTACGAATACGATCAAATAGAAGACAAATATGGGCAGATCATGGTGCCCGCTAACAAGCTGATCCAATGTTCATTTTTCTTCGGACACAAGGAGATACAGTCGTTTAAAAGGCAAGCAGTAGGGCAAAGCAAGTGCTCAACCTTTGAAGTTCTGTCGGCCTGTTTGTGGCGCTTGAGAACGAAGGCTGTTCAGCTGCCCGCGGAGCAAGAAGTTCGGTTCATATTCCCTGTGGAAGCGCGCAAGAAATTCGACCCACCGCTTCCTCAAGGCTTCTACGGGAATGCGATTGGCTTCGCATGCGCGAAGACGACCGCGGGAGAGCTGGCAAACAAACCGCTGTCTTTCGCTTTAAAATTGATTAACGAAGCGAAAACGGCTGTGAACGACGAGTACATGCGATCAATGATAGATTTGATGGAATTGAAAGGGCGCCCTCACTGGACAGTGGTGGGCGCTTTTCTTGTTTCCGACCTTACCAAAATCGGCTTCAGAGATGTAGATTTCGGGTGGGGAAGAGCAACCTACGGAGGGGCTGCGAAAGCAGGGGTGGGAGAAGTGCCGGGCCTAATCAGTTTCTTCGTCCCGCTTCGCAATGCAAGTGGCGAGGAGGGAATAGTGTTTCCCATTTGCTTGCCTTCTGCTGCTATGGTAACATTTCATGCAGAAATCCGTCATGCGATCGAGAACACTCCGTTTCCGCATTCTGCTCTCTGAAAAGATTTTCGCTCATGGTAATATCTTTGTTTCTTGTTTCTGGAAGCCTCTTTCTATTCGTTATTTTTCATGTTCGGTTATGTTAGTTTATGTTCACAAAGTCATCTGTGTATCTCAATCATAAGATGTAATATGACACTCTCTATTCATGTTAGGTTATAAGAATTTTGTGATTATGTTTGACCTGTGTGCTATAAGGTATTTTTGGACAACCACCCACATGCAAATTCTGATATAGGGAATTTATGTTTAGATTTGCATATTGTGATAGTGAAAATGGATAATTCTGGTAAAGTTTGCTGGATAGTTTGTGTATTATGTGGATTTCTTCTTATTTGGAATATTTTAGTTTGATATGGGGTATAGAAAGTCTCACTTTGAGTGGGGTCTAGGAAACCATGGATGATCATTCCTCCAACTTTTATAGAGATATTTAGGAAATTCAAAGCTTTCTCGCAACAAGAGGATTTAATAACTGGAAATCATGTTTTAATATTCTGAATTGCCATGAAAGCTTATAAATTAAAGCATCGCAAAACCTCTCAAAATAACATAAGTATGGACTTTATGGTTAAGAGGAAGAGACAAATTTAGGACTTATAAGAAGAGAAATGTGCCAAGATTAAGTCTATAGTGAGATATTTCACTAATTATTCAACATCCACAATTGCTAATATGAATATTTCAATCGATTGTTTTCCATTAAATTCAAGGAAGAATAAATTGTTCACTAACTTAAGGAGTGTTTTCAAGACATTTTTTTTGTAGAATCTACTGGGGTAAATGTTTAAGCCAATTGATCTAAGGATAGCCTACATAGGGTTTCCATTTTAGAACTTAAACTCATGTTCTCATTTTATACTGAATTCTATTAAACATAAATGCAAATTTTTTATAATATAAAGTTTAAATTATTTATATTACAAAATTATAAATTCTAAAAAGATATTTATATATGTTTTAACAATGTCATATATGTTAATTAGAAATTAAATAAAATAATCACAAAATCAGTAAAACTGATTGCATTGAATATGTATATATGTTATTATTACTATTTAAAGTTATTTTATATCACATTATGCCGTAAATGTTAAAACATTTCTTAAGGTAAGTTACTAAAAATAAAAAGTAAATTAAAAATTTATGTCAATTCATAAAAATAAAAATAAAAATTAAAACCTCAAGAAATTATATTCGTCTAATTCGTCTAAATAAGTGGAATAATTATTATTCTCTCCACCTAGCTTTTTATATGAACAATCAAATATATAAGTTTTTTTTTCCAAAAAAATAACACACCTAAGTTTTAGAGAATATATATATATATATATATATATATTCAAATATACAACTTCAAAATGATTATGTTTAATTTCGTCAAATCATTTGAAAAACATTTTCAATTATTAATACTTTATGTGCATCTTATTCTCCCTGTGACCACCATGCATATCAAATTGTATGCTTAAGCATTTTCAATATGTGATAGAAAACTCAAAAACTTAATAAACTTTAATACATAACACTCAAAAAAATGTATTTGAATAAAAAGGCATAAAAATATTTTCATTTAAAACTACAATATTAATATACACAAAACAAAATGAAACAAGTTTCAATGTCACATTGTTATGCGATTCTTTTTATAACTTGATTAGAATTGAATAATCCATAAAACAATGTCCATTTGATAATGTGCAAAGAGACATTTTGAAAAAAATGAAATTTTATCATTATGTGAAATTATAACGAAATTTTATCATTATGTGAGATTATAATAAAATTTTATAATTATGTGAGATTATAATGATAATATAAACAAGACAAAGCTGCAACTTAGCTAATTCTCTGCGAATAACATTACATGATGATTTGAGTAGTGATACTCCATAAAAGAATGTAATAAAATAGATATTTGTGAAGATAGTAAACTTATACAACTATTGTATAATTATTTAATAAAATAAATTAGAAACAAAAAAATTAGATAAAAAACTATAGTATCAAATTAGGGAAGACAGAGAAATTCAAAACAAGGGTACGTGAATCTCCATATTATTTTATCTACATAAATCTGCCATATTATTTGAAGAGTTAAATAATGATTAACTCCTCTTTAATGGAATCTTGTGAACAAGATTGAAGATTGAAGATTGAAATTACAAAGATTATAATAAATATTAATAGAGATTTACCTTCATAATCATGAATTATCAAATAAGGGATAGTATATTGTAACGTCCCCACCCATCATACCAGTCCGATGTAGAGGATCGTGATGCTAAAACCGGGCATCTAGCCCCATACTTATTAAATGAAACATTCACATAATATAAAAAGACATATGCAAATGTATAAATAAGAGAAACATAGCAGGAATAGATTCAGTTACACATCCATCATACATTCAAGATATTCATAAGATTCATCAATTAAAGACAATACAGAATTAACACAAGAGAGTACTTATCTTAAAGCAAAGTAGTCCCGAGCAACTGGCTATGCAACTGCAACGTTCCACCCAACCATAGGCCAATTGTGCTTTTCAATCCCACAACACAACTGCCACCCCCGAGCTGGGCATGATTTCTACGAGGAATCAGGGAACAACAGACTCACACATAGCCAAACATACACCAAAATGAGCCAAGCCAATCTGCAATTGGGTTTATCAAGCTGCTAAGGAAATGGAAAGGAATGAATTGCTAAGTTAGTGGCTCATCCACAGAGCTATGGACACCCTCTGCAAGATCTATCTAGCTTGGTCCCCACAATACCTACACACCTGGCACAAGGAAGTATTACCTTCACTATTAAACAGTCCCTCAGGCCATACCTTCCATTCTAGTGTTCTTCAAGGTGTGCATAGAAGAGCAACCAACCCTTTTGATACTCTTGAGAGGCTACCTCCTCACTAGGTTTATCAAGCCAATTCTGGTCCACTTCCACTCCTAATTCTTGCTCACCATTTCAACGCAACACAGGGATGCACCCAACAACAAAAACACAACTGCTGAAAAATGTGGGAAACCAAAACGAACTGGTAGATGGGAAATAAACCCTAGGAGAGCAATTCGTTTTCAGAAAACGTTTTTCAGCATTCCAGGAGCAGAAACGACCTCTATAAACCCCCAAAACATGACTCCCTTTCACCTAGCCACTGTGCAGCACAAAAACTAGTTCCCAGGCATGGAAAATAAAGGAAAATGGTAGAAAACGTGAAGTAGACAAACTCAGCTAGCTCAGATTGCGTGAGAGAGGAAAGAAAATGGGTGAAGAATGGCTTTGGGCACAATTTCGTGGGTGTTTTCTTGCCCCAAAAGCAAAAGTACATTTTCCTCAACCAACTCCTGGAAGAATTAAATGATTGGGTGCATAAGTCAAAATGGGTAGTTGGGGTTCATTCATTGACATTTGGCTTATCACCATTGGCTCAAGGGTTTGAATAATTTCCCTCCCTATTCCTTGTAGAATCATCCCCCCATCTCTTTGTTGCATTGCATAGCTAGTTGTGGGTATTTCATTAAAATTCGTATTTACATTCAATGTCTTAATTTACATTGTGGATGTCCAACACAAGAACCATAGGCATCTATTTTTAATTGCCGATACATAAAACGCTAAATCAATGGTGGGGCCTTGGCCTTGAGCTCCTCACCATGATTAAATAACAATATTTACATCATTTACGATTTAATGCAAAGGGGGTCAAAATGGGGACGTTACATATATCCCTGTTAACCAAAGATTGAAGTGGTAGAAGATAGAAATAAATAAAAATAAATAAATGAGGTTAAGCTTGATGATCAAATATAAACATTCAATATTAGTAATATAATTGCATGAGCAAAGACTAGCTGACCTTTCTATTAGATAAACTATGACACAAGTACTATCTTTACGGAAGGTTTGACTGACCCATTCCATTATCCTCCTTCGTGATTTTTTTATGCTAGAGAAAGGGTCTATTAATCCTTCCTAGGTGGCCAACTTACATGAAAAATATGCTTGAAGAAATATCCATCGAACCTTCCACTAGATAAATCGAGACATGAATACCATCTTTAGGGAATGTTTGGCGGACCCTTCTCTATGGTCGCCTTGAATGAGAATGCCATCTTTGAGATGGGGTTGGAAAATGCTCCACATGGATTTCTCTTATGCACAAAAATTTCTACTACGTGGTTTGGCTAACAATTCCTCTTGAGAGTTGATACTTCTTGATGCAAACAAACTATTCAAGAAGTTTCAGTCCTCACTTCCATGGGGTCCCCCTTACTCAAAAAAATTCATGACGAAAGGTCAAACAACCCTTTCACTATATAACCAACGACAAAAATACCTTCTTTGAGGAAGGTTCAACCAATATTTCTCCATTCTCCCCTTTTAGAAGAATTTTATGCTAGAGGAAGGGTTGGAGAACACTTCCCAATTAGAAAACTTATGTGAAAAATATTCTTGAGGAAATATCAACAAAAAATTACACTAGGTAAACCGTAGTGTGTATACCATCTTTGGGGAAGGTTTGATCGATCCTTCTCTATGGTCACCTTAAATGAGAATACCATCATTGAGGAAGGATTGACACGAATACCATCTTCGAGAAAAGTCTAGTCGATCTTTCATCATTCTCCCCTTTCATAAGAATTCTATGCTAGAGGAAGGGTTGTCCAACGCTTCCCAAGTTGAAAATTTACCTGAAAAATATCTTTGAGGAAATATCAACCAAAACCTATAGTAGCTAAATAACAACGTGTATACCATCTTTGGGGAAGGTTTGATCAATCCTTCTATATGGTCACCTTGAATGAGAATACCATCTTTGAGAAAGGGTCATTTTAATTTTCCTATGGATTTTCCTTATGCAAAAAATATTCTAGAGGATCTAGTTAAAAAGACACTTCCATTTGCTACGTATTAATTGAAATAACATATTTTAGGAAGTGGAAGTCATCCCTTTCCTAAGGTCCCTCTTATTGAAAAGAATTACTTGAGGAAAGGTTAGGAAATCCTTCCATTTTAGACACCATGATGCGAATACCATATTTGAGGAAGGCTCGACCAACCCTTCTTAGTTCGACCCCTTCGTGAGATTTATGTGGTAGATGAAGGGTCGACTGACCCTTCCAAGATGGCCAACTTACGTGAAAAATATGCTTGATGAAGGATTAGCCAGCCCTTCCACTAGGTGAACCATGAAGAGAATACCATATTTGAGGAAGGTTCAATTGACTCCTTTACACGCTCATGATGAATAATAATATCATCTTTGAGTAAGGGTCAATCTGTCCTTCCCATGGATTTCCCTTCTGGATTTTTTTTTCTAGAGGATTGTTTGACAAACATTTATACTTGATGCAAATAACATAGTTCAAAAAAAGATAGACATACATTCTATAGGGTCCCTCTTACCCAATTTGTTTTGAAGGAAAGTTTAGCTGGCACTTTCACTATATAAAATTCGAAGTGAATACCATCTTTAAGGGTCATCCAACCCTTATACATCCTCCCTAATCATGAGAATTCAACACTAGAGTAAGTGTCATCAACTATGTAACATTGACATTGACACTATATTTGAGGGAGGTTCAGTCGACCCTTCTCCATTGTCACCCTGAACAATAATACCATATTTGAGGAAGGGTCATCCCCTCCTTCCTATGGATTTTCCTAATGCTATTTTTTTTGTAAAGGATTGTTCATCTGACCCTTCAGTTTGATACTCCTCGATGCAAATAGCATAGCTAAGGAAGTGGCAGTCATCCCTACCTAGGGTCCCCCTTACCCAAAAAAACTTCTTGAGGAAAGGTTAGTTAACTCTTCAACTATATAGCCTATGAAGAAAATATCATATTTGAGGAACAATTGGATAACCCTTCTTTGTTATCCACCTTCATGAGAATTCTATGCTAGAGGAAGTTTTAGTTGACAATTCCCAACTTATGTGAAAAATATGATGGATGAAGGATTGATTGACCCTTCAATGAGGTAAACATTGATGTTGATACCATCTTGGAGTAATAGTAAGCTGATACCATCTTTTATTTATGGTAAGCCGAAAAAATATTATCAAGGAAGGATCGACCAAACCTTCCACTTTAAAAATCATGAGGTGAATACCATTTTTGAGGAAGAGTTGACCAACTCTTCTCCATTTCCCCCTTCATGAGAATTCTATGCTAGAGGAAGTTTCAACTTACCCTTCTCATGTGCCCAAGTTAAAAAAAAAATATGATCAAGGAAGGATCAACCAAACCTTCCACTAGCTAAATGATGATGTGAATACCATATTTGAGGAAGGGTGAACTTAACTTTCTCTATGGTCACCTTGAATGACAATACCATCTTCGAGGAAGGTTCATTTGACACTTTTCATGGATTTCCTTAATGTGAAATTTTTTCTACTTGATGATTTGGTTAAACCTTCAACTTGATTCCAATTGATGTGAATAACATAGTCCATGAAGTGGCAATCATCCCTTACCCACAGTCCCCCTTACTAGCACTACAAATAAAGCACCTTCTAGTAGAGGTTTTTTAGTGTTACATAAGAATGAACAAAATTATCAAAAAACCCTCCCCTAAAACCTCCAAAAAAGGTAATGGATGGTTTAGGAGGTTGTAACGTAAATTTATTATAACTAAAAATATCCAAGTGGCCGAAGTTTATAGTGGAGGTTTTTTCAAGTGCGCATACATAGACCAAATGCACTAGTGTGTGTTCATAAAAATCGCATCGGTTCATACACATTAAATAGTCCAGATTGGTGCATTCCATTTATGTAAATCACCGGGGACTATTCTTTAAATGTGCCAGATTGGTGCATTGTACTAATGTAATGCATCAGAGCATTCCATATGTGTTATAGCATTGATGCTTTGTATCTAAAAGGAATCAATGCTTTCAATTTAAATGTAATATAAAGGCCTGGTGCATTGTGCATGTATTATAGCACCACTGTGTAGTATCGTTTCCAACAAATTGAGAAATAGGGTTCAAATATGCACACCAATGCTTATCATTATGTGGGCATCAGAACTATTACTAAATTTGACAACTATAGCAGTCGTTTGATGGTATTTGTGGCGCGTTTTGTAAATATATGTTCATTGGTGCACCACATTAAGATCATCATCGGGGTATTTATACCATATCAAAGCACCAGTGTAGTTCATAGGTTTAAAAGCATCGGTGAGCATTTTTAAGCAGGAATAAAATACCATAAATGAGTTATGTATGCCCCACATAGTACATAGAGTTCAATTATTATTATTTTTTAATTCCATTTATCATTGAAAAATGAAATAATTTTTATAATATTATCGACATTTGAATTTTAGTTATTGCATTTGGATATAATGATTGTATTAATATGTTATACGATCAAATTGTAATAAGAAACCTATTTTATTATATATGAATAAGAGAACTTTCATCATACAAAATTGGACAACAAAAAAGTCCACAATAATCAAAATGCCAATATATAATTGTTACATTTATTAATAATCAATTGAGACAACATGTCCAATCCATTAAACAAAATATTTGGTTTTAACAAACAATCATTTTAAAACACACAAATTAATTTAACAATAGACATTGATCATCATTCTTCACTCTACAAATTGTTATCAATGCTCAAGTTTCTTGCATGGTGCCTCATTTATTCAACACTTGTAAATGATATTGTACTTGGGTTATTTGGCCAAGACTTTCGTTGATTGGATTGATTTTGTTCTTTTTCATGTTCCATCTACAAACATAAAAACAAAGTATAATGAGTATATCTACATTGATTAGCATAATGAAAAAAAAATCATATATATGATCAAGGATAATTTTAGGGGCGAAATTTAGTCCATGGGCTATCTTTCCATGTTTTTTTCCAAAAAACGATTCGCCAATTTGCATTTTTTGAAGCCCCATTTCGTCCAATTTTGATGGGGTAAACTTTTTTCACTCTAAAAATCGTCAAATTATTATATAAACTATACAAAATCCTTAGAAAATGAAATAATTTTATAAAAATATCACCAAATATTTTATAGTTGGCATTTTAAGAATTGGTAAGATTCGTCAAGGTTTATACACATTTAAATAAGTATGGGTCCTTAAAATTATCCCTTTATATGATTATGTGAATCAAGAAGTGTACCATAGCAAAAAGTAATTCATAAGTGGTGCACATTTTTTCAAATTCATTTACCATGTCGTCTCTTAATAATTGTTATATTGACTCTACTCCATTTTTTGTTTACTGCAAAATACAAAAAAAAAATTAAAAATGCAATTTGAATTGAGAATAGAGGTAATTTTGTTTCAATCAAACCACAATTTACAAATGTGAGCAAAACCAAGTGCTTTTTATTGTTCTCACATATTTGTGCGATAAAAGGAAAGAGAGATATACCCAAAAATACACATTTTTTTGAAAAGAATAAACCTTTACAGAAGGCGAGGATAAAAATTTAGTGCCCATGATTATGAAATATTCAAAGCTCTATTTTTTTTTTCCAAACAAAACTTTAACTATATATTTCATATGCTGAAATAAAATACATTTTTCAATGTTCTCAAAATAAAAGCAGTCCTCCCATCTAAAAAGAAGGGTTCTTTAAGAGCTTACCCACATATTTATCAGCCTATCTCTTCTTTAAGAGCTTACCCACATATTTATCAGCCTATCTCTTCTATACAAAATTGTAATAATAATTCTATACAGAGTCGTAGAGTCGTAGGTACTAAAGCTATATTATCTATTCTATACAAAATAGAAATATTCAAATTTCTATTTGTACATGATTTATGTCGAAGAAAATATATTTTTAAACTTGAGAATACATTTGGATTTAATTTGGTTCATATGACATTGGGTATGGAATATTTACTTTTCAAGTAAGTAGAAAAACAAATGATAAACCTATTGAAACAAACTTGTGGTGCATGAATGGCTTATCTATAAGTTGTTTTATATTTTTTTGTTTCAAATAGCTTTTGTATTTGTGGTGCATGAATGGCTTATCGTGCACGATGTATGTGACTTCTTAAAAGTTAGTTATGCATGAGTAGCATGTGAGTGTTTGAAAAGTCTTTGCTTCGCATATGGTTTTTTTTTTCCAGCGGAAAAATCACCTTCCTGCTATTCCGAAGAATCAAGGAAAGCTTGAAATACAATCATTACAATAGGGCTCAACAAGAGCATCATGTCACTTACAAGAATTGAACCTGGGTGGGGAGGGCAACAATCTTTCCTCCCAACCACCCAAGCTACAACCAATTGAACATATGGTTTATATCTTTGGATTTATTTTTTATCGTTTGGTTTTTGTTTAGGATTTGTTTTTATATATGTTTTATATTTTTGGAATTTTTTAATAGTTTGGGTTTAATTTAGGATTTTTTATGAAGTATTTTTCATGTATTAGCTGGTCTGTAGCATAAAAACAATTTAGTTTATAAAATTTTCCAAAGTTTAATTTTATCAAGCAGCGCATCATGCACCTCGAAGTTTGGAGTGGAGGTTTTGGATGACATTTGTTTCTAGGTGATGTCATTATTTGGATGGGAGCTATTACGGAGCTGTGTGTGGGAGTTTTTTCACGAGAGTTGATATTTGGTTTGTATTAAACTAATGCTACAAATCACCCACCTACTTCCGCCGTTTGGTTTTAGCATCGGCCTTTTCGCAAATTCTTGCACTAATGAAGCAGTCCCGTCCTAAATTTGTTGTGATTACACTGATTTCAAGGGGTTTTACTTCTATAACTTAAAAAAATCTCTCCTTTGCCAAGCGATGTCTGTTGTATCATCGAAGATTGGGCCACGAGCGATGTCTGTTCTATTCATCCAACGACCATCTTCTCCTCAGCGTTGTATCTATTTTCCTATTTGTTGTGGGGTTAGGGTTTTCCTTCGTTGATTGTATGTGTAGTCATGCCTCCTCTACGTTGGATTCAACTGCATGGTGCATTTGCATTATTTCCTATCGTGGGTGGACTTCCTTTACCAACATTATGCTACTGCTATCTAATTCCAACTTTTTTCCTATCGCCAAGCTCATAACGCCTCCCTGCAAACAACTGCTTCATGTCGGTGCTGGAAATTCTTTGAGTGTGCCAGGAATTACCTTTTATGTTGGAAGTCTGACATGTCTTTTCTTGGCTCGTGGCTCTCTATGATGCTTTCTCATTGGATCTTGTGCAATGGTCATATCTCAACTGGATTTAGTGGTCATCCTCTTTAACTTCAAATGAGCATGGAGGAGGACTGGATGAGAGAGGGCTCTTGGTCAACCTTGTGCTAGAAGTGGTGATATGTGGCAATTTTTTTAAGCCGCAACATGCACTTGTAGAACTTATGGTATTGGCAACAAGCATTGCTTCCACAATCATGCGAGGTTTCCAAATAGATAAAGTCAACATCATCACTATTGTGCCATTACCCTTACCATTCTCAACCACAACCACCACATTCCCCTAAGCTAGTCTTTTGAAACAATTTTCACCTTCTTTAACCCAAAACACACTAGTAGAAACTTATGGCATCAACAACATGCACTATTTCCACAATTAGATGGGGTTTCAAAATAGAGAACATCAACATCATGGCTACCATACCATTCCGCTTACCATTCTTTGTTATTGTTGCCACATTCTCATAAGCCATTTTTCTACCATCGGAAACCAAACTTTCTTGGACTGAAGTAATAATATGATATGCATAGAGTATCAATGTCAATTCATCTGATCATACAATTATGTCAGATAAGTTTCATGTCATTTTGTTTAGATATCCTTGGATGTATTGTTGCACTAGGATTTGTTGAGAAGTCTGCATCATGATGCTTTAGCATGCTTTGAGCGCTTTCAAAGAGATTTCCAACATACTTTTTTTCTAGGTAACATATCGCGGGGAAACCTCCAAAGCAATTTCCCTCAATCTGAGGATGGTACCCAAGGTAAACCCTATATTCTTTAGGGTGTAAGCTTAGGTCAACAAATCATGAATAGGTCATTAATAACACATAAACAATCGGCTCATTAAGAGAAAACATGTCACAAGATGTGATTTAAAATCAGTGTGGAGGGTAACAATTTTCTTAGAGTGATGCAAAGGGGGCCTCATTCCCCTTGCAGATGTAGTTATCAACAACACAAACAAACAAAACAAGGTTTCAACATGCCATGGATTAACACTTCACCCATTAAAACACACGCACATGATACTGATACAGGCACGGGATTTCCATGTAAACATGGTATTTAGAGGCACAATAAATAAACTCATGCATTCAAACAAACACACATGATACTGATGCATGTACATGATTTCAATGCAAACACAGTATTTAGAGGCACAACAAATAAACTAATGCATTCAAACAAACATATGCACAAATATTTACTTCAATTTTTTTGGCTCTATGAGCCTTTTATCACTTTCATAAAATTTACAAATCTACATTGACATTCCCTCTGTGGACTTTCTTTTGCTCAATTACAAATGGGCTAATAAACCCTTCAATTCTTGAATTACCAAGTTTGTTGGTTTCAATGCCAGTAAGACATTTACTATAATTCCTCAACAATTTTTAAAAACCAATATTTTCCCTATAGTTATTGAATATTTCGCTACAAAATTGATCTACGAAAGTACCTCACAACTTTCCTCAACTCTTTTCTACTATTCTTATTCCCCTTCTTTTAACTTTGTTCTTCTCTTTCTTTTTCTTGGTTCTAATGTTTCAATGCTTCCTATTAATCTTCTCTCTAATATTTCTTCTCTTCTTATATGATGTTGTTCTATGTGCTTCTCCGTCTCCTTCAATTCCTTCAAGATACTTCTATGTGATATGCTTCCTCATTCTTTCCATCCACACAACCAAACAGAAACATGAAGGAAATAATAATGCCTCCTCCTCTAGCCATCCTCTCCTTATTAAAGTTAAATGGCCTCACAAATCAAATAATAATGGATTAAGAACAAATTTGCCACACCTAATGTTTTTACTTACCATTGAAATCTTATTAAAATATATGTATGCCATAAAATACCAATTGAATTTCACATGGAGTATTTAAATTGAATTTTGATGCCTCCAACGCTAGATGTGTGAACTCGAAAACATAGCACCAACCCTTGGATTGTTGCATTAGAAATCCCATGATGCAATGTTGATCACCAATTTACTTGGTTGTTGGTTTCATGATCCTAGTTGACCTCTCTCTTGTAGTGTGATATTTGAAAATTATGAAGACAAAAATGAGTGTTAGTAAATATTCCTACAACACACAACCACTCAAGATACACCCGATTGGCAATGTTCCACCATCATAGGCATAGACTATTTGATAGACCATCATTGCTTTCTAAACACACTTAAGAGAGTTGTGCTCTAACTTGTATGTAACATCATTGCACTTTAAGTGTGTTCAAGGAGGCTTTGTCAATCTACATGAGAGGTTTTCTAGGGCGTTATCATCATGTTCTGAGTGCATTCAAGGGGCTCACCAATTGACATGAGAAGCATCATCATTGTGCCACAAGTGTGTTGAAGTGGCCTCGCCAATTTACATAAGAATGTTTGTAGGAATGCACTTTGGGATGTCATTATTGCACTTTGAGCGTGCTCAACCTAACCTCTCTAGTCTACATGAGTGTAGGATAAATTTTGACATCCCTCCCTTAATATTTAAATGCCATGACTCATGCCATGTGTCATGGTTGTTATTATTTATTTATAACAAGATCCGCATGCAACAATGTCCATGACAGAGCATGAAAATAACAAAAGGAGACAAGCAGTGCAACAACAATCTTCTGCTAGTTACTAATATCTCTTGCTAGAATTTCTGCTACTATCATATAGTGTTATTTCTTAGGGATATATTCAAGCTCGCGCATTTTCCACCTTGTCGCGCATTTTGCATAGTTCAACTGTTATTGGATTGCTTTTCTCCTTTCCTATTTTCATGCTCTATCACGGATGGCTCTTGTTTTGTTATAGTTATTTTTTATTCTTATTTTGGGGTCTAAATTTTGTATTTCAAAAACTGATTTAATAATTAAGAGGCTAAATTGTGGGAAGCTTAGATTAATTGTAGTTCAAAATTGTTATGTTTGTTTCTTGAGTTGATATGTCTATATAAACAAGTTGTTTAACATCAGTAAGGTTAGATGTCAAACCTAGTTAAGTTTGTTTGAATAGGTAAGGCCACATAAATAAACACATGGCAGTGAGAAGGAAAAAATCTACCTCATGAAAAGAGTTTCACAAAGTATCTTTAATGAATGGTGTCAATTGCACTAAAAAAGACCCGCTTCTCGTAAACCCATGGAGTGTGAATCGGCGAGTGGAAATGCCAATAAGACCTGCCCGGAATTTTTGGAACAACATATTCTTGCACAGAACTTTGATAGGTTTTAGAGAAGAGGGGCGGCTCTGTAGGATAGATTTGATAATGTAATGTTAATGGGATGTCTCACTCAATGCAACGAAGTACAGGGACGAATGGTGATGAACAATTTGCCATCATCTATGTACTATCACATGCATTGCATAGTCACATTATTAACATACTTCGTTGCAGCTATGTATTGTCACCATTGCAAATTTAATCTAGGGAATTTGTGTTTAGATTTTCATATTGAGACCGTGAAAAGGGGTAATATATTATGTGTCCACCTCTTCCTATTTGTTTTTTTTTCTAGTGAATTTGGTTTTTTCTAGTGATGTGGGGGTGTTTAGAAACTTTCATTTTGAGTGGGGTTTATGCATGTTGTGGGTGATTATGAATTACTATTTCTCCAACTTTTATAGATATATTTAAGAAATTTAAAGTTTTTTGATACAACAAGAGGATTTAATAAGTGAAAATCGAACCTCTATATTCTCAATTACCATGAAAACTTATGAATTAGAGCATTAAAAACCCTCTAAAAAAACATAATTATGGACATAAAGGTTACGCACAAGAGACAAATTTAGGATTTACAAAAGGAAGTTTCCATGATTAAGTCTATGGTGATATCCCTCACTAATTATTCAACATTCTCAATGGCTAATATGAATACTTCAAATGGTCATTTTCCATTGGATTTAAGGAAGACGAATTCACAGCTTAAGGAGTGTATAGAGATTGAAAAAAATGATTCACTCCTAATGAAGCCTAGGATGATGTTATGAGGAATTTTGTCTACTCCTAAGCTAATATCCATTTATGTTAAATTGTAAGTTTGTTTTGTTTCTAGAGGTCTTTTGTAAAATCTATTAGACTAAATGTTTTAAGCCAAGAGATCTACTTGGATAAATGGAGCGACCTATAGTCTACAGGGGGTTGCCATTTTAGAACATAATCTTTAAAAATATTATGTTCTCATTTTACACACAATTGCTATTAAACATAATTGCAATTTTTTATAAAATAAAGTTTAAACTATTTATATTGAAAAAATTATAAATTTGAAAAAAATTACTTATATATGCTTTAATAATCTCACATATATTAATTAGAAATAAAAAATAATTTCTCTCCTTGATAAATAAATTTAAAATGAATCTATACTATTTAAAAAAATTATTTAAAAACATATCAACAAAATTATTTTATTTAAATAATTTTAAAAACAATAATAAATAAAATAATTAAAGTATTAATTTTAAAGTTTTTAATATCATAAAAACTATTATACACACTTAAATATATATGTTTTTTTAAATAAAATTTCACCCATTAATATCACTTTCATTTGACCCCTTAAATATGTAAGCCATTAATATCACTTTCACTTTAATGATTATGTTTCATTTGGTTAAATTGTGAGCAAAACACTTCGAATTATTAATATATGTGTATCTTATAGGTTCTGTCTTTTGTTATTAATTTTCGAAGTACCAAAATATTTTTAAACCTTGGTTATAGTTTGTCTAATGTTGAACAATTTTATTTATTTATCTATATTTATTTAATAAAATATATTAGTAAGTGTTCAATTCTCATTAGTGGAAAGGACCTGAAAAGACTATTTTTATCATTGGCATGAATTAAGAAAAATTAAAATAGAACATAACCTTAACGTTTTAAATGTAACCTCTAAATATTTTCTTTCTAATGGAGTCTGACATGCATAGGAATTAGGTTGGCAGACATCATGGTTGACAGTCTACAAGCTCGTGCTTCATAACATTGAATTTAGATTACATGTTACCTGTCATTAAATAACTCCTCCTCAGATTTCTTTTCTTTTATAGATGAATGTCAGCTCATAAATGACTGAAAATAATCTAGACTATGGTCATGCCCTCCTCCAAAGGATTCCACCTTTTCTGCCAAAGGATTCACCTTTTTCTTTTTGTTGTGAGCTCTCCCATCATGAATCCTCACACAGGCAAAAACTTTCAGCGTCTGGAGTGACTTGGTATGGTTTTTCCATCCTCTTTTGATTGCCAATATCAGTTCTTTATTATTTTACTCGCCACTCACGGAAAAACATATTTTATGCAACTATTTTAACCCCTTGCCTTTGCTCGCTTTCTACCTTTCCCTAAGAGTTGTTGTCGCTATCCCTCCCCTACTCGACAAAGCCTATAACATTTGTTTTACAGGTACATATCTTACTTGGGTTCTGAGATCATCGTGTTCATGCCTCTTATTCCATAACTAGCTTCCACCTCTAACTCCCACAACCAAGTAATTGCAGGTATCGCCTTCTTTATTTCACTATCTCGTTTCCTTGCAAATATCTCCTTCATGATCTAACTATTCTATTTAATTTATGATAGTTATATTTACTTGATTTACTTTAATATTATTATTTGATTATATAAAATTCCATAGTTTAGCTCTTTATTTACTTTCATAGTAGTTATACTCGCTTGTTTCCTATCCCCACATTCCTTGTCGAAGATACGAGGCGGGTTTGTGAATTTTTTTAAGGGGATCCCTATGTTAAGGAGGAATGCTAGGGATCTATTTATGTGTATCAATTCCTCCAGGAGGATTTCTTTTAAGGAGAGAATACTTTTTGAAAGAGTTTCACAATCCCCAAATCTTAAGGGACTTCTGGAAAGAATGTGGGACAAGATTGTTGGTGAGACCAGACCTGATTTTCTTGACACTGAAGATGCACATGTACAACTGCAACAAAATCTTCGTCAAATGAAACCCCAACCATATTTGGTGGTGTTGGATGATGTTTGGGAAATTGATCACCTTGAAAAACGTTTGTTTGAAGGAAAAGGGTATAAGACTCTCATTACAACTAGAAACAACATTGTTGTTAAATCTAATTACCGATATGACTTACCATGTTTGAGAGAGCAAGATGTTGTGCCCCTTTTCTGCTTTTCAGCATTTGATCAAAATTCCATTCCAAAAACAATAGATTACAACCTAGACAAATAGGTACTTCTTCCTACCACTTTAAATGGAATACAACTTGAATCTTGATGATGGGATAGTAGAATGGAAATGGACCGTGTTTGAAATTACGGATTAGCTTTTGTTCAAATTAGGGTGTGCAGTTCTAACCAATTTGTAACACTTCCATTACAGGTAATAGCAGAATGCAAAGGATTACCGCTCCCTTAAGGTGATTGGAAGGTCTCTACATGATCAGCACCATGCAGCATGGACGACTGCCAAAGACAAACTTTCTCAAGGACAAACAATATCCGAATATCACAAAACAGAGGTTCTGAAACAAATGGTAACAAGCATATATATATTGGAAGAAGAAGTCCAAGAATGCTTTTTGGACCTGGGAATATTTCCAGAGGCGAGAAAGATATCTGTTGATCCATTGTTGGACTTGGGGGTTTACGTTCATAAGTTGAAATGGACAACTGCCTACACAATCTTAATAGAACTTGCAAGTCGAAATCGTGTGACTTTGATGAACAATAAAAAGTAAGTCACATATTTGTTGTCTATTTGCTTATCCTTGATTAACTTGTATTGGGCATTTGGACTGGTTTGTGACAGAGGAGGCTTTCACTAGTTTGTTAAATTCATAGCGCATACCAATGTTAAAATATGAATGGAAGAATGAGAGTATAGATTTGCAGAAATAGAGCACTTGTTATCTCATTGAATGCACAGGGATGAAAGAGGGAAATTAAATATGCTGCAGGAAACAAAGCATACTAAATGGGACACAATGTCCACATATTTTATTATTTCCAATATTTTAATGAATCGCACTCATAGAATTTTTTATACAATCCTTTTGGATTCATTTCCAATAATTGGAAACTCTTGAAATTGCCTCTGAACGGTAACAGTGTATGCAGTACATTTAGAAGGATAAGATTCCTCATTTTTAAACGACAAGCATGAACTAAATATAGCAATAGCAGTTGGGAAGCCGTTAACTGCATAGTAAAGAACGAAATCGCCACACATCATAATAATCTCCCGGGAGATCACATTCATGGACATGTTTTTGTTAGATTAGTGTACCTCGGATTGGCTTCTACAATCTTGGGAACACGTGTTGCAGATCTTAGCGCTTTAGTTACAGTTGCCTTACACACTCAGTAGATCCATACATAATGGATTTCCATGCAGCATGATGGTCTGTAGATGAGGGAACAACATTAGATTAGACTAGAGGTCGCACTACTACTTTTGTAGGCGTCCATCATTGAATTTTCATGGGTTAGCCGTAGATAGGAAGGGATAATGTTATCTTCAGTAGTTTTTATGCAGTTTACATGTGTTAGATAGTTTGCGTGTGATTTTAAAGTAAAGTAAAAGAGAGTGCATGCAATTGAATATATTAGTTTTAGTTGTTTTAGAAAGTAACTTGTCATGAGGCAATCACCTATCAGTCCCTCTCATTTCATTTCAAGGATGGTACCCAAGGTAAATTCTATATTCTTTAGAGTACAAGGCCAAGTCAAAAACATGCCCCAAAGCCATTACAACAATATACTCATTATGAACTCAACATGTAAATTACATGAATAGAACTTAGATGTGGAGGATAACATTCCATTCCACAACCACTTGGGCTAAACCTAATTGACTGTATTAGCTTCCGTTTTATTAAACAGTTTTCTAATTTTAGTTTAAGTCTTAGATTCAGTTAGGTGCATGCAGTCCAGTTAAGGGTTCAAATCTCTAGGAGGATGCATGCTTGCATGCCTGAGATCATGTATAGTTGATACATTGTTGTGCATGTGTCCAGATTCATTGTATCTACACTTCTTCTTAGTCTACAATTGAGAAGGAAGGGGTATAGGTTAATTCATTCAGTTCAAAGGCAAGTAGTCCATTAGTTTGTTGTTTTTCCTGTAGTAGATTTTAGTTCATAATTAATGAGAAATTAGTAACAGGTTTTGATAGTCCATCTACTGAGTTTCTATACACTATTTTTTTCTTCTTCTTTGCTTAATAAGAATGATGTGTCTTAGGACAAACCTATGCGTTTACATTATAATTTTTCTGCGGTATGCGTTTGTAGACTTTAGAATTATTAGAACAATAGTTTTGACTAGCTTTTAAGTTTTAGGTTTCAGCTAGCTAGTAGTTTAGGAGTTTTTATAGTGCAAAATTGCAAATTATGCTTAGCATGGTTTAGAAAATCTAACAGTTTTTGAACAAGTTCTTACAACAATTGAACTTCTCTACATTAATGATAGGGTTTGTCAACATTCACTTGATTGTTGCACTTGATCTTTAACACCTTACCATATTCCACCATCTCTTGAATGATATGGTATTGAACATCTAAGTGCTTGGACAATGTATGATACAATGGATTCTTTGCCAAAGCAATGGCGTTTTAATTGTCACATGCAATAGTGGCTCATCTTTCATTTAGACCAATAAATTTGTAGTAAGATTGCCTCTTTATCATCTTTCATTTAGACCAACAACTTTGTAGTAAGATTGCCTCTTTATAGATAGTTAATGTTCAAAACACTAATCAAAATTTTTGTTAGAGAGTACTCTATCCTACAAACACATGCTGCTTTAAAAATAAAACAACAAACTGATTTTTCTAAACACTCAAAACAACATCTGCAATTTCAAGTAAATCCGGAAAACATAAATCAAAAGATACATCTTCGAACTCAAAATCTCAAACCATAAAATGGTGTGCCCTGTTTCTCCTTCATGGATTAGGAGAAGGGATATAGTGAATTTGGACTCATGCACAACAATACCTAGACTAGCAGTAAGAAGCCCTATTGTGCCAAGTTGCATGGGCAAAATTTTCCAAGAGGAATTGCACTGTCCTATAGATCTACGCCCTTCTCTAATTAGGGAAACCTCATAAATAAGCACCCTGCTAAACCTAGGGAATTGTGCCCTCAACTTGTGCATGTAAAACTATTTTAAGCACAAAAACTAATTTAGAACTGAACTAATAAATTAGAAAAGCAACTGAAAACAAAAATAGACATAAGATGGTGCATTTATGCACCCCTATCTCTCTCTCCCCTCCATAAGTACCAGTGTGCCTCATCAATGCTTTACCACTGCTGAAAAAAGGGTGCACTGCTGTTGTAAAAAATCTGTTGTATCGACTGCTTTGTTGAAAGAGAATGCATAGTAACTGGAACACAGTCTAAGTTACAAAATAAGACTAATGACCTCAGTCCCCGATGTTTGAGAATTTCCATATCTCCCATCAGCTCCCTCTTGTTGATCATGCTTTTTCTTTTAATTTAGATCTTTGTGCTTCCTTTCCATTCTCTTCTCCCCCCCTCAAGGACCTCCAACATTCAACATGTAAAAATCCACGTTGGTATGCCAATGATTATGCTGCTTGTATTTTCCATCTTATATCTGGATACCCTTTTCTCGTTGTTGTCACAAGCGTGATTTTTCATCTCACATTTTTTGGGAGCCAACCCTTGAATTCTTTCCCCACACTGTTTATTATTCCAAATTGTCTTGTCCTAATGGGTCTTATCCCATGAGTTGTTGGTACAATGAATAATGCAATTCTTTTTATTAGAGGCTTTGTTTTTTCCTAGTCCACAACCCTCCTTTCATATCCTCTATGCATCATGATTATCATTGTCTCTGTCAACATAAGAAACGTGAGTCTCTTGTGTCTAGACGACATGGGCTCCTTGAGTCTCTCCATCACTTCCCAAAGACCTTTTGGCGAACCATCCTCCTACGAAACCTCCCCCATTAGACATTAATCCCCATGCCTTGGTCTCTTGTGTCGTCTCTGTTTATAATGTTCTATATCATCTTATTATCCAGGTCTCCTGGCCTCCTTCCTCTTGTTTGCTATTTTTTCCAAGGGACATTTAAAGAGCTATTCAGAAGCCATGTACTAGCAAAACAACAGATTGTGAAGGGCTTCAATCTTAGCTTCTCAAATTTGGTGTGGATTCACTTGTCTCTCCCATTGCAAATTTGTTTAATGAGATTTGGGGTTTCCCTCCTCTTGGTCATAGCACATCATCTACCTCATTCATAAGTTGAGGATATCTTAGATCCAAATAGCTACAAGGCTATCATGATTGGGAATTTATTTACCAAGATTTATGCCATGGTGTTGGATGTGATGTTGTCTGAGCACTTGGAGCATGGTAATCATAGAGCTATGGGACAAGTTTGTTTCAGGAGGGAATTCTAGACTATTGGCCACATTAATGCAAAACCAAATAATGAAAGAATTCATCCATATTTCTATATTATTAATGCATTAATCCATATTTCTAGATTATTAATGCATTAATCCATACTTCTAGGTTATTTTATTTTCTATATCTTCTTATTTTATTTGTCTTACAACATCTGCATTGTTTTTAAGAGAAAGAATTAAATAGTTGTTTTCAGGGTAACGATATATTTTATTTGTTTAAAAATATATGAAAGTGTAATGTCCCTTATTAGGAATTTTATTAAAATTGCAATTTTCCACTTTTTTCCTTGGTTCGATCTTTGACTAGTTTCGATCTCTAGGTCCCAAATTTGCCCCAAATGATCCCAAATCTTCTGAGAAGGTATATGAATGATATTAGAACATAAATATGTGTTTCAGGGATGCCTTTGTACCTTTAAAACACTTCTGCAAATACTCTTTCAATTCTGGTCAATGTAGGTAACTTTACTAGTGATTTCCCTTTGACTAGTATTGGTCTCTAGGTCTCAAATTGACTCCAAATGCCTTCAAATATTCAAGGAAGGTTTATGAATGATATTAGAAATTGAATATGATGTTCAGGGATAACATATGGCCACCAAGAGACCTTTGCAAACTCTCTTAAGATTCTGGACCAAGTATGCAATTTTACAAGTAATTTGGGGTTCAAATCCCCCTAAGGTAAGTACTGAAAATGGCTTCCCAAATGCCTCCAAACCCACTAAAATTTATGAACAGAGGTAAGTAATGTGTTAATTATGTTATTAAGGTCTCATATTCACCATTAATGGTTTATTACAACTATTCTCACTCTCTCCCATTCAACTGCAAAAATCCCCAATTCGACCCTTGGGGAAATGGCACTATTTCTTCTCCCAATGCAACTAAACTGAGTAAAAATGCTTCAAATGCTCAAGTACAGTACATGAAACTTGTATAAGACATCCATGGCAGTATATTTATCACAAATATATCAGAGAATCATCCATTCATTCGAAATCATCATCAATACACTGGCTCACAACAAGGTAGTGGGGAAATGGTATTGTTCTTCCATTAAAAATGAGATTTATACATTTCTACTTGGAATTTCGACCTGAAACTTTTTGGAGATGAAGAACAGAGTATTTAATTCATATTACAAAAGAAATGGGGCATTAGAAGCTCCACCAAAGAGTACAATAGCTCACCAAAAACGCCCTCCCTCAAGGATCAAGAATATGCCATCAAAACTGGAAATGGTTGAAGGAGCGAGCTGCAATAGAAGAAACCATGAGCTGCCCTGTAGCTTACACCTGCAAATAAAGACTCCATTAAAGCTCCAAATGAAAGGTCTAAATGGCCTTTCCAATTGCCAACTTGGATGGGAATCTTTCACCCTCGAAATTGGCTAAGGCAAGAAACTAGTCATCCACTAGCTCTCCCTCTTCACAATTGCAATTGCAAATTCTACAAATGATCAAAAGCTGATTTAATTCTTTGTTATTGAAATTTATAAACTTCTAATGTACTCCATGGGTCGAATTCCTTCCAAGAGACTCATGCCAACTCAAGTTGGGAAGAGATTCCAAAGAATGCCACTTGTACAACAATTCCTAGTCTCCCACTTCCACCAAATCACATGTGGAAGCATCTTAGCTGCCCTAACACCCTTGAGCGCCCTCTTGGAGTCTATTTTTAGCCCTGACATGTCATATATGTCATATGTCAGCCTTCAGGTCTGATTTGTGTCATAGGTGTCATAGCATCTTCATCATTGTTGTCATAGAGCTAGGGAATCTAGCCCAAGTGTCTCACTAGCTCCAAATTGCCTCTTCCTCTTCCATGGGAGTTACTCTTCCTCTATATTTCGACCTTGGATGAGTTATGCAATGAATAATACCTTTTGGACTCCCCCAAGTATGTTACAATTCACCTTGAATTCGAATTGGTGAGAGAATGATGCCAAGTGTAGTGGGGAAATCTAGCCATATGTGGGTCCCACTTCCTCCATGTGTCTTCATGATGAAATGCCACTTTGATTTTCACTTGTATATATTTATTTAGCTCCTTTATTAAATATTTATTCCATTCTAATGTTCAAACATCATTTATTATCCCCATTATTCCAAATCCCAAAGCTTCCACCCCAAACCTAGGAAACTAGTAATTTTCCTCCTTGGCAATTATTTGACCTTTAGCATCAATTTGGCAAACTCTAATGAATAGGGCCAATGTGATTAGGCCATTGTGACCCAATGCCAAATTTGAGACATGACAGAAAGACTTATATAGTTGTTTCAGGGTAACTACATATTTTATTTGCTCTAAAAAATTATGAATACCTAAAGTATGCATAAACAAAAAGTGAAGTTTACTCATGGTGGCAAGACGAGAAAGCTTGGTGGAGAGTTACCTAAAGGATTCAAATGCTTTCAATATGGTGTCAGCTCCCTACATCTTTCTATTTTATTTTTTTTCTTCATTTTTCCTTTGCAAGAATTAGATGGTTTTCCGCCACAATAAATCCATATTTAATTTGTTTTAAGATTAGACTAAAACATATATGATATAGGTTTGGTTTGGCTAGTTGCATATTTTTCTAATAACTCAATTCATGAGTTGATGTATTTTTCAGTACATTATGTAGTTTAGTCCATAGCTCTCTCAACAAATTCCAGCACATAAGTCCTTTTCCTTCTCAATTGTATTTCTCTATAACCTTATTTTAATACATAGTTCTCCGAAAAGTCAAGCACATAAGTTTTTTTTGGCTTTATAGATTCATTTCAAAGATTTTATTAAATCCCTTTAATTTTTTTTAGGCTTTATAGATTCATCTCAATATTGATTTATTAAGTTTGGACATGTATACATATACTCAAGTCTCGACAAGGATAAAAAGACTCATAAAGGTTAGTCTTTTTCGCATAGGATGATCTACAGACTATAATGGTTTATTTTTAAAATAAATCTTCTTTTTTATTTAAAAATATGACTCATTTGATTCACTGGAAACTATAAGAACACCTTACTCTTCTAGATTCAATAACAATATCTAGATAGAAGTTGCTGAAAATCGTTAATTTTCTAGATTCATTTATTCCTTTGCAGGATCCATGCTTAGCAGCTTCGTGAATTTGAATTTCTTGAGCTTTATATAAAGATAGAGGGGATCTGTCTTCTTCTTTCTTATATCCTCTAGAACAACGCTTTTCCAATTAAATATTCCTTTTCAATCCAATTTATGTTATTAATAGGATTCACTTTGTTTTTTTTCTAAGAAATGTGGGTGTTGATTAACTCTATATATGGTTTTAGGAAATGTAGATGGGTTTTAAAGGTGGATACATTCATTTTTTAAATGAAATTTACTCCAACTCGACAATTGTCAGTCGAGCTCTTCTCTTGCTTTTTTCGTCCCCAGTCACTGATTTCACCATCATTTTCTGCAAATCCAGCGTAGCATGGATCATAAACATCAATGACTTGGTAGGTTTCATAATTCATTACAGAATCTCTAGACCACTGGATTCTGCTTCAAGAGAGCAAGGATGGTGTATCATGTAATTTGACAGAAGAAAAAATCCTTCAAAAGTGTTGATGTATATGTAACTTCGGAATGTATTTCATATATGTATGTTGTACTCCTATAGAGATGGTATTATTCCTTTATACGGAAGTGTTTGTATTCCTATAAAGATGTTATTATTCCTCTATACAGAAGTGTCGTCATTTATATTGTAAGTGTTGTAACTTATACTTGATGGGTTATTAGACCACCTTGTTGGGGTCGGCCCTGTATAAGTCATGTGGGTCGAAGGGTTATTAGACCACCCTATTGGGGGTCGGCCATGTGGGTCAAAGGGTTATTAGACTACCCTATTGGGTGTCGGTCCAGTCAGCATTATGTTATGTGGTTAAGTTAAGGCCGACCTAGTAAAGGTTATTAGGCAAGTCAAGTCAAGTATAAATAGAGTGCGGGAGGCACTCTATTTCATCATTCTATTCTCTCTCACACTATTGGGAGAGTGGCGCACTTGTGGAGGAGGAGAAGCTGCTGCTAAGAGATGTCTATCTCTTATGCTTGGGTTGTATCATTGCTCTATTTATCTCTGAGGAAGTTATTAGGGTTTTTCACCTTTATGGTTTTCCCCAAGTAAACTCTGTGTCTCTTGTGTGCTTGCATTATTGTGTTCATGATTGATATGTTGTACATGTTGTTCTCTCAGTTAAGATCCTAGATCAGATTGAAGTAAATTCTGAAAAACTAACATGGTATCAGAGCTAGCATGAAATAAGGCAAGGTATGGCATGTATGGCACTTGTTGCACTTACGATGCTAGGGCTTGATATAGCAAAAACCAGTCACTATAGCACTTTCGCTATAAATAAATTTTGGCAAGGTTTCAAGGTATGAAAATCGTACAGGGAAAAGATAAGATCCCCATGTACCCTGTGTCCAAAGGAAAACATCTAATTCGTTGTACTTTGTGATTTATGATTTGTACAATATAGGGTTTCGGCCTCTTCCATATCTCAGTCAAAAACAGGTGACCTTGGAAAAAAGGTCATAACTTGGGCTAGGAAGCTCCAAATGAAATTTCGTAAAATGTGACAGGTAGTGCATGGACTGAAATTTCTTAGGTAACTTTTCAGAGGCCGAAACTGAACTAGTGAGACGTGGCACTCCGTACAAGTTCGCTCTCTTGTTTTATCCCATAAATAGGTGATGTTGCGAGACTTGGAATAACTATCTCTCAGAGAATCCATTTGAGTTCAGACCTATGGGGTTGAAAATATGACAGGTCGGGCTATGACAGGAAAATGTTTCAGACTCTTGGATCGAAAAGTTCAGAGTTACACCAGAAACAATCAGGTACATATTTATGTCAAAACATAATTATTTTTGAGCACCTTCATTCATGGCTTCCGTAATTTAGGGTTTCGGAGAAAGTTGGAATTTTTGTAATCGGAGACTATGGCTGAATTCTACTCATCAAAATCGAAATTTGGAGACCAATATCAGAATTTTTGGTTGGGCAGAAGGCCAAGCTTGATCAGACCCTAGTTAGGGACTTTGATCGGAAAAGTGGAAAATTAGGGCTTCTGCAAAAATGGAAAATTTTGAAATCTGTGACCACGGATGGAAGCTCCTCAGAAAAATAGAAGCTTAGAGCTTTGGATCAAACCTTTTGATTGGGCAGAACTTTATCAAACCCTAGTTCGGGGTCATGTCGAAGTGAATCCAGAAGTTTCAAAGGCAAATTTGAGGGGTGAAACTTTGTAGTTTTCAAATTATGAGTATACCAGCTTGATCAGCTCATCAAGGTGCATATTTCTATCCTTTCGAAAGTTTGAAATTCAAATTTTGAACTTTTAGGGTTTCTCTAGCAAACCCTAATTGAGCTCCATATCCAGTTCCTGCAAATCAAGTGGATTGGGTTAATCTTAGAAGAGAATGGATTGGTCACCTGCATAAGTGAAGAAGTTCTTGTTTCAGAGGGAGAGGAGGCTAAGGCCTTACATAAGAAGATTACAAGCAATCTCGATAGGTATGACTCATCCAGGTATGTTTCGATATTTGTTCATGATTAAGTTTATGGTATGCTTGTCTTCATGTTATTACGATTAGTACAATCTTGATTAAATTTAGACTTGTCGTATCACCTTAAGAAAATTATAAATGCATGATAGAACATATTCATTGATTAGGGTGTTGACACTTATGATTGTATGAATGCATTATGGTGTTGTATGAGGTTTATGTTGTCCGCTAACATGAAAGGTACACCAAGAAAGACAAATCATGTTCTAGTTCAAGAACATATGATTATGATGACATGAGGACAAATATTCATCCATTGTCATGAATCACTTAGAAGATCTATTTGCAAGGTATGTATAACTTTGTTTTATAATGGTTAACCTATGAGATATGCAGGTTACTAGCACAATTCATTGAAGAGAACAAGAAGACATCATGTGGGTATGTTAGACATAACTAGATAACATACCAATCCAGGTATGTTTTTCCAATATCAAGTTAGAATCCTACCTTGTGTTAGGATCCCTTATATAAGTATACTTGGTATGATTGGTTATGTTTATTCATAAAGTTAGAAATGTAAGTATTCAAGGGTTTATGCATTTTATGTCTCTTATCTTGATTGATGATTTAAATAACCAGAAGAGTCCTATGATCAAGTAAGAATATGCATGAGTAAAATAAGACTTCCCTGAAACCTTGAATACTAATGTTTATTATCTGTGTTTGAAATGATCATGACTATACATGTTTAAGATTATTGTGTTTTGATAGTATTAATATTATACTAATGAATGTGTGATTATGTATGAGACACAATGATGATACTAATAAGCATGCATAGTGATGGATATAAGTTCAAGGACAGGTAATCCAGGAAGCAAAGATCAAGAGGGAGCACACTCCAGTTGTTTCCTGCAAGGAAGCAAAGACCAAGAAGGAGCACACTTCAGTAGTTTCTGCAAGGATGCAGATATTCAGAGGGAGTTGACCACTTCTCATGATCCACATCAGAATGGAGTTGCAAAAAAGAAGCAAATACTGAGAGGGAGTCAACCCAAAAAACAAACAAAGATAAGTATTTGAATTATCATTCCTTGCATATTTTATTGTTTAAATAATACTGTTCAATAAGGTATATACTCATGTTCCTAGAATTAGGTTGTGTATTATGCATAGTTGCATTGATGAACAGTATACTACTAATATACATGGGTAAGTGGCCTATGGCACTGTACAAAATTCCATTGCTACTTATCTAGAATGAAACCTCTTTGCTGACATGTTAGGAGTTGTGCACACTCTTAACAATGTTCTGGTAGAGATTGGAAGGCATCTAGAAAGTTACGGGATATGGATAAATGTTGTATTGAAGCATTGGCTAAGATAATTGCATGACTGTATGACACATTTCTTTATGTGTAAGAATTTGTTTTGAAAACTATGAGATGTTTTCTAATCATGCAATTTAACTTGTTGTGTAAGAAAGATCGTATACCATCACCTACAAAAGAAGGACTACAACATTTGTTCAGCAACAAAGTTATCTATTGAAAATATTGAAGATATTGAAGTTCCCAGGTTTTGGGAAGAATGCCATGATCGAGGAGTACCAGTCGATCATGAAGATGTTTGAGATGCAGTCCCTAGACCTGAAGGGGAGTCTGTAGTGACTTCCAAGAGGATCTACAAGATCAAGCATGCTGCAGGTGGTAGCATAGAGACTTTTGCTCCTGTAGCCAGATACACTTCCATTAGAACCATACTTGCTCTGGCTGCAGTGGTGAAATGGAAGATACACCAGATGGATTTCAAGACAACTTTCTTGAATGGTGTAGTTGAAGAAGAAGTATATGTGGAGTAGTCGCTCGGGTTTGAGACACATGACAGAGGAAGACATGTGTTCAAACTGAAGAAAGCCCTGTATGGTTTGAAACAGGCACCCATGACCTAGTATGGCAGGATAGATGGCTCCTATCCAGTTTGGGCTTTACCAAGAGTAAAGCAGATTCCAACCTTTACTACAAAGTTGAGGAGGGAAATCTAGTGATACTACTATTGTATGTGGATGACTTGTTTTTGATAGGTGAAGATAGATTGATTGCCGACACGCAGTAGAAGCTAGCTGCCGAGTTCAAGATGAAGGACTTGGGTATGATGCACTACTCTCTTGGTATGGACGTGTGGCAGAGTGCAGATGGAATCTTCCTTGGACAAGGGAAGTATGTAGTAGAGATCCTGAAGAGGTTCGGGATGATGGACTGCAAGGCCATGGCCACACCTATGGCATCGAACATGAAGCTTCTGTGTGATACTTCATCTGAGCCGGTTGATGTTACAATGTTTCGTCAGATGATTGGGTCCTTGATGTACCTAACGAATATGAGGCTAGACATTTTCTTTGCGGTGAACACCTTGAGACAGTATCTGACAGATCCGAGACATGTTCACCTAATAGTTGCAAAGCATGTTCTGAGGTACCTGAAGGGTACAGTGGACTATGGACTCAAGTATGAGGCGAATCAAAAGTTTAACCTGGAGGGTTATGTTGATTCAGATTGGGTAGGCAGTGCCATTGATCGGAAGAGCACTTCGGGGTGCTGCTTCAGTACGGGATCAGGTGTGATCTCTTAGTTTAGCAGGAAGCAGTCCTGTGTGGCACTGAGTATAGCTGAAGCAGAGTATGTCGCAGCTTGTTCAGCTAGTTGTGAGGCAGTATGGCTTAGGAAGCTACTTTCTGATTTGTTTGATCTCCAGTTGAGTGCTACTTGTATATATTGCGACAACCAGAGCTGCGTGAAGTTGTCAGAGAACCCAGTGTTCCATGACAAGTCGAAGCACATTGAGATCAAGTTCCACTATATTAGGGATATGGTGCAGAGAGGAGCAGTGAAGCTCCTGTATGTTGCGACAGACGAGCAGATAGCCAATGTGTTGACCAAGCCACTTACCAGAGTGAAGTTTGAATACTTCAGAGGGAGACTTGGTGTACTTCAGATCGAGATGCCTTCCAAAGGGAAGTGATGAGTCCGGAGACACAGATGCACACCGAGCCATTCTCACATGGTGGTAGGTTGGTCCTCCCATGGTGAGTTGTAAGGGCTGATGGGATTTTCCAACATGGTAGTAGGTTGGTCCTCCCATGGTCATTGATGTAATTGCCAAGCTTTTTCGACATGGTAGTAGGTTGGTCCTCCCATGGTCATTGATGTAATGTTGTGCCATTCCGACATGGTGGTAGGTTGGTACTCCCATGGTCATTGATGTAAGTGTTGTGCCATTCCGACATGGTGGTAGGTTGGTCCTCCCATGGTCATTGATGTAAGTGTTGTGCCATTTTGATATGGTGGTAGGTTGGTCCTCCCATGGTCGTTGAAGTAAGTGCTGTGAGCCTTTCCCAGATGGTAGTAGGTTGGTCCTCCCATGCTAGTGAGTGTAAGTGCTGTGTGTGTGTGCATCTGGGTTGTGCTCTGTGGACTATGTGGTGATCTGAAGACATTGATGTGACAGTTTGGTACACAGGTTTTGCAGAGGCATATGATCAGTCCTAAGATGCTCTTGCAGGTTTTGAAGTGGTAGTGTAATCAGTCCTGAGAGATCTTCCAAGTTTTGTAGAGGCAGTGTAATTAGTCCTGAGGTGTACCTACTTGTTGGCTTGCTCGCAGAGATGATGATGATCATGTGACGATGTACATCAGGTTGATGTATGGTGAGTATCAGGTTGATATTCTGTGGTCATGGACAGGTTGTGCAGTGGCATGTAAAAGATCCTGGGAGATTCGATAGGTTGGGTTGTGTGCTCGTAAAAGGCCTGGAATGCTCTTGCGAGGTTTTGCAGACGCACATAATAAGTCCTGAGGATTCCACAGTATGGCCAGGGATGATGAAGACCTGCAGGTGGTGGGCCTACATCCAGTATGAAAAAGGACTGGCTCTGTAGAACTTCCTATGATGAGTAGATTCAGAGATTGATTGAGATAGCAGCAGCAGTGACGATGACGATGACTCATGATGATTATCCAGTGACAATGATCCAGAGAAGAAGACTTGTGCTAGAAGACCTCTGTCAAGAAATACCTTCCTAGTTAAGAGGGAGTGTCGATGTATATGTAACTTAGGAATGTATTTCATATATGTATATTGTACTCCTATAGAGATGGTATTATTCCTCTATACGAAAGTGTTTGTATTCCTATAGAGATGTTATTATTCCTCTATACGGAACTGTCGTCATTTATATTGTAAGTGTTGTAACTTATACTTGATGGGTTATTAGACCACCTTGTTGGGGTCGGCCCTATATAAGTCATGTGGGTCAAAGGGTTATTAGACCACCCTATTGGGTGTCGGCCTAGTCAGCATTATGTTATGTGGTTAAGTTAAGGCTAACCTAGTAAAGGTTATTAGGCAAGTCAAGTCAAGTATAAATAGAGTGCGGGAGGCACTCTATTTCATCATTCTATTCTCTCTCACACTCTCGGGAGAGTGGCGCACTTTTGGAGGAGGAGAAGTTGCTGCTAGGAGATGTCTATCTCTTATGCTTGGGTTGTATCATTGCTCTATTTATCTCTGAGGAAGTTATTGGGGTTTTTCGCCTTTATGGTTTTCCCCAAGTAAACTCTGTGTCTCTTGTGTGCTTGCATTATTGTGTTCATGATTGATATCCTGTAGATATGTTGTACATGTTGTTCTCTCAGTTAAGATCCTAGATCATGTTTACGAGCTTTTGTAGAAATCTGGTCTCCCAATCCTGTAATTTTAATATATTTTGATTTTTGAAATTGTTCACCATGGAATTTTAGGAAGAGAAATGTAATATGTTCCAAAGTTTCTTTTTATTATTATTAATGGCCCGGATATATATGGTTAAGGCATATTAACTTAAGATAATGTAAAAAATATATATGTGAAGTTAGCATGTAAATTAAGAAACAGGATTACAATTCATATGTTTTGGGTGCTATACAAATTAAAACCAAAATTGCTTGAAGTGGGAAGGCATATGAAGAGTTGAGATTAGAGATAATTACATAATTCTAATACTAATACATCTATGTAAAGTAAATTACCAAATCATGTTGTGAAAAATCATGTCACTTTGCAAAACATGATTGATGTATAAAAAGCTATATAATACTTCAAAATAATATTGAAAATGAAATGGATCAGCTTATGTGACTTTATAGTTAGTCAAACTAATGCTGAAATAAGTGAGCTCCAAGTTCAGACATGTTTAAAAAGAATCCTAAAAGTAGGGGATATAATGGAACAAAAAATTCATCTAAAATGAAATTATTATTAAATTTGAGGAAGCATGATTGGACTACTTATTGAGCTAAGAAATGTATGATTACATGGGTTTAAATAAGATTCTTTAAGGTAGTTTATAAAATATATTTAGAAATGTATGATCACGTATGTTTTAGGTGGTGTTCAAATTAAAGTCAAAATTACTTGTTAAGTGGGAAGCTATGGAGAATTGAAATCAGAATCAAATTGTAATGAAAATGTTTTAAGAAGGTTTTTTACAAAAAAAATTAAACAGAAAAAGATGCATTAATATGGTTTTGTGAGATAAAGACGGTCTTGAGATTATAAATGTTTGCTTGACAAATTAATAAATTATTGTGAAGTTTGTATAGCTCATCTGAAACTTATTTGTCATTGTTTGTTTTGTTTATGAATAGGGAACTTCGACAAAATTTAGTTTATTTATCAATATTTTTTAAAATTATTAATACCTACTTATTATTTAAAAATATTGTTTTTTTTAATTTCAAATTATTATAGGCAGGGACTAAGCTGCACGCAGCCCTTGTTCTTCTTTTAACCATACATATCAAATTGTCTAGTTAAATATTTTCAATGCGTGATAAAAAAAATCAAAAGCTTATTTAATTTTAAATACATAAATTTCAAAAACTATATTTAATATACCTAAAATGAAACCAATTTCAATGTCAGAATGTTATCTTTGTATAACTTGATTAGAATTGAATAACCCATAAAACGTTAAATGCAAAATTGAAAAAAAAAAGCATCATCATTATGTGAGATTATAATGATAATAATATAAATAATTCCAAAACTAAATTAAATATTAAAGTTAGATTAATGATGTTAAAATATATGGAATAAACAAATTTCAAGTTTGATTTTTAAAAGTGTGAAATTTTCTTTTTTTTTTCAAAATAGATTTTTCAATTTTTTTAAAAATAATTGGCCCAAATTTCATAAGATAAAAATATTTTATTCAATAAATTATATAAAATTCTTATTAATTTGAATATTTTTACAAAAATATCACCAAACATACCAAACATTTTATGGTTTGAAATTTAAGAATTAGTAAGAGGTTTCTACACTTTAAGAAAATTATAGATTATTAAAAAATTTCCTAGTTCTAAAAGTTGCAATATTGGTTTTCAAAAGTGCATTGTTTAATTCTAAAAGAACAAATTCAAATAGTTTTGAACTAAAAAAGTGCAATTCTTTATTCCAAAAGTGCTAAGTGCATTTTTCAATTCCAAAGCTACAATTTTAGATTCCAAAAGTGTGATCTTTGATTACAAATCTGTGATCTTTGATTCCAAAAATGTTTATTTTGAAATATTAAATGCCAAATTCAATTCCAAATGTGTGAATTTTGATTAGAAACGTGTCCATATGATGTGTATTTAGATTTCAATATTTTGAATATTTTTTAATGTGTATATAATACCTAAAACCAATATCAAATTATAGTTGTAACATATTGTTTTTATGTCGATGTTATTCTCTCAACTTTTAGAGATGGAGGTCGATCTCTAGAATCCCAAAAATCTAGGAAGATTCATGGTAGTCATCAGTGGTTAAGGAGCCTAATAAGTGTGAATTAATTGTTAATTAAAGATTAATCATTAACCATTGTTGGATTTCTCGACAACCCTTCATGCAGTTGGTTAGGGAATGTGGGCAGTCGTTGGAGGAAGTAAAATATTAATTGACAGAGTCTCTGCACTACAGTCCTCTTCATCCTGGAGTTGTCTTGCTTCAATCTTGCACGTCAATTGAATGTGTAATGGTATTGATTGCGAGGGATTTCTGGTTGCTCGTTTTCTGGGTATAATATTGATTGATGGCCTCTCTACACTACGGTCCTCTTCAGCCTAAAGTCATCCTGCTTTTATCTTGTTCTAATTGATTCAATGCGTAATGGTATTGATTTCATGCGATTTATGGTTTCTCATTTTCTAGGAATATATTGCGGCAACTGCGTGAAATTCCTTTAGGAGTCATCTCAGCAAGATAGCATGGGTTGAGAGTTCTTCTTCTTTGAGGTACTGAAAGCCATTCATTTTATATATTTATTGATCATCGAGGTGCTTAAATCCATTCCTCATTATTGATATTAATGAACTATTGTTATTGGTTGCTTCCACACTCACACTTCTACCCCTCTCTGTTGCATCTCTTTCTCCTTCCATTTCTATAAATAAATCATTGATTAATCACTTTACACATTTTATTGTTGATTGTTTGGATTTGAAATGAATGCACAACGATGGAGTGGAGTTGTCATGTCCCCTCCCATCCTTCCAAACCACAGAGGGAACATGACTGTGTTATGGGGGTGTTTGATTCTTCCCCAAAGCCATAAGACTGAATTTTTTTACCATTTAAATAAAATGTATACTGAAATTACACAGTGGAATTAAAACATATTTGCACACACACACATAGTAAGGCATTAACATATCTATCACAGGTAGACGATGATTCAACATGCAGATAATCAATTCCATTCCAATGCTATGCACAAATTTTATAACAACCATATTAAGATAATCATTTCAAACCATTATCATGAATAATTATCATTCAGAATTAACACATTGCAGAACACATAATGCATATAATTTAAACCACAGATAACACTTATCTTTGAGATGAAGTTGTCCAAACAACTGGCTATGCGAGAGAAACGTTCCACCCAACCATATATATTTGTTCATCCTATATTCTTTCAGCTGAGAGATCGCCCCCGAGCTGGGTTGTGTATCCACTAAGGAGGAACTAAATAGGCCAACTCACAGCCGTGGTTTCACTCAAACAGTCGTGCTAAGACAACACACAGTTGGGTTTATCAAACATGCAATAAGAAAAGGAGGAGGATGCTAAGCCAGTGAGCTCAACGACAGAGCTACAAGCATCTCAAATGAACAATAGTCATGGCCCCCACAATACCTACCTCACCCAACACAAGGAAGGTCCCCTTCTCTGCTGCAGAGTCCCTTAGGCGTCCCTTCCCTCCAGTGCTATTCAGGGTGGGCATAGAAAGGTCCAGCTGCTAATTCCTATATATTCCAGCCTTCAATGGGTTTATCAAGCAAACCCAACCTCTGTTCAATCCTTCACACTTAGATTTCTCACAATTCTGTCATCAAATAACTCAATCCCGTCACTAGATTTCTGGGCTATAAAAATTGGGTTTTCCAATGGATTTCGGGGTATCTAATACTCTCAATTTCACCCCAACGTTCATATCTATGGATCCCCCATTGGATTTCACTGTCAATACCAAATTCTGGGCGTTTATGGCACTTCAAAATGTGGGTTCTTGCAAAGTTGCGATTTCTGGTTTTTCTCACTATCGGGCATTCGAAAAATGGACGAACACTGATGGGATGTTCAAAAATGGAATGGAAATGAGGAATAACCCATTCCCATGAGTTAGAGTGACTTGTGGTACAAGAAAAATAGAGCCCATACTTTCCATATGAATTTCTGGGCTGCCCATGCTCCATGACTGATTTCTCAACAATTTCCTTACAACTGAAATAAATGTCAGCAAGGAAAGTCAAATGGGTTCTCAAGATGACATTTGGAAGCATATGGTTCAATCCCACAACCTCCTCACCACTCCTTGGTGGATACACATGGCCCCTTCTCATTAGTTGCTTCCATAGCCAGTTTTGGGATTTTATTGAAATATTAATATTTACATCAATTACAATATGTCATAGCTTAATAGCTCATGGGTAATAAAATATCAAATACTTGTCCATTTTAAATAAAATTCAAACATACACTAGCGGGGCCTTGGCCTTGAGCTCCACGCTAGGGAAACATACATGGCATGTATACAATATTTACATTAAAAGCCAATATTTCATAAGGGTCAAAATTGGGGTATTACAAGAGTGGATTTTACATTTTAGATCCTTCTACACAAACGCCATGGCGGAGTTCTCCCTATAGCCCGCTTGTGATCTACGACATTTTTTAATTTATATTTTGTCTCCTCCTTTAATAATTTATTAGTCTAATCACTAATTGTTTTGTGTGAAAATACCTAGAAAACAACATCAATGGAACTTCAAATATTGTGGGAGATTGTTGTGTTTCAGATGTAGAACTCGATCCGAGCTTTGAAAGGTCTCCTTGGTCAATGGTTGTGCTTCAGATGAAGAATTTGATCAAAGCTTTGAAAGGTCTCCTTGGTCAGTGGTTGTGCTTCAGATGAAGAATTTGATCCAAGCTTTGAAAGGTCGCCTTGGATAGAGGCCTATTAACATTCACTAGACATAAATTAAGTGTTTTTTCTAATTATATTTGCATGGATAATCTAAATATGACACTAATTGTTAAATTTATCAAGATTGAAGAAATACAATAAAATGAAAAGTGACAACAACCATTGTGTCCCAAAATTGTACCTTTTAATAAATATTTTATATGATGTGTAAATATATAAATATAAAAGCATAGCATAATAAATTCCTTTCCAATTTATACATATCTTGATTAAGAATTCATATCTTGTATGAAATGAGAGATATGGTTAATCATTAAATATAATTTTTGGGAAAGTAGACATGGAATATTATAAATATTATGGAAGCAAATAATGAAACCAACATCTTTCATTTTATAGAAAGAATATTTATACAATGTAGAAAACTTAAGTGCAATTTGGTAGATTTATGGTAAAGAAGGTTATTGAGGATATAAAAAAATAAAATAAAATATAGCGGAAATTTCTAAAATGGAATGACATAAAAAATGGATGCCACATAAAATTACTAATGATAATGGAAAAGAAAATTGGTAGAAATGAGAAATAAAGAAGAAATTGCTAAAAATGAATGGAAACATAAAAATGAATGGAAACATAAAAATGAATGAGAGAATAAATTGTTGATAAGATTGGAAAAGGAAAAATATGAATTGGAATAAGAAGTTTATATATGAAGGATCGAATAGAATAACTCCACAATCACACTTGTGACTTTTATTGAATGCAATGTTTATATAAATACATAAGAAATATATTTGTGACAGTTAAACTATCATCAACCATTTAGTTAACCACCTAATAACCTTAAAGGATTATCTAGTTAACATTCTACACCCCCCCACCTTAAGTTAAAGGGGTGTTTGTGAGTCCAAGCACCATTCTAAATTTCTCAAAATTTTCTCTTCAAGTATTTTCCTTAGCCAAATAATCTCCCTAGTTTCTTCTGTAGCTTCCACATATTCTTCCTCTATTGTGGAGTCTAGTGGAACTAACTATTTTTGTGATATCCAAGAGATAGATGGTGATCCAAGATTTATAAGACAGCTTGAAGTTAATACTTAGTTTTCTTTATCTCCATCAAAATTGGAGGTAGAATATCCAATCAAGTTAAAATCATCCACCTTAGAATATTTTAAGTCCATAATCTTGTGCTCCCTTCAAGTGATTTAGAACTCTTCTTGCAACAAACTAATGTCTTTCACAAGGTTTTTACATGAACCTAGAAAGGATCCCAACAACAAATAAATATCTAGTCTGTTGGTAGTAAGGTAGATAAGACTTCGCACGAGATGTCTATACTTGGTTGCATCCTCAAATTCATTCCCTTCTTTTGATGTGAGCTTTAGATTTTGTTCCATTGGAGTAAAGAGAGAGTTACATTTGGCCATGCTGAATTTGTTCAACAGTTCTCCGATTTAATTCTTTTGGGGGATGAATATGTATTTTGGATCTTGTGTCACTTCAATTCCCAGGTAGAAGTGAAAATGTCCCAAATATGTCACCTCAAATCCTACCCAAGTAGAAGTGAAGATGTCCCAAATTTGTCACCTCAAATATTTTCTATAATTATTTATTTATGGATGTAATATAGTCTTCGTTGTTCCCCATTATCAATATATCATATACATACACCAAAATATATACAATAGTTTTTCCAATTTTCTTAACAAAAAGAGTTGCATCATCAAGATTAAAGTTCTTAAAATTTAACATTAGAATATCTTCGATTAGCTTTTCATACTAGGATTGCACTGATTGTTTGAAGCCATATGAATATTTGATGAGCTTACATACCTTATGTTATTGTCCCTTCACAACAAAACCTTTAGGTTGAGACATGAAAACATTATCTTTCAAGTCTCCATTCAAGAAAGCAGTCTTTACAACCATTAGATGAACTTTCCATATGTTTTTTTGCATGCCAAGGCCAATAAAGTACGAATGGTAGCCCATTTTTCTATAGGGTCAAAAGTCTAATAATAATCGATGCCTTATTTCTATGTGTATCCTTTCACCACGAGCCTTTCCTTATGCTTGTTAAGTGAGCCATCTAATTTTTATTTGTTCTTGTAGACCCTACTACAACCAATTAGTTTGGTTCCAAGTGAAGGATCCACCAACGTCCATGTCTTGTTCTTGATGAGAGCATCAAATTCTTTCTGCATAGATTCTTTCCAATTATCATGAGAAATTGCTTCTTCAAAGGAAGTTGGCTCATAGTTAACAGATAAATTCAATTCATAATCAACAGAAGCTTTCATACCATTTGCATCATTTGTATTTGAATTACCTACATTACCTCCATCTTCTTGTCTTGTTGAGTTCCTAATTCCCATTGTGCCAATCTCATCAGGATGAACACTTTCAAGAGTCTTCATAACCCATTTTTGAATCTTATGTGATGAACCAGGTTGCTCAACTGGCTAAGATGGTGCAGTATCTCCAAGACTTAGCCTTACAATTCCTTTAATCACATCATCCATTCAAACTTCCTCTTCTGATGAGGATGAGGATGAAGATGGAATTTCAAAATAAGGTTCCAAAGGTTGATCCAAGATAGGAATCCCCCTTTCAATATTCATTATTAGATTCATGATATGTCTTTATAAAGGTAAATTTGTCAAGATGATCAAGCTGTCACTCAACAGTCTTTTAATTTTTAAAGGTTCAAGAAAAACCACATCTTTAGAAAGAATAAAGTTTGTATTTACCTCATCATAAATACGGTATTCCTTGGAGGAATTTAAGTAACCGAAGAAGATACACTTCCAATTTCGTGCATCCAATTTGTTTCGTTGCTCCTTTGAAATTAAGGCATAATAGGTGCAACCAAAAATATTGAAATGTTTTACCAAAGGAATACGCCCATGCCACATTTCATAAGGGATCTTTTTATCAAGAGCATGCAATGGACTTCTATTAAGCAAATATACTTCACAAAGAGTTGCATCACCCCAAAACATCAATTTCACATTTTTGAAAAACATCATAGAACTAACCATATTTAAATGTCTCTTATTCATCCTTTTGGCTACACCATTATGTTGAGGATTGCATGGACCTATGGTTTGATGCTTAATTCCATGTTGGAGAATATAGTTTTCAAACTTATTAGATGTATATTCTTCTTCATTATCTGTACATGAAGTGATTATATGTGATTGAGTTTCTTTTTGGATCCATACATGAAAATTTTTAAATGTTTCAAAAAATTGAGATATATCTTTCAACAAGTATACCCAACACATCCCGGTGTAATCATCAATAAAAGATATGATATATTTATTTCCTTTAGAAGATGGAACATGCATTGGGGGACACACAAATTAGAATGTATGAACCCAACTTTTCTAGATGATCTGGAAGTGGAATCATAGAAAGGTTGTTTGATATGTTTTCCAAGGATACATGCACCACATTGCTTCAATTACCTTGGAATAGTAGGAAAACTTGAAACACCCTTATTTTTCAGAAAACAAAGGATATCATAGTATTTCAAGGCTTAGGTTAGATAAAATACTTATCATTGGAATTATAAATTGTTTTTATTCACTGTTGTTCTAATTAGTGAAATTTACAGTGCTTTCCTCATCTTTTTATGTTGATGTATATGTAACTTTGGAATGTATTTCATCTGTGTATTTCATATATTTTTATTGTACCCTTATAAGAGATGTGTTATTCCTCTATAAGGAAGTGTCGTCATGTGTATTGACAAGTGTCGCAAGTGTGTGAACTTGCTGATGGGTTATTAGACAATCATGTGTGGGGTCGGCCCTGAAATATATATTATATGGTTGATGTACCTAGCTAGACAAGTCAGCCCCATAAGTTCACTGGGAAAACAGATAAGTATAAATAGAGATCGGGAGATCTCTATTTTGATCACTCGGAAACTTACACTTCTCTCACTCAGAAAAGTGGTGCACTAGTGAGGAGGAGGATCATCTACTACTATGAGACTATCTCTATGTATTTTGGTTGTACTTTGGTTGAGCCATTGCTCTCTCTATCTCTGAGGAAGTTGTGGGTTTTTTCACCTTAGGGTTTTCCCCATGGAAACTCTGTGTCTCTTGTCTCTCATGATTTTGATTCTTGTGATGATTGACATGCTTGTTATGATTGATATGCATTGATATACTGTACATGTTATTCTCTCAGTAAAGATCCTAGAGTATTGTGAATTAATGCTCAAAATTTAACATGGTATCAGAGCTAACCTGAGAAGAAGACATTGTGCAGTGACGAAAACTAGGGTTTCTTGTTTATTGGGTTTCTCTCCACAGATTTTGGAAAAGCAGTATAGTAGAATGACTCTACTCATCAAGGAGAATCTATTTGTCCAATCAGAATTCAATTCTGAGCATTTTCAGATTTGGCCCTAAAAATTAGGGTTTCCACAAAAATAGGAATTTATGACATCTGAAGACATAGCTGGAAGATCCTTGCAAAAATCAAAGTTTAGAGCTTTGGATTGTGATTTTTGGCTGGGTAGATCTCCGGGAAACTCAAACCCTAATTCAGGGCTCTCCTGAGTGAATCTGGGAAGACAGAAAGGCAATTTTGAAGGGTGTAGCTTTGTAGATCTCAATTTCTGAATTCACCAGGTTGATTAGCTCATCAAGGCGCATCTTTCTATCCTTTCAGAAAGTTGAAATTCACATTTTGAATTTTTAGGGTTTTTTCAACAAACCCTAATCCGGGACCAGATCCAGTTTTCAGCAATTCAAGTGGTAAGACCTAAATCTTTTCTATTTACATTTGAAGTACTCTTTAATATGTCTCACCACACCAAGCTTGAGGATAAGCTTGAAGGGGCTGATAACTTCCGATCCTGGAAGTATAAGATTGGGTTAATCCTGGAAGAGAATGAGTTGGACTCATATGTAAAAGAAGACATCCCTATCCCAGAGGATGAAGAGGCTAAAATATTGCATAAGAAGAACTCGGTCAAGGCAAAGAGAATCATTGTTGATTCTATCAAAGACCATCTCATACCACATGTGTCATCTCTGAAGACAGCCAAGGAGATGTTTGACTCTTTGACCAAGCTATTTGAAGGGAAGAACATAAATCAGAAGATGACCCTGTGGAAGCAATTGAAAGGGGTCAAGATGTCAAATGGAGAAACCATTCAATCCTATTTCTCCAAGGTCTCTCAGATCAAGGAACAACTTGAAGCTGTAGATGAAATGGTGGAGAATGGTGAAGTTGTTATGACCACTTTGAATGGCCTACCTAGGTCATGGGACTCTTTTATCCAAGGGATATGTGCAAGAAAGAAATTAATCTCCTTCAGTAGACTGTGGGAGGAATGTTCTCAAGAAGAAGCAAGGCTTGTGGCAATAGAAGAAAATATGGGGAATGAAGATCAAGCCCTCATCGTACACACCAAGAAAGGCAAGTTCAAGAGGGAGCCATCCCATCACAAGAAGAAATATTCTTATCCCTATCACAAAGATAAGAAAGATCTAAGGTGTTTCAATTGCAATGAGAAAGGTCACTTTGCTTCAGAATGTCCCAAGAACAAAAGGGATTACAACAAAAACTCCAACAAGAAGAAGAAGGGCAACAAGAGAAAGTTCCATGCTCATGCTACTGAAGATGATGAACCTCCAAAGAAGAAAGCTAGGGCAGAAAATGATGATGACTCATCAAGTGAAGAAGAGTATGTTCTTATCTCTACTCTCACAGGTACTATCTCACATGGTTGTAATGATTGGTTAATTGATAGTGGGGCTTCCAAACACATGACTGGGTTTAAAGAATCTTTTGTAAATCTATCTGAACATGAATCACCCCATAAAGTGAAACTTGGGGATGATTATCAATACCCCATCAAAGGAAGTGGTGAAGGCTCCTACAACCTAGATTATAGAAAATCATTGAAGATGAAAGAAGTCCTTTATGTACCTGGGCTCAAGAAGAACCTACTCTCCATCTCTGCATTGGATGCAAAAGGTATGAGGGTTGCATTTGTGGATGGCCAAGTCCTAATATGGCCAAAGGGTAAGACCATAAATGATGCAGTAGTAATTGGAGAGCAAGAGGGAGGTTTGTATAAATTGAAAGGACAACTTGAACATGCCATGGTGCATGATTCCATGGAGCCAAGTGAAATTTCGCATAGAAGACTTGCACATATGCACTACAGGGCATTACCAATTGCAAGTATGGCTATAGAAGGTCTTCCTGAAATCAAGACCAAGCACGAAGGTGTTTGCAAAGGATGTGCAAAAGGTAAGAACATTAAGAAGGATTTCCCAAGCAGTGAAAACAAGGCAAAAGGTATCTTGGAAATCATCCACTCAGATGTATGTGGTCCTATGTCATCCAGTTCTCTAAGTGGGTATGTTTACTTTGTCTCTTTCGTTGATGACTTCTCCATGAAGACTTGGGTCTACTTCTTGAAGAACAAAGATGAGGTGTTTGATAAATTCAAGGAATTCAAAACCTTGATGGATAATCAACCTCATAAGAAGATCAAAACATTCAGATCCGACAATGGTGGAGAATTCACCTTAGGTGACTTCAAGAAGCTTTGCAGTGATTCAGGGATTAAGAGCGAGTTGACTGCTCCTTACAATCCACAACAAAATGGAGTTGCAAAAAGAAAGAACAGAACAATCATGGAAGTATCAAGGGCAATGCTACATGACCAGGATCTACCTATGCATCTATGGGCAAAAGCAGCTAGAACAACTGTATATGTGCATAACAGAACACCCCACAAGATATTGGACAACAAGACACCAGAAGAGGTCTTTTCTGGTAAGAAACCTGAAGTCAGCCATCTCAGAATATTTGGTTGTCCAGTATACACTCATGTCCCAAAAGAAAAGAGGACCAAACTAGATCCTTTAGGAAAGAAGGGTATCTTTGTGGGTTACAGTGAAAGCTCGAAGGCTTATAGAATATAGTTTCCAGGGTTCAAGAAGATTGATGTCAACAGGGATGTGACATTTGATGAAAACTCAGCATTCATCAAATCAAGGAAGGCAGCTATCGAAGTTTATGAAGAACCTAAGGAAACTAGATTTCATGACACTACCATGACTGAAGCAATTCCAGAAGTTGTTCGTGAGTTTGAAGATCTGCAAGAACCTATAGATCCACCCTGTGAGGATAACTCTCACAAGAGGAAACCTGCATGGGCTAGAGAGCTCATTCAATATGCAGAAAGATTTGGCATTCCAGAAGAAGAACACAGAGTAAAGAAGAGAACCAGATCACATACCAACTATGTTGCTTTACTCTGTGACATCATGAATAAAGAACCTTCCAGTTATGAAGAAGAAGCGGAAAAGAAAGAATGGAAGGATGCCATGATCGAGGAATACCAATCAATAATGAAGAATGATGTTTGGGATGTTGTCCCAAGACCTAAAGAGAAGTCTGTTGTGACTTCCAAATGGATCTACAAAATAAAGCATGCTGCAGATGGTAGCGTAGAGAAATACAAGGCAAGATTTGTAGCTCGTGGCTTCTCTCAGAAAGAGGGAATAGATTATGAAGAAACTTTTTCACCTGTAGCCAAGTGTACTTCCATTAGAACAGTACTTGCCCTGGCTGTAGCAATGAAATGGAAAATACACCAGATGGATGTCAAGACTGCTTTCTTGAATGGTGTAGTTGAAGAGGAAGTATATGTGGAGCAGCCACTTGGTTTTGAAACACATGGCAGGGAGTCATATGTGTGCAGATTGAAGAAATCCTTGTATGGCTTAAAGCAAGCTCCCAGAACTTGGTACGGTAGGATGGACAATTTCCTATCTAGTTTGGGATTTACCAAAAGTAAAGCGGATTCCAACCTTTACTACAAGGTTGAGGAAGGGAATCCTATGGTTCTACTCCTATATATGGATGAGTTGTTTGTAACAGGAGATAACAGATTGATTGCAGATACAAAGAAGAAGCTTGCTGCCGAATTCGATATGAAGGACTTGGGGATGATGCACTATTTCCTAGGTATGGAGTTGTGGTAGAGTACAGATGGGATCTTCCTTGGACAAGGGAAGCACACTGTAGATATCCTGAAGAGGTTCAAGATGATGGATTGCAAAGCTATGGCCACACCTATGGCATCGAATCTAAAGCTTCTATGTGATGCTTCATCTGAGCCGATTGATGTCTCTATGTTTCGTTAGATGATTGGGTCCTTGATGTACCTGATGAACACGAGACCATATATTTGCTTTGCGATGAACACATTGAGCCAGTTCCTGACGGATCCGAGGAGTGTTCACCTGGTTGCTGTAAAGAATATTCTGAGGTACCTGAAGGGTTCAGTTGATTATGGGCTCAAGTATGAAGCGAATCAAAAGTTTAACCTACAAGGTTATGTTGATTCAGATTGGGCAGGTAGTGCTGCAAATAGGAAGAGCACATATGGGTGCTGCTTCATTATGGGATCAGGTGTGATCTCTTGGTTTAGCAGGAAGCAGTCCTGCGTAGGACTGAGTATAGCTGAGGCAGAGTATGTTGTAGCCTGTTCAGCTAGTTGTGAGGCAGTATGTCTTCAGAAGCTACTTTATGAGTTATTTGATCTCCCGTTGGATACTACTGGTATCTTTTGTGATAACCAGAGTTGTGTGAAGCTATCTGAGAACCCAGTGTTTCATGACAGGTCGAAACATATAGAGATCAAATATCACTATATCAGGGATATGGTGCAGAGAGGAGCAGTGAAGCTCCTATATGTTGCGACGGATGAGCAGATTGCAGATGTACTAACGAAGCCACTACCCAGGGTTAAGTTCGGTACTTCAGGGAGAGGCTTGGTGTTCTTCAGATCAACGACACTTCGAGGAAGAAGTGATGGACACATTTGCTGATGCCATTCCAAGCATGTTGGAAGGAGGATCATTCACATGGCTGTGGATGTAAGTGCTGCATGATGAGCATCAGGACGATGTTTCAGTTACTGCTCAGTATATGCATCAGGATGATGTTGGATATGATCAGTTGGATCATTTATATGTATATGTATGTACGCATCATGTTGGATGCTGGATATGATAAGTTGGATCATTTATATATGTATGTACGCATCATGTTGGATGCTGGATATGATCGGTTGGATCATTTGTATGTATCTTGTATATGCATCATGTTGGATGCTTGGACCATGTATCTGTATATGTATCAGGTGGATACTGTGTATGATCAGGTAGATCATGTATGTTGATATATATTAGTTAGATGCATTGTGTGGATCATGTATCTATGTATGTATGAGGTGGATACATTGTATGATCACGTGGATCATGTATGATGATATGTATTAGGTAGATACTTGGTATGCATCAGGTGGATGCATTGTATGATCAGGATGATCATGATGACGGGCTTCAGGATGTTGCTCCAGATGATATGTACCAGGATGGTACAGTGATGATGATCAGTATGATCATGAGCATAAGGATGATGCTTCGTGCGATGATGATCCGTTGGATCATGAGTATCAGGTTGATACTTGGAGGTCTGAGATGATATGTGGTAGGTTGTGCAAATAGCATGTAATCAGTCCTCAGATATCCGATAGGTTGAGCTGTGTGCTCGTAATCACTCCTGGGATGAGGTATTTCTATGTAGTATGTAATCAGTCCTCGGATATCCGATAGGTTGAGCTGTGTGTTTGTAATCAGTCCTGGGATGAGGTATTACTACGGAGACATGTAATCAGTCTTGGAGATCTTATAGGTTGAGCTGTGTGCTCGTAAGAAGTCCTGGGATGCTCTTTAGAGATCTTGCCGGTCGTGTTGCGGCACATAAATGTTCCTGGGATGATCTTTAAAGGTATTGTCTATTCACATATAATCAGTCCTAGAGATCCGAGAGGTTGAGCTGTGTGCTCGTAATAAGTCCTGGGATGCTCTTTAGAGATCTTTCTGGTCATGCTGCGACACATAAATGTTCCTAGGATGCTCTTTAAAGGTATTGTGAAAGAGATGCATGTAATCAGTCCTGAGGAGATCTTGCTGGTCGTGCTTAGGCACATAAATGTTCCTAGGATACTCTTGTCAGGTATTGCATCCGCACATAAAATTAGTCTTGAGAGACCACCTCTATCAGACCGTTCGCACAGATGATGAAGACCTACAGGTGGTGGGCCTACATCCAGTATGAAAAAGGACTGGCTCTGTAGAACTTCCTATGATGAGTAGATTCAGAGATTGGTTGAGATAGCAGCAGTAGTGACGATGATGATGACGATGCATCGATGACGATGATCCCGAGAAGAAGACTTCTACTAGAAGATCTGTGTCTAGAAATACCTTCCTAGTTAAGAGGGAGTGTTGATGTATATGTAACTTCGGAATGTATTTCATCTATGTATTTCATATATATTTATTGTGCCCTTATAAGAGATGTATTATTCCTCTATAAGGAAGTGTTGTCATGTGTATTGACAAGTGTCGCAAGTGTGTGAACTCGTCGATGGGTTATTAGACCACCATGTGTGGGGTCGGCCCTGAAATATATATTATATTGTTGATGTACCTAGCTAGAAAAGTCGGCCCCATAAGGTCACTGGGCAAACAGACAAGTATAAATAGAGATCGGGAGATCTCTATTTTGATCACTCGGAAACTTACACTTCTCTCACTCAGAAAGTGGCACACTAGTGAGGAGGAGGATCATCTGCTACTAGGATACTATCTTTGTGTATTTTGGTTGTACTTTGGTTGAGCCATTGCTCTCTCTATCTCTGAGGAATTTGTGGGGTTTTTCACCTTAGGGTTTTCCCCATGGAAACTTTGTGTCTCTTGTCTCTCATGCTTTTGATTCTTGTGATGATTGACATGCTTGTTATGATTGATATGCATTGATATACTGTACATGTTATTCTCTCAGTAAAGATCCTAGAGTATTGTGAATTAATGCTCAAAATTTAACAGTTTATGTGTGTTTTCTTGTACGATGTACACTTGATGTATGTTTTATGGGCATAATAATAGAGACTCATGGGATCTGAAATAAATATGAGACAACTACATAAATATTAACACCAAATAAGAAACTAGATTTGGTGAAAATGGTACAATGAAGATATGACAGTACACCCTTGTTCCCTTGTTCCCATGTTGTAAATGTCATCGAAACCCTACCCCTAAGTCTCAGAGGAGAGGGTGGGTAAAAAGGGTGGAACCCTCCTCCTTTAAAGGGTTTTTTCATACTCTTTTTAGCTTTGCATGATCTAAGGAAATAAGAGTGGTTTCTTAGCTTAGAGGAGGATCCTGTCACCATTGAAACAAGTGAAATCCATTGCATAACTGGAGAATTATAGTCAATTGATTCATGGGCAACTTGTGGAACTCCCATAGTGGATTCAACCACCTACAAGGAAATAGAATCATTTAAAAAAAGAAAGGGTATCCGTAGCTGGGTAGGATAAGGAAAGAATGGTATAGAGGATAATGGGAATGTATCCAAGGGGAAAGTAAGGATAATATCAATAACATCAAGCTCAGAGGTTGAAAGCTCAAAACCCTTCATGGTGTCTAGAGATGGATCCTTTTGAAGATAGGGTTCTGAAAGAGGGGAAGGAGGATTGACAGAAGTATATGATTTTAAGACATAATAGTCACTATCATTCAACAACACTGAAAAAGGAAAAGGTGGGGAAGAGGATATCTTACCAATTTTATAAGGAGGGGGAAATATGAGGGTGACTCAGATGAATCATGTTGTATAAACATATCCTCTATAGTCTTCGATGAAGATGGAGGAAAATTCTTCATTGAGTCTGTAAGAGCAGGACTAGGAAAATTCAAGTGAAGTAATGCTCCAGTATCTCCTAAATTCACCCCCATCTCCTCCTAGTTAGGAACCTTAGACATACACTATCGTGATTGAAATAAAATTTCCAGTTCAACCACCCGTGAATCTCCAAGTACATCCTCTGTAAGAGACGGTTGAAAACAATAAGCTACCGAGCTTTTTTAGCATTGTCTTTTCCTCCATATGGACCTCGTGAAGGGAATCTTACAATCCTTCACAACATGGCCATAGATGTGGTAGAGAATACACTTAAATGGGACTCCCACATAGTTTGGAAGTTGATGATGAACCACATATCCAATAGAGATGGTCATATCTTCAAATAGGCCTTCCCAAAGTCGATGTCAACTAGTATTTTCACTACCGACATGATACCAGTCTCATAAAAACTTAGGTCCGCTTCATGATAAAATCCAATCGTGGCCCCTATTTTTTGAAAAATGTCAAGCGACCAAATTTTTACTACGAGGCTAGGGATCTTCACCCATACGGGTTGGATATAGTCCTTTGTGCTTCCGGCGTAAAAAAAGGTGTCCAATGCCTAAGGGATGTAAAATCTATATCACAATAGGATCTAGAATCTATATATTAATTCACAATTTAAAGAAATTACTAAGTATGCAAGATATTAGTGCAAAAAATAGTTCTGGAAAACAAATGATAAAAAACAAGTCATAAGTGATAAAACACCAGTAATATAAATTATCAAAAACCAAAGAAACAAATAATCAAATATCATATTTTATTAACTATCTAACCCAACAATGAGCTTTTATCCTCCTTATATAAAAATAGGAAGAAATCGATTTCCTTTGGAGGCACTACAAGTGGCTAGATTACATTGGACCTCAATCCCCCCTAGGTTGATCAATAGGCTCCCAAAACTAACCAAACAGGTATGAATTTTCCATGTGAACGTTGGATAGGAATGAGAATACATAAATGAGGCTCACACATGTGAAGGAGAGGATTGGGTGGAAGTTAGGTAACCAAGGAGTGGCTAAAACAACTAAGAAAGGGGGAAAATGTCTAGATTCAATGCATGGGAGCCTAAGTCAAAGACTGTTTCCTTAAAACAGGGAAATATGGTGCCTTATCTCAGATAGTGGTAATAAATGTTGTGGGTGGCCATAAATAGGGCACCAACAACTATATTTGACCAATTTTGGCCCATACTTTGGTGGATAAGCCATCATTTTCCCTAACTAACTTCTAACAACCTTGGATTGTAATTATTAACCTTTTTTGGACCAATTAATCGATAAAATGATATATGACTAAGGTCCTAAGGTGTAATAATGTTCTAACACCCCCCCATAATCTAGAGTTTGGTAGATAAAACAAAATTAAGGCCTTGCAACTAAGGCTCAAGTCACCTTTTACAACATCAATTTTTATTTGTCCATGTAACCAAGGTAAGGAGGAAAACCACATGGGAAATAAAACTTCCCCTAAAAAATGGACATGTGGAATATCTGGAAAATATACCAGTCTTCACCATGCTTTAGTCACCCCAAGGAGTGATCTAAGGTAAGTGAAGGTCTTCTCAATGAAACTCTTGGTGAATATATCAGCAGTTTGCTCAGCAGAAGGGAAATATTGCAATGCAATAATCTGGTCATACACCAAGCCTCGAATCTAGTGCATGTGGATATATATGTGCTTGGTCCTCTACCTCTGTATTGGATTAGTGGAGATCTTGATTTTTCTTTGATTATCACACCAAATGACTGTGGGTGAATCAAACACAAATCCAAACTCTCCAAGAATGCCTTGCAACCACACACATTGTGTACTTGCATTCAATGCTCCCCTGTATTCAGCCTCAGCTGAAGATAAGGAGATGGTGTGTTTCTTCTTACTAGACCAGCAAATGGGACCATGTGCAATCATAAACACATAACTAGAAGTAGACTTCCGATCAAAACTACCTCCAGCCCAATCAGAATGAGTAAATCAAACTAGTTCAAGTGATGAACCAGCTGCATAGTGTATGCCAAAATGCTTGCTACCTTGCACATAATGCAAGATCCTTTTGGCATCATTCCAATGGACCTCACGAGTCTCTTGCATGTTCCTTGTAACAAACCCAACTACATAATACAAATCCGGTTGAGAGTGTGTAAGACACTGCAATCTCCCAACTAGTTGTCTATATAATGAACTGTTAACCAATGGTGAAGAACCCCAATCAGTAAGCTTAAATCCAGAAAGGAATGGGAATTTTGCAGACTTACATTCAACCATTTTAAAATTCTACATCATACCTGAAGCATATCTTTATTGAGAAATGGTGATCCCATCAACAGTTTTCTCTATCTCCAAACCCAAAAATTGCTTCAACAATCATAGATCTGTCATGGAAAAAGCATTGTGCAATGCATCTTTAACTGAGCCTAGTTCTTTGGTGCATCTACCAGTGATCAATATATCATTAAAATATAGTACAATAATCAATATCAGGTCACTGACATGCTTCATGTAAGCATTTTGATCAGACTTACATCTCTCAAACCTTAATGACAGCAGAAAATTGTCCATCTTGGCATACCAAGCTCTAGGAGCTTGCTTGAGACCATAGAGAGACTTATTCAACTTGAAGACAAGTGTATTATATGCAATGAATCCTTCAAGCTGCTGCATATATATATCCTCATCAAGATCCCCATGAATAAACACACTCTTCACATCCATATGATGAACCTGCCATCGCTTGGAAGCAACAACTTATGGTTAAAACTAGCCTGATCAAGCCCATCTTTGCCACTGGTGAAAATGTCTCTGTATATTCCACTCCATGGACTTGATAGAATCATTTATCCACCAAACTAGCCTTATAATTCATATCAGAACCATTAGAGGCCATTTTGGTCCTATAAACCCATTTACATTGCACTAGTTTCCTCTTGGGAGGAAGAGGGACCAAATCCCATGTTTCATGGTCATGGAGGGTGTTCATATCTTCTTGCATGGTTGTTTTCCATCTTGGGTATTTTGATGCTTCTACATATGATTGTGGATCAGATCCAACCATTAAGAAACATCTCCCATGAATATATGGATCACAAGATGCAAAGGCATTTTGAAACTGTGATCTAGTCTTCCTAGGATCTCAAGGATCACTTGTAAGCTCTCTAGCATCTTGTATGGTTTTATCAAACCACTTGGGCCTTGTAGGAGGGTCATGATCTACAAAAATATCATCATATACATCCTCCATATCATAATCATAAAAATCAGAAAGATAATCATCACTTACATCCTCTTCATGCAGGGGGTTTGAGCATTCTCCATCACCATTTTCAGCAGCATGCATGGGCTCTTCTTCGAACTGGACACTCCTCTCAATGAAATTTTTATGAGTGGAGGGTTCAAATATCTTGTATCCCTTTGCATCTTCTACATATCCAACCATGATGGACTCCTTGCTTTGGGTTTGCAAGGCCTTTCTCTTTTCTGGAGGTATTCTAGCCTTTTCCCTTGAGGCAAACACCCTGAAATGTGACACATTTGGATTATGTCCACTCCAAACCTCAAATGGAGTCATGCCTTCCAAGGATTTATGTGGTGCTCTATTCTGAACATATGCAACAAAATTCATGGCTTCATCCCATAGTTTAGGATACAAAGACTTATCCTCCATCATGCATGTGGACATCTCTTTCAGTGCTCTATTCTTGTGCTCTGCAACACCATTTTGCTAAGGTGTGTAGGGCACATAATGTTGAATTTATATGCCATTTTATTCACAGATCTACTGTAGGTCCTTATTCACATACTCCCTTCTAGTATCAGTCCTCAAGACCTTCATATTTCTCCCACTGAAGTTTTCCACACAAGCTTTGAAAACTTTGAAAGATTGGAACACCTCATATTTTTGCTTGAGAAAATACAACCAACAGAATCTTGAGAAATCATCAATGAAAGTAAGGAAATACTTTGAGTTACCATAGGAGGGTGTGGGAAGAGAACCTATCAAATATGAATGGACCAAACCAAGTGGTTGATCAACACTTCTTTCCTTCGCTTTCTCATACTTCTTCTCAACATGTTTCCCAACAATGCACCCTTCGCAAGTGCCTTTGGAAAATCTGATTTGTGGAAGGCCTTCAACCATCTCTTCTTTGCTCAATGCTTGAATATATTTGTAGTTGAGGTGTCCAAACCTCTCATGCCAAATATTTATGAATTCATTAGCATGTGACAAAATTGCATTTGGAGAAGAGTACTAAAGAAAATTAGAGAACTTGTACATTCTAGAAACATGGTCTACAACACCAGCAACTACAAATTTTCCAGTGGAAATTTCTGATATCTCCACATCATCTTGAGTGAAGATCGCTCTCTTGGTTGAACCAGTGTGGGTCATTTGTTACATAGAGTAATTTTGCTGCAAGACCTGGTACATACAGTACATTACTGAAGTACCCATTTTCTAGAGTTATTCTCCCATTGCCTCTACCTGGGATTTCCAAGTCATCTCCCATGAGAATGGGTGGACGAAAGAGTAGAGAAAGAATATTTTGTATAAGACATGTGCCTTGAGGCACCTGAATCTATGATGAAGGAAGAAGTTTCTGAGGTACTGGCCATCAATGCATGGCACCTCTCCTTGTCTTCAGAAACACCCTCTTTCTTCTTTGAACTTTATGGAAGAGGAATTTTTTTCTTCTGTAGGAGATGGGTCATCATATCAATAATTTTCTTCATGCATGCACTCTCAGGGTGCCAACCCTTTTGATAGTAGGTGCATTTTTTCTCCTCTTTCTTCTTTCCCTTATCTTTGACAGGATTCGAACCCCCATCATAATATTTGGGCCTCTCCTTGTCTTTCTTCTTCTTTTGTGGTTTCGAACCCTTGGGATTTTTCTTTCCTCTTGCTTGTCTCGAATATACAGCAACAAGAACTTGGTCTTTTTGCTTAATGGAACCCATCAAGACCAACATATCTTGCTCTTGAGTTTGCATCTCCATGAAATCAACCAAAGATGACATCTTCCAATTGCGAACTATAAGCTTGGTGGAGTGAAATGTATAGACAAAGACTGAGTACTCATGACCCAACTTCGAAATGATGGACATAACCAACTATTCTTATTTCTTGTCAATGCCACACTATTGTATTTGCAATACCAAGCTCTTGAACTTGGTGAAGAAATCCTCGATGGATTCAAAGTTGCTTGGACTTAGTGAGATTAACTCATTCTCAAGTTGATGGCCCCTCATCCCATCAATATTCCCAAACAAAGACTCAAGATTGAGCCAAAATTCATTTGGATTAACAATACTCTCAACATGAAACAGGGGGACTCTTGAGATACCGAGACAGAGCATTCTAAATGCTTCATCCATTCTGTTAAAAAACTTGGATTTCTCTACAGCAGAATTTGGATCAACCTCAATTCCCATGGTGATTCTGAAGAGACCCTTGGATCTCAACTAGATAACCATTTCATCCTTTCATTCAAAATAGTTGAATGGGGTGAGCAAATTTACATGATTTTTCTCCATCTTTTTTTGTTTGTGCACTTAGTGACAATGGTGCACTTTGTACCTGCAATAAAAACTCTCAACACTCAGGAGGGGATCTACACTAAAAGATTCGAACCCTGCTTGATAGAAGGCACATGCAGGAGAGCATCACACCCTGGGTAGACTCCAAAGGATTTCTCCAATGGCTTCAAGGAAATTTTCCCCGGGATTTCTGTGGTTTATCCACTGCTTCTTGTGCACTTCTAAAACAGTCTTCATTCGAATAGAAGCTCCAAGAGCTCTGATACCATGTGAAACATATATAACGGTAGGATATAGCATCTATATATTACCTCATAATTGAAAGAAATCACTAAGCATGCAATATATTAGTGCAAAAAACAGTCCTGGAAAACAAATTATCAAAAGCCAGTCATAAATGATTAAAATCCATTAATATAAATGATAAAAAACCAGAGAAACAAAGATCAAATATAAGATTTTATTAACTTTCCAACCCAACAATGAGTTGTGATCCTCCTTATATAACAATAGGAATATATCGATTGCCTTTGGTGGCACTACAAGTGGCTAGCTTACATTGGACCTCAATCCCCCCTAGGTTGATCAATATGCTCCCAAATCTAACCAAATAGGTACAAATTGTCCATGTGAACATTGGATAGGCATGAGAAGACATAAATGAGGCTCACACATGTGAAGGAGAGGATTGGGTGGAAGTTAGGTATCCAAGGAGTGGCTAAAACAACTAAGAAAGGGGGAAAATGACTAGATTCAATACTTCGGCACCTAAGTCAAAGAATATTTCCTTAAAACAGGGAAATAGGGGGCCTTAGCTTAGATATTGGTAATAAATGCTAGAGGTGGACATAAATAGGGCACCAACAGCTATATTTGACCAATTTTGGCCATACCTTTGTGGATAAGCCATCATATTCCCTAACTAACTTCTAACAACCTTGGATTGTAAATATTAACCTGTTTTGGACCAATTAATCAATAAAATGATATATGAGTCAGGTCCTAAGGTGTAATAATGTTCTAACAAGGGAGATAGTGGAAGAACCCCATTTCCAGGTTCTCGATAAAAGTTTGGTGACATACTCAGGGAGATCAACTAAGACCAGAAGCCATCCACTAGCTACTGAGAAAATGTTTGTGGAATATTTTGAGGTATGGGGTCCAAGTTTCTTTTTCCCACTTTCTATTTGTGTGCTTCCATATACCTTCCTCCAAAATGATCCACAAGGGCCCTTTGTGAGAAAGGAATCACTTCATTCAGAGGAACATCTGCCCCGAACGTAAGATTGAGTTGTGGACCTTTTCTTTTGATACATTTATTTGCTTGAGTATATGTTAAAACCTCCAGATCAATAGAGTCTAGGAGCTCTTGACCCATTGAATGATGGTCTCTAGCCCAATCCACATCATTAGGGTTCTTTGAGGGAGGAGAAAGTAGATTCCAAGCGTATTCAGAAGGGTTGGGGACCGATGAACAAGGAACCTTCTCCTTGCTGGATAGATAGGTACCCTCCCTCATGGGGGAGAGAGATAGATTTCACCCGTCAACCTTGTATTGGATGAAGAGTCCTAACACTAAGGGAGAGGCCTCAAGGGACCCGGGACTGTAGGGATCTGAGAACAAATCCTAAAAAACCATCGACAATACATTAGAGAGACAGATCTAGTTGACCATCAGGTGAAAATCCAAATATGGAAACCATCCCTGTAAAGGCTAAAAAAATCATGAAACAAGGGAAAGAAATAACATCGAATTATAAGAAAACAAAAAAGTAATCCCACTAATAAACCATTAAATCGCCATTCGAAGATATTAACTTGACCACCATGGTTCTCTGCGACGAAACCCTGGTAACTTGATTATGTTAAGACAAAACATAAACACACAAAAATTACTACCTAAGTGGAACAAAAACCATATGAATTTAAAAACATATTATAATTCTTCCATAGATATGAAATTATAAAGTTTGTTAATTCTTATTTAAATGAAAAACTTACATATAGAGCCTTTAACGAAGGGTCATAATGTGAATGCTTTATCTAATTCGTTCATATATAAAGTGTGGAGGGTCTTATTTTGTCATTGTCAAGGATATTTTACAGATAATTTAATTTATTTATGTTTAATTATTTTTACTTTTCTCTTTTTAATATTTTAATGTTCAAAATATGAATATGATTTTACTATATAACAATTTATTATTAGAAAGATATAATTTTATTATTAGAAGTTGTTGTCATCATTAAATTATTATTAACAAGTTAAAATGGTTGTGGTTACAATTGTTTGTCTCATTCGATTTTAAAATAATTAAAATGGTTTTATGCATGTCACAATGAGAGATGTAGGTATTATTCATGGTTCCACAAAAGTTACTTATGACTTTGTAAAAAGTACGCATTACCATTGTTCAACTTTTTGTAAATTGCTTTTAGTTCAGTCTGCGTTTCTCATGAATGGATCTACCATCATCGTTCGCTGTAATACAAAGTGTCCCTGGTTTCACTACTAAATGTTTACAATTTCATTAATTTTTTCGAGGCATGTAAATTGTTTATTGTTTTGTATGTGCTAGTGGTGATTCTAACAACGTTATTCATTGTTTAGAAAACAATGCTCATTGTTTTCAAAGTTTTACCAATTTTGTTTAAGGTTTGGAAGGTAATGAATGAGGTTGAACAAATTTGGGATGATGATGATGACGACATGGATAACCTTTTATTATCAACAAATTTAGTGGGGGCATATTCTCCACCCTTTCTTATCATAGTTTTAAGGAATTGGATAAGCTAGTAGGGTAAGTGTTGTGATCACCCATGGATACATTATCTTTATGGAGGAACCAAATTAGAATTAATAAAGAGATGGGATGTATAACGAGTTTGATCCAAAACGGATGAATATATATTTTTTCATCCATTTTGGTACTTTCAATGTCTAAAGATTGGATGAATTGGTTTGTAGGGCCCATTCTAAGGGTAGGTCTCACTTTGCAGAATTGGGATCCATATTTATGGGGCTTTTTATAGGTCAAATATGCACTTCTCCGTCCATGATCACATTAAGTTGTCGATCACACAAAAGGACAACTTGGATTGAAGAGCTAGATTGCCCTAGATGATGCATGGACTTGGTTTACACCTCAGCAGCTGACAAAACCCTGTTTTAACCTACATTTTCACATGTGCGCTACTGTACATGCATGATAGTAGCGCATTTCTTGAAGTGTGCCCTACTCTACAGGCATAATAGTAGCGCACGCCTGCTAGTATGCCCTACTCTACTTAAGCAAACTAGCGCACACCTCAAAAATAGTTGCAAACGCTGGTTGTAAAGCATTGAAGTTGTATATTGTGCGCTACTCTACTGTGAAAAACTCGCGCACATCTTAAAATGTAATAAAAAATATATTAATTTTACGAATTGGGATTAGTTTAAGTTGGTTTGCAACTTCCCCAACTTCCCAATCAAACTACCTCTCGATCCAAACTGCCTACCTTGTCCTATAAATACAAGGGGGATAGATGAGAGAGAGGATGAGAAATTATGCATTAAGGGTTTTTATGCTGGAGGAATTCCAAGTTGGTGTGAAGAGCAGGAGCCTAGGATCCGGTCGCACAAGCACTATGAATGATCAGGTATAATTGTACTGATTATTTGCTTTTGACAATAAAGGTTGAAATACCCTTCCCGTCCCAATCAAATGTCTAATGGATTGCATATTTGTTTGGATTAAATGCTTGATTGTATTTGATGTCTAAATTTCATTTCAAATTCATCATTGTTATATCAGTCAAGATATGCTAAGGAAGGTATCTTTTGTATTGCAGGTTCACCGAATGGAAGATCAAGTGGAGGATTGATTGAAGGAGCAAGCGAAATCTAGGATCGAACATCGTTAATAAGGTATGCCTTCAAGAACCTTGATCTCTTTCCTTTTGTAGAATCCTATGTGATATGATCAATGTATTTACCTGTCACCCCAGAAGTTGGTAGTGTCCTTCTCCTCGCTATAGGGTAGAAATCCCGAACAACAGACTGGCGACTCCACTGGGGAACCGGTTGTTTTCTGCTCTAGGAGACATAGTTAGTTTTCCTTCAAGTACTTTTTGGTCTTTTTTATTCTCTTAGAGGCCCTGTAGGTCACTATTACCTGTTTCTGCTTGCTTGACTCATCTCAGTCTGACATTGCAAGGCCTATTTTTGACATCCTCTAACATGTGCGCTAGTCTGCCTTATACACAATAGCGCATACTTGATGATGAGCGCATCTTTCACTACTGTACAGTACGACACATCTCCAGGTGTGCGTTGGTTTATGCACTGCATAGCAGGGAATGACCCTGTAACTCTCTGTTTGCTATGGGGATTTGATTTCCACTTCTTTGGTTTGATTTCCAGTCTCTTGCTTTGTCTTCTTAAATGATCCTTGAGGTCTTTGTGCCCTTGTTGAGTCTTGTTTTCCTCTCCTAAGTCCCTTAGGTCATCTTTTGCATGCTTGAGTACTTTTGAGGTGTCTTGTTTGTTTTCGACTTTTTTTTGAAGACCGCTTACTGTTCCTTGTTGGACATAGCTGCATTCATGTACCTTAGATTCTTGTTGTAGGTATACAAACCTTTGTTTAGTTACATTTGTTGTTTGTGGCAGCACTAAGCACACTTTGACGGTGTCTTATCCTTTGATTTAGGGTTCGACCCCAAGTTGGAGTCCTTAGGGTGTTTTCCAAAACTTTTTGAGTCTAGGCACATCCTGATTGCTTTGTCAGTTTCAATCCAAGTAGGTTGAAGTTTTTTAGTTTTCTTCCATTCAAGTCTTTGTGATTGTAAGGCCATCTTTGGCTCACTTTCCTACCTTTTGCTTGGCTTAGTGCTTTCTTAGGGTTCTTGGTTCTTTGGAGCAACCTTTGAGGTTTGCCTTTCCATTCTAAGCATCTCTTATCCCTGTTTTTCTTTTCACTTTATTTTCCAAGCCCAAAGTTTTTTCCTTTAAAAAACTTTGTAGGACAAGTCTTTGTCAAGTCATCGAGTTGATTGTTATGAGCCTTAGAGTTGCTTTTCCTTACTTACATTGCTCTTTTAGGTCTTACTTGCTTCCATTTTCGAGTTTTTTTTCTTTTACATATAGCAGAAAAAGAAAAAAATGAGTTTGGTAGTTTAAAGTAGTAAGACTTATGATCATTTCGAAGTAGCGTAGTTTACTTTGTTTTGAATTTGAAAAAAAAAGAAAAAAAAAAAGAAACTTGTTTTTGGTTTGCTTAGTTTTCATTTTGGAAAGAGCATAAACGGAAAAAGAAAAAGAGTCTTTTGTTGCTTTGAAAGTTATTTCTTTTGCACTTTACTTTCTCAAACCATTCCACACAATGCACTACCTCGTTGAGTAAAAAGGAGCCTTAAAAAAAAAATTTAATCAAATCAATTAAAAACATTTTTCTTTTTAAGTATACATGACATCAAATAGCTTATGCTAGAGTTTCGAGCTTAAATCACCTTAAACTGCTTGGAACTGGCTTCATTACGAAACAATCGTAGTACGACTTTCATTTAGGTAAATCCATCTCTGTCAAATAGTCCTGGGAAACTCTACTTAAACTAGAGCTAAGCACGAGGCCATGGAAGATTGGAATTGCTGAGGATATCCCCTCACTTTCCCTTCAACCATAAACCAAAGTTGACTTGAATACGGGGATCCTTACGGATTTTGGGCTTTGCTACCCTACCCATGTTTTTCGACTAGGATGATGACTCTCCCCCCAGGTTATTTCGCATTGATGGTAGCCTTAGTATCATACCTTTAGGATTCTACACAGGTAGAGTGGGCAGTTATTCCCACTTCACCTTGGACAGGCGTGGAAGGTAACCCTCTAGCAGTAATCCTGGGAAAGCAGTTTGGTGATTCAAGCGCTTGCACCCAGTGGACCTCCGGTGGATGCCACAAAATTGACCATCGATGCTCTGTTAGTCTATTCTGGGCCTTAATTGTCCCAGACTTCCTTCCGAGAGTATTTGCTATCCGTTTGATTGGTTTGATTTCTTAGTATTTTTTTAGTGGTATGCTATTTGCCCCTTAGTCATAGAAGCCACTAGGTTTTTTAATTAGTTTATTTTTATATAATTGTGGAATACCAACAGTTTCGTAGGTCTCGGAGGATGCAAAACCTTCCCCCACTCATTGTGGAGCCAATACCGCCACTGCAACGATGGAGGACAGACTCCAGTGGCCTTTTTGAACTTACTGGTGAAATAGAGGTTCCTGGTGAACCACAAACCAGAACCCCAGATCGACAAGTTCTTAATACTGTCGAGGATGAGGATATTACTTTTAGTGAGTTTAACACTCCTTTCAACCCTCCTCTTACTGGACCTAACAATCCACTTCTGGTACCTATAGGTTTCCAGCAACCCAAGTATAGTGCATATCTTTTCACACCTGGTCTTATTATGACTAACCTAGGAGACGAGTAGGGAGTTCCACAAAATCCCACAATGGTTTTGAATACAAGGATTGTGAATCCTTCTCCCACAAACACTACTGCACCGAGTTCGTCGCAGACAACTTCTGCTTCAACTCCGTCCTTTAGTTTTAATGCTGGCACTTTAGGCATGGCAAGCTCAACAACTTTTACATTTGCCTCAATTGCCACCCCTACTTTTGGACCCAACTATGCAATGAATTTCACTCAACCTCCTGCGACTCAACAGTCATACCGTATACTTAGTACTTGGATTTCCACACCCAATTTTGGGCCAAATCCCTCTACAATTATGCATGTCATGAGTACCATGACTGCACCGTCCACCTCGACCACCCCTAGTTTTAACACCTTTGCAAGTCACAATATGAATCAAAGTAATATACCTACAGGAAATATCCCCTTTTCTTTGTTTTCTGGAGGAGGGGGTAATATCTTTAACCAACAATATGGCGGGGCTAACACCCAGCCACAGTGGTCAAACGCACAGGGTGCCAAGCCACTTTCATTTGGGTGGGGGAATTTCAACAACACTTTCACACAATAGAAGATGGCGGGGGGCCACCCCTACTAGTAGATGGCTAGGGGAAACCCCTACCAGCAGATGGGGTGGGGAAACCCTTACCAACAAATGGTTGGGGGCAACCCTAACCAGCAGTTTATGGGTCAAACTATGGGAGGTTCCTCCTTCATGACTCCAGCTTCTCAAATGCCATCTTATAGACCTAGTTTACCATTTCTGGAAACTCTGAATTTGCCAGATCTTTCCAAGTTAACGAATGATCTGGTGTTCCATAACGTTATGTTCCCACCAAGCTACCTTCAGACATTCCAAAATTCGAAGGTAAAACTGGTGAAGATCCTGGTGATCATGTTACCACTTTTCATCTCTGGTGTTCTTCGAACTCGTTGAACGAAGATTCTGTTAGGTTGAGACTTTTTCAAAGAACCTTGACTGGTACTGCACCCAAATGGTACATTGAGTTACCTACATCCACCTTTGTTAACTTTCAGGATCTCGCCATAGTCTTTCTAAACCACTTCTAGCTTCCGGTTCGGTATGATGTCGGGACAGATCTTTTGTCAACCTTTAGACAAAACAAAACCACCCATTTATCTTATCATATTCAAGAGTGGCAAAGATAGAAGAGGCTCATTAAGGCCAATATCCCCCCAGAGTTCTTATTAGAGTGGTATCTGAAATCACTCATTCCTTATGTTTCTAAGGAACTAGCTACTTCTGGGGTGTCATCGGAAGAAGAAGCCATTTTAAGGACCCAGCAACTAGACTTTGTTTATGCTCAGTCTGGGCTGCTTTATGAGATTATACCTAATGCACCACGATCAAACATTGATCTAGGAAGACCAAAACCTGGACCACATGCTAACAACATTATAGGTTCAGTTGATTATGTGGCTTTCGAAGCATTGACTAAACAGGTTCATGCCTTATTGGTCAAACAATCGACTGCAGAAGTGACTCTCGTCACAATCTCTCATTCTACTACTGAATCTGTACAGCAGGTTTAGACTAATCAAAAGGGTCCTCGGCATCCCAACAACAAAAATAAGGGAAAGAAAGGAGAGGGGAACCAACAAAAGCCCAAAAACAAAGAAAATACCGAGGAGGCTAACAAAGAAAAGAAGAAGGTTAAGTTCCCTTGCAAGGTTTGCAAGCACGACCACCTCACTCACCAATGCTCTCTAATCGAAGAATCCCAGAAGCTGCTTCAAGAAAAGAAACCTGTCGTCCTTAAAGATCCATTTCCCAAAGGGCAGGGCTCAACTTCTGGCACCTCCAATGCTGGGGGCACCACCCATGCTTCAGTTGATCAAGCTTTTATTATTATGGTTAACTCGCTCTTTTACAAACGCGGGAAGAAATTATACCCCGGATTCGCAGAATAAGGATAAAGATATTCCTGAATCTTCCACTTCTCTCCACATACCTGTGGATTCACTGCCCAAGATCCCAAAAGGTGTCTTGAAACGGGCTTCGCACAATCCCAACGCACAGGCTGTTGCCAACTACAATGTGGTTGAAGATCTAGCCCAGACCCCTTGTGCCATGTCCACCTTAGAAGTTTTGCAAAGTTGTCCATTACAACAAAATGCACTTCTGGAAGCGATTGGAAGTATGGAATCATCCAACATGACTGCGCATTTTGATATGTCCATATATCAAATACCGGTTGCCGTATCACGTTTCTCATCAGATAGAGGTAGCTCATGGTCCTATGACCATTGGACGAGCTGTCGTAGATGAGGGTGCGTCTACATGCGTAATGTCAATTTCCTGTTGGAAAGCCTTAGGTTCTCCCAAATTAGCCCCCTCTAACACACTGCTTACTGCATTTGATGGCAGAACCTTCAGTCCACAGGGAGTCTTGCCATCATTTGATGTCACACTTGTCGGTAAGATAGTTGCTATAGAGATTGAAGTTCTGGACACTCCACTTGACTAAAATATGTTGTTAGGCAAGAGCTGGACATATGCCATGCGAGCTATTCCAACGACAGTTTTCCGAGTTGTAATGTTCCCTCACGAAGGCAAGATCGTCACGGTCGATCAAATTTCGTTCTCTTGGCAAAACAACTAGACTTTGATCGGAATCCACAATTACTTTAGTTGATCAATATGCCCTAGCAAGCGAGAGTTTAGGAGTAGGGCTTTATGGTTCATTAATGGGAACTTTTGACCTACCCGCTCCCATTCTTTTCATGAGTTCTAATGAAGGTACATCTACTGAAACTTTCACAGTTGGTTTAAGGACTGAGCCATGGATCCTTCCTATTGAACCAGAACCAAGTGTGCCTCAATCTGTTGCAGAAGTAACCAACTTGGATTCACAACAACCTGCAGCAGAACATATCACGACTCCGTTGGTATCTGCTAAGTCAGATATGGACCCGACTCCCGCATGGTCAATGGACTCTACCCTCTCTCCTGATAGTTTCGACATGGTTTTTCCTTTTGAAGAAACATTTTTTGAAGCTATGATAGGCCTGAGACACCCTTGGGAACATTTACACCCCAAGACCTATTTACTTCATGTTCTAGACTTGATTGAGAGAGGTGAGTTTTTTCGAGACCCAGTGAGAATGCTGATTGGTCCTCTATCCCTTCTACTTCACAAGCTGTTTTTACTGAAGGGAATAGGACGAGTACAATGAGAACCATCCCGATTAACATTTCCACTGAACCTGGGGTCACCGAAAATATCTTCATTGAAGCAGACTGTTATCTTGAAGATATCGTTCTGTATACCAATCTTTTTAACGAATTCCGTGACGTCATTGCTTGGTCTCATGACGAGATTCTAGGCATCGACCCTACTGGAAGGAGTCGACGAGTAGTTTCCACCTTCCCTTTGAGCTCGTTAAAAACAGTAAGGGAGCTTCGAGCATTCTTTCACCTTCACTTCGAGCTCATTAAAAACTGTAAGGAAGTCACAAGCATTCTTCCATCTCTCCTTTGAGCTCGTTAAAAATAGTAAGGAGGTCACGAGTTTACTTTTTCGGGCTCGTTAATATTTTACGAAAAAAGCTTCTTATCGAGTTTTCTCTAATCTCTTGTTAGACTCTTTAAATATGACAAGATTTCCGAGTATAGTTGTCATTTCAGACTCGTTAAAAAATTTGAAGTGACATCTACTTAAGTATTAGTTTAACCATTTTCTGTACTTTTGCGGATTACTTACGAAAAATGAATACTCTAGACATCCGTGGCTAGAAGAGTTCTTCTTCCATTGTTTTACACTTTTTCAGGGGAGGAGACTAACTTTACGAAAAATGACCTTTTGGATCCTTCTTTAGGGTTTTCAGGCTCTCGAAACATGAAAACACCAAGCGAGCATTCACCTACTCGGGCTCGATGTGAAATCCCGAGAGGGTAAATAGAGGATTGTTTAAATTTTCCAGAATCTATAAACAGGAAAACACCGATGAGCATATATCAACTCGGGCTCGATATTAAAATCCACGGGGGGGTGTATGGAGGATTATTTAAGTTTTTCTGACTCCTTAAACAAGAAAACACCGGTGAGCAAGTACAAATCTCGGCTCGATATTAAAATCCAGAGATTAGTATTATAGAGTATTCTTCTATCTCTTCTTCGAACTCTATCAATAATGAAGAAGGTCCCGAGTCTTCCTCCCATGGGCTCGTTAAACTCTTTACATGGTTGGATCTATTGAGTTTTCATTCTTTCTTGGACTCATTAAAACAACAAGAAGGGTATTATTTTATCTAAAAAGAATAAGGGATAAGAAGGGTATATCACACCTTGCAGTTTCAAAGGTAGTTCAGTCAGTCCTATCCTTGAACACATCACCTATTTGAGTCTATCATTTCAGTTGGGTTTAGTTTTTGAACTTAGGGTGAACCTGATCTCCGAGTTGTTTACTCCCCCGGTTGGTTATTCTTCTAACCATATGGAGGGTTTGCTAATGTCTCCTACATTGCAGGCTTATATCAATTTCCCATCACGTTGAAAAACTGCCTAAGTCACTTCAAGTCGTGCTTACTGTTCAAGGATATAGCCTCTATCGACCATTCTGTAGTTTATCTTGACCTCATGTGTTGGCCATCCTAGTGTCAGTCTTGTCACTTGTACTACTCCACATCAGCGCATACCATTTGAGTGTTCCTCGCGTTGGATGATGGAGGATGTCTTAAGGCCTCCCTTCCAATGGAATTCTTCCCATCGACATCAACCCATTTTTATCTAGGAATGAAGTTTAGAGTTTCGGTTAGTACCTTGGGGATTGCAGTCACCAGTGGCAATTTCCCTCGCTGTTGAATTATGAGAATACATCAACGTCTCTTGTTTGACAGGTTCCTCAAGTGTTCAACGTCAAGTCCACTTATTCACTCTTGTTGGATCGTACTAAGTAACTTGCGCCCCATTATCATTATCAGTGGAAGCCCTCGCGTTTGTTAACGATATACATCAATTATCGGTAATCAAATGATTCCCCCCATGTTCGACTTTCAGCTCATCTATTCACATGGTTAGGGTTTTTACCTCAGGTTGTTTGGATGAAGACCTTGGGATTTTTTATAGCGTCACCTCATTATGTTATCACCCAAGCTGCGCAAGACTGAGCCTCACTCATTTTGGCTCTCCATGAGACATAGATCCAGTTTGTTGTTATGGCTATGATCTCTCATTCTGACATGGATCCACGCTTTTATTTCAGTGCCCATGATATATATACATCTCCTAGTTATGTATCGGAGATATTGTTGTATCATGCTACACATCTATATGATGTCAAGATTGTAATTACTCGCTGACCTTGATCTTTTTTTCAAGTACTTTTGTGACTTGGTTATGTGGTTTCTTGCTCCTCCGCTGACTTGAAATTATAATGTATTTCAGACATTGTTTCCCTCTGACCTCACACATTAGGGGGCATCTGTTATAGGTCAAATCTTCACTTCTCCATCCGTGATCACATTAAGCTGTCGATCACACAAAAGGACAACTTGGATTGAAGAGCTAGATTTCCCTAGATGATGCATGGACTTGGTTTACCCCTCAGCAGCTGACAAAACCCTATTTTAACCTACATTTTCACATGTGCGCTACTCTACAGGCATGATAGTAGCGCATTTCTTGAAGTGTGCCCTACTCTACAGGCATAATAGTAGCGCACACTTGCTAGTATGCCCTAATCTACTTAGGAAAAAGAGCGCACACCTCAAAAATAGTTGCAAACGCTGGTTGTAAAGCACTGAAGTTGCATATTGTGTGCTACTCTACTGTGAAAAGCTCGCGCACATCTTAAAATGTAATGAAAAATATATTAATTTGACGAATTGGGATTAGTTGAAGTTGGTTTGCAACTTCCCCAACTTCCCAATCAAACTACCTCTCGATCCAAACTGCCTACCTTATCCCATAAATACAAGGGGGATAGATGAGAGAGAGGAGGAGAAACTATGCATTAAGGGTTGTTATGCTGGAGGAATTCCAAGTTGGTGTGAAGAGCAGGAGCCCAGTATCCGGTTGCACAAGCACTCTGAATGATCAGGTATAATTGTACTGATTATTTGCTTTTGACAATAAAGGTTGAAATACCCTTCCCGTCCCAATCAAATGTCTAATGGATTGCATATTTGTTTGGATTAAATGCTTGATTATATTTGATGTCTAATTTGCATTTCAATTTCATCATTGTTATATTAGTCAAGATACGCTGAGGAAGGTATCTTTTGTATTACAGGTTCGTCAAACGGAAGATCAAGTGGAGGATCGATCGAAGGAGCAAGCGAAAGCTAGGATCGAACATCGTTAATAAGGTATGCCTTCAAGAACCTTGATCTCTTTCCTTTTGTAGAATCCTATGTGATATGATCAATGTATTTACCTGTCACCCCAAAAGTTGGTAGTGTCCCTCTCCTCGCTATAGGGTAGAAATCCCTAACAATAGGGCTTGTTTGAGGGTCTAAATGATTTCTTTTAGTTGAAAAAATCCTTTTATTTGCAATGGCCACTCACATGATTCTACACTATGAGAGCTTTCCAACAGTCCATCCACAGGGTTTTCACTTAGTGAAATTATGTCATAGTGCCTTCGTTCATAGGGTATTAGAAAATACCCCTAATTTCACTAGATATTGATAAATACCTACCAAAATCCTTTTATTGAACCCCCTTCCCAATACATATTTTCAATTAAAAAAACTCTATTTTTATGATATATCCTCTATTTTTATTAGATACCCCTTCTTACACCCTACAATACCTATAAACTCCCCATACCCTACTTGCCCCCCCAATACCTACAATATATTGACCATATTTTTCACAATTTAAAACCTCTTCTTTATGTATGAATGTGTTAATATATTGGTCAACAAGGTGAATCCCCCGTGGGTCCAAGAAACACCTCAAACGAAGTCTGTATGAAGTTATGTCCCCCAAAAATTGACTTATCCAGTTGACCACCATGTTACTGAGTGAATTCCATGTTTTTATCACTCTGCTAACTCCCTTCGCCATGGAAGGAAGGGGTAGAGGTAACTGTTTCAAACCAACTTGTAGGATGGAAGCTATCCCTTCCAACCTAGAGAGGGATCTCTCTTACAACTCAATTTCCAGATGCTATCTTTCAATGGTTGGTTGTGTAATCAAGGAAATGGCTAGATCTTCTGTGGGTAGGTTAGGGTTTTAAGTGTTTTAAAGTGGTGGGATTAGGACAAAAGCCCCATTAAGCATGGATTCAATAGGTATGCAAACAATCATAAGGGTAATCAATGACTGGTTGTAGAATGCTCAAGGAAGCAGAGGCAATATAGCAAATATTTCCTATTCAATCAAATTGCTGAGGTATGGGGGTAGATGTAAGGAAAACAATTCATTAAAGCAGATCATCCAATGATGAATTCTACCTTAAATTTGGAGGAAATAATAACTAAATATTGTTTGGAAATGTTGAAATGGAGCATTAAGCTAAGGATGAATTTTGCATACAATAATTTCATTCAAATATTGAAGATAACACATAAAATGGAAAAACTCAGAAAGATACACATTCACAACGAATAACATCGACTAAGAAATACAGACACATGAATCTCTGATAAAAACATTTAGTACTTCTGTAATGATATATTTCATTAAACTTAGAAATCCAAAAAACCAATATTCAAGGGTTTTCCTCTACAAAATACCAACCTTTGGAGCTTCTAAAAACCTACCATATATAGGCTTACAATTATTGTGCATTAAAGAAAACCCTAAAACCTTTCGACTATTACAAAAAATAGTAAATTGCCACAGAACTGCCATGTGTGAAAATTAACCTAAAGTCTAGACTATGAATTCACGAACTGTTGTCTAGTTAACTAATGGTGAAGTTGAGAAGAACCTCTTGCTAATTGATCGCTTGCAACACGCTTGTTCATATTGTCTTGGCATAGATCAGATTCCTTTGAGATGCCTAAAATTTAGGGATTAAATTGATAATGCCTAGCTCAACAACTACTATAGCATACTCCAATTGTTTTGAATAATACATGCTGCAAAAGTTAACTTCCAGAACTTTCACAACACACTCCAGTTATCTTTTGTAATACGCACTGCATAAGTGAAGTTACATAACTTTTGTAGCGACCTTCTCTGCTTTTGGTGTGCAGACCCTACGAGAGTTATGGAAACTATCGAAAGTCTAGAAAAAAGGGCTCAAATATCCCTTTGAATCCCCCAAACCATGACACCTCTACAAAAAATTAGAGTTTTTTTATGGATGAACCCGCTCTTGAGAAAAACCTCTTTCAGTTTGTTGAGATCAAACACCATATGCTCAGAATCTGTGTTGAAAGTTCATGACTAAAACAAGAAATTATTTAATACTGAAATTCTGAAAAAAAAATGGCTTCAAAGATCCATTTGAATATCCCAAACCATGACACCTGTGCAAAAAATAAGAGATTTTTTTGTGATTTGGCCCGTGCTTGAGAAAAGCCTCTTCTAGTTTAATAAAATTCGTTTTCAGTTGCTAGGAATATATACTTGAAGTTGATGACTAAAATTGGAAACTACAAAACTTCTGTAGTCCTTTCCCCTATTTTTGTTTTGCTAGAGCTATAGGATTTCCAGAACTTTTGTAGTGACTTCAGTTTAAAAATTGGGCTCGACGCTAAAAAAGTGCGTAGGTATCATTAAACATCGTAGGATGCATATGTATGGGTGTGGAAATTTTTATTTGGATTCAACATAACCTTGTCAGCATTAGACCACCCTTCTACATCCACTTTAGAGATGATTATGAATTTTACAACCTAGCTCACTATCACCATTTTCCACCTATATAATAAGACTCTTGAAAAAACAAGGGCTTAGTACCCCATAGCCCAAAAATCATCATTCGACCTTCAATCATGCCCAAAGCCTTTAAATACAGACAACCAATTTATTCAATGTTACACAAAATTTTCGTCAGTTGTATGAGACCATGTCACTACATGTTGCCACAATCCCTAAAGCCACATCCATGATGAATGATCCTTAAATCTTTTTGTCCTACAATCAATATTTTTTGTGACTTCGACGAACTTTGCTTCATTAGCAACATGCATCGAAGTCCATCAACGCGCTTTGCTTCGATGACTCATTTTGTCTTCACGACAACTCGCGTTAAGATAATTTGGCGTAGGTTGCTCTATGTCCAAGTCGCATCGATGTCTATATGGGCCGAAAAAGGGTTTTCTGAGAAATCTCTAGAATGAAATCTTATCCAAATTAGATTTCCTTACTATTTTCTAGGATCTCACTCGAATTCCTCACCTATTGGGATCACACCTCATCCATTATCCCTAAAGATCTCATCTCTCCTCTATCCATATTTTCCTATAAATTCAATTATTGGCCATGGGTGAGGGGAGGAGGAATTGAGAATAGAGTTATGCTAGAGAAATTACACTAAGAGTGATATATTTTAGATCCTTATCGTTCCTTCATTGAAGTGACATCTTGGAGCAAAGAGGAATCCATTGAAGAGGAGATACGACACCAAGGATTAAGTGGTTGTACTCTTTACCATTTATGTTAATACAATATTGCATTTTGTTTCCCATAAATGGTTTGTTATTCATTTATTTGTATATCTCCTTGGCCATATATATAACTTAATATAATCCAAGATCTAGTTTTCCTCTTGCGTTGCTTGGATTACATGTCTTGTACGTACTTCTTATAAGTGGATGAGCAAGCTTGCTAGAGCATTGGATCATTGAAGACAACTCACAGTCAAATGTATGTCTTCTATCTTTCAATTTGTGATTTGATAAAGTTAAGGAAACGTATGTATGATTTCTTGCTTTGTTCTAGTTTAGTGATTAAACTAGGGAAGTCATCCTATGTCCACATTTGCAGACTAGTACTAAAAACATTCAACCTTATGGATCCATTGGAGTTATCTTGAAAATTTTGCAGCGAAACTCATTAGAAATAGGGTAAGATGCTACGGAAGTTCGATGCTGTGATAAAGCACAATTTTTTTTATGTTGCAAATATGAGTGCTAACATTGGCTCCAACTGGGGATGCTATCTGTTGGTTGTGGAGCCTGATCTTCCAGATTCAGAGATGTTGTTGTTCAACCGTGTTTGTACCCTAGTTCTATATGATATATAGGTTGATTGTACAGTCACCCCAACAAGGGGGGCATGTCCTCCCCATGGGGGTTTGGGGGCGTCACCCCCGAAAGAAATTTTTTGGGTTGTTTTTTGCCAACAGATTACGGGCCCATGGTTTTGGGTAACCCGTGGTATTTTCCCATGGTATTTCCTCTTTAAAAGAAAGACATTGTAATACGGCTAGGGTTGATGGATTAAGTATTGTGTATTGTAAATTTCTCTGAGATCGTGTAAGAGATATTGAGAGAGTGTGAAGAGGAAGTTGCGGTGGATGTGTTGCAGGTTGTATCCCTTCATTTTTCTATATGGTATAATAATAAGGACTGGCAATTTCTATGTGGATGTAGCCCATCTTGGGTGAACCACGTTATATTGGTGTCTCTCTTGTAATGTGTTTGTATGATTATATTTGCATCTTAATTATTGTTTTTGCTCTGTGATCCTGTTTTTCTAACACTATCCTCCTTGTGAGGTAGAAAAGATCCGCTGACCAGTGCCCATCCATTGGGAGGATCCCAATTTTTTACACCTTGCAACTTGAAAACTGACCTATGACCTACTCTTTCCCCAAAATTTATCTGGAAACAAAATTGCAATCTCGAAACCAAACTGTATACTGTTGAAAATATTACTACTGCAATCTAAAAACACATACTGAAAACCAAACTAAACAACTTAAAATGATGCTCAAATGTGAGCTTATTCACAAACCATTTCCTACCTAACCTGCTGAGACATTTGCAAAATCATGTGAAATGAACCTTCCAATGTAGCCAATCAAGTCAATAATTACTTGATTGCTTTTTTCTTTCCCTTTTTTCGAATAGAGAATTGTTTTTTGAAAGCTGGCAACTCATCTAACAACTTTTCCTTACAATGAAAACATAGTTGAAAATTTAAGTTGAAAAATATCTCCATATAGGAAGCTATAGGATCATGGAAGACGTGATCTATTTGCTGACACTCAAGGTATTATGTGACTGGATCATCATGGTTGAATTTTTCAGATGCATTCTTTATGTCGAACCATAGTTTCAACTATGAATTATCCAACTCATTTTCGAAGTCATAAAATCCCTCCATCTCAAAATCAAAGGGCAACACCAGCTCCTTTTTTTTGGCTGAAAAAGGTTTTCAAAACACTAACTCTAATGTTTGAAATTGTGGGACTGTATTTGAGCCTCTAAAAGCTCAATATATTTCTCAAGTTTTTCAGTAATTGTTTCTAAAAGACAAATATTATCTTTGGAAGAACATTTGCATTGATTTAAGTACATAGGTAAGATATGTAATAAGGAATCATCCACTTGATCATCATCAAACATATCAAAATATTATCTAAAACCTTCAATAGAAAGAGGATCTGTCACATACGCTATCATATTTATTTATTAGGAAACTGGATCAACACTTTAATCTCTAAATTCATCTGAAAGTGGAATCACCATGAATGTTCTGAAATGTAGATTCTTGAAAATGGAATCTCTAGGTGAATAGTATACAGCCTCTTGATGTCCGACTACTAATCACCACTAGCAATCAGATCTAAATAATTTCATTCTTTCCCACGGAAAAATATTTCCTTAACTCCCCGGAAAAGGTGCCAGAATGTTATCACTCTGCTAACTCCCTTGGTATTGAAAGGAAGGGGAAAAGGTAACTATTTCAAACCAACTTGCAGGATGGAAGCTATCCCTTCCAACCTAGAGAGGGCTCTCTCTTACAAATCAGATTCCAGATGCTATATTTCAACGGTTGGTTGTGTAATCAAGGCAATGGATAGATCTTATGTGGGTAGGTTAGGGTTTTGAGTGTTTTAATGTGGTGGGATCAGGATAAAATCCCCATCAGGAATGGATTCAACATGTAGGCAAACAATCATAAGGGTAATCAATGAATGGTTGTAGAATGTTGAACGTAGAAGAGGAAAGATAGCCAATATTTCTTAGTCAATCAGATTGTTGAGATATGGGGGCTGAATTGAGGCAAACAATTCATTAAAGCAGAGCATCCAATGATGAATTCTACCTTAAATTTGGAGGAAAAAATAACTAAAGATTGTTTGAAAATGCTGAAACAGAGCATCAAGGTAAGGATGAATTTTTCATACAATAATTTCATTCAGATATTTAAGATAACACATAAAATGGAAAAACTCAGAAAGATACACATTCACAAAGGATAAAACAAACTAAGAAATATAGACACATGAATCTCTGGTAAAATCATTTAGTACTTCTACATTTATATATTTCATTAAACTTAGAAAGAAAAAAAATCCAATATTCAAGGGTTTTCCTCTCCAAAATCCCAACCTTTAAATCTTCTAAAAACCTGCCATATATAGGCTTACAATTATTGTGCATTAAAGAAAACCCTAAAACCTTTCGGCTGTTACAAAAAATAGTAAATAGCCACATAAATTCCATGTGTGCAAATCAACCTAAAGTCTAGACTATGACTTGACGAATTGTTGTCTAGTTAACTGATGGTGAAGCTGAGAAGAACCTCTTGCTAACTAAATGCTTTCAAACCACTTGTGTCACCTACCCAAATTTTGAGACTATTTATTTTAATTGCAAAAACATTATGTTAACTTATAATTACAAAGTTTTGTAATTATGACCAAATCTGGTCAAGGATGATTATAATAAACATATTTTTATTATTTTATAAATTAAAACAGGAGACAAACACCCAAGGGAACTGTTAAATGAGTGTTCATTGACCCACTAGGAGGAATGGAAGCTGTTAGAAGACATGGTACATATGTCAGCATTTGCACTCCACCACTAGCTATTGGTTGTGGGACAACAACCCCTAAAATTGTGGCATTATCCCCCAGGTGGGTGGAACAGAGCTGTTAGCTCATTAATGACCAGGTTAACCACTAAAAAGGCCTAGGCAGCCTAGATAAGGCAATTTGAATTGGGCAGGGAGCTCCACATTATTTTCTGCAGAAATAATTCCTCAATTGTATCAAGTGATCACTGAGAGATTTGAATAGGGAGGCTAAGTGGAAGTGCATTGTGAGGCTGCTGAAAATATTCTGAGAAGGGAACCAGAGGTGCTGGTGCAGGTCTCTTTGACTGCTAAGTCTATAGGATTGAATGATCCAAATTGTTGCTACAACTTGATGACCTAAAGCTTCTACAGATTCTTCTTCCTAGTGGTTCAGTGAACAAGCTCGGGAGTCCTAAGGCAAGTAATTTGGTTGTCTTCGGGAATAGGTTGGGTGGAACAGGCTCCTTGGGTTGTTTGTTTCTCCTACATTCATTAGGTTCTACTGTTCTGTCCTGTTTATTTTCAGTTATATGATTTTCTGCATTTGTAGATTTAGTATTTACAGTTAATAGCATACAGAAGTAATTGTTTCATTTTATGACCTAAGTATGATTTTGTATAATGTTGGTTAAATAAATGAGATGATTGATTAAATATATTCTCTATATTTTTCCCCATGTTGTCTTCTGCATAGTACTCTAGTATAGAGAAGGAAACTTTTAAGATAGGCTGATTGCCAAATGAATGAAGAGACAATTGCTGTTGACTTTCACTAGTTTGTCTTATCAATCATATTCTGTGATATAGAGTATATGTCTAGATTTAGGATCAAAATAACATCTCATAGTACAAGCATTTAAATGTTATCCTTCACATACTGTCAGAAATAAATATTACTTTTCTATACAAAAATCTAGGGTTTACACTTAGGTTATTTACTTTTTTTCCAGATTTCACATACAATGCATTTTACATTCATTTCATTCAAAAACCTTAAAGTATCATAAATTCATTCTATTCCTTCATCGATATTCATGAATTATAAGCAGCTGTGAAATAAACCTAACATTTCTTTATCTAAGGCTAACCTGCTATGTCCCACATTTTGTAGGAATAAAATAGTCTAGGTTTATATTCTTTTTGACATAGCAAATGCAATCATCACAGTCTTTTATCAACTTTTCATTTCTTTTCTTTACTGTACTTAGTCTTTTAAAAATAGATGAAATATCAATGCAGAATATCTATGATGTTTTCAATACCAAAGCTTCCTATCTTATTCTGCAACTTTAGATATAAATCATATGTAAAGACGTCTATGTATTCCAAAACTTTTCTACAGAAGATTATCTTTTATTTATTTTTGTTTTTTTTATCAGAACAAGTTTTCATTTTAGAAACCCTAAGGCCATTATAGGGCCAACTTACAGCTGAACCCTTAGAAATGTGAGCCTAATTTCGTTATATCAATTTCCAAAATCAAATGTATTGCTATTGATCAAAATTCACACTTACGATAGCTATCTATTGCACAAGACAAACTCAAACAGAAGTATTCCTTCCAGCATTCATTAATATGGTTCAAACCCAAAAACTAAGTCTCATCACTATTCAAAAGCTTTAACTTAAACATTGCGATTTACAGGGTTCTCTCTTGAGAAGCATGTTAGCCACGGATCTCGGCCGGTATCAACACAGTATCAACTAGACAAATTATCGATTCATTTAAATATTGAAAACACTTTCTTAAAACACTGTATTTTTTTTATTAAATGACCGAAGGTTCATCCCATAGTAATTACAACTTAAACAAGTTACTTTCTCAACAAGAGTTACAATGAAAAGGTGCAGAGAAGGGTATCAAGACAAGTCGAGGATTTCAACCTCTGAACAGTTATCATGGGCTCTCAAAATCACAAACACCAGCCACAAACTTTTCCAGGAAATTAACTATCCGACTCTGGTCAAACATCAAAGCATCGATTAAACCGAGCCTGGAGTGCATAGGAGTGAAAGAACCACCGAGGCTTACTGGGTGGCTGAGTAACTTTTATCCCTCTAAGCTTCGCACCAAACAACCCTTTGACGAAGTAACCCTATCATCAAAACCCTTCAAAGGTTAAAACGAGGATTGAGGATATCCTTTATAAACATAACAAATAGCATAAAAAATAAAGAATTGAAAACATTACCTGAGTAGTATAGCTCCAAGAAGAAATACATGTTAAGCAAACTAGACGACGGAGCCACCTTATAACACAGAGAGTTTTAAAATTAGCAACCCTTTATCGTAGGCCAGGAGTATCAAAACCTGGTTCAAAATCTAACTGATTTTGTTCCTTTACACCGTTCAAATATGCAAAGAGACTCGGCTCTGTATGTGATATGCAAACATCTGAGAAACTATTAAGGTTTCCCAATGGGTCCAAGGATCGAACTCGGGGAAGGAGTCCTCCGAGAAGCAAACTACCAAACCCTACATTGCTGCAGACAATCGTCCTCTCCATCTTACCACTACCCAAGAAAAAATGAAAGCTGAGAAACCACTCAATTGAATTTCATAACTAAGGAATAGGGTTTCATTCCAAAAACCAAGAACACGTGAGATCAACGATGGAGAAGAAGGCAACAATGCACGTCGAAGTTCAGGCAACAACCATGTTTAAATGCCATATTTATTATCACATCCACTATGGTGCTAGCTTAGTAGACCAAGGGACAACACAGTAACAACTCGGCATAAGGGTGACATTTGTAACTTCCATCACGTGAACCGCAGTCACGGTGGCATCCACTAAGTTTTCCACTCAACGTAGTAGACGAGAGCTTTAAATACCAAGACTGGTTACAACAGTCTTCCAACACATCAGCATTAAAAATATTCAATGCATTGTCGTTATATTTCAATTCATATTAGGATTCATTGCATATCTTTTTCATTGGATAATCAAAGTATAAAGTCGATACATGTCATACATTACATTCTCCAAGTATTAATGATAGGATATAAGACAATATATGTTAGCATACTCTTTCTCGATGATTTCATAATCTTCAAATAGATCGTATTATCTATAGGAATGCATTCGATATTAGTATATAGTTAGAACTCCATAAGAGTGAACATTGTAACTTTAAGTTATATTGTATGACTGCCTTTATATGAGCAATGTCACTATATTTTAACCCATTGTATAAGTATTTCACAGGGAATGTGTACAAATTGATAGTTTTACTAACTTGAAACTAACATTATCACATATAGAATAATTACAATTTAATATCCCTTTGCAACAATAATATGGGTAACATATAATGTTGTAACAATTTACCTAATAGTATGCATGATAATGTAACTCTTTACAAATAGAGAATTGATGACAACATCATATCAAATACTTGGACATTTTAATCTAGCACATAATGGAGAATTTCATAGTGTAAGTATCTTTTCCTTGACGTTCACTAAAGAGTCTAGTGTAGATATCTTTTTTAGTTATGACTTGTAAGTATGAGCAAAGTAACACATACAAAATTAGGATAGAAATCCATACCATTCATAACCCTCATGCAAAGAAGTACTTAGAGTATCGTAAAGCATTGACAGGCAACTGAAAACATAATTAGAATTACTCTTAACACTTGAATTGTTGTATTACTCTTACCTGCGTTTCTGCACAAAGAGACTGGTTCAAATGATTTAGCTAACATAGCTAAGTAAACCTCAGGGTACCTCATAGGAGCCCTTCGTCATCATTCAAAAGCAAATAGTCAGTACTTTATCAAGAAAATATATCACAAGATAAACTTAATTACAGGATGTAGATTACAATTAAACACAAGCAGAACTAATGATAAACTTGGTACCATGAAGTATAAATTGTCGTTATCGTAATTTGTCATTAGTTAAAAGATTAGTATTTATTTTATTTCTGCATTAGCAATTTCAGTATTTATTGCTATTTTAAAAATTTTGTAAATTTTTCGGGATGTTACAACTTGTTCGGATTTTCTTGGCATAGATCATATTCCTATGAGATGCCCAAAATTTAGGGATTAAATTGATAGTTCCTAGCTCAACAACTCATGTATCTTACTCCAACTGTTTTGAATAATATGCGTTGCAGATGTTAAGTTCCAAAAATTTCACAAGGCACTCTAGTTATCTTCTGTAATACGCGATGCAAAAGTTAAGCTACATAACTTTTGTAGCAATCTTCTCTGCTTTTGGTGCGCAGACTCTAGGGGAGTTCTGGAAACTGTCGAAAATATGGAAAAAAGGGCTCAAATATCCCTTCGAATCCCTTAAACCTAGACACTTGTGAAAAAGATGAGAGAGGTTTTTATGGATGAACTTGTGCTTGAGAACAAACCCTTTCATTTTGTTGATGTCAATCACCATATTCTCGGAATCTATTGCGAAATTTGATGACTAAAACAAGAAATTATTTAATGTTGAAATTATGGAAAAAATGGATTCAAATTTCCATTCTAATTTCCCAAACCATAAAACCTATACAAAAACTGAGAGAGGTTTTTGTGATTTGGCCTGTGCTTGAGAAAAGCCTCTTTTGGTTTTCAAAATTATTTTTTAGTTACTCGGAATATATACTTGAAGTTGATGACTAAAACAAGCAACTAAAGAAATTCTGTAGTGCTTTCCCATGTTTTTCTTCTATTCGCACTACGAGATTTCCAGAACTTCTGTAGTGACTTCAGTTTAAAAATAGGGCCCGACGCTGCAAAAGTACGTAGGTATCATTAAACATCTTAGGATGCATAGGTATGGGTGTGGAAATTTTTATTTGGATTCAACATAACCTTATCATCAATTGAGCCATCCTTCTACACCCACTTTAGAGATGATTATGACTTTTACAACCTAGCTTAATATCACCATTTTTTCACCTATATAATAAGACTCTTGAAAAACCGAGGGCTTAGTACCCCATAGCCCCAAAATCATCATTCAACCTTCAATCATGCCCAAATCCTTTAAATCCAGACAACCAATTTATTCAACTTGATGGAGCCATTAGACTTATCTTGAAACTTTTGCAGCAAAGCTCATTAGAAATAGGGTAAGATGCTACATAATTTCAATATTGTGACAAAGCACAATTGTTTTTTTGTGCTTCAAATGTGAGTGCTAACACATGTCAACTCTCATTTATCACACATGTACATCTAGTCAGATGTGTAATTTCAAGAACAATATAGAAGGTCAAAACCATAACCATAATTGGGATTTGGGGCATGCGGAAACCATAAACTTAACCCTAGACGGCTATTGGGCTATGTTAAATTCCAAGCCACTAGGAAAAGAAGGGGTTATATTCTTTTGATGTTATGTATTGTTCCATAGTTAACCCTAATTTATAAATTGCATAGCTACTCTTCATCTAATGTTGCTAGCCATGTTGTAGTTGGGTTCATAAATAGAGAGATAATTGCGTTGCATATCTGCAAAATGTAGTTATCATCTTGCGTTGCATATCCGATAAATTGGAGAACAATTTTTAAAAACCAAGAGACTTTTTGTTCATCATGGACTCATTTAAAAAAAACCTCTCTCAATTTTCTAACAGGTGTCATGAATCCAAAGATATGGAGGCATCTTTGAGACCCTATTTTCCAAAAATTCCCCTAATTTCCCAAAGTCTGATTTACTATTTTTAGTTAATTGTCTTTAAAGATTCAAGTTAGAGTGTAAATAATTGATATAACTACTTCAAAATTCGACCTAGAAGGTAGTTATGGAACTAATCTTCTATTGTAATGATAAAAGAAAGACAACCATACAGTTTAGAGGTTGGTATTTTGTTCCAGAAGAGCTATAGGACTAATACACTACTGTATATTCAGATTGATGCAATACATTCTCATGTAAGTTCTTTTTAGAGACTGGAACATTGTTTTGAACACATATAAATAAGCCACTTATTATCTCTCTTTTGCTGGTTGTGTTTATGGTCTGTCTGACCACCCTATTTGTGATTCGATTTCTTGAATAAGTTATTATTCATGTAAATGCTTACTGATTTGTGGACCAGCTAGTTCTTGTTTTATGATGCTTATGGGTTATGTATGTGCTTTATATATTTATGTTTCAATTCTTTAAAATTGATTTATGATTCAGTGTTTGTATTTTTTTTTATGATTATGTTGTTCTCTTCTTATGAACAAAGCCTTCAAACAAAACTCACAAAAACCAAAAACAAAACCATATTTCATGCTTGTATTGTTGAGATTGTGTTAGCTTGCTCCTATGTAGTCTAGGAACAATTTCTAGCACAAACATCTTTGGCGCCGTTGCTGGGGACAGAAGTGAAGATCATCTTCCCCAGGAAGAACCATAATGACACAGATCTGCCTCTTGATGCCATACAAGAGAAGGACATAGAGATAGACTGCAATGATCTTCCTGACAACTCCACGATTAAAGACTATACTGGAAGAAGAAATCTACTAATATGAAATGAAGAATCCAAATGGAAAGACCAGGTATCAACTTGTTAGTTTTCTCCATGAAATCATGTTCTTATTCATCAGCTCTTTTTTCTCTTCCCCATTACATTTCAAAAGAATCATTCTCTGCTTTGTCTACATTGAACCTTCAATTACATATCCCTATTTAGAAGAAAAAAGTCTGCATTCCTCTTGCATTGTAGATGTTGAGCATGTCCCTTCACTTCAATCTATTGAGAAGAATGATGTATGTGTTCAATTCCTTCCTGAATATGATCAACCATGTAACCTCGACGAGTCCATTATTAGTGAGCCTTTCCATCAACCTGTTAATACTCATTTTTCAGCCTATTACTTTTCAATCTAAAATCAAAAATATGCTGTTTAAACCTTTTAGGCTACCATCTCACTTACATCCTTACCCTTCCTACTTTGTTGAGTATCTTCCTCGGTTTGCTGGAGAAGACTATATCACAGCAGAGAAGCATTTGGGATCTTTTCATAATTTCATTGACAATTGGGAGAATAAGTTTGCAATGGATACTGATTATTTTCTATCAAATCAGATTGTTGCTCCTCAGTATCTTGATATTGATACTAGAGATCATTTTCCGTTTCTGACTTATGATGATTTTCAGGGTTTTATTTCTTCAATTTTTTGTCGAGCATCTTCAGAAATTCTAGAATCGGTGAAGGTTTTTAAAGATCAAATCAGCATATCGCATCCTTCCTCTTTTTCGTTAGATGTATAGCTGAAAGAAGTTTTTCCCAGTGATACATCAGATAATGTAAAGAATATGCAAGCATGCAATTGTTGTGAGTTGATTCAAGAAGAACAACAAAAGCATTATTTTATTGATGGAGTAGTTTTCACACAACAGTATGTCTCTGAACATGGATATGAGGATCCAATAGCAGTTTTATCGGAGTCATACCTTCCAGAATCTTTAAATGTTTCATATTTCATTATTTCACTAACACTTTTGGGTGATTATTGTTTTCTGAAGGAGTCTTTATCAGTGTTGTTATATTTCAGACATTATTTATTGATCAGTGGCATAGATGTGATAATTTCAGTTATCAATTTGCTTGAATGGTTACTGTGGAAGTTTGCATTTACTTGAGTAAATTGGAGAGCTGGTCAGAGTAGGGTAGTAGAGGAAATAAGCTCGCATTCAGAGTATTTGTTTTCCCTCAGTTTGCATCAAGTGCATCAGTTAGTTTGATTGAATAAGTGGAAGATTTTGAAAGTTTGCAGAGGTTCGTTGTACAGCTGACTCCATCACCCAATGAATAAGGCACAAGGTCTACGTGATCTTGAAACCTCACAAGGAGGCTTTCATCCAACAGCCGGAGCCAAATGTTAGGACTGGAATTGTACCTAGTCCCTATATGATTTTCTTCTAAATTTTTCATTTTTTCTACTTCTATTTTGTTTTATTTTAAATTGAATAGTTTTCATTTTCTTGTTATTTTATATGTTATGAATGTTATTTCATTTTATCTTATTTTCCCTCTACATATAGTGGGTTATTAAAGTATTTCATTTCATGTTTTAGTCTTCAAAATACTTACTTAAGATTTGACCTAACTCCTATAATCAAAGTTTAACCTTTATGTTGAGTTTCTTTTGCAAAATCTTGATTGGAGACATTCCCGCGGCGCAGTAATGAAACTGCATACACTAAGGCGCTACAAGAATGTATGTTTTTTTCTATTTTAGTCATGGTTTTTTGATGCAGATTACGAGAAGATGGAAAGGAGTTTCAGAAAACAAAAAGAGGTTTTTGTTAAGCACAAACTCATTCACAAAAACCTCTCTCACTTTTGCAACAACTATCATGGTTTAAAAGATTCGAATTGATATTTATGGCCTATTTTTCAATGTTTAAAATATTAAATAATTTCATGTTTTAGTCATCATCTTGCGGTGCATATTCCGATAAATTGGAGAACAATTTTTAAAAACCAAGAGAGTTTTTTGTTCATCATGGAATCATTTAAAAAAACCTCTCTCAGTAACAGGTGTCGTGAATCAATAGATATGGAGGCATCTTTGAGACCCTATTTTCCAAAAATTTGCCTAATTTCCAAAAGTCCGATTTGCTATTTTTAGTTAATTGTCTTAAAAGATTCAAGTTAGAGTGTAACTAATTGATATAAATAATTCAAAATTCGACCTAGAAGGTAGTTATGGAACAACACTACTGTTGGAATGATAAAAGAAAGACAAACATACAGTTTAGAGGTTGGTATTTTGTTCCAAAAGAGCTATAGGACTGATACACTACTGTATATTTAGACTGATGCAATACATTCTCATGTAAGCTCTTTCTGGAGACTGTAACATTGTTTTGAACACAGATATATAAGCCACTTATTATATCTCTTTTTTTTGTTGTGTTTATGGTCTGTTTGAGCACCCTATTTGTGATTCCATTTCTTGAATAAGTTATTATTCATGTAAATGCTTACTGATTTGTGGACCAGCCAGTTCTTGTTTTATGATGCCTAAGGGTTATGTATGTGCTTTATATATTTATGTTTCAGTTCTTTAAAATTTCTTTATGTTTAAGTGTTGGTATTTCTTTTTATGATTATGTTGTTCTCTTCTTATGAACAAAGCCTTCAAACCAAACTCACAAAACCAAAAACAAAACCCTATTTCATGCTTGTATTGTTGAGATTGTGTTAGCTTGCTCCTATGTAGTCTAGGAACAATTTCTAGCACAAACATCTTTGGCACCGTTGCTGGGGATGAAAGTGAAGATCATCATCCCTAGGAAGAACCATAACAACAAAAATCTAACTCTTGATGGCAGACAAGAGAAGGACATAGAGATATACTGCAATCATCTGCCTAGCACCTCCATGATTAAAGACTCTACTGGAAGAAGAATTCTATTGATAAGAAATGAAGAAGCCAAATGGAAAGACCAGGTATCAGCTTGTTAGTTTTCTCCATGAAATCTTGTTCTTATTCATCAGCTCTTTTTTCTCTTTCCCATTACATGTCAAAAGAATCATTCTTTGCTTTGTCTACTCTGAACCTTCAGTTACATATCCCTATTTCGAAGAAAAAAGTCTGCATTCCTCTTGAATTGTAGACGTTGAGCATGTCCCTTCACTTCAATCTATTGAGAAGAATGATGTATGTGTTCAAGTCCTTCCCGAATATGATCAACCATGTAACCTCGAGGAGTCCATTATTAGTGAGCCTTTCCATCAACCTATTAATCCTCATTTTTCAGCCTATTACTTTTCAAACTAAAATAAAAAATATGTTGTTTAAATCTTTTATGCTGCCATCTCACTTACATCCTTACCCTTCCTACTTTGTTGAGTATCTTCCTTGGTTTGCTGGAGAAGACCATATCACAGCAGAGAAGCATTTGGGATCTTTTCATAATTTCATTGACAATTTTGAAATCATGCATGAGGATGTTGTCATGAGGTTATTTTCGAAATCTTTAGTTGGAGATGCCAAGTCTTGGTTTCGAAGTTTAAAAGCCATTTCAATTGGATCGTGGGAAGAGTTGCATGATGATTTTTTGAGGTATTGGGGTGAGAACAAATCTTTGCAGCAATATCTTTCTGAGTTCTTTTCCATGAAAAGGGAAGACGATGAACATATTACTAAATTCAATCGAAGGTTTTATAGTTTTTATCTCAGCATGCCCAGGGAGATCAGACCTTCAGAAAAAGTTGCTATGACATATTATGCCGCATGTCATCAACAATACAATTTAGTTCTTTATCTCAGTGAAAGAAAGTCATCTTCCTTACAACGAATGTTTTCAAATGCCAAAGAGGTTGAAGACAATCTATGGGCTGGTGGAAAGCTTCATGATCATATCTTTGATGCAGAAGTAGATATTGAGAAATCAAAAGAAGCACATGAAGAACAAGGGTCAACCCTGAATCTTTGTTCTTTTCATGCTAATACGTCATCTTCAGCTTTATATTTATCTTCAGCTATTAAAATTAGTGAATCTGATTTCTCCATCGTCAGAGATCTGAAAGATGCATCTTCTTCTCATTTGGATCAACAAAATGATTCCATATATGCAGTAGAAAATTCTTTTGGTTTAGAACATAAGAGACATTTTATTATGAATCTTTCGAGTGATGTATATAAGGTTTGTTATGCTAATCAACAGGAGAATAAGTTTGCAGCGGATATTGATTATTTTCTTTCAAAATCAGATTGTTGCTCCTCAGTATCTTGATATTGATACTAGAGATCAGTTTCCTTTTCTGACTTATGATGATTTTCAGGGTTTTATTTCTTCAAGTTTTGGTCAAGCATCTTCAGAAATTCTAGAATCGGTGAATGTTTTTAAAGATCAAATCAACATATCGCATCCTTCCTCTTTTTCGTTAGATGTATAGCTGAAAGAAGTTCTTCCCAATGATACATCAGATAATGTAAAGAATACGCAAGCATACAATTGTTGTGAGATGATTTAGGAAGAACAACAAAAGAATTATTTTATTGATGGAGTAGTTTTCACACAACAGTATGTCTCTGAAAATTGATATGAGGATCCAATAGCAGTTTTATTGGAGTCATACCTTGCAGAATCTTTAAATGTTTCATATTTCATTATTTCACCGACAGTTCCGGGTGATTATTGTTTTCTGAAGGAGTTTTTATCACTGCTGTTATATTTCAGACATTATTTATTGATCAGTGGCATAGATGAGATCATTTCAGTTATCAAGCTACTTGAATGGTTACTGTGGAAGTTTGCATTTACTTGAGTAAATTGGAGTGTTGGTCAGAGTAGGGTAGCAGAGGAAATAAGCTCGCCTTCAGAGTATTTGTTTTCCCTCAGTTTGCATCAGGTGCATCAGTTAGTTTGCTTGAATAAGTGGAAGATTTTGAAAGTTTGCAGAGGTTGGTTGTACAGCTGACTCCATCACCCAATGAATAAGGCACAAGGTCTATGTGATCATGAAACCTCACAAGGAGGATTTCATCCACTAGCCTGAGCCCGATGTTAGGACTGGAATTTTACCTAGTCCCTATTTGATTTTCTTCTAAATTTTTCATTTTTTTTACTTCTATTTTGTTTTATTTTAAATTGAATAGTTTTCATTTTCTTTTTATTTTAAATGTTATGAATGTTATTTCATTTTATCTTATTTTTCCTCTACATATAGTGGGTTATTAAAGTATTTCATTTCATGTTTTAGTCTTCAAAATACTTATTTAAGATTTGACCTAACTCCTATAATCAAAGTTTAACCTTTATGTTGAGTTTCTTTTGCAAAATCTTCATTGGAGACATTCCCGCAACGCAGTAATGAAACTGCATACACTAAGGCACTACAAGAATGTATGTTTTTCTCTGTTTTAGTCATTGTTTTTTGATGCAGATTACGAGAAGATGGAAAGGAGTTTCAAAAAAAAAAAAAAAAGAAGAAGAAAAAAAGAGAAGTTTTTTTTAGAACAAACTCATTCACTAAAACCTCTCTCACTTTTTCAAGAGCTGTCATGGTTTTAAAGATTCGAATTGATCTTTATGGCTTATTTTTCAGTGTTTAAAATATTAAATAATTTCATGTTTTAGTCATCATCTTGCGGTGCATATTCCGATAAATTGGAGAACAATTTTTAAAAACCAAGAGAATTTTTTGTTCATCATGGACTCATTTAAAAAAACCTCTCTCCGTAACAGGTGTCATGAATCAAGAGATATGGAGGCATCTTTGAGACCCTATTTTCCAGAGATTTGCCTAATTTCCAAAACTCCGATTTGCTATTTTTAGTTAATTGTCTTTAAAGATTCAAGTTAGAGTGTAACTAATTGATATAACTACTTCAAAATTCGACCTAGAAGGTAGTTATGGAACAACACTACTATTGTAATGATAAAAGAAAGACAAACATACAGTTTAGAATTTGGTATTTTGTTCCAAAAGTGCTATAGGACTAATACACTACTGTATATTCAGACTAATGCAATACATTCTCACGTAATTTTTTTTCTGGAGACTGTAACATTCTTTTGAACACATATATATAAGCCACTTATTATATCTCTTTTGTTGTTTGTGTTTATGGTCTGTCTGACCACCCTATTTGTGATTCCATTTCTTGAATAAGTTATTATTCATGTAAATGCTTACTGATTTGTGGACCAGCCAGTTCTTGTTTTATGATGTTTATGGGTTATGTATGTGCTTTATATATTTATGTTTCAATTCTTTAAAATTGCTTTATGTTTAAGTGTTGGTATTTTTTTTTATGATTATGTTGTTCTCTTCTAATGAACAAAGCCTTCAAACCAAACTCACAAAACCCTATTTCATGCTTGTATTGTTGAGATTGTGTTAGCTTGCTGCTATGTAGTCTAGGAACAATTTCTAGCACAAACATCTTTGGCAACGTTGCTGGGGACGAAAGTGAAGATCATCTTCTCCGAGAAGAACCATAAAGAAACAAATATGACTCTTGATGGCAGACAAGAGAAGGACATAGAGATAGACTGCAATCATTTTCCTGGCGACTCCATGATTAAAGATTCTACTGGAAGAAGAATTCTATTGATAAGAAATGAAGAATCCAAATGGAGAGACCAGGTATCAGCTTGTTAGTTTTCTGCATGAAATCTTGTTCTTATTCATCAGCTCTTTTTTCTCTTTCCCATTACATGTCAAAAGAATCATTCTTTGGCTTTTCTACTCTAAACCTTCAGTTACATATCCCTATTTCAAAGAAAAAAGTCTGCATTCCTCTTGCATTGTTGATGTTGAGCATGTCCCTTCACTTCAATCTATTGAGAAGAATGATGTATGTGTTCAAGTCCTTCACGAACATGATCAACCATGTAACCTCGAGGAGTCCATTATTAGTGAGCCTTGCCATCAACCTGTTAATCCTCATTTTTCAGCCTATTACTTTTCAAACTAAAATAAAAAATATGTTGTTTAAACCTTTTAGGTTGCCATCTCACTTATATCCTTACCCTTCCTACTTTGTTGAGTATCTTCCTCGATTTGCTGGAAAAGACCATATCACAGCAGAGAAGCATTTGGGATCTTTTCATAATTTCATTGACAAATTTGAAATCATGCATGAGGATGTTGTCATGAGGTTATTTTCCAAATATTTAGTTGGAGATGCTGGGTCTTGGTTTCAAAGTTTAAAATCCATTTCAATTGGATCGTGGGAAGAGTTACATGATGATTTTTTCAAGTAATGGGGTGAGAACAAATCTTTGGAGCAATATCTCTCTGAATTCTTTTCCATGAAAAGGGAAGACGATGAACATATTACTAAATTCAATCGAAGGTTTTATAGTTATTATCTCAGCATGCCCAGGGAGATCAGACCTTCATAAAAAGTTGTTATGACATATTATGCCGCATGTCATCAACAATACAATTTAGTTCTTTATCTCAGAGAAAGAAAGTCATCTTCCTTGCAATGAATGTTTTCAAATGCCAAAGAGGTTGAATACAATCTATGGGCTGGTGGAAAGCTTCGTGATCATATCTTTGATGCAGAATTAGATATTGAGAAATCGAAAGAAGCACATGAACAACAAGGGTCAACCCTAAATCTTTGTTCTTTTCATGCTAATACGTCATCTTCAGCTTTATATTTATCTTCAGCTATTAAAATTAGTGAATGTGATTTCTCTGTCATCAGAGATCTGAAAGATGCATCTTCTTCTCATTTGGATCAACAAAATGATTCCATATATGCAGTAGAAAATTCTTTTGGTTTAGAACATAAGAGACATTTTATTATGAATTTTTCGAGTGATGTATATAAGGCTTGTTATGCTAATCAACAGGAGAATAAGTTTGCAGTGGATACTGATTGTTTTCTTTCAAATCAGATTGTTGCTCCTCAGTATCTTGATATTGATACTAGAGATCAGTTTCCTTTTCTGACTTATGATGATTTTTGAGGTTTTATTTCTTCAAGGTTTGGTCAAGCATCTTCAGAAATTCTAGAATTGGTAAAGGTTTTTAAATATCAAATCAGCATATCGCATCCTTCCTCTTTTTCGTTAGATGTATAGCTGAAAGAAGTTCTTCCCAGTGATACATCAGATAATGTAAAGAATATGCAAGCATACAATTGTTGTGAGCTGATTCAGGAAGAACAACAAAAGAATTATTTTATTGATGGAGTAGTTTTCACACAACAGTATGTCTCCGAACATGGATATGAGGATCCAATAGCAGTTTTATTGGAGTCATACCTTCCAGAATATTTAAATGTTTCATATTTCATTATTTCACCGACACTTTCGGGTGATTATTGTTTTCTGAAGGATTTTTTATCACTGCTGTTATATTTCAGACATTATTTATTGATCAGTTGCATAGATGAGATGATTTCAGTTATCAAGCTGCTTGAATGGTGACTGTGGAAGTTTGCATTTACTTGAGTAAATTGGAGAGCTAGACAGAGTAGGGTAGTAGAGGAAATAAGCTCGCCTTCAGAGTATTTGTTTTCCCTTGGTTTGCAACAGGTGCATCAATTAGTTTGCTTGAATAAGTGGAAGATTTTGAAAGTTTGTAGAGGTTGGTTGTACAACTGACTCCATCACCCAATGAATAAGGCACAAGGTCTATGTGACCTTGAAACCTCATAAGGAGGCTTTCATCCAGCAGCCAGAGCCAGATGTTAGGACCGGAATTGTACCTAGTCCCTATTTGATTTTCTTCTAAACTTTTCATTTTTTCTACTTCTATTTTGTTTTATTTTAAATTGAATAGTTTTCATTTTCTTGTTATTTTATATGTTATGAATGTTATTTCATTTTATCTTATTTTTCCTCTACATATAGTGGCTTATTAAAGTATTTCATTTCATGTTTGTCTTCAAAATACTTATTTAAGATTTGACCTAACTCCTATAATCAAAGTTTAACCTTTATGTTGAGTTTCTTTTGCAAAATATTCATTGGAGACATTCCCGCAGTGCAGTAATGAAACTGCATACACTAAAGCGCTACAAGAATGTATGTTTTTCTTTGTTTTAGTCATGGTTTTTTGATGCAGATTACAAGAAGATGGAAAGGAGTTTCAGAAAACAAAAAGAGGTTTTTGTTAAGCACAAACTCATTCACAAAAATGTCTCTCACTTTTGCAACAGCTGTCATGGTTTGAAAGATTCAAATTGATCTTTATGGCCTAATTTTCAATGTTTAAAATATTAAATAATTTCATGTTTTAGTCATCATCTTACGGTACATATTCTGATAAATTGGAGAACAATTTTTAAAAACCAAGAGAGTTTTTTGTTCATCATGGACTCATTTAAAAAACCCTCTCTCAGTAACAGGTGTCATGAATCAAAAGATATGGAGGCATCTTTGAGAGCCTATTTTCCATAAATTTGCCTAATTTCCAAAAGTCAAATTTGCTATTTTTAGTTAATTGTCTTTAAATATTCAAGTTAGAGTGTAACTAATTGATATAATTACTTCAAAACTCGACCTAGAAGGTAGTTATGGAACAACACTACTATTGTAATGATAAAAGAAAGACAAACATATAGTTTAGAGGTTCGTATTTTGTTCCAAAAGAGGTATAGGACTGATACACTACTGTATATTCAGACTGATGCAATACATTCTCATGTAAGTTCTTTCTGGAGACTGTAACATTGTTTTGAACACATATATATAAGCCACTTATTATATCTCTTTTGTTAGTTGTGTTTATGGTCTGTCTGACCACCCTATTCGTGATTCCATTTCTTGAATAAGTTATTATTCATGTAAATGCTTACTGATTTGTGGACCAGCCAGTTCTTGTTTTATGATGCTTATGGGCTATGTATGTGCTTTATATATTTATGTTTTAGCTCTTTAAAATTGCTTTATGTTTAAGTGTTGGTATTTTTTTTATGATTATGTTGTTCTCTTCTTATGAACAAATCCTTCAAACCAAACTCACAAAACCCTATTTCATGCTTGTATTGTTGAGATTGTGTTAGCTTGCTCCTATGTAGTCTAGGAACAATTTCGAGCACAAACATCTTTGGCACCGTTGTTGGGGACGAAAGTGAAGATCATCTTCCCCGAGAAGAACCATAACGACACAAATCTGACTCTTGATGGCAGACAAGAGAAGGACATAGAGATAGACTGCAATCATCTACGTGGCGACTCCACGATTAAAGACTCTACTGGAAGAAGAATTCTATTGATAAGAAATGAAGAAGCCAAATGGAAAGACCAGGAATCATCTTGTTAGTTTTCTCCATGAAATCTTGTTCTTATTCATCAGCTCTTTTTTCTCTTTCCCATTACATGTCAAAAGAATCATTCTTTTCTTTGTCTACTCTGAACCTTCCATTACATATCCCTATTTCGAAGAAAAAAGACTGCATTCCTCTTGCATTGTAGATGTTGAGCATGTCCCTTCACTTCAATCTATTGAGAAGAATGATGTATGTGTTCAAGTCCTTCCCGAATATGATCAACCATGTAACCTCAAGGAGTCCATTATTAGTGAGCCTTGCCATCAACCTGTTAATCCTCATTTTTCATCCTATTACTTTTCAAACTAAAATCAGAAATATGTTGTTTAAGCCTTTTAGGCTGCCATCTCACTTACATGCTTACCCTTCCTACTTTGTTGAGTATCTTCCTCGGTTTGCTGGAGAATACTATATCACAGCAGAGAAGCATTTGGGATCTTTTCATAATTTCATTGACAATTTTGAAATCACGCATGAGGATGTTGTCATGAGGTTATTTTCGAAATATTTAGGTTGAGATGCCGAGTCTTGGTTTCAAAGTTTAAAATCCATTTCAATTGGATCGTGGGAAGAGTTACATGATGAGTTTTTGAGGTATTGGGGTGAGAACAAATCTTTGGAGCAATATCTTTCTGAGTTCTTTTCCATGAAAAGGGAAGACGATGAACATATTACTAAATTCAATCGAAGGTTTTATAGTTTTTATCTCAGCATGCCGAGGGAGATCAGACCTTCAGAAAAAGTTTCTATGATATATTATGCCGCATGTCATCAAAAATCAATTTTTGTTCTTTATATCAGAGAAAGAAAGTCATCTTCCTTACAACGAATGTTTTCAAATGCCAAAGAGGTTGAAGACAATTTATGGGCTGGTGGAAAGCTTCGTGATCATATCTTTGATGCAGAATTAGATATTGAGAAATCAAAAGAAGCACATGAACAACAAGGGTCAACCTTGAATCTTTGTTCTTTTCATGCTAATACGTCATCTACAGCTTTATATTTATCTTCAGCTATTAAAATTAGTGAATCTGATTTCTCCGTCGTCAGAGATCTGAAAGATGCATCTTCTCATTTGGATCAACAAAATGATTCCATATATGCAGTAGAAAATTCTTTTGGTTTAGAACATAAGAGACATTTTATTATGAATCGAGTGATGTATATAAGGTTTGTTATTCTAATCAAGAGGAGAAGAAGTTTGCAGCGGATACTGATTATTTTCTTTCAAATTAGATTGTTGCTCCTATGTATCTTGATATTGATACTAGAGCTCAGTTTCCTTTTTTGACTTATGATGATTTTCAGGGTTTTATTTCTTCAAGTTTTGGTCAAGCATCTTGAGAAATTCTAGAATCGGTGAAGGTTTTTAACGATCAAATCAGCATATCGCATCCTTCCTCTTTTTTGTTAGATGTATAGTTGAAAAAAGTTCTTCCCAGTGATACATCAGATAATGTAAAGAATATGCAAGCATACAATTGTTGTGAGCTAATTCAGGAAGAACAAAAAAAGCATTATTTTGTTGATGGATTAGTTTTCACACAACAGTATGTCTCCGAACATGGTTATGAGGATCCAATAGCAGTTTTATTGGAGTCGTACCTTCCAGAATCTTTAAATGTTTAATATTTCATTATTTCACCGACACTTTCGGGTGATTATTGTTTTCCGAAGGAATTTTTATCACTGTTGTTATATTTCAGACATTATTTCTTGATCAGTGGCATAGATGAGATCATCTCAGTTATCAAGCTACTTGAATGGTTACTGTGGAAGTTTGCATTTACTTGAGTAAATTGGTGAGCTGGTCAGAGTAGGGTAGTAGAGGAAATAAGCTCGCCTTCAGAGTATTTGTTTTCCCTCAGTTTGCATCAGGTGCATCAGTTAGTTTTCTTGAATAAGTGGAATATTTTGAAAGTTTGCAGAGGTTGGTTGTACAGTTGACTCCATCACCCAATGAATAAGGCACAAGGTCTATGTGATCTTGAAACCTCACCAGGAGGATTTCATCCACTAGTCGGAGCCAGATGTTAGGACTAGAATTGTACATAGTCCCTATTTGATTTTCTTATAAATTTTTCATTTTTCTAATTCTATTTTGTTTTATTTTAAATTGAATAGTTTTCATTTTCTTGTTATTTTATATGTTATGAATGTTATTTCATTTTATCTTATTTTTCCTCTACATATAGTGGCTTATTAAAGTATTTCATTTCATGTTTTAGTCTTAAAAATACTTATTTAAGATTTTACCTAACTCCTATAATCAAAGTTTAACATTTATGTTGAGTTTCTTTTGCAAAATCTTCATTGGAGACATTCCCGCAGCACAGTAATGAAACTGCATACACTAAGGCGCTACAAGAATGTATGTTTTTCTCTGTTTTAGTCATGGTTTTTTGACGCAGATTACGAGAAGATGGAAAGGAGTTTCAGAAGAAAAAAAAGAAAAAAAAGGGGGTTTTGTTAAACACAAACTCATTCACAAAAACCTCTCTCACTTTTGCAACAACTGTCATGGTTTGAAAGATTTGAATTGATCTTTATGGCCTATTTTTCAGTCTTTAAAATATTAAATAATTTCATGTTTTAGTCATCATCTTCCGGTGCATATTCCGATAAATTGGAGAACAATTTTTAAAAACCAAGAGAGTTTTTTGCTCATCATGGACTCATTTAAAAAAACCTCTCTCAGTAACAGGTGTCGTGAATCAAGAGATATGGAGGCATCTTTGAGACCCTATTTTCCATAAATTTGCCTAATTTCCAAAAGTCCGATTTGCTATTTTTATTTAATTGTCTTTAAAGATTCAAGTTAGAGTGTAACTAATTGATATAACTACTTCAAAATTCAACCTAGAAGGTAGTTATGGAACAACATTACTGTTGTAATGATAAAAGAAGGACAAACATATAGTTTAGAGGTTGGTATTTTGTTCCAAAAGAGCTATAGGAATGATACACTACTGTATATTAAGACTGATGCAATACATTCTCATGTAAGTTCTTTCTGGAGACTGTAACATGTATTTGAACACACATATATAAGCCACTTATTATATCTCTTTTGTTGGTTGTGTTTATGGTCTTTCTGACCACCCTATTTGTGATTCCATTTCTTGAATACGTTATTATTCATGTAAATGCTTACTGATTTGTGGACCAGACAGTTCTTGTTTTATGATGCTTATGGGTTATGTATGTGCTTTATATATTTATGTTTCAGTTATTTAAAGTTTCTTTATGTTTAAGTGTTGGTATTTTTTTTTATGATTATGTTGTTCTCTTCTTATGAACAAAGCCTTCAAACCAAACTCACAAAACCAAAAACAAAACCTTATTTCATACTTGGATTGTTGAGATTGTGTTAGCTTGCTCCTATGTAGTCTAGGAACAATTTCTAGCACAAACATCTTTGGCACACTTGCTGGGGATGAAAGTGAAGATCATCTTCCCCGGGAGAACCATAACGACACAAATCTGACTCTTGATGGAAGACAAGAGAAGGACATAGAGATAGACTGCAATCATTTTCCTGGCGACTCCACGATTAAAGACTCTACCGGAAGAAGAATTCTACTGATAAGAAATGAAGAAGCCAAATGGAAAGACCAGGTATCATCTTGTTAGTTTTCTCCATGAAATCTTTTTCTTATTCATCAGCTCTTTTTTCTCTTTCGCATTACATGTCAAAAGAATCATTCTTTGCTTTGTCTACTCTGAACCTTCAGTTACATATCCCTATTTCGAAGAAAAAAGCCTTCATTCCTCTTGCATTGTAGATGTTGAGCATGTCCCTTCACTTCAATTTATTGAGAAGAATGATGTATGTGTTCAATTCCTTCCCGAATATGATCAACCATGTAACCTCGAGGAGTCCATTATTAGTGAGCCTTGCCATCAACCTGTTAATCCTCATTTTTCAGCCTATTAATTTTCAAACTAAAATAAAAAATATGTTGTTTAAACCTTTTAGGCTGCCATCTCACTTACATTCTTACCCTTCCTACTTTGTTGAGTATCTTCCTCGGTTTGCTGGAGAAGACCATATCACAGCATAGAAGCATTTGGGATCTTTTCATAATTTCATTGACAATTTTGAAATCATGCATGAGGATGTTGTCATGAGGTTATTTTCGAAATCTTTAGTTGGAGATGCCGGGTCTTGGTTTCGAAGTTTAAAAGCCATTTCAATTGGATCGTGGGAAGATTTACATGTTGATTTTTTGAGGTATTGGGGTGAGAACAAATCTTTGGAGCAATATCTTTCTGAGTTCTTTTCCATGAAAAGGGAAGACAATGAACATATTACTAAATTCAATCGAAGGTTTTATAGTTTTTATCTCAGCATGCCCAGGGAGATCAGACCTTCAGAAAAAGTTGCTATGACATATTATGCCGCACGTCATCGACAATCAAATTTAGTTCTTTATCTCAGAGAAAGAAAGTCATCTTCCTTACAACGAATGTTTTCAAATGCCAAAGAGGTTGAAGACAATTTATGGGCTGGTGGAAAGCTTCGTGATCATATGTTTGATGCAGAATTAGATATTGAGAAATCGAAAGAAGCACATGAACAACAAGGGTCAACCCTGAATATTTGTTCTTTTCATGCTAATACGTCATCTTCAGCTTTATATTTATCTTCAGCTATTAAAATTAGTGAATCTGATTTCTCCGTCGTTAGAGATCTGAAAGATGCATCTTCTTCTCATTTGGATCAACAAAATGATTCCATATATGCAGCAGAAAATTCTTTTGGTTTAGAACATAAGAGACATTTTATTATGAATCTTCCGAGTGATGTATATAAGGTTTGTTATGCTGATCAACAGGAGAATAAGTTTGCAGCGGATATTGATTATTTTCTTACAAATCAGATTGTTGCTCCTCAGTATCTTGATCTTGATACTAGAGATCGGTTTCCTTTTCTGACTTATGATGATTTTTAAAGATCAAATCAGTATATCACATCCTTCCTCTTTTTCGTTAGATGTACAACTGAAAGAAGTTCTTCCCAGTGATACATCAGATAATGTAAAGAATATGCAAGCATACAATTGTTGTGAGATGATTCAGGAAGAACAACAAAAGCATTATTTTATTGATGGAGTTGTTTTCACACAGCAGTATGTCTCCAAACATGGATATGAGGATCCAATAGCAGTTTTATTGGATTCATACCTTTCAGAATCTTTAAATGTTTCAGATTTCATTATTTCACCGACACTTCTGGGTGATTATTGTTTTATGAAGGATTTTTTATCACTCTTGTTATATTTCAGACATTATTTATTGATCGGTGGCATAGATGAGATCATTTCAGTTATCAAGTTGCTTTAATGGTTACTGTGGAAGTTTGCATTTACTTGAGTAAATTGGAGAGCTGGTCAGAGTAGGGTAGAATAGGAAACAAGCTCGCCTTCAAAGTATTTGTTTTCCCTTAGTTTGCAGCAGGTGCATCAATTAGTTTGCTTGAATAAGTGGAAGATTTTCAAAGTTTGCAGAGGTTGGTTATACAACTAACTCCATCACCCAATGAATAAGGCACAAGTTCTACGTGATCTTGAAACCTCACAAGGAGGCTTTCATCCACTAGCAGGAGCCAGATGTTAGGACTGGAATTGTACCTAGTCCCTATTTGATTTTCTTCTAACTTTTTCATTTTTTCTACTTCTATTTTGTTTTATTTTAAATTGAATAGTTTTCATTTTCTTGTTATTTTATATGTTATGAATGTTATTTCATTTTATCTTATTTTTCCTCTACATATAGTGGCTTATCAAAGTATTTCATTTCATGTTTTTGTCTTCAAAATACTTATTTAAGATTTGACCTAACTCCTATAATCAAATTTTAACCTTTATGTTGAGTTTATTTTGCAAAATCTTCATTGGAGACATTCTCATAGCGCAGTAATGAAACTGCATACACTAAGGCGCTACCATAATGTATGTTTTTCTCTGCTTTAGTCATGGTTTTTTGTCGCAGATTACGAGAAGATGGAAAGGATTTTCAAAAACCAAAAGAGGTTTTTGTTAAGCACAAACTCCTTCACAAAAACCTCTCTCACTTTCGCAACAACTATCATGGTTTGAAATATTCGAATTGATCTTTATGGCCTATTTTTCAAGGTTTAAAATATTAAATAATTTCCTGTTTTAGTCATCATCTTGCGGTACATATTCCGATCAATTCGAGAACAATTTTTAAAAACCAAGAGAGGTTTTTGTTCATAATGGAATCATTTAAAACAACCTCTCTTAGTTTTCTAACAGATGTTGTGAATCAAGAGATATGGAGGCGTCTTTGAGACCCTATTTTCCATAAATTCGCCTAATTTCCCAAAGTCCGATTTGCTATTTTTAGTTAATTGTCATTAAAGATTCAAGTTAGAGTGTAACTAATTGATATAACTACTTCAAAATTCAATCTAGAAGGTAGTTATGGAACTACTCTACTGTTGTAATGATAAAAGGAAGACAAACATATAGTTTAGAGGTTGGTATTTTGTTCCAGAAGAGCTATAGGACTGATACACTACTGTATATTCAGACTAATGCAACACATTCTCATGTAAGTTCTTTTTGGAGACTGGAACATTGTTTTGAACACATATATATAAGCCACTTATTATCTCTCTTTTGCTATTGTGTTTATGGTTTGTCTGACCACCCTATTTGTGATTTCATTTCTTGATTAAGTTATTATTCATGTAAATGCTTACTGATTTGTGGACTAGCCAGTTCTTGTTTTATGATGCTTATGGGTTATGTATGTGCTTTATATATTTATGTTTCAATTCTTTAAAATTGCTTTATGATTCAATGTTTGCATTTTTTTTATGATTATGTTGTTCTCTTCTTATGAACAAAGCCTTCAAACCAAACTCACAAAAACCAAAAACAAAACCCTATTCCATGCTTGTATTGTTGAGATTGTGTTAGCTTGCTCCTCTATAGTCTAGGAACAATTTCTAGCACAAACACACGTAAATAAACTTCATCATTATGTTTAAAGATCTCTACTCAACCACATAAATCAACTTCATGTGGGATTTTATTGTAAAAGAACATACATTTTTCATTTTTCAAATATGAAACATGTGTGAACTTCCTTCTTACAATTCCACAATGTTATTTCTTTTTCTATCTTATATTAGAAAGTTTACTCTCCCTCCTTTGCTTTGATTCTCCTTCTTTCATAATTTTTCACTCATTTTATGCTAGTAGATTCCGTACCATGTTTTCTTTCAAATAACTTATCAAGGATCAAAGAAAATCACCTCATTATCAAACCACATTTTCTTCTAGAATGTAGTACACAAGAGCTCGAAAAATTCTCAGAACATACACATAAGCCAAAAACCTCTCATCCCACATATTTTCTCAAATGTTGATGGTCAGTACGTACCTCGACATTGTCTGTAGAGACTTGCAGAGTTGCATGATAGTGAGACGATTTATAAGGCAGGTGTCTAATTAAGTGACGATTTCTCCCAGAAAACCTGCTGCGACAATCCTCCACTAAAACACTCTCGTCACCGTCTTCTTAAAAACCGTAGAGAAAAATTGTCAGATCACTGCGAGACATTGAAAACTAAATACTTGTACATGCAGGATAGTTGTGTTGGTATGTGCATGTATATGCATGACAATCCATATGCACCCCTCCCAAATGGCTCATCCACACTCAAATTCAAATTTTGAAATCCCTGCCATCCATGACGTCATTTTGATCACTTTGTCCCCCTCTCTTCATCCATTCCCTCTTCACTCTACCAACTCAGAGAACGCACGGGAAATTTACTGGTTTTGGTGGCATTACGTTACTGTAAGTCTATCAGTGAATGTAGTTACAGAAATTTAGTCTTTGAAGGAGGCACGGTCTCTCTGCGGGTGTTCACCAAAATATGCATATTGACGTTGCTTCTCTGCTCATTCATTCATTCGGAGTAGTGATCGATGTCTCTGCAGTGTATTAAATATGATATTGGTTTTTCTTTGAAGGAAGGCTTCCAGTCATAGACATGGAAAAAGATCAGAGACTTCGTGTGCATTAGAGAAATTTTGAGGTAAAAAATGGGCCTCAAAACAAAATAAATGTACTATAAAAATCAACCAATTGGATTCAAGGTGATGATGTCAACCATGGGGGATGAATCATCATTTTTGAGTAAAACAGTATAAAGGTAAAAAGGTCAAAGTGAAAAAACTTCTTCTTCAATTCGTATTTTCAACTTATCTCCCTGTATATTCACTTAAATTTCGATCGCGAACAGTCATTGGATAGGGAATTCAATTCCGCATCCAACGAGTACCCGATCGGCATACTTTTGATGGACCTCGTTATACCAAGGAAATACATGAAAAAACGTGGTGATGACATCATGATGTCATCACCACGTGTTTTCATGTATTTCTTATTTTTGGGACAGCAAGGTTCATCAAAAGTATGCCGAGCGGGTACTCGTTGGATGCGGAAATGAATTCCCCATCCAACGGTTGTTTGTGATCGAAATTTGAGTGAATATACAGGGAGATAAGTTGAAAATAAGAATTGAAAAAGTAGTTTTTCTTTGTTCCTCCAAAATTTGATGACCTATGCTAATATTATTTTATTCTTTCACTATTAGTTTATAATTTTCCTTAGGAGGCCCATTTAGACCTCAAAATTTCTCTAATGGAATATGTTGGAAAAATTGCTGGTGGTATTGTTCATGGCAAGTGATTCAGAGACATATAGAGGTGAGATGAAAAATGTCTCGCCTTTGCTGAAAACCATTCTGAAAGACAAATTATTCATAAGAGAAATTATTATGAAAAAATGGTTTCCATTCCTTTATGAAGGTTCTGACTTCTCTCTTTTATAATAATCCCATTTTCCAATCGGAATCCATGGTCTAGAACCGGAAGGATTCATACAATTTTTGGAACTTGTGATAAATTCCAAGGATTATTTATTGATTGGACTCGCCTTTAAAGTGAGAGCGAGTGTTCTCCATGGCGTTCCATTGGCTCAATGCTTCTTTGTAGTTGTCATGGCATTAGCCACCTTTAACAGTTGGCAGTCACACACATAAAGTCTCTGTAATATTCTGATCAAGCTGCTTTTAAAGCGAAAGGACTCGCTCATAAAGTCTCTGTATCTCTGTATCAAGCTGCTTTTAAAGCGAAAGGACTCGCTCATAAAGTCTCTGTAATATTCTGATCAAGCTGCTTTTAAAGCGAAAGGACTCGCTCATAAAGTCTCTGTAACTAATAGTAGAATTTTTCGGGTAATTTCAAGATGGGCTAAAAATTGGATCGAAGAGAACTCTCCGTAAAAACAAATTGGTACCACAAATGTCTAACTTCTGGAAAAAAATGGGTAGCGAGCCACAATTTGAAAGTTTCCAGAAAGCAGGAGCTGTAATTTCATTATATGTGTTCATCCAGTCCTTCAAACAAGGCTCCGAGTAACAATTTGTATTATATTCTGCTTCTTGGCTTCCACTTATATCGCAGAGATAGTTTTGGAAGCCTGTCAAAAATGAAGGTATGACGCTACCCTTTGTTCTCTTCAAGCAAAATGAATGGTTTTGAGATTATGTGCGTTATGAATTATTAAACCTATTGAATTAAGATGATGGTCTTGTATGCAGAATTAATGGTTTTGAGATTTTTTATGTTATGCATCATTAAACCGACTCATGATGATGGTCCTTCATGTGTTGTATTTGTAGAAAATGGTGTTGAAAGTGGCGATTGACAACGAGAAAAGCAAGAGAAATTCTATGTAGACAGTTGTAGGAGTTGAAGATAAATTTCATCCAATAAATCCATGCAGAGCTTTGTTGTCGCCAAATAAAATCTTATCATTAACTGGGTTTTATTTAGTGGTAAGTGATGGGAGGATATTTGATTGAAGGGGTAGAGTCCGTTGCAGTTGATATGAAGGAGAGGAATATAACTGTGATTGGAGAAGCAAATCCCGTCTTTGTCACAATAAAACTAAGGAAATTTGGATTCACGGAGTTGCTAAGCATGGGTCTTGCTACAGAAGAGAAAAATCCAGAAGGCGAGAAGAAGGAAGATAAGAAATAAGAGCCTCCAAGAGTTGTGTATGTGCATGAGCCTTACCTTGGAGACAAGTATAATCCCAATACCTGCAACATCTGTCGATGTATTTTCCAGTACCTCTTCCCCAATACCAGAGAATCTATGTTCTCTGACGTGCTTGTAATATATATAGAGTTCTTATTAGGTCAAGAGGATAGTCCTCCCAAGGTCAGGGTTTCGGCTTTGAAGCAGGAAACTAACACAGTTCTTGAACCTCCATTATGTCTTTGGAAAACAAAGTGGAGCATAGATTTTTATAAGATTATATGATTTTTATTTGCTACATATTTCTTTATATGAATTGAGTCTACAGTGCTCGCATTTACATAGACTCTCATGCTCATTAAGTTGTCTTTTAATTTATACATATATTAAGCACATTATAGGGATTCTTTAATTGCTTTAAAAAAATTAGAAATATAATTACCAAATAAATTTATGTAAGAAAAGTATTACCAACATGTTCTTAAGAAAATTTAGAGAATAATAGTACATACACACTACATAAGGGTTTACTCTATAAACTTAATCCAAAAAATTAGCAAACCAAATTACACATTTTTTTTGTGTTGTATTAACAAAACTATTCACAATATAATATATAGGTATTCCACAACATCATCCATCCAAAACTTGTTTGAAATTGCACATTGCCACAAGATAACAAACTTACAAATGACACAAGATAACAAACTAACAAATGACACAAAATATGTGGTAAAATTCCAATCTGGATTATTTCTCAATCAACTATGTACTATGAGAATCCATAAATTTACATGCTTACATCCCGTCTCAATTGGCTGATTCCTAAAATAAACAAATGCTCTAAATTGAAATTACTTCAATTTTCCATGGATGCATAGATGGTTCACGATAAGTTAACCAACATAATGTCAACCTTATCTTAATAACTCCAATGCTTTATTGAATAATTGCAATGTTATTTATCATGCATAATTTATTAATTATATGTGCACAAGTCATTATGCACAAAAATCCCCTTGTAACTTGGAGGTGAGGGGATGGAAGGAGGATTTACATTCCATCCCCTTATAAAGACAACATCCTTCACCTCTAGAAAGGATCGAAGATGAAGGAACTTAGCTTCAATGAGTGGCTTTATGAAAATGTCTTTGACCTAATTTTCTACATGACAAATTGCAAGTCAAGAACTTGATCATGAAGGAGCTACCATGTGTAGTGAATATGGAACTCAATGTGTTTGGTGCACTGGTGCTTAATTGGATTGTGTGCAATGTGGATGATGCTTTGATTGTTTCACCAAAGAGTTGTAGACTAATTCTAGGGGAAACAAAATACTATGTACAGATGTTGAATCCAAAAATTTCTTGACCAACATGGGTATTACCTCGGTATTCAATCTCTATAGATGAAAGAGCGATTGCATGCTACTGTTCACTAGAACAAGTGACAAAACGTGAATCAAGGTTTAAATTGTAACCATAAGAAGACTTTTGATCATCAAAATCACCTACCCAATATGAATCTATAAATCCAACTATGAAAAAAGAGTCCCCTTTAGTATACTCACTGCCAAACTAATAAATATCTTGAATGTAGAGAAAATTATGTTTTTTTCCTTCCAATTATTCTCATCGGGGTCTTGTATGAAACAAGAGACTAAACCCACAATATAGGAGAGGTCTAGTCAGGTATGCATCAAATGAAAAAGACTCCTTATCAAATTCCTATACAAATTAGGGTCAATCTTAGGATTTGAACAATTGGTAGAAAGTTTCACACGTAATTGAAAAGGAATTAGGATGGACCTGTAGTCTTCCATGTGAAATTAGTGAAGCAAGTTAAGGCCATACTTACGATAGGGAAAAAAGATACCCTTTTCGAATTGTTGGATTTGAATACTAAGGGAATAATGAAGAAGGATAAAATTAGACATGTCCAGTTGGGCCATAAGACTAGATTCCACATGTTCAATATAATTTTGATTCCATTTATATAGTAAGGTCATTGACATGAAAAGAGAAAAGACCTATAGTTTATATATATGGTTATATGGTTACAAAGATGGTAGGGGTTTAGGTTTTCCACAAAGGAGGTAGGGGGCACTAGGGTCACAATCACAACTATTACACCATGGAAGAGGAGCTAGACCTAATTGACTATGGAGAGGTAAAAAAATTTAATTCCTAAGTCATTGTTCCAGACTCATGCCAAGCTCATGGAAAATTGGAAGTGTAATAAGTCTTTTCATATGTCTCAAACAACTTAGGTGGTAGAGGTTGTAGGACCAACATATCGGGGTAGTGGAAACATGATGTTGAAGGGGTTGGAAAATTGGCACCGAATTTTATAGGTGTTGGTAAATATCAAGGTAAGGATGTTAATTCTAATGGGACTAATTTCGGTTTGGATGATTTTTTCTCTTTTGGAAATTAGATTTCTATAGATACTAGTCAAGGAGAATCTAGAATAGATTTGAAGGATGATTTGAGTGAGGATGAAGAGAACTTGTGCTCTTTACCTAATAAGGCTTCTAAGAAAAAGAGTCTTAAACCTCAACTAAAATCTTCCTATCTTCTGAGAGCTGGAGGAGGAATTATGTAGCGTCCCCATACCTCCTTGGTGATCTTCCTAGGTCATGGGACCCCTTCTATATGATTCTTTTATTTTTCTTCCAATTCCACACACATAGCTGGAATAGGATTGGATCTGCAATCCACCATTGCGATCTGCAACCCGGATTCTGCAATCCACCATTGCGATCCATAATCCGCATTCTGCAATCCACCATTGCGATCCGCAATTCGCATTCCGCAATCCACAATTACAATCCGCAATCCACCATTGCAATTCGCAATCTGCATTCTGCAATCCACCATTGCAATCCGCAATCCACCATTGCGATCCGCAATATGCATTCCATGGTCCACCATTGCAATCCACATTCCGCATTCCGCAATCCACCATTGTGATCTGCAATCCGCATTTCTCAATCCACAATTTGCATTGCGGGATTTGGAAATGCAGAATTGCAATTATCGATCTGAATGGCCTTCCGTAATATGCATTGCGGATGTGGGAATGTGGAGATCCACTCCTCGTCAAACGACCTTCTACAATCCGCAATCCTCATTGTGGAAGTCCACTTTTCGTCAATCGACCTTCCACAATCCGCATTACGGAAGCGAAAAGGGTCCTCCTCAAGACCCTTACTCCAGCAAGTTTCCAAGCAACTTCCAAGGGTCATAAATTCCTCATCCTAGGTCCAAATGAGGCAAGGTTGGTACCGTTGGAAATCTCTTGGAGAGATCTATCCAGTGGTACAATCCCCTTCCCAACTAAGGTATCTAACCTCCTCATTTTATCCTTTGAATTTTTTTCTATAAACCCTCTAAGGTTCCTTCCCTCCTTCAACAGGTCTCTACCCATATCCTTCCATAGCCCCATCTTTCCTCCGGATCACAAAGAGGTTTAAGAATATCACAAGCCATATAACCATTCCCATGATTAGGTGAGGTTAAGTAGTCCATTTACAAGGGTAAACACCTCACAAAATACATATAGTAAATGGAGCTAAGGCTAACCATACATCTAACACATGTAAAATTAGCAATGCATTAAACTCATGCAATGGAATAAAGCATCTCACATGCATTCATCCTTCTACTTAGGATTATACATAACATTCCAACTGTTCACATTCATATAATCATATATTCAAGTACTTAAGCAAGGAAGCATAATGAAACACATGAAATATCCACATTCATTCCACATAACACTTATCTATGTATCTTGAATTTGCCCTAGCAACTGGCTAAGTGAGAGCAACATTCCACCCAACCTTAGGTCTTTGTCTATCCTATACTCTTTCAGCTGAGAGACCATCCCTGAGCTGGGATGTGTATCCACTAAGGAGGGATAGGTAGGCTATCTAATAATCTAGGTCTACTTCAATGCTAAGCCAACCTACAATTTGGTTTATCAATCACACAAGGCGACATGGAGGATATTGCTAAGCCAGTGAGCTCAGCCACAGAGCTACAGACATATCAACACTCAGCAGACATGGCACCCACATTATCTACCTCACCCAACACAATGAAGGTCACCTTCTCCGGTACACAGTCCCTCAAGGACCATTCCCTTCCAGTGCTATTCAGGATGGTCATAAGAAGGTCCAACTGCTAGTTCTATGAGATTACAGTCTTCACCGAGTTTATCAAGCATTCCAACCCTAAATATAACTCCCTACTTCTGCTAAACAAACTGGTTCCCCACAAGGTTTTCGACTAGCTTTGTCCCACAACTCGGCTCTCTATCTGCAGATTCCAAGATTCGCATGGCCTCCTCGAGCTGCTAACGCTCTGTAATCCACTTTTGGGTCCGCTCTCAGGGATTCTATCAATAAATACACGTATGCGCAGAATTACCATGGCATTCAGCTCTGCTACTACTATTCACAAAGAGGTCATTTCTTCCCTATCTATCTCACAAATGGCTCTGCATTTCATGAGACCCTATCAAGTCTGGGTTCCTAGTTTCCTAGGCGATAAAAATGATTCCAGGGTGAGTGAACCGAACCCCCATTTCGGATCTCAACATCGTTTTTATCCCTTGCGGATATCCTCCGCTAACTTTCCTTCTCCACCTTCTATAACTGAATCTGTAACCATATAGGTAATCGAATTGGTTTCTATTACTTAGGTGGCAGCATGGGTCCGCATCCCACTACCCGCTCACCTTTCCCTAGTGGATACCTTCACCCCCTTCTCATTGGATGCCTTACTTAGCCGGTTTTTGGGTATTTCATTGCAATATTAAACGTTTACATCCATTACAAAATTCCATGGATTAATAGCGTATGCATAGTTCCAATGTCAAATATTTTCTTATAAAAGAGAAACCTTAAGCATCCACTAGTGGGGCCTTGGCCTTGATCTCCACACTAGGGTAAACACACATTGCATAAACACAATATTTACATTGAGGCCAATAAATACCAAGGCAGGGTAGGGGTATTACAAATTAGGATGGTTGGAGGGGGGTTTGGATATGGATAAAATATTGTCTTCCAATGCTGGAATGGAATGTCATATTTATTTTTCCAATTCCCTAGAAAATAAGGAGATTAAATAATGTAAGAAGCTCACCATTGATGGAACACTTAGAGTGGGGAAGGCCCAAAACTTAGCTACCAAATGATCATTCTCTCCTTTAATGTTAAAGGGGTTCGAGGTGCCCATAAACAACTATCCCTCAAAATATTTTTTTTAATTTATAGGCATGATGTAGTGATGATATGGGAAACTATATGTTCTAGGTATAAATCCCCATATTTTTTATCTTCTATCTGAAAGGATTGGAACTTTTTTTAGTATATATAGTAGGTCAATTTGCATGTTTAGTTACTAGATCAAATGCTAAGTTTTTTCATATCTCTTTTGTAGTTATGAATTTAGGTATATTAGTGGACCTAACTACAAGGGAGATGGGAAAAGATACGATTTTGATAAATTTATATGGGCCCTATGGAGAGAGGATACATTTATCAAAACTCTTGTTGATATTGATTAATTAAGTGGGAGTAATGTGATATTGGGAGGTGACTTAAGCCTAACCCTAAATTTGAGATAAATCTAGGGGTACGCTGCTACAAGGGACCCTCCTGGGCACTATTTTTCTCATTTGTTTAAGAATATACATGTAGTATATGTGGAACCTATTAAAATTGTCCAAACTTGTAGAAATGTTAGAAGAGAGAAAGAAGAGACTTCCAAAATACTAGATTGTTTCATGGTGGTAGAACCTTTATTTAGTGAGAATATAAACATAAATCCTTGGGTGGAAATTGGGGAGGCTTCTGATCACCTACCAATATTCATAAATACAGACCTAGAAGAAGGGAATTCCCAAGAACCTTGAAATTTAATCATACTTAGTTGATGGATGAGAAGTTTAGAGAATTAGTAATAAATATTTGGATACCCTTTGATAATCAAGTGGGGGTCACTATCGTGAATAAACTTGTGGATAATATTAAAAGAATAAAATTTATAATGAAAGGATGGGTAACAAACCTATTTTCTAGTCTAAAAAGAACTGAAGGAGGTGGAAGAAGTAATAAATATTCCTTTTTAGAACAATGAGGCTAGTATATTTTTGAACAATGAAGCTTAATCCTTGAAGGAGTTGGAATCTAAAAAAGAGGACCTCGTATAGAATGAGGAGGCCTTATGTATACTTAATTGTAGATCTCTTTTGACAAAGGAAGGAGACAACAATAAAAAATAGAAATATCACAATTATGCTAACCACAAAAATACCATCAACGCCGTTTGGGAAATCATGCATCCAAATGGAAATAAGATTAGCTCTTTCACAAACTGCAAACCCTACTGGATTTCATTTCAAATACTTGTTTAAGGATTCTAAAGATGATAGCATGGGTGAAATCATGAAAATTACAAGCCTCTTTCCATGTATCATAGATAAGGAAAGAATAAAATGCACATAATTGAATATTGTACTATCCTTCAAAAAATAAAAAAATAAAAAGTCCTGATGGTTTGTCTATGGAGTTTTATTTGGGGTTTATTGACCTTTTAAACCAATATTTGCTACAAATTGTTGAAGAGTCACAAACTTCTAAAAAATTCTTTGTGGCACTCAATTCTACCTTTATAGCACTTATACCCAAGAAACAAGAGATTGTCATTATCTTTGAAGATTATAGGAAAATTTATTTATGTAGTTTGATTTAAGTTTAGATCCAAAATGACTTCTAATAGATTGAATGGGATTTTGTTAGGTATTGTCTCTAATGAACCATTTGGGTTCCTTAATAACCACCAAATCACGATGTAGTATAAATTACACAAGAAGGAATTTGATTTGTGAAAACACAAAAACTACCAATAGTTATCTTGAAGATTGATTTGGATAAGGCATATGATAGGGTCAATTGGTTTTTTTGTAGATTATTTCTTCTTCATTTGGGTATGAATATTCATACTATAAATTGGATCATGGGTGTCTGAATATGTTGGAATTGATTTAATACCGACAAAGGCGGGGGTGAATCAATATTAGCGAAATTATAAATAGTTTTTAACTTCTTTAACAGATTAGTCTGAACTTTAATCTTGATATTCAATTATGCATCCATAAATAAACATTCTTCCACATATGCACCAAAACAAAGAACACAGAACACACATAATTTTTAAATGGAAACCCAAATGGGAGAAAACCATGGAATGCTCTTTTGTAAAGAAAAGATTACATTCGATCCTAGCACCGGCTTCCTGTGTTTACCAACACCAACTAGAAGGAGGCACCGACCTGAAGGAAGAACCAAATCCCTGTGTTCTCCAGCACGAACTGAAAGGAGGCTACAACCTATTGCTCCTTGCCCCATCATGCCGCCCAAATATACAAAATAATATATTGTTTTGCAGTACTTTTGACATGTACACACTTATGATATTTAGATATTAGTTTTGTTGTGCACAACTTTTGTATGCAGTCGTATTGATTTCACTTCCCTGCATACATGACTTGACTTCTGATTCCACGCAACACTTCAATTCTACTAATGACTCTCTTCATGTACTGTGTGTTGCATCAACTGATCTTGCAATCTGCTCCAAAGTCCACTTTGTCGTTCTTCTACTGCGCAATTGCACTCACCAACTAATAATGTGCTTCAATTGATAACTTGTTGGTCTGAGATTGTGCAGGGAACTGTGCACATCCTGAGATGTGTCCATTTGGTTTAAGTACCACACTATTTTAGATAGTCTATGAGGTACTATGCATCATATGATTCATCATTTTGGTTTAATGCACTTCTCTCAGATCATCCTCATCATGACGCACATACTTGATTCTATTGCTACTCTGTCATTGCGCATCTGATTGAATTATTTACTTCACACTTCACTTCAACCTTCATGCATTATCCAAACTTCCATGCATCTTCTGATATACTTCAGTTCTTTCTCAGCTCTTATATCTTAGAACATCTGTGACTATCTACATGCTTCCTGTAATACTGTCATTCGATCCTCACAAGTTTGTGCATACTTCTTTAATTTTACCTTTATGTACTTGCACAATCATCACATATCTACAACATCATTCCAGCACCACCATCTATACCATTCCTATGAATGTGCGCACTTGACACTCTATTAGATCATGTTGTTCTATTCCTCGATCCCTTGATGCTCCGGATATAAATATGTATCTTCTACTTACAATCTCTTCATCCTTTCTATCAAGCTTACTTCAAATCTCCAACTTGCTCCCTTATTTATAGATGTCCAGCATGGATTGTATGTCCACAAGTTGGTTGTGGCATTTCTTATTCCTTTCTTCATGGATTGCGCTTCTACCACATCTCATCATATGCACCATTGTTGTGTCCTTTATTTTTGGGTCTTGCGCATACTTGGCCCTCTTAGTGGGACTTCAACCCTTATGGTACCATCACTTGTGGGTCCTAATCACTTGTTGTACCATTGGCTATGGAATTTTGGCATATACTAACTTCAACCGCTACACCCTTTCCTTCCACAATGCTTTCCATCACCATCAAATGGCCTTAATACCACCAGAAATTAGTTCCTAATATCCCAATCTTACTAGATAGTTACACCTAGCCTTATTGTAGCTCCATATTATCTCATTTAGTTTCTCAGATAATCTAATGTGTGCTTGGTGTAATTCAGAGATAAGTATTTCCCAAATCCTTGCAAATTCACCATTCAAATACAAGTTAGTTGAACTCAACCAACCCTTCCTCTAAAGGGTTGCTTCCAATTGCTTATTAATATGGTTGAGAGTTGCTTTCCTTTTCTCCTGAGGATGGTGCACCATTTCCTCAAGGAGAAATATAGTCACATTGAAACCCATAATGGCATATACTCCAATAATCCTCACTCGTGTCCCAACACCTACTCGTCGGGCCAAGTGTGGGTCGATGCCAAAAAAGGATATTGTTAGTTCCTTCCATTGGTTTGAGGAATTTTGGATGGATTTATGATCATTTCTAACCCAGTTAATTGGTGAACTTAGGGAAATGTACTTCTAAATTAATATTCCAATCCATAGGATTTCTTTCATAAAGGAGAACCATAAGGATTTGGATACTACATAATGACTAGACATGAGTATATTCTTCAATCGTCATCCCCCAAATGATTTGGGGCTAGCCAACCTCTTCCATCTAACCCAATGTGACCCTTTGTATTCACTACCTCTGTGCCAAAGGAAATTATAGCATAGCTTCCTAATATTCTCTTAGATTCCTATTGGGATATGGAAAAGAGTATGCGAATAGAGATTTATTTAACTAATACTAGTACTCCCCCATAAGATGACCACCAATTACAACAAATGTTAATATTTTTTTCAATTATTGAGACCAACCACCTCCAATATTTCTTCCCATAACAATTAGGTTTTATATTAAAACCTAAGTATTTGATCCCCTAATTTAATTCCAAATTGATCCACTTGTGGCTAGGAAGCATGAGGGGGACAATAGTTTGACTTGAATGAGTAGGCTCTGTTATGGCGGAAGCATAAGAATGAGAAGCAAAGCAAGAATACACTACGACAAAAAATTATATAAAAACAAAGACAAATATGCAGGAATGCAAACTCATTTCTCTATTACTGAATGTAAATATCATGACTTGTATATTACAATACTTTTACATGCTTATATAGAATATGTTGACACGCTTGGGTTCCTTCCCATTACATTCAGTTACAAGAAAGAAGTTAGAACGGTTTCGGCAGTTCAACCGTTACACTCGACTAGAAGACAGAGAGTCAGTCTGTCGAAGTTCAACAGTCGCAAGTTGCAAGTCGAGGCTGCATGTTGACGTCGTGAAACTGTGAGGTTGCAGAACTTGTCGAAGTCATGTCAAAGTTGGAACTTGTCATAGTCGATGTTAGAATTCGACAATAATGCCAACTGCGATATGGATCAGACCTCCTTCCTTAAGAAACAATGGTCCCCATTGTTTTCTCGAGAAGGTGAGGAAACTTGTCGGTCAGTTCAGTAGCAGAGTACCACTTTCCTTATGCTAGGATATGTCCAACTTTGGCAACCTGGAACAACGGAATTGTGCTTGTCCTTATACGACATACTCATCGTCCCACAATGGTGTCACAAGGAAGAGGCTCCTGAACAGCTGGATGGATTTTGTCGAGTTCTACTATCTACAAGTCGCTATGTTCCAATAGTGGTGCATGGTATGGTCGAAGTAGATCCACGTTGAGATGGAAAGCATTTTCGCCAATCCATTGCAGAATACTGTATGGACCATATCACAAAGGTTTCAACTTCTTGTATGGGCCAGTGAAGTGTTCCTTCTTAAGATGTAACTAGACCGTATCCCCAATTTTAAATGAATGAGGTATACGATGCTTGTCGTGTCAGGCCTTAGCTTTCACATTTTCTCTGTGCAACATGTCCTATGCTTGTCTCTGGATGTCGCATATCTGATCTCGAAACTTGACTGCTTTGTCAACTTCGCGTTAGTTATGGTCAGTGTCGAAGAGATGATCAAGTCGATAGGCGCTGAGGGTTGAAATCCATAACAGATCTCAAATGGACTCTTGCCCGTAAAGCTTTGTTGAGCATGATTCTAACTGTGTTGTATGTATGGAAGACTGTCATCCCAAGTTCGTCGATGATTATGGTTGTACATGAGAAGCAATTGTACGACCAGGCGATTCACAACATTCGTCTATCCGTCTATCTGAGGATGGAAAGCTGTCGAAAATGAGAGTCGTGTTTCTGCCAAAGAGTCTTCCAAAATATGTTGACGAATCTAGCATCTTTGTCGAAGATAATCATTGTCATTAAACCATTGTATTTCCAGACATGTTCGAAGAAGAGTTGAGCGGTTTGCTGCATTGTTGTCGTCTTCTTGCATGGAATGAGAATGTCCATCTTGGAAAATCTGTTGACTACTACTAATATCGCTTCACGTTGATGTTTCGTAGCAGGATATCCCATCAAGTATTCCATAGAAATAGATTCCCATGGTCGACTAGGAACTCAAAAAGGTGTGTACAATCCCTGTCGTCAATTAGGAGGTTTAGCAATGGCACAAACCACGCATGATCAAATGTACTTGTTGACGTTAGTTTTAAGTGTAGGCCAAAAGAAATACTTCTAGAGAATAGAAAGGGTATTTTCTACTCCGAAGTGTCCTGCAATATTTCTGTAGTGCATGTCCCAAATGAGTTGCTGTCGATACTCACCATTCGGTACACAAAGCTGTCCAAGCTTGTACAACAAGGTATCTTTCAGGAAATAGTTAGCGGTCAACGAATTGTTAGTCTGTAGTTGTCGATAGACTGGTGAAAAGTCGATGTCTTCCTAATACAATTGAGGCCAAGTGGTAGTGTCATATCCCTGCATACTCATCACTGTAAAAAGGAGAACAATGGGTGGTCGACTTAAACAGTTGGAGGCGGTGTTTTCTTTTCCTTTCCGATACTTAATTACCAAATGGAATTGTTGCAGGTAATTAATCCACTTGAGTTGATGATTTGTCTGCAATTTTGACTAGGTCGGAGCGAACTATAGAGGCTTGTAGTCAATGAGGATGATTGTTTCCTTGATAAGGATGTAATGCCTCCATTTATTAAGAGCTTGCACGATGGCGTATAGTTCTTTTTCATACGTCGAATATCTTATAACATTGTCGTTAAAAGTTTCAGAATGAAAAGCGATTGGGTGACCAGACTGAGTGATCACTCATCCAAGGAAAACTTTGATGCGACCGTCTCAATCTCAAAGGGATGATGCAAATCAGGTAACACAAGTACTAGTGCAGTGTAGAGATCGTGTTTGAGCTTGTCGAAATCTGCTTGTTGCGTCGATGTCCATTCGAAGACAGTTTCCCCACTTCCCTTCCTCAACTGATTCAAGGGCCAGGATATGTGATTGAAGTCGAGTATGAATCGTCGATAGAAATTCGCCAAACCAAGAAAAAATATTAGTTCTTGAATGCTGTGAGGAATGGTCCAATCTTTTAGAATTTGTACTTTGTCTGGGTTGACATGAATTCCTACAGAGTCAATTAGAAACCCCAAATAGTTGATGTTGTTCATCGCAAAGGAACACTTGTCTATGTTCAAGTAGAGTCGATGTTGTTAGAGAGTTTCGAGGACTTGTCGAAGCTGTCTGACATGTTCTTTCCGTGATTGACTGAAATTCAATATGTAGTCAAGATATACAATGAACCATTTGCCGATGAAATGTCGAAGAATGTTATCCATGTATCGCATGAAGGTCGTAGGTGCATTGGTTAAGCCAAAAGGCATGACAAACCATTCAAACAATCCTTCCTTGGTCTTGAAATCAGCTTTCCATACATCTGAGCACTCGATTGGAATCTGATGATATCCCGACTTGAGGTCGAGCTTAGTAAATAATTTAGCAACTTTTAGATAGTCGATGATCTCATTTATCCGTGGTAGAGGGTACCGATTCTTCACCGATATTTTGTTGAGTGCCCTGTAGTCGATGCAAATGCGCCAAGTCCCATATTTATTTCGAATGAGGACGACTGGACTTCCACGAGGGGAGGAGCTGGGTCGGATATGACCTTTGTCGATCAATTCTTAGATTTTTCTGTGAATCTCTTCATTTTTTAGAATGGATCTTCTATAAACAGATGCATTAGGTAATGAAGAACCAGGAGCAATTTCAATAGAGTGTTTTACGTGGAAATGTCGAGGTACTCCGTTTGGAATTAGTAATAGGTTCTGGTACTCATTAAGAATATTTTTGATCTGCTGCTTCTGTCGGGAGATGTACTAGTCGGTGACTCGACTGGTTGCTGCAGTCTTCCTATAATGTTGCGGCTTTATCATAATCAATGCGAACTTCTGAGCATGATTGATGAGCTTCTTTATCTGTTTAGCAGATATCATTGCAACCGTTGGTGTAGGTCATCGTTCTGGTATGTTGTACTATTGATTGTGAATCCTGACAATCACCTTCTGCAGTAATGACTGGTAACTTCCATAGGTACGGATTCCCAAACAGGGCATTGACTACTGAGAGTGGTGCCACATCACAAAGTACTTCATCTTCAAAAGGATTTATGAAGTAGGTGTTACAACGTAATCTTCCACCTTGTGAGCAGCAACACTATTTGGCCTGCATCAACACTATTTGGCCTGCAGGATCCATTTTACTGACTCAGATCCACTTTTTATCCTTCAGACACATTATTTCCCTATTTTTTCTCCTGTACACTAGCTGCATCACTATAGTGGGCGTACCCACGAGTTGCATCACTATAGCCCGCGGGTAGCATGTAAAATGGTAAAAATCAATAGTTAATTACTTTTTCCTCCCAAAAAGCAGTCATAGGGTGACCTTTGGCCCTCTATTTGCCCTGAAACGCCTCATTGTGTCCTTTCACTTACCTTTGAGAGGACTATATATTGAGCACATATGGATTATGGATGTCAGGAGGAAAGAGAGCAAGAGAACTCTAGTGGATTTTTTCCCTATCTTGAGTCTGCACTCATTGATCCTTGTAGTTGTGAACCCTTTTATGTTCACCTTCCAAACTCATATCATAGTTTGAGTTTTCCATTCCATGGAGGATTGAAGTGGTGGAGGCACAAGCAGAGAGACCCAAATCTCGGTTCATATTGGTTGTCGACAAGAGGTCGTATCACATTGTACTTCTTGTTATTTATTAATAGAAATACTCATTATCTCGTCCATTAATGTTTTGAATGTTGTTTATATTACATTGGGTTGCATTTACTTATAATATCATAAACCATCGATATTGATGATGTTAATGTCGTTTATATATTATATGCACTTGTTGTATATTGGCTGTCAAGACTAATTTGCAGGTTCAAGTGAACGGATTGAAAGCTCCAATGGGGATCTACATCAAATGTTTGGATCGAAGTTGGTTATGTTCTTCATTATCTTAGCATTGTCATTTTTATAGCATAACATTGAGAATTGAGTTAATTTCTGGTAGTCATCTGTCTATTGTGGTCCACCCCAAGCCATAGGAAGTTTTCTCCAACACAGAAATGGCAACTCCACTGGGGAGAACATCCATTTTTGGGGATCTTTGAGCATTAGTCCTTATTTAGAGTTGTTGTGTGTCAAGTCTCTGTGTCATTGTTTGGCCATTAGGATACTCTATAGAAAACACCCTTTTTCTGAGCCATTGGACTCTACACTCATTAATCCTTGTAGTTGTGAACCCTTTTATGTTCACCTTCCAAACTCCTATCATAGTTTGAGTTTTCCATTCCATGGAGGATTGAAGTGGTGGAGGCACAAGTGGAGAGACCCAGATCTCGGTTCAGATTGGTTGCCGACAAGTGGTCATATCACAATGTACTTCTTGTTATTTATTAATAGAAATACTCATATTCTCGTCCATTAATGTTGTTTATATTACATTGGGTTTCATTTACTTATAATATCATGGAACATTGCTATTGATGATGTTAATGTCGTTTATATATTATATGCGCTTGTTGTATATTAGCTATCAAGACTAATTTGCAGGTTCAAGTGCACGGATTGAAAGCTCCAACAGGGATCTACATCAAACGTTTGGATCGAGGTTGGTTATATTCTTCATTATATTAGCATTGTCATTTTTATAGAATAACATTGAGAATTGAGTTAATTTCTGGTAGTCAGTTGTCTGTTGTGGTCCACCCCAAGCCATAGGAAGTTTTCTCCAACACAGAAATGGTGACTCTACTGGGGAGAACATCCATTTTGGGGGATTTTTGAGCATTAGTCCTTATTTAGAGTTGTTGTGTGTCGAGTCTCTGTGTCATTGTTTGGCCATTAGGATACTCTATAGAAAACACCCTTTTTCTGAGCCATTGGACTCTTTTTCTACTCATTTGCTTTTCCCTACCTGCGGGTGAGCTTAGCTCTGCCCACGTCTACGCACCTCTGTCTACACTATAGCCCGCGGGTACCCGCAGGTATTCCTTCAACAGTAGTGTACAACTCCAAGGGTGATTTATTTATGGCCTTTGGTTGTTGCTGGGTTGATCCTGAGTGTTCCTGAGTCTTCTTTGGCCTTGTTCCTGACTATTCCAAGCCTTTTTTGTGACCAGAACTCCTCTTTTCTCTTGGTTTTGAGCCTCATTGGTTTTTACCCATTTTTAATTTTTAAGCTCATTCCATTGGCTGAGTCTTACTGTTTAGGATCTGCTAGGTTATCTGAGTGATTTCCTTTGCATTTTTGTAACTGAATAGTGATATTTTGCTTGCATTTTTCATTTCATCATATTGAAAAATACAAAACATAGTTTTGCATTTTCCTTTTTCTTATAAGTGAAAATACAAAAAAAAATTACTTTTATGTACTTCATTTTGCATTGAGTGCTTGCTGCTTTCATTTAGGTTCTGCTTGTGCATTGAAAATATAAAAGAGTTGCATTTTTATTTCAAAACCATTGGATTTATTTAGCATGTTAGTGGCATTGTTTTTATTGGATAGATGAGTCTAGAGTTTGACGATTCTACATACTAGTGAGTCATATACATCACTAGTTTCATGACCATATCCTTTGAGTAACCATAGCCATTAAAATTAACACTTAATCTTAAAATTGATTAGAACAATTTTATTTATAGGGTACACAAACTAGCATAGGTTTAGAGTCTTGGAATAGATCATTGTGAGTAAACGATCCAAGACTACTAGACGAAACGTTATGTGTCTGGCCAGGGAGTGGTGAAATCCATGGTATACATCAGTGTTCTCAGGAAGATCTACTTAGACCAGAGTTAAGCACGAGGTCACTAGAGGTTGGTTGCGGAGATAGCCCTCCAATACCAGCTGAACGTGGGAGATATTTCTAGGATTTGTTCGTATCTGGGGCTACCGGAGGTTCGTCCTCTTGTGATTCGGGCTTAGATACCCTTTCCATACGACAGATCCCACCTGTGACTGTCCCCCTGAGCATTGGTTATACTACGGTGACCATAGTTTCCTTACCTAGGTATTGCATAGGGTGCTTGCAGTGGTTATACTGTTTGTGTCCTGAGTCAGATAGTGGTCGAACAACACAGTTGTCGTTGTTTTGGGACTTAACCCTGTGCACGCATTGAAGTCTGGGGGACGTTATAACTGATTATGTTACCACCAGCTACATTTTGGGAGTCTCGAGCCTCTCCTAGGAGAGACATACTGGCTCTAGTGTCGGGAGCTCATTTAGCCACTTTGTTTGTCTACTCTTGGTTGTAGTTTCTCTAGATGTGTGCTCTTGATTTACTATTTTTGAACGATAGTTGGCCATTAGGGGACACTGTGATTTTATATTCTCTCCGGAGATATTGTGGCACGGAGTCCTAATCTCCGTCGATCCCGTCGGTTGGCTGGTTTAAAACCGGCCGAGATTTCACGCCATGTTGCTAGGGGACGCCGGTGGGCTCCCTACAATTCTTCGGATTCTTACAAGACATACATCCTAGACGTCATGACTGCTGCACACTCTGATATGGAAGAAATCCCTGAGACTCCATCGGGTAGAGTCGAGCACACTTCAGACACCCCAAATCCTCGTGAGGCATGGGGGGTTGATTCAACTGAGACCCAACCTAGTTTGTTTGGTCTGGATCCACCCGAGACTCAACCTAGTTTGTTTGGTCTGGATCCGCCCGAGGATGACCCGTTCGATCCTTCGTTTCCACATAATTATATATATGGGATGCCAGAGTTACATGACGACACAGGTCCTACGATCAACCCTATCGCGTTCTCTTTTGGTATGCCTAATTAAAACACAGTTGATCCTTCCACTGCTTTTGGTATTCATGCTGGCACTAGTCATGGTGTTAGCCACACTGCACCCATTGGGGGAAATACCCTCACCGGGGGCACCACATTGTCCAGTCACACACATAGTATGGGGACCGGTCACATTCCTCCTAACAATGCTAATGTTGGAAGATGGCCGCCTCCTAGGACTACCCAACCTAATAGGAACACTGTTCGCAACTCGACTCTCCATCCACCACCTAATACACATGTCGCTACCCTTCAACCTACAACCACTTTCACAAATGTTAACGCTCCTCCCAACCACAGAGGTGGACGTATACCACATACTTTTATGTCCGCTGCCGCTACTAATAATGCTAATGTAGGAGGTGGAAATATACCTTATCACCATGGTCATAACGCCACCATTCCTGCTACTAGTAACACCAATGTTGGGGTTGGGAATACATCTCATACTTATGGTCACCACATGACTGCTCATGCTAATCCTAATGCTTACGCTGGGGGTGGGAACATACCTTACCATCATGGTCATTACAACACAGTTCCCGCTATGAATAGTACATATATGCCCAATACTTATGGTGGCAACCCTTACTACAATACAGTCAGTGCTGGCCACCATTACAACCCACCTCAATATGGTGCTCAAAACAAATATATACCTGCTTACCCCCACACAGGTCAAGTTGGAGGAGGTTATCAACCTTATGACCATGGTGTTGGTCTCCTATTATTGGCTATCCAATACATTATTTTCCAGCATAAAACCTATAAGACCACATGATAAATTAGTTTTATTAATGTTTATTTGTGTATGGTTATGCTTTCGTAGAGACCAACGTGGACAAAGGCTTGGTAAGTGATTTTTTGGTTATTTTACATTGTTTTATGCATAAATTGGGTTTTTAAATCTCCACATATATATATCCGGTAACCTGATGGCTCGTTATTTCTTTGTGCAGGGTTTTCGGTGCTCTAGGGCAGGTTCACGTTAGCTGCACCAGTGATTCGGGGGCTTCGATCCACATTTGGGGTGTCTCTTGAGCTTTCATCGCCTTCCAGATGCCTATGAAGTTTATTCCGGTGCTGTTTCATGGATTTCCTTCGTTCAAAGAGCTGTTACCCTCCATTTTTAGCAGTGTATGGATCTCAAGCAATCTGGCAATGTCATTTCCGTCATTGATCAGGACCCTAATTTCGGGCTCAATTTCTGAACAAACGGTTGGGAATTTTTCAAAACGGTTCGAAACCCACTTCACAAATGGCCCCATTTACCCCTAACCGCGGGCAGTTTTCAGAATTTCTGAACGGATGTGGAGAAATCGCTTCCATAACAGACGTGGTTTTGCCAGATTTTGTGTTGGGCGTTTTCTGGGTAGTTGCTCAAATCTCTGCATTCTGGGATGGATCTTGTTCATCTATCCATCTATAAATAATCCTTAGGATGGATACTCAAGAGGAGAATATTGTAATACTCTATTTTATTAATACAACCAGCGTTTGTTCCCTTTAAGTTTTCGATTTAGAGCTGGAAGGCGTTGAGGGAGGGCCCCCTTCAACACCAACCTTTGGTATTTCGCATTCTGTATTTTGCAATAGAGGATAACGTTTTTCTTCTTTTGATACTGTTCTATAGATGCTAATGGTTTTACTCATATGCATGTCTGCATATTCTTAGTCATTTGCAATTGATTTAGCTTGCTGAATAGATTCAGGAACAGTTTTATTTAACACCCCTTTTTGGTTTCAGCGTGGACTGTGTGTTAATGGCCATGAACATTGTTTAGGGTTATTGTTTTTTTATGAATTGTGTGATGGTTCGATTCATGTTTTGCTGTTTGAAAGGTTACAAGTAAACTGAGTTTTCATATTATTTCTATTTGCCAGCGTAGAGTGAGACAGCACTAGACTTATTTTTTATTCACTCTTCCTATAGCAAAATAGCAATAGATTTTTCCTTTTATTGCCAGCGATAGACTGTAAAATAGATTAAGGAAATGGCGTGAATTTAAATGTTTTCTTTGATTATCAGTATGCAGCGCAGTATTGGCAATTTGGTTGACTCTAGCTGTTGGAAATAGTTAATAACAGCTCATTCTTTTCACTTTTAAGTTTGCAGAGCTGTAGGGTAATTTTTGTTATAGCGTGGAAATAGTTAATGAACAGCTCATCCTTTTCATTTTCAAATTTGTAGAGCTGTAGGGTATCTTGTTGAAATTGCACAGCACTTGAGATATTTTGTAGAAGGTTTGAAAATTGGAATCTAGAGAGCAGATAGGGCTTGGTTAATAATTCTTTAAATAAGTGATTGTGCTATTTGACATTGATGAAATAGGGTTTGTAAATGTTTTCCTGAATCAACACCAGCTTCACAGTGTGCACATGCAAACCAGAACTATTGAATATTTTTCATACAGTCCTATTATTGATTAATGAGCATTGCTTGGATAACCTTGGCCTTTTTCCTGTGTGCATTAATGTGCATAAATAAAACAGAGTATATTTGAATAATAATAACCAGCCAAGACTCATTATAACAGGTTGTGTGTTGACTATTTAAAGTCAAGAGATTACAGGTGTTATTCTGGCAATAATTTTAGCAGTATTTGTGTGAAGTGAAGCATTAATTTTCGTAGGATTATAGTGGAGTTTTCAGATCAAAGTTATTTATTAAACTCTTTCAGTTTTAGAATAGATTATGAGCACTGTAGCTGAGTGTGGATTGTGGGATGTTTAAGGGATTTCTATAGGATTTGTTTTATCCGTAGATTGTTTTTCTGAAATATTGCTGTAGGTAGGACTTCTCTGAAAAGATTGCTGTAGGTGGAATTTATATAAAAGATTAGGGTTGTTTTAACACTATCTTGCCTGCACATATAGTGTAGCAGCTCAAAGTTTACGATTGCCCGGTTGATAATTAAATTGAGGTTAATTAAGTAACATTAAAATTGACCAACATTTTGGCGCCGTTGCCGGGGAGTTGCTCCAAGGTAAGCTGGTATTTTGCTCATTTTTCTACGAATTTGTTCCGGTAGATAGGTTTCCTGTTACATTACACAACAAGGTGGAGGGGAAACGTTAAGACGCAAAGACGACTTCACTATGGGATTCCCATGGTGTAACAGCCTGCCGCATCCACTTTAGTGGGTTGCCCCAAACCCTTGTTGTTTCCTTCTTGCAAGCGTGTTTGTATTTTTGTATGTTTGATTTATTTTGCTGCAAAAGTGTGTTTACCTTTCCTGTAAGGCGTGTTTACTTTCTTGCAATTTAATTTCATGCAAGTGTGTTTTTCTTTTTGCAAGTTTGGGCGTGTTTACTTTCTGCAATTTAATTGCAAGAGTGTTTCATTTTATGCAAGAGCAGCGTGTAGTCTTGATTAGAATCATTTAAAACACATCTAAATCAAATAACAATAAAAACTTGGGTGCTGTAAGAGCCCCAGACATTGATCCTTGTGCAAAACATGAACAAAACAACTGACAGAAATGGATACAGAAGTAACCATCAATTTGGGAAAACTTTCTCAAATCCTAGCTGCAGTTGGGAGTTCTTCTTATCAGGTAGAACACATACTAACAGCAGTTAAGAGTTTATCTACCTCTCCTGACACAGCAAATGAACCAAAGTACCAAGAGCCACAAAAAGACATTCCTTGCCAAATTGCAGAGGAAATTGACAACTTGGGTGTTACATTGGATGGAAAGCAGCTGAAAATTGAGGAGGTATCAGCAAATTCTCTACGTACTTCCGAAATCAATCAATCAGGAGAAGGGGATCTATATGATATGATGAAGGAAGGTGAGTACCAGGACTACTTCGAAAGTTGGTTCCAAGAGGCAACTAGACTACAACACCATTTCCTCCTTCAACACCTTTTGTTGCAGAAGCAAGTAAGTCAGTTGGTTCTCCTTATCCAGGTAATCATTGCAATAACTTTTTCGTATATGGATAAAGGTATATTTTTAATTTTACTTCGCACTTGGTTACATTGGAAGAATTCCTATACCTGAATAGATATGTTTTCTTTCTTCTTAGGTCGAATAGGAAAATATGTATATAAATAAAAAGTTGCATGTTTAGTTTAGAAATTAATGCAACTTCGTTGTTTTTCTTTCTTTTCAATAAAATGATAAGATCTTTAACCAAAATTTAGACCTTCTCTCCAGTCCATACTTTCAGAAAATTTATTATAACAGCAGCCCATAGCAAGAAAAAATGCCAGAAGGTAATATGAAATTGTGACTGTTGTTTTTTATAATGATTCTGTAAACATAAGACCAATTGGTGAACAGGTTGCATTTGTGGTAATGGATATTGGTTAAAGATATATCACAAACCCATTTCTAAGAAAGAGTTCATTCATACCATGAGTCAGCAATCTGGGCTAGAGTTGGTAGGTGAAGAAATGACTTCTTCACCCCCTACTCTCTCACAGTGATATTCAATGAAATTGTTTTTTTGTATATATGTATAGGAATTTGTTTTAGTAGGTCTCTTTTTGAAGGATGCAGATATTCTTTTCAGTAAGGCTCAGAATGTTTTGAAAACCTAAGAGAAGTCTTTCTGTCACTACCCCTATTTCAGCCTTTGATTATTTTTGCAAAGCATTTTTTAAGGATTGTGTTAATTTGGGTTAATTTCTGAGTTTCACTGATTGATTGGAATGCCTGTATCAAATAAATAAGATGTGTGCTGCTAGGGTTTTCAGATCTGTCCTCGTTATTCATATGAGTACTTATTCACCTGGCATTGTCTCCATCAGTGATTTAAGGGGTTTTTGCTTATGAACTTATGGGTTACTAGGACCATTTGACTTGGTTTCACACTAGATGGAGTGAGGGAATTGTTTTTAGTAACAGCTATGGGCATGAAATTATTTTCAAGACAGGCATCATTTTGAAAAAGGTATCCAGGACTGGGCAGTTTGGGGGTTATTATCTATTGGCTGTTATAATACTAAATACATATATATACATTGTTGCACAGCCACTTTATGACTTTCACTTTCTACAGTTGCAAAGGTTAGTTGTTCATCTGGGCAAATTTTTACAGGCATGTACAAAGAATACTCTTCCAATTCTGGTACCATCCCACTCCTAGATGGTTTTCAGAGCAGCTCCCCCACTCATCTATGCTTGAGCAAATCATAAATTTTATCTTTAAGGTGAAATTGGGACAAGAGCCTCTGATAGAAAATGGGTGCAAGAGGTTAACCCGCCGGGATACTGAACAGGTCCGCTGGCAGCGGGTACCGACCTGTGGTATAAACAGGCAAACCCATCAGGGTGCTGAACAGGCCTGTTGGCAATGGGGCATCTGCCTGGGGAAGAAGCTTCTTAGATGTTACAGTTACCCCACCGGAGTACTGAACAGGCTTGCTGGCAGTGGGTTCTGACTCTAATATCTTCTTTAACAGCCTCATCTATACTTGTCTGTATGAACAATGTACCTATGTAAAGGTAAAAGAGAGGCCATAAGGGTGGTTAATTAAAATTTAATAAACTCATTGAAAAAGTTAATTGATAGCCAGTTGATAATCATCTCCAACTGTTCTGCATTTTGGGTTACCTGATTCTAGTAAAAAAGGTTTATGCCTGATATTTTCTAAGTCTTGAACATAGCTGAAGATTTCGGTACAGTTTTTGGCACTACTCAAACTATCCTGTGTGAAGCTGGGTCAAAGAGGACCACTATCCCATTAGCTTCTGTTAGCATTCCTTTTGTCTTGTGGCCTATGTCTTGGTGGAAACAGTTCTGTATGATTGGCAAGAATAAAGTTTGCATGTATGATTGTTTGAGCAGGAGTAAGGGTGATTGATTGAGGTTTGCATTCCGATTGTTTGTTTTGTATTGTTAATAGAAATTGATTTCATGGCATAGTTTGGTTTCTTGGTGATTAGGAGCAGCAGTAAGTTGGAAATGAAGTAGTTATGCTATGAACTGTTTTGGTAAACAAATTTCAATCCAGTTTTTTTGTTTATTAACTCATTGAGTGTTGCATATTTTGAAAGTTAATGGTTTAACATCACTGTGTGAGTGCATTTGCTTGAATAGAACAGCTGCTGCTCAAAATGCCTGCAATTACTACTATGCTGGTAATTTCTGTTTGTTTTTATCAATATGAAAGCACTGCTGTATTTTACATTGGCTGAAGTACTGGATTAAATGCTGGATGAAGTACCGGAATAGAAATTTTTGCAAATTGACATGGCAAAGGTAAGCAATGCTGATGAAGGTAATGTACATGGCATGATTGGGCAAGTCTTAATTGCTATATATTGAGGTTTATGGTTATAATTAAATGTTTTTGCCATTACTATAAAAAATTGATGAGCTATGAACTATCATGATAATTTTGGCATTCATTTAATTGATATATCACGGTTTTCCTTTCATATTGTTAATTTGGACAATGTTTCATCCTTTATTATTGATTGGCAACCTGTAATAAAAATCATAACCTTGTTTTATTGCAATTGAGGTTAGCTGTCCCAATTCAGCTAATTTATGGAGAGTCCTTGATAGTTGTTTCATGGCTCAATCGATTGTCGGCATTTGATGTTTTTTTTTGATGCCTTGGTGCAGAGATATAAGATATTTGATCCACATGGCTCCTTAGGTGATCTTCAAGCACGTTTTCCGGGAGCATAATTCTCTAGTAGCTGGACTTTCCAAGAAGGCCCTGAATTTGGATTTGGGCCATGGTTACTTCTTTGAGTTTTTGGATGGCAAGGCCATTAATGAGGGCTACTTTGTTCTATTTTAGATGCTGAGTTTCTCAGTTTTGTGCTATCAGCTTTATGTATTTTTCTCATGATTTGTTTTGGATTAAGTCCTTCTGCTAGCAAGTTTTGCTCCTGGAACACTTGATTGTTGATCACCACCGATGTTCATCAGCATATCTGACCTGCTAAATGCGGGAATGATGAGTAAAGTCTGCAAAATCAGACTTTAATTCTATCAGACTTTACTTCGAGTTTCAATTCGTGTTGTATGAGGTTTTCTTGCATAGGGACATGCAAGATCTTTGGGTTGGGGGAGATGTTGGTCTCCTATTATTGGCTGTCCAATACATTATTTTCCAGCATAAAACCTATAAGACCACATGATAAATTAGTTTTATTAATGTTTATTTGTGTATGGTTATGCTTTCGTAGAGACCAACGTGGACAAAGGCTTGGTAAGTGATTTTTTGGTTATTTTACATTGTTTTATGCATAAATTGGGTTTTTAAATCTCCACATATATATATCCGGTAACCTGATGGCTCGTTATTTCTTTGTGCAGGGTTTTCGGTGCTCTAGGGCAGGTTCACGTTAGCTGCACCAGTGATTCGGGGGCTTCGATCCACATTTGGGGTGTCTCTTGAGCTTTCATCGCCTTCCAGATGCCTATGAAGTTTATTCCGGTGCTGTTTCATGGATTTCCTTCGTTCAAAGAGCTGTTACCCTCCATTTTTAGCAGTGTATGGATCTCAAGCAATCTGGCAATGTCATTTCCGTCATTGATCAGGACCCTAATTTCGGGCTCAATTTCTGAACAAACGGTTGGGAATTTTTCAAAACGGTTCGAAACCCACTTCACAAATGGCCCCATTTACCCCTAACCGCGGGCAGTTTTCAGAATTTCTGAACGGATGTGGAGAAATCGCTTCCATAACAGACGTGGTTTTGCCAGATTTTGTGTTGGGCGTTTTCTGGGTAGTTGCTCAAATCTCTGCATTCTGGGATGGATCTTGTTCATCTATCCATCTATAAATAATCCTTAGGATGGATACTCAAGAGGAGAATATTGTAATACTCTATTTTATTAATACAACCAGCGTTTGTTCCCTTTAAGTTTTCGATTTAGAGCTGGAAGGCGTTGAGGGAGGGCCCCCTTCAACACCAACCTTTGGTATTTCGCATTCTGTATTTTGCAATAGAGGATAACGTTTTTCTTCTTTTGATACTGTTCTATAGATGCTAATGGTTTTACTCATATGCATGTCTGCATATTCTTAGTCATTTGCAATTGATTTAGCTTGCTGAATAGATTCAGGAACAGTTTTATTTAACACCCCTTTTTGGTTTCAGCGTGGACTGTGTGTTAATGGCCATGAACATTGTTTAGGGTTATTGTTTTTTTATGAATTGTGTGATGGTTCGATTCATGTTTTGCTGTTTGAAAGGTTACAAGTAAACTGAGTTTTCATATTATTTCTATTTGCCAGCGTAGAGTGAGACAGCACTAGACTTATTTTTTATTCACTCTTCCTATAGCAAAATAGCAATAGATTTTTCCTTTTATTGCCAGCGATAGACTGTAAAATAGATTAAGGAAATGGCGTGAATTTAAATGTTTTCTTTGATTATCAGTATGCAGCGCAGTATTGGCAATTTGGTTGACTCTAGCTGTTGGAAATAGTTAATAACAGCTCATTCTTTTCACTTTTAAGTTTGCAGAGCTGTAGGGTAATTTTTGTTATAGCGTGGAAATAGTTAATGAACAGCTCATCCTTTTCATTTTCAAATTTGTAGAGCTGTAGGGTATCTTGTTGAAATTGCACAGCACTTGAGATATTTTGTAGAAGGTTTGAAAATTGGAATCTAGAGAGCAGATAGGGCTTGGTTAATAATTCTTTAAATAAGTGATTGTGCTATTTGACATTGATGAAATAGGGTTTGTAAATGTTTTCCTGAATCAACACCAGCTTCACAGTGTGCACATGCAAACCAGAACTATTGAATATTTTTCATACAGTCCTATTATTGATTAATGAGCATTGCTTGGATAACCTTGGCCTTTTTCCTGTGTGCATTAATGTGCATAAATAAAACAGAGTATATTTGAATAATAATAACCAGCCAAGACTCATTATAACAGGTTGTGTGTTGACTATTTAAAGTCAAGAGATTACAGGTGTTATTCTGGCAATAATTTTAGCAGTATTTGTGTGAAGTGAAGCATTAATTTTCGTAGGATTATAGTGGATTTTTCAGATCAAAGTTATTTATTAAACTCTTTCAGTTTTAGAATAGATTATGAGCACTGTAGCTGAGTGTGGATTGTGGGATGTTTAAGGGATTGCTGTAGGATTTGTTTTATCCGTAGATTGTTTTTCTGAAATATTGCTGTAGGTAGGACTTCTCTGAAAAGATTGCTGTAGGTGGAATTTATATAAAAGATTAGGGTTGTTTTAACACTATCTTGCCTGCACATATAGTGTAGCAGCTCAAAGTTTACGATTGCCCGGTTGATAATTAAATTGAGGTTAATTAAGTAACATTAAAATTGACCAACACATGGTCAAGCTTATGGTTAGTGAGGCCCTTATAATCAACATTTTCCTGGTCATGGTCAAGCATTTGGTCCTTCTCATCCTTCAAGTTCTTACAATCAACCTGTTATGGGAGATTATAATCAAGCTTTCCAGCTGCAGCTCCCATTCCTTGCACGTTTGAATCTTCCGGATCTTTCGAAGCTCATGAATGATCCAGTGTGTCACGACCCTAGTTGTCCTTCAATTCCTACCAAGATTCCTTCAGACATTCCTATGTTCGAGGGGAGAGGTGGTGAGGATCCGGGTGATCATGTCACAACGTTTCACCTTTGGTTCTCTTCCAACTCGTTGAACCACGATTTCGTTTGATTACGCCTATTTCAACGCACCCTCATGGGGGCAGTTGCGAAGTGGTATGTTGAGTTGCATGGGAACACTTATAGGGGATTCAATGAGATCACTTTGGTTTTCTTGGATCATTTCCAGTTGCCGGTTCGTTATGATACTGGTACTGAACTTTTGTGTACCTTCCATTAGAATAAGGCCACGCATATTTATAACCATGTTCAAGAGTGGCGTCGACGGAAGCGATTAGTGAAAGCCAACATTCCTCCAGAGTTTCTGTTGGAATGGTTTCTCAAGTCTCTACTTCCATATATTGCTAAGGATGTTTCAATGTCCGGTATTGTGACTGAAGAACAAGCCATCTTAAAATTCCAGCAGTTAGATCTACTATACTCTCAGTCTCGCATTTTATGACATTATTACTGATGCACCGTGGACACGACATGAGCCCAAGACAGTTCCTGGACCGCATGCCGATGGTACTGTGGGATCTGCAAGTACTCGCCCTGTAGATTTGGTGGCTAATGAAATGCAAAATTTGTCGCTCAACCAGTTTACTCCCAGACAGGTTCACACCTTGTCCACTTACACCCCATCATCCGATGTACACACTATGCAATCAAAAAAACGATCGGGTAACCAGCAGCCTGGTGGTAAGAAGAAGGGGAGAAATAACCGTAAGGGTTGAAACAATGGGAACAATAGTAGCAATCGCAATACCCCTCGTAAGGAGAATGCCAACCATCCTCGGGAAGGCGGAAATGCTGGTGAGGACCGTAAATGTAGGCATAAGGTGAAATTTCCTTGTAAGCTTTGTGGGGAAGACCATCTTACTCACTTGTGTCCTCAAATTGAAGAAGCATCGAAGAATTTGGCACAGATCCCAGCTGTGTTGAAGGATCCCCTTCCTCATCATCATCAAAACATGGCTTCGCATGCTCCCACTGCTGGTTATGGACCTAATGAGACTCCAACGTCTTCTTCCAATACTAGTGGTTATGGATGCGTGAATATGGTCTAATCCGAGGTTAGTGTTGCCACTCGTCAACGTGATTATGGTGCACCACAACTTAATATGGGGAGTGAGCCTCCCCCTCCTCGTGATAATTCCTTGCATATCGAGAAGCCCTCTATTATGCTGCAGGTACCGAAAGGTGTTCTTAAGCACTCTACACATAATCCCAATGTTCGAGCCACCCAGAACTACTCCATTGTAGAAGATTTGGGCCAAAATCCGTGTGCCATGTCGGTTCTTGAAGTTTTACAGGCGTGTCCTTCTCAAAGGCATGCCCTTCTGTGTGCATTAGGAGTTCAGGATGGGGGGAGTCACAACGTTATCAAGTTCGACACTACTGATGTTCAACCTTGCTTACCTTACCATGTGGCTTTTCAAATCCATGTGGAGTGCCTTAATACTTTCATCAAAAGAACGGTGGTTAACAAAGGTGCTTTCGCGTCAGTGATGTCTTTAGCTTGTTGGAAAGCTCTTGGCTCTCCTCCTCCTCTACTCACGTCTAGGACCATGCTCACTGCATTTGACGGTAGGTCATTTAAGCCGCATGGGATAATCCCTTCCCTTGTTGTCTGCTTGGGAGGTAAACCTATTCCTATGGAAGTCAAGGTGGTTGATGCGCCCATCAACTACAACCTTTTACTAGGTCGGAATTGGATGTACGCTATGAAAGTTGTCGCGTCTATTGTATTCAGGATCATTTGATTTCCACATGAAGGTAGGATTGTGACCATTGATCAGCTAGATTTCGTTAATCCTTCTCCCACAGCATCCACGAGATCAGTAGTCCTGCAAGTTATAGACTCTCAGCCAGCAACTGGGAGCATGGGTGTTGGTATGTACCCTTCATTGATGGGATCTTATGATTTCCCTGCACCCGTGAATTTTATTGGAACCATTTTCGACAATGCACCTCCTCCTTTGCATAATGTACCATCCGGACTTCATATTTTGATGATCCATGGACTTTACTGTCCACGAGTTCTACGTCTAGAGACATTGCGCACGTCGGGATGTCTATGCCATGGGGGCTTCACTCAATAAACCACTATCATAGCATGTTCATTCATGGCATATGAAACAATACCCCTAATTTCACTTAATATTGGAAAATACCTTCTAAAATCATTTTTTTTTACCCCCTCCCAATATGCCTTCCCAATTTAAAAAAAACCCTATTTTCACTAGATATTGTATGTATCAATTTTTTCATTAAAATTTTTTATACCCCTTTATATTTCTACCTAGTACATTGATATGATACCCCTCTTATGACCCCACATGCATTCTACAATGCACCTTGCTTCTTTTGATGTGTATTGTGGATGCACATTACTTCACCCACAATGCAATTACTCAGCCACATATCATTATGATTTGCAACATCGAAGGGTCTAATGAAGAGATAGGATATCACTTCTTGTATGTCACTAGAGCCAATGCACATAGCACAACATTTAGATTGCATGTTGTAGTTCCCCAATCACTGACTAAGCCTGTTGTAGGCTAGGTATCCAAGCCCCCAGGGCCTGTAACAAGCTCTAGGAGGCTGACTAAACCTCCCAAGGCTTATCGAGGGCATATAACAGGCCCTGGAAGCTTAGAGCCTCCCAAGGCTATTGGTAACAACTAACTGAGTGCTATTGGTAACAATTAGATGTCAATGACCAATGTCTATCGACTATGATCGACTAGAAACCCACTTCACCACGAAACCCATGGCCTCAAGCATGCCTCAAGACGTGATTTCCCTGCGTACTAGTAAGCCCGAGCCTTGCCTCAACTTAATTTCTCATCCGGCTGTGATCCTGCCATCTCCATTTGGAGGATATTTGTCAACCCGCCCATATAAAAAAGACCCCAAAGTATTTTTGTATTGTTACATTAAATAAAAAAAACCCTTTGCCCCTTAATATATAAGCAATATAATTTTAGGTTTTCATGAATATTTAATACCACAATATGAATGAATGTGATATTATATTGCCTTCTAGTGAATCCCTCGTGGTCTATGCCACTTTCTTCTCTTGAGCTTGCTTATTAGGATATTCAACAAGCCAGCGCAAAGCTGAATCTCCCCTCTCCTTAGACAGATGAGGAAGATCCCGTTATGCTGCTAGTTTGGGAAGTCGAATCATCTTGTTCGAACAATTTCCTTGATGGTACTTTACCTTTGGATGAAGCTATTATCGAGGCCATGTGTGGTAGTGAGAGACCTTGGGAGGATATGCATCATCGCTCTTATTTCCTTCCCAACCTTGATCTCGCTGAGCAAGAAGAGTTTAGGACAACTCTTGCAGAGATGGTTGGTCACCCTGTGGCTCTTTTGGGCTCACATGAGATTTATGCGGAGGGGAACATGGGTAATATTTTCCCGACTCACCTGATCAACATCTTTGACACTCCTAGAAAGATTGAGAACGTTTACATCGGTGATGATTTCTCTTCTAAGGAGGTTTCCATCTACACCGAATTGTTTACTGAACTTTGGGAAGCTTTCGCCTGGTCATACGAGGAGATGCCAGGAATAGACCCTAGTATTGTCGAGCATGAGATAAGAATCTATCCTCATGCTAAACCAGTTCGACAACGTCTTCATGCTGTTAACCCTAGGAAGGCAGCAGCTATTAAGGCAGAGTTGGAGAAACTGCTCAAAGCTGGTTTTATCTACCCAGTTCCCCTTACCTAATGGGTGTCAAACCCCATTCCAGTGGATAAGAAGCAGGGAACGATCCGTGTATGCACTGATTTTAGAGACCTGAATCGTGCGTGTCCGAAAGACAACTTCCCCATGCCATTCATTGATCAGATCTTGGATGCTTGTGCGGGAAGTGAGATTTTTTTGTTCATGGACAACTTTTCGGGGTATAACCATATTCAAATCAAACCCGAGGACCAACATAAGACTACTTTCATTTGACCTTGGGGTACTTTTGCATATCGAAAAATTCCCTTCAGCCTTAAAAACGTCGGAGCTACGTTTCAGCGTTCCATGACCTATTCCTTTCATGACCTTAAAAGTATAATCGATGTTTTCTTGGATGATCTTTCCGGCCAATCTTGCAACAAAATAGACCACCCCAAGAATGTTCGTTGTATTCTCGAATGATGTATATGCTACAAAATCCGATTGAATCCCACTAAATGCATCTTTTCGGTGAGGTCAGGTCACCTTCTAGGATTTATAGTTTCGAGAGAGGGTATTCAAGTCGATCCTCTTAAAGTTGAGGAAATACTTCGGTTGCCTCCTCCACACAACTTGTCTCAACTTTAGAGCCTCTAAGGGAGAGCTAATTTTCTACATCTTTTTGTAGTCAATTATGCTAATATTACCAAGGGTTTCGTGTGTTTGTTGAAGAAAGAAACACCGTTTATCTGGGATGAGCGAGCCCGACAGTCTTTCGATGCCCTTAAGAAAGCTTTGGTATCAGCCGCTGTGCTTAGTCCAACCGACTTTGCACGAGATTTTATATTTTATGTGTTTGCATCTCAAGAGACGATTGGCATGGTCTTAGTTCAGGTTGATGATGCACTTGTCGAGCATGTCATCTATTACCTCAGTCGAAATCTAGTAGACGCTAAACTGAGATATACTCACGTGTAAAAGTTGGCACTTGCGACTGTACATGCAGTACAACGGTTATGACACTATATTTTTCTTAGAACGACCACAGTTGTAGTGCATATCAATCCGTTTTAGTTCGTGCTATCACAACGCCTTATAGGGGGGAAGTACAATAAATGGATTGTTATCCTTCAGGAATTCAATCTCGATTTTGCTTTGGCGAAGTCTGTGAAATCATTGGTGTTTTCTGAGCTTATGTCGGACCTTCCAAGACATGATGAGGATGTCATCCATGAAAATTCCTTTGTGGATGAACACTTGTTTCTTATCTCGTCAGGGGACCCTTGGTATGGGGATGTCATTGTATATCTCCAAACTTTGAAGTTTCCTCCGCATTATTCACGGGAAGAGTGACATCGTGTGAAACATCACGCTAAAGATTATATCGTTGGTGACACTTTGTATCACTGAGGAAAGGTTTCTATTCTCCGTCGTTGCTTGACTCATGAAGAAGCGGAGCGGGTGCTTAATGATTGCCATGCTGGGGTGTGTTTTGGTCACTTATCCGGGATTGATACAACCCAACGTATTATGCGAGCTGGTTACTTTTTCACTTCAATATTTAAGGATTGTATAAATTCTATGAAGAGATGTCACCCTTGCCAGGTGTTTTCTCGGAATATACCCTCGCATCGAGAGCCCCTTCATCCTGTCGTCACCGTCAGTCCCTTCACCAAGTGGGGGGTGGATTTCATGGATTGCAAACTAGCTTCAGCTGGGGGGCATCACCATATCATAGTGGTTGTGGACTACTTTTCCAAATGGGATGAGGCCATGCCTACCGTAAAAGCCGACGGTGCTACAGCAGCCCATTTCGTGTTCAATCAGAATATTACTTGGTTCAGTATTCTGAAATAGATTGTTACTGACCATGGAAGTCACTTTCAGAACCAAATGATGGAGGATTTGTCTCTCAATCTTGGGTTTCATCAAGAACACTCATCCTCTTACTATCCCAAAGAGAATGGTCAAGTTGAAGCAGTCAATAAGTCTTTAAACACCCTTCTCCAACTTACCATCCAACAAAGCAAGAACAACTGGCATATTATGTTATATCCTACTTTGTGGGCGTATCAAACCGCAGTCAAGACTGCCACCGAGTTCTCACCGTTTCAACTAGTACACAGTGTGGAGTCGATTTTACCGATTGAATGCAAAATCCCTTTGCTTAAACTGGCCATAGAGCTCCTCCCTGATACAATGGGTCTTGACCAAAGTTTAATCCACCTTGAGAAACTTGAAGAGTAACGTCGAGATGCCGCCGTGGCTACAGATGCCAATAAACGTCGTGTTAAGGTTCAATACGATAGGTATGTCCGTCCCTGATAATATGCTAAAGGTGACTTGGTCCTCTTATATGACCAAGATAAAGAACCCCTGGTGGCAGGAAATTTTAACCCCATGTGGCACGGTCCTTACATTGTGAGTCGTGTCCTGGAAAAAGGATCCTATGAATTAGAGGACTATGAGGGGAATGTCTTGAAGGAGCCTAGAAATGGGCTCTACCTCAAGCGGTATTACGCTTGAACTTCTAGTTCAAGCTAATACTTTTGTATACTATTGCATAGTTGTTTCTGTACATAATTTATCTTTCTTTTCCTTTTCGGGTCTGTTGATTAGCTTCCATTTGATTGACAGATGTCAGTAGAATATCCTACGTTCTTAGGGTTCACGGATGGTGCTAGCCATCATATGTAGCAGCTTGCTTCTGCTGCCTAGGTTATTTTTTCACCTAACTACTTAGTTGTGTCCTCAGGAGGTACTTGTCTTGGTCCTACATCTAATAATGTGGCTGAGTATAGTGCCATGATTGAGATACTTTGGGATGCTATTTCACATGGTATCCATTCTTTACAAGTCCTCCTGGATTCACAACTAGTTGTGTCTCAGTTCAATGGTCAATACCGTGTGAGGGATCCTACGTTACTACGGAAATTCTTAATGGTAAGAATTTTGGAACGACATTTTGTTTCAATTACATACATTCATGTTCCAAGAATTTTTAATCATATATCTGATGCATACACTAACTATGTATTAGATTGGCATTTGTCACATTCACAATGAAGCACACAAATAAAAGATACATTCATACATTTGTACATACACACATATAGTAGAACCGGAGAACGAAAGTTTTTTATAAATAATATGTCCAAAAAATGGTAGTATCATAATACAAAACTGGAGCCCGTAGCCCTCAAAAACATACATATCTATACAAAAATGGGAATCTGACATGTCTAATCCCTACGAGGAGGCCTAGATGCTACCCCGACAGGATGTTTATAATAGTAATACTGTACTGCATTTGCAACATGCTGCAATAGTCGCACCTAGTTACCCGACACCCACACTACTTGGCGCTGCATATCCTCTGGTAGCCGTGCCACCTCTACCTGTGGTACCTTGGCGGTCATCCGTGATAGGTTGGCCCACAGATTTTGTAGTGTACGCTCTGCTATAGCACCTACTACCTCATCACCCCTGCCCCGGCGACGATGTCTCAGAAAACCCTTGGGTCTCATTGTGCCCTTGTCTGCGAGCAAACAGTCAGACATTAATATGCGATACTACCCCCAAAAATATTTTTGCATTTACATCTATAATAAAAAATACATAAAAATTTAATACACAAAAACCTAAAAAGAGTACTCACCAATGTCTCTGAACGCTGCATCTAGTGGAAGTGGCATGTCATGATCCGGGTGGAAGTCCATCCCTGCATAGGGGTAGTCATCTATAGCTATGACCTGTCGGTCCCACTAGTGAAAAAAATCTTCTGTGTATGGTGATGCCTGACGGCCACCACCCTGTCGCGTCAATAACTCTTCCCACCGGGTCATGGCTAGGTCGCGGATATTATGAGGAGGGACCTCAATCCTCGGACTGAGCCCTGAAACTCACTCAAAGAAGAAACTACATAAGTTACTGCCATATCCGAAGTTTTTTGCCTCCCTTTGCTTGCACTCTGTCAGCTGGGTCTTCATGGACCCCAGTAGCGTGGTACACCAATTGAATATCATGGGCTGCATACACTGTGACACATAGAACATCACTGTCCTGGATGCCTGGTAAAGGGATTTTGAATCAGTAATCCGCACTAAGGTAGCCACTACAACCTTCATGCTCAGGTTGACTATGGCTCTGATGGGCACCTGACTCCCCATTGCCCAAGTATTTGGAACACAATACCACTCTATATAGTCGGGGATGGTGATCCCACCACCCACAGAACAAGATCGAAGGCTTGCCACCTCACCTTGGTGGGACAAACAAGTGATGAAGTATATATCTTCCACTTCCAGGGAAAGTATTTGCCCATGTAGGTTGAAGTTCTGTGCATCGATGTCCCAGTAATATATCAAACGGCAGTGCAATAGGTTTTGGGCCCTCAAACCCCCTATGCTCCAAAATTTGTATAGCCCACATTCTTGTAGCGCTTGTTGTGCATGCACATAATTATGGATGGCCTCATCCACAAGGTCGTGTTCACTCTCTCTTCACTTTAGAACCATCCCGGAGGGAGAAAAACCAAAGAGTTTAGTCAATTTTATTTAAAAAACTAACTTCACGGTCGTACCCGCGGGCAATTTTGCTCACAGAGGCGGGTACCCGCAGTCAACGTATGCATTGACTACGAGTACCCAGCCCTACCTGCGACCCACGTAGTTATAGCCCGTGGGTAGCGCCGTGACCATGTAGGGCACGGCCAAACAAAAAATCCAACCAATGAAAATTGAAATAAAAGCATTAAAATGAAAGGTGTGGATGAGACTACCAACCTGCTCCTAATGGTTCGATGATCGAATGCCCGTAGCTCCCAGAATTAGTAGTTGAACTTTGGGGTGAAAACTAACCACAAAACTCCAAATGGGTGAATAGTAAAAATGAATTGTAAATTGTAAATTTTTGTTACTATTTATAATTTTCAAAACCCACTTGTCTATAGTTTTTGCCATTTAATGCTATTTTGGACTAATACAATGTCATGGAGTAGCATTTTTTTACTAGGTTTCTTTGACGAAAGTTGTTTTCGATCGTTTCATACCTGGCATTTAGGTTAGATGTCATTTTCACATACATTATGCATTTGACCTTTTGACCATTTTCATAAACCCTAGGTGCGACCCTGCTTCTTAACTTTTGTGTACGATAGCCACCATGTTTATCTACTCTTGGCTATAGTTTATCTAGGTGTGTGCTCTTGATTTACTGTTTTTGATCGATAGTTGGCCATTAGGGGAAGCTGTGATTTTATATTCTCTCCGGAGATATTGTGGCATGGATTCCTACTCTTCGTCGATCCCGTCGGTTGGCTGGTTTAAAACCGGCTGAACTTTCAAGTCGTGTTGCTAGGGGACGCCGACGGGTTCCCTCTGAGTCTTCGAATTCTTACGAGACATACGTCCTAGATGTCATGACTACTGCACACTCTGATATGGAATAAATACCTACAAATCCATCGGGTAGAGTCAAGCACACTTCAAACACCCCTACTCCTCGTGAGGAATGGGGGGGTGATCCACCTAAGACCCAACCTAGTTTGTTTGGTCCAGATCCACCCGAGACTCAACCTATTTTTTTTGGTCGGGATCCTCCCGAGGATGACCCATTCAATCCTTCGTTTCCACATAATTATATATATGGGATGCCAGAGTTACATGACGACACAGGTCCTAGGATCAAAGCTACTGCTTTCTCTTTTGGTATGCCTAATTAAAACACAGTTGATCCTTCCATTGCTTTTGGTAGTCATGCTGGCACTAGTCATGGTGTTATCCACACTGCACGCATTGGGGGCAATACCCTCGCCGGGAGCACCACATTGTCCAGTCACAAACATAGTATGGGGACTGGTCACATTCCTCCTAACAATGCTAATGTTGGAAGACAACCGCCTCCTAAGACTACCCAACCTAATAGGAACATTGTTTCCAGCCTGACTCGCCATCCACCACCTAATACACATGTCGCTACCCGTCAACCTACGACCACTTTCGCAAATGTTAACGTTCCTCCCGACCATGAAGGTGCACATATACCGCATACTTTTACATCCACTGTCGCTACTAGTAATGCTAATGTAGGAGGTGGGAATATACCTTATCATCATGGTCATAACGCCACCATTCCTGCTACTAGTAACACCAATGTTGGGGTTGGGAATACATCTCATACTTATGGTCACCACACGACTGCTCATGCTAATCCTAATGCTTACGCTGGGGGTGGGAACATACCTTACCATCATGGTCATTACAACACAGTTCCCGCTACAAATAATACGTATATGCCCCATACTTATGGTAGCAACCCTTACTACAATACAGTTAGTGCTGGCCACCAGTACAACCCACCTCAATATGGTGCTCAAAACACATATATACCTGCTTACCCCACATGGGTCAAGTCAGAGGAGGTTATCAACCTTAAAACCATGGTCAAGCTTATGGTTAGTCAGGCCCTTATAATCAACATTTTCCTGGTCATGCTCAAGCATTTGGTCCTTCTCATCCTTCAAGTTCTTACAATCAACCTGTTATGGGAGCTTATAATCAAGCTTTCCAGCCGCAGCTCCTGTTCCTTGCATGTTTGAAGCTTATGGATCTTTCAAGGCTCACAAATGATCTGGTGTGTCACAACCCTAGTTGGCCTCCGGTTCCTACCAAGCTTCCTTCGAACATTCTTAATTTTGAGGGGCGAGGTGGTGAGGATCAGGGTGATCATGTCACAAAGTTTCACCTTTGGTGCTCTTCCAACTCATTGAACCACGATTCCGTTCGATTACGACTATTTCAACGCAGCCTCACGGGGGCAGCTGTGAAGTGGTTGACGAAGGTGCTTCCGCGTGAGCGATGTCTTTTTCTTGTTGGAAATATCTTGGCTCTCCTCCTCTACTCACTTCTAGGACCATGCTCACTGCATTTTATGGTAGGTCATTTAAGCCGCATGGGATAATCCCTTCCCTTGTTGTTCGCTTGGGAGGTAAACCTTTGCCTATTGAAGTCGAGGTGGTTGATGCGCCCATCAACTAAAACCTTTTACTGGGTCGGAATTGGATGTACGCTATGAAAGCGGTCACATCTACTATATTCAGGATCATTTGCTTTCCACATGAAGGTAGGATTGTGACCATCGATCAGCTAGATTGCGTTAATCCTTCTCCCACAGCATCCATGGGATCAGTAGTCCCACAAGTTACAAAATCTCAGCCGGAAACTGGGAGCATTTGGTATTGGTATGTACCCTTCATTGATGGGATCTTATGATTTCCCTGCACCCATGAATTTTATTGGAACCATTTCCTACAATGCGCCTCCTCCTTTGCATAATGTACCATCCCGGACTTCATATTTTGATGATCCATGGACTTTACCGTCCATGATTTCTACATCTAGAGACATTGCACACGTCAGGATGTCTATGCCACTTTCTACTCTTGAGATTTCTTATCAGGATATTCAACAAGCCATAATAGAGCCGGATCTCCCCTCTCCTCGGACAAATGAGGAAGATCCTGTTACACTGCCAATTTAGGAAGTCGACTCATCTTGTTCGAACGATTGCCTTGATGGTGCTTTACCTTCAGATGAAACTATTATCGAGGCCATGTGTGGTAGTGAGAGACCTTGGGAGGATATGCATCATCGCTCTTATTTCCTTCCCAACCTTGATCTCGCTGAGCAAGAAGAGTTTAGGACGACTCTTGCAGAGATGGTTGGTCACCCTGTGGCTCTTTTGGGATCACATGAGATTTATGCGGAGGGGAACATGGCTAATATTTCCCCAACTCAACCGATCAACATCTCTTGCACTCCCGAAAAGATTGAGAACATTTACATCGGTGATGATTGCTCTTCTGAGGAGGTTGCCATCTACACTGAATTGTTTACTGAACTTTGGGAAGCTTTTGCCTGGTCATACGAGGAGATGCCAGGAATAGACCCTAGTATTGTCGAGCATGATATTAGAACATATCCTCATGCTAAACCAGTTCGACAACATATTCGTGATGTTAATACTAGGAAGGCAGCAGTTATTAAGGCAGAGGTGGAGAAACTGCTCAAAGCTAGTTTTATCTACCCCGTTCCCCTTACCGAATGGGTGCCAAACCCCATTCCTATGGATAAGAAGCAAGGAACGATCCATGTATGCACTGATTTTAGAGACCTAAATCGTGCATGTTCGAAAGACAACTTCCCCATGCCATTCATTGATTAGATCTTGGATTCTTATGCAGGAAGTAAGATTTTTTCGTTCATGGACAACTTTTCAGGCTATAACCATATTCAAATCAAACCTGAGGACCAACATAAGATTGATTTCATTTGTCCTTTGAGCATGCCATGACCTATTCCTTTCACGACCTTAAAAGTATAATGGAGGTTTTATTGGATGATCTTGCCGGCCATTGTCGCAAGAGAATAGACCACCCCAAGCACCTTCATTGGATTCTCGAAGAATGTATATGCTACAAGATCCGATTGTATCCCAATAAATGCATCTTTGCGGTGAGGTCAAGTCGCCTTCTAGGATTTATAGTTTCGAAAGAGGGTATTCGAGTTGATCCTCTTAAAGTTGAGGCAATACTTCGGTTGCCTCCTCCGCACAACTTGTTTCAACTTCAGAGCCTCCAAGGAAGAGCTACTTTTATACGCCATTTTGTAGTCAATTATGATAATCTTACCAAGGGTTTCGCGCATTTGTTGAAGAAAGACACACTGTTTATCTGGGATGAGAGAGCCCAACAGTCTTTTGATGCCCTTAAGAAAGCTTTGGTAACAACCCCTGTGCTTAGTCCACCCGACTTTGCATGAGATTGTATACTTTATGTGGCTGCGTCTCAAGAGACGATTGGCATGGTCTTAGCTCAGGTTGATGATGCGCTCGTCAAGAATGTCATCTATTACCTCAGTCGAAATCTAGTAGACGCTGAACTGAGATATACTCACATGGAAAAGTTGGCACTTGTGACTGTATATGCAGTCCAACGGTTACGACACTATATTTTGCTTAGAACAACCACAGTTGTAGCGCATATCAATCCGTTTCAGTTCATGCTATCACGACGCCTTATAGCGGGGAAGTATAATAAATGGATTTTGATCCTTTAGGAATTCAATCTCAATTTTTCTTCGGCGAAGTTGGTGAAATCATTGGTGTTTGTTGTGCTTATGTCAGACCTTCCAAGACTTGATGAGGATGTGATCCATGAAGATTCCTCTGTGGATGAACACTTGTTTCTTATCTCGTCAGAGGACCCTTGGTATGGGGATGTCATTGTATATCTCCAAACTTTGAAGTTTCCTCCGCATTATTCACGGGACGAGCGACATCATGTGAAACATCATGCTAAAGATTATACTATCGTCCATGACACTTTGTATCGTTGAGGAAAGGATTCTATTCTCCGTCGTTGCTTGACTCACGAAGAAGCGAACTGGGTGCTTAATGATTGCCATGCTAGGGTGTGTGGCGGTCACTTATTCGGGCTTGCTACAGCCCAACGTATTATGCAAGCTGGTTACTTTTGGCCTTCAATCTTTAAGGATTGTATAAATGTTGTGAAGAGATGTCACCCTTTCCAGGTGTTTTCTCGGAATATACACTCGCATCAAGCACCCCTTCATCCAGTAGTCACTGTTGGTCCCTTCATGAAGTGGGGGGTGGATTGCATGGATTGCAAACCAACTCCGGCTGTGGGGCATCACCATATCATAGTGGTCATGGACTACTTTTCCAAATGGGCTGAGGCCATGCCTACCATAAAAGCCGATGGTGCTACAGTAGCCCATTTTGTGTTCAATCAGATTACTACTCCGTTTGGTATTCCGAAAAAGATTGTCATTGACCATGATCGTAACTTTCAGAACAAAATGATGGACGAATTGTCTCTCAAGCTTGGGTTTCATCAAGAACACTCATCCTCTTACTATCCCCAAGCGAATGGTCAAGTTGAAGTAGTCAATAAGTCTTTAAAGACCATTTTCAACGTACCATCCAACAAAGCAAGAACAACTGGCACATTATGTTATATCCTGCTTTGTGGGCATATCAAACTGCAGTCAAGACTGCCACCGGGTTCTCACCGTTTTAGCTCGTACACGGTGTCGAGTTGATTTTACCGATTGAATGCAAAATCCCTTTGCTTAAACTAGCCATAGAGCTCCTACTTGATACGACGGGTCTTGAGAAAAGTTTAATCCACCTTGAGCAACTTGACGAGCAATGTCGAGATGCCGCCGTGGCGATAGATGCCAATAAATGTCGTGTTAAGGTTCAATACGATAGGTCTGTCTGTCCCCGACAATATGTGAAGGTGACTTGGTCCTCTTATATGACCAAGCTAAAGAACCCCTGGGGGCAAGCAAGTTTAAGCCCATGTGGTACGGTCCTTACATTGTGAGGTGTGTCCTGGAAAAAGGAGCCTATGAATTAGAGGACTATGAGGGGAATGTCTTGAAGGAGCCTAGAAATGGGCTCTACCTCAAGCGGTATTACACCTGAACTTCTAGTTCGAGCTAATACTTTTGTATACTATTGTATAGTTGTTTCTGTACATAGTTTAGCTTTATTTTGGTTTTTGTGTCTACTGATTAGCTTCCGTTTGATTGATAGATGTCATCAGAATCTCCTACATTCTTAGGGTTCGCAGATGGTGCTAGTTGTCATACGCAGCAACTTGCTTCTGCTGCTTGGGTTATTTTTTCACCTAACCACCTAGTTGTGTCCTCAGGAGGTACTTGTCTTCGTCCTACATCTAATAATGTGGTTGAGTATAGTGACGTGATCGAGCTACTTCAGGATGTTATTTCACATGGTATCCAGTCTTTAGAAGTCCTCCTGGATTCACAACTAGTTGTGTCTCAGTTGAATGGTCAATACCGTGTGAGGGATCCTACGTTACTACGAAAATTCTTAAGGGTAAGACTCTTGGAATGACATTTTGTTTCAATTACATACATTCATGTTCCAAGAATTTTTAATCATATATCTGATGCATACACTAACTATATATTAGATTAGCATTTGTCACATTCACAATGAAGCACACAAATAAAAGATACATTCATACATTTGTACATACACACATATAGTAGAACCAGAGAACCAAAGTTTTTTACAAATAATATGTCAAAAAAATGGTAGTGTCACAATACAAAACTGGAGCCTGTAGCCCTCAAAAATATACATATCGATACAAAAAATGGGAATCTAAGATGTCTAATCCCTACAAGGAGTCTTAGATGCCTCCTCAACAGGATGTGTCTGATATTAATATTGTACTGCATTTGCAACATGCTACAATAGTCACACCTAGTTACCCGGCACCCCCACATCTTGGCACTGCATATCCTCTGGTAGCCACGCCACCTCTACCTGTTGTACCCTGGTGGTCATCCATGATAAGTTGGCCTGCAGAGTCTATAGTGTATGCTCTGCTGTAGCACCTACTACCTCATCACCCCTGCCCCGACGACGATGTCTCGGGAAACCCTCGGGTCTCACTGTGCCCTTGTCTGCGAGCAAACAGTCAAACATTAATATGCGATACTACCCCCAAAAATATTTGTGCATTTACATCTATAATAAAAAATCCAAACAAATTTAATACACAAAAACCTAAAAAGAGTACTCACCAATGCCTCCGAACGTTGCATCCAGTGGAAGCGGCATGTCACGATCCTAGCGGAAGTCTATCCCTGCATAGGGGTAGTCATCTATAGCTATGACTTGTCAGTCCCACCAGTGAAAAAACTCCTCTGTGTATGGTGATGCCTGACGGTCACCACCCTGTCGCGTCAAGACCTCTACCCACCGGGTCATGGCTGGGTCGCGAAGACTATGAGGATGGACCTCAACCCTCGGACTGAGCCCCAGAACTCCCTCAAAGAAGAAACTACATAAGATACTGTCGTATCCAAAAAAAAATTCCTCCCCTTGCTTGCACTCTGTCAACTGGGTCTTCATGGACCCTAGTAGCGTGGTAGACCAATCGAATATCATGGGATGCATACACTGTGATTCATAGAACATCACTGGCCTGGATGCCTGGTGAAGGCCTTTTGAACCAGTAATCCGCACTAAGGTAGCCACTACAACCTTCATGCTCAGGTTGACTATGGCTCTGATGGGCACCTGACTCCCCACTGCCCGAGTATTTGGAACACAATACCACTCTATATAGTCGGGGATGGTGATCCCACAACCCACAAAATGAGATCGAAGGCTTGCCACCTAACCTCGGTGGGACAAACCAGTAATGAAGTAGATATCTTCCACTTCCAGGGAGAGTATTTTCCCGTCTAGGTTTAAGTTCTGTGCATCAATGTCCCAGTAATCTATCAAATGACGGAGCAATAGGTTTTGGGCCCTCAAAGCCCCTATGCTCAAAAATTTGTATATCCCACATGCTTGTAGCGCTTGCTGTGCACACACATCATTGCAGATGGCCTCATCCACAAGGTCGTGTTCCCTCTCTCTCCACTCTAGAACCATCCTGGAGGGAGAAAAACCATAAAGTTTAGTCAAATTTATTTAAAAAACTAACTTCACGGCTGTACCTGCGGGCAATTTTGCTCACAGAGGAAGGTAGCCACAGTCGACGCATGCGTGGACTACGAGTACCCAACCCTACCTGCAACCCACATAGTTATAGCCCGCGGCTAGCGCCGTTACCATGTAGAGCATGGCCAAACAAAAAATCCAACCGATGCAAATTGAAATAAAAGCATTAAAATGAAAGGTGTGGATGAGACTACCAACCTTCTCCTGACGGTTCGATGATCGGATGCTCATAGCTCCTAGAATCAGTAGTTGAACTTTGAGGTGAAAACTAACCACAAAACTCCAAATGAGTGAATAGTAAAAATGAATTGTAAATTGTAAATTTTTGTTACGATTTATAATTTTCAAAACCCTCTTGTTTATAGTTTTCGCCATTTAATGTTGTTTTGGACTAATACAATGTCATGGAGTAGCATTTTTTGACCAGGTTTCTTCGACCAAAGTTGTTTTTGATCGTTTCACACCTACGACAGGTATATTTCACACCTGGCATATAGGTTAGATGTCATTTTCACATACATTATGCATTCGACCTTTTGACCATTTTCATAAACCCTAGGTGCAACCCCGCTTCTTAACCGACACGGAGCCTTCACACTGTTATAGAAGTGTTGTTATGTGGTGGTAGGGCATTTCCGAACATGGGTACCCTAGTTAGAACCCTCGTTTGCATTATGGAGCCCATGCCGTTGTTTGTCCTTAGGATCGAGAGTCCTTTGTAGTTACGCCATGACGTCTTGTTAAAGACTCATACTCTACTTTGTCTTATGCTATCCATCTCCCATAAGGACTCCCCCATTTATATCAATTTGTGATTGCATTGCATCATCCTGCTTGCTACTTGAGCCTTGTGCCAACTCCCACTTACTCGGTTGTTATCCTGGTGCTTGAGCACTTTCCCTGTCGAGCCCTTCAGAGCTTACATTTTCCTTTCACAATTTAAAGACCTTTTAACCCTGAGGGAACACCCCCCCGAGTGTCCACATCCTGCACACGCTTCCTTGCATTGATCATAGGTATGTTCCACTGCTTGGGACTAGTCTGCTCACTATTTGACACTCGTCCCCTCACTTGTTGTACTATAAGCAATATTATTCTTTTTCAAGCTTTTCCAAATATGAAAAAGACCAAAAAAATCAAATATTCCAAAAAGCCGGATGGGATTATGGTTACTACTTCTAGTTGGCAGCTGTTGTGTCACCTTTAAATAGAGCATTCATTCCACTCCATACATTATGATTCGGGACTATAGTTGGACCTTAGGAGCTGTACTTGTTTCTCATTTTACTCCACCGATTGGTTAAGCTTCCAGTCATTATGGATCCCTTTGTGATGCCTCCTACATCACACAGTTTATATTGATTCTATGTTGCCTGAGTCTATCCATCTGCTCATGCTCTTGTTCAAAGGAAGTCCTGAAACTAGAGTCGGCCACTCCTCAGGTCTCTTGACTATTGCATGTCAGCCATCCTTATTGAGTTAGTCTGTTTCACCTCATTTCTTCCAAATCTTTCAGCGTGGCTGGTACCTCGTGCTGGTTGATGGGGGATGCCTTAATGCCCTCCTTCCAGCGAGTCTTGTTCTGTCAACTTCAACACATTTATGCCGAAACTTGAGGCTTAGAGTTCGGTTGAGTACCTTGAGGCTTGCAGTCATTAGTGGCAGGCTCTCTCGCCATCGACAGTTTTGGGAATACATCAATGTCTCCTGATCGATGGATTCATCTTAGTCTTCGACCTCAACACATCTATTCGCACTTTGATGATTGTTCTTTGTGCCTTGATTCCCATTTTCATTATTGGTGGGTTATCTCACGTCTGTTAACGGTATACATCATTGACCGATAATTAGACGATGTCACATTAGGTTCGACCTCAACTCCTTTATTCACTTGATGGGACTTGCACCGTCGAAGACTTGTGTAGAAGACCCCAGACGATAGTGGCATTCAGTATGCTACTTAAGGATTATGAATTTACATCTGAGATATCACCTCTCAGATATCAGCAGTTTACACCAGTTGTTTCCTTTTCAGCAGGAGACCATATCTTACTATAGAGGGATCATGGTTGTGATCACTTATGACATGTATTCACTAAGTACTGCCTATTCATGGCCATTGTATCAGATTGTTGTACTATACCGACATGTACTTAGGGATACTATTGTATTATGACAAGTGAGCTGCTCCTTCCACTTGTGTCTCCATCACTCCACTTCTGATATTTCTAATGTATTTCAGCCATCGTAGCATCAGTCTCTTACCTCACACATTAGGCGGCATCTGTTACAACGTAATCTTCCACCTTGTGAGCATCAGCATTATTTGGCCTGCAGGATCCATTTTACTAACTTAGATCCACTTTGTATCCTTCAAACACATTATTTCCCTATTTTTTCGCCTGTACACTAGCTGCATCACTACAATGTGCGTACCCGTGAGTTGCATCACTATAGCCCGCGGGTAGCATGTAAAATGGTAAAAATCACTAGTTAATTACTTTTTACTCCCAAAAAGTGGTCATAGGGTGACCTTTGTCCCTCCATTTCCCCGGAACCCCTCGATGTGTCCTTTCACTTACCTTTGAGAGGACTATATATTGAGCACATATGGCTTATGGACGGGAGGAGGAAAGGGAGCAAGAGAACTCTAGTGGATATTTTCCCTATCTTGAGTCTACACTCATTGATCCTTGTAGTTGTGAACCCTTTTATGTTCACCTTCCAAACTCCTATCACAGTTTCAGTTTGCCATTCCATGGAGGATTGAAGTGGTGGAGGCACAAGTGGAGAGACCAAGATCTCGGTTCAGATTGTTTGCTGACAAGAGGTCGTATCACATTGTACTTCTTGTTATTTATTAATAGAAATACTCATATTCTCATCCATTAATGTTGTGAATGTTGTTTATATTACATTGGGTTGCATTTACTTATAATATCATGGACCATTGCTATTGATGATGTTAATGTCATTTATATATTATATGCGCTTGTTGTATATTGGTTGTCAAGACTAATTTGCAGGTTCAAGTGCATGGATTGAAAGCTTCAACGGGGATCTACATCAAATGTTTGGAAACAATGGGAACAATAATAGCAATCACAATACCCCTAGTAAGGAGAATGCCAACCCTCCTCAGGAAGGCGGAAATGCTGGTGAGGACTGTAAACCTAGGCGTAAGGTGAAATTTCCTTGTAAGCTTTGTGGGGAAGACCATCTTACTGACTTGTGTCCTCGAATCGAAGAAGCATCGAAGCATTTGGCATAGACCCCAGCTATGTTGAAGGATCCCCTTCCCCATCATCATCAAAACATGGCTTCGCATGCTCCCGCCACTGGTTATGGACCTATTGACACTCCAACGTCTTCTTCCAATACTAGTGGTTATGTATGCGTGAATATGGTCCAATTTGAGGTTAGTTTTTCCACTCGTCAACGCGATTATGGTGCACCACAACCTAATATGGGGAGTGAGCCTCCCCCTCCTCCTGATAATTCCTTGCATATCGAGAAGCCCTCTATTATGCCACGAATAGTGAAAGGTGTTCTTAAGCGCTCTACGCATAATCCCAATGCTCGAGCTTTAGTCTTCGAGTCATCTACGGCCACCCTTAGTGTTCTGTTACAACGTAATCTTCCACCTTGCGAGCATCAGCACTATTTGGCCTGCAGGATCCATTTTACTGACTCAAATCCACCTTTTATCCTTCAGACACATTATTTCCCTATTTTTTCACCTGTACGCTAGGTGCATCACTACAATGGGCGTACCCACGAGTTGCATCACTATAGCCCGTGGGTAGCATGTAAAGTGGTAAAAATCACTAGTTAATTACTTTTTACTCCCAAAGAGCGGTCATAGGGTGACCTTTGGCCCTCCATTTGCCCCAAAACGCCTCGATATGTCCTTTCGCTTACCACAACAGACAACTGACTACCAGAAATTAACTCAATTCTCAATGCTGTGCTATAAAAATGACAATGCTAAGATAATGAAGAACATAACCAAACTCGATCCAAACATTTGATGTAGATCCCTGTTGGAGCTTTCAATCTGTGCACTTGAACCTGCAAATTAGTCTTGACAGCCAATATACAACAAGAGCATATAATATATAAAAAACATTAACATCATCAATAGCAATGGTCCATGATATTATAAGTAAATGCAACCCAATGTAATATAAACAACATTCACAACATTAATGGATGCGAATATGAGTATTTCTATTAATAAATAACAAGAAGTACAATGTGATATGATCTCTTGTCGGCAGCCAATCTGAACCAAGATCTGGGTCTCTCCACTTGTGCCTCCACCACTTCAATCCTCCATGGAATGGCAAACTCAAACTATGATAGGAGTTTGGAAGGTGAACATAAAAGGGTTCACAACTACAAGGATCAATGAGTGTAGACTCAAGATAGGGAAACAATCCACTAGAGTTCTCTTGCTCTCTTTCCTCCTCCTGTCCATAAGCCATATGTGCTCAATATATAGTCCTCTCAAAGGTAAGTGAAAGGACACATCGAGGCGTTTCGGGGCAAATGGAGGGCCAAAGGTCACCCTATGACCGCTTTTTGGGAGTAAAAAGTAATTAACTAGTGATTTTTACCATTTTACATGCTACCCGTGGGCTATAGTGATGCAACTCGTGAGTATGCCCACTGTAGTGATGCAGCTAGCGTACAGGGAAAAAATAGGGAAACAATCTGTTTGAAGGATAAAAAATGGATCTGAGTCAATAAAATGGATCCTGTAGGTGAAATAGTGCTGATGCTCACAAGGTGGAAGATTACGTTGTAACAGTAGGTGAGTTTTCATTGTCGCATGATCCTTAGCTCTTATCCATCCTTCATCCAACTGATGTTGTAAGGATGAGGATGTGGAGTGGTCACAAGACCTAGTTTCTTCACAAGATATTCAGAAACAAATTTCTTCTGGCTTATGTTGTCCACAATCAGATGCAATGGATTGTTTTGAATCCATATCCTTTTATGGAACAGGTGCTCTTGTTCCTCCTCGTCGATGATAGTCCAGGATGTTGGAGTTGTCGATGTCAAAAGAGTCATTGCTTCTGGTTCAGATTCTACCACAGTCTTGTCGAACGCGTCAGATGTCGACACTTTTTCCAAAAAGGTCTCCCAAGCTTTGCATTCAGACGTATCATGCCAAAATGAGTGATGGTAGTCGCACAATTTCCCAGTTGGTTGCTTGCTACGTTCCTTTTTGTGAAAAGGATTTTTTCCATGATCTGGATTTGGCGGAGTTGGAGTAGAAGATTTGGACTTATCAAAGTTGGTTGGTTCCTTCTTGAGTCAGGTGGTCGTCCTGATGTCGGCTTTGTCGCGAAGTGCGCTTTTATTTTTTGCTTGGTTTCGATTTTGCTGGCATAGTGGAATGCATCTGCAATCGTTTTGACAGTGAGAAACTCCATCTCCTCCTGAATGTACTAGGAAAATCCGCTGATGTACTTCAGAACAAGCAATTTTTCTTCTTCTTGAACGCTAAGTCTAGTCATGAGTCAATAGAACTTGTCAATGTAAATTTGTACAAATTGGTCTTTCCATTTCCTTAGCTGTTGCCACTTCTTATACTGTTGCTCAAGGTACTTGGGCGGGTAAAACTCCTTCTGGATGTATTCAAGAAATTTATCGCATGTGTCGATGGGGTCTCCTCTTTTCTCCATCTTTGTCGAAATATTCTCTCACTAGCAGTGCACAGATGTTGACATATTTAAGGATGCAATGGTGATCTTGTCAGCTTCTAAGAGTTGATTCACAGAGTAATAGGACTCCAATTGTTGTACCCAATTATCGAAGGATTCTGCGTCAATCTTGCCTTCTAGATTTGGTATGTCCAAATTCATTTGGACTTTGAAGGGGTTGATTTTGTCGGAGTTAGTTCTCGTCAGAAATCCTCCTGATGTCGAAGCAAATTGTGTGAGAATTTCATTGAACTGGGTGAACATCTCAGCTCGTTGTCGATTCAGTGCTTGCTCTTTGAGCTGCTGTGTCTCATCGATTGCATGTCTTTCGCCTATTTCTTCTTCCATTTCTGGAGGTAGTGTCTACTTGGATTACTGAGTCTGCAAGCGTGTTTGAACTGGAATAATTCAAGTAACTTCGATGGAAGTGTCTACACAAAACTTAAGCAGGAACAAAGCTGATGTGCTCTGATGAAGCTCTTAAATGATCAATGCTATGAATGAGCTCTGATACCAATGATCGACTCGCGTCCAGGAAGCATGAGGGGGGAAACAGTTCAACTTGAATGATTCGGATCTGTTATAGCGAAAGCATAAGAATGAGAAGCAAAGAAGGAATACACTACGACATAAAATTATAGAAACACATAGAAAAATATGTAGGAATGGGAACTCATTTCTCTATTACTGAATGTAAAGATGATGACTTGTATATTACAATAGTTTTACATGCTTATATAGAATGTGCTGAGATGCTTGGGTTCCTTCCCGTTATGTTCTGATTTTCAGAAGGAGGTTAAAGTTGCTGCCCGTAAACTTGTTAACTAACACCTTTATAAAAAAATATCATAAATTTTGTCATAATAAAATAAAAGATTTTTAAAATGTAACCTTCTAACGTGAGAATGTAACCTTCAAGGTGGCTAAAGGTGAGAGCCAGGTAATTTCTTACGTTTAATATATAATTACTTTCTATCAATACTTCTTCTAGGTAATAAAAATGGCGAAGAACTATGAGAGAAGTCACACTTGTAGTCAACATAATTTTTGTCAACAAGATCGTGGTCGAATTAAGTGCCTCAATGTCACTCATGTACAAATGTAAAGCACCACATAGAATAAATTCCATTTCCAGTGTACTTCTGCAATCATCTACTCTCATTTCCACTAGCTGTGGGAAATTCCCTGTAACTGATGTAAGCCTACAAAAAAATTCAAATTGCTCAGCTCTTCAAAGTATATCACTGAAATTCCAAATTTTCAGGAAGAGGGAATTTTACTACAAGCCCCCAACCATGTCATCACCCATGGTGACTACTGATAGAGAACATGTTATAAGGTAATTGAAACCGCAAAAATGAGGGGTAGTTGTGGTAAATATGAAATCCTAAGCTTCAAAGCTGCAGGGAAATCGTAGGAAAAGAGAGAAGTCAAAACCTTCATAAAGGAATGGAACCATTTTTCAGAGAATGGTTTTCAGCAAAGGTGAAACATTTTTTCAGAATAAATCTCTCCTCTGTGTCTCTGAATCACTTGCGATAAAAAATACCACCAGCAATATTTCCAACATATTCACACGAAGTCTCTGATATTTTTCCATGACTATGACTAGAATCCTTCCTTCAAAGAAAAACCAATATCATATTTAATACATTGCAGATACATCGATCACTACTCCAAATGAATGAAGAGAAGGGAAGGAACGTCAATATGCATATGCCTCCTTCAAAGACTAAATTTTTGTAACCACATTCACTGATAGACTTACAGTAATGTAATGCCAACATGTAGTGTCCCTTTTTAAGAATTTGCACAAACTAGGAAAAATTGCAAATTTTAACCAATTCGACCCTTAGACTAGTCTTAACCCAACTGCTTCTCAATGGCTCCAAATGCCTCCTAATGGGGTCTGAATGAGTTTGGAAGGTATTCGAACATATAAAAGAGTATTATGGATTCTTAAAACCCTTAAAAAACTTATGCAACATTCATTTACAATCTAGACAAAGTAGGGAAATGTACTAGTCAAATCGAGCTTCAATCCCCCAAGGGTAGTGGTCAAAGATGGTTCTCCAAATGGTATTAAACCCTTCCAAATTTCAGAACAGAGCTATGGTACCGATAAATGACTTTAATGAGCTCCCCAATGTATCATCAATTAGTTCTTATGGCCTTCTGCAACTCCCTTAAATCATATGTTTATATGCAAGTCTTCACATAGGGGGCAAAAGCTAGTAATTTTCACCATATGTTATGAAATTCAAAATTTATGTGCCAACAACTTGTCCAATGCTAATGAAACTTATTCATAACATTAATGTCACTCCATAAATCAACAAAATCATAGATAATGACTGATACAACTCAAAATAATGTCTCTTCAAGCTCCAACAACAAGATATAGGGAAAACAACATCATTTATGCATTGTTTGGTATTTTTACATAGTTTCACTTGGTATTTAAACCTGAGAGTCTCCTGAGCAATAAATACATAATATATATATATCAGAATAAAAATAAATCGATATTCTTGGACTCTCACAAATATATTAAAATCTCACCAAAGGCGCAATTCCTCCAAGGGCCCAAATATGCAAGAAAGTGTGAAAGAGATGCAAGGAAAAGTTGTAGATGAATGAACCACAAGCTTCCCTATAGATTCAACCTGTAACTAAATAATCCATTTTAGCTCCAAATGAATTGTCTGAATGGCCTCTCCAATTGTCAATTAGGATGGGAATCTTTCACCCTTGAAATTGGTGCTAAGGCAAGTAGACTAGCTCTTCTCTCCAAATGAAAAATGCAAAATGTAAAATGATCAAAATTTGGTCTAATTCTTTGTTCCTGAATTTTATAAACTTCCTAAGGCTTTCCCAATTTGAATTCCATCCATGATATTCATGCCAATTCAATTTGGGAAGAGATTCCCAAGTATGCCACTTGTCCTTCCAATTCTAGCCTCCTCCTTCACCAAATTTGAATTGGTGTCTCTTTGGCTGCCCTAAATCACTTGGGCACCTTCTTGGAGGCTATTTTTAGCCCTGACATGTCATGTATGTCATATTTTATCCATCGGGTCTGATTTTTCAAAAATTTCATAGGCATCTTCATCATTGGTGTCATAGAAGCTAGGGAATCTATCCCAAGTGTCCCACTAGCTCCAAAATGCCTCTTCCTCTCCCATATGAATTACTCTTCCTCTACATTTCGACCTCATTGAGTGATGCTAAGTCATATTCCCTTCCAACTACCCAAGAATAGTGGAATCCACCTTGGATTTGAATGGGTGAGAGTGGAATTCCATGTGGCAAGGGGAATCTAGCGTTTTGGGGGTCCCACACCACCAATGTGTCTCCATGACCAAGTGCAATCTTATTTTCTCACCATATATTTATGCCAAAACCAAAGTCCATTTTGGTTTATTAGTCTCCTTATTCCAATTTTAATGTCTCCACCACAACCTAGGAATCTAGTAGGTTGGTGGAATTTTCCCTACTTGATATTTATTTGAATGGGGACATTACAGTCTTCCCCACCCAAGATTGATTTCCCTCAAGCAATATCAATTTAGTATGATACAAAATTGTTCCTCCTCTATCATGTGTCCTTCCATGAGGAATGTCTCCCAAAACCTTTTCATTTTTTTTGTTTCATACTGTGGGAAAACATAACCTTTTTCGGATAGGTGTGCATTCCTCTCAATAGCCTTTTTTTTCCATCCGAATCTTTGAATCTCATTTCATGGATTTGATAATTCACTGTATTTTACCCTATAGAGTACAACCATTGCACTCCCAAGACCACATTAGTATTAGCAACATCAATCACATAAAAGCTATCAAAAAATGTGTAATTACCTATGGTGAGTTGTATCTTTGGGATCCATGTTTTGCACTCCATAGTATGGTGACTTGGAATGATGACTATGAATCCCTTGAATGATGACTATGAATCCCTTGAATGGTTCAACATGTAGATTTCTCCTCTCCACCATGGTTGAATCAATGAATTTATGTGTGTCTCCTCCATATACCAATACCAAAACCCTTTGTCCTCGTACAACTCCTTGGCATCGAATAGTGTGGAAACGAGGCACTCCTGAAAACACTGCCAATATCCCTTTGTCAGGTAATTGATGATCTTCTTATTTTTTCTATTCTTCTTCTGTTGTGGCATATCCCTCTTCTTGGGCTGAAATATGTTCTCCTTCCTCCACTCCCCCTTCATACTCATCATCACAAAATACTTCAATGAATTGCGCCTTTCCCTTAGCACATTTATGTTGTGGTACCCATGGTTGGAAGCATGAGTAGCATAGTTTCTTCCTTCTGAGTTCTTCCCTACTTAGTTCCTGTTTCTTATCATTTCCGCATTCATCTTCTTGCCATCGCTTCTTTTCAGATTTGAATTGGGAAGGGAAGTTGGGCTTGGGATGAAACCTTGTTCTAGGTAGCACATTTTGTAGATCTCTTGTCAAGCTCATGGCATCCTTCAATGAATTGGGTTTGTGGGCCTTAACTAAACCTTTTAAGGTTTCAACCAAACCTTCAGTAAACATCAATACTAATCTTACCATAGATATATCAGCCACCTTAACTGATAATTTTTGGAATTCCAACATATATTTAGCAGGGGTTCCAACTTGTTTGAATTGGGCTAGTTCTTTGAAAGGAAATTCTGGGTCTTTTTGCTCAAATATTTTTAATACCCCGTCAAAATATTCTCCATAGGTTGTAACCTGATCATGTCCCAAATTTTTTAGACCATGGAACCACCAATCATTGGCATCTCCTTCTAGATGCAAAATAGTCATTTTTAAAGAATCATTTTCCACCATTGGATTCAGTTGAAAATAAATATCTAGTTTTTGTACCCAAGTATTTGCAGAACTTTGGGGTGAGCCATCAAAAGTGGGAAGGGGCATTTTATCAATGGCACAATTCAATTCTTTATTCTGAAATGGAGACTTATTACCTTCCCTCATTTTGAGTTTGCTTGATACATTAAAGAATTGGTCAAATGGTAGAGTTCTTCTACAATCTTCACTCAACTTTTCCCATTCTGTCACCACTTCCTGCATGTCAAATTGAGTGTTAAGATCTTCTTTGAACTCAATAAATTTAGGTGTAGTATGCCTTGGTGTGATATGCAATTAATTAGGTCTATTATGGGGTCCTGTTCTTGAGAAAATATGCTCACCCATTGCCTTCTTTTCCTCGGAATGAGAACTACTACTGCCTCCTATTACTCCTTTGCTCCCAAGTTGACTAGACAACAATTCGAATCCTTTCATGATCTATTTTTTCATGTCTTCAAATAATGGTTTCATGAGTTTAGTAAATTATTCCCAATACTCTAAGGTTTCCTTCTCATCCCTAGCCATAGTTTCAACAAAATGCACTTTTTTTCCTATTTCTTCCTCTTCAACAACAACACCTTTAGTTTCAGTTTCCAAAGGTGGGGGATTATTTGTTTGAATTATTGTCCTCATGAATGGTCATCCACATTAGGTGCAAGGACCATGCTCTGATACCACCTGTAGTGTCCCTTTTTAAGAATTTGCACAAACTAGGAAAAATTACAAATTTTAACCAATTCGACCCTTAAACTAGTCTTAACCTAACTGCTTCTGAATGGCTCCAAATGATTTCTAATGGGGTCTGAATGAGCTTGGAAGATATTCATAAACATAAGAGAGGCTGATGGATTCTTAAAAAAACTTAAAACACTTATTCAACCTTCATCATACAATCTGGACAAAGTAGGGAAATGTACTAGTCAAATCGAGCTTCAATCCCCCAAGGGTAGTGGTCAAGGATGGTTCTCCAAATGGTATTAAACCATTCCAAATTTCAGAACAGAGGTATGGTACTGATAAATTTCTTTAATGAACTCCCCAATGTATCATCAATTAGTTATTATGGCCTTTTGCAACTCCCTTAAATCAGATGTTTATATGCAAGTCTTCACATAGGGGGGAAAGCTAGTAATTTTCACCATATGTTATGAAATTCGAAATTTATGTGCCAAGGACTTGTACAATGCTAATGGAACTTCTTCATAACACTAATTACACTACATACATCAAAAAAATCACAGATAATTACTGATACAACTCAAAATAATGGCTCATCAAGCTCCAACAACAAGATATAGGGAAAATGACATCATTTATGCATTGTTTGGTATTTTTACATAGTTTCACTTGGTATTTAGACCTGAGAGTCTTATGAGCAGTAAATAAAGAGTATATATATCATAATACAAATAAATGGATATTCTTGGACTCTCACAAAGAGATCAACATCTCACCAAAGACACAATTCCTCTAGGGGCCCAAATATGCAAGAAAGTGTGAAAGAGATGCAAGAACAAGTTGTAGATGAATGAACCATGAGATTCCCTATAGCTTCAACCTATAACTAGAGATTCCATTGTAGCTCCAAATGAAAGGTCTGAATGGCCTCTCTAATTTCCAATTAGGATGGGAATCTTTCACCCTCGAAATTGGTGCTAAGGTAAGTAGACTAGCTCGCTTCTAGCTCTTCTCTCCAAATGCAAAATGCAAAATGTAAAATGATCAAAAGATGGTATTATTCTTTGTTCCTGATTTTTATAAACTTCCTAAGGATTTCCCAATTTGAATTCCATTCATGAGCTTCATGCCAACTCAATTTGAGAAGAAATTCCCAAGTATGCCACTTGTCCTTCCAATTCTAGCCGCCTCCTTCACCAAATTCGAATTGGTATCTCTTTGGCTGCCCTACATCATTTGGGTGCCTTATTGGAGGTTATGTTTATCCCTGACATGTCATGTATGTCATATGCCAGCCATCAGGTCTGATTTTTCAGAAATGTCATAGGCATCTTCATCATTGGTGTCATAGAAGCTAGGGAATCTAGCCCAAGTGTCCCACTAGCTCCAAAATGCCTCTTCCTCTCCCATAGGAGTTAGTCTTCCTCTACATTTCGACCTCATTGAGTCATGCCAAATAATATTCCCTTCCAACTACCCAAGAATAGTGGACTCCACCTTGGATTCGAATGAGTGAGAGTGGAATGCCATGTGGCATGGGGAATCTAGCTTTTGGGGGGTCCCACACCACCAATATGTCTGCATGACCAAGTGCTATCTTATTTTCTCACCATAAATATTTGTTTTCCCCCTCTTAATATATTTATGCCCAACCAAAGTCCATTTAGGTTTATTAGTCTCCTTATTCCAATTTTAATGTCTCCACCCCAACTTAGGAAACTAGTAGGTTGGTAGAATTTTTCCTACTTGATATTTATTTGAATGGGGACATTACACACCAAAACCAGTAAATTTCCCGCATGTTCTCTTACTTGGTCGAGTGGAGAGGGAATGGATGAAGAGAGGGAGATGGGGTTATCAAAATTCCTTCATGGATTGAGAGCATTTCAAAATTTGAATTTGAGTGCGGATGAGCCATTCGGGAGGGGTGCGTATGGATTGTTGGAGTAGTATAAGGGCTAACTAAAACACCAGGATTCACCGGAATCTGGCAAAGCAAGAATAGCTGAAATGGAAATTTGGGGTGCTCAAATCATAATTTCGGCAATCTGAGTAGTTTTAAAATAGGGCATTTAGTCTAGGAAAGACAGTTACGAATGTTGAAATTGCAGAAACATGGAAATAACAATTTCCAGGAACAAATTTGACCATTTTTTATAAAACTTTCACCGAAAAAGCGAGGTGTTTTAGTTGTCTTTTATCCTACGCGTGGATTGTCATGCATATACATGCACATACCAACACAGCTGTGGGTGAATCCATGAAGATGGGTGTCTATTTTGGGGGGTCCTATGAGAAAATAAATCTGAGTTTTTCATGTTTTCCAACTTTGGGCAAATAAAAGTGATATTTTTGTTTGGAATTTCACTTTTCACTAAAAAGAAAACTTTTAGAGAATTATGTTAGCTTTCTATCCATATTTTTTTCAATTTTTTATATTGAGATTTGATATGTCGATTCGGAAAATGTTTGACAGTGTGTTCTTATAAAATGAAAGGACGACAAAATAGCCATGTTTTGTCGCACACGTAGAATCATTGTTAAACTTAGTTTTTGCAAAAAACAAATATGCTATGACAATTTACACACAATATACTACTGCATGACTATAAGTTTGTAACCAATGGATCTATATACTAATTATTATATTTTTTTGAATTCGACCAATGGAGAAACCTCTTCGATTTTCAACATATTTTTTGTTGCAAAACTTTTCTCTCAATTGAAGATAAAACTAAAAAATCTATGAATACCCATTTGAAGTAGGCACGCCAATTAATTGCACCATAGTTTTTTCAATTTTTTTGGTGGTGTATATTTAAAGTTATGGATTTTTCATTTGATCGCATTTTGAAAGAGATGAAACCAATCTCGACACCTATTAAGAAAACAAATAATTAAAAATATCAGATCTTACCTATACACAACAAAATCTATATATTTGGAAAGTAGATTCAATAAAGAAACTAATGGTATCAAGTCCGACAACCGCTTTGAAGTGTAATAGATTCTTTTTACCTTCCGAAAATGGAGAAACCTGAAAATTGTGAGGGAAAATCAGATTTTCAGGTTTCAGACATTATTCGACTGAATAATGATTCAGCTGAATAAATTTTTTCCGTAACAGCGACGTCACTTAGAGAAAAGGTTATTCGGCCGAATAACCAAACATAAAAAAAACTCATTGTCCGAGAAAAAAAAAAAAAAATGTTGTTGTCTAAACTTATATAAATAAAACTAAATACTTTCATTAAATTTTGCATATTTCTGGTCAGAATGTTTTTGAAGGGGTTTTCTCAGGAGCTTTTTTTGCAAAGGGATTTTTTTTATAAGGTTTTTTTTTTCCTATTTCTTTCTAAGGAATACATTGAAAAAAAAAATTCTAAAGCATTTTTGCAAAATGAGTTTTTATTCCAAACTTTTTGCACTTCTTATTTCTTTGCAATGGGTTTTTTCAAGGTGTTTGTTTTCCAAAATGATGATTTTAAAGAGTTAGTTTGCAAATGAGTTTTTTTTTTAAATAGATTTTTTCAAAGTTTTTTTTTCTAGATATTTTTGCAAAAGTCGTTTTTTTACAAAATATTTTACAAGTGGTTTTTCAAAAAATGTTTCTTTCTAAAGGGTGCATTTACAGAGTTTTTTATTCCAAGACATTTTTGCAAATAAGATTTTATTTCAAGTTATTTTTGCAAAGGAGATGTATTTTTCTTTCTTATTTATTTGAAAAGGGGTTTTTTCAAAGAGTTGTTCTCCCAAGTTATTATTGCAAAAAAATTATTTCTTTGCAAGGGTTTTTCCAAAGAAATATTTTTCCTAGGTATTTTTTCAAAGAAGTTTTTTTTCCAATGATTTTACAAAAAATATTTATTTAGAAAGTGTTCTTATTCTTTTCCAATGGGTTTTTTCAAAGGTGATTTATTATCAAGGAGTTCTTATTTCATTCAAAGAAGGTTCTTTTCAAAGTAAATTTGTTTCCAAGGACTTTTTCTTCAAAAGACTCTTACAAGATTTTGATAAGGTGAAGTAAATTTTAGTTCATGTGTTTATAAATTTCGTAACTGTTTTTAAATCTTAATTTTGTTTTTTTACTATAAAATGATGATTCTTTAATTTATCATTTATAGATTAAATAATCATGGGCAGTAAGAGAAACCGTCAAAGAAAATATGATCGTAAACGTGTTGATGATGATGATAATAGAGAAAAAAAAAAAACTTAAATATCATGCCAACAAAGCAATCCTTGCATAAATGCAAGCTACGATTATTGAAGGTACAAATACAGTTTTACATAATAATGTTGATGAAATGGAAATTGAAAATAGAGTACAAGAAGAACAAATTGAAGTTGAAGAGACCATTGTTGAAGATATAAATAGTGATTTACATACTAATGTCAATGACGTCAATATTGAAGATCAAGTTCAAGAACCATAAATTGGACCAGGTATGTATATATCATGTATTTTCCAAATTCATTTTTTATAATTATGAATTGTATTTTTTGATACATGTTAAATTAAATTTAACTTGATGTATAGGTACTTTCACCATTGATGATGAAATGTTAAAAAACATTGATTGCAACAAATATGGAAAAAAATACCCATACATGCTACACGATATCGGGCTCAAAAATTTTATGATGATGTTCTGAAGAATTATTCAGTAACATGACAAACACAAAATTTGAGATGCTTATTAGTGACTAAGAAGTCAAAAGATGCTACGTCATTATTGGATATTCACAAAGCGACCAAAGAGTCGAAATTGAAACATAATGTGATAGAAAATATAGGTGATGCAATAAAAAAATTGGAAAATCTAGGAAGAAATACATCAGTTCCGCACGAAGAGCAATTCATACAACAATTATTTCGATTAGTACTAAACAAAAACGTTTGACAACACAACTAGAAAAAGCAGTTGGAACCTCAAGAAAGACATTATACAAACATAGCAAATTCAGAATGTAAATAGATGAAAATGATGAACTTGCTTGCGGGGCAATTATTTGTAGACAGCCTTACAAAGATAGAATCAGAGCAGGTGTTAAAGATATTGTACAGGAATATTGGTTGACACATGCTCGAGTTTCACCAAATTCAAAGGATGTGATACGACAAAGAGTATCACGAGGAGTATATGTAAGCAGTCCAAAACATATAATGGATATGACACAAGTACAATTGTTCAATAAACTCAAGGAAGATCATTATGGAATTAATGTGTCAATCACTACATTTGTGCAACTAAAACCATGGTATGTTAGACCTATTACTATACATGACACATGTTGTTGTCGTTATCATGTGCAATTTCAATTATATTATGACACGTTTCTTGAATTTGGTAAAATGTTTTGGACAAATTCACCACCTCCACTCACAATACGTGAATTCATATCTCAAACCCTATGTGAGATAAATCGCGATGAAGTATTTTATAATAAGAAATGTGTCAATGGAAAACATTGTAATCATTGTGGAAATTTGGTTTTATTCCACAATAAATATCCTATTGATACTGATCACTCGCTGTCAAATGTAACCATTGATTGGAGAAGATATGAATACATTATAAGTACTAGTGATACACATTCCAAAAGGATTGATTTGCGAGAAGATAAAATAGGTGTGACAGATTTTCTCAAGAAATTTGAAAGTGAAATTTATAAATACATGTTGATGTATATGTAACTTCAAAATGTATTTCACCCATGTATTTCATATATGTATTTTGTACTCCTATAGAGATGGTATTATTCCTCTATACGGAAGTGCTTGTATTCCTATAGAGATGTTATTATTCCTCTATACATAAGTGTCGTCATTTATATTGTAAGTGTCGTAACTTATACTTGATGGGTTATTAGACCACTTTGTTGGGGTCGGCCCTGTATAATTCATGTGGGTCAAAGGGTTATTAGACCACCAAGTGTGGGGTCGGCCCGGATTAAGTTAACCATGGGTTAAGCTAGACATGTAGGCCCCATTAGTTTATTGGGCAGGACAGAACAAGTATAAATAGAGATCGGGAGATCTCTATTTGGTCATTCATTCACACACTTCTCTCATTCGAAAAGTGGTGCACTTATGAGGAGGAGGCTCTGCTGCTAGGAGAAGACTATATCTTGTATTCTAGTTGTATCATTGCTCTATCTATCTCTGAGGAAGTTATTGGAGTTTTTCACCTTTATGGTTTTCCCCAAGTAAACTCTGTGTCTCTTGTGTGCTTGCATTATTGTGTCCATGATTGATATGCTATAGATTTGATGTACATGTTGTTCTCTCAGTTAAGATCCTAGATCAGATTGAAGTGAATTCTAAAAATTCAACATGGTATCAGAGCTAGCTTGAAAGAAGGCATGATATGGCATGTATGACACTTGTTGCACTTGCGATGCTAGGGCTTGATATAGCAAAAACCAGTTATTGTAGCACTTTCGCTATAAATCCATTTTGGCAAAGTTTTCAGATATGAAACTTTAGAGGGATAATATCGGATCCTCATGTATATTGTGTCCAAAGGACAACTTCTAATTCGTTGTAATTTGTTATTTATGATCTGTTCAATATAGGGTTTCGACCTCTTCCAGATCTTAGTCAGAAATAGGTGACCTGGAAAAAAAGGTCATAACTTAGGCTAGGAAGCTCCAAATGAAATTTCATAAGAAGTGACAAGTAGTACACAGACTGTACTATCTCAGGAAACATTTTCAGAGGCCGAAGTTGAACCAGTGACACGTGGCACTCCGTACAAGTTTGTTCTCTTGTTTTATCCCATAAACAGGTCACATTGCAACACTTGGCATAACTCTCTCTCAGAGAATCCAATTGAGGTCAGACCTATCGGGATGGAAAGATGACAGGTCAGGCTACCATAGAAAAAATGTTTCAGACCATGTGGAGTGAAAAGTACGGAGTTACACCAGAAACAATCAGGTACATATTTCTGTCAAAAAAAAAAATTTGAGCACCTTCATTCATGGCTTCCAGAATCTATGGTTTCGGAGAAAGTTGTAATTCTTGTAATCGGAGACTATGGCTGAATGATACTCATCAAAATATAAATTTAGAGACCAAGATAAGAATTTTTGGTTGGGCAGAAGACCAGTCTTGATCAGACCCTAGTTCGGGACTTTGATCGAAAAATTGGAAAATTAGGGCTTCTGCAAAAATGGGAATTTTTTAAATCTATGACCATGGCTGGAAGCTCTTCAGAAAAATAGAATATTAGAGCTTTGGATCAAACCTTTTGATTGGGAAGAAGAGTGGGCTTCATCAAACCCTAGTTCGGGGTCACGTCCAGTGAATCCAGAAGTTTCAAAGGAAAAATTAAGGAGTGAAACTTTGCGGTTTTCAAATTCTGAACATACTAGCTTGATCAGCTCATCAAGATGCATATTTCTATCCTTTTGGAAGTTTGAAATTCAAAGTTTTAATTTTTGGGGTTTCTCTAACAAACCCTAATCTAGCTCCAAATCTAGTTCTTGCAAATCAAGTGGATTGGGTTAATCCTAGAAGAAGATGGATTGGTCACCGGCATAAGTGAAGAAGTTCCTGTTTCAGAGGGAGATGAGGCTAAGGCCTTACATAAGAAGATTACAAGCAATCTTGACAGGTATGACTTATCCAGGTATGTTTCGAGATTTGTTCATGATTAAGTTTGTGGTATATTTATCTTCATATTATTACGATTAGTACAATCTTGATTAAATCTAGACTTGTCGTATCACCTTAATAAAATTATGAATGTACGATAGAAGATATTCATTGATTAGGGTGTTGACACTTATGATTGTACTAATGCATTATGGTGTTGTATGAGGTTTATGTTGTGGCTAGCATGAAATGTACACCAAGAAAGACAAATCATGTTCTGGTTCAAGAACATATGATCATGCTGACATGAGGACAAAGATTCATCCATTGTCATGAAGATCTACTTACGAGGTATGTATAGCTTGGTCCTACAATGGATAACTTATGAGACATGCAGGTTACTAGCACAAGTCATTGAAGAGAACCAGAAGACATTATGCGGGTATGTTAGACATAAATAGCTAGCATGCTAATCCAGGTATGTTTTTCCTATATCAAGCTAGAATCCTACCTTGTGTTAGGATCTTATACTGTTGTGTTGTTGATAATGATTATTCATGAAGTCATAGGTTTGAATAGTCATGGTTGTATGCATATTATGTTTCTTACCATAATTGATGATATGACTAACCAGAAGAATCATGAAGGTATAGGTTTCAGTAATCACGGGTTTTATGCATATTATATCTCTTATCTTGATTGATGATTTAACTAACCAGAAGACTCCTATGATCAAATAAGAATATGCATGAGTTAAAGAAGACTTCCCTGAAACCTTGAATACTAATGTTTATTATTTGTGAATGATCATGACTATACATGTTTAAGATTATTGTGTTTTGATAGTATTAAGATTATACTAATAAATGTGTGATTATGTATGAGACCTCAAGGATAACACAATGATGATACTAATAAGCATGCATAGTGATTAAGGATAGATATAAGCTCAAGGACAGGTAATCCAGGAAGCAAAGATCAAGAGGGAGCACACTCCAGTTGTTCCTGCAAGAAAGCAAAGGAACACACTTCAGTAGTTTCTGTAAGGATGCAGATATTCAGAGGGAGTCCACCCAGCAACCAAACAAGATAAGTATTTGAATTGTCATTGCTTACATAATGTTATTCAATGATGTATATGCTTATGTTCCTAGAATTAGGTTGTGTATTATGCATATTAGAATAGTTGCATTCATGAACAATATACTACTAATATACATGGGTAAGTGGCCTATGGCACTATACAACATTCCATTGCTACTTATCTAGAATGAAACCTCTTTGCTGACATATTGGGAGCTGTGCACACTCTTAACAATGTTCTGGTAGAGATTGGAAGGAATCTAGAAAGTTATGGAATATGGATAAATGTTGTATTGAAGCATTGGCTAAAATAATTGCATGATTGTATGACATATTTCTTTATGTGTAAGAATTTGTTATGAAAACTATGAGATGTTTTCTAATCATGCAATTTAACTTGTTGTGTAGGAAAGATCGTATAATATCACCTACAAAAGAAGGACTACAACATTTGTTCAAGCAACAAAGTTATCTATTGAAAATATTGAAGTTCCCAGGATCTGGGAAGAATGCCATAATCGAGGAGTACCAGTCGATCATGAAGATGTTTGGGATGCAGTCCCAAGACCTGAAGGGGAGTCTGTAGTGACTTCCAAGAGGATATACAAGATCAAGCATGCTACAGGTGGTAGCATAGAGACTTTTGCTTCTGTAGCCAGATACACTTCCATTAGATCTGTACTTGCTCTGGCTGCAGTGATGAAATGGAAGATACACTAGATGGATTTCAAGACAACTTTATTGAATGGTGTAGTTGAAGAAGAAGTGTATGTGGAGCAGCCACTTGGTTCTGAGACACATGAGAGGGAGTCATATACGTGCAGAACTTGGTATGGTAGGATAGACAACTTTCTATCCAGTTTGGGCTTTACCAAGAGTAAAACAGATTCCAACCTTTACTACAAGGTTGAGGAAGGCAATCCAGTGATACTACTTTTGTATATGGATGACCTATTTATTAAAGGTGAAGATAGATTGATTGTCGACACACAGCGGAAGCTTGTTGTCGAGTTTGAGATGAATAACTTAGGGATGATGCACTATTTGTTTTTGGCATGGAGGTGTGGCAGAGTGCAGATGGAATCTTCCTTGGACAAGGGAAGTATGCAGTAGAGATCCTGAAGAGGTTCGGGATGATGGACTGCAAGGCTATGGCCACACCTATGGCATCGAACCTGAATCTTTTGTGTGATTCTCCATCTGATCCGGTTGATGTCACGATGTATCGTCAGATGATTGGGTCCTTGATGTACCTAACGAACACTACACCAAATATTTGCTTTGCGGTGAACACATTGAGCCAGTTCCTGACGAATCCTAGAGGTGTTCACCTAGTTACTGTAAAGTATATTCTGAGGTACCTGAAGGGTACAGTTGATTATGGGCTCAAGTATGATACGAATCAAAAGTTTAACCTACAGGTTTATGTTGATTCAGACTGGGCAAGCGGTGCTGCAAATAGGAAGAGCACTTTTGGGTGCTACTTCAATATGGGATCAGGTGTGATCTCTTGGTTTAGCAAAAAGCAGTCCTGCGTAGCACTGAGTACAGCCGAGGCAGAGTATGTTGCAGCCTGTTCGGCTAGTTGTGAGGTAGTATGGCTTCGGAAGCTACTGTCTAAGTTATTTGATCTCCCGTTGGATGCTACTAGTATCTTATGTGATAACCAGAGTTATGTGAAGGTGTCTGAAAACCCATTGTTTCATGACAAGTCGAAACACATAGAGATCAAATATCACTATATCAGGGATATGGTCTAGAGAGGAGCAGTGAAGCTCCTGTATTTGCGACAGACCAGCAGATTGCAAATGTGTTGACGAAACCACTAGCTAGAGTGAAGTTCGAGTACTTCAGAAAGAGTCTTGGTGTTCTTCAGATTGATGACATTTCGAGGAAGAAGTGATGGACACATTTGCAGAAGCCATTCCAAGCATGTTGGAAGGAGGATCCTTCACATGGCTGTGGATGTAAGCGATAGATGATGAGCATCAAGACGATGCTCCAATTACTGCTCTGTATATGTATCAAGATGATGCTGGATATGATCAGTTGGATCATTTATATGTATTTCTATATGCATCATGTTGGATGCTTGGACCATGTATCTGTATATGTATCAGGTGGATACTATGTATGATCAAGTAGATCATGTGTGTTGATATATATATCAGGTGGATACATTGTGTGGATCATGTATCTATGTATGTATCAGGAGGATACATTATATGATCAGGTAGATCATGAATGATGATATGTATCAGGTAGATACTTGGTATGCATCAGGTAGATGCATTGTATGATCAGGATGATGATATGTATCAGGTGGATACATTACATAATCAGTTGGATTATGTGTGATGAGTTCCGAAGACACAGATGCATAGTGCCTTTCTGACATGGTGGTAGATGTGTTCTCCCATGTGCGTTGATGTAAGTGCAAAGCCTTTCCGACATGGTGGTAGATGTGTTCTCCCATGTACGTTGATGTAAGTGCAGAGCCTTTCTGACATGGTGGTAGATGTGTTCACCCATGTGCATTGATGTAAGTGCAGAGCCTTTTGGACATGGTGGTAGATGTGTTCTCCCATGTGCGTTGATGTAAGTGCAGAGCCTTTCCGACATGGTGGCAGACATGTTCTGCCATGGTCATTGATGTAAGTGCTGTGAGCCTTTCACTGATGGTGGTAGGTTGGTCCTCCCATGCCGGTGAGTGTAAGTGTTGTGTGTGTGCATCTGGGTTGTGCTTCGTGATACTCTGTGGCCGTGGACAGGTTGTGCAGTAGCATGTAAAAGGTCCTGGGAGATCCAATAGGTTGAGCTGTGTGCTCGTAATCAGTCCTGGGATCCTCTTTCGAGGTTTTGTTGTCTCACATAATAAGTTATGAGGATTCCACAGTATGGCCAGTGATGATGAATACTTACAGGTGGTGGGCCTACATCCAGTATGAAAAAGGACTGGCTCTGTAGAACTTCATATGATGAGTAGATTCAAAGATTGATTGAGATAGCAGCAACAGTGACGATGACGATGATTCATTGATGATGATCCAAAGAAGAAGACTTGTGCTAGAAGATCTGTGTCAAGAAATACCTTCCTAGTTAAGAGGGAGTGTTGATGTATATATAACTTTGGAATGTATTTCACCCATGTATTTCATATATGTATTTTGTACTCCTATAGAGATGGTATTATTCCTCTATACGGAAGTGCTTGTATTCCTATAGAGATGTTATTATTCCTCTATACGGAAGTGTCGTCATTTATAGTGTAAGTGTCGTAACTTATACTTGATGGGTTACTAGACCACCTTGTTGGGGTCGGCCCTATATAAGTCATGTGGGTCGAAGGGTTATTAGACCACCAAGTGTGGGGTCAGCCCGGATTAAGTTAACCATGGGTTAAGCTAGACATGTAGGCCCCATTATTTTATTGGGAAAGACAGAACAAGTATAAATAGATATCGGGAGATCTCTATTTGGTCATTCATTCACACACTTCTCTCATTCGAAAAGTGGCGCACTTATGAGGAGGAGGCTCTGCTGCTAGGAGAAGACTATCTCTTGTATTCTGGTTGTATCATTGCTCTATCTATCTCTGAGAAAGTTATTAGGGTTTTTCACCTTTATGGTTTTCCCCAAGTAAACTCTGTGTCTCTTGTGTGCTTGCATTATTGTGTCCATGATTGATATGTTGTAGATTTGCTATACATGTTGTTCTCTCAGTTAAGATCCTAGATCAAATTGAAGTAAATTCTGAAAATTTAACAATACACCAAGCATTCACATAGAGCACGATGGCAAGACCTTCAATTCAAACAGTCTCGTGAAATTTTTCCTCCAGGAACAATTTTTTCAATGGTTGATTTTGCAAAAAATTACACATTTGCTGCACAAAAAGAGATATAGAGTGAATACTATCATTCTTACCAAGTTTCAATATTTGTCCATGTTTTATATAGACATTCTCAATAGGATGTTGATAGAATTGAAAGCACGTGTGACAATCGAGATGTGATTAAAGAATATCATTTTTATATCAGCGACAGTCGTACACACGATACACATTTTGTTCAGCATTGTATTGAAAGTATTTTCTACAATTCACTAAAGGGACGTAATGTTAAATTCAATGAGCATTGGATATGGTCAGATGGATGTGCAGGACAATTTAAATCTTCATGATCATTTTATTGGTTATGTCGACTTCATAAAACATTGAACATTAAACATCGCTGAAATTTCTTTGAAACTGGTCATGGAAAAGGTGAACATGATGGTGCAGGAGCATGCGTAAAAAGAGCACTTCGAAGATGGCAAATGAACCATAGTTCTGCACGATTTCATTCAGTTGCAGAGGTTGTCCAATGGTGTAAATCACATCTAAACCATGATTATAATCAACAATCAAAAGATGTGCGCTGGTATGTACACAAATGTTTTAATTTATATTTTATTGTCAATTTAAAAAAAAGTATGTACTAACATCAAAATTTGTCATTTGTGTAATAGGGTTTTTTTGGCTTGTTGGGGTCCAAGATATAAATAGATCAATACCATACGATGCTAGCACCATACATGGGAGTAGAGATTTTCACTATATTCAAACAAAAGCCTTCCAAAACGTGTATGCATTTGACAGTAGAAAGCAATCATGCTTTTGTCATATTTGCACTGAAAATATTGAATCTACAGAAGTTTGTGAAAACATAACGAACAACTACGTAAAACATTGGAAACACATAGAGATTAATCCTAAAGGAAAAATGCCACTAGCAAGCCTAGAAGAATTAGAATCAGAAGAAATAGCAATATCATCTAATGGCGACAGAATTTCATATCTTGTTAGAGAAGGTAATGATCAAGTACAACTATTTTGTCGATTGTTCATTCTTGTCCATCACCTTATACATGTATAAATTAGTCAATTTAATTGATTTAAAATCCTAATGTCAATTGTAATTTGCACAGGGGATGTTTTTGTTGTAATTGCACCTGTAGACAACAACGAAAATGTGAAGTATTATTTGATGCGATGCACTGAAGGAAAGATGAAGTTATTGGAAGACTACAATGACAACGGATATACATACGAGAGAGGATCCATCATTTTAAAGGGCTATTTTTTTCAGCAGACCCATATGACTGCAAATTATGTCTACTTTCAGGATTATGAACCTGATGTTATATGTTGTCAATATAGTCATTTAGAATGTGCATATCGAATAAAATTGGTTCAAGTTCCATCGAAAAAACAATTAAAAAATAAAAAATGGAAACTGTCCAAATATGACCATGAACGGATAATTGAGGATAGCATTCCGTTACGATGTTTTTAACTATATAAAAAATTAATGGATCAATGATTTTGTCCATGTCATTGTCAAATGTTGTGTACAATATATATTTTTCTTTCTATGTCTATGATCTTCAAAGGAAGTAGAATATAAGAGTTTAAATGATCGTATTCTAGTATGCTGAATTGAATTCAAAAAATATTTGGTAACTATGAAAAATTCAATGTGTAAAAGTTTTGTCTTAATTCTGTATAAAATACTTTATTCGGGTCCCCATATGTCTATTAGACCACTTAAGGGATGAGATAACAGATGTGGTTGTCGCCACTCTCCTCCCTGAATCTTTACTTTAAAATATCACTAGTGTAAGTTCACATAACTGAAATCATGGCAAATGGAGACAACGATCATTTGATTTTTAATCACAAGAAAGGATTCCAGGATTGTGAAGCTTATGCTAAATTAGAGGAATGATTATTTACAACAAATCGATGAAAATTCATCAAATTGTTGTCTAAAATCATTTCTCTAATTTAGCACAAGTTTCACAATCCTATAATCTTTGCTTATGATTAAAAAACAAGAAATCGTTATCCCCATTTGCCATGATTTCAGCCGCATCAAATGTACCTGGACATTGAAAATAAAAATTATTAATTAAAAATTCATATCAAAATTTGAACATAATATTCATTTTTCAACTTCCTAACATTCATATTTCAATCAAAACTTCCTAACAAATTCCTGAACTTTGAACCTAACATTCATTTTTAAACTTCCTAACATTTATATTTCTATCAAAACTTTCTGACATTCATAAACTTCCTAACATTCAAAGATAACAGTCATGTTCTTAACATTCGATCTTAATATGTTCATTCTTAACATTCATTCATTCATTGCACCTATCATAAATTTCTTAGCATACATTTTTACCATAACATTCTTTCTTAACATATTCCTAGTAACATTCCTATCAAAATTTGAACCTAACATTCATTTTTCAACTTCCTAACATTCATATTTCAATCAAAACTTCCTAACATTCCTAAAATTTGAACTTAACATTAATTTTTAAACTTCATAGTTCATCCATATTTCTATCAAAACTTCTAACATTCCTAAGCTTCCTAACATTCAAAGATAACATTCATATTCTTAGCATTCAATCTTTTAACATTCATTCATATTTCAATCAAAACTTTCTAACATTCCTAAACTTTAAACCTATATTCATTCATTTTTAAACTTCCTAACGTTCCTAAACTTCCTAATATTCAAATATATCATGTTCTTAACATTCAATCTTAAAATTCATTTATTCTTAAAATTCATATAAAAACCTAACATTCATTCATTCATTGCACATAGCATAACTTCGTTAACATTCATTCTTACCATGCAACATTCATTTTTAACATATTCAGGTAACATACATATCAAAATTTGAACCTAACATTCATTTTTCGACTTCCTAACATTCATATTTCAATCACAACTTCCTAACATTCCGAAACTTTAAACCTAGCATTCATTTTTCTGTCAAAACTTCCTAACATTCAAAGATAAATTATTCTTAACATTCAATCTTAACATTAATTTATTCTTAAAATTCCTATAAAAGCCTAACATTCATTCATTGCACCTAGAGATTATAACATCCTTAACATTCATTCTTACATATTCATTCATTCATTTAAACATGCAAATACATATTCTAAACCTTTAAATCACACCAAATATGCTAAATAAACAAAAATAAGTAGATCATTTAAAGCAAATACAGAATATGTAAGTTCAAAGGACATGCATATAATCCTCAAAAAACGTTCATGAACATGTGAGTTCAATGTACATATATGTATCTAGTCCAAAAATAAATCTCCTCGATGTCCAAAATGTCCACCATGCTATAAAAAAAAAATGTCCACCATGCTATCCTCCACTAGGGCCTCCCCATGGACTCAACCCACCCTGCAACATGTATAAAAGCAGATTATGAATATCATTTAAATTATTTAAACTAAATTCAAAACTTAAAATATTAAACTTATATATCAAAAACAATTCAATTATTAACAAAATTACATCAAATTCTTCGAATGCTTGTCCACCACCATCCTCCAAAGGAATTTTCCCTTTTTCTCCAAAAGATTTAAAAGACCCAAGCTGCAACACGTATAAAATCAATTTATGAATCTCATAAATTACTTGAACAAATTTTAACTAAATCCATAAAAATTAAAATATTAAACTTATATCAAAGATCAATTCAAGTGTGAACAAAATTACCTTCATGCCAATATCTGCTGCATTAAACAAAGAACCTATCTCTCCCCCCTAAAATTTAAATTGTGTTAATAAATAAAACATAATGCAAAACAAAAAAATTAAGAAATTAACTTTGAACTAAAACTAAAAGATTAAAAACATTAGCTCACAATATATGGTAAATCATTTAAAAAGTTCATATCCAAAGAAACCTGCATGGATAAGTCAAATTAACAATAAGATGCATAGTAAAATTAAAACTCAAATATATATATATATCAAGTTCAAACATAATTATAAATATGTAAATAATAAATATACCTCTCCAATATGCTCTATATTTTCGCTAGTGGAAATACAGAAAGAATGTTCATTCATCATTCTTGAAAACTGCAACCAATAAACATTTACATAATGTACTTATTACTTTACATCAAAAAAAAAAATTTATTATTCATATAATGTAACAAAAAATTCAATTCAAAATGAAAAAAAGATTAAATTTAGATCAAGTCATATCATAATCAACAAACCTCTCCCAAAATCGATGTGTCATTGGATATAACATTTGCTGCTATGTTGCGACAAACCTTGGCATACGCCCTGAGATCTTCAATGCTCATTCCATCTATCTCATCATTAGTTTTGTAAACAAACTTTTGAAGAAGAGTGGAACAAGCCCTTTCTCGAACCAATCCCACATCTACTCCAACTAATGCTAACGATAAACCATCGCCAACAAAATTCCTTGCAATTGTTCCAAGTTGAGATGTGGGCTCTATCTCTGATCTTAATGCCACCAACCTGGGTGGGCAAGATATCTAGGTTTGAGGTCGAAGAGTTGAAGGGTCTCTCAGAGCACCTTTTCGATTATATATTCGACCCTTTCCAACTCCATAAAATTCTGAATGAACATCAGTATAGTCTGGCTTCATATTTAAAAAAAACTCAGCATAAAAAAATCTAGCAAAATATTGAGAAACCTCATCGTTCCATGCAAACCGACCATAGGCTGCGAGAAACCGATCATAAAGTAGATGTGAAAGATCAGGATGCTTGAAATATTGCACTTTCAACATTTCTCGCTTTAGACCTTCTTTGAAGTTAAACATTGATTTGGCATGTTCTTTCATCACTCTCTCCTTCACAACATCCCACTTGTCTGGACCCATCACTTGTTCCCTTCATCTTCGCATCAAATCTACAAAACCATTTGTAGTTGGTCTAAGATTCTCATATGCCTGAATGAATTTTTGTAATGATCCCAAAACAATCTCCAAACTTTTTTTACTCTCTAGAGGTAGATCCATAGTAGACAAATCATTTTCCAACTTGCCGTAGTGGGATCTACATCTTTCAAGAGTCATTTGATGATCACCACTTTCCCATGGAAGCTCTGGAGGTAAATCAGATGGATATGTTGTAATGGGTGTACAACCCTCAGTTAATTCAACATATTGCGTCCTGGCTCGACCATCATCACCTTGTATGGAATGACGAGCCTCTTGAGAATCTTGCTTTGCACCCTCATCCGTCTCCCTTGCTCGCTCTGCTTCCCTCTCTGTAGAATTACAAGCATCTTCTGAACCATGCTCTGCTTCAAATAAAAACAAAGTTTTGTTTAAACACATGTACAAACTTTGCGTACACAAAAATTCAATTTGTATGTACACATATTAAAAGATCGATATTAATATACCAATAGAAGGTCGAGATCGGCGTTCTCCCATAGAAGCTATAGGGGAATCATTTGTACCCCTTTCACCTTGTCAATGATCAACTGAATGTGAACTATATGATAAACTAGAATCTCGAGGGGAAGTTGACAACCTCCTATTATCACTTGTAACACCAACCCCAAAATACTGTGAAGACCTCCTACTATTTCGCCTCAAAGACTCCTCTCTTTCCATTTGATATAATGTCTACACTTACACAAATATCAACTAATTACATATTCAAATTCTACATGTTAATTCTACAAATTCTAAAACCTAGCTTCTAGAAAAGCTAAGTTCTGTAATAAAAACCTATATATACCTAATATCATCTAATAGTTCTTAAAATGACTATGACTAATATTGTTGGATGTATAAAGAATTAATGTACCAATCTTCTAAGTGTTTTTGATGTTTAAAATGAATAGAGTAAATATAGTTAAATACTAAGTTTAGTGTTACACCTATATAGTAATTCTAGAAATTCTAAAACCTAGTTGCTAAATAAACTAAGTTATGTAATAAAGACCTAAATATACCTAATAACCTCTAGTAGTTCTTAAAATGAGTATAACTAATAAGGAATTAATGTGCCAATCTTCTAAGTGTTTTTTATGTTTAAAATGAATAGAACCAATATAGTTAAATACAAAATGAACGGTTCCCTTTCTTTATGTCAAAGAATGAGTTCATGAACATGTTAACTTTTAATTAAAATCTTAAATTAATTACTTAATTGCTATTTTAATAATATTTAAACATAAATTATATCTATAAGTATTTTCATTATTCCATACAATCTTAAAATATTAACAATGCATGGTATTATTTTTCATAATTTTGGCTATATTTCATAAATTTGCCATGTTGCAAAATGGTCTTCAGTTTGGTACATAATACAATTGACTTTTGTTCTTTCCTATTACATCTAAAGTAAAGTTTATTTATGTCTATAGTTTAGTTGTATCTAAAGTAAAGTTTAAAGTTTTGTTGTGTCCAAAGTAGAGTTTAATCGTGTCTAAAGTTTTGTTGTATCTGTAGCGATACATTAACGTAGTTTGTAATAAAACTAATATATTGATCTATGAACTCTGTCATTGTAGACAAAGTTCATGAACTTTGTCCAAGGACATAATTCATGAGCTCTGTCCATGTCCATGTTGACATAGTTCAGCCAAAAAGACAAACCTATATATAAAGGGGAGATATCATTTGCAAATACAATTACATAACTACTTTTATTCTCATTTCTAAACACATAAGCAAAATAAAATTTTTAACAAGATTAACTAATTAAAGACTGCATATATTTCTCTTTTTATATTTAAATTTAAATCATTTTCAACATACGATTTGGACAGAGTTTAAAAACTCTGCCCAATTGGACAGAGTTCATGAACTTTGCCCAACTGGGAAGAGTTCATGAAATCTGCTGAATTTGACAGAGTTAATGTTAAACCTCTTAATACTAATCCACTCTATTTGCTTATGTTACAGTGTCCATATTAGGTTACTATGATTATACTGTCTGTGAGTAATAAGTATCATTATCTACGCTCTTTCTTAGTAATAGTAAGGTCATATTCTGGAAATAAGGTAGATATCATTTAAGATAAGTTATATTAGTCTTCTTGTCCTTTTTATTGGACAGAGTTCATGAACTCTGCCCAATTGGACAGAATTGATGAACTCTGCCCAATTTTGGACAGAATTCATGAACTCTGTCCAATTGGACACAGTTCATGAACTCTGTCCAATTGGACACAGTTCATGAACTCTATTTAATTGGACACGGTTCATTTACAGGGACAAATTCAAAAAAAATTAATTAATACTTAATTCTTAAATTAAAAAAAACTGAGTTTCGGCTTACCTGTTTGTATTTTCACTTCTTTGACCTAGCCGAATAGAATTCAGGCGAATTTAGACCCAGCCGAACAAAACCCAGACGAAATTGGAAAAACTAGCCCAAGCACAAAAATAACACAGAACCTGCAACAACAATTAAACATTAATATAAGAAATTTAAAATAAAAAATAAAAACATAAATAAACAAAAAAACTTACCTCTGCAGACAACCCCACGACGACAAGTCCACAACCAAACAGCCCACTCTTCTGCAAACGTCCACCAATGAAACGAACGCCAGAACGATCGTCCACTAGCAGACGAACACTCCAACAATATGATCGTCCACCATCAAGCGAACACTCCAACAAAAAAGCTCAACCAACAGAAGTCCATCCGCACACTAAACCAACAAACGTCCAAACGCACATTCCACCAACAAGCGTTCGGACGTCCAAATGAGCTACGATCCAATGGCTATACAACTCCGCAATGACGAACGCAGGGGACGAGTGGATGGGAGAGGGAGAAGGTGGCGGACGCACACTCCACCACCAAACGTCGACACGTCAATCGAGCAATGACCAACCAACGACTGTACACCTCCGCCACGACTAGATGCAGAAAAGACGATAAAAACGTGACACAGAGGGTGGCAGAGAAGTGAGACGCAGAGAATGGGGAAGCGAGTGGCGGAGTTCACCAACAACCATGTAGACGGACCGAGGGCTAGACGAGTGGGTGGACGAAACAGTGGTGAGACGGGTGGCGCGGAGGCGGGGCCAACAATGGCTCTCAAAGGGGTCCACGAAATCCTGCTGAAAATGACAAACAATGGCCGCGGCCGAGCTTTTATGCAGAATAATTATTCGGCCGAATAATTAGACAACGCCGTACATTTTCTCCGTCCGACTAAAACCTCGCACACAAATCGAGGCCACCGTTAGGTCTAACGGTGGCCCGTTAAATGTTATTCGGCCGAATAAAGTATAACTTATTCGGCCGAATAACTTCCACTATGCCTCTTCGGCGCCCGATTCTCACCAAAGTGTAACCCACCTTCGCGTTTCCTCCCCTGTCCTGCATGTACAAGTCTTTAGCTATCAATGTCTCACAGTGCTCTTACAATTTTTCTCTACGGTTTTTAAGAAGACATTGACCAGACTGTTTTAACAGACGATTGGCAAAGAAGGATTTCTTGGCGAAATTTTCATTTAATTAGACAACTCCATTTATAAGCATGAGAACCTAGCCATCGCACTTCCACATTTTTTTTCTAAAGGAGAGTAAATTTCCAAACCGAGTTGTCTAAAATGATTTTGCCCGGAGAAAATCGTATTTTCAAACAAGAATTTACCAGAATCCAGGATAAAATTTTTAGAATCTAAAATAACAGTATTAATCCTGCATAATTTAGATGCCCTAGGGTTTTCGAGGTTGCTGAATTCATCTAGATGTTTAGAAAAACGATTTAATCAACAGAAATCGTCGGATTTTTAGATTTCATATCGCTGGATTCCGACCAAGTGGGGCGAAATCGTCGCACTTTTAAATGACTTCATTTCCAAACTACTAAGAAACAAGCAAGTAATGCTTATTGGTCCATTTGCAACTACTAAGCACCAAGCAAGTAATGTTTATTAGGCCATTTGCAACTATACCTTTCTAGTTAACAACTTTAATTTTGGATGTGAAAACTATGATTGGGTCATTTGGCATTATACGTCTCAAGTCGAAACAACCTTAGTTTGGAAGTGAAAAAGATTTGACAACTATAATTTTAATTTTCGATTGAAAACTATTTATTGGGTCATTTGGAATTATATCTCTTAAGTCTAAAAAACCTTAGCTTTAGATGTGAAAATTATCACTGTGATTGCACAACACCATGCCCACTTACCCTGGTCCCACCCGGTGAAAGATATGTAAAAGGAATCTCCGTAATTGAATAGGATTACAATGTTTGTACGTACCAGTTTATTCATCCCGCTTCGCAATACAAGTGGCGAGGAGGGAATAGTGTTTCCCATTTGCTTGACTTCTCCTGCTATGGGAATATTTCAAGCAGAAATCCGTCGTGCGATCGAGAACACTCCTTTTCTACGTTCTCCTCTCTGAAATCTACGTTCTCGGTGATAGTCATATCTTCGTTTCTTGTTTTCGGTGATAGTCATATCTTCGTTTCTTGTTTCTGTAAGCTTCTTTCTATTCATTATTTGTTAAGTTGACGAAGTGATATGTTTGTATCTCAATGTATTCAGTGTCATCCTCTCGCTATTCGATATTTACTATGTTAAGTTGACCAAGTGATATGTCTGTCTCTCAATGATCAAGAAATTACTTCTGTCTAATGCCTATGTCTGTCTCTCAATGATCAAGAAATTATTTACCACTTGTTAACGGTTCAACATTATTTACCACATGTAAACGGTTCAGCATTACAAGCCAACACCACCTATAAACGGTTCAGCATTATTTACCAGATCGTTTCCAAGTATTCAATGTAGATCATTGAGCCCGAACCTGTTTCAATAATGTCACTCGTACATAAGCTTCTTCCTCAAGACAACCTTTATGAGTATAAGGCCACTAAGGTGATTATGTTTCCCGAATCTCCCATCAGTGAATCGATAATAGTTGAGCACATAAAACTCCTTCTACATATCGGATTCATTTTTCACAAAGTATGAACAAATGGTAAGAGGAACTTTCGGCATAAATTATATTAGTTCATAATGAATTATTTTTGAACCTATAAACTTAGTAGATTATTTATAGTCTTAGTATAGTGTTCTGTGATGCGTTCTGTGATTGTGTGATTGTTATTTTCGAACTTATGGGGTTTCCAGATTATTTACAGTTTTCAAATAATACCTGTATACTCTAAATTGCAAATATGTAGAATAAGAGACTATGCTCTGATGCATGCTATTATTATCTCATACTTCCATAATCTGATACTTCCATAATTTGAGTGTTGTATTCCTATATATTAGCATAATTTTTTTATTTTTTTTTCTGTTCATAGCTGTTAGATAAGACATTGTTATCTTTATGTGAAGTGTGCTTAAAATTTATAGTGAAAGAGAGTCTGTTTTCCAAAATACTATGCATTTACAAATTTCGCAATAAAGCTTTAAATAAAATTTCCCCAAATTACATAAAATATATGGACGGTGTAATATCCTGCCAACTTATTTCCGATCACTCCATTAAATATTTTCCCACCGTAACATCCAGCTACCTTATTTCAGCTCACTGCAACCAATCTTTCTCCTATGTTATTATTATTTCTAAAATGTATGATGTTACCATCGATAAGTATATTGGATCATCATATGTACTTTAATTTTTTTTTCCGAAAGCACATTAGATATTCATCATCCATTTAATCGAGAAACAAATTCCCTAACTTTGCATGAATTTGTAAAAATTTTAAAAAATAAATATATGTTTTGACACAAATTTTGATGAAACGGATTGCTTAGCTTTGCATGAATTTGAAATATTCTTAAAATATATATATGATATCCTGATACCCTTATATATATATATATATGAATTTTTCAATACAGTAATAGTAGGCATTTACAAGTAAATAGAATTATCCATCTCATCGTTATTTCAAATGTAATTTCTTTTCCAGGTATGCATCTTGTAATTTATCGAGGTGGAGTTACCAAATTATTATACTCCGCAGTCACCAAGTTTCTACATAACATAAGATTTAATGTTTTTTAAAATTTTATATGATTAAAACATTTGTGTTTTTAAAATTTTATTTTCAAATTATTTTAATTTCCATACTTTTAAAATTAACATGTTGAATATGAAATGAATCAATCAACATTTACATTGAAAATACATTTATCAAAAATTAGTAATTATTAGCCCAAAAAAAAACCATAATTTTAAATATTATTCTCAATAAAATTGAAAAATATATATATATATATATATATATATATATATATTATTAATAATATTAATTATTTTTTTAAACTAGAATCACAATTGGTTGGAGTCGAGCGCATCAGGATTTGAACTTATTACCTTATATTTACAACCGATTACAACTTCTTATCTTTACCACTTGTACTACCCCACTAACATATTAATCATAATATTAATATTAATGTTAATATTTATAATATTGATATTTATAATATTGATATTCATCTATATAAACTATGTTCATTAATAATATTAACATGAAATACTATTTTCTATATGATTGAAGAAAATAAAAATATTATTATTATTATTAATCATATTAATATTAATATTTTATTATTAAAATTAATATTAGGAAATATTAATATTAACATTAAAAATATTTTCATTAATAATATTAATGTTTGTGTTAATACTATTAATAGTTATATAATTAATCAAAAATATTAACAAGATCATTATTATAATATTAATAATAAAAAGTAATAATAACATTATTATTATAGCATTAATATTATCATGATTTATATATGAACATTATTTTTATTGGTGGAATTATTCATTTGAATGAGGGACACCACTTCATTTTTCGTCTTAATTGTGGTAATGGAAATAACATAAAGGATGAGCTACTAGCATTGTGGTGTGTCCTGAAATGTGTAAACATTTTGGGCTTGGTAAATCTAAAGGTCTTCGGTGACTCATGTGTCACTATTAAATGGGCAGCTGGAGAATATGAACTTAATGTTTTGGCACTTAATCACTAGTGCATGCGCGCTAGAGAGGAGATTGATTTGCATAAGAACATCTCTTTCAATCATATTTACAGGGAGCACAATGAACTGGCTGACAGTTTATCTAAGCAAGCTCTCCAAGGATCTGAAGGATTATTATTATGGGAAGAATGGATGAATTCCATTTTGGTAGACAAAGGCGATGTTTTCTTCTTTAATTAGTTATCACAGACTTTTGCATGAGTTTTTTTGTAATATGTGTAAGGAACACTAGTGTGTCTAGTCCTTCTTTTGTATGGTTTTATGACCTGATAAGGAGATGTGGAACAATATGGCTTACAGCTATGAGCTTGATGAAAAAACCTTATTTTAAAAGGTTGAATATCTTTGTACTATTTGATGCGATCAATAACAATAGTACGGTTTTTTTTTGGGTTGAAAAAAGAATATTAATATTTAGATTAATAATATTAATAATAGATACTATTCTAAAAAAAATTGAAGAACATAAAAATATTAGGAAACATTAATAAATTAATATTAACATTAATATATATGTTTACAGTATTAATAATATTAAAATCTATAACATCAATAAAAAAATATTGACAAAATTATTATTATTATAGTATTAATGATAAGAATATTAATAACATTATTTTTTTTTATTTTTTTTTGACAAGAACGGTTAGGTTGTATTAATCTGCATTCTGGCAAGCCAGAACCAAAAAGTTACTGAATATTAATAACATTATTATTATAGCATTAATACTATTATTATTCATATATGACACTATCTTTATTAATAATGTTAATATTTAGAGTAATAATATTAATATTAATATGAGATACTATTTTAAGAATATTAATATAACCGTTAATAACATTAATCATATTAATATTAATATTGGCATTATCAATATTAATGTTACTAACATTATTACTAATATTAATACTAACATTAATGTTTATGTTTATGTTTATTTAATGCACTATCTAATTAATATGATTGTATTAATTAAGTCAACCATATTCAAGCATCGATATTAATCTAGATTGAAGTCAACCTTGCTTAAAAGTAAACTATAAATTTAATCAATGTTATTAATATTAACATTAACGTTAATATTAAGAAGAAGAAAAAAATATCAACTTAAAACTTGAAATATCTTTAGACAAAATTCAAATTAAGACTACTAATAAAAACATGATTTAAAATTATTATTACTTAAATGTCAAGGTGATAATGCTAATTGAACTACTAATGGAACTCGAAAAGCAACAACAAGCCAAACTACCTAGCAATCTTGATCCTACCAAGGAAATAAAGCAATACAAATTAATCACTAAAGGAGCTATTATATCTCTGTATTATGGTTTTTCCTTCTAAAAATCAATAATATTCTCTTTGCGGTTTCAACATGTGTTTCGTTGGAAGTGTCATGACGAAGCTTAGTTAGTTGTCTTTTTTTGGTATTCATTAAAGTATGGTGATAAGCAATGTTACCAACATGACATAACATGGCATATGGTTAAAATTAATGATAAAGATTAATTTTCTCTATGTACTAGGACTATTTGTGTATTTTATATGTCTATAAATTTATTTAGATATATATATATATAACTTAAGGTTTGTAATGATTTTATATATATATACTATAAACCTTGAATTATACATATATAACTCAAGGTTCGTAGTGATTATACTAGGATTACTTGTACATCTTATATGTATATAAGCCTATATATATATATAAAACTCAGGTTTGTAATGATTATATATATATATATATATATATAAGTTTGTAGAGATATATAATCACTGTGTACTTTTGATAATACTTAATTATTAAGACATTTGCCACTATTTTAAAAATATTATTTCTTAAATATAAAATTTATATATTTTCTAAAACTAAAAATTAAATTATAATTAACTTTGTTTAAATTTTAAATTTATTTGTTTAAAGTTTAAAATTAAATTGATTTATAAAGTTTATAATGTGATATAAGCCAAAGTCAACCATGGTTGATCATAATTAACCATAGTCAACCAAAGTCAATGAAAGTTAACTATGGTAAACCAAAGTCAACCATGGTCAATCCAGAGTCTACCAAGGTCAGCCAAAGTCAACTGTAGTCAACCGTGTTCAACCATAGTCAACCATGGAAAATCAAAGTCAACCATGGTCAATCATCGTAAACCAAAGTAAATCATGGTCAACCAAAATTATACAAAAGTCAACCATTAATAGCCAACATCAACCATGGTAGTCTTGGGTTGACTGTGGTTGACTTTGGTTTACTATGGTTAAATTTAACTGACTATGGTTGACCATGGTTGACCATAGTTGACTACGGTTGACTTTGGTTGATCGTGGGTGAGTATGGTTGACTATGGTTAACCATGGTTGATTATTGTTGACTATTGTTAGCTTCGTTTGACCATGGTTGACTATGGTTGGCCATTGTTGAGTATGGTTGTTCATGGTTGACCACAACCAAAGTCAATCATGGTCATCCAAAAGTAAACCATTTTCAACCAAAAGCAACCATGGTCAACGAAAAGTCAACCAATATCAACCATGGTCAACTAAAGTAAACCATGTTAACCAAAGTTAACCATGGTCAACCAAAACCAAAGTCAACCAAAAGTCAATCATGGTCATCCTAAGTTAGCCATGGTTAACCAATGTCAACCATAGTTTACCATGGTCAACCATCAACCAAATTCAACCATGGTCAACTAAATTCAACCGTGGTCGAACAAAAGTCAACCTAAATCAATTAATTAATTAATATTAACCATGGTCAACCAAAGTCAACCATGGAGAAGAAAAGTCAAGCAAAGTCAACCATGGACAACAAAAGTCAACCAAAGATAACCATGGTCAACGATGGTTGGCTTTGGTTTACTATGGTTAAATTTGGCTAACTATGGTTGACCATGGCTAACCATAGCTGACTATGGTTGAATTTGGTTAACCATGGTTGACTATGGTTGTTCATGGTTGAACACAATGAAAGTCAACCGTGGACATCCAAAACTCAACCATTTTCAACTAAAGTCTACCATGGTCAACCAAAAGTCAACTAAAGCTAAGCAAAGTTAACCATACTTAACCATGGTCAACCAAAATCCAGTCAAAGTCAACCATAGTCAACCAAAGTTAACCAAAAGTAAACCATGGTTAACCAAAGTCAACCATGGTCATCCAAAGTTAGCGATGTTCATCCAAATTCAGTCATGGTTAACGAAAATAAACCATTGTCGACCATTTTAAACCATAGACAACCATAGTCAACCAAAGTCAACCACAGTTAGGTAATTAATTCATATTAATCATGGTTGACTAGTCAACAATGGTCAACCATAGTTAACCATGGTGAACCAAATTTAACCATAGTCAACCAAAATTCAACCAAATTCAACCATGAATAACCAAAGTCAACCATGGTCAACCACAGTAAACCACGGTCAACCAAATTCAACCATAATCAACCATGGTCAACCAAAGTCAACCATGGTTTACCAAAATTTATTGAAATTCAAACTTGGTTAACAAAATTCAATCAAAATAGTTGAAATGTTCAAACTGAAACATTACCAATACCAAATTGAGGGCCACTTGACTGTAAACACAATTTAAATCTTTACCAATATCGAATTAAACCCACTTGATTGGAAACGCAATCGAAAGTAAACGAAAGTCAACCATAGTTGACCATGGTCAACCATAGTCAACCATAATCAACAAAAGTCAACCATGATCAACTAAATTTAACCATGGTCAACCAAAAATCAACCAAAGTCAGTTAATTAATTATTATTAACCATGGTCAACCATGGTAAACCAATGTCAACCAAAATTCAACCAAAGTCAACCATGGACAACCAAAACAACCATGGTCAACCAATGTCAACCACGGTTGACCAAAGTCAACAAAATTCAACCATGGTTGACCATGGTAGACTTTGGTTATCCATGGTTGAATTTAGTTGAATTTGGTTTACTATGATTAAATTTGGTCAACTATGGTTGACCATGGCTGACTATGGTTGACCATGTCTAACCATAGTCAACCATGTCAAACCAAACTGAACCATGGTCAACAAAAATTCAAACAAAGTCAAACATGGACAACCAATGTCAACCATGGTCAACCATAGTCAACCAAAGTAAACCATGGCCAACCATGGTTAATCAAAGTCAACCATGGTCAACCAAAGTCAACGATGGTTAACCATGGTCAATCAGTCAATCAAAGTCCACCAAAAGTAAACTATGGTTAACCAAAGTCAATCAAAATTTAACCATGGTCATCTAAAGTCAGTGATGGGAAACCAAAGTCAAACATGGTTAATAAAAATTCAACCAAAGTCAAACATTGACAACCAATGTCAACCATGGTCAACCAAAGTCAACCAAGGTCAACCAAAGTCAATCATAGTCAACCAAATTAAACCATGGTTAACCATGGTTAATCAAACCATGGTCAACCAAAATTCAACCAAAGTCAACTATGGTTAACCATGGTCAACCAGTCAACCAAAAGTAAACTATGGTTAACCAAAGTCAATCAAAATTTAAACATGGTCATCTAAAGCCATCCATGGGAAACCAAAGTCAACCATAGTCGACCATGGTCAACCATACTCAACCATACTCAACTAAAGTCAACCATTTCCAACCAAAGTCAACCACGATGAACCAGAAGTCAACTAAAGTCAAGCATAGACAACCGAAGTCAACCAAACTCAACCATGCTCAACCAACATCATCCATGTTGAACCAAATTCTACCAAATTCAACCATAGTCAACTAAATTCAACCAAATTTAGCTATAGTCAACCATTGTTAATTATAGTCAACCAGAGTAAAAATCAAACAAATTCAACCAATAGTTGATTGTAGAAACACAAAGTCAATAGTTTCTATCCGTAGTCAACCAAAGTTAACCAAAGTCAACCATAGTCAACTATGGTCAACCAACATCAACCCAAGTAAGCCAAAGTCAACCATAGTCTACCATTGTCAACCAAACTCAACCATGGTAAACCATAGTCAATCATGATCAATCAATAGTTAGGCAATAGTCAACCATGGTCAACCAATAGTCAAGAAAAGTCAACCAATGTCAACCATAGTCGACCATTGTCAACCATGGTCAACAAATAGTCAATCAATAGTCAACCATGTCAAACCAAACTAACCCATGGTCAACCATGATAAACTAAAGTCAACCATGGTCAACAAAAATTCAACCAAAGTGAAACATGGACAACCAATGTCAACTAAAGTCAAACAAACTCAACCTTAGTCAACCAATGTAAACCATGGTTACTCAAACTCAACCATGGTCAACCAAAGTCAACTATGGTTAACCATGGTTAACGAGTCAATCAAAGTCAACCAAAAGTAAACTATGGTTAACCAAAGCCAATCATATTTTAACCATGGTCATCTAAAGTCAGCCATGGTCAACCAACGTCAACCATAGTCGACCATGGTCAACCATACTCAACCAAAGTCAACCATGGTCAACCAAAGTCAACCATACCCAACAAAATTCAACCACAATGAAACAAAAGTCAACTAAATTCAAGCATGGACAATTGAAGTCAACCAAACTCAACCATGCTCAACCAACATCATGCATGTTGAACCAAATTATACCATAGTCAACTAAGGTCAACCAAATTAAGCCATAGTCAACCATTGTTAATTATAGTCAACCATAGTAAAAAATCAAACAAGGTCAACCAATATTTGATTGTAGAAAAACAAAGTCAATCGTTGCTAGCCATAGTCAACCAACATTAACCAAAGTCAACTAAAATCAACTGTGGTCAACCAATATCAACCCAAGTAAGCCAAAGTCAACCATGGTCTACCATTGTCAACTAAACTCAACCATGGTAAACCATTTTTAATCATGGTCAATCAATAGTCAGTCAATAATCAACCATAGTCAACCAATAGTCAACAAATGTCAACCATAGTCGACCATTGTCAACCATGGTTAACTAATAGTCAAACAATAGTCAACTAATGGTCAACCAATGGTGAATTATATTCAACCATGGTCGACCAATATTCAACCAATGATCAACCGATAGTCAACCACGATCAACTAATAGTCAATCAATGCTCAACCAATAGTAAACCATGCTCAACTAATAGTCAACCAATAGTCCGGCGTGGTGAGCCAATAGTCAACCAATGGTAAACCAATGTCAACCATGGTGAACCAATAGTCAACCAATGGCAGACCAATGTCAACCATAGTCAACCATGGTCGACCAATGTCAACCATAATCAACTAATGGTTGAAATTGGTGGACCAATGTTTGACATTGGTTGTCCAATGGTTGACCATGGTTGACATTGGTTTACCATTGCTTGACTATTAGTTTACCATGTTTGACTCAACCAAACCATTGGTTGAACATTCATTGACCAATGGTTGACCATGGTTGACTATTGAGTGACAATTGGTTATTATTATTATTATTAATTAATATGGCTTGTTAATTATTATACTAATTATTATTATTATAATAAAAACTCAACAATCCTTTTATTATTTTTTTAATTATTTTATTTTTACAATAACAATTAATATATAAATAAAAACTCAACAATCATTCCCTACATGAAACCAATAATCAACCATAGGAAATCAATAGTCAATCATAGTTAACCAATGGCCAACCAATGGTCAACAATAGTAAACCATCATCAACCAACAGTTAACCATAATCATCCATGGTCAACCAATCATCAACCAATAGTCAATGAATGGTCAAGTAATAGTCAACCATGGTCAATCAATAATTAACCAATGAAAACCATAGTCAACCACGGTCCCCCATAATCAACCAATGGTTGACCATGGTTGACCAATGGTTGGCCATTGCCTAACATTAGTTGACTAATGGTTGACCATTGGTTAACCATGGTTGACATTGGTTGACCAATGGTTGACCATGGCTGACATTGGTTTACCAGTGGTTGACCATGGCTCACTATGGTTGACATTGGTTTACCATTTATTCACTATTGGTTGACCATATTTGAGTATTGGTTGATCATTAGCGACCATTAGTCAACAAATTGGTTAATGTCAACGAATTGGTTGACCATTGATTATTATTATTATTATTATTGGTTGACCATTGATTATTATTATTAATTAATATGGATTGTTAATTATTAACATAATTATTATATTAATAAAAACTAAGCAATCCCTATAATTATTTTTATAAAACAATTATTATAATAATAATAAATCAACAATTCTTCCCCACACAGGATCGTAAACTAGCAAGCCATATTAATATTAATAATATGGTTTATACGTCAACGTATATCAACCACATTTAAATATTTGGCCATGGTTGGTATATGTCGATCGACGTATATAAACCATATTATTAATATTAATATGGCTTGTTAGTTGTAGCTTGTTCAACTTACTTGTCTCATGAGATTAATTACCAAGTGTACATCGAAGTTTCAACTCTAGTAAATATTGCTATTCAATCCTAAAAAGATTCATATAATTATTAGTATTACTAAAATATTCCATAATATCAATTATACAATTATACCAACAAATTGTGTAATACCAACAATAATATTATTTAAAGATTTTTATTTTACATGATAAATTCCATTAGTAACATTTTCTATATTTACTTTGTACATAAATATTCACATATTAATAACATTAATTTTAATATTTATTTTTTATATAAATTTTATTATTGAGAATGTGGAATTTAATAATATGATATATAATATTTATTTTTATTTAAATTTTATTATTTTGTATGTAAAATCTTTCTTAATATGTTATTAAATTAATGTTATTTAGTATGCGAATCTTTTCTTCAAGGCATACAAATCAAATATAAGGCCATGCTGAGCTTTGGAGACTCTGTTTTTAATATTTAAATAATAACTCTTTGCCAATATGTGACAGTCTTTGGAAGCATCATTGAGATCCAATTCTATCATATTTTAAGATCCTTTCAAACACAGAAATAGATTGATTAGCCACTAGGTTGCTAGGTTCAATGAAAGTTATGCGATAAATAAATGGGGAGTATGTATTTAAAATTATCCCGTAAGTTATTCAACTATTCATTCATGTGTATTATGGCAAGGGAACCCTATAAGATCATTTACTCTCACATACGACCAAGGTCTCACCCCAACCTCATATATGCCTATGCTATGCTAGTTTTAGGGTATTGAAGTCATGAATTATTGACATGACAAAAATACGACATTTATCGTTTAGGAGGTCAAGCTCAATTGCTATAGTGTACGAAGGTAAGTCTGAATCGACCTTCTTTGCTCTATCTATTATTGTATTATTTGTGTATAAGGATTTACATTGATAGTGGTATAATATTTTTGTGAACTCTATTTAACCTAGGTATTCTAAAACTCTGTTAGATAGCCACCCAAATGCTACAAGGAATTTGTATTTAGATTTGCATGTTGAGATAACAAAAAGGAGTAATGGGATTTATGGTTCACGAGGTCAAGCTTGAATGCCACAATGCAAGAATTTATCATTGGTTTTTTTGTGCCTTAATACTCACAATGGTAATGATTATAAGAATTTTGTGGATTATGTTTGACTTGGGTGTTCTAAGGAACCCTTGGAAAACCACTGACATGCAAATTATGCTATAGGGAATTTATGTTTAGATTTGCATATCGAGACAGTGAAAAAGGGTAATTATGGTAGGGGATTGTTGGAGAGTTTGTGCATTCCATGGACTTGTTCCTATTTGGCTTCTTCTAGTTTGATTTGGTGGTTTAGAAACTCCCACTTTGAGACTTGGGTTCTACACATGTTGTGGGCAACCAAGGATGACCGTTTCTCCAAATTTCATAGAGATATAATTTAGGAAATTTTAAGGTTTCTGATGCAACAATAGGACTTAATAAGTGGAAATCGAATCTTGATATTCTCAGTTACCATGAAATCTTATGAATTAGAGAATAAAAAACCCTCTCAAAACAACACAATTATGGACATTATGGTTAAGTATAAGAAACAAATTTAGGACATAGTCCTAAGATTAAGTCTATGGTGATATACCTCATTAATTATTCAACATCCTCAATGGCTAATATGAATACTTCAATAGATCATTTTCCATTGAATTCAAGGAAGAAGAATTTGTTAAAGAGTGTATGAAGATTGAAAAAAATTATTCACTCCGTCTAATAAAGCCTAAGATGATGTTGTGAGGAAGTGTATCTACTCTTAATCTAATGTCCATTTTGTTTTGCAATATATCTGAGGACAAATGGGGAGACTTATAGTCTATACAAGGTTTCCAAATATGAACATAAACTCTTAAAATATTATGTTCTCATTTTACACACCCTTGCAATTAAACATAATTGCAATTTTTTATAAAATAAAGTTTAAACTATTTATATTAAAAAAAATATAAATTTAAAAGAAAATGTTTTAACAATCTCACATCGGTTAACTAGAAATTAAAGAATATAATTACCATTCTAAAAAAAGCCTAAAAAAATTTAATTTTTCTATTGATAAATATATTTAAGATGATTCTGTATTATTTTATAAAATTTAATTATTTTTTATTTTATATAATTTTAAAAATAATAATAAATAAAAATATGGATTTTAGAATTTTTAATATGATAAAACTATTATACATACCATTAAATATATAGGTTTTTCCCAAATTAAAATTTCAATATTACTTTCACCCATTAAATATATAAGTCATTAATATCACTTTTACCCATTAAATATGTCAGCCATTAATATCACTTTCACTTGAATGATTCTGTTTCATTTGGTTCAATCGTTAGAAAATCACTTTCAATACATTTGCATCTTATTCTTCTTTTGATGACCATGCCTATCAAATTGTCTAGTTAAACATTTTCAATATGTGATAGAAAACTCAAAAGCTCAGTTAACTTTAAATACATAAAACTTCAAAAAAATGTATTTGACTGAAAAGACATAAAAATATTTTCATTTAAAACTACAATATCAATATACACAAAATGAAACCAATTTCAATGTCACATTCTTATGTGATTATTTTTATAACTTGATTTGAATTTAATAATCTATGAAACATTATGTAAAACTGGAAAAAAAAAATTATACATCTGATTCATTAGCCTTTAGGTTCGTCGACTGCACAGAATGTACATAGGATGACTGGGTGGGGGAGGATGAAGCCATAGCTTGTTCTACTATAGACTGGCTAATAGAAAAATTATACATCTGATTCGTCACCTAGTCTACAGCCTTGGCACTTGTGGAGCCTACAATGCCATTGACACGAGGTCCTAGAGTTGGTTTGGATTCATGACACGATTGCGGTGCATTAGGAACAATCTCATAAATAAGCCCAGATTGAGCATATATCAAGTCTAACTACTGATATTTAAAGATAGCTTGTTCCTCAGTCATTGCTTTAGATGTTGAGACATCCTTCGCAATATAGGGTAAAAGGGACTTAAGGAACCATTCCAATAGGAAGTATAGTGGAATATTAGATTTAATCAACCTCTTTAATCTATGCCACTCTTGAATATGATCTGAAATGAGGGTGGCCTTATCTTGACGGAATGCCGATAAAATTTATGTGCCTGTGTCAAAACGGATTGACAACTGAAAGTGGTTAAGAAAAACTAAGGCTAGGTCGTTAAAGTTTTGGTACATGCCCCCGGGTAACTCAACATACCATTTCGCAGCAGCCCTGTGAGGGTTCATTGAAATAGTCTCATATGAATAGAGTTGTGATTAAAGGAATTAGACAAGCACCAAAGGTGGAAGGTAGTGACATGATCACCTAGATCCTCACCATTCATACCCTCAAACTTAGGGATGTCCAAGGGAAGCTTAGTGCAGATTGGAGGCCAGGCTAGATCATGACACACTAGATTGTTCATTAATCTAGACAAGTATGGTAAATTTAAAATAGCTAGAAATGGAAGCCTTGGTAAATTTAAAATAGTCTTAGAGAAGTTTACTCACAAAATCCTATTCCAAGACTCTAAAACCTATACTTGTTTATGCACCCTAGAAAATAAAATCTTTCTAATCAATTTTAAAGTTAAGCATTAATTTTAATTTGTTGTGCTTACTCAAAGGGATGTGGTCATGCAACTAGTGATGTTGTGACTCAGCGAAAAGAAAGAATCGTACATAAAACATTGCTAAGTACCAGTCTTGTTTTTCGAATGAAATTTGTATGCCACTAAATGAAAATGCACAAGTATGGTCACTTTCAATTTCAAATGCAAATGCAATATTTCCAAATAATTCCTAGACTAATGCAACTCCAAGCAAAAATGCGAGTGCTCAAGTAAAAATGAAAAATTAAAATATTTTTGTATTTTCAAAATATATGAATGAAAATGCAAAATTGAACCATAAACCTCTCAGATTATGTAGCTAGTATAAGAAGACTAACCAAGAAAGACACCAAGAAGTCATGACCCAAATAAACAAAAGTACTATGTCATGTCCCCAATTTTGGCTAATTGAGTGACCATGGGTAAAAAGGGGACAAAATAACCCCTAAGGAAATTAATTTCATTTGATTAAGCATGCATAGAATAAATTTTATCCTAAGTCAAGTGGAGAAATTAATTTTATTAATTCTAATTAATTTTTGTTATTAGAATTGATAATATGTGTGAAAGTGGGCCAAGAGGGCGCTCTCATGAGGATAAGGTTGCCAAATTGGAACTAGAGCCCATAAAATAGCGAAGAATGAAAAGCAGAGAAGGTGTAAGAATATGCCAAAAGCACAAAAGTGGAAACAACCAGAAAAAGCTAAGGAGGGGTGCAGTTTCCAAAGAGAGATCAGTTTACAAATTGGAAACAACTAGAAAAGAAGAAGGAGGGCGTGGTTTCCAAAATGGAGGCCAGTTTACAAATCAGGAAACTTTTACAAAGCAGGAAACATATGGAGACAAAGGGGGGCACAGTTTCTAAAGGAGAGAAAAGCTTGTAAGGAAAAAGCAAAGCAAGTCTATTCATTCATGGGTGGCCAATTTGGAAGGGTTCTCATAGGTCACCAAGCATGTCAAATTTCTCAGCAGGTCACCATTAATTCTATAAAATAATCCAATCAACTCCTATTCACATCTTTCATTAAATTAAATTTATGTGTGAGCACTCTATACTTCTCAAGGAAAGGTGGTGCACCCTAGCCAATCAATGGGAGATGAGCCCCATTATTTCTATTATACTTATCTTTATTTGATATTCTCTCATCATTTTCAACCATGGAGAGCTGATATACAAGTCTACATCAACCATTGTTGAAGAATCATAAGCCTTCAGAGAGTGTTCCACAGTTACAGTGCCATTGGAGATAGTTTTGAAGGAGTTCACCTAGTAGGAGCGATCTATTCCAGTGAAGGCTCCCAGTACAGCTCAAAAGGACTAGCGTTCCCCTCATCTACAGATATCAAAACTGCTGACAGTGATATATCAGATCCAGTGCAGAAACCCATCTTCTTCTCCTCCTCCCACACTCATTTTCTCTCAGTGTGTAAGATTTTACTAGCATTGGAGACTCCATGTAGTTCTGAATGTAATAATGTATCTAATATCTTTTCAGGACCTCCATTTTCTACCTAATTCCATTAATTAACATTTATCAAAACCATTTTATGCTTCAGAACTGATTTTAGTGAGCCTTTAAGGCATTTTGGAACAAGTAATTCAAAGACTAGCTCATTATGCAATTTTTTTTAACTAGTTTTTCCATTTTTGCAATTCATAGCTATCTATGCACCAGTTTTATGATATGATGGTTGTGTGAGAATATTAAGACATTAATAATTCTATCCCAAACCATTCCCTAAGGTTTCAAAATAATTTCAGATTGTTTGGAGGGATTTGAAAATCCACTAGTTGAGCAATCCTCATTAGCGCCCTTGACTATTTTGCTCCCAAATCCATATATAGCCTCCCAAATCCACATAAAATCTACTCCAACATATTTTACAATGTTTGATTCTTGACATACCTCCGTTTCCATTCAGTATAACTCCCAAGTCTAGTATGCATATGTTGGAATGCCCATAAAGCTTTGAAGTAGACATCAGATTTATCTGATTGTTGAAAAGTAAATGGCTCCAGTGCTTTGTGCATAGGAATTAGTGATTGGCCCTATTCTAACTTGCCGCTGCACATTTTTCCATACAAAAACCAGAACCTAAATTCATTCCCATCATCCTTGGGCCGGGAGTCAGTACCTAGAATTATCACCTTGCAGGCCATAAAAATTGTTAAAAGTTACTACTAAAATTCTGCTTACAATTTGTGTTTTGAGTTGATATTCTAGCCTATTCTTGGCTGGGATATTACAGTGGTATTAGAGCACTTTACTCCACCCCTGTGGAAAGAAACAAGCTCCTTGATTTATGATATTGCATATCTAATTCTTCAAAATTTGTAGTATGAAACTCCCACCAATGATTGAAGAGTTTGATTTCGAGCCATGTGAATAAGAGGAAGTGTCCTCTATGGGACATTATTGTTTGCAGAGGTTTGAATATGATTACCTTGATGATCATTTGTTTTAAGGGGACATAAGATCTGATATACCTGTGTCTAAATGGGATAATGGAAAAATGTCACGTGGAGAGAATCTGAAGGGATTATTCTAGTATCTCATGGACTACTATGCCTTAAAGAAAGAGATCTATGATCTCTTATCTTTTTGAGATTACTGTGAACTCGAGGTATTTAGGATAATCAAAGAAAAGAGGGTATATTCCCTTACTGTTGATAATATGTGCCAAGAAATGAATCATATGTTGCAGCAGAGAGAAGAATCAAATAGCTCTTCCAATGTATGCCCTAAGACATCAGTTCTTAAAAGATAAAATACTATTCATAGGAATAATAAGAAATCTGATTTTTCATCACAGCCATCATACCATGAGGACGAGCCTACAAATATAAATCAACCTATTTTCAACAGCCTTAAGGTTCATGAATTACCAAATTTTTATCAAAAGAATATGAAGAAGGTTGAGGCACAACTGAAGATCCAACAGTCCAACATCTGGTTGTTGGCAATGTGGAAGGTGAAATCACTCCTAGTTTATTTGTGGGTGATCTCAAAAGCATTGCAAGGTATGATGATGTTGTCAATAGTGTCAATACATATTTTGGATGTGATCCAAAGGATGAACATGAATCAGATTTACAGTTGCCCCTTGAGCTTCATCAGGAAGCAGAAACAAGCACACGCCAGTAGGGTGTGAATCGAGAAATTCAAAGAAGAAGTCTGCTGACATAAGACTGTCACATGAGGAGGAGAATTGGGAACAAAGGCATGGCTGCAATTCTTATTTTTGTATGCCTTTTTTGCGGCCCCATATGGAAGCCACTTCTAGTGGGAATATTGGCTTGGTTGGTCCCTCAAGTGTTGGGGTTCATGAATTGGAGAAGGCTAAATTTTGAGAGAAGGTTTCTCTGGTGCACCAGAGATGAATGAGCACCCAAGTTGAAGCCTAATTTGTGTTTTTAATGATATAAAAGATGAATATTTTTTAGCATCAATAGATGGAACAAATTTCAAAACTTCGATGGAAATTCATAAAGTTGATCCCAGAAAGATAGAAGAAGAGGGGGTTCATCTGCAAAAACCTCATTTCCTTGAAGGGAAACTAAAACTAAATGAATGAAAGATCAAATAGGCCCTTCAAATCTTCAATGACAGCCACCCCTTAATGAAAAATATATGTTGGAAGTTGGGGGAGCAGTCTCCCATGAGGAACATGGAGAAGTTTCAGAAAGCCATGACAAGCATTAAGGGAAATTTCCTATACTTGCTTTCTGACAGAGACAATCTGCTTGAGCTTGTGGATTTGTTTCATGGTGAATCCTTTAAGGATGAAGAGTATATTTGCAAGCTCACAAAAGAGTTGATGACCACCCAAGATTCCTTGCAGAGCACTCAATGTGCACTACAAGAATCTAAGATGGAGATAGTGCAGCTTCATGAAAGGTTGCAAAGTTCACACCTTCCCTCCTACACACCATTCAACCATGTTCACCCGGTTGATTGGATTCTTGATAATATGGAGGAACCTCATGAGATGGTGGATCATGAGGATCATTCTATTTTGCATGTGCTTGAGGAGTGTGCTGAGCAGTTTCATGAGAACTAAGCACTTGATCTTTCCCAGAGTGAACCTGAGCTATTCCTTGGAGAGAGTCACTCTTCCATAGGGGAGTCATATGAGATCACCTCATTTAGACCAACTAGTAATGAAGAATATGCAGCCATAATAGTGATGAATGATAGTTGCAGATATATGAGGTTAGTTCACAATTATTTCCCCGAGATCCTAGATTCATCCACATCAAGTGGAGATGAACACTGGGTGAAGAAATATTTCTGGTTGCTACCACATGTGGAGCAGGAGGCTCCCAAAATTGTCCATGTGACTGGGTAAATGAACCATTTTATTCCCAACAACATCCAAGGAATCCACTTGCATTCCTTGATGCCTCTTTCTTTAACTTGCACCAATTGAGTGAACCCAATGGCAAAGAGTTGATCCATTGGAGTTGTGCATTAGTACCATGCTTGGGAGATCATGAGATTTATATAGATGAGGAAGACTCATGGATGGAGAATATACCTAAATTAATTTCACCCAGAACCAATAACAATCATGATGATCTCAATCCACTGGGATCAAGCAGCAGAAAAGTCTATCCACCCATGGATAGATTCATTTCACAGTTCAAGATTCTAGGAGGCAAAAGTTCTTTTTGTAAATGTATTGATGCTCCTAACACTCACATGTTTTGTGATCAACAACAGAGGCACATATTACTGCCATTTCATGCCATTCATCCACATATGGATTGGGTGGGAGATTACATGTCAGACATGGAATCTCCCTGCAGAAATATTTATGCTCATAATCAGGGAAAGACAGCTAAGCAAGAAAGTTGCCAAGAGAAGTTAATGAAACATTTATCTTGCAGAAGGTGGCCTATGTAGAGGAAATCCACATACTTGGATGGATTCTTGCATCCTTTGGCCAATGGCAGAGAGTTGATCCATTGGATGATTTCACTTGGGGAAGCACTTTGCTTCCCACTCGATTTGGTTGGGTGGAGTGTCTTTTAACTTTTTCTTTGGATGAAAAGGCACATGTTGGACATTAATGCTTACATGAATCGAGGGTTTTATGAATCACATTACATTTCAAGTGAGAAGCATGAGCATCTATGGCTTGTATATGATGCTCTCAGTATTCTTGGATGGACATGGGTCACTACCTGTTCCTTGGGAGGAGTTGATATGATTCAGCCCCAGATTGAGGAGTTCCATGCTTGGTGGGAATTATCACAGATGTCCAGTTTAAAATTGGAAGTTACCAACTTTCAATGTGGTGGTTTGATCTTGACATCCTGCTTGATGATAGCTCATCCCAATTGATTTTGATGTTTGGAAGGATGCAGTTGAGACTTTGGGACCCTGACATTCCTTGGAGTGACAACTTTCCAAAGGTGGCAGAAAAATTTGGGTCCTTATAGAGGAAACATTGGGATCCACGCATTCTACTCAGTTATCCTAACTGGGTTGAAAAATTTGTTAAATAAGAGTTATTCATGTTTAGAATGACTATAATCAGAGTAGATCAACAGAAACATGATGGACCCTTGGTGTTTTAGCTTGGAATGGAGGATTCCAATTCTAGACAGTTAACAACATATTTTTAGGAGTGAAGTCACTGGTTGGCTTCATAGTTTGTTGGAGTTGGTTTCTTGCTTGAGGAAAAACAAATTTGGGAGGGAGGACTATCATGTCCCCAATTTTGGCTAGTTCAATGACCATGGGTAAAAATGGGACAAAATAAACCCTAAGGAAAATAATTTCATTTTATTAAGCATGCATAGAATAAATTTTATCCTAAGTCAAGTGGAGAAATTAGTTTTAATTAATTTTTGTAATTAGAATTGATAATATGTGTGCAATTGGGCGCCCTCATGAGGATTAGGTTTCCAAATTGGAACTAGAGCCCAAAAAATAGAAAGGAATGAAAAGCAGAGAAGGTGAAAGAACATGCCAGAAGCATAAAAGTGGAAACAAATAGAAAAAGCTAAGTAGGGGAATAGTTTCTAAAGAGAGCTTAGTTTACAAATTGGAAACAACCAGAAAAGCAGAAGGAGGGCACAGTTTCCAAAAGGGAGCCAGTTTCCAAATCAGGAAACTTTTACAAAGCAGGAAACATATGGAGACAAAGGGGGGCATAGTTTATAGTGGAGAGAAAAGCTTGTAAGGAAAAATCAAGGCAAGTCTATTCATTCATGGGTGGCCCATTGGGAAGGGTTCTCACAGGTCACCAAGCATTTCAAATTGCTCAACAGGTCACCATAACTTCTATAAAATAATCCAAGTAACTCATATTCACATCTTTTGTCAAATTGGATTTATGCGTGAGCATTCTATGCTTCTCAAGGCAAGGTGGTGCACCATATCCAACCAATGGGAGATGAATCCATTATTTCTATTCTACTTCTCTTTCTTTGATATTCTCTCAGCATTTGCAACCATGGAGATATAATCTACAGGTATACATCAACCATTGTTGAAGAATCATAAGCCTCTAGAGAGTGTTCCACAGTTGCAATGCCATTTGAGATAGTTTTGAAGGAGTTCACCCAATAGGAGTGATCTATTCCAGTGAAGGCACCAAATGCAACTCAGAAGGACCAATTGTTAGAAAAATAGGACCGCAGAGAAATAACAATAAACAGAAATGAAAAGATAATCACACAAACACATTACAAGAGAGATACCAATATATCGTGGTTCACCCAATGGGCTACGTCCACACTGAAATTTCCAGTCCTTGTTATTATACCGTCCAGCAAAGTGAAGGGATACAACCTGCTGCACAGCCGCTGCACTTCCTCTTCACACTCTCTCACGGTCTCTCTTCATGATCTCAGAGATCTTTACAATGCATAATACCTAATACATCAACCCTAGCCATATTACAATGTCTTTCTTTTATAAGGGAAATACAATGGGAAAATACCACAGGTTAGCCAAAACCATGGGCCCGTAAACTGTTGGCAAAAAAAACCCCAAAATTTTTTCTCGGGGGCGTTTCCCCAGAACCCCCTTTCTCGGGGACCCACTGGCCCCCGCACGCCCCAGCCGCGGGAGTGTCGACACTCCCCAGGACCTCCTGGGGATCATGTCGGGATCATAACCAAACCTGGGGTTCAAACACAACTGAATCATCATCTATGAGACTAGAATATCAGGCTCGACAACCAACAATATCCCACTTGGAGACTGATCACAACAACTCCACTGCTGTTGTACTTGCTGGACCTTGGACTTGGAAAATTTCTCATATTCACCTTCACACTAGAAGGCCAACTGAAACCGAGCAAGAACTCAGTTTCTCTCTGGTCACTACCTTTGTGAACATGTTTGCATGATTCTAGCTAGTGTGTATCTTTTCCAGCTTCAATAGTTCATCTTCCAGAACAGAGCGTATGAAATGGTACTTGAGCTGTATATATTTAGTCTTGGAATGGAATGCTGAGTTCTTTGCAAGATGAATGGCACTCTGGCTGTCACTATACAACCTGCTATCCTTCTGCTTCTTACCCAATTCCTCCATAAACCTCTACAACCAAATCATCTCTTTAATAGCCTCTGTAACAACAACATACTCTGCTTCCGTTGTTGAAAGTGCAACAAGCTTTTGTAGTTTTGAAATCCAACTTACTGTTGTTCCACCTACAGTAAACACATACCATGTGGTGCTCCTCCTGCTATCCTTATCACCTACCATATCTGCATCAACATATCCCTGTAGAACAGTGTCTGAACCTCCAAAACATATTGCTTGAGTGGTAGTACCTCTCAAATACTTGAGAATCCACTGTGTTGCTTTCCAATGTTCTTTACCTAGATTGTTCATATATCTGCTCACAACTTCCACTGCATGTGCAATATTTGGTCTTGTGCACACCATGGCATACATCAAGCTTCCAATTGCTAATTGATAGGGAATATTGGACATGTAATCTATCTCTTCCTATGTCTTGGGACACATTTCCTTACTTAGTTTGAAATGGCTAACCAAAGGTGTACTAACTGGTTTTGCAATTTGCATTCTGAACCTCTCCAACACCTTTTGTATGTACTCACTCTGAGACAATGTCAATTTGCAATTTTTTTCTGTCTCTTGTTATTCTCATACCAAGGATTTGCTTTGTAGCACCCAAATCCTTCATCGCAAATGAATTAGATAGCTTCCTTTTGAGCACATTTATATCCTGCATGTTAGACCCTGCAAAAAGCATGTCATCCACATACAATAACAAGATAATATATCTTTCATTGTCTAGCCTCTTGAAATAAACACAGTGGTCAAAATGGCATCTACTATAACCTTGTTCTATCATATATTTGTCAAATTTTAAATACCACTGCCTTGGAGCTTGCTTCAAGCCATACAATCTCTTCTTCAACCTGCATACCAAATCCTCCTTCCCTTTGACCTCATATCCTTGTGGCTGCTGCATATATATCTCTTCCTCCAAATCCCCATGGAGAAAGGCTGTTTTTACATCTAACTATTCAAGATGCAAATCTACTACCACCACTAGACTTAAAATAGTCCTAATTGAAGTCATATTAACAATAGGAGAAAATATTTCATCAAAATCTATACCTTTCTTCTGTGTAAACCCATTTACAATAAGTCTGGCCTTGTACCGCTTCTTTCCTCCTTCTTCTTCCTTCAACCTGTAAATCCATTTTTTCTACAATGCTCTTTTACCAGCAGGTAACTGAACCAAATCCCAAGTCCGGTTTCCTACCAATGAGTCCATCTCCTCATCCATGCCTTGCTCCCACTTCTTTATAGTTTCAACCTGCATTGCTTCTTCATAACATTCTGGTTCACCAGCATTAGTCATCAATAAATAATACATTGAAGGAGAGTATCGTTCAAGGAGTCTACTTAACCTGGTATATCTTCTTACACTTGCAGGAGTTTCAAGTACTTGCTATTGTTCTTGATTTTCTGGCACCTTCAGAACTTCATTTTCTTTAATTTCATCAAGCACTGTGTGCTCCGTGTTTTCTTTTTCCTGTTTCTTTCCCTACAATTGATCTTTATTCATGACCTTTTCATTGAATATCACATCTCTACTCCTGATGATTTTGTTATTTTCATAATCCCATAAACGATAACCAAATTCATCAACCCCATATCCAACAAAGGTACATTTCTTGGATTTAGCTGCAAGCTTTGTTCTATTTTCTTTATCAATATGGACAAATGCTTCACAACCAAATGTTCTCAGAAATTAGTAGTTTACCTTTTTATCTGTCCATGCCTCCTCTGGAATACCACCATCCAAAGCACTTGAAGGCCTCTATTTATTAAATAAACAATAGTATTTACAACATTCACTGAAAACTGTAAGGGCAACCCTGCATGCAATCTCATACACCTTGCACGCTCCATGATCGTTCTGTTCATCCTTTCTGACACTCCATTTTCTTGTGGTGTTCCTGGGGCTGTCTTCTCTCTATGAATCATGGTATGAACAGTAAATATCAAACTCCTTTCCGCAGTACTCACCTCTATTATCAAATCCGAGACACTTTAACCTTTTTCCTGTCTCATTCTCAACCAAACCTTTCCACTTCTTGAAAGTAGTAAACACATTATATTTCTGTCTAATGCAATAAAACCAAGTTTTCCTAGTTGCATCATCAATAAATGTAACATAATAATGAGAGCCACCAATAGATTGTACTTGAACTAGTCTCCATACATCTGTATGCACAAGCTCTAACTTTTCATTTTTCTTCTGTTTCCCAACCTTGATAAATCTGAATCTCTTATGTTTTCCATAAACAAAGTTCTCACAGAATTCCAAACTTACCTACTTGAGATCTGGTAGCAACTTCCTTGATTGGAGAATCTGCATCCCCTTCTCACTCATGTGGCCAAGCCTATGATGCCACAATGCTATATTTGTTCTTGTGGAAGCTAAAGAGATAGAATGGTCAGTATGATGAGGACATAAATACAACGTACCTACCCTGTCTCCTTTTTCTATCACCATTGATCCTTTAGTGATCTTCCACCACATTTCTCCAAACATAGATAGACAGCCGCCATCTCCCAACTGCCCTATTGAGATCAGATTTATTTTCATAGCAGGAATATGCCTTACATCTTTCAGGAACCAATCAGTTCCATTCTTAAAATTTATCCATACCTTACCCATTCCAACATTTTTACATGGCTCATCATCACCCAATAAAACATGTCCAAAATCACCTGGAACATAATCATGAAAATATTTCCTATGGGGTGTAGCATGACATGAAGCCTCTGAATCTACTACCCAATAATCCATTAGTTGAGTGATCCTCATTAGCACCCTTGAATAATTTGCTCCCAAATCCATATATAGACTCCCAAATCCACAGAAAATATACTCCAACATATTTTATAGTGTTTGATTCCTGAAATACCCTTGTTTCCATTCAATATAACTCCCCAATCTTGTATGCATATGCTGGAAAGCCCAAAAAGCTTTGAAGTAGACATCATATTTATCTGATTGTTGAAAAGTAAATGGCTCGAGTGCTTTGTGCATAGGACTTACTGATTGGACATGTTCTACCTTGCTGCTGCACATTTTCCCATACAAAAACCAAAACCTAAATTCATTCCCATCATCCTTGGGTCGGGAGTTAGCATCCCGAATTATCACCTTGCAGGCCATAAAAATTGTTAAAATTTACTACTAAAATTCTGCTTACAATTTGTGTTTTGAGTTGATATTCTAACCTATTCTTGGCTGGGATATTACATACTACTAATGACAAAAATGACAAAAAACTAATTTGATTAAAAAATAATAAAAAGGGAGCCTCTAGTCACTATAAAGGAAACCAATAGATAGCATAGAGACCCAGGAAGACTCAACAACACTTAGAATTCACCCAACAAACATCCAACTCAAGAAATAGTCTTAAAATTGAGATGTACGTGATTGTTAGGAAAATAACAATGTATTTATATGGGTAATACATAGTCATCTCGCGTGGGTATGTAGGTAGGGAACAACCATCCCACGTGGGTGGAGAAAAATGGCAAAAAAATTAAGAATGGAGCCAAATCACTCAAGAAAAAAGAAAAATACTGACTGCCAAGCTACCAGGGACACAAAAACATAGAAATAAAAAGAGCAATAAGAGAGAAAAATCACCCAAAAAGACCCCAAAAAGGAGAGTCCCCGGTATGTATCCAATTCTGTTACGAAGAAAAACCTCCTATGGCTTGGGGTAGAACCACAACATATAGAGTGACACTAGAAATCAACTCAATTCTTAAGTATGCTTTATAAACATGAAACTCCAACAACAAAAAGAAAAACTCTTACCTCAACCGGATGTTCGAAGAAGACTACCATTGAGCTTGCAATTCAATGCTCCTTACCTACAACTTGTCCTCAAAAACCAAGATATACAAGCATATAAAATGTATATAGATTGTTAGCATATAATCTAGCATAGTCCACTAACATGTTAAAGAAATATACCCAATGAGAATAACATAAACATTTGTAACATGAATTGGATGAGAAAAGAGTATTTCTATTAATATAATGAACAAAAGTACATAGTGACAACTTTCTACCGGCAACTTGTTAGAACCGAGAAACTAAGTTTCTCCACCTAGGCCTCCACCACTTCAATCCTCTATGCAATGGAAAGCTCACAAGTTCAAGGAATAATTGGGTTCCTCCTTCACAAGATAGGGAAGAGCTTGGGAGATGAACATAAAATAATTCAAACCAGCAAGGACAAAGGGATGCAGATTCAAGGTAATGGAAATGGGGTAAAATTCCTCCAGTGTTTACTTGCTCTCTAACTTATCCTCCTTCGAATACTTGACAATGACTCAATATATAACCATCAGAGAAGGTGGAGGGTCGAATCAGAGCATTTTCCAGCATATGGAAGGACAAGGATCAAAATGGTCATTACTTGTGAAGGAAAACCTGAAATATTTTTAATTTTGAGCATGAAACCCGATGTATGTGGGATGTAATGGAGCAACCTGTGTATACGTATCTTGTAGTGCTGGTGACCCGCGTACATCAACAAAAATGTGATTTTAAAGGGTTTTACTAAGCAAGAGAGGTATTATGATTATGCAAAGGGACATAGTAGGTCATCAAGGCATGTTGCATAAAGTGTGGAAAATCATGCTATAACAATTTTGTTGCTCCGAGGAGGACATTGCACATATCATAAATGATTGGGATCCGTCATGGAGAATCCGCTTGACAGAAGAAGAATAATTTGCATAGCAAGAGAAGCCTGTATAGTAGAACACTTCACCGAAGGATAAATCTATAGAAAAAGGAAGTGTAGAAACATTTCCTGATGCCATAGAGCAAGACTGTATTATACATTGGGAAGACTATATTATTGGCCCTGGTTTTTGTATTATATTCGGTTGGACGGTTCGGAGGTGGCTACTTTTTTATATAATCTATTTTAGTTTCTATTAAAAAAATTGAATCATATTTTATGAAATTACTTTATTCATCGCTATTGTAAACAAAGAAAATGCCTCAAATTTGGACCATTGATTGAACAATATTTAAAAATGTGTCAAATTTGAACCCTAATTTGGCCAAATGGGATGAATTGGCAAATTTACTATAGTAAATCTATCATTGCATACCTTCTCAGAATTTGGAATCTGGATCAATACACTTCAAACTTGACTTGGACGGTATGTGATGGAAGCCAAAGGTAATAACTGATAAGGAATACATAATATTTGGTTGGTGTGACATGCCATTACCCTACCAAAGTTCATAGGAAACCTAAAACAAAAATACATGTTAAAAAAGCATTCTCTCTTTTAATTCAATCCATGAATTTTTTCAAATTACCCGCTACAAAAACGTGAGCCCATTTTTTTTAATTTACCCACTATATTTTTGGATGGATTCTCAATTATTATTTTTGGAAGTTACCAGCCAACTTAGTGGATAGATTCTCAATGCGTCTCTTATCATAAATGCTCCACCCTCATCTTAACAACTTAGAAATTTAAAATAATATTACCTCTTGGTTTTACTCATGGAAAATTGGTGGTTATTTAATGCAATTTACAATTTTCAAGTAGATAACCTACGTCAAACTCACCATTATTTAGAAATTTCCACTAGCTAACTCATGTTAAACATGATTGATTTTAAAAACCAGTTGGTTAACTCACAGTTTTACCCAGAAATGGTCTAGATTTTAGTTTTTTCCGGATAGGTTATTTTTCAATGGTTGAGTCACCCACCTACTTTATAATAAAAAATAATATTTCCAAAACAGCCTCACTAATTCTATCTAATCAATTAAAGCATATTTTTGGAATTATTTATATTCTATAACTGTAGCCAATAAAAAAGCATCTTTTTAGCAATTTTAATCAAATAGGATACATGCTAGAGTTGGATAAAATGTTATGCACGTCTTTCTCCTCAACATCATTGCTATGAATATTAAAATGATGTATTAAATTAAGTAGTAAATTATTAATTAGTTAATTGAAGGGACATAACCCTTCCTGAAGCCGCTCAAAACTTATAAAAGGTGAGCTCTTGTAATACATTAATCATCTTATCAATACAATAATATATCCTTTATTCAATATGGATCTCATGTCCTAGGTTTTCTGCTACATTTGGTATCAGAGCCGTGTTCGATGTTTTACATCAGCTACTACACTCCACGCTCCAGCTCGCCTCTGACATTCCATTCAATCCACCTTTCCACCAGCACCTTCCCCACTGCGCGCCTTCCTTCACCGTGCGTCCCCTCTTCCAACCGCGTCCTTGCTCGCCCGCACAATTTCCCCCTTCTCCCGGCTTCTCCATTCTTGCATAGCTCTTCTACCTGCCCTCACCCACGCCTTTCCCTCTCCTACCTGCTCTTCCATCTCACTCCTCTTGTACACCAACCCCCACTTCCTCCATGCCAACCCTTGTTTCCCTCTTCTTGCACTCCTCTCTGCCTGCGCTCCTCTTCCCACAACACCATCCCTCCCATTTCTGTTGCGCTGTTCCTCTTCCCACCAACACTGTCCCTCCCATTTTTGTGCCGTCCCTCCCTCTGCACTCTTCCACCACCGCCTCCCCACCATCACTTCCCGCCATCCCCAACGACCTGCATACATTCAAACACAAAAATTAATAATTTTATTATTATTATTATATATATATATATTTTATTATTTTATCCCTAACCCTAACTCTTATCCTTACTCCAAGATTGATTCCAAATATTCACCTCCCCACACCAGGTCAAGAACCATGGCTGAGTTACGAGATCGACTAGAAAAATTAGAAAAAGACCAAATTAGAGATTTAAAAATCGTCGAAGGTCTAAACTTCAGAATGGACGAACTTGAGAAAGTGTTTCGAGAAGATTTAAAGGAAGAAATAAAAAATTCCAATGCAAAGTTGAAAAATGAAATTAGAGTGGAAGTCGTTTCAGTTTTAGAAAAAAGGCTAGACGATAAATTGGACGAGATGAAGGATAAACAAGACCAACTGAGAAACACGTTAAACAAGTTCATGGAAAGGATGGGACAGAATGAGACAAATGATCATGGAAAACCAAAAGATGACTCAGATATGTCAAGTGCTTCAACCAACAATTCTGGATCACCACACAACAAGACAAGAGGCAATCATTATCAGCATTATGTAGTGTATCTCCCCAAATCAAAAATAGAAATGTCAAAGTTCAGTGGGAATGATGAACAATGCATTTCGTGGTTAAATAAAGCAAAGGAATACTTCGATATTTATAACATCACAACAAATGAAGAAAAAGTGAAGTATGCATCTATGCACCTTGAAGGATATGCCTACAACTGGTATATGTGGTGGAAAGGTGACCAATTCACATACACATGGAATTTGTTTAAAAATGATTTCCTAAAAAGGTTTCAAGGAATCAACGAAGATGAATTTTTCTCGAAGCTTACCAGGTTACAGCAAAAAGGAAACGTTGAAGAATTCACACACCAATGGGAATCACTTGCTACCAGATTATTTGGGCTACAGAAAAACAACAACTAGAAACTTACTTGGGCGGACTAAAACCATACATACAAAAAGAGTTAAAAATGCATGACATACCGAATGTTGAAGCAGCAAGATGAAAAGCAAAAGCAGCCGAGGCCAAATTTGACAGTTTCCAATCAAATAAAGGGAAGTCATACTTACAAAGAAACATCTAGTCGACTCCAGAGGACGATACAAACAAATACATCCCTCCACCTAGAAGGGATGACAGGAAGAGCCTCGAGAATCAACAAATGAGAGAAGGAAAATGTCGACGATGTGGAAACAAATGGAATCCTAAACATAGGTGTCACCCTAAGGACAACTCAAAGAAATTATATACTTGTGAAGTAGAGGAGAATAGTGAATCATAAGAAGAAGAAGAGTCAGAAGATGAAGAGGAGGTGACTGCAAATATGGCATCCAGAAACGACGAGACCCCCAAAATCTCCCTAGTAGCCATGGCAGGCATTAGCCAACCACAGTCTCTCAAGTTAAAAGGGCATATAAAAAATGAGAATGTTACAGTGCTAGTAAACACCGGAAGCACTCACAACTTTCTTGATATAAGAGTTGCAAGAAAACTCAAGTTGTTCGTACATCCAGTTCCAGCCATAAAGGTGATAGTTGCAGATGGCAAGAAGATCGAAAAAGTTGGAAAGTGCCACAAGGTGAGACTTCAAATACAAGACTTCGAATTGGAATCAGAACTCTACACCTTACCTTTGGGAGGAGTAGACATCGTTTTAGGAGTCCAATGGTTACAAACATTGGGAACATATTCTGCCAATCACCAAAAACCTTTCATCAAGTTTAAATGGCAAGGGAAAATTTTTAAGCTACATGGTTTTCAACCACCAGACACACAAGTAGTTTCATCTCAGCATATGGAAAATCTCATTCGAAAAGGAGCATCAGCATACATAATCCAATGCCATCGACTGGAAGGAAAAGAGGAGGAACCAAATGAATTCAAAAAGGAAATCCAAATTTTACTCCAGAAACATGGCACATATTTCAAGACTTACCCATGCAGCTACCACCAGAAAGGAGTATAGAACACATAATCGAGGTTAAACCTAGATCAAATCCTGTCAAGGTTAAACCCTATAGGTATCCCCACCACCAAAAAATGGAAATAGAAAGGTTGGTTCAAGACCTACTGAATTGTGGTGTCATCACCAAGAGTAGAAGCCCTTATGTAGCTCCAGTCGTGTTAGTACGGAAGAACGATGGATCGTTTAGCTTATGTATAGATTATAGAGGATTAAACAAAATAACAATTAAGAACAAGTTTCCAATCCCTTTCATCGATGATATGCTGGATGAACTTCATGACGCAAAATATTTTTCAAAAATCGATTTAAGGTCAGGGTACTATCAAATCAGGGTTAGATTAGAAGATATCGCAAAGATTTCTTTCCAAACTCATGAAGGACATTATGAATTCAAATTAATGCCTTTTGGGTTAACTAATGCCCCCGCCACGTTCCAAGCAACTATGAATGAACTATTTCAGCCATACCTAAGGAAATTTGTGTTAGTATTCTTCAATGACATCCTTATATATAGAAAGACATGGAAGGAACATTTGACGCATCTAGAAAAGGTTCTAGCTCTTTTGAAGGAAAACCAGTTCTATGCAAAAAAATCAAAATGCACATTCGGGAAGCAAGAAGTGGAGTATCTCGGTCATATAATCTCAAAGGAGGGAGTTAAGGTGGACCCGAGGAAGATCCAAGAGATGAAGGAGTGGCTCGAACCAAGGAATGTTTCAAAATTGCGAGGATTTTTGGGATTAACAGGTTACTATCGAAGATTCATCAGGAACTATGCACACGTCATTGCTCCTCTAACAAATCTCCTAAAAATAAGTTATTTTCAATGGGATGATGAAGCAAGAATATGCTTTGAAACGTTGAAACAAATTATGTCTTCAACTCCCGTTTTGGCAACACCTGATTTTGCAAAACCATTCGTAATCGAATGTGATGCTTCAGGGTTTGGGATAGGAGTTGTGCTAATGAAAGAAGGTCATCCGATTGCTTTTGAAAGTAGGAAGTTAAACAAAAGAGAATACCTACAGTCTACATACAACAAGGAAATGATTGCCATCATGCATGCATGAACTAAATGGTGACAACACCTTTTGGGAAGTAAATTCCTAATCCGAACAGATCATAATAGTCTACAACACTTATTACAGCAGAAGACATTAACAACCGAACAACAAAAGTGGATCGAGAAAATCTCTACCTTCAATATGGAGATCCTACATAAAAGGGGAAGGACAATGTAGTAGCTGATGCTCTATCAGGGAAAGATGAAGAGGTACAAGTCTACGCCATATCCATGGTGATCCCATAATTTTTGGATGAAATTCGCAAGGAATATGCCAAGAATTCAAAGGTTTGCTCCATAATTAACAACATAAATCAGTATCCGAAGTTTGAATGGAAGAATGACCTCTTATGGTACAAAGGACATATTTACTTAAGTTCCAACTCCAGTTTTAAGACTAATGCGCTTAAAGAGTCACATGACTGCCCAGCCGCTGGACATGTAGGATTTTTTAAAACCTACTATAATGCAAGTGCGGCAAAAAATTTAGGACACGAGATCCATATTGAATAAAAAAATATATTATTGAATTGATAAGATTCTTAACGCTTTACAAGAACTCGCCTTTTATAAGGTTTGAGCATTTCTTAAGAAGGGTTACGTCCCTTCAATTAAACTAATTAATAATTTACTGTTTAATTTAATACAATATTTAATATTCATAGCATTGCCACTCCCTTTTAAAGAGCTTTGTCCTCAAAGCAATGGTAATGAGGAATGTAATTATTGAAATTGTTCTGATTCCCATGTTGCATCTTCTTCGGGAAGATTTTTCCATTTTATGAGGTATTCTTTAATGACTCGCGTTCTTAATCTCTTCTCTCTAGTAGCAATGATAGATTCTGGCTCGAATATGATTCTTCCTTCTTCATCTAACAAGGGAATTATTGTTTGTGCCTTCTGGTGTTGACCTATCATCTTTTTCAAACATGAAACATGAAAGACATTGTGGATGCAACTTGTAGTTGGCAATTCCAATGCATATGCCACCTGACTAATCTTCTTATTGATTTGATATGGGCCATAAAAACGTGGAGCCAATTTATCTTTTCCACCCTGTTTAAGTGATAATTGTTTATAGGGTTGTATTCTTACATATACCCAATCTCCAATTTCAAATTCTCATTCTGTTCGGTGTCGATCTTCTTGTTGTCTCATTCTATTCCTGGCAGTATTCAAATTCTCTTTAAGTACTTGGACAACCTTTTGGTTTTCTTCTAAATGGTCATTTACTGATGCGACCCTTGCTTGGTTGGTGATGAAATCCTTCCATTTTGGGGGTTCATATCCATATAGGGCTTGAAATGGTGTCATTCTTGCAAATGTATGATAAGTAGAATTATACCACCATTCCGCAAGATGTAGCCATTGGAACCATTTATTTTTCTTATCAGTTACAAAACAATGGAGGTAGGTTTCTAAGCATTTATTGACAACTTCTGTCTGTCCATCTGTTTGGGGATGATAAGCTGAGCTCATGTTAAGAGACGTTACAATTTGCTTGCAAAACTCTCTCCAAAAGTTCCCTTTAAACTTGGCATCCCTATCACTTACTATAATCTTCGGAAAACCATGTAATTTGTAGACATTTTTACAAAAAGCTTCGGCTGTTTCTTTTGCCGAATTAGTTTTCTTCACTCCAACAAAATGTGCATATTTGGTTAGCCTGTCTACCACAACTAGTATTTTGTCTTTTCCATCTAATATGGGTAGACCTTCAATGAAATCCATTGAAATTTCCTCCCATTTCTTATTTGGAATATGTAACGGATGGAGTAACCCCGGACTTGAGATATTCTCAGTTTTATTCCGCTGACAAATGTCACAATCTGCAACATACTTGTGAATGTCGGCATACATACCCTTCCAAAAGAATGATTGCCTTGGATTATAGTAGGTTTTAAAAATTCCTACATGACCAACGGCTGGGCAGTCATGTGACTCTTTAAGCGCCTTGGTCTTAAAATTGGAATTGGAACTTAAGTAAATACGTCCTTTGTACCATAAGAGATCATTCTTCCATTCAAACTTTGGATACTGATTTATGTTGTTAAATATGGAGCAAACCTTTGAATTCTTGGCATATTCCCTACGAATTTCATCCAAAAATTCTGGGATCACCATGGATACGGCGTAGCGTAGACTTGTATCTCTTCATCTTTTCTTGATAAAGCATCAACTACTACATTGTCCTTCCCCCTTTTATGTAGGATCTCCATATCGAAGGTAGAGATTTTCTCTATCCACTTTTGTTGTTCGGTTGTTAATGTCTTCTGCTGTAACAAGTGTTGTAGACTATTATGATCTGTTCGGATAAGGAATTTACTTCCCAAAAGGTATTGTCGCCATTTAGTTAATGCATGCATGATGGCAAGCATTTCCTTGTTGTATGTAGACTGTAGGTATTCTCTTTTGTTCAACTTCTTGCTTTCAAAAGCGATTGGATGACCTTTTTGCATTAGCACAGCTCCTATCCCAAACCCTGAAGCATCACATTCGATTACGAATGGTTTTGCAAAATCAGGTGTTGCCAAAACGGGAGTTGAAGACATAATTTGTTTCAACGTTTCAAAGCATCTTCTTGCTTCATCATCCCATTGAAAAGAATTTCTTTTTAGGAGATTTGTTAGTGGGGCAGTGACAAGTGCATTCCTGATGAAACTTCGATAGTAACCTATTAATCCCAAAAATCCTCGCAATTTTGAAACATTCTTTGGTTCGGGCCACTCCTTCATTGCCTGGATCTTCTTTGGGTCCACCTTAACTCCTTCCTTTGAGATTATATGACCGAGATACTCCACTTCTTGCTTCCCAAATGTGCATTTTGACTTTTTGCATAGAACTGGTTTTCCTTCAGAAGAGATAGAACCTTTTCTAGATGCGTCAAATGTTCTTTCCATGTCTTGCTATATATAAGGATGTCATCGAAGAATACTAACACAAATTTCCTTAGGTATGGATGAAATAGTTCATTCATAGTTGCCTGGAATGTGGCAGGGGCATTAGTTAACCCAAAAGGAATTACTTTGAATTCATAATGTCCTTCATGAGTTTGGAAAGCAGTCTTTGCGATATCCTCTAATCTGACCCTGATTTGATAGTACCCTAACCTTAAATCGAGTTTTGAAAAATATTTTGCGTCATGAAGTTCATCCAGCATGTCATCGATGAAAGGGATTGCAAACTTGTTCTTAATTGTTATTTTTTTTAATCCTCTATAATATATACATAATCTAAACGATCCATCCTTCTTCCGTACTTGTACGACTGGAGCTGCATAAGAGCTTCTACTCTTGGTGATGACACCACAATTCAGTAGATCTTGAACCAACCTTTCTATTTCTGTTTTGTGGTGGTGGGGATACCTATATGGTTTAACCTTGATAGGATTTGACCCCGGTTTAATCTCGATTATGTGTTCTATACTCCTTTCTGGTGGTAGCTGCATGGTTAACTTGAAATATGTGTTCATGTTTCTGGAGTAATTTTTGGATTTCCTTCTTGAACTCATTTGGTTCCTCCTCCTTTCCTTCCAGTTGATGACATTGTATTACGTATGCTGATGCCCCTTTTCGAATGATTTTTTCCATATGCTGAGATGAAACTACCTGTGTGTTTGGTGGATGAAAACCATATAGCTTAAAATTTTACCCTTGCCATGTAAACTTGATGAAATGTTTTTGATGATTGGCAGAATATGTTCCCAATGTTTGTAACCATTGGACTCCCAAAACGATGTCTACTCCTCCCAACGATAAGGTGTAAAGTTCTGATTCCAGTTCGAAGTCTTGTATTTGAAGTCTCACCTTGTGACACTTTCCAACTTTTTCGATCTTCTTGCCATCTGCAACCATCACCTTCATGTCTGGAACTGGATGTACAAACAACTTGAGTTTTCGTGCCACTCTTATATCAAGAAAGTTGTGAGTGCTTCCAGTTTCTAATAGCACTGTAACATTCTCATTTTTTATATGCCCTTTTAACTTGAGAGTCTGTGGTTGACTAATGCCTGTCATGGCTGCTAGGGAGATTTTGGGGGTCTCGTCGTTCCCGGCTGTCATATTTGCGGTTTCCTCCACTTCATCTTCTGGCTCTTCTTCTTCTTCTTCTTCTTCTGATTCACTATTCTCCTCTACTTCACAAGTATATAATTTCTTTGAGCTGTCCTCGGGGCAACACCTATGTTTAGGATTCCATTTGTCTCCACATCGTCGACATTTTCCTTCCCTCATACATTGATTCTCGAGGCTCTTCCTATTGTCCCTTCTAGGAGGAGGGATGTATTTGTTTGTATCATCCTCTGGAGTCGTCTGGATGTTTCTTTGTGAGTATGACTTCCCTTTATTTGATTGAAAACTATCAAATTTGGCCTCGGCTACTTTTGCTTTTCGTCTTGCTGCCTCAACATTCGTTATGTCATGCATTTTTAACTCTTTTTGTATGTATGGTTTTAGTCCTCCTAAGTAGGTTTCCAACCGTTGTTTGTCGGATATCCCAAATACTCTGGTAGCGAGGGATTCCCATTGATGCGTGAATTCTTCGATGCTTCCCCTTTGTTGTAATCTGGTAAGTTTTGAGAAGAATTCATCTTCTGTGATTCCTTGAAACCTACGAATTCATCTTCAGTCATTCTTTTGGAAGGGTATGAATGCTGACACTCACAAGTATGTGGTAGAGTGTGACATTTGTCAAAGGAATAAAACTGAGAATATATCAAGTCCGGGGTTACTCCATCCATTACATATCCCAAATCAGAAATGGGAGGAAATTTCAATGGATTTCATTGAAGGTCTACCCATATCAGATGGAAAAGATAAAATATTAGTTGTGGTAGACAGGTTAACCAAATATGCACATTTTGTGGGAGTGAAGAAAACTGATTCGGCAAAAGAAATAGCCGAAGCTTTCTGTAAAAATGTCTACAAGTTACATGGTTTTCCCAAGATTATCGTAAGTGATAGGGATGCGAAGTTTAAAGGGAAATTTTGGAGAGAGTTTTTCAAGAAAAGTGGGACGTCACTTAACATGAGTTCAGCTTATCATCCCCAAATAGATGGGCAAATAGAATTCGTCAATAAATGCTTAGAAACCTACCTCCGTTGCTTTGTAACTGATAAGAAAAATAAATGGTTCCAATGGCTACATCTTGTGGAATGGTGGTATAATTCTACTTATCATACATCTGCGAGGATGACACCATTTCAAGCCCTATATGGATATGAACCCCCAAAGTGGAAGGATTTCATTACCAACCAAGCTAGGGTCGCATCAGTAAATGACCATTTAGAAGAAAACCAAAAGGTTGTCCAAGTACTTAAAGAGAATATGAATACTGCTAGGAATAGAATGAGACAACAAGAAGATCGACATTGAACAGAATGAGAATTTGAAGTTGGATATTGGGTATTTGTAAAACTACAACCCTATAAGCAATTATCACTTAAACAAGTTGGAAATAATAAATTGGCTCCACATTTTTATGGCCCATATCAAATCAATAAGAAGATTAGTCATGTGGCATATGCATTGGAATTGCCAACTATAAGACGCATCCACAATGTTTTTCACATTTCATGCTTGAAAAAGATGATAGGTCAACACCAGAAGGCACAAACAATACTTCCCTTGTTAGATGAAGAAGGAAGAATAATATTCGAGCCAGAATCTATCATTTCTACTAGAGAGAAAAGATTAAGAATGTGAGTCATAAAAGAGTACCTCATAAAATGGAAAAATCTTCCCGAAGAAGACGCAACCTGGGAATCAGAACAATTTCGACAGCTACATCCCTCAATACTATTTCTTTGAGGACAAAGCTCCTTAAAAGGGAGTGGCAATGCTATGAATATTAAAATGATGTATTAAATTAAGCAATAAATTTTTAATTAGTTAATTGAAGAGACGTAACCCTTCTTGAAGCCGCTCAAACCTTATAAAAGGCGAGCTCTTGTAATACATTAATCATCTTATCGATACAATAATATATCTTTATTCAATATGGATCTCGTGTCCTAGGTTTTCTGTTGCAATCATCTTCTTATTAAATATTAACTTCTTACTCTACATAATGATACTTTGCATGCCTTCCTCTTGGATCATATCTAACAACATATGACCAAACCGCTTTATGTAGAACCTTTGAGTAAAAGACATGTTTACATTGTCTTGGAAGAGCATAGGGATTTGTTCCTGGCTCAACCATCCTTGTATTAACCATGGAAAATCAAATCCTTGTATCATGTTGAATAATTGCTCTCTTAGGATCGTGTTCATTCATTCGTAACTTCTGCCATTTGACGTCGAACATAACTAATTTGAATGATTTAAAGTCACACTCAAGTATATCATCCAAGCACCCATAGTGTCTATTTTCATATACTTTTGGACATCTTTCACTCATAGAGAACATTAGTGACCTCGAATACCATGATTATCCCACAATCATAAGTTTTCCTCTTTTCATCCAACTTTTTAATGTGAAATTTATGACCATGCACCACATAGCCTTGTGGTGTTTCAACTGCAATATGTCAGACATGTAAAACATGCATTTTAAATTAATAAACATATTTATATAATTTGGAAAGCATTTGAAGAAAAGAAACATGCCAAACATATCAATATGATTAAAAAAACTTAATATGCTTGCTTGTTTATCTTTCAAACCATATGCTAAATCGATTTCCATTTGTGTAAGATTGATATATTTATCAATATGGGCTCCTTTATCAAATGTAGACACCCCTTCCCATGATAACATACCATAACATTGTATACATATTTCAAACCATACCTTCAACCAATCAATATTGTTTCCAATGTATAAATGTCGTTCATCCCACTCTCGACCAACTGTATGAAAAAATAACCAATAATTAGTTACCATGATAAAAATTAATACTTCATGAAATAATAAAAATTAAATAAGTACAATATATACAAAAACCAAAAGTGAGATGTATTATAAATCTCCCTCGTCTAATTACCTTTCACTTTACTCGTTCTACCTTCCCCAACAAGTGCTCCCCTTCAAATTTCTTGATGAAGTTCAAATCCCAAATGCAACCTACTTGCATATTTGATGGCAATTTAGGAATACACTAACTAATATACACCATGGATTGATAATATATCATATATCCCTCCACCATAGAACCCTCAAGACATGCTTTTTATCTAACTAAATCCTTTAATGAGTTCAAGTGCCTCTCCACCATCCACATTGACCTTGTGTGTATAGGTCCGCATTTGTCAATCTCCTCAACTTGGTGTATGAGGTAGTGTTCTTGTGCATTGAAAAATTTCAAAGGTATATACTTTTTCATTTCACACATTAGCTAAGGAATTTCTTTCCTCCAATACTTTATATCTTCTTTATGGATTTCTTTAGATGGCAACCATCTACAAATGATGCAAGCAAATCACATATTTCAAGAAAAATGCTATATACATTACAAGTCAAACACATGTCATTAAATTCGACAACAAATTGAACAAATATTTTCCATATAAATCGCTACTTACTTCATGTATTTTCCAAAATCATATATAACTTGTTTGACATTGTTGTCAAAGTTGTCTAGGAGACATAGAGGTAGAACATATTGTAACAATAAAAATGAATCATTATTTATATTTCCAAAGTAGACAAAAATTACTAAAAATATGTATACAAATATAGAAATGTATATACCCAAATAATTACCTTAATGAAGGTGTGCAAATGATGAGTTTTTACATGCTAAATCGACCTTTCTTTGCTAAGATATTATTTGTTTGAAGAAAATCTTGTGGGAAATTTAATTTTTTGAATGACCTCTCTTACAACATTTCTTTGCTTCTATGTCAATAACCATGGAAGGCTATTTCGGACTCCATTGCTATTTGAATGAATCACACTTTGCATTACATGATTGGCTCCCTGAATGTCACTACAAATTTTGATCATATTTTCTTTGTCACGCCTACCATCTAAGATTTGCCATACTGTTTTTGTTACGTTCTTCTTCATATGCATTGTATCAAATAAATGAGCTATCTGTAGGTCCTCATATTAGGGAACCTACTGAATTGTATGGCATAAATTTTCATTCCTCACAAAAGTCCATTAATTCCTTGACAACCTTCATGAAGCATAAAATAATTTCTAACAATAATTGTCAAATATGGTAAACAAAATACAATAAAAATAAATATTCCAAACATTACATATATGATGCATAGATGATTTTCATACCTTGATTATTTATATTATATTCCATCTTACATAGGTGGGGTGTCATTCTTCATGGTTTTTATATAGTCTCTTCTTTCCCATTGAAATGGTGTTTCCCAGTAGTTTGATGCCTATGGTTCTTAGAGAGGAAGTTCCTATACTCATCAAACATCTCCTCTTGTAAACTTCTTGAACGACGATATTTCATCTTAGGACCACAACCTTGACATGCAAATTTACCCTTTGTTTGAATATCTACAAGAGATAGATTAATGTCATATATATATTATTTATAAAACATGCACAATATATTCTTCATAAAATCATATACTATTAAAGTGTAGTAGAATGTCACATAACACAAAAATGTGTTAGCCCCGAGGAATCATGAATTGTACATACAAGTATTCCATGGAAATGAAATTCCTTTTTCCCTATTGGCCTAGAGACATAATACATAGTGATGCCATACCATAACTATAATAGCTCATTGATAAGAGGCTCAATATATACATTCATATCTTTAACTCGGTACTTACCTGTTTTTTTGAAAATGCACATATTATTACGATATGTATATATAAGTAAATAAATAAATAAATAAAATATATTATACAACAAACAAGAGAAATGAAATGTTACATTCAAAAAATTATTGTAATCAAATACCTGGAACAATCATTACCAACAATATGTACTCTCTCTTTATTAACATCCAAGGAGGAATGTTATTGTTGATAACAAAAATTTGCCACACTGAGTAAATAGACCTGAGCTCGCCAAATGGATTAACATCGTCAGCTAACAATGAAATCCTAACATTACGAGGTTCTTCTTTAAAAAATGGTAATTTTTCCTCGATCTTCCTAAGTGGATAACCATCTGTAGGCATTCAAAGAACACCATCTCCACTTATGTTATGTGCATGGTAATCCATAAATTGTTCTATGATTTCACATCTGAGCAATCTTTGCGAACGTGGAATTATGGGAATATGATGAAGAACCTTGCGAGGCATCTTTTTTGTTAATTGATCGGTTCAATATCTATTGGTATTCCATTCTAGGCATTCCATTTCTGATACATATTGTCCATAATATATAATATTATCATTAGGACATGCATCAATATATTTATATTCCATTCCAATATCTTTCATAATTGTCGATAAATATCAATATGTGTGAGGTAAAATATTTGATAGTGGTAACAAAAATTCACCTAACAACCTACAACATAACAAATAACTAGTTAATGTAAAGAACATTAATCATAAATATTGCATTTTTATTTTACATGACATTAATTAACACTTAAATAAGAAGAAAGAAAGTAAACTTTTATGTAAATGTTATGAAACATACCTTAGGATATGTGTCTTACAAGTGTTTGACAAGCCATTCAACACATTAAGTTCAATAACAATAATATAGTGGAGAGAAGATTTTCTCTTGAGCATCCATAAAGTGGTTGCTTTGCCTTGTCAAGTAGAGGTACATCATGAGTATCATGAAAATTGGCCTGATTTGTTCGAGCGAATGTGTCTTTCATCAATCTATTTGTCCCATCATCTTCAACTATGTTCTTATTATCATCTTCTTCCACGGGATCATTAACTTGATCTTCAATATTCTCTCAATGTTCATCTTTTACAAAATTATATCTACAACTACTTGGTGCATTCTCCAATGTTGGACACCTAAGGGGACTTGTCTTTATAAATACAAATAGAGTCGTGCAAAATTAGTGTGTATAAAAGTTATTAAAATGATGTAAAATTTTACAAATATGATCAATATAAATACATATAATGAATATGTTTAGCTTACCAAGGGATGATATTCATTGGACCCCTTCATCGTGTCCATATTGCTTATAATGTTTTTTCAGTAGTTTTCATCAAAATTATTCTGTGAACGAATCCCCTGCATCAAGCGCAAGGGGAATACATTTGTTATCACCCCTTTCCCTGAAATCTATCCACAACCTATCAAGCATCCTTTGTTTTTATTCTAGACTAATGTTATCCAACATTCTTCCCTACCAAAATAAAGTGATGACTATCTTATAAAATCTAGTGGCCATGTAGATCTATTATTTCTAATGAAATTGAAAAATAGAATAAATATGTTTTATGCCCGAAAAAAATAGCTTATAACCTTTCTAAACTATCACAACTATAGAAAAATACCAAAATGTCTCTTAAATATCACATATTTATAATGTCGCATTCGTTGGACTTTCGACGAATGTTGACCTAGTCAACACTAACCTTTTCAACATTGACCATACAACATTGCTCGTTGCAAGGGTTCAACAAATATGTTCCTAACCAATGGCTGGCCGATGTTAAAGCTCCTAGTCATTTCTCTTGCGATGTAAGTTTGCAGCTATCAGTTTTCAATGAATCATGGATAATTGTTGGTTGTGTGATAGTTTAGGGTCAACCAACAAAGACCAATGAACGCATTATGATTTAAAAGAATACACAAAATTTAGATACTTATCTTGTATTTTTTGATGGTTGGTCCTTACCGTCAGATAATTTCGTTGAATTTTGACGCCATATGTTCTTGTGATACCCTACCCCCTTCGGATTTGAACCGATGACCTACTAAGAGAAAACATGTGTTCTTAACCGTTAAGCCCAGTTAACTCATTTAAACAAAAGAAAAGATACAATAACAATAAAATATTATTTGAATGATAGTTTAAACATTAATAATAACTTAAAACATTTAAAAATAAAAGAAAGATAAATCTTTGTTAAATTATGTTGATGTTCAGTCACAAAACCTACTATGTATAAACACGCATATAGCATGCTCTATATAAACATGCATATTTCAATGTAAAATAAAATCCTTTAAATAAAAAATGAAAAAAGATTTGTGCGTGGTTGAATATAGTCCTAGATAGATTTCCTTATAATATTGAAACGCTATTTAAAGCGGTCTACATGCAGTAACCTATTTTTTAGGTGGAATATATGAAGAGAGATAGTGACCCGCCCCTGAACCACAATCCTTATGGTGTAGGATCTATGGGATTCACAATACGAACAATAGAACGAAAGCTACCACATGGATGGGATAGGATTGACAAAGCCACACTTAGAGAGATTCTTCTTACAGAATTTCGGGTACCAATCAAGCCAATAGTCAAGCCTGAGTTTAACAATATAGATCCACATAATCTTAGTACATCAGATGATCCAAAGTGTATAAACATGCTTATTTCAATGTAAAATAAAATCCTTTAAATAAATAATGAAAAATATTTTGCAATGGTCAAACAAGACAAGATGTTAAGCAGCAAGTCCCTACCTTAAGTTCTTAAATTCAAAAGAGCAACAACTAGGAGTAAGCTCCCAATAGCTAGTCAAACAAAACAAGATGCTAAGCAACAAGTCCTTACCCTAAGTTCTTGCATTCAAAAGAGCAACAAATAGGAGTAAGCTCCCAATGGCATGGTCATAGAGATGGGATCTTTGAGAGGCACCTGCATTGACAAAAGCAACACCTACGTAGATGCGAGCTCTGGATCGACGAGACCCATAAACTGACTTCACCAACTTCTTTGTCTGTTACATAAGTAGGATACAGAACTGCAACAGGAAAAAGGCAGTGAACTAGCCCAAGCCCAATCAATTGATTCATCTCTCTACTTTCATGTCAGCCCCACTTTGTTTATGTCATTCATATAAATCACATGAAAGAAATAAACAAAAAAGTGAATGTACTACATATATATTGATTTTCATTTAAAAATAAATTAATTAAAAATAATTGGCTTTGATTAAAAAATAAATTAATTAAAAATGATTGATTTTGATTTAAAAAATAAATAAATAAAAAATAATGTATTTTAGAAAAATGGTGAGACGAACAAGATGGCAAGAACCCCGAAAACTGCTAGTCACGACATAAACTCTGGTGATTAGGAACACTTAGGTTGATCCTGTAGCTACAGGGTTCACATGTATACAAGCAACCGAGTCCAATACTGCATTGTTTTATGACATCGATATACTTTCATACTCTGAAATGATTGTGGAATTTGTGGCATGGTCGGCCTGGAAACCTCATTTTGTAGATGTTCCTACGACAAGGGCTTAGCTAGATGATGATGAGATTTGGAGTCGGCCAAGTTTTAAGGAAGCTCTCTGCTAAAGAAGTGGGCAAAGATATTGTAGAAGAAGTGGACTAATAATAACTAAAAACAAACTTTGTAAAACTTTATGATGTTTACAACCAACCATATAACCTTCGTTCACATCCATTTTAATGCTATTGTAATTTAGAAAGGTAAATTAACATGTATACTTAAATTGGTTTAAAATGGAGTTGAAAACAAATATGCAAATTACATGGAAAAAACATAAAATGTAAACCATTAATATTAAAATTGTCGTGTTAAAATTAAGTTAAAAATAACAATATTTAAGGATAAGTATGATCAATTTACTGGTTTTGGAGTAAGACATAAAATTATTTTTGGTTGGTTGAGAGTTCATCTTTCTCAAACATAGAACCAGTGGAGTGGCCAAGTAAAATAACATTAATGAACTATCTTGCATGTCACTAGAATCTTATAAAGTCTTGAACAAATTAGGGATGTAGTTTATCAACATTCATTCATAATGAAATTGGTGTCAGAAATCATATAGTGAAGGTAGGCTAACACCAAAGGATTATGAAATAATAGTTTTATGTTGAAGAAAAATGATTAGCGAACAATGAGGTTTTTTTAAGTATGTATGTGTAGCATTTGATGCAATGATGATTTAAATTTTTATTGGAGGGTAGTTTTGGAGTTATTGAATTAGTAAAGATTGAAACATGGATCAATTTTAGAACATCATCTATGTTAAATAAGACATTATTGACACAACTTCAATTATTATCGTGCACACTTTAACTGACCACCACCTTCACCTTTTGTAATGATACTATTAAACAAAAAGATACTAAAACATGATAATACACTTGGAGTGTAGTGTCCCTAACCCTTAAGTAAAGTTAAGGGTGCTAATAATAAGCTTAGTAAGTTAAGTTTAATCACATCGGATATAGATAAATTATGGTTAGGAATCATTCACCTAATAATTAAAACTTTTATCTCTAGAAGTTGTTTTCTAACTACAGTTGCAACACTTAATTAATAATTTTCAATGTGTGATCTAAGGAGCATAATCGCAACAATCACATGATTATGACATGATAAACATCATCTTCCATGCGAATAATTACTTCATGCATTTTTGAATGTTTGATAACATAGTTAATAAATCATCCAAGTATTGTCCTCATCCATTATTTGCAAATTAATATATTTTCTAGTGTTGTCACGTGTGTGTTCTTAGTGAGGCTATAAAGTAAGGAAAACCACATATCATGGAACATATGTAAGATGCAATCTACAGCCACACCGAAACCATAGCAAATAGAGAACACTGGCTGCAACTCTATTCCTCAAAATATGCACCCGATGACTTTCCCTTATAGTAATCTCTTACTAATAAAAATAAGATCGTATGGTTGCCACCCTCCAACCATCGATCACTTTTACATCTAGAATACATCAATCAACCTCAGATCTACAACAAAGAGAAAATTTGTAAACAAAACTTGTACAATCTAATGACAGGTGCGCTTGTCTAGATTGGAGGAAAATTGAGGTCTAAAACGGGTCTCCTAAGGAAAATAATAAAATAATAGTTAAAATAATGAAATAATAGTTAAAATAATAAAATAATATTTATAAATATTGGAGGAAGAAAGAAAAAAACTAATTTTTTTGTTCGTATTTTCAACATATCTCTCTGTGTTTTTACTCAAATTTCTAGTGGGAGCACTCGTTGGATGCGGAATTAAATTCTGCATCTAATGAGTACCCACACTGCATACTTTTGACGGACCCCGCTTCCCCAAAAACAAAAATTACCTGAAAAAACGTGATGATGATCTTGCAAAGTGCAGTGGTGTGATAGAGAGTTAAATGAATGTTTATTATTTAAGTGCAAAAGTCATTAAGTACTTGATTATGTATGAGTTTTCCAAGAAGTCAGGACCTTTAATTGAAGGGGGGGGGGGGTTAAAAGAGGTCGGTCTTCCAATTTAGAGGGGTAAGAGGTGCTATTTAGGTAGGGCGTTGCATGTGTTAAGGGAGAGCACTCAAATTTTTAGTTAGTATACCTGTTATTTTTTAATTTTATTTTTATTGCATTACATCCCTAAGAATTTTAAACACCCTAATAAGCAAGTAAGTAAGTAAAAATTCCTCGCATTCTTACATACATAAACAAAATGACTCCTAGACTTAGAGAATTCATTGAGTAAAATCATCATCACGTTTTTCAGTTGTTTCTTGTTTTGGGGCAGCGACGTCCGTCAAAAGTATGCCATGTGGGTACTCATTGGATGCGTAATTTAATTTTGCATCCAACGAGTGCACCTGGTCGAAATTTAAGTAAAAACATAGGGATATATGTTGAAAATACAAACAAAAAAAGTAGTTTTTTTATGACAAATATCTCAAGTCAACCATTATGGTTGTCTCATTTTATTGAAATTATATTGGTTCTTGAATTCTAACTCATCATGCAATGATGGTTGGCTCATTTTCCTATATGATGGCTTGTTTTCTTATAAGGCCCATTTTAGATATCAAATTTCCTCTAATGTGGCACTGAAAAACTGTTGGACCAAAACATGCATATCTTGGTCATCCGAAAATATTTTTCGACGAAACGAAAGGCGATCCTTAATGGAAATGATGCTATGGATGCAATGGAATAGGTATTATGACTCATAAATGATCATAAATGGGAGAACCAGAACCTATGGTTGCACCCCTCTCAATACCATTGAGCCAAAATTACAAATTTTGATTAAGAGAAAGAAGAATGGAAAATGGAAGGAGGGTAGAAAAATATTATATGAAATTCATCCTTCCTGCATACAGATCCTGGCATACAATACATGAACACACAGAAACCAATTTATCCACTATTGAACAGATACCAAATAAAATAATGTAATAAAAATGAAACATAAGAGATATACTTATCTCAAAATAAGGGCAACTGGATACAATAGGACAACTTTCCTCCCAGCCGTAGACATAATCAATCCTTCCTTGCTTGAATAGGTCACCCCCGAATGAAGACCATGGATCCACAAGTAGAGACACACTTAGTCTAGAAACTCTCGGAACTACCTCTTCCGACAACCAAAATGATTTCCACTACTACTTTCCTGTCCATCTCCACTTCCTATGGGATGTGACTCCTCTTGCCAACCCAATTCCTAGCTTCCTATGTGAGAACTTGGACTAGTAGAGTGATATAATGGAAGCAAAGGGAACAACTAGACTAGCTCTAATCTCAACGCACTCTCAATACTAACAACATTCTCAACATGGTGAGATAACACAAGACGAGTGATCCAAAGATCAAGATTAGCTTCAACAAAGAGAGAGTACATGTATAAATAACTTAAGTGTTAAATTTTTCAGAATTTACTTCAATCTGATCTAGGATCTTAACTGAGAGAACAACATGTACAGCATATCTACAGCATATCAATCATGGAGACAATAATGCAAGCACCCAAGAGACATAAAGATTTACTTGGGGAAAACCATAAAGGTGAAAAACCCCAATAACTTCCTCAGAGATAGATAGAGCAATGATACAACCAACCATAAGAGATAGACACAACCTAGCAGCAGATCCTCCTCCTCCATAAGTGCGCCACTCCTCCTTGAGTGCATGTGTGAGAAGTGAGTGAGCAAATAGAGTGCCTCCCGCACTCTATTTATACTTGACTTGACTTTCCTTTTTACCTAACTCATGTAGGCTCGAACTTTACCACATAACATAATGCTGAGTGGGCCGACCCCCAATAGGGTGGTCTAATAACCCTTTGACCCACATGACTTATACAGGGCCGACCCCAAATAAGGTGGTCTAATAACCCATCAAGTATAAGTTACGACACTTACAATATAAATGATGACACTTCCGTATAGAGGAATAAAACCATCTCTATAGGAATACAATATACATATATGTGAAATACATTCCGAAGTTACATATACATCAACACTCCCTCTTAACTAGGAAGGTATTTCTCAGCATAGTTCTTCTAGCACAAGTCATCTTCTCTGGATCATCGTCACTGGATAATTGTCATCGAGTCATCATCATCGTCGCCACTGCTGCTGCTATCTCAATCAATCTCTGAATCTACTCGTCATAGGAAGTTCTACAGAGCCAGTCCTTTTTCATACTGGATGTAGGCCCACCACCTGCAGGTCTTCATCATCACTGGCCATACTGTGGAATCCTCAGGACTTTTACGTGCGTCACAAAACCTTGAAAGAGAATCCCAGGTTGTTACGAGCACACAGCTCTACCTATAGGATCTCCCAGGGCACCGAATTACATGTGACCTCACCACAAAACCTCGCAAGAGCATCCCAGGCTGTTACGAGCACACAGCTCTACCTATAGGATCTCCCAGGGCAACGAATTACATGTGGTCATGGCAAAACCTCGCAAGAGCATCTGCCAGATATCCCAGGGAACCGAATTACATGCCATAGGCAAAACCTCGAAAGACTATCTGCAGATCTCCCAGGGAACCGAATTACATGCCATAGGACAAAACCTCGAAAGAGCATCTGCCAGATATCCCAGGGAACCGAATTACATGCCATAGGCAAAACCTCGAAAGACTATCTGCAGATCTCCCAGGGCACCGAATTACATGTCCTCCCAGAGCAAAACCTCGAAAGAGCATTTGCCAGATGTCCCAGGGCACCGAATTACATGCCATAGGCAAAACCTCGAAAGACCATCTGCAAATCTCCCAGGGCACCGAATTACATGTTCATCTGCACAACCTGATCCACGGCCACAGAGTATCAACCTGATACTCACCATACATCATCCTGATGTATCCATGATCATCCTGATCATCATCACTGCAACGTCCTGCTGCATGTCATCTGGAGCAACATCCTGAAGCTCGTCATCTATGATCATCCTGATCATCACTCCAACATCCTGCTGCATGTCATCTGGAGCAACATCCTGAAGCTCGTCATCTATGATCATCCTGATCATCACTGCAACATCCTGCTGCATGTCATCTGGAGCAACATCCTGAAGCTCGTCATCTGTGATCATCCTGATCATCACTGCAACATCCTGCTGCATGATCCACCTGATCATCAATGCATCTTCCTGATGCATACCAAGTATCATACATGATCCTCCTGATCATCAATGTATCCACCTGATACAAATACATGATACATATCATCATACATGATCCTCCTGATCATCAATGCATCTACCTGATGCATACCAAGTATCTACCTGATACATATCATCATACATGATCCTCCTGATCATCAATGTATCCACCTGATACAAATACAAATACATGATACATGTCACCATACATGATCCACCTGATCATATAATGTATCCACCTGATACATATACAGATACATGGTCCAAGCATCCAACATGATGCATACATACATACATAAAATGATCCAACTGATCATATCCAGCATCGACATGATGCGTACATACATACATAAAATGATCCAACTGATCATATCCAGCATCCACATGATGCGTACATACATACATAAAATGATCCAACTGATCATATCCAGCATCCACATGATGCGTACATACATACATAAAATGATCCAACTGATCATATCTAAGCAGAAACCAGAACATCATCCTGATGCTCATCATCCAGTGCTTACATCCACAGCCATGTGAAGGATCCTCCTTCCAACATGCTTGGAATGGCTTCAGCAAATGTGTCCATCACTTCTTCCTCGAAGTGTCCTCGATCTGAAGAACGCCAAGCCTCTCTCTGAAGTACTCGAACTTCACTCTGGTTAGTGGCTTCATCAGCACATCTGCAATCTGCTCGTCCGTTGCAACATACAGGAGCTTCACAGCTCCTCTCTGCACCATATCCCTGATATAGTGATATTTGATCTCTATGTGTTTTGACCTGTCATGAAACACTGGGTTCTCAGAAAGCTTCACACAACTCTGGTTATCACAGAAGATACCAGTAGCCTCCAACGGGAGATCAAATAACTCAGATAGTAGCTTCCGTAGCCATACTGCCTCGCAACTAGCTGAGCAGGCTGCAACATACTCTGCCTCAGCTGTTCAGTGCTACGCAGGACTGCTTCCTGCTAAACCAAGAGATCACACCTGATCCCATACTGAAGCAACACCCAGATGTGTTCTTCCTATCTACAGCACTGCCAGCCCAATCTGAATCAGCATAACCCTGCAGGTTAAACATTTGATTCTCCTCATACCTGAGCCCATAATACACTGTACCCTTCAGGTACCTCAGAACATGCTTTACAGCAACCAGGTGAACACTCCTCGGATCCGTCAGGAACTGGCTCAATGTGTTCACAGCAAAGCAAATGTTTGGTCTCGTGTTCGTCGGGTACATCAAGGACCCAATCATCTGACGATACATAGAGACATCAACCGGCTCAGATGAAGCATCACATAGAAGCTTCAGATTCGATGCCATAGGTGTGGCCATATCCTTGCAGTCCATCATCCCGAACCTCTTCAGGATCTCTACTACATACTTCCCTTGTCCAAGGAAGATTCCATATGCACTCTGCCACACCTCCATGCCAAAAAGAAATAGTGCATCATCCCCAAGTTCTTCATCTCGAACTTGGAAGAAAGCTTCCGCTGCATGTCGGCAATCAAAACAGGTCATCCAAATAGTAGTATCGATGGATTGCCTTCCTCATCCTTGTAGAAAAGGTTGGAATCCACTTTAATCTTGGTAAAGCCCAAGCTGGATAGAAAGCTATCTATCCTACCATATCAAGTTCTGCACACATATATGACTACACCATGCTGTCTTGAAATCCATCTGGTGCATCTTCTATTTCATCACTTTTGTATTTCTCAATGCTGCCATCTGCAACATGCTTGATCTGATTGTTCCATTTGGAAGTCATAGCAAACTTCCCTTCATGTCTTGGGATTACATTCCAAACATCATTCTTCATGATCGACGGATCATGGCATTTCATTTCTTCATCCCAGATCCTGGGAACTTCAATATCTTCAATATATATCTTTATTGCTGGAACAAAATGTTGTAGTTCTTCTTTTGTAGGAGATGGCATACGATCTTTCCTACACAACAAGTTAAATTGCATGATTAGAAAACATCTCATAGTTTTCAGAACAAATTCTTACACATAAAGAAATATGCCATACAGTCATGCAATTATCTTAGCCAATGTTTCAATACAACATTTATCCATATTCCGTAACTTTCTAGATGCCTTCCAATCTCTACCAGAACATTGTTAAGAGTGTGCACAACTCCCAACATGTCAGCAAAGAGGTTTCATTCTAGATAAGTAGCAATGGAATGTTGTACAGTGCCATAGGCCACTTACCCATGCATATTAGGAGTATATTGTTCATCAATGCAATTATTCTAATATGCATAATACACAACCTAATTCTAGGAACATCAGTATCTACATTATTGAACAGTATTATTTAAGAAATGACAATTCAAATACTTATCTTTGTTTGTTCGTTGGGTGGACTCCCTCTGAGTCTTCGCTTCCTTGCAGGAGCTGCTAGAGTCCTAATCTGAAGTAGCTTCTTCTACACCTTTCTGTTGTGGGATGTAGAGAGATGGTCAACTCCCTCTGAATATCTGCATCCTTGCATAAACCACTGGAGTGTACTCCCTCTTGATCTTTGCTTCCTGGATTACCTGTTCTTGAACTCATATTCATCCTTGGTCCCTATGCATGCTCATTAGTATCATGATTGTGTTATCCTTGTGATCTCATATAAAATCATACATTCATTAGTATACTATTAAAACACAATAATCTCAAGCATGTATAGTCATGATCATTTCAAACAGAAATAATAAGCATTAGCATTCAAGGATTCTTATGGTTAGTCAAATCAGAAGAAACATAACATGTCTAAACCTGTAATTACTCAAGCCTATGACTCTTCAGGTTAGTTGAATCATCAATCAAGATAAGAGATATAAAATGCATAAAACCTGTGATTATTCAAACCTATACCATCATGATTCTTCTGGTTAGTCATATCATCAATTATGGTAAGAAACATAATATGCGTACAATCATGATTATTCAAACCTATGACTTCATGAATAATCATTATCAACAACGCGATAGTATAAGATCCTAACCCAAGGTAGGAATCTAGCTTGATATAGGAAAAACATACCTGGATTATCATGTTAGCTAGTTATGTCTAACATACCTGTATAATGTCTTTTGGTTCTCTTCAGTGACTTGTGCTAGTAACCTGCATGTCTCAGAAGTTAACCATTATAAAACCAAGTTATACATACCTCATGAATGGATCTTGTATGAGATCCATGACAATGGATGAATCTTTGTCCTCATGTTATCATGATCATATGTTCTTGGACCAGAACATGATCTGTCTTTCTTGGTGTACCTTTCATGTTAGTAGACAACATAAACCTCATACAACACCATAATGCATTAGTACAATCATAAGTGTCAACACCCTAACCAATGAATATCTTCTATCATGCATTCATAATTTTGTTAAGGTGATACAACAAATCTAAAATCAAAATTGTACTAACCGTAATAACATGAAGACAAACATACCATAAACTTAATCATGGACAAATATCGAAATATACCTTGATGAGTCATACCTGTCGAGATCGCTTGTAATCTTCTTATGTAAGGTCTTATCCTCATCTCCCTCTGAGACAGGAACTTCTTTCACTTATGCAGGTGATCAATCCATCTTCTTCTAGGATTAACCCAATCCTCTTGATTAGCAAGAACTGGACCTTGAGCTGGATATGGGTTTGTCAGAGAAACCCCAAAAATTCAAACTTTGAATTTCAACCTTCCGATAGGATAGGAATATGCGCCTTGATGAACTGATCAAACTGGTATATTCAGAATTTGAAAACTGCAAAGTTTCACTCCTCAATTTTGCCTTTGAAACTTCTGGATTCACTGGACGTGACCCTGAACTGGGGTTTGATGAAGCCCACTCTTTTTCCCCATCAAAATGTTTGATCCAAAGTTCTAATCTTCTATTTTTCTGAGGAGCTTCCAGCCGTGGTCACAGATTTCAAAAATTCCCATTTTTACAGAAGCCCTAATTTTCCACTTTTCTGATCAAAGTCCCGAACTAGGGTCTAATCAAGCCCGGCCTTCTGCCCAACCAAAAATTCTGATCTTGGTCTCTAAATTTCTATTTTGATGAGTAGCATCCAGCCGTGGTCTCCGATTACAAAAATTCCAACTTTCTCCAAAGCCCTAAATTCCGGAAGCCATGAATGAAGGTACCAAAAAATAATTCTGTTTTGACAGAAATATGTACCTGATTGTTTCTGGTGTAACTCCGAAATTTTTGATCCACAGGGTCTGAAAAAGTTTCCTGAGATAGCCTGACCTGTTATCTTTCCATCCTGACAGGTCTGACCTCAATTGGATTCTCTGAGAGAGAGTTATGCCAAATGTCGCAACGTGACATGTTTTGGGATAAAACAGGAGAGCGAACTTGTACGGCGTGCCACGTGTCACTGTTTTAACTTCGGCCTCTGAAAACGTTTTCTGAGATATCTCGGCCTGTTACCTTTCCATCCTGACAGGTCTGACCTCAATTGGACTCTCTGAGAGAGAGTTATGCCAAATGTCGCAACGTGACCTGTTTATGGGATAATACAGGAGAGCGAACTTGTACGGCGTGCCACGTGTCACTGGTTCAACTTCGGCCTCTGAAAACGTTTTTTGAGATAGTGCAGACTGTGTAATACCTGTCACTTTTTACTAAATTTCATTTGGAGCTTCCTAGCCCAAGATATGACCTTTTTCCCAAGGTCACCTGATTTTGACTCAGATCTGGAAGAGGCAGAAACCCTATATTGTACAGATCATAAATCACAAAGTACAACGAATTAGAGGTTGTCCTTTGGACACAAGATACCTGGAGATCTTAGCTTCAGCCTGTAACAATTTCAGATCCGAAAACTTCGCCAAAACGGATTTATAGCGAAAGTGCTACGATGACTGGTTTTTGCTATATCAAGCCCTAGCATCGTAAGTGCAACAAGTGTCATACATGCCACATCATGCCTTCTTTCAGGCTAGCTCTGATACCATGTTATTTTTTTCAGAATTTACTTCAATCTGATCTAGGATCTTAACTGAGAGAACAACATGTACAGCATATCTACAGCATATCAATCATGGAGACAATAATGCAAGCACCCAAGAGACACAAAGATTTACTTGGGGAAAACCATAAAGGTGAAAAACCCCAATAACTTCCTCAGAGATAGATAGAGCAATGATACAACCAACCATAAGAGATAGACACAACCTAGCAGCAGATCCTCCTCCTCCATAAGTGCGCCACTCCTCCTTGAGTGCATGTGTGAGAAGTGAGTGAGCAAATAGAGTGCCTCCCGCACTCTATTTATACTTGACTTGACTTTCCTTTTTACCTAACTCATGTAGGCTCGAACTTTACCACATAACATAATGCTGAGTGGGCCGACCCCCAATAGGGTGGTCTAATAACCCTTTGACCCACATGACTTATACAGGGCCGACCCCAAATAAGGTGGTCTAATAACCCATCAAGTATAAGTTACGACACTTACAATATAAATGACGACACTTCCATATAGAGGAATAAAACCATCTCTATAGGAATACAATATACATATATGTGAAATACATTCCGAAGTTACATATACATCAACATTAAGGAGGGAAATTCAAACCCATGGTGGCCAACTAGAATGGATTTTGAGTGGGTTTGGGATTCATCATGGAGATTTAACTCAAATTAGTGGAATGGTGGCCTGGTTAGGAGATTCCCTTTTCCATATTAGCACGATGAGGAGGAGTAACCAAAAACCAAGGAGTGGAGCCATGAAGAGCACAAGGAGACGCACTAATGCATAAGGGGGGGGTTACAAAACATGAATTAGGGTGAATTAGGTGAGAGAGGAGATCCAATAGGGCCATAAATATCATGGAAGCATAAAAATAGGGATGAATGGAGGAGTGGGGCACATTTATGGAGGTGGAGGCACAAATTAAGGAGGTGGAAGCTAAATTCTAGCTTACAGCTCCTAGAATCTAGGGAGAGGGCTCATAAGTGACAAAAATACATAAATAGGAGGGAATTTCTCCCAAGGAGGGTGCACTCAGAAAGAGGGGCCCACTAAAGTATGTATAAGGTGCAATAATAACTCTATAGTTCATAAAAATTGAAAATGGGTTTCGTTGTACAATGTTTGGGTGACCAACACTATTAGAGTCACCAAGGCACAAAATGAACTAGGATGGAAAACTACCATCCAACAACAAGATATAAGGTGCTATGGATGTCACCCATTCCCCCTCACTCTGTGAGATCCATGGTCTCCCATGCTCTTTACGGTTTCCTTTGCTCATCCACTTGTTTATTTAATTAATAGCAACACTCATTCAAATATAACAATAATGACAATAACAATAACAACAACAACATTAACATTAATAATAATAATGTCAAATTCCATAATCACATCATCAAACAAATGAGCATAAGTCCATAGTCAGATAAAATATCATAAGTCCAAGGATTAACAATCGGGGTATTACATCTCCCTCCCCCTTAAACAATGCATCGTCCTCGATGCATATTTATTACATACATGTCGTAAACACCAAAATTTCAAAATAGATGAGGGTATGCTTCCCTCACAGCATATTCCAGCTCCCAATTTGCATCCTAAGGGTTGTAATGGGTCCATTGGACCTTTACCTGTCTGATCTCTCGATTACGAAGCAGCTTGACCTTGCTGCCCAAAATGGAAACAGGTTGTACAGGAAAATCCCCTTCCTATTCCACCTAGATCATAATTCCATTCCATCACACGATTAGAACCATGTATATATATATGTATATGAATAAAAAAAATTAAAGAACTCTAATTACCTGGATCACATTCCAATCAATTACATGGTTAGCATCAGGTAAATACTTTTTCAATAAAGAGACATGAAATACATTGTGTACTCGAATGCAAGCATGTAGAGCCAAGTGATAAGCAACAAGTCCTATTTTAGATAAGACCTCAAAAGGTCCACAATATCTTGTAGCTAGCTTGGAGCAATTTCCAAGTTTAAGGAACTCTTCTTCGGTCTATCTTTCAAGAACACATGATCTCCAACTTGAAACTGTCTGGCAGTCCTCTTCTGATATGCATAGCTTTTCTGCCTATCTTGAGCTACCTTTATATTTTTCTTTATCTTAACCATTTGATCCTCCATATCCTTTAATAATTATTTTCCAACAATGACTATGTTTGTTGGGTTATCCCATCTGATGGGAGTATTGCACTTCCTTCCATACATGGCCTTGAAAGGACTCGTATTCAAAGAGGAATGATATCCATTGGTAAATGCAAATTCCACCAAGTGTAATATTCCCAGTTATACGGTTGATCCATCACATACATCCTCAACATATCTCCAATCACTTGGTTAACTCTTTCTATCTGTCCATCTGTCTGAGGGTGGTATGTTGTACTCATGTTTATACTTGTGCCAAACCCCTCAAACAATCCTTTCTAAAAGTTAGAAGTAAATTTAGAATCTATGTCTGATACTATAGCCTTGGGAATACCATGCAATCTGGCTACTTCTCTCATGTAAATATCTGCAATGTTAGTTGCTTTATGAGTTGTCTTTACTAGAATGAAGTGTGCTACCTTAGTCAACTTATCTACCACAACCATGATTGAATAATTTTTCAATATTGTCTTGGGAAACTTGGTGATGAAATCCATCGTCACTACATCCCATTTACATTCTGGTATTGGCAAGGGCTGCAACAATCCCACAGGATGCTGATGCTCAATTTTAACTTTCTAGCATTCCATTCACCTAGCTATATATTCTGCAACATCATTCTTCATCCCTGGCCAATACTATTGTTTCCTTACTGTTTTTACTGTCCTCTGATAATCCGAATGTCTAGCATAAGGAACATCATGCATTCCCTTCAGAACCATCTTCCTTATATCTCCAACATTGGGAACATAAAATATATCTCTATGCATGAGGATCCCATTTTCTTTCAACTTATACTTATCAAATTTCTATGGAATTTTCTATTGTTGCAATCCTTCTTTTACCCTTTGACAAAGTTCATCTGTAACACTGGCTTCGATGAAATTATCTTTTAAATCTGATGTACTAGTGTTGATAGTTTCTACATGCATCGCATGTATCTTCCTATTAAAATAATCTAACTGCGGAAGATATTCTATTTATATAATTGTATTCCTCCTACGGGAGTTGATGGTCATGTAATTAATAATGTAAAGGTCATTGAAATAATCAATGTAAACCCTAGGACATGTGTCGACTCAGAAAATCCCCTAGATGATTATTATATTATGTAATTGACCAGTCAAGTAGAGAAGTCGGCCCTATTGGGGAATTTGTCACCCCAACGAAAGAATATAAATAGAGGACCTCTCTCTCACTTCTATTCACTCATTCACTCAAGCAAGTTCGCATAGGTGAAGAAGAGAGGTGCGCACAAGTGGAGGAGTAGCTGTTTTGTCTTGGGGTTATCTTGTACTTTGTGATTTCTATATTGAGGAAGGATTTGCTGGGTTTTCTACCCCAAGAGGGTTTCCCAGGATAATTTGTCTCTTGTCTTTTATGTTGTGCTTGTTTATCTTTCAGTAATTGTTTATATGCTATATGCTGCTCAAGTAAAAACTAACATGGTATCAGAGCTAGCCTGAAAGATTACATTGTGTAGACACGGGATAAATTAGGGCTTTTGACAGAAGGAGAATTTTTGAGTTTTATCTGCATAGGATTGATCCTATCAGAAAAATCGAACCTTTGAGCCCAAGATCGAACCTTTTGGTTGGGCATAAGGCTGGGCTCCATCAAACCCTAAATCAGGATTTTGATCGAAAAAGTGGAAACTTAGGGTTTCTGCAAAAGTGGTAATTTTTGGAATCTGTGACCATGGCTGGATACTCCTCAGAAAAATAAAACTTTTGAGCACTAGATCGAACCTTTTGGCTGGGCAGAAGGTCGGGCTTTATCAAACCCTAGTTCGGGATCCTGTCGAGAAGATCCGGAAGTTTCAAGGCAATTTTTGAGGGGTCAAATTTTGCAGATTTCAAATTTGAAGTATACCAGCTTGATCAACTTTGCAAGGCGCATCTTTCTATCCTTTTAGAAATTTGAAATTCAAAGTTTGAATTTTTAGGGTTTCTCTAACAAACCCTAGGTCAAGAAGGAGCAGATCTCAGAAGGGAAAAATTTCTGGTAAGTCTCAAATCTATTTCTATTTCCATTTGAAGTACTCATTATAGCAAGATGACAAGCAATACTAAGCTTGATGATAAGCTTGAAGGAGCTGAGAACTTCATATCATGGAAGTATAGAGTCATGCTCATCCTTGAGGAGCATGAGCTAGAAGACTATGTGAAGGAAGGGATTACAGAACCAGAGGGAGATGAAGAGAAGGCAATGCATAAAAAGAATCTTATCAAAGCAAAGAGGATCATTGCTGATTCCATCAAGGATCACTTGATCCCCCATGTGTCTTCCAAGAAGACAACAAAGGAAATGTTTGATGCCTTGACTAGTCTATTTGAAGGAAAGAACATCAACAGAAAGATGACCTTGAGAAATCAACTCAATGGTGTGAAGTGCATGAAGTCTGAAACCATGCACTCATATTTCTTCGAGGTATCCTAGATCAAAGAACAATTAGAAGCCATTAGGGATATGATAGAGGATGCAGAAGTTGTGATGAATAGTCTGAATGATCTCCCCCGAGATTGGGAACCATTTGTTCGTGGCATTTGTGCCAGAAAGAAACTAATCAAGTTCATAAACCTATGGGCAGAATGTGTCCAAGAAGAAGAAAGAATAGTCGTAAGAGAGGAGAAGTTAAATAACGATGAAGACCAAGCTTTAGCTACTCATGCTAAAGCTGGAAAGAAAAGGAAGGACAACCCCTGTCCTCGAGAGGACTCTCTAAGGAGACCTCAGAAGAAGAGAAGGACCAAAAAATATTTCTCTTCAATTGAGTGTTACTCATGCCACAAGACTAGACACATTGTAAGGAATTGTCCAAACAAACATGGACATCACAAGAAGCAGAAGAGGTTCCATGCTCATGCAGCGGAAGATAGTGACGATGAAGACAAGATCAGAAATAATGAAGAATATGTTCTTATCTCAACACTCATTGGTTCAGTATCTCATGGAAGTGGTACTTGGCTAGTGGATAGTGGAGCTTCAAAGCACATGACAAGATACAAAAAATCCTTGTCTCATCTCATCCAAAAGGAATCTCCTCACAAGGTAAAACTCGGAGATGACTACCAATATCCCATCAAAGGAATGGAAGAAGTTTCTTACAAGTTGGACTCTGGGAAGTCCATGGACATGAAGGATGTACTTTATGTACCTGGGTTAAAGAATAACCTTCTATCTATTTCAGCATTAGATAAGAAGGGCCTTCGAGTTGCATTTGTAGATGGTGAGGTTCTCATGTGGCCTAAATGGAAGATTATTGATGATGCAGTAGTCATTGGAGTAGAAGAAGGAGGAATTTACAAACTAAAGGGTCATGCAGATGCAGCAATGATGGCTAGTACCATGAACCCCTGTGAGCTATGGCATAGGAGACTAGCTCATGTACACTACAAGGCCTTACCAATTGTGAGTAAGTTAGTAACCGGATTACCAGAGATCCAGTTGGATCATGAAGGAGTATGCAAAGGGTGTGCTCAAGGGAAGAGCACTAAGAACCCATTTCCAAGTAGTGACAGCAAGGAGAAAGGTATTCTGGATATTATTCATTCAGACATTTGTGGACCAATGTCCACCACCTCTCTCAGTGGGTATGAATATTATGCATCTTTTATTGATGATTATTCTCATAAAACTTGGATTTACTTTTTGAAGAATAAGAATGAAGTCTTTGAAAAGTTTAAAGAGTTCAAGGCACTCGTAGAGAATCTCTCTGAAAAGAAGATTAAGATCCTGAGGTCAGATAATGGAGGGGAATGTACCTTAAGAGATTTCAAAGGTTTCTGTAAGCAAGTAGGGAATAAGAGGGAGCTCATTGTCCCTTATAATCCACAACAGAATGGTGTATCCAAAAGAAAGAATAGAACAATCATAGAAGCAGTAAAATCTATGATCCATGATCAAGACTTACCCATGCATCTATGGGAAGAAGCTGCCAGAACCGCAGTGTATGTATAGAACAGGATCTCTCATAGTGCTCTTGGCAACAAGACCCCTGAAGAGATGTTCACTAGAAAGAAGCCTAAAGTTAGTCATCTGAAGATATTTGGATGTCTGGTTTTCATCCACATTGCAAAGGAGAAGAGATTGAAACTAGAGCCATCAGGAAAGAAGGGAATATTCATGGGTTATAGTGAGCAATCTAAGGCTTACCACATATACATCCCAGAATTCCGTCAGATCAAGATTAGTCGGGATGTCACATTTGATGAAGATTCAGATTTCAACAAGTCTAAGAAGACTCATGAGGATGAAGAGGAGCAATAGGCTCCCAGAGTTGCATAATCAACCAAATATCTAATTCCAAATGTTGAGGGTGATCCTACTCCATAGGATCATGACATGGCAGAACCTCAGAGACCTGAGGAGATACCTCATGTGGAGATCTCTCGAAAGAGAAGACCAGACTGGGCACGTGAATTAATCCAAGATGTAGGAAATTATGGTGCCCAAAAAGGATCTAGTAGAGAGATCAAGAGACCAAGGACATATTCCAGCTATGTAGCCTTGATGTGCAATCTTGTTGAAGAAGAACCAGCTTGTTTTGAAGAAGCAGTAAAGAAGAAGGAATGGTTGGATGCCATGAATGAAGAATACCAGTCGATCATCAAGAATGATGTTTGGGATGTGGTACCAATACTGAAGGACAAATCAGTTGTTTCATCAAAATGGATCTTCAAAACAAAACATTCAGCAGACGGAAGCATTGAAAAGTACAAAGCAAGATTTGTAACCCAGGGATTCTCACAAAAGGAAGGAATTGACTATGAGGAGACATTTTCCCTGGTAGCCAGATATACTTCGATTAGAACCATTCTTTCCTTGGCAGCCAAGATGAAATGGAATCTGCATCATATGGACGTGAAGACTGCTTTCCTAAATGGAAACATAGAAGAGGAATTATATATCGAGCAACCAAAAGGATTTGAAGTAGAAGATAACAAGTCACATGTATGCAGGTTGAAGAAAGCACTATATGGGTTGAAGCCAGCTCCCAGAGCATGGTATGGAATAATTGACATCTTATTGATGAGCTTGGGATTTACTAAGAGTAAAGCAAATTCTAATCTTTACTACAATATTATGAACAATGAACCCATGATACTATTATTGTATGTGGATGACTTATTTCTAACTGGAGAAGACAAGCCTATTGTTGAATGTAAGAAGAGGCTTGCAATAGAATTTGAGATGAAAGACCTTGGAAAGATACACTACTTTCTAGGTCTTTAGGTATGGCAGTTTCCAAACGAGATTTTTCTGAGTCAAGGAAAATTCACAGTAGAGATCCTAAAGAGATTTGGGATGCTGGATTGCAAGGCCATGACCACCCCGATGGTGACAAATTTGAAGCTTCTGAGTGATGCTTCTTCAGAGAAAGTGGATGTCACCATGTATAGACAGATTATTGGGTCATTGATGTATTTGACCAATACTCGTCCAGATATATGTTTCGCGGTAAACACCTTGAATCAGTATATGGTGGAACCCAGGAATGTTCACCTGATTGCAGCAAAACATGTGATGAGATATGTGAAGGGTACGTTGGATTATAGACTCAAATATGCCTCAAATAGTGAGTTCAGACTATATGGGTACACAGACTCAGATTGGGCTAGAAGTGTTGAAGATAGAAAGAGCACTTCAGGATGTTGGTTTAGTTCGGGATCAGGTGTGATCTCATGGCGTAGTAGAAAGCAACCATGTGTTGCACTCAGTACAGCAGAAGCTGAATATATTGCAGCTTGTTCAGCTTGTGGTGAAGCAGTGTGGCTTCGCAAGATGTTGATAGGATTGTTTGATGCAGATATTGATGTTGCGAAGATACTTTATGACAACCAAAGTTACATCAAGTTGACAAAAAATCCCGTGTTTCATGATAGATCGAAGCACATCGATATTAAGTTCCACTATATCCGGGATATGGTACAGAAGGGGAGCTGTGAAGCTCGAGTATGTTCCTACAGAGGAACAAGTTGCTGATGTGCTGACTAAGTCTCTGGCTCATGTGAAGTTTGAGTACTTTCGAGACAAGCTTGGTGTGGTCCATAGGGACCTCTCTAGGAAGAGAGATTGATGATGCCTATCCGAAAGGATAGATGCCTATCCAGGAGGGACAAAAGATCAGTACCTGCTGACTGATAGAGTTCCTATCCGAAAGGATAGATACCTGTCCGTAGAGATGGATGCCTCTCCAAGGGTGAGGGAAGATTATTACTGGCTGATTGATGGTTCTAGCTCTCATGAGATGATGCCTGTCCAGAGGGATGGATGCCTCTCCAAGGGTGAGAGAAGATCAGTATTGGCTGATTGATGGTTCCAGTTCTCACGAGTTGATGCCTAGCCGGAGGGATGGATGTCTATCCAAGGGTGAGGGAAGATCAATACTGGATGACTGATGGTTCTAGTTCTCATGAGCTGATGCTTGTCCATAGGGATGGATGCTTCTCCAAGGGTGAGGGAAGATCAGTACTAGATGACTGATAGTTCCATCTCTCACGAGCTGATGCCTCTCTAGGGGTGAGGGAAGATCAGTACTGGCTAACTAATAGTTCCAGCTCTCACAAGATCATGCCTCTCCAGGGGTGAGGGAAGATCAGTATTGGCTGACTGATAGTTCCAGCTCTCACGAGCTGATGCTTCTCCAGGGGTGAGGGAAGATCAGTACTGGCTGACTGATAGTATCAATACTTAGTTACTGATTGTTATTGTAGGTGTTCCAGCTGATGGTGTTGTTGATGAGGATGTTCCAGTAGATGGTGTTCCGGCTGACTATGATGTTGTTCCAGCTGATGGTGCTGGTGGTGAGGATATTCCAGCAGATGGTGTTCCAGCTGATGAGGTTGCTAACAGCAGAAGATATTCCAACTGATGAGGTTGCTGATGAGGATGCTCCAGCAGAAGATGTTCCAATTGACGAAGATGTTGTTCCAGTAGATGATGTTCCAGCAAGAGGATGATTGTTGATGATGATCATACTTTAGTAGATGATGATGTTTCTACTCCATAGATGATGATCCAAAGCCTTCCTATGACATATAGAAGTTCACAAGTCAGTTGTGCAGATGTTGTTACCCGCATAATACCTTCCTAGTTAAGAGGGAGTGTTAAAATAATGTAACTATGGAAGATATTCTATTTATATTATTGTATTCCTCCTACGGGAGTTTATGGTCATGTAATTAATAATGTAAAGGTCATTGAAAGAATCAATGTAAACCCTAGGACATGTGTCGGCTCAGAAAAGCCCCTAGATGATTATTATATTATGTAATTGACCAGTAAAGTAGAGAAGTCAGCTCTGTTGGGGAATTTGTCACCCCAATGAAAGAATATAAATTGAGGACCTCTCTCTCACTTCTATTCACTCATTCACTCAAGCAAGTTTGCATAGGTGAAGAAGAGAGGTGCACACAAGTGGAGGAGTAATTGTTTTGTCTTGGGGTTATCTTGTACTTTGTGATTTCTATATTGAGGAAGGCTTTGCTGGGTTTTCTACCCCAAGAGGGTTTCCTAGGATAAATTGTGTCTCTTGTCTTTTATACTGTGCTTGTTTATCTTTCAGTAATTGTTTATATGCTATATGCTGCTCAAGTAAAACCTAACACTTCCTACTAAGTGCATCAGCTACATTATTTTCATTACCTTTGATATGCTTGATGTCAAAGTCATATTCAAATAATAACTCCATCCATCTCCTTTTTCTTGCATTCAAACTAGGATTCTCAAACAAGTACTTTAACCCATCATGATTAGTTCTCAACTCAAACTTGTTACCCATCAGATAATGTCTCCACATCTTCAAAGCATGGAAGACAATTTCAAGCTCGAAGTCATGGGTGGTATATTTCTGCTCATGTTCCTTTAAATTTATAGATTCATAACTGATCACATGTCCATCCTGCATCAACACTCCAGCAATTCCTTTCTTACATGCATATGTGCACACAACAAAGTTTCCTTCAGGATCTACAATCTTTAGAATAGGTGCACTAGTAAGCATTTCCTTAAGTATTTGAAAACTATCTTCAAAAACACTTTGGCTCCTATCAACTGATCAAACAGGTCATCAATCCTTGGCAATGAGTACTTTTTTTTAATTGTTGTTTTGTTCAACTGTCTATAGTCTATGCAAAGTCTTAGAGTTCAATCCTTCTTCTTCACAAATAACTCAGGAGCTCCCCAAGGTGAAACACCGGGTCTTATGTAACCTTTATTTAGTAGATCCTCTAGCTACATCTGTAATTCCTTTAACTCCGGAGTACTCATTATATAAGGTGATTTAGATGAAGGTACTATCCCTAGCACGAAGTCGATAGAAAAATCAATGTCCCTCTTAGGAGGCATTCTTGGCGGTTCTTGAAATATATTTGCAAATCCTTGTAGTACTGAATAATCCTATAGTTCTGGATCTTTTCCTTCTTTTGAATCTTCCATATGAATGGCATATAACCATCATCCCTTTCTGAGACATTTCTTCAATTGTAGAGTTGTGACCTGCCTCAGGGATATGGGTCTAGGTATACCTTTGAATGTCACTCGATTTCCTTCTTCATCCAAACAAGTATAAGTTTTATTATGAAAATCTAATAAGGAATGGTGTGCATCCAACCAATCCATCCCAATCAATACATCATATGACCCTAAGGGTACGATGTTTAAGTCTGCAAAGGTTTTCAATCCATTCTTTGCTAAGGGACACACTTTTACAAATTATATGATTTTCCTCTTGGCTCTTGTAGCTAACTGTACTAGACTTGTTGTTTCAAGTTTACTTTTCTTCAAATGATATTTCTCAACTAGATTAGGTGCAATGTAACTATTGCTAGCTCCATAATCAATCAAAATAGCTATGGTTTTATTATCAATCTTACCTACTACCTCAATCATTCAGGACTGGTGGTCAGCTTGCCTTCCATCCAGGGCTACATAGATCCTCTGCACACTTCCACCTACATATCCAACAGTTTAAGCCTCTTTAATGTTGTGAAGGTTATTTTTCTTACGTGGGAATTGACTGGAAAAGTGATTTTCCTTGAATATCCAACATTCCACAGGTGGTATTTTCCCTGAAGGCTCTTCCCTTGGCTGTCCTTGTTGATAAGAATTACCGTTTCTAAATTTTGAATGCTGGAAACCTTTCTTCCTAAGTGGTCTTCCTGAATCTTTCATATCGTTCCAATTCTTTTCATATGGTTCCTTGCTCTTATTCAGTTCATATAAGTGTTTTGCCTTCCAGATGGAATCCTTAAATTTTTATTTGGTCTATCATACTAGATTTTGTCTCTATAAGATTCAGGAAGACCACTTAGGAGCCTTTGAATCTTTACCTTCTCATCTTTTCTGAAGTTCACATACTTCAAAATTTCCAGAAACGTCTTCTCATAGGCATCCATAGTCATGCTCCCCAATTTGATCTCAAAGAACTCTTCCATCTTTTTTTCATAGTAATGATTAGAGAGGTATTCCTTTTGGAAGTACTTTTTAAATTTTTTCCAAGAGATTTTATCTTCATCGATGTCTTTTATCTTATCTAGTTGATCCCACCAGATAGATGCCTTACATTGCAGATGGTATATGGATACTCTTGCTTCCATATTAGGTGTATACTAATGCAACTAGAAGAACTGTCTTAGTCCTAAAAACCATGCTTCAACATCTTCTCCATGCTTTACTTCTCCATCAAAATTTGGGGGCTTGATTCTTCTCAACTCTCCTACTAGTTCATCCCAGGTAGACCTCCTCTTCTTGTATCTCATCGTATATCTTTTAGGACTACTCTCTGTACTGCTTGATGTATACCCCTTCCTCCTCTCTGAGTGATGAGGTCTCCTTAAAGATGATCTAGATCTCACATACTGTTACAACGTATTTTGCCACCCTGTGAGCATGTATACTCTTTGGTTTCCCTTACCTATTTATAGAATCAAAACCATACTTGTGGTTCCAATTGAACCCCTTTTTTCCCTATTTTTCCTCCTGTATGCAAGCTACTTCATTACACCTCGCGTATACGCAGGCTGCATCACAACAGCCAGCATACATCAAATTTTTGGTAAATAATAGTAAAAAACTCTATTTTTCACTCCAAAAAGCGGTCATTATGACCTTTGGCCCTCCATGTATCCCGAAATGACTCGATTCGACCTTTCACCTACCTTTGGAGGGTTATATATTAAGCTCTTATGGTGCATAGAAGGAGGAGAAGGAGAGAGCATCGAAACTCTATTGGATTTTTTCCATAGCTTGAGTCTACATCCATTGATCCTAATTGTTGTGAACCCTTTATGTTCACCTACAAAACTCTTCCATATCTTGTGAAGGACTAATTCCTTTACTCGTTAGTTTGCCATTGTATGGGGGATTGATGTGGTGGAGACACAAGTGGAGGGACCTAGTTCTTGGTTCAAATGAGTTGCCGACAGGAGGTTGTATCTTGTACTTCTTGTTCATATTAATAGAAATACTCATTTTCTCGTCCAATTGGTATTGTGAATAATTGTTTATTATCATTGGGTACATTTACTTTTATATATCATGGGCTATGTTATTGTTTATGCTAACATATTTCATATATTATATGCACTTGCTTGTGTTTATTTTTGAGACTAAGCTACAGGTTCAAGTGTGGTGATTGGAAAGCTCAACGGGGATCTACATCAAACGTTCGGTTGAAGGTTGGTCTTTTATTCCACTTCTTAGCATTTACCTTTATATAGCATGCATTGGGAATTGAGTTGATTTTTGGTAGTCATTTGTCTGTTGTGGTCTACCCTGGGCCATAGGAAGTTTTTCTCCGTAACACATACCCTCTTCTATGACTCTTTTCAGCAGATCTTTGGATGGTCTTCAATGATTTTAGATCATTCATAATATGTTCCTAGATATGAATTTTTCTTTAATTATCCTCCCTACACTTCCTCATTGAATCCTCCAATCTTAATGGTTCACTGCTCCTCTTATACCTATTTGACCTTCTTCCCTCATCAAACTCCTCTTTAGGACTGTATGGTCTTTGTCCTTCCTCAAAATCCATCTCCAATCCCTGACTTCCGACTATTGAAATTATACTTGTTGAATCTCTAGTCTTCATAGATTTGAGTAAGATCTTAGTTTAGTGGCCACGCTTCTTGCCTGATCATTCACTGGTAACTACAATGTGTTCATTATCAACCATTTGTTAGAAAACTACATATTGGCATAAGTTCATTATTATTCAAGCTATTTTTTCTTAGATATGAAGTGACAAGCTAAATTTTCTATGTTACAATCTACCTAACTACACAAGGGGAGTTAGAAATCCTTCAATGATTTATTCTTACCAATTGGACATCAAGTCCATAGCTATCGCAAACTAACAATTTAATTAACTAACTCACATGTGAAATTATATCAAGGTGCATGCATCCAAGTTATCTAATGCAAATGCATGTTTACAGAGTAACTTGTAATTTTGCAAAAGGCCCAAAAACCGTAGTGTTGAAAACTTCATCTCTCATACCAATTTGTAGTGTCCCTAACCCTTAATTAAAGTTAAGGGTGCTAATAATAAGCCTAAGTTAAGTTTAATCATAGTGGATATAGATAAATTATGGTTAGGCTAACTAATCATTGACCTAATAATTAAAACTTTTATCTCTAGAAGTTGTTTTATAACTAAAGTTGCAACACTTAATTAATAATTTCCAATGTGCGATCTAAGGAGCAATATCACAACAATCACATGATTCTGTCATGATAAACACCATATTCTTTGTGAATAATTACTTCATGCATTTTTTAATGTTTGATAACATAGGTAATAAATAATCCAAGTATTGTCGTCATCCATTATTTGCAAATTAATCTATTTTCCAGTATTGTCATCTGTGTGTTGTTAGTGAGGCTATAAGGTAAGGAAAACCACATATCATTGAACATATGTAAGCTACAATATACAGCCACACCGAAACCATAGCAAACAGAGAAACTTGGCTGCAACTATAGCCCTCAAAATCTGCACCCGATGGTTGTCCCCTACAGTCATCTCTTACTAATAAAAATAAGATCGTATGGCTGCCACCCTACATCCATCGATCACTTTTACATGTAGAATATATCAATCAACCTCATATCTACAACAAAGAGTATATTTGTAATCAAAACTTGTACAATCTAATGATAGGTGCACTTGCCTTGGCACTGGAAAACTGTCGAACCAAAACATGCATATCTTGGTCATCTGGAAAGATTTTTTGATGAAAGGAAAGGCAATACTTAATGGAAATGCTACTCCAAACGAAATGGAATAGGAAGTATTACTCACAAATGAGAATACATGGGATAAACATAACCTATGGTTGCGTCCCTTTTGAATACCATCGAGCAAAAATTACAATTTTCGATTAATAGAAAGAAGGTAAGGAGAGTAGCAACATATTACATGAAATTAATCCTTCCCGCATATAGATCTTGGCATACAATACATGGACATGTAGAAACCAATTTAGCCACCATTGCACATATACCAAATAAATAATGTAATAAAAATGATACATAAGTGATATACTTGTTGGTGTTTATTATGTGTTAAATAATTCCAATATTTAAATTGTCAACCTGAGAAGGGAGCTTATGAGATGCAATCACTATATGTGCAAGATCGAAGGCTTGAACTATCCTAAGCTGACTAAGTATGCAACTATATGATTTTAAACTACTTGCATGAAATTAAATGCAAGAATTTATTCTATCTATTAAAACAAGAAACTGATTAACGAAAGAAACAAACAGAAAACTTAATAAAGATGTTTGACTGAATTGTAGTTGATTATGGAAACAAGTAGAAAACTTGATAAATATATTTAATATTAATGCAAATCTTATATCATGAACATCTTCATTATTTTGGCTGAATAGAAACTAGTCTTATAATTAACAAATGAAACTATTAGCTATTACTTGGAAATAAATTATCTAGAAACAATACTAACAAATTCTTAACAATAACTAATTAACAAACCAGATTTGAAGAACTGAAGTTTGGAAGAAGGTTGGAAGAAAGTTTCTAGAAGAAAGTAGGAGAAAGGAGGAAATAATAACAAGACTTAATTAAGAACTTTAAGTAACATGAAATAAACTTTAAATTACATCTAAAACTGTTAATGAGGAGTAAGAATAATTATGATTGAAGAGCAGAAGAAATTAGATTCTAAAGAAGGCCTAAAACAATGCAGAAAGTAAACAGGTCCGAGTGATGATTCGAACGCCGGTCTAAATGGCGGTCCAAATGACAGTCCGAATGGAGGAAAATGAAAGAAAAGAGGAATTGGGATGATTTTAATGACCAGCTGGCTCATGCATATGATCCTACAGTGGAAAGGAAAGCAATGGAGAGATTATTTAGAAGCTAAACTAATGAGAAACTACTCTAACCATTATCTAAGAAGAGGAATTATTCTATTGGATATGAGAAGAAGGTAAGATGGAAGAACAGAGAGTTAACCTATGGCAATAGGAAGAAAGACTAACAGAGAGAAGGAGAAAGAGAAAGAGGATAATGCTAACTAAGGAGGAATTGAGAGCAATATCTAAAAATGATGGAAGAAGAATTGAAAGCAAACTACAAACTATTAAAGCTATTGGATGACCATTTCCTAATTCAAAAGAAGGGAGATTATATTAGCAGCAAAATAAAGTTCACAAGAAAAACATTAGCGGGACTAATTCTAACTATGAATTGAATTTAAGACAAGAACTGATTAACTTATCTAGTTGTAGAAAAGACTGAAAGTAACCAAGAAAACTATGCTTGACCGGTCATACTAAACTCTGCAAACATAAAAACAAAATGCACATAACATAAAACACAAGTTTTATTTATATAAACAACATAAATAGTAACAAAAGTACATAACATAACATGTGAATGTTATTTATATAAATAATGGAATACGAACAGTGATAACATGCACAACACAAAACAAATATTTCATCTATGTAAGCAACAGAATATCAGTCATATTACAGGATATAAACATCATGTTATAAAAAATAGATATACAGATGAAATAAACAACACAATACGAGTTATACACATAGACTGGAGACCGCTGATCGTTGAGGGGCCCGTCTCAGCAAGCAGAGGCTGAGTCTTTAGTAATCAATCACCATACATGCTGCTAGATCTTCATAAAAACCATAACAGAGACGTATATATTGAACTAGCAGAGTATTACAACATTCCTGTGTCCATTTGCAGTCAGGGAAAGATCAATAAGACCGACTTTGTCTCAGTCATGTCAATAAAAACGAGACAACAACACAAAACAAAGCTTGGCAAGACTTAGTTCATCTTAGTCACAAAGACGTCTATTTATACATGATTACAATGGATGAGAGGGTCGACAGAGTCGACCTCTCTAATAACATAAGCGTTTAAATGACTGTAACTGCTGCTTTGAATGGTGAATGCCAGCACAGGGAGCATACACCAAACTTCACAGAATTGATTCCTTCACCAGGATACTACAGCGTCGATCTACCCAGCTCCTTGGCATCAATCCCATCCAATACGAACAGCTGAGCATTCGTTTCCTCAAAATGTGAGCAGAAGCACATGCTAGAGCGTCGATGTGGGCACAGGAGTTACATTGGCCAACTGAGTGTGAACAGGATGGATTCCTTCCAGAACAACGACATGCAAGAGCTGAGCAGACATGCATTATTGCAGGCTGAGTGCGCAGGAAAATCGGAGTTGAAGCATGGACGTGGAGAAGAGGTGTGTTGTCGAGCTCAACAAGCATGGGGACGAATATTCCAGAACCTGAGCTCATCAACCATCAGCACCACGTGGCTAATAGAACCCACGTGCTTGTTTTTATTTTTAACGGCCAGAAATATGCCAACTGTGGATTTCAAGGGCTGAACGTGGGGCTGAACGATGAGCTGAACGTGTTTGAAATAAGCATGTGGTCTGAATGAAGAGCTGGATATGTTCACAATTTAATTGATGGGTGCCAGGTTTAAATAATGACTGGGTTCTATTTGTTGGGAGCTAGGTTCCATTTCCTTTCCCGGTGTGCTCCTCTTCTTCACGGCGTACGAAATTTCTCTTCACTATGCGTAAAATAATTCTATGTATTCGCGTGCCTGCACAAAACATAAAGTCCGTTAGTTACCAAAACATGAAATGGTAATGTATTTTAAACATAAAGTTTTAAAGAAAAGTGTGAGAATGATATATATATATATATATATATATATGAACCCACTTTTTAAATGAATTAAGGGAGATTGGGCATGTAACATATGGTTTTAAATAAGTTATTACAATCCATGTCATAATCCACTTTATGATTTGGTTAATTTATTATAAGTGGATTTGGGTATATTTGCTTTAATATTTAATTCCCATTTTTTTTAATATTTTTTTTTATTTTCTTTATTTAATTTTCATTTTTAATATATATTTTTTATTCTCTTCCTTATTATTATTTAATTTTAAACCAATGCTCAAAGGTCATTCAAAGCTCATCATCACTCATGGTTTTTTTCATGTGTAGGTTTTCATGGGACTGGCGAGAAATAGAAGACGATAAATCAAACCAAGAACCCAATATTCAAACATGCCATTAAACCTAGTACAAGAATTAGAGACTGAAAGAAGGGCTGAATGAAAGATCAAATGAAGCATCGGAAGTTTATCATTTGTACAATATTATGTTTATTACATTAAAAGTAACATATTAGGCTTCATTTACGTTTAAGTGTTTTAATTGATGAAATACAATAAAAGATAGCCCTTTTTATGGATAGTTGTGTTAAATTACAGTAATAGGTCAGGAAATTAATGTAAATAAAATCATTATAAATGACAATTTCGGAGCCCAACAATACGTATCTCAAAATAAGGGCAATTGGCCGCAATAGGACAAATTTCCTCCCAACCATAGACACATTCAAGCCTTCCTCACTTGAACAGGTCACCCCCAATATGAGACAATGGATCCATGGGTAGAGGCACACTTTCTAGCAACTCTCAGAACTACCTCTTCCGAGAACCACAATGCTTCCCACTACTACTTTCATGTCCGAATCCACTACCTATGGGATGTGACTCCTCTCACCATCCCTTTTCCTGGCTTCCTATGTGAAAACCTAGACTAGTAGAGTGATATAATGGAAGCAAAGGGAACAACTAGACTAGCTCCAAGTCTCAACACACTCTCAATACTAAAAACATTCCCAACATGGTGAGATATAACACAATATAAATGGTCCAAAGCTCAAGATTATCTTCAACAAGAAGAGGGTACATGTATAAATAACTTAAGGAGGGAAATTCGAACCCAAGGTGGCCAACTAGAATGGGTTTTGAGTGGGGTTGGGATTCATCATGGAGAATTAACTCAAAGTAGTGGAGTGGTGGCCTAGTTAGGAGATTCCCTTTCCCATATTAGCACCATGGGACGAGTTACTAAAAAACCAAGGAGTGGATCCATGGAGAGCACAAGGAGGCACACTAATGCATAAGGGGGGTTACAAAACATGAATTAGGGAGAATTCGGTGAGAGAGGGGACCCAATAGGGTCATAAATATCATGGAATCACAAAAATAGGGATGAATGGAGTGGGGCGCACTTATGGAGGTGGAGGCAAAAATTAATTAGGTGGAAGCTAAATTCTAGCTTACAGCTCCTAGAATCAAAGGAGATAGGTCATAAGTGACAAAAACACATAAATATGAGGGAATTTATCCCAAGGAGGGCGCACTAGGAAAGAGGGGCCCACTAAAGTATGTATAAGGTGCAATAATAAATCTATAGTTCATAAAAATTGAAAATGGGCTCCATTTTACAATGTTTGGGTGACCAACACTATTAAAGTCCCCAAGGCACAAAATGAACTAGGATGAAAAACTACCATCCAACAACAATTTATAAGGTTCTAGGGATGTCCCCCATTGCCCCTCACTCCATGAGATCCATGGTATCCCATACTCTTTTAGTTGCCTTTGCTCAGCCAGTTGTTTATTTAATTAATAGCAACAGTCATTCAATGATAACAATAATGACAATAACAATAACAACAACAACATTGACATTAATAATAATAATTCCAAAGTCCATAATCAAATCATCAAACAAATGAGCATAAGTCCATAGTCACATTAACAAATAGAACATAAGTCCATAGTCAGATAAAATATCATAAGTCTAGGGCTTAACAACCGGGGTATTACATGGAGTACTTCCATGTAGTTGTGATGATTTCAATCTCTCACATGGGTTTTGATTATATATATATATATATATATATTATAAATCAAGAACATGTCAGACTTCAGATGACTTAAAGACATATTTGTCATAGTTAATGAACTTGAAAATGTTTATATCTAGTTTCAACTTGTGTGTTGGGGCTTTCAATGACATGATGATGTGTTAATGAAGACATATTGTGTAATGTATTTCAGTTTTGATGTGATAGGGCCGAAATTACCACATTATGACAACTTTATTTCTACGAGTGATTACAACATTGAACAACATCTCTATGATGTCCCATAAGGATTCAACCAACACTATAGTGGGTTCAACTAGGCCAACATAGATCCATTTTAACTCGGTCTCTATCAAGCACCGAGAAGGATCAAATCCGTTGAGGTGCAAACCCCTTTCAAAGTCCTCAACTTGAGGAAATGTTTGCAACTCAAGGGATTTGATCATTTTGTGTACTTTATAGAGCAAGAGTCAAAATGGTGAACTGTAATAAAGTAATAATCATGTTAAGTTATAATTTACATGTGAGAGAATGCACTATGTAACGTTCCCTTCCATCAATACTATGCAAGGAAGGAAGCGTGACCAACCTACCGGGCCTATTGGCAATCTCAGCCCCGTTCATTACTAAGAAAATTCATGAATATTAAAAGACTTCTATGTGCAAATACATAATCAATATATACACAGCAGAAATAAACACAATCAATCTGCAAATTGAAATGCATCAGCATATTTATCTCAAGCAAATGATAAATCAACAGGCAGAGAATCCACCCCATTCTTATTCTATGCACATACTTCATATCAATTCCATTAACATGAACAATTATCATTCTGAATCAACACAGTGCAAGAAACATAATGCATATAACTTAAATCACAGAGATTTGCACACCCACAAATAGCAATGCATAACATATATATCACAACAGAGGATAAATTCAACATCTAGAGACTCAATCTCGTTCCAATGCCATGCATAGATCCCATATTAGGATAATCATTTAATTTCATCAAACATGAACAATTTAACATATTGCAGAACACAAAATGCATATAATTTAAATCACAGAGATAACACTTATCTTGAAGATGAAGCAGTCCAAACAACTGGCTATGTGAGAGCAACATTCCACCCAACCATAGATCTCTGTCCAGCCTCTATTCTTTCAGCTGAGAGATCACCCCTGAGCTGGACTATGCATCCACTAAGGAGGAACTAGACAGGCTCACTCACAGCCATGGGTTCACTCAAATGGTCATGCTAAGCCAGCACACAGCTGGGTTTATCAGGCATGCAAATAGAAAAGGAGGAGGGTGCTAAGCCAATGAACTCAACCACAGAGATACAGACATCTCAGACTAAATTCAAGCAATCCAATCCTCTGTTCCAACATCCACACATGGATTTCTCACCATTCTGTCAACGAATAACTCCAATCCATCACTGGTTTTTTGGGCTGCAAAAACTGGGTTTTCCTATGGAATTTGGGGTGGCCAATACTCCCAATTTTTCCCCAAGGTTCATACCTATGGATCCCCCATTGGATTTCACTGTCAAATACCAAATCTGGGCATTTTTGGCTCTTCAAAACGTGGGTTTTTGCACAGTTGCGATTTCTGGTTTTTCTCACTGCTGGGAATTCGTTTTGGATGGAAAATGATGCTAGTCTCTTCCACAATGGAATGGGGATGAGGAAGAAGCAATCCCCATGAGGTAGAGTGACTTGTGGTACAAGAAAACAGAGCCCATACTCTGCCATATGAATTTTTGGGCTGCCCATGCTCCATTAAAGCCATGGACTATTTTCTTCAACCACTTCCTTACAGCAGAATTAAATGTCAGCAAGGAAAGTCAAATGGGTTCTCAAGGTGACATATGGAAGCCTATGGTTCAATCCCATAGCGCCCTCACCACTCCCTAATGAATACACATGGCCCCTTCTCATTCGTTGCCTCCATAGCCATTTTTGGTATTTTATTGCTTGATGTTTATTTACATCATTTTTACAATGTTCCATGGCTAAATAGCACATGGGTAACATAATGTCCAATGCTTTGCCATTTTAAATAAAATACAAACATACACTAGCGGGGGCCTTGGCCTTGAGCTCCACGCTAGGTAAACATACATCACATGTATACAATACTTACATTGAAAACTAATATATCCTAAGGGTCAAAATGGGGTATTACACACTAAAAGACAAAACAAAAAAATACGCTAAAGTTGCATTAATTAATTAGTTATGAAGTAAAAGACTTGTAATTTACTCAATTATTCATTAATTTACAATTATCAAAAAACTAATATCTAACTTATTGTTTTATTATTAATTTATAATCATATATCTATTTCCATCACAATCATCCACTTGCCAACTATTCCAATTTGGAATCTTACAAATGGGAAAAAATGCATTTATTCATTGATTATGAAGTAAAATAGTTATTCTTAGTTGGTAATGATTATGTTTTGAATATATGTCTCTCTTGTATATCAAATCAAGGAAATACTAACTAATACACAAAGATTTACTTTCTTACATAACTATTTATCAAAAGATTTATTTAAAATGTGAGGATGCATGAATGGAAATTGAAATTGAAATTAGATGTATATTTATATAAATGTATTTTACAATCTAGCCAATTTAAATTTGGAGCTAACATGTGCTTGGTTTTATAAAAAAAATTATATATTGAATTTTTGGAGCCGACATGTGACAGACGTGACACATCTCATCTACTTTTTGATGTAGAAAGTGCCTCTTGAAACAATTACATTAGTACTTTTGCAACATACTACCAACACCAAAACAAACTCAAACATATACCTTGATTACTTTCAACATTGTTATAATTTTGGAAAGTGGACGGAAGTCCAAAAGTAAATCACAAACTAATTGATTCTCAAAATGACATGTTCCCACCATGATGAGTCGAAAGTACATTGATGGAAGATCAATGCCTTGTTAGAAAAACCGCCTTCTTCACATTTTTACGTGGTCACCAAATTATGTTGAAAGTGAGATGACAGACCAATGAGCGAAAATTTTAATGCGGTTATGAATAAAATCTATCTACAATGGAAGTGACCATCTTTCGATGTGATGACGTTAAAGTCAATGTTCATAGATAATGAAAAATTGTACCCAGTGACTAGGGGAAATGATAGAAGGTATAAAATATGTTATGTATTTCACATGGGATTGGCTAGGCTTTCATAAAGAAGCAATGGGTAATAAACACTTGCATTGTCCTCTATGGAGGATGAGTATAAAGAAATATGATTGTGGCATGCAATATAGCCGAACTAAGGAAATTTCGGTAGACGTTGGAATTAGGAAAGAGAATTTGATTTCCCTTTTCTCTAATAATTAAGAGGAACACATATTTATGGAAGCATTGAGAAAATATATGTTTGAAAAATGTAGAACATTTTTGTGAAGGAGGGAAAACAAATTTCTAGTAATGGTGGATAGTCAAAATATATGATAATTAGGCACCCAAGTTGTTACATATACTTAACAAAAGTTCATTACCATGTTATAATAGATGAAATGCCAAAAATATTGACTGGAAGTCAACAAGCTGTCTAATAGATGCATCTATGAATATAGTGTCGAAAACCAAGTTGGCATGGAGAACATGAAAGAAACAAGCATGATGAGAAAGTGAAGACAAGTTATTGACAATGACAATGGGTGGCGCCAAAAGTAGCATATAGTTAAAATTTGGGAAATTGGTTGAATGTAATGTCTTCATTCAAATAATTGCATAGTAAGACAATCCCATCAATCCTACTAGTTTCCTAGGTTGGATGGGCACATGTGGAAGTGTAATAAGGAAGCTCATAAATGATGTTTAGATATTAGAAGGGTTCAAGTATTTAATAAATAGGTTGAATAAATAAATTCAAGAGAAATTCTAGGTGGCAAGTGGTTTTGAAGACATATGGAGGATGTGCGACCCACACTAGCTTGATTTTTCAAGGACACATGGCATCTCTCTCTTGCCAATTCGAATTCATGAGAAGGTGAACACTCTTAGGTGAGTTGGTAAGTCATACACATGGCATTTATCATCTTAGGTCGAATTGGGATGGATTGGTAACCTCCATGGAAGAGGAAGAGTCAAATTGGAAGCTTGTGGACACTTGGGCTAGATTCCCTAGCCCCTATGACAACAATGATGGAGCATCTATGACATCTATGACAAATTGAAGATCTAACCTCTGACATTTGACAATTATGACACTTCAGCCCCCAAAATAGGCTCCAATAGTGCGCTCATGGGAGTTGGAGAAGCCAAAGAGACCCCCACTCGAATTGGTGGAAGGTGGAAGGCTAGGAAAGGTAGGACACATGGCAAATCTTTAGCCCTTTCCCTAATTCGAATTGGAGTGAGTCTATGGGTGGATTGGGAACCTTAGAAGGCTAAGGATGTTTATAAAATACAGGGATAAACCAAGAGAAGGGATTTTGATCATTTGATAAAAATTGCATTTGTGAAGAGAGAGCTAGGGGATGATTAGTTTATTGCCTTGGCCAATTTCGAGGGTGAAAGATTCCCATCTAAGTTGGTGTTTGGAGAGGCCACTTAGGTATTTCATGGAGATTTAATGGAGTTTGTATTTGCAGGTATCAGCTAAAGGGCAGCTTGTGGTTTTGTTTAGTGCAACACTTTCTCTCAACCATTTCTAGTTTTGAAGGCATATTCTTGGTCCATGAGGGAGGGCATTTTTGGTGAGATATTGTACCCCTTGGGAGAGCTTATCATGATGTATTTATGATTGTAATAAGATTAATATACTCTTTTATTCATCTTCAGAAAGTTTCATGTCGAAATACCAAGTGGTTGTATGTAAAAATGATTATTAATGAGCAAACAATGACCATTTCCCCACTCTATTGATGTATGCCTTTGTACTGCTGAAGATTTCGAATAAAAGATTATTTATCTAATACATTTATTATGACTAGAATTCCATGGATGAGTGTTACAAGTTTCATGTTCAGCACTTAAGCATTTGAAGACATTTTACTAAGTTTATTTACATTTGGAGAATATTTGGTGCCATTTCCCCAAGGGTCGAATTAGTGGTTTTTGTAGCTGTTTGTGGGGAGGTTAGAACATAAGTAATAAATTATTAATGGTGCATATGAGACCTTAATAACATCCCTGAGACATCCCCTACCTCTGTTCATAAATTCGAGTGGGTTTGGAGGCATTTGGAAAGCCAATTTTAGCCATTACCCTGGGGGAGATTTGAACCTCAAATTGCTAGTAAAATTACATATTTGGTCCAGAATTTTAAAGGAGTTTGCAGAGGTCTTTTGGTGGCCATATATCATCCATGAACATCACAACCAAGTCCTATTATCATTCATATACGTTCTCAGAATATTTGGGAGAATTTGGGGCAAATTGGAGACCTAGGCATCAAAACTAGTCAAGGGTCGAAATTGGGGAAGAAGTGAAAATTTGGGCATTTTAATAAAATTTTAAAAGATGGACATTATGAGTGGTATCAGAGCATGGTCTTGGAACCTGATGGTATTAACGAGAAGTCAAAAAAATATACCACCACCCTTAGAACCAGAAGTTGAAGGTGTTGTTGTTGAGGGAGAAACAATAGAAGAAGAGTTTTTTTGTTAAAACCATGGGTAGAGAGGAGGATGAAAACTTAAGACATAAGGAGGAATTTGTTGTATCCTTAAAACCATACTTTGAAGAAATTTCCAAGGGTATGAAATACATAGGTAAATCAATGATGAATGGATTTAAGTTGATGGTTAGCCAACTTGGATGCAAAGGGATAGTAGTAGGAGGCAGCAACAGTTCTCATGGTGAGGAAAAGAAGCCTATGGGAGATCATATTTTCTCAAGCACTAGACCCCATAATAGAACAAATGAATTTCAAAGCACAACAAGGTCTACTGCACCTAAATTTATTATCCCTAAAGAAGAGCCTAACATTCAAGTGGATTTTACTACAATAGCAAACGAATGGAATGATTTGAGTGAAGATTGTAAGAGAAGTATACCATTTAGTACATACCTTGATGCTATACAGAAACTAAAAAAGAAGGATGACAATAGGACTTTATTCCAAAACAAAGAATTAAATTGTGCTATTGGTAAAATTTCATTTCCTACTTTTGATGGTTCCTCTCAAAATTCTGCTAACACTTGGGTGCAAAAATTAGATGTGTATTTCCAATTGAATCCTATGGTAGAAGTGGATGCACTAAAAATGGCCATTTTGCACTTGGAAGGAGATGCTGATGAATGGTGGTTTCATGGCCTGAAAAATTTGGGTCATGATCAGGGTAAAACATATGAAGAATTTGTTGATAGGGTACTTGAGAGATTTGAACACAAAGATCCAGAATTTCCTTTCAAGGAACTAGCTCAATTAAAGCAAACTGGGATCCCTACTGAATATATGTTGGAATTTAAAAAATTATCAGTCAAGGTGGCTGATGTATCTATGGGAAGCTTGGTATTGCTGTTCACTAAAGGTTTGGCTGAACCCTTAAAAGGTTTGGTCAAATCCCACAAGCCAACTACATTAAAAGATGCAATGAGCTTGACTAGGGATCTCCAAAATGTGCTTCCTAGAACGAGATTTCCTCCCAAGCCTAACTTCAAATTTGAAAAAAAACCTTGGCAAAGGGATGCATATGGAAAAAGATTCTTTCGAAAAGAATAAAAAAGGACTAAACAGGGATGAACTTCGAAAAAATAAATTGTGCTTCACATGTTTTCAACCATGGACACCGGGGCACAAATGTACGAAAGGAAAGGCTCAATACATAGAAGTATTTTCTGATAATGAGGGGTATGATGGGGGCATGGATGAAGATGGACATATTTAAGACCAAGAAGAGGCATATGAGACAGCAGTAGAAAAGGAAAGACAAGAAGAAAATCAGCCTTCACCGGACAAAGCAAGAATGATAGTACTTTCAGTAGTACCTCGCTATCATACTATCCGATGCAAGGGTGTGGTACTAGGACAAAGAAATTGTAACATCCCCAAAATTTCAATAAAATTTTAAAATTTTAAATAGCAATATATGCTGGTGTCGCTTGTTAAATATGTCAACTTCAACATGACTAAACATTAAACAATGTACTTTAATGATAACAACTCGTAACAACTAACATTAGTGACTATTAGTTTATTGTACACATAATTCACCCAAAGTATTAATAGTTGTTAGTTTAAATAACATCTCCAAAAGTTGTAAGTCCTTATCGTCATGCCAATGTTGAATGTTAAACTTACTTGTTTGTGTGCATAATGTTAAGTTCGTACTATGTTATGCATTTTGTTTTCTAGAGACTAAAAGATCATTTTTCTGTGATGAAGGGGTCCTTGAAGAGTCCCGACACTTACTTAGCTATTACTAGCTAACGTCCCTGAGTTTCTGAAATGCAGAGAATAGGTAAGAGATAAAGATTCTGATAGAGATCTTCTGGTATTTTTCAGTTTAATAAACAACATTGAAAAGATCTTTTAAGTTATCCAAATGAGTGTGTAGAAGGTTATCTGCTTCTGAAAACTATTCAGGTAATTTATAATTATCTCTATGAAAACCGTCTTCGCCTCACATGTTTGGTTTTACTCTATGATTATTGTTTTGAATTTATGGAAATCAATATTTAATTATGGAATAGTCATATAGTGAGCGACTCTACTTAGATGCTTGACAAGGTTTAAAATAGACTCCAAATATATTAATGGCCCATCTTGGGATAATTCACAACACCATACTATATACATTTTCCATATTAGGAGCATGCATTTGTAATAATTGAATTACCATATATATGTGTACATTAAAATTATCCTATATATATATGTATGAACATATTAATGTTTTACATTAGGGAATTAATATGGGTTATTAGACCTATGTGCTCCGATTATATTTGAAGTGCACAATCTAAGGTTATGAGTCCAATGTGAAAATCATCGTGCAATGAGATTCATGCAATATATGGAAATTATGGAAATTATGGTGTGAACTTAGGTTACAAACCTTCCATGTAAATGAACTATGGCTTACCCGCCCTCGTCCTATCTTATTCACGGTTTCTAAGGTTGTAACTTAAATGTTAACTTCAAGGTGGATGTTTGCTGGCAGGCTCTCCAACCAAAGCCTGGTATTAATGTCTCATTAACGGCTTGTTGTAGTGGATTGCTCGCTGGCTGATTTTGTGGCCACCATCACGTGAAAAAATAGTTGAAGTCGTCGAGCTGTATATAGTTTCTATAAAAAGAATGTGATCTGGATTTATGAGTTGGCAAGTTAAGTCGACGTTGATGTCTTGTGGTGATTAATGCAATTTAATGCAGTTGGTATTCGTATTTGTGGTAAGCCTGGGTGGCTGGATCTTCACCGTCGATCTGCATGTGTTCTTGGGTTTTGGGAATAAACCCTAACCTTCCCACTATAACACCGTTGAGTTTATTCTTGTGGCATTCATTTGGTTTGAGTGAGTGGGGAAGGAGGCCGACAGGCTCTCCGTTTCTCCAGGGTTTGCAGTTCTTTTTTTTTCTTGCTATTGCCAGGATTCGATAGCGTGACCTCCTGCAACTGGTCATAGGATTGTTGTGACGAGAGTATATAGTGCAAGGTTACCACTATATTCTAATATGTGGAGGTTTTGGTACTGTGTTTTAATGCTGATAGGGATTTCACCAGTATTTTAATGGTTGCAATGTTTAAATGTTCTGGTTTTCTAAAAGGGTAGCAAAGGGAACCTAACTACGTAAACCCTGAGTGTTTGAAGGTAGTGAGGTTTCGGTGGTTCTTTGGAAATACCCAACGAACATCATTGTGCACCTCCGGATATTCGAGCAGTGCATTAAGCACATACTGTAGGTGATGGGAAGACTTGTGCCTTAAAACAATAACACTCAGGTAATGTTTTCATGTTCTGGGAATTGATTTTTACAGTGGTTTACTACTAAAATTTTGTTTAAGCTTTTAAGCTTCCAACTTTGACCCTTCGTTACATTACTGTTGGCAGGTGATACTTGGTGATAGTGGTGATGTTGTTGGTCTTCAAAGGAGAAGGGTTCGTGAAAACCGGTAATCCTCGGTGGTACCTCCTTGGCTCTTCACGCTACTCTGATGTAGGTGAAGACATGTGATGGAAGTTTCCTTTAAGGCATAATTGCTAGTTGTAAACCCTTTAGAAATTTTGGTTTGGAAAAATATCTCAGTCGATACTCCTATTGATAGTATTGCACATGAAAAGGTGTCGAAGCTTAACTTTGGCTGGGAGGGTTTCGCTCCCGAGACTCATGGCTCTCATTGGATTTACAATGATTTTCTTTTTTACTTTGCTATTTTTGTAATTATATAAGATGGTCCTCCCCTACCTCCATGGGGAGGAGGGGGTGGTCCTCCACCACCTCTACCAGGGGGTGGCAGGCCATGATAACTGAAGTGGGGTGGTCCTCCACCAGAAGGTAGAGGTTCGCCTCCTCTAGAGTTATGTGGGGGCCCGCCACCTCCAATGGGAGGTGGGGATGGACCAAACGAGGGTGAAGGGATTTGCGGGACTGTAAGTGGGGGTCCATGTTGTAAAACATTTTGCTGGCCCCATAGAGTGTAAGGATTACCGGGGTAAGGTACCCCGTAGAGTGCGTTTCCGGGATTAAGTTGACTCGGCACAGGGTTAAGATGACCTGGATACGTTTGAATCGATGGAGGTAGAATTACGTTGGACGGTCCCCCAACATGGGATAGTCCCAAAGTGGAAGGTCCAGGAGGTAAGGAATTTCCAACGGAAGGCCCAATGGGAACCCCTGCTGCAGGATGATGGTTAAGAGACGGGGGTTTCCCCCCAGCAACAACTTGCTGACCACTAGGTAAAGGTTGACCCAACACTGGTTGTTGATTATTCACTGTAGGATTACCACTACCTGTAAAGAAGGTAGGGGGTAAAGAGTATCCTTCCTGTGAAGTTTGGGGTGGGGGAGGGATAGGTGACGTAACTGCAGTAGTCACGGTTGTGTTGGACTATTGTCCTTCAACAAGTTGGGCTATGGGAGGTACTGAACTGGTCTCCTGTCTAGGAGATGCATGTGTAGGAATGGATGGTTGACCAATTTCAGTAGTGGTCACATGTTGCGTGGATGATTTTGGTGACTCGAAAGATAAAGAGTGACCTAGGATTGGTCTATCATCGAATATTATTTGAAAATTATGATTTTGAAACTCCTCACCCATAGCACATAAACGAGCCAATTGTTCACGGTATGGTGCTAAGTGGTTGTCGGGGCTAGCCCAACTGGGTGGGGATGCAATGGAAAAATGGGCCACTGGGTGACTGGTAGACGATGTCCAATAAGTTGTTGATGGACCAGCAGCTATTGTGGGGTCGTCCTGGGTAGATTTATCCATTCCAACAACCCAGCCTCTCCTGACACAATGGGGGGTAAGTCTTGTGAAGTGGGGATTTGTGCTTCTTCATCCTGCGGGGGATGAGAGGCAGGTGAATCTGGAGGAATATGAGGAAACAAAAGTCCTCCAACATTCAAAGTGGGGTTTTCCACTTCATGTGACCTGACCCTAGTATGTGGATCCATTCTCACCCTCGAAATTACCTCCTGATTAAGGGGATATTCGGGTGGCAAATTCTTAATCCTACGAGACCTTCTCCAAGGAAAGTCAGCCAGAGTGATTAAAATGAAAAGTTTCTCCTAAGGGAAAACTAAAAGAAAAGTAGACCAGAAAAAACCCTACACAAACTAAGGCCACAAGCAAACTTATGTTATAACAGTGGATTCAATGGTCTAGAACCTCACAGGATTGTCAAGGCTCCACAACTTGTGATATACCGCAGGGTCCAACAATATGACACGACAAGGAGGATTGGGACTGTACCCTTGCCTGCATACCCAATTACCTGGACGGTACATGCGTAGTAGCTCCCCGAGTGTTGTTTTCGGTGTATTACTCCGCTAAGATGGCCAAAAAGTTAACTCGATTGGTTTTAGGAATCCTAAGGGTGTCTCCTAATATACGCAAGGTACGTGGGAGCTCAAATCCGTAGTGGTGTTGTCTAATGCACAACCGTTCGGCAAGAGACCTTCTGATATACTACCGAGTATGTGATACACCCTTCGATATACACCAAGTGGTCAAGGTGACTTGGTGGGTACATGAAGGAGCTTGATATACCGATAAGTATGTGGAAGACTACAATACCCCCAAGATATAGTGCTGGAAAATAACGACAACTGCCACGCTTAATGATGCCGGAACACGTCTCTAACTTACACACAAGTTTCTAAATATTTTACCCTAGTTCTACCGTTAATTTTATCTGGACGGTTAGGTGAATGCATGAAGTGAGTACATAATCGTAAACATAATGCAGGCCCTAACTACATGCATAAATACACTTTCTTTCAATGAACTCTATGTATGGAAAGGAGAAATTTTATTTTTCTTTCCAACAACTTTACCAAAGCAACGCAATGCAAGACAATCCCAAATCTACCAAAAAATGACTATGAAACATTCTTTTTCCTTTTCAACGAAACGCAAAATTTTTCACAACACCATTAAGCCAAATCAAAGCATGTTTTTTTCTTTTTCTTTTGTCTTTTGAAAACGAAAGTGATGTTAAGTAATGAAAAGAGAGAATTTCTAAGTAAGGTATGCAAACTTTTCACTTTCACTATGATAGCCTAAAAACACAAAAACCAAAAGATACAATGCAATTTCCAAAGCACGGAATTACTTTTGCAAAACTTGATCTATATTCAAATTTTCCAAGAAGATGAGAAACTCATAATTCATGAAAAATACAAATAATGCAACTTTTCTTTCAACTTCTCCAAAAGATCTATGAATGAGATATTCCAATGCTTATGTAATTCTTCAATTGATCTTGAAAAATAACGGAAATAAAGTACTTTTGATCTTTCAATGAGTGCATCAAAATGACAATTTGATAACAACCATGCTTTTAAACAAGAATGCTTGAACTGAAAAGATGACTCGCAGCACTCTAATAACTTATAAAATCTCAAGAAGAGATGAGCACACAATGGACTGAAAACACAGACAACCACTTAAAATCAAACAGCAACAAGCAATGCTAAAAGCAAGCAAAACTCACAATATGAATGCAAGTGAGGTCTGGAAACTGATCCAACAGAATGGTCAGATCTGGAAGGAGAGGAGGGAATGCAAGGGTGAGTGGATGCAGGTGGGGGAGACAAGAGTATCCGCCACTACCAAGTCTCATACTTGTCCAAGATGGAACCCAAAACAACTCCAAACAAAAACCAAACAACTCAATCACACAAAGCAAGAAATGATCTCTGACTGGATCATACAATATAGAGGGAGTCTGCACATAAACCAAAATCACAACAGAACTAGAGAGGGCATGCTTGTATGGAAAAATGGTAGATCGGCGCACTCTATTCTTATACACAGTGCGACGTCGCAGTTCACCTGTACGGGAAGTGCGACGATGTCGCAGTAGACCAATGGAAGGGCCGTGACGACAGACTAACAGGCAAAGAACAGAGATCAAGAAACACATAGTGTCGCTCTGGGTACACTGACCAGGTGCGACAGGAGAGATCTAAGTTAAAAAATGAACCAATTCTCCAGCCAATGAGCATAAAAAGGTCTGCAAATGAGATGTGCAAACTCAAAGGAAGCTAACCAGACTCTTCAAAGTGAATATCTGACGGTGAAATCCACTTCAAGAAGGAAATGAAAAAATAGTATGGCTTGGCAAGAAATCAACTGAAAAACAACATTCAAATTGACAACTATAAAGCAATGTAATCCCCAGTATGGTTGCCAGATTTGTTTGACAGACAATCTACTGAGAGCGGACTCAAGGCCTGATCTCCCTAGCTTAATGTAAGTCTAGAACAAATAGGATAGAACACAAAATACTTTCCTAGATCAAATAGAAATGCAAATGAAAGATAGATCGTTTACCTTGGATTTGCATATCCCTTTCTCCTTCGTTGATCCAATGCTCCAACACTACCAAATCTTAAACGGCTATACCATGTTGAACATATAAAAGACCAAGAATAGTGAAAGCATACATTTCATATGATAGATCTAAGTTAATAGTTAAGGAGGAAAACTCTAAATACCATCAACGCGACAACATTTATGGAAAGCAATTGTATTAACTGTATTGAAAAGTGGAGAGTACAATAGAAAAGAGGATTACAACCATTTCCTTAACATTGCAAGCTCCTTCCGACAAGCCATGCCAAAGGTTCTGGAGAGAAGTGGATGTCTCCCAAGCTAGAGTGCTAAATCCATTAAGCCTAATTTCACCAGCATAAGAGTACCATAGACTTCCTCTCCTTTGAAGATGGGTAGAGCCTCACTTATATAGGGCTAAGTGAATAGGATATGGATAGGGTAGGTTGAGATATGATAGGAGAGAGATAGGGGATCCTCCCATGAGGTTAGGAACTGAAGTCCAACTCCCCCAACAGGTTAGGGATCAAGATCCAATTCAACAACCTTTGATAATGAGCTCGAAGAAGCTATTTTCGCCCATTAACTGACTTCGTCGCACCCTGTAGTGGAGCAAGGTGCGACGTGAGTGCAACCTGTGACGACCTTTCAAAACCTAGCATAAGCACAATTATGTCCCTTCCAGATAAATGACTTATCCAATGGAACTTCAGGGGTGTATACACTGAATCTAATGGTGGTAAGATTTTAGGTGTAACAACACATTGATGTTCCAATATTGGAAACTTGTGGATTAAATAAGGATGACCATGCAATACATAGTGATATGGTGTTAATAAGGTGACATATGAATATAAGATAGCATGTGATAAAGCCTTATCCTTGGATGAGCTAACATTTTCCCTATGATAAATATTAAAGGAAACCAGTAGCAACGAGATTAGATTCATACCAAGTATTTTGTGGAGGAGACACTACATGCCCTTGGACCTTTAGATCCATATACAATTATGCACATATCCATGACAAGTAAAATCCATTATTATCTTTACCATAATGAGCATAGTGACAATAGCCCCGTTAAACCCTAACCCTAACTCCTTATAAACCCCCTAACCCCTTAACCCCACTAAGCCCTAACCGCTAAGTCCGCAAACCCCTAAAGCCCCTAACCACTAAATGTGACCATAGTGACCATACTGATTATGTATAGTGAACAACGCATTCATATGACATAACGTGACCTTAAGGCCCCTAACCACTAGAACCCCTAATAGTTAAGCCCTTGACCCCTTAAACCTAAACCTCCTTATACACCTAACTCCTAAACCCTCTAACCCCCTAATGTGACCATAATGACCATAGTGACCATAGTGACCATAACCTTATTGAATCCTAACCCTAACTCCTTATAAACCCCCTAATCTCAAATACCCTATAACCCATTAACCAATTAAGCTCTAAACCATAAGTCCCCTAACTCCTAAAGCCCCAAACTGCTAATTAATGCAACCACAGTGACCATAGTGACTATGTATATTGTGCAACACATGCGTCATAACATGACCATAAGGACCCTAACCACTCAAACCCCTAACAACTAAGCATTGAATTATGTAGAAGCGTCTATCCCAAACTGTTAAGATAGGTAAAGAAAAGTCCAATCCTCTTTACTTTTGAAGGTGTTTTTTTAAAAACCACCCCCTAACTCCCTAACCCCCTAATGTGACCATAATGACCATAGTGACCATAACTCAGTAGCCTTCTTTACTCCTTGTGACTGGTCCATTTCAATCTTTATCGTAGATAACAACATCAAGAAAAAAACCATCTTGAATTGTTTTAGCGCATAGAATTACAATGCATTCTTGGTAGGAACCATATCCCACTCATAGCTAGCCAAATATTACCTATGGAGGGTTTAAGTGGCAGCATGGGCTCTACTTCCATGAGTTATAAAAGAAAATTTGTTATTGCATAATATCCCATATTTCATGCATAAAACAAAGGGAATTGTAATTACATATAGGCTAGATATTCCATACGTAGGTCATATGTGGCAATCTAGGTTAACATGCATGGACCATCAACCCCATAGCAAATTAATATGGTATTAGGCCCTAAAATTAGTTCATAGGCCATGGTATAGGCCATGAGAACCATTGCCAATGTTACAAATATTTAAATGGATGGAATATCTCGCTTGTAAGGTAAAGTAATTATGTGTAGGGCCCTACACATGGACCATGAATCATATAGTAAATTTATTAACCATGGACCATTATTTAGGTTATGAGAACCACTATTGGTTTACATAACCTATAAATATTAAACCATGGTTGGTTTATTGGTTTACATAACCATGGACAAACCAACAACAACAATGACATCGACGATGGTGACAATGATGATCATGACGATCTCAAATGTAGGCTAGGGATTCTTATGTGGTAATCTAGGTTAACATGCATGGAACATCAACCCCATGGAAAATTAATATGGCATTAGACCCTCAATTTAGTTCACATGCCATAGTCCAGGCCACGAGAACCATCCTTTGTGTTACAAATATTGAAATGGCCACCATAAATAATGCCACTAATTAGACACTGACCTAGCACAACCAACCCATGTAAATGACTCATGCACTTAGCACACTTGATACATGCAATGAATTCATGCACCTAGGAAGCTTCAACCTCTAACCCCCTCACCTCGTACCTAACCTTAACATCTATCCCCAAACCGAATAACATGATAACTTATAAACCACTTAACCACTAGTACCAACAAAACCAGAACCTCTTTCCCACTAACCCATTGATCCCTTAGGTGCCTCGCTTTTAATCCAAAAACTCCCGAAATCCTACCACATCATGAAATTGTAGAAAATATCCCCTTAAGCCAGTGTCCCTCTAACCCTAACCCAATCACTAACATGCCTACTGCACCAAATCAACACACTAACACGATAAACTTTGACCTTGGGTTATTTATAACCAAGGTTTTAGATCAAAGACTTTGACATCAAGGTTTGAATGATCACTGTATGGGATTTTATAAAACCAAAATTGGTGCAAAAATAAACACAAGAACTTAGACTATAAACAAAATATTTCCTATCTAGGGTATGTATGAAGACTCAAGTCCCTATGCATGGCCCATGAGTCTCAAAATAAAGTTTTATTTCCCAAGAACCTACATTTTGGCCCTAGACCATAACATAGGCTCCTAGAACCATCCACGACATGAAAATACTTTAAAAAATGACAATGTGTTACTCAAAAGCTAAATATTCCTTTCCTATGGCCTATGTGGTGGTACAGAGAAACGCCCATAGGTCACAAGACCTTGAGGTAACTACCAGTCATTACAAACTAGATTTTGATCTAACACCATGGACACCATGGATTAGGATTCAAGAACCATCCATGATGTTGTAAATATTGAAATGGCTACCATACCCACTTGCAAGCTAAATATTCCTTGTGTAGGAATCATGTGGTGATTAGGGCCCTACACATGGCCCATTAGCCATAAAGGATAATGTTATAGCACATAAGTTTGTATTTTGACCATGGATCATGGAAAGTTGGAGTGTGAGAACCGTCTTTGATGTGAAAAACCTAGCATGACTGCCTCAATTGTAGAGCTCTAATGGGATATGGTGTTGAATGATGATGCACACCCTTCCTAACACTACAATAGCTTATGTGCGCTTAGCTCCAATGTTTTGATGAGATGCATTGTTGAACCCATGTGACACACCTAACCCACGTACATAAATGACTTTTAGGGGGTTTTCAAAAAACTTCCTCGAAAATTTCAATTTGCATGACTTTTAGGGGGGGTTTCAATAAACCGCCTCCAAAAGTTCAATTCTCATTTCTTTTAAGGGGGGTTTCACAAAACCGCCTCCAAACGTTCAATTATCATGACTTTTAAGGGGGGGTTTTAAACAACTACCTCCAAAATTTTAATTTGCATGACTTTTAGGGGGGGAGTTCAACAAACTACCTACAAAAGTTCAATTCTCATGACTTTTAAGGGGGGTTTCAAAAACCCGCCTCCAAAAGTTCAATTCTCATGACTTTTAAGGAGGGGTTCCATATAACTGTCTCTAAAGTTCAATTATCGTGACTTTTAGGGGGGGCTCCAACAAACCGCCTCCAAAAGCTCAATTCTCATGACTTTTAAGGGGGGTGCCAAAAAACCGTCTCCAAAAGTTCAATTCTTATGAGTTTTAAGGGGGGTTCCAAAAACACCACCTCCAAAAGTTCAATTCTCATGAATTTTAGTGGGGGTTTTGACAAACCGCCCCCACAAGTTATGAGAATTGAGCTTTTAGGGGGGGTTCAAACAACCACCTCCAAAAGTTCAATTCTCGTGACTTTTAAAGGGGGTTCCAAAAAAACCACCTCCAAAAGTTCAATTCTCATGACTTTCAGTGGGGGTTTTGATAAACCACCCCCAAAAGTTATGAGAATTTGGCTTTTAGGGGGGGGTTTCCAAAAACCGCCCCCAAAAGTCAAATTTCATGACTTTTGGGGGCGGATTTAAAAAAAACGCCCCAAAAGTCCAATTTCCATGACTTTTAAGGGCGGTTTTAAAAGACTGCCTCCAAAGGTCTGAAAAAACTTTTAGGGGGGGGTTTACCAAGACCCTCGCAAGCCAAAACCGCCCCTAAAGGGCTATTTTGTTGTAGTGAGGGTTGTCGTTGAGGGTCGAAACCCCAATCATGTCCTAAGATACAGTAATGTTTAAAGAATGTTTAAGGGTGTGGTTACTACCTAAATTATGTTGTGAGAGTGTCGAGCCTCTGGAAATTTCTCTCGACATCTCCAGCGATGCTATAAAAAGAAAACTCAATATTTGTTTGATAAATGTTTTGTGCAATGTCTAATGATAATAGTAGGTGAATGATACATTTGGCTTCAAGCCTGGTTTGTTTTACGAAATGTCATGAATTCTGAATTATAAAATAACTATGTAATGTGTCGTATTTGTACACAGTGATAAGATTTATAATACATTTCTCTAATGTATGAGTGCTATGTCTATGTCGAAATGAATGACTTGGTTTTGTTTTTCGAAAGCTTATATAAGTGTTGTTGATGTTTATATATTTAATGTTTAACCTATACTGGTTTATTATGTTGTATAATAACGCATGGATCCATCATTTAACTATACAGTAAATATAGTTGTTCTTATGAAAATTATTGGATTAAAAAACAAGTATATTATTATGGTTTGAATATTCATAGAAAACATAATAGAGAGATAGTCGAATATAAATAAGAATTAAACTCGTTTAATGAATGCTATTGTAACCCTAAAATAGCTTCTGAGAGATATGTATATGGAAATTAAAACAATAGTACAGTACTTGAATTATATAAAAATTATGTATGGAACATATCAATCTGATTTCATTCATAGAATAGCATTATTTGAATCTACTCTAATATGATCTTCCCTGTACTAGAGTACGACATTTAAACCATGTGTGGAAAAATGCAGGGAAGAATTTTATCTCAATCATTCATTTTACAATTTTAATATAGACAGCTATAAAGACTTTGAGCAAAACTAATTTATAGAATAAATAATTGTAACAATATCATATTATTTAAGAAAAATGTAGGAAACTGACAGCATGATAACATTAATAACAATTTTGACTAAAGTAAAATAAGATAACACAAATTGAACTTGCAATCTATAGAAGAAGAAACAAATAGCCAAAGGAGCCCGTTCCACCCAACCAACTCCTGAAGACAGCCAAGCTACTTGCCTTAGGACCCCCGATCCTGTTCACTGAACTACTAGGACAAAGATGTTGTGTGGAATAATGGAATAAATTCCCTTGCAACTCAGCAATAATACTTAGCAGTAGTACTTCCTGCCTTTAGTAATATTGAACTCAGCAATGTGGTTGCACTAATTCAGAATGCAGTCTTAATTCACTCAATCACTTCTAACTTTCCCCTCATCAAATCTCTTGTGCTCAGAAATTATCACAAGGTAAGAAATGAACAGCCTCCTATTGAATTTGATGGATAGATAAATAGCATGCCTAGGTCTTTTAGTCAATTTATTTCAGTAAATGAGCCACCTGCTCAGTTCCACTTTCTTGGGGAACATGACCACAAAAGTAGGGAAGTTTCCCCCTGCAACAGTTAGAAGTGAGTTGAGGATGCTGCCAAGTGTCAATTTGCTCTCCACCACAATCCATTCCCCCTAGTGGGTCAGTGAACACTCATTCAACAGTCTCCTTTGGATATTTGTCTCCACTTTTATTTATTAATAATAAAATATTCAAAGTAATTAATTACATTCATCCATGACCCCACTTGGTCAATAGTCATAAAACTTTATAATAAAAATAAAACATAATGTTTTCTCAATAACATAAAATGTCTAGAACTTGGGTATGTGACAGAACTTCAGTTTTGGTAGATGGAGGAGCCACCCATAGATTCATTGATGTAGATATGGTGGAGAAAATAAAGATACCTATTGAACCATTTGATGGCTTCACAGTTGTCATTCCCGGTCACAACATAATGCAATGCAAAACATGGGTTCCAAAGCTGCAAGTCACCATAGGTAACTATAATTTTCTTGATAGTTTTTATGTGGTTGATGTTGCTAATACTAATGTGGTTTTTGGAGTGCAATGGATGTATTCAATAGGAGAGAATACAGTAAATTATCAAATTCCTGAAATGAAATTCCAAGATTCAAAATGATTACTAAGAGTTGTGAGAGGGCAGCACACTTATCCAAATCAAGTAGTGACTTGCAATAGTATGAGATCTATATTGAGACATGGGGACATAGAATGGGCTGTTGAATGTCATATTACATGTCCCAAGCCAAATATAAATGTTTTTGAACACCCAAAGGAGATAGAGAGACTCTTGCAAAAATATGAATTTTTTTTTAGAGATCTTCCACATGGTAGATCACCAGATAGGGGGGTTGAGCACAACATTGTTTTGGAGGAGGGTACTTCACCCATTCAGATACCACCTTATAGACATCCTAAAAATTTCAGAGATGAGATTGAAAAATCCATCCAAGAACTCCTAGAGTTGGGACTCATTAGACCAAGCTCTAGCCCTTATGCTTCTTCAGTAGTGCTAGTGAAGAAAAAGGATGGAACATTGAGAATGTGCATAGATTTTAGAGCCTTGAAAAAAAAGACTATCAAGAATAGGTATCCTATTCCTAGGATTGATGAGCTCATGGATGAGCTACATGGGGCCAAATACTTCTCCAAAATTGACCTTAGATCAGGATATCATCAAATTCGAATGAAAGATGAAGATGTGCAAAAGATTGCGTTTCGATGTCATTATGGCCACTTTGAATTTCTTGCCATGCCTTTTGGGTTAACTAATGCTCCAACCACATTTCAAGTATGCATGAATAGGATATTTTGCAAGCAACTAAGAAGGTTTGTTTTGGTTTTCTTTGATGACATTCTCATTTACAGTAAAACATGGGAAGAGCATTTGCAGCAATTAGAGATTGTGTTAGAATTTTTGCAAGAAGAGTCCTTATTTGCTAAGTTATCAAAATGTGAATTTGGGATGAAAGAAATACTATATCTTGGGAACGTTATTGGGCAAGAAGGAGTGAAGGTAGACATGGAAAAAATCAAGGCTATATTAGAATGGCCATCACTAAAAAATATTACCGAATTGAGAGGCTTCATTGGCATATGCACCTATTATAGAAAATTTGTGAAAGGATTCTCCAAGTTGACTTATCCAATCACTAATTTGACTAAGAATGATGCTTTCAAGTGGGATGAAGGGGATGAAAAGGAATTCCAAAAAATGAAAGAGGTAATGAGTAGTTGTCCCATACTTGCACTTCCTTATTTTACTAAACCTTTTGTTGTGGAATGTGATGCTTCAGGTGGATAAATAGGGGCTGTCCTAAAGCAAGGCCAACACCCCATATCCTTTGAGAGAAAAAATTTGCAGCCTCATGAAAAACTTTACTCCATCTATGACAAAGAAATTCTGGCCATTATGCATGCATTGGCCAAATTTAGACAATACTTGGTGGGCAGCAAGTTTGTGGTGAAAACTGACCACAATAGTCTAAGACACTTTCTCACCCAAAAAGATCTAAATGAAAGGCAACAAAAGTGGGTAAGCAAGATTCAAGCTTATGATTTTGATATTGAGTATGTCAAAGGAAAGAATAATATAGTAGCAAATGCTTTATCTAGAAGACCTTTTTTTTCTCTCATGGACATTGCCAAGGATTGGAAAAACATGCTACTAGTTGAATATGCCAAAGACAAATTTGCTTGTGATGTGTTGGATGGAATAAAAGGGGATTATAACTATAGGATTTTGAATGGGCTGATATATTGTAAGGTAAAAATTTATTTGGTTCAAGATTCAAAACTCAAGTACAAAATTTTGCAAGAATCACATGATTCCCCACTAGCTGGCCATCAAGGGATCTTCAAAACTTATAGGCAATTGAAGCAAATATTTTTTTGGAAAGGGATGAAGGAAGATGTTCAGAAATATGTGAATGAATGTAAAGTATGTCACCAAAACAAATCAGAACTTACATGCCCAGCTGGCCTATTGCAACCATTTCCTATTCCAGAGCAAAAATGGGACAGTATCTCAATGGACTTCATCACCGGTTTTCCCAAATATTTGGGTAAGGATTGCATATATGTGGTGGTGGATAGGTTGAAATTTTTTTCTCATTTCTTTGTTGTTACATCATCTTTTAGTGCTGCACAAGTGGCTGATATTTTTTTCAAAGAAATCTTCAGATTGCATGGGCTCCCCAAGAGCATTGTTAGTGATAGAGATAGTAGATTCATGGGTTCTTTTTGGAAATAAATTTTTAGATTGGTGGGAACTCAGGTGATCCCAAGTACTAGCTATCATCCACAAACTGATGGAAAAACATAGAGGGTGAATCAATGGTTGGAAGGGTGCCTAAGAAACTATGTGGGAGAGCAGCAAAAAGCATGGGAAAAATGGCTACACTTGGGTGAGTTTTGCTACAACACCACTTATCATATGTCAATACGGATGTCTCCTTTCAAAGCATTATGTGGTTATGATGCACTTACATTTGCCGACATTATCTTTGGTGATAGTAGAGCCCCAAAGGCTAAAAATTGGGTGGAAGAGAGCCAAGAAATTTTAAAGCTTTTGAAAGACAATTTGCAGGTTGCTCAAAATAAAAATAAAACAATATGCTGATAGACATCGAGAAGAAAGGACCTTTTAGGTTAATGATTTAGTATATTTGAGGTTGCATCCATATAAACAAACATATCTAAAAAATAATGGAGTAGAAAAGCTCAAACCAAGGTACTATGGGCCATACAAGGTAGTGCAGAAGGTTAGAGAAGTAGCGTATGAATTAGAACTCCCGGAAGGGAGTAAAATCCATAATGTATTTCATGTTTCTTGTCTCAAGAAGGATATTGATCAACAAATTATCACTTCAGAAATACCTCCTCTGTTGGATGATGAAGGGCAGCTCACACTTGTTCCGGAAAAGATTTTGAAGACATAGGAAATGAGGTTGAGGAGTAGAATTATCAAAGAATATTTAGTACAATGGAAGGACTTACCAAATGAAGATGCCACATGGGAAGAGGAGAAGATTTTGCAGCATCCAAATCTGAAATTGCTTGAGAACAAGCAATCTTCGGTGGGGAGGACTGTAATGTCCCCATTCAAATAATTGCATATTAAGATAATCCCATTAGTCCTACTAGTTTCCTAGGTTGGATGGGCACATGTGGAAGTGTAATAAGGAAGCTAATAAATGATGTTTAGACATTATAAGGGTTCAAGTATTTAATAAATAGGTTGAATAAAGAAATTCAAGAGAAATTCTAGGTGGCAAGTGGTTTTGAAGACATATGGAGGATGTGGGGCCCACACTAGCTTGATTTTTCAAGGACACATGGCATCTCTCTCTTTCTAGTTCGAATTCATGAGACGGTGAACACACTTGGATGAGTTGGTAAGGCATACACATGGCATTGAGCATCTTAGGTCGAATTGGGATGGATTGGTAACCTCCATGGAAGAGTAAGAGTCAAATTGGAAGCTTGTGGACACTTGGGCTAGACTCCCTAGCCCCTATGACAACAATGATGGAGCATCTATGACATATAGGACAAATTACAGATCTGACCTCTGACATCTGACCATTATGACATGTCAAACCCAAAAATAGGCTCCAATAGGGCGCTCATGGGAGTTGGAGAAGCCAAAGAGACCCCCACTCGAATTGGTGGAAGGTGGAAGGCTAGGAAAGGTAGGACACATGGAAAATATTGATCCCTTGACCTAATTTGAATTGGAGTGAGTCTATGGGTGGATTAGGAACCTTAGAAGGCTAAGGATGTTTATAAAATACAGGGATAAACCAAGAGAAGGGCTTTTGATCATTTGATAAAAATTGCATTTGTGAAGAGAGAGCTAGTGGATGACTAGTTTCTTGCCTTAGCCAATTTCTAGGGTGAAAGATTCCCATCCAAGTTGGTGTTTGGAGAGACCACTCAGGTCTTTCATGGAGCTTTAATGGAGTCTGTATTTGCAGGTATCATCTACAGGGAAGCTCGTGGTTTTTTTTAGTGCACCACTTTCTCTCAACCATTTCCAGTTTTGAAGGCATATTCTTGCTCCTTGAGGGAGGGCATTTTTGGTGAGATATTGTACTCCTTGGGAGAGCTTCGCATGATGTATTTCTGATTGTAATAATATTAATATACTATGTTCTTCATCTTCAAAAATTTTCAGGTCGAAATACCGAGTGGTTGTATGTAAAAATGATTATTAATGAGCAAACAATGACCATTTCCCCACTCTATTGATGTATGCCTTTGTAATGTTGAATATTTCGAATAAAAGATTATTTATCTGATACATTTATGATGAATGGACTACCATGGATGAGTGTTACAAGTTTCATGTTCATCACTTAAGCATTTGAAGTCATTTTACTCAGTTTATTTACATTTGGAGAAGATTTGGTGCCATTTCCCTAAGGGTCGAATTAGTGGTTTTTGCAGCTATTTGTGGGGAGGTTAGAACAGACTTAATAACTTATTAATGGTGCATATGAGACCTTAATAACATCCCTGAGACATCCCCTACCTCTTTTCATAAATTTGAGTGGGTTTGGAGGCATTTGGAAAGCCAATTTCAGTCATTACCCTCGGGGGGATTTGAACCTCAAATTGCTAGTAAAATTACATATTTGGTCCAGAATTTTAAAGGAGTTTGCAGAGGTCTTTTGGTGGCCATATATCATCCCTGAACATCATAACCAAGTCCTATAATCAGTCATATACCTTCTCAAAATATTTGGGAGCATTTGGGGCAAATTGGAGACCTAGGCATCAAATCTAGTCAAGGGTCGAAATTGGGGACATTACATTGAATACAAAACTCATCTAAAATCCACCATCAACAAGAAGGAAGGAATATGCATCCATTCTAAAATATCAATGATGATAGTTGATAGTCATTGGCAAGTCGGCATCAACACATTCGATGGACATGTCAATGGTAGATGTTGTTAACATAGAAGACTTGAGAATGCCAAATGAAAATCAAAGGGTGTCCTGAGAATAGTTGACCTAATCATACTAATCAATTAACAACTCAAATGTGATCACCAAGTAGTGGTGTCCTCCAAGAAAGCTAGAATGAGGCTCATCATAGCCCACAAATTGGACACGGAATATGCAATAGAGATCAAGAACAATGTTGATGACTAAACCATAGGAAAAAATATATTAAATAATATGAGCCATTGGTGGTGTGGGGAAGAATGTATATTAGGGGTTAGATTGAGATATAAACTTAGAGAGTTGCATTTGAGTTGCACATGTTGTAATAATAGCTTTAGCATTGCGACCATATTAGTTGGCCAACAATAGAGGGGGCTTTATATCATCAATACAGAATCTGTGATGTATCATCCCGTGCTTTGTATTTGGTTCAATTGGTAAATATAATTTGTTGTTTTTAGTGATACCAATCTCCTTTTCATGTTTAGTGGATTAATTATAATGATGTTCTATGGTGGAAACCAAACATATCATAGATCTAAATAATTTACATAATACATTGCAAATCAAATCTAACATGATGTCATAGCTTTCAAATAATCTTTCTCCATTCGATTCAAAACAAGTTTCTAAGATTTCTTCATCTCCAACCTTGGAGAATCATTTATTTTATGTTTCTTGAGAAATCAATATCAAGAATCCATAAATCCTTGTAACCATCCTTTAATTTTTCCATGAATAATTGCTCGACCTTCTCCTCAAATTTGGATATCTTACACTATTTTGATATTACGTGTTTTTTTGAGAAAAATCTCCTTTCTTATGCCAACAATCTTTAACTAAATATCCTAGACTCCTTCCTTGCCACACAAAAAATACATTCTCAAATTTTTATGATGATCCTTATCCTTCTCAAAGTTCTTCTCAATCTCCTTCCCCTTCCCCATTATCTATGTAGCAGAGGCCTTTTCTCCATCACAATCTATTTTTTTTATTTTATTTTCTTCTTACAACAATATTTAATCAAACTCTTCATAAAACAATTCATACTATTGTAAGCACTAGTAACTATGATCACAACTTTGTAGTTCGTTGAATAAGTATTCACAAACCACCTCTAATATTATAATAACAAACATTTGTTTTGATAAATGAAAATATGATCACAACTTTGTAGTTCGTTGAATGAGTAATCACAAACCACCTCTAATATATAACAAACATTTGTTTTGATAAATGAAAATATGTTTCGTATGTATTATTTTCTATAATAATTTTGTGCTCTAAATCTACTAAATATGTTAAAAAAAGCGAGCTTTGAAAATAAAAATGAATTCAAAAAGCGCGATGACTATTTACCATCATATTTTTGTAGTTAAATATAACAAATATGTTGAAAAATAAGAACTTAAGAATGTGAAAAAGGAGACACAAATAGAACACATCATATCTCACACCTAAACCCTCTCGAATAAGGCTCAAATCAACCTCAACTAATCCAACTTTTAAAAAAATATTAATATAAGATAAAATAAAAATCACTTATTTTTTAAAGTATTTTTTTTTATAAGAGAACTAGAAATAATAGAATGTGACTAAAATCTCTTTATAAGTTTATTTTAAGGTTCAATAAACTTCATAAATATTTTCAATGCCACTATAAGTGAATAACTTGTCTGTCAATAACTACATTCTACATTACTTCTTCTTAAGTCTTTTTAACTCAAGTAATTTACTTGAAGTAATAAAGTAGATGATTAAAGGATAATTTAAACCTTACACATAACTTAAAATATTTTAAAATAATGAAAGGTTTCAATAACTACATTCTACATGACTTTTTCTTAAGCTATTTTAATCTAAATAATTTATGTTTACAATGTTTTGCTTTTAAATATTATAGAATTATATTTGTGAATATGAAATTAAACTCATTTAAAGAAATAAATATAAACCATTATAAAAGTCATTGATTGCTTTTAAATATTATAGGATTATATTTGTGAATATGAAATTAAACTCATTTAAAGAAATAAATATAAACCATTATAAAAGTGAATGATTTGAATGATAATTTAAATATTAATAATAAATTAAAAATTAAAAAAAAATCTTAATAACTACTTTTTATATTACTTTTTTCAAGTTTAGTATAATCTTTTTATAATTTATGTTTACAGTGTTTTACTTTTAAATTATCATCAAATTACATTTGTGAATATGAAATTAAATTTACTTAAATAAATATAAACAAATATAAAAGTGGGTGAGCTTAATGATAATTTAAATATAATAATAGTAAATTGAGTGTAGATTGAGTAGTTGGGAGGAATGTTGTTGTACATTCCACCCAAATTCAAATCATACTTTATGACACTTGTTTCTTAGAAGCCAACTTTAAATATATAATGATTAACTGTAGTCCTCTAACAAATAGTGAACCATCATTTAAATATAATAAAAATTTAAACCATTTTAAAATTCCCACTTGCTCATTGCTGCAACCAAGATAGCATTGATTAAAAATGTATGGTTACCAAGACTTATGGTTACCAAGACTTGTAAAATTCCCACTTGCTCATTGCTGCAACCAAGATAGCATTGATTAAAAATGTATTACAGTTCACCATGGCTGCCCCTAATAGAATCGGATGGACCTCCATTTGAAGCCGATTGATTTCATCAGATTCTTCCAAAGCCTCCGGTAGAAGGCAACTACACGCACCGCCAGAAGATCTGTCTGGCTGTGGAATGGAATCATATCGACGCCAATGCTCATGGAGAAGATAATTCCCAGTTCCCCACTTGCACCAAACCAGGCCTTGCATAGCACCATACACCCATCTCCCCAAACCCTTTATACCCAGCCTTCCTACAACCACGCTGCTTACTACAATGTAAACCATATCCAAAACCACCAGTGCCCGAATGATAAGAGGTGGTCCTCCAGGACAATACTCTTTCAAAATTCTATAACCACGAAAGTCCATGTATAAACCAACAACAATGGCTGCGATTATCACAGCAACTCTAGGTTTAGAGGGTGGCATGGATTGTACAGTGCCTTCTTCAACTGTAACAAGCACAGCCCAAACAAGAGAGCAAATAAAGTTGACACAAGCTATCATAAACGAGAAGGTTCTCAGGCTTAGAAGAGTACCTCTAAAATACAACACTTGGCAAACATGACTGTTATTGTCATTTGAATTGACCAGAGCTTTGGTTAGAAATGCGTTGGCAGGAAATCCAGTTCCTTTCCGGTCCATAACATAATCTTTTATTAATCTTCTTGCTACCAAAGAACTAGAAAAACCATCTACTCTAAACCAGCCAGTGAGCACAAGGTTGATTAATACTTCTGTCAACCTTGGCACTATGAAAGAGGCAGTGCTGTAATCTAATCCTTCTCTGAACCCTCCTCGTCCACTCTCAGAGATGTAATTTTCCAGGGCATCCGAAACTCTGACTCTGACTTCTCTGTCTTCCTCATCTTTAGACCTCAGAGATTCAATCAGCAACTTTGTCCACTTATCATTGCCTGCTGGATGCACTGGAATGCATATGCAAGTACCCACTTTCTCAAAGGATTCAGCAAAAATATCTAGTGTTTTACAAACAGCAGGAGGGGTTTCCACCATGGAGTCACCCTCTGTCAATCTCTCGCCCTCCACATGCAACATGCCCTGGTTGCAACCATGGCAGGCATTTCTGAGACAATCCAGAGATGGGAGTAAACACATAGAGTCAGACAGTGGCTTTAGAGTTCCAGGCATCCTACGAGCAAGCACGACTGTGATCTCTTCCACTGTCTTGAATACAATGCATCTGCATGTCCCACTACATCTACAGCTCTCTATAATGACATTTGCAGATTCTAAAGTAAGGAAATGTAAAAAGATGGAATGCACATCACAGGTATGGGCGATATGCTTCATGAATTGACTGATAGAAGAATGCGGCTTGTGCATTGACAGCATTACAACTGAAGCTCGTGGGTATTCCTCAATCTCACATGTAGTGAGTCCAAACTCATGTATGTCCTTCAGTTTGGGACCTATCATGATGGCCAGAAGATCCCTGGCACCAATTGCCATTGCCATTACCCTATGCTTCCTACCGTCCATATAATAACAGGCTACTAGATTGGCTATGCAGGTGATTGGAAAACTAATGGAACCTACTACTGTCTGGGTTAGCTCACTCAGTTCAATCTGTGCTGAAGCAATACTAGAAAGCCATCCCAGAAAACCAACCAATTGTATAATTAACAATTGCTTGCTGTACTTGTACTGCCAATTCTTCAAAATATTCATTTTAGAAGAAAATGCAAGGGAATGTTATGGCTGGCTCAAACGCAAAAAATTGCAGAGCAAAGCGACAGGTAATTCTAAGAAAAAATAATTTTGTTTTTAACATTAGGAAGAAATATATATATATTTTAAAATTGTTTTATGTTATTTTATTTTAAAAAATATTTAATAATTCAAATAATTATTAAAAATAAATAGCTTTAAATAAGTATAAATATATATATTTTTGGATGAATATTATGTTTCACAATACTATAATGTTTTACATATCGTAGTATTGTTTTTACATAGAATCAACAATAAAGTATTAAATTTTATATGTATTCGATATTTAGATTGTCATTTTTTCTTTTAATAGGAAAAAATAAAAATAAAACCTGTAACGTGTAATTAAAAAGAATCAAAGATTGTCATTTATTTACATATCATGTATTTGTTTTTACATAGACTAAACAATAAAGTTTTACATTTTATATTTATTCGATATTCAGATTGTCATTTGTCATTATGATTTGATGCACTCTTTAAATTTTTTCTAACACAACTATAAAATAATAAGATCAAAATAGATAACTGAAATGGAGAGAATATATACATCTCCTTTGATAAGAATATATATTTAGGATATATTTACCTTGACTTGGTTTGATTCTATTAGTATGTAAACACATAATGTTCTTAAAATAATGAATATCTTCTCTTTCTTTTGTTTTACTCTTGGAATAATTGTTCGTTAAGCAATATAAAATGAGTAGTTTTGGATATTTTTTTACAATTGACCCCATGATTGAAACAAAGTAACGAATATGAGTATGATCAATCCTAATGTAAAACCAAGTAACGAATATGAGCATGAGCAATCTTAATTTATGCTACAAATTCCATGTCTAGGCATTTCAAACATAAAAGGGCACCAACAAACCCAAGTTAAAGTTCTACCATTTAATTTTATGCTCGAATATTAGTGTAGTGTTATTTGATTATTGAAATGCTTTACTTTTATGTCAAGAAATGTTATAGGAATAATAATGGTATTAGAATTAATGTTTGTATAAAGTGATTGGATTTATTGGTAAGAGGGTAATGTTTAATATTCATTTTCGTTTTTCTTAACACTATGGTGTCAGTTTGAAGTAGTAGGTGAACATGTGGTTGTGTTTAGGGAGATTATACCAAATTGTCTCATAATCTATGCACATATAAGTGGATCAAAGTTCACTACCATGTCTTTCAATATTTTAGGTATATAGGGTTTTGGTTTAGCAAAAACTTTGAGCACTTGTTGTCAAAAAGAATTAGGTTCAAAGCTTCTCCTATATGTGGGATTTGCAAAATGTAGCTATTGATTATACTAAATATTGTTGTTGTATACATTAAGTAGTGGTTTTTTGTTCATAAAAAGATTGGTTCCCATTTAAAAACGAATAAATAGAATAATTATTTTTCATTAACAATAATAAATGTAATAGCAATCACAATAATATAAATTTGTTACTCTATTGAAAATATATCTATGTCATTTAATTAATACCTATATTATTGATGCAGGGGCATCGGGGCCTCGACGAACTAGTCGAAGTTAACCAATAGAAGAAGGCCGAACAGGGGGGTTTCCGATGACCACTGGTGCAGGAAGACTCGCAGTCGAAGCCATGCATTCAAGAAAGAAGCTATCAAAGCATGGTCGACAGAAGCGAAGGTCGACGGAGTCGAAAGTTGACAAAAGGTCAAAGAGCGATATCGACGGGAAAGTGGCAAAAGCCAAGCGTGGAAGATGGGGCAGACAATAGCCATGGAGACTAAGTGAGATCGACGAGTTAAGTCAAGGATCGACTAAGTAGAGAATGGTCAACGTTTCGAAGTGGATAGCCGTAAGACCAACAACTGTAGAGAATTCGAGAGGCTCAGAGGTCGAGAAGTGCAGAAGTCAAGGAAACATACCTACAGTCATAGTGAGTATTTGAGGACGTTAATGGCAGTTATGAAGGTGGTTGGGATCAAGCTAGATGTCACCACATGAGAAGGTTGTGCAGACACGTTCAGGGGCACTGGCAATTGCAGGTTTGTAGGATCAGTGATAGTTCGATGGACAGAGTGAGGACGTCTCATGGAAGCGAGACAGGGTGGACCTCGGGAACGACAACAGATCAGAGTAGAAGACCGGTGCGAAAGCTCAATAGAGAGGATCGATGGGAAATGATCGATGATATAGTATCGTTCGTAGAGAGGAAGATCACACAGACATAGGAGAGATTGCTTTTGTGCATTGTAATAGGATAAGGTCAACTTGATTATTAGTTTGCATGTAATTTTATAAATGATACGAGTAATACAATCCAACTTATTGGCATTTCTAGTTCACATCTTGTGTTTGTGATCATGTGTGTGTAAGCTGTGTTTTGTTAAGCAAGAGGGTCCGACCGACCTACCTTGCATCACTTGGTACTAGAGCGGGAAGATCTGGCGTATACATTAGCAACTCCAGCTGTGGTTGGGTAGAGTTGTGCGCGTGTGGTAAAAGTCTGGTTGCAATTGGACGAGTGGATATTTTTAGCTATGGTTGAAAGAGTAAATACAAGCTCCACAATGGCACAGAGAGGTGTAAATGTCCGTGGTGTAGGACGAAGAGCGTGGGGAGGTGCAGGAGGAGTCACCATAGATCGTGAAATGTTCAACGAATGCATGTGAACAATGAGAAGTTTTACCAATGAGGTCGCAGCAATCAAAGAAGCATAGAGACATTGATTCCTTCCCTATACACTTGACCATAATGATGAAACAGTCGAGGAAGTGGATGCTCGGGAAGCAGCAGAAGAACAACCAGAGATAGATTCATCAAGATATTGACATAAATGAGGGGTAAGGAAAAAATGGATGTACCTACCTACTCACAAAGTCTGGATCCATAATACTTGATTCATTGGATGAGAGAGATGGATAAATAATTCAACATAAAGCAACTAGAGGATCCCAAGAGGGTTAAAACTGCCTTTCTGAAGTGGAAGGGTCATGCCTCGTTGTGGTGGGACAATTTATAGGTTGAAAAATAGTCAAGAAAGGAAAGGAGAAGATTAATTCTTGGGACAGAATGGTTTCCAAGCTGAAGGGGAAGTTCTTTCCGAACGACTATGTGACTTCCTTGTTCCGGAAGTTGCAGAACTTTCGACAGAAAGAGATGACCATGAAGGAATACACAGAAGGGTTCTACAGATTGTTGATTCGATCTGGTCGAACCGATGAAGGCTAAGAAGCGACCGCAAGATATGTAAATGGCTTGAAGTATGTTGTATAGGATGAGTTGAGCCAGTTGAATTCAAAGTTTGGTGAATCCTACCAGCTAGCCATAAAGGAGGAGGAAAACCTATCGAGAAGAACAACATCGACCAGAGGAAAGATGTCTAGTCGAGGTGCGAAGACTACTCCCACAAAAGGACAAGGTAGTGGGACCATGAGAGAAGCTGTCAAAGATGATCGACATGCAGAAGGGACATCACCTAGAGAAAAGGCACAAGAAAACTGGCGGGATGGTCGAGAGTGCAACATCCCAAAAAAATCACAAAAATTCAAAAATTTTCAAAGTAGCATTAATTACTATAATTATCGTGCAGAAGTAATAAATGTTTGCTTGTTTAACTATTCGTCACAATAGACTAAACATGTTACGTCGATTAAATAAAAGTGTCAAGTGTTCATATCTTTAGTCTACTGATGTTGGATGTTGTTACCATAATACAAGCAATCTAGATCAGTCATACTTTCTTGTACAGTTGTTTGATGCTTTATAGACCTCATGATGAATTCTTTTTATATGCTAATTGTTCCCTTTGCTTTGCTGATGATGAAGGGGTCCTATGGGCACCCCGAGGTTTACTTAGCTATTTAGCTAAAGCATTGAACTTCTGTTGCAGATTCGTAGGTAAGAGAAATACTATTTCGAAAAGCATAAAGAGATCCTATTTAACTTCAGTTAGCCTTCAATATTTATAAAAGGAATTATAGTAACTTGAAATAAATTTGGGTGAGATCTACCCTAGTTTTGATCTTCAGTTATATTCAAGTTGCTTATACAATTTCAGTTGTAATTTGCAACTCAGAGAAATACATTGTCTTGTATTAAGTTGTCATGGATGGTTTTTAAGTCATGTGTATTACACCTGTATTATGCTAAGTCATTGAGGGAAAAGTATTAAAGTCTTGTTTTCAATGTTAAAGCATTTAACCTTACCCTATGTCCTTTATCATATTTTGATTATGTATAAAGAGGGGACATGGAATAACTTGGATGCTAACAATTAGTTCCTATTCAAACTTTTAACTTATGCTTCTTATATAAAATAACCTATGTAATGGTATTAACGTGGCCACTTAGAAGTTGTAGTGCCCCTAGACTACTGTAGACATTGAGGGAACTTGCTTAGTGACCCGACTGTTTGAAACATTAATAAAATAATCCTTTGATTTTATTTTGAGTATATTTATGATTACGATTGATTGTAAATCAATAAAATAATGATTTATGTTTGTGAGAAATGTGTGTAGCGACAGGTGAAACGGTTCACCGAAGGACACACAAAGGAATATGAAGGGTCGTAGAGTACGGGTAAATCACACATAGGGGGAGTGACGACGATGTCGACTTCTGACAAGAATACCACGCATGAGCAGATAAGCACTGATCCGCTTGCTCAAGAGGAATGCGTGAGGGCGTACGAGGTAGGCCACGACGGAGCTGGTCACGTACGAGTTGAGGGGCGCGCAGTGAGAACGGACTCACTCCTCAGCGCCATTAGTCCCTAGATAGCATGTAGACGGAGGATGGATGGTAACGATTCCTAAAATCCCTACAAGAGTTCCCGCAAGTCAAAATGGAAAGATGGTGGCAGAAGGGCCCGACGATGCGGTACCCTGTCAAGAAATGAAAGAATGGACGCAAGGACCCAACGATGCGGTACCATGCCGAGGAATGGAAACCATGGATGACTGGACCCGACGGAGTGGTGCCATGTCAGAGAATTAAAGTTAAGGAACCAGGAGCCCAACGGCGCGGCACCGTGATCCTAGTGAGTTTGATTGTTAAATTAAACTGCATAAAAACTTAGGAGAATAACTCTAGATTATTACTTAGCAAATGCATAAAAAAAAATATAGTTTAGACATTTGCACTTGAGTAGTTGTTTTTGTTGAACATTTAAAATAATAGAAATCATTATTTAGAAGCAAAATAGAATCCTAAGATTAGACACCTAGTCAACTAAAAGCTAGGAGTTGATTAAAATATCTGGGGGACAAACTAGAGCAAACTTAGGGATGTAGGTGCACTTCCCAGAGAAACTGACACTTGGATGGGTGAGTGTTTTAATTAAATAATTAAATAAAAATATTTAATTATGCATGAAGCGACATGTGTCGCAGGAGATTTTACTTTATAAGGAAGGCTTAGGGAATGGGTAAAGGGCCCATAATTTGGACGATTGTCGTAATTTTCGAATGCCTCAAAGACTTGCTGCTATCTAAGGGTTTGGCTAAGAAATCCTGGTGGGAAGGGAAACCCAAGCTGGATTTCTGAAAAACGTGTGTGAGCTCTACGACCCAAAGCTCGGGGGAGGCCAAGCGAATGAAAGCATGAGCCTATGGTTGGGTGGCGGAGCTAACGGTTGCTTCGCCTATGGTTAAACGAGCTTTGCTGGTTATGGTTATGGTTTGTTTTAAATTTGCTAGTTTATTCGTTTATTTAGTTTATTTATCCAGTCATTATGCTTTCTAATCTCTTTTGTATCAAGTGGTTGAGTTTCAGGTTAAACAGGAAGGACCCTAGAGGAGGGGCTCTACATTTGGTATCAGAGCCAGTCGAGCCTTGAGGGCACAGGAATCATATTTTTTTTTTAAGGGTTTGTCGGTGATCATTGTGAACGACAACGGGATTGGAACTGCGATACTCATGGAAATACACCTACGACCGGAACCACTATTCCAACAGGTTTTTATTTGTCTAAATACTTTCTATTCATTTTTGTGTTATTGGATATTATAGATCTTTGACCTATGTCTTGTTTAGAATATGCTTGATGTACTTTCGAACTGTATAAACATTTAAGTTACTGTTTTATTCCTGATGAAAAAGTTAGAATTCAAATATATATATATACACATTATATATATAGATCTGGAAATTCAGGGGAAATTTTCTCCATGTCACCAAATATCTGACATTTCATATACTTCTAGCAGTATAATATCATATAGAAAAATAAATATATTGGAATAAAAATCAGATCTCTGCAGTGGACATTCTTTTTTGTGTATTATTTTAAAAACCTTTGTTTTACATACCATCGCGATCTGGAAAGAACTAGTGTAACTCTGTTATTGCCTGGTTTATTTATCTTTGTGATCTGAAAGAAAAGTCATAATTATCTATTAAATAAACTAGATCTAATTCTTTTATAACTCTCTTGATTAAACAAGTTCTATTTCTTGAATACAACTCTGTCAAATAGATCGAATTCATAATTATGATGAATACTAATTCTTTGCTTAAAAAATAAAAAAAAACTAATCAATCTGTAATAGATCCGAACTGATATGATTAGAATAAATTCTACTTTGCATAATCTGCAGTTAACACTCAATGATCAATAATCTGCAGTTCACTTCAGATCGAATAGTTAACCTCCCTGTGTTATATTCCTTTACAGATCGATGTATCATTCAATACAGATCGACTAGTTCACCTAGATCTGCCGCACCTTCGGATGCTTGTTTTAGGGTGTTGAATTCTCTGTATCTTGTTCCCAGCCCTGTTTATAGAATCGAGTTGGATTTAGTCATGAAGTAGATCGCCCAACGCCGGTGTAACCAGAAGTATTACTGTGGGCAGAAGAACTCGGATATACGGTTATGACCCAGCTTCCACTTAATATCCTTCCCATTAATGCAACGGAAGGATAGAAGAATACCTCGCCCATCATTCGAGTAGTCTGCCCAGATTCTAGCATTGACATTATCTTAAGAGCGTATAAACTTCAGTAAGAGCAACCCGATCGCCGATTTCTGGAAAGTGAGAGAAATTGTCAATAACACGTTTGTTACAAGCTGGAAAGGGACATTCCAAAAATTGAACTCAGGACCTCTCGCACCCTAAGTGAGAGTGATTGTGTTATAACCTTCTGGAACCAGCTCCCTTCCATCGTTTAGACTGGAACTTCAAATTATTGGATGACGCCAAGTGTAATGTGGTCCTCTATGTAGTTGGCGGACTGATTGATATGATTATAGAACTCAATCCTCATTCTTTATTTCGTCATTACTGTCACTAAGTGCTGAGCTACCAACTATCAACAAGGTAACCCTCGCGGACTGCTGCTCTCCTGCCGATGGTCGGTTTACCCACTTCTACAAGGAACTAATAGTTCGATCTTCACGGTCCTCTTAAATACACAACGACTAGTTGTTGCTTTCGGGAGAAATATCTGTATGTATTTTAAGTTATGAACTGAGTTTGTAGGGAATATCAAAATGGTTTGATGTAATGATTATTTAACATTTGGTTATGCTTTAAAAAGTGTTAAATTAAACTTAAACTTTGAACATCCTCTTTTAAGATTGAAATGGCAGGATCACAATAACCCTATGAAGGGAACGGAAAGCACAAACTGTTGTTGATGTTGAAGCACGTGTTCCTTTGGCATCATGATTTTGCCGCTCTCCGAGATTGTCAAATTAGAGATTGATCAAATCATGAATTTCATAAGCTGACGAAAAATTCACACTGGTCATGGGTGGAAGGAAAAAAAAAAAAAAAAATGAACAGAAAAGTCAAGTAGGAAGAGAGAAGTTGAGGTTGAAATTGATGGTGGAAGATCCATATCACAACTAGACTGGTGAGATGGTTAATGGACTTTGAGCGATGCGATGGAAAACCCGAGTGCGTTTCAAGTGATGTGGTGTCGGGATTTCATTTGATATCGGCATCAAGGAAAGTTTTGGAAAATAGTCTTATGCAAGTTCTGATGGGGATTAGACCGGTTGCATAAGCCCCATGTGATTTCACGTAGGCTTAATTCAAAGAGCTAAATAAAAGAATTGCTGAGGTTCAATGAGTGTTAGTCATATAAACGCATGTGACTTGGAGCAAGATTAGTTTTGGGCGTTGGTGTAATAAAAATAACTGATAGGAGAAGTTACAAAGGAGGAAGATCGTTATAAGTATTGGAACCGGATGTCAAGGAAGGGAGAAGGAGCTTAAAGATCCTTATATAGGGATGAGGAGATATTCTTTCCCCGCATCATGCCTTCAACGAATAATTTGAACTGGTTATTTGTTTGGTACTTTTTATGTCATCTATCTAAACTCATAAATCATGAAATTGACCCTTTTTCTTGGGGCCATCCACCATAATCACGGAATGGTTATTACCCTCCTCAACTGACCTGAATTTCATTACTGAATATCATAAGTTAGGTGTTAAAATCGTTATCTGTGTGTGAAGATGCTTGGACAGAGCTCCAGCATCTCTCTCTGTCATCTCTACGTTTTCTTGTTTAGCTCAGAGAGTACAACTTCCTGTAGGAATGCGTTGTCTTTTGGTTTGAGAGAACGGATCGGTGTTTGATCTATGCGCTTTGCTTTTTTCTTTCTCTGTTTGAGAGTAGATCTGTGTGTGTGATCACTGTGTTTTATTGATCAGCTCAGAGAACACAACTTACTGTATGAATGCGTTATATTTCCTGATTCGAGAGTAGTCTGTGGGTGAACTCTGCGTTTTCATATTTTTTTGTTTTTCTTCCCAATCAGAGAATTCTCGGGAGGAATGCGCCTTCCTTTTTATTTCTGCTTAAAGTTTAGACCTATGCATGACCTTTGCGTTCTCTGTTTGTTCTAGATCAGAGGAAGGATCCTGGAAAGTGTTAACTAGACCCTAGCGTAATTTATTTTATTTAAAAAAAAAATAAGCTCGGAGTGTCACGTTTGATAGAATGTATGTAAGAGTATAAGTTCCTCCTGCTTAGTTGCATTTAAGATAGGATACGAGTATTTTATCATTGAAGTTGCATTCGGTTAAAGTAATCCTAAATAGGTATAGGTTCTATCGGATTATTTAGTATTCATTTATTAGATCTTTTTTTTTGTGTGTGTCAAAATCTAGTCTTATACCTATATATTTAAAAGATCTCTGTATATTATCCATTTTTTTAAAGATCGCTGTACTTTTTAATTTTCGATGTATTGAATTCGTTGTGGACCCTGAATCCCGCCATCCATGTGGAATTGATCTAGCTTGATGAAATCGCTATGGATCAATCTCCTATTCAACTCTGTAATTTTTATTGCTCCTGAAATCAAGACTGCCATCGAACCCTCTCTGTCAAGTCTCCGTGGTGACTGGGCAAATGCTTCAATTTCGAGAAACATATAATAGATAGATCTGCCCAGCTTACACATGGTTGAGCTGTCACTCTTACTAGCATGAGCCTGCGCAGTTTCCTTCAGTAGGCAGGTTTAACTCCAGAATTTATCCCTCATCGAATTCGGGATCTAGAAATTTAGTTACAGGGTTGATGGTAGTGAATAATGTCTATATTTGGGATTCCTTATATCTGAGTTTTTTTTAATTATTTATGCTGCCCATTATCTCGCTGTCACGCTGTTCCGAACTTAGACTTGAAATCTTTTAACCACTGTCTTTTAATTGAGTTCGCATTTGTTTCAAGATATGGTCTTTAAATGTCATAAAACGCTTGTATGGGTTAATAAAATCGAGCCGAGCCTCTTCCAACAGCTACTTGATGCTCTTGAAACGCATCTACTACCTCCGCGATCCTTGGACGCACTTATTCGGATCCTCCCGAATTTACATATGCCATGTACACGCTGTTTTCTGTCTCTCCCTGATTTCCAGTAATTAATTAAGTTTGCTGTTTATTTTATTTGATATTGTGTGCACGAGCTTGACCGGTGTATTGGCGTGAAATTAAATTGCCACGTCATATTATTAGCTTGACTTTTATTCATTGTATTTATGAAATTGAATAAACTATTACATAGGTATGTTGTCAAATCGCTCGGGTGGGACTATGCTACCATTATCTTTCATAACGGATGCATTGATCTACTAATAATTCTTTGCTTAGTAGAGGATGTAATTTGACTGCTATACCTCGTAATCCATAATTCATTAATAGTTTTTTTTTTTTAATGAGAAATTGGAAGGATACTTTATTTATAATTTTTATAAGTGAAAAGTTACAATACCTTTTTGTGATTCATAGTTCACTACTAGAATGTCATTAGAAGTTGAAATGGTATTATTGTTTATAATTCTTACGAAAATGGAAAGTCACAATGGAAAATGAATGCTTAGTTAAATATATGGACATGTGTACGTAGGACACTTGAAAACTTAAAAAAAAAAAAAGCCTATGCTGATATATATTTACATTTTTAAATGAATGTTGAGTTAAATATATATGCAAGTGCATCTTCTTTACATAGGATTCTTGAAAAGGTAAAAATGCTTATGTGGATATATTTGCATTGAAAATGAATGATTAGTTAAATACATATACGCTTGCATCTTGTTACATAAGACACTTAGAAAAGTAAAAATACTTAGGATGATATATTTATATTTGAAAGTGAATACTTAGTTAAATGTATATATACGAGTATAGATCCAAATTCTAGGCTCTATCAAACCCTGAGAGGGATCAAATCTCCCGAAGTGTAAACATTTCCTTCTTTTGAATAGCTCCTTGAGTGCAATACCTGAGCCACCTAATCCTAAGCTCTAAGTCTCTAGTTTAAGTCTCATATTTACTTTTACTTTGTATTATTCTTTTTTGTTTATGGCCGACATAATATTTATTACTTTTTACTTTGTATTATTTTTTTATTTCTTTGTATTATTTTGTTACTAGACAAACACTCGACAAACACTCACATGTTACAAGATCTCCCTCATACTAGGCTGTAGAGCGCCTCTCAGCGCAATAACTAAATGTATATATATGCCATGCATAAGTCATAAATATCTCAATGTAATTCATACTATTGATATAGTGTGGACACTTTTCACAAATTATATTAAGGTGTAGCGTATGAAAAATAAAAGATAGACATATGTGATGATAAGTTTTTATTTTTTATTTTTTATTTTTTATATTACCTTATTCTGTCGTTTATGTAAATATGATCAAATTGATGAAAGTAAGGGATATATAGGAAGGTAGTAAAATGCTTAGTGGAATGCTAACACTTATTTCCTTAGATTATAAGAATTTATGAAATAGTGAGGTGTTGATGTTAGCATAATCATATTAGAATTGAAATAGAATGAATTTGACATACAAGGTATATATCATAAGGAACACATGAAATTGCATTCTTCATCGGTAATGGAATCTGGCTTGGGAGTACATAGAATGTTTTAGTCAATTGTTTTTATACACTTAGAAAAAATGAACTTATAATATTCACATGATGATCTAGTTAGACTAGAATAAGAGAAATAGTGTTTACTTGAATACCAAATAATACATCACCTTCTTTACTCTAGTTTCTTTACAATGCATAAGTCGATGCATATAATAATTCATACCTGACAATAAAATCATAGAATGTGTAGTCTTAAATGGGATCATGCTAACAATAATGTATACCTAAATTGAGATGGGAAGGTAGAAAGAATAAGTTCACACTACTAATCGATCTTTAAAATTGAAGGAAATAAATAGTTGTTCTTAATGAATATATGTTATGAGTGTACACATAAAAGTCGAGCGGAATGGTTGTAGATGCACAATAAATATTGGATTGATCTCTAATTAAATTTGACCTAGGGCAGAAGCTTAACTTGGAAGATATGTAATCTTGGGTATTTAAAAACAAAAAAAATGCTCCCAACGGGACCCTACGACAACATAAAGGATGAAATGATGTAAGAACATGATGAGATCCTTGATTTGGACATGAAGGTAGCGATGAGAGGACTAAGAGATAAACTTTAGTACATTCGACTCAGTCGCTAAGTTATGACACTTTCGTATCATATCGAGAATCGAACTTATGGAATTGGAAGTACTCTTTTGGGAATTGGATTTTGGAATATTTGGTAGTCGCTCCTGATTTGTTAAATCCGTGATTATATCTTACCTACCTATGTTTGACCATATGTCGTATGATGTCTACCTTCTCGTCTTGGAGGGAGGATAACCATTTAGATGGGAATCCTTGCTTATATTTGTTATGCTGGATGATGATTTGATAAACTTTTGGGTGGCTATTGACGTAGTGCAGCTTGTTGGAAAATTGGACATCGTAGACCCTCATGAATGAATAAGAGATGTAGGAAATCCAGTTGGGGCTGGAAATTATTGAATGTATTATTGGATTGATACCATACGAAATTACGATTAAGTTCCTGAGAGTGTATTGGAACCATACTAATGATATAGAAACTAATGATTAGAACCACTAGTGCTTATGGCCATGATTCATTGAGAAAAGAGAGAAGTTAAACTTACATTGAATTATAGAATCTTAGCTATACTTGAGTTAGGAAGAGGAGAAAAATTTACATAACTTTGTTTATAAAAGTCTGAGATTATACTTTTAGATATACTAAGTAAATGGAACTCCAGTATTTAATTATACTTTGGATTATGAAAAGAGAGAGGTTGCATGTAAGATTAGTTTAGGAATGGATAAGGTGTGTATTGAAGAACATAATTTGGAAGGGTTAATTCTTATTTGAAAACTCAGATATTGTTTAAAATATATGATAGTTGTACGTAACCATAGAAAATGAAGAAATTGGGATTGAAGATTTTATTCCTTATGTGGAAATGTGTTAGTGCTTAAAGGAGCTACATAAATGATATATTTTTAGTTTTTCCGAATGAAAAGAATTTGTTATAGACGATTTCAAATTCGGTTGCAATTAATGAACCAATAGAGGACTATTGGGGGGATTGCTACACTATGAAAGGTATGATTTAGTTATATTGTCAATTATGAGACATATACTTATATGATGCTAGAAAGGAAGAAATGAAATTTTATTATCAATTGTGGTTATGTTGAAGCAATGAATGTCGAAAGAAAGAGAACTCACCATGGAAGTACATGCGACTTAACTTCAGGGCGAAGTTTTAATAAGAGGGGTTGTATGTAATGCCCGCCTCGGTACTTTAATTGATTAGACTAATGAGGGTACTAGTTTTGAAATGAACCGGCTAAGCAAAACACGAACCATTTGAATTTACTTTGAAAATGCTTTAGAATGGAAAATGATGAAGGTTGAAATTACTTGAAATGAAAATGATGTGCATGACTATAGTTGATAAATAAATTAATGAATTGAATTATATGTGTGGACTGGGTTAATTGATTAATCAGTTCTTGCTTAAATGCTTAGCCTTGATTGGTCAAGTCAAAGTATAGTAGGATAGCTACAACCCTAGCTTTGTGACTTGGGAGGACGCAACTAAGATGCGTCATAGCTTTCCGCATTTATTCTGAACTTCGGGACGAAGTTCTAAATAAGTAGGGGTGTATGTAGTGCCCCTAGACTACTGTAGACATTGAGGGAACTTGCTTAGTGACCCGACTGTTTGAAACATTGATAAAATAATCCTTTGATTTTATTTTGAGTATATTTATGATTACGATTGATTGTAAATCAATAAAATAATGATTTATGTTTGTGAGAAATGTGTGTAGCGACAGGTGAAACGGTTCACCGAAGGACACACAAAGGAATATGAAGGGTCGTAGAGTACGGGTAAATCACACACAGGGGGAGTGACGACGATGTCGACTTCTGACAAGAATACCACGCATGAGCAGATAAGCACTGATCCGCTTGCTCAAGAGGAATGCGTGAGGGCGTACGAGGTAGGCCACGACGGAGCTGGTCACGTACGAGTTGAGGGGGCGCGCAGTGAGAACGGACTCACTCCTCAGCGCCATTAGTCCCTAGATAGCATGTAGACGGAGGATGGATGGTAACGATTCCTAAAATCCCTACAAGAGTTCCCGCAAGTCAAAATGGAAAGATGGTGGCAGAAGGGACCGACGATGCGGTACCCTGTCAAGAAATGAAAGAATGGACGCAAGGACCCAACGATGCGGTACCATGCCGAGGAATGGAAACCATGGATGACTGGACCCGACGGAGTGGTGCCATGTCAGAGAATTAAATTTAAGGAACCAGGAGCCCAACGGCGCGGCACCGTGATCCTAGTGAGTTTGATTGTTAAATTAAACTGTATAAAAACTTAGGAGAATAACTCTAGATTATTACTTAGCAAATGCATAAAAAAAAAATATAGTTTAGACATTTGCACTTGAGTAGTTGTTTTTGTTGAACATTTAAAATAATAGAAATCATTATTTAGAAGCAAAATAGAATCCTAAGATTAGACACCTAGTCAACTAAAAGCTAGGAGTTGATTAAAATATCTGGGGGACAAACTAGAGCAAACTTAGGGATGTAGGTGCACTTCCCAGAGAAACTGACACTTGGATGGGTGAGTGTTTTAATTAAATAATTAAATAAAAATATTTAATTATGCATGAAGCGACATGTGTCGCGGGAGATTTTACTTTATAAGGAAGGCTTAGGGAATGGGTAAAGGGCCCATAATTTGGACGATTGTCGTAATTTTCGAATGCCTCAAAGACTTGCTGCTATCTAAGGGTTTGGCTAAGAAATCCTGGTGGGAAGGGAAACCCAAGCTGGATTTCTGAAAAACGTGTGTGAGCTCTACGACCCAAAGCTCGGGGGAGGCCATGCGAATGAAAGCATGAGCCTATGGTTGGGTGGCGGAGCTAACGGTTGCTTCGCCTATGGTTAAACGAGCTTTGCTGGTTATGGTTATGGTTTGTTTTAAATTTGCTAGTTTATTCGTTTATTTAGTTTATTTATCCAGTCATTATGCTTTCTAATCTCTTTTGTATCAAGTGGTTGAGTTTCAGGTTAAACAGGAAGGACCCTAGAGGAGGGGCTCTACAGAAGTGCCAAAGGTTACGACTATATCCTAAGTATCTCCACCTTCTATTACATGAATTTAAACGTAGGATAATTAAAATCCTGTGATTAGTATAATGTTTAACAATTGCAATTATTGATATGTACTTATTATTATGCATTGGAAATTTGATTAAGGGTGGCTTACGTACTATTCCTTGTAATTTGGATAACGAAGTGTGGACCTTTGATTAGCTACATATTCAATCATATTATAATGTCTTCCAAGCTTGGGAAAGCAAATGATGCCCTTATTACGATGCAGGTTCTCTGTATTGTGGTAGCTTTGGTCTTTAAAGTGCATTAAAGGTTTAAGTAGTGGAGTGCCTAGTGCCATCCACCATGGATGGCCATCACATGGTTTCCTTAGTAGTGATGTTAACCCTAACTTCAAGAAAACTTACCTTGATGAAGGTGTAAATTCGGCATTCATTTGGTAGTAGTGGAGTGTTGGAGAGGCCGACGAGCCTACAACTTTTTAGGGTTTAGTAACAGGTTGTTGAATGGCACCTCCGTGGTTTCGATGCCAAGACCTGAGGCTATGTAACTTGACTCTTAGGGCTCTAGAAGCTGAACCAAAAACGAGCTATAGCTTACTATGTTCGTCAAGCATTTGAATTTTTTATGTGTTTATGATGGCTATGAGATTTGCTCGGACCAGAGGCATGCTTTCTTCTGTCAAAAGGTAACTTATCAATTAAATCTATAATAATTATTTGTAAGTGTTTGTTAGCATCGAAAATCTCTATTTTAACCACACTATTGTTTGCATTGACATGTGATTCCCCGATTTGGTGTTAAGTTTTACAATGCTTAGGTTGGAAGCCTCCGAAACCTAGTAAGCCTCGCTAGTATCCTCGTGGCATCCATAGTCTTCAGGAATTATCTTGGGCATGATGTCGTTCTTTGTTGATTTTTCCGAACTCTCGTCTTTCATTCTCGGTTTAATGTAATAGTTTAAGCTATTTGAAGCTATGAAGCCTTGGTCCGGGAGGGTTGAAGCCTCGACTAGTTTTCCTTCGTTGTTTTTCTAAATGTATAATGAAAAGGTCCATAAAATAAAGAAAATACCAGTTCAGACAAGTGCAAGTAATTTCGTGAATGAGAAAATGTTAATAATTGTGTTTTTTTCAAGTTATGAGGGTATTTAAAAGGAGTTTGTAGCCTTTAGGGTCCTCTTGGTAAATAAACTAAGTAGTATAGGGTTTTGATATCTTCCAGCTTGATCTATTTAAGATTTTTTTAAGGAATTTAAAGACCGAGCCAAAGAGTACCTGTCTCGGTTGTTTGCGTATAAATTATGAATTGTTTAAGATATGTTTGGTAAGGGCTGAGCCCGTTCTTGAAATGTAAGGTTAATGAATACTTGTTTAAAAACTCCAAGTGCCGAAAGGCTGCATGCTTAGGTTGATGTAGTTGCTGTATTATTTAAAATAAACTTGTGATAAATGTTGAAATCATATTAATGTGTTTAATGCTTGTTGACTGAAGGCAATGAGCCTCACTCAAAACCTGTCGAGGTGATTCTTTTTTTGTTTAGAAGGGTTAGGGTTTCAGCCGTAAGTTAGGTTTAAAACCCTACCCAACAATAACTTATATTTTGGTATTTATTAGCTACAAACAGTGCAGTATGTAAGATTTAGACTAAGAGGACTTTGTGAAGTTGAACCCTATCTTGGAAATTTTAATTGAGGTATTTAAAGCGACGAAAGGTTAATTTATTTGTTAGGGTTTTGCAACTCTGGGCATTTTCCCTAAAATTGATTTGCTCTCTATTTTAACTTATAGCATCAATGATGAATAAGGTAAATGGTAGTATTGTAATAATATGTATGTTTGTTATCGGCCTTAAATTTTTGCAGTAAAAGAACTCACACTTATTTAAGGAACTCTAAACTATGTAAATTGATTTCTGCTAGTATTTATGATACAATACTTAGAGAAAGATTAGCAATAGAAGAACGTATATACTTTTGAAAGGGATAGTTAACCTAAAAAATGTACTTTAGGTTTTGTGTAGAAAAGTGGAAAGTAATTTTATGTATCTTAGTTCTACTACTAAGAATGAACTGATTTTTCAATGTCTGAAATAAATACATTTTTCTAAACTTTTCCTATGATTGAGACATATGATATTCTTCATTACTATTGTAAATAAATAAATAAATTTATAGGAACATAACAAAGTTTTCATATTCCATCATTATATCTCTTACATATCATTTATCTAAGTTTAAACACCCTTCCCTGTACTGGAGTACGGCACAAGAACAGTGTGTGGAAAAATGCAGGGAAGAAATTTATAATCTATCATTATCTTTTAATTCTTCATACATATCAGAAAATAATTCATTCTAATCTGAACAGTAATACTAACAATATTCAGAAAAACAATACCCCAGAATATAATAAGTTATAATTTCTAGAAATGAAATAGCAAGTAGAACCTGATAATGTAGTTAGGGTGAACAAACACCCAAAGAGGCATGTTCCTCCCAACCTTCTCCAGAAGAAGCAGCCAATATCACTTGCTCCTTTGGACCCCTGAGCCTGTTTACTAAAACACTAGGTAGAAGATTCTGTGTAGAAGCAAGGCACTCAGGTTGTACTTTCCGCAATCAATTGAGACTTGCAATACACCTCAAAAACCTATGCCCTAAGCAGAAAATAACTCTGCATGTAGCAGAAGTGGAACAGACTTACAATGCAGCTCAAAACATAGCTTCCCCTCATCGAATCTCTTGTGTGCATACAGCAGAACCACAAGGTAAATTTTCTCGTCAGAAAAAGTTTTGAGCCTCTGCTCAATTCGATGGCTTATAAAGATGCCTAGGTCTTTAGTGGTCATTTTCCAAAATAAATGAGCCTCAAGCTCCAGTCCCATATTTCAGGGAACTATGACCACAATTCAAGGGATTTGTCCCACAATGACATGTAGTTACTAAGGGATGAAAACGTTAACCTGGGAAACAATTTCATGAGAAACGGAGTGAAAAAACACTAGTGCAAGCAAATGATCACGCGAAAAAAGTCAACCTCAAACTCTAGGCTGAGAGTTTAAAAAACTCTTGGCCGAGAGTTTGTGAGAGTTCAAACTCTCGGCCGAGATTGAACCAATCGCCGCGCTGTATTTTTAAAAAAACTCTCGGATGAGAGTTTGAACTAAACTCTCAACCTAGATTTTGGAAGATATTGTTTTGGCCGAGAGTTTATCGTCAACAAACCTACGAAAATATATGGCATATTTCTGGAACCTGCAACTTCGAAAAGCCCGAACCCCTACAAATTCTAAATATTATTTGTCGCACTTGGTAGCAATGGATTCATCTCCGAATCTAGTTTCCAATGATATAATAATTGTTTCATTTCGATTTGAATTTCTATTTATTAATATTTTTTTCTAAACCTTATCCCTTAAGAATTTTATTACTCTGAAAATCACCTGAAATAAAAATTCAACATCATAACAAAGACAACACCAAAAAATTTGAAATTTCATAGAGATCATAATTGGCTCGTCCTCTTCAAAAGAGTACTTTTAGTTTTTCCAATAAGAGTCACATTTGAAAGAAAATGCAAAGACAAAAACATGTTTCGATAATGCACCATTTTTTGAACATATGATGTTTCGATAAATAATAAAAAATAGTTCCCAAGTCTTAAAAACTCAAAATATAGTCCATGCGCAGTGTAGTGTGTGTATATTATGAGCCTACAATATTTTTCCCTAAAATGAATAACCATCTATCAAAAAACCGACGTCAACACAGGTCACTCATTATCCATACCTAAAATTTTCAAGTATATGTCGTTGGTTGACAACAAATTTGTCCCACAATATGTCCATAAAAAAAAATGAGTAGAAAGCTAATTCAATTCTCTAAAACCTTTGTGTTTACTTCACGTTGAAATTCCTAAGGGAGATATGGGTTTTAAGAGGTCGAAGTTGAAAAACATAAAATTTAGCATTTTTGTTTGTAAAAAACAAGCCAAAATTGTTTCCCAACTCCATGTTTTCACCCTAAGTTCATGATGTTGCCACTTTTCCATTGCCATCTACCCCAAATTCCATTCCATCTAGTGGGCCAGTAAACACTCTTTCAACAGTCTCTTTGGGTGAGTGTCCTATTTTATTTTATTAAATAATAATATTGTGCAATTACAATCACCCTTGGCCACTTGGCCAAATATAAAACTTTACAATAAAAGTTAAGATAATGTTTTCTTCAAACATAAAATGTTTCAGCAAAGGGGTATGTTACAAACACTCCCACTTAAGCTCAACATCGTCCTCGATGTTGCTTATTCTTCCTCGGAGCCTTCCTGGAACATAATTGGATATGCTTCCCGCATATTACTTTCCAATTCCCAGGTAGCTTCATCAGGGCTAAGGTGCTTCCATTTCACCTTTACCTGCCCTATGGTACGATTCTGGAGCATAATTTCCCTCCCGTCGAGAATACAGTCCGGTTCCACCTGAAAATATCCTTCGGGTTCCACCTGTATGTCATTCCAATTCATTGCATGAGTAGCATCGTGCACATACTTCTTTAAAACAGAAATGTGAAAAACATTATGGATTCTTAAATTAGATGGCAGAGCCAACTGATACGCCACAGGTCCAATCCTTGATAGGACTTCGAATGGTCCATAGTACCTTGGTGCTAGTTTAGCACAACTCCCAAGCTTAAAAGAACTTTTCTTGGGTTTTACCTTTACAAAGACTTGATCTCCAACCTGAAATTCTCTTTCAGTGCATTTTAGATCTGCATAAATTTTTTGTCTATATTGTGCAACTTTTAAATTGCCTTGTACTTGTTTCACGGTTAGCTCCATCTCTTTTAACAAATCTGGTCCTAAGATTAATCTGTCAACAAGGTTATCCCAAGAAATAGGAGTGTTGCATTTTCTTCCATATAAAATATCTAATGGACTAAGTCTAGCAGATGCTTGATAATGATTATTGTAAGCAAATTCAGCTAAATGCAAATAGTTTTGCGACTTAGTTGGCTGATCTTTAACATACATTCTTAACATGTCTTCTAAAATATGATTAACCCTTTCAGTCTGTCCGTTAGTTTGTGGATGGAAATAAGTAATGAAATTTAATTTAGTATTTAAACCCTTAAACAATGCTATCCAAAAATTTTCAGTAAACTTGGAATCTCGATCAGAAATAATTACCTTTGGAATTCCATGTAAGCGGAAAATTTGCCTCATAAACACATCTGCAATTTTAGCAGCTTTAAAAGTAGTTTTAGCAGGAATTAAATGAGCAGATTTACTAAGTTTATCCACCACCACCATTATTGAGTCATTTTGTTTCTGATTCTTAGGTAAACCTCTGATAAAATCGTTACTTATAATTTCCCATTTCCATTCCGAAATTGGCAATGGCTGCAATAGGCCAGCTGGGTGTTGATGTTCATCCTTAATTATCTAACATTCAAAACACCTAGCTATGTATTCAGCCACTTCATTCTTCATGTTGGGCCAAAAATAATCATTTCTTAACATAGTTATCATTTTCTGATAACCAGGGTGTCCCGAATAAGGACTTTTATGAACTTCATCCAAAATCAACAGTTTAAATTTTGACACATTAGGTACATAAATTTTGTTTCTATAAGTCATTAAACCCTTTTCGTTAATACTGTAATCTGTTATTAAATTTTCAGCAACTTTATCATGCAATTTTTTATAATTTTCATCTTGCTTAATTCCTTCTTCGATCTGATTTTCTAGATCTGTCTTAAATGTGCTGATTGTTGCCACAAAAATTAATTTGGCATTTCTACTCATGGCATCAACAACTTTGTTTTCTTTACCCTTAATGTGTTGAATCTCAAAATCATACTCGCTAAAAAAAGCTAGCCACCTAGCTTGCCTCGCGTTAAGATTCGTTTGATCCAACAAGTATTTTAAGCCTTTATTATCCGTCATTAGTGAAAAATTTCTCCCAATCAAGTGATGGTGCCACATTTTTAGTACATGGATCATGGCTGCCAACTCTAGATTGTAAGTTGCGTAGTCCTTTTCATGGATTTTTAACTTTCTTGACTCATAAGCAATAACATGACCTTCTTGAGTTAAGACCCCACCAAGTCCATCGTTGCATGCATTAGTGCATACAACAAAATCCTTATTGTGATCAACAATTTTTAATATAGTTGTTGTTGTTAATAATTCTTTTAATTTATTAAAACTTTCTTCGCATTTTTTATCCCAGACAAATTTCGTCCCCTTCTTCTGCAAAGAAGTTATGGGATTCGCAATTCTAGAGAATCCTTCAATAAAATTTCTGTAGTAACCTGCTATCCCCATAAATGACCGTACATCAGTTACATCTTTAGGGACATGCCACTCGTTAATTGCTCTTATTTTATCTGGGTCGACATAAATTCCGTCTTTAGATATTATGTGACCTAAGTACTGTATTTTATCTTTATAAAAGTCACATTTACTGAACTTAGCGTAAAGCTGATGTTCTCTTAAAACTTGCAGAATTATTCTTAAGTGTTCGTCGTGTTCTTCTTTAGTTTTTGAGTAAATTAGAATATCATCAATGAACACAATTACAAACTTATCTAGATACTTAAGCATAACGTTATTCATTAAACACACGAAGACTGCCGGTGCATTAGTTAGCCCAAAAGGCATAACTATGAACTCATAGTGTCCATAACAAGTTCTTAAAGCAGTTTTGAAAATGTCTTCATCATTTATTCTAACTTAATGATATCTAGACCTTAAGTCAATTTTAGTAAATATCTATGCTCCGCATACCTAATCGAATTTATCATCAATTCGGGGCAAGGGATATCGATTTCTAATAGTCATTTTATTAAGTTGACGGTAATCTATGCATAGTCGCAAGGTATCGTCTTTATTTTTAACAAAGATAACCGACACTCCCCAAGGGGACACACTTGGCCTTATGTAGTTCTTATCTATTAATTCTTTCAGCTGAGATTTTAGTTCATTTAATTCCAGAATATTCACTCTGTAATGAGCCTTTGAGTTCGGTACCACACCTGGTACTAACTCAATGGTGAAATCAAGTTCCCTTTTCGGAGGTAGTGCTGGAATTTATTCTGGGAACACATAAGAAAAGTCCTTAAGGATAGGTATGTCTTTCAGTTTTATCTTATCTTCTTTAGATGAACATTCATCATTAATAACATTCACAGCAAACAACTTACAACCCTTTTTTACAGCTTTATTTACTTGTAAAGCAGAAATTCGTCTCACAGATGTTTTCCTAGGAATGCCTTTTATTGTTTCGGTGTTTCCTTCATTATTCAAACAAATAAAATACTTGTCATAACCATTAAGTATTGCTCTATGTTGTTTAAGCCAGTCCATTCCAATTAATACATCATATGACCCTAATGGCAAAGCATTCAATTTAACTTTCGTTTTCGGCTGACTCATAAGTAAATCACAACTGTTTACAAACTTTGTAACTTTTCTTTTAGTGCCTGTTGCTAGATGAACTAACCACGAATTATCAAGCTTGTCTACCTTTAACTTGCAAATTTTCACTAAATCAAGTGATATGTAACTCAAACTTGCACCTGTATCTATTAAAATAGAAATAGATTTGTTTTGTATGATACCTTCGATTTTGACCATAGAAGTTTGATGGTCTGCTTGTCGATTTTCCAGCATTGCATTAATCCTGGGCATTTCTCTTGCTACATCACCAACTGTCGATTCCGCTTACATGGTGTGAATGTTGCTGACTGTCTTTCTATTTCGTGGACAGTTAGCTCTAGTATGTGGTCCACCACAGTCATAACATTTTAAAGGTGGTCTGGTATTATTATTATTATTACCAGGTGCATTCCTTGCAGCTGAAAAATTCTGTGGTGCATTACCTCTGTAATTATTACTTGGAAAATTTATGTTATTAAAACTTTTCTTAAAATTTTTAGAATTTTGATTAAAACTTTTCTTTTTATGCTCAAAATTACTAGACTTATTATTTATCCAGCCAGATATTCCTTCTCTTTTTTTGTTTTGTTCAAAACAAGAAATTAGCCTTCCTCATGGCCTCTTCTAGACTTGAAGGGTTATCATATTCGATCCTGTCTTTTATGCTGAAAGGTAAATAGCTTAAAAACCTTGGTACCTTAGGTTTCTCTTCAACTAAGTAAGGTACATACCTCAGCAAGCTAAGGAACTTGTTGCTCAACTTTTTCATACTCATAGTACCCAATTTTAGATCATAAAACTCCTTTGATTTATCTTCATAGTACTGTTCTGACAATAATTTTTTATTAAATAATTTCTTAAACATACTCCATGTTATGTTTCTTTCTTTAATTCTCTTAACTCTTTTAAGATCCTACCACCAAATATATGCCTTTCCGGTTAGATTGTAAATAACCATCTTGGCTTTTAACTGTGAAGAGTAATCATAAATATGAAAGTATTTCTTCATGTCGGACAGCCATGCTTTAGCTGTATCACCCTTTTCATTTTCACCATTAAATGTTGGAGGTTTTATCTTTTTAAATTCTCTTGAAATTTGTTCATAATGCTTATGTTTCATCTTCTTAGAACAACAGTCACTGTCACTGTTGTCCTGGTCAGAATTATAATTACTTCGATCAGATTCAAAGGAAGAGTCACTATCACTTTTACCATATTTAGTTTTCTTGTTTTTATGTTTGTAGAACATTGTGCCAGAATCATATTTTACTTCTGTTTTTCTACCTCTTTCCTCCTTCTTATAGTTTTCCCTTAAAATCTGGTTCAGCTTTTCTTGTGCTTTCAAAATTCTTTCATTTTCTTCCTTAACAGTTCTTATTTCAGATTTTAAATCTTTAACTGTATGTAGAAATTCAGATGACTGATTACTTAACTCTACGTAAATTCCTTCGTTACCATTCCTGCAATAAAATATCAAATTGTTCTGTACAGAAACAAAATTAAAATAAATGTTAGTAACATAATATTTATGGTTCCATTTTCTGTGTTGCGTGCGTGACCCTATTTCAGGCCTAGAGTTTGAACCGTGCTCTGATACCACATGTAGCATCCCAAAAATATCACAAAAATTTAAAAAATTTCAAAGTAGCATTAATTACTATAATTATCGTGCAGAAGTAATAAATGTTTTCTTGTTTAACTATTCGTCACAATAGACTAAACATGTTACGTCAATTAAATAAAAGTGTCAAGTGTTCATATCTTTAGTTTACTAATGTTGGATGTTGTTACCATAATACAAGAAATCTAGATCAGTCATACTTTCTTGTACAGTTGTTTGGTGCTTTATAGACCTAATGATGAATTCTTTTTATATTCTAATTGTTCCCTTTGCTTTGCTGATGATGAAGGGGTCCTATGGGCACCTCGAGGTTTACTTAACTATTTAGCTAAAGCATTGAACTTCTGTTGCAGATTCACAGGTAAGGGAAATACTATTTCGAAAAGCATAAAGAGATCCTATTTAACTTTAGTTAGCCTTCAGTATTTATAAAAGGAATTATAGTAACTTGAAATAATTCCAGGTGAGATCTATCCTAGTTTTGATATTCATTTATATTCAAGTTGCTTATACAATTTTAGTTGTAATTTGCAACTCAGAGAAATACATTGTCTTGTATCAAGTTGATGTGGATGTTTTTTAAGTCTTGTGTATTACACCTGTATTATGCTAAGTCATTGAGGGAAAAGTATTAAAGTCTTATTTTCAATGTTAAATCATTTAACCTTACCCGATGTCCTTTATCATATTTTGATTATGTATAAAGAGGGGACATGGAATAACTTGGATGCTAGCAATGACTTCCTATTCAAACTTTTAACTTATGCTTCTTATATAAATTAACCTATGTAATAGTATTAACGTGGCTACTTAGAGGTGCCAAAGGTTACGACTATATCCTAAGTATCTCCACCTTCTATTACATGAATTTAAATGTAGGATAATTAAAATCTTGTGATTATTATAATGTTTAACAATTGCAATTATTGATATGTACTTATTATTATGCATCAGAAATTTGATTAAGGGTGGCTTATGTACTACTCCTTGTAATTTGGATAACGAAGTGTTGACCTTTGATTAGATACGTATTCAATCATATTATAATGTCTTCCAAGCATGGGAAAACAAATGATACCCTTATTACGATGCAGGTTCTCTGTCCTGTGGTAGCTTTGGTCTTTAAAGTGCATTAAAGGCTTAAGTAGCGGAGTACCTAGTGGCATCCACCGTGGTTGGCCATAACATGGTTTCCTCGGTAGTGATGTTAACCCTAAATTCAAACAGACTTACTTGGACGAAGGTGTAAATTCGACATTCATTTGGCAGTAGTGGAGTGTTGGAGAGGCCGACTGGCCTGTGACTTTTTAGGGTTTCGTAACAGGTTGTTGAATGGTACCTCCCTGGTTTCGATGCCAAGACCTAAGGCTATGTAACTTGACTCTTAGGGCTCTAGAATCCAAACCAAAAACGAGCTATAGCTTACTGTGTTCGTCAAGCATTTGAATGTTTTTTGTGTTTATGATGGCTATGGATTTGCTCGCACCAGAGGCATGCTTTCTTCTGTCAAAAGGTAAATTATCAATGAAATCTATAATAATTATTTGTAAGTGTTTGTTAGCATCAAAAATCTTTGTTTTAACCACACTATTGTTTGCATTGACAGGTGATTCCCCGATTTGGTGTTAAGTTTTACAATGCTAAGGTTGGAAGCCTCTGAAACCTGGTAAGCCTTGGTGGTATCCTCGTGGCATCCATAGTCTTCAAAAAGTCTCTTGGGCATGATTCCGTTCTTTGTTGATTTTTCTGAAGTCTCGGATTTCATTCTTGGTTTAATGTAATAGTTTAATCTATTTGAAGCTGTGAAGCCTTGGTCCGGGAGGGTTGAACCCTCGACCAGTTTTCCTTCATTGTTTTTTTAAATGTATAATGCAAAGGTCCGTAAAATAAAGAAAATACTAGTTCAGACTTGCAAGTATTTTTGTGAATGAGCAAATGTTAATAATTGTGTTTTGTTCAAGTTATGAGGGCATCTAAAAGGAGTTTGCGGCCTTTAGGGTCTACTTGGTAAATAAACTAAGTAGTACAGGGTTTTGATATCTTCTAGCTTGATCTATTTGATATTTTTTTAATGAATTTAAAGGCTGAGCCGAAGAGTACTTGTCGTGGTTGTCTGTGTATAAATTATGAATTGTTTAAGATATGTTTGGTAATGGCTGAGCCCGTTCTTGAAATGTAAGGTTAATGAATACTTGTTTAAAAACTCCAAGCGTCGAATTGCTGCATGCTTAGGTTGATGTAGTTTCTATATTATTTAAAATAAACTTGTGATAAATGTTGAAATCATATTAATGTGTTTAATGCTTTCTGACTAAAGGAAACGAGCCCAAAAATAACTTCTATTTTGGTATTTATTAGCTACAAATAGTGCAGTATGTAAGATTTAGACTAAGAGGACTTTGTGAAGTTGAACCCTATCTTGGAAATTTTAATTGAGGTATTTAAAGTGATGAAAGGTTAATTTATTTGTTAGGTTTTTGCAACTCTAGGCATTTTCCCTAAAATTGATCTACTCTCTATTTTAACTTATAACATCAATGATGAATAAGGTAAACAATAGTATTGTAATAATATGTATGTTTGCTATCGGCCTTAAATTTTTGCAGTAAAAGAACTCACACTCATTTAAGGAACTCTAAACTATGTAAATTGATTTCTGCTAGTATTTATGATACAAGGCTTAGAGAAATATTAGCAATAGAAGAATGTATATACTTTTGAAAGAGATAGTTAACCTAAAAACTGTACTTTAGGTTTTGTGCAGAAAAATGGAAAGTAATTTTATGTATCTTACTTCTGCTACTAAGAATGAACTGATATTTTGATGTCTAAAATAAATACATTTTTCTAAACTTTTCCTATGACTAAGACATATGATATTCTTCATTATGATTGTAAATAAATATATAAATTTATAGGAACATAACAGAGTTTTCCTATTCAATCATTATATCTGTTACATATCATTTATCTAAGTTTAAACACCCTTCCCTGTACTGGAGTACGGCACAAGAACAGTGTGTGTAAAAATGCAGGGAATAAATTTCTAATCTATCATTATCTTTTACTTCTTCATACAGATCAGAAAATCATTCATTCTAATCTGATCAGTAATACTAACAATATTCAGAAAAACAATACCCCAGAATATAATAAGTTATAATTTCTAGAAATGAAATAACAAGTAGAACCTAATAATGTAGATAGGGTGAACAAACACCCAAAGAGGACTGTTCCTCCCAACCTTCTCTAGAAGAAGCAGCCAAGATCACTTGCTCCTTTGGACCCCTAAGTCTATTTACTGAACCACTAGGTAGAAGATTCTATGTAGAAGCAATGCACTCAAGTTGTATTTTCCGCAATTAATGGAGACTTGCAATACACCTCAAAAACCTCTGCCCTAGGCAGGAAATAACTCTGCATCTAGCAGAACTGGAACAGAATTACAATGCAACTCAAAACATAGCTTCCCCTCATCGAATCTCTTGTGTGCATACATCAGAACCACAAGGTAAATTTTCTCGTCAGAAAAAGTGTGAGCCTTTGCTCAATTCGATGGCTTATAAATATGCCTAGGTCTTTAGTGGCCAGTTTCCAAAATAAATGAGGCTCAAGCTCCAGTCCCATATTTTAGGGAACCATGACCACAATTCAAGGGAGTTGTATTATAAGTGTCAATGAGTGGGACACATGGATTTTGAATGCCTAGAGAATTTGCACGTGGCATAACAGTCGAAACCCAAACGCCGACGAGATGGCAAGGGTGACGAGAAGATGGTTTTGACATCTGACAGTGGTGAAGATGACAGAGACAAGAGTCGAAACTTGACGAATAGGATGACGTTGGTCGAGAACGAACAATGAGAAGAGAAGGAGTCGGCGCAACGTAAGGCCATTTTCCGAACCGAAGTGTTGATTGACGATAGATACTGCAAGACCATTTTCGATGGCGAAAATACTAAAAACCTAGTGTCCACGGAGGTCATCGACAAGCTGGGTTTGAAGTGTCAACAACACAAAAATATTGGATACGGAAAGGGAATCATGTGAAGGTAACCAGACAGTGCATGATGAAATTCAAGGTTAGGAAACTTTAGGACAGTGTACTGTGCGACGTAATCCCAATGGATGCTTTCCACTTGTTGTTAGGAAGACCATGGAAATATGATCGAAAGATGATCTATGATGGTCGAGCCAACATAGTCACAGTGTGGAAAAATGGCACATGAAGGATGTTGAACCCAAAGCAAGAGCACAACACTGACTGCAAGGAGGGTGAGAGAAACTATTGGGAGAAGAGAGTGTTGATGTGCTCAGTGAAGGAATTCCTAGAAGAGGAAGAGAAATCGTCTGGATATTTTCCATCATTTCGAAGGGACCTAGTGTCGAACGATCGAAGATGAAGAAAATTCCTGTCGAAGTCGAAAGGATGTTGGATGAGTTTGAGAGCATCATGGTCAAAGAGACACCAATGGGATCACCATGGACAAGAAGCATATCCCACCAGATCGAATTGATTCCACGGTCGAGTTTTCCAAACAAGGTACCACATAGAATGACTCTAACAGAGAGTGAAGAACTCCATTGACAAGTCCAAGAGTTGTTGGACAAAGGGCTGATCAGAGAAAGTCTGAGCCGATGCGTAGTGCCAGTTGTATTAGTGTCGAAGAAAGGAGGAGAATGGAGGATGTTTATAGACTCTAGAGTTATCAATAAGATCACGATAAAATGCATATTTCCATTGCCAAGGATGGATGACTTGATCGACTTTTTGAGTGGATCTAGATATTTCACCAAGATCAACCTGCAGAGTGGATACCACCAAATCAGGGTCAGAGAAGGCGATGAGTGGAAGACAAACTTCAAGAGAAAGGAAGGACTATATGAGTTGTTATTCATGCCCTTTGGATTGACTAATGCACCTAGTACATTCATGAGGCTGATGAACGAGCTACTGAATCCATTTTTGGGAAATTTCATCGTACTGTACATCGACGACATCTTGATATTTAGTCGAACCAAGATAGAACGTTTGGAACACATTTGACAGTTGTTGCGGAAGCAGCAGGAAGATAAGTTGATGGTGAACCTATAGAAATGCTTCTTCATGAAGGAAGAACTGGTGTAATTGGGATTCATAATCTCGGTTAAAGGGTTGGTGATGGACCCATAAAAGGTGAAGGATATATTGGAGTGGCCAGAACCGACAAGCACGATGGATGTAATATCCCTATAACCTTGATTAAAGTTAAATACTTTGTAATAGTGTTTTAATTATTGTTGAACAATTATTTTGACCAAGTGTGGTCAAAGACACTTGTGTGAGGATTTTGAATTATTATTATTGTTTAATAAATATAAACAGGAGAATCCAATCTGAAGTAGCTTTTGAAAGAGTGTTTGCTTGCCCACAAGGATAAATGACAAGTGTTGGACAAGAAAACAAAGTGGTGAAAACATATATTAATATCTCAAAAGGTGCAGGAGGCATCTTCCAATAATTCATGTCAGAATTCTAGATGGAGGTTCTAGAGCAGGAATCTCATGAGAGACCTAAGTTCTAGGAAAAGTTAAATATACATTCCCATCACACATGAAGGAGGCTTGGATGGAAGAGGGAAAATATCATTGCTGAGTAAAAGAGTGGTATCAAGGGTTGCTATAGAAATAGTTTTCAACAGTATTTGTCCTTGTGGTCCAGCAAACATGCTAGGGGGTTTCAGAGCAAATAATCTTGGTTGCTTTGGAAGACTGGTTGGGAGGAACAAAGACCTTCAGATTGTATTCGGTATATTCTCATTATCAGGTTCTTATTATCTGTTGATTAACATTCATCATTTTACTTATGTACATTGTTTACTACAGATTGCTGAACTGTATGGCTAACTATTAATGATTGCATGTATCATTATGGAATATAGGTTTAATGACTTATTATTTTATCATGAAATGTACTAATATTATCCGTTGTCATATTTACACCATTCTTATCCTGCTTAGGTTAATTGTATTATTCTCTTAATTTTAAGTGTCTATTCATAACCCTATTTTCATATGGTAAACTTAGAATTTTTAATAGATTAGGATTCAAGATTTATGAGTGTGTCATAGGGTTTTATAGATTCGATATATATATTATACTGAGTTAAATAGATAAGGATTCATTTTATTAGATTTGTTTTAATTATTGTTGAACAATTATTTTGACCAAGTGTTGTCAAAGACACTTGTGTGAGGATTTTTAATTATTATTATTATTTAATAAATATAAATAGGAGAATCCAATCTGAAGTAGCTTTTGAAAGAGTGGTTGCTGGCCCACAAGGATAAATGACAAGTTTTGGACAAGAAAACAAAGTGGTGAAAACATATATTTAATATCTCAAAAGGTGCAGGAGGCATCTTCCCTATAATTCAGGTCAGAACTCCATATGAAGGTTCTAGAGTAGGAGCCTCATGAGAGACCTAAGTCCTAGGAAAAGTTAAATATACATTCCCATCAGACAGGAAGGAGGCTTGGATGGAAGAGAGAAAATATCATTGATGAGTAAGAGAGTGGTATCAAGGGTTGATATAGAAATAGTTTTCAACATTCTTTTTCCTTGTGGTCCAACAAACATGCTCGGGGGTTTCAGAGCAAGTAATATTGGTTGTTTTGGAAGATTGGTTGGGAGGAACAGAGACCTTCAGATTGTATTTGGTATGTTCTCATTATCAGGTTCTTATTATCTGTTTATTAACATTCATCATTTAACTTCTGTACATTGTTTACTACAGATTGTTGAACTGTATGGCTAACTATTAATGATTGCATGTACCATTATGGAATATAGGTTTAATGAATTATTATTTTATCATGAAATGTAATAATATTATCCGTTGTCATATTTACATCATTCTTATCCTGCTTAGGTTAATTGTAGTATTCTGTTAATTTTAAGTGTATGTTCATAACCCTGTTTTCATATGGTAAACTTAGAATTTTCAATAGATTAGGATTCAAGATTTATGAGTGTGTCATAGGGTTATATAGATTGGATATATATATATATAATAATATATTTATATTATATACTGATTTAAATAGATAAGAATTCATATGCCCAATGTTTATACACAGCCAAATGGCTTGTTTATGAAATAGACAATATCTAAATAGTAACAATAAGAAATAAAGTTCAATAAGCAAAGTATGCAAAATACATTTCAACATTGACATTTTTACACAGAGCCAAAGGGATCGAAGTATGATTCACGCATATAGAATTATCAACCTCATATATTTTATAACTAAAATACTTCATACAATAAGCCGAGAGGCTCAAACACGATTTAATACCAAATTCAATAGCATAATTATAAACTCAATATTTCGCAGAGCATAGAAGTTAAGAAACCAAAACATTACTTCAAAACTCAAAGTTCAACAATGAAAATGTTAAATACGTAGACACAAAATATTAAGACCAATAGCGCCTCCTTACTTAGAGTCGAGAGAAAGTATTTTACTTCTTGAAGTCGAAAAGATTTTATATACAAAATATTAAGTAGAGATTCGAAAGGCTTAATTCAGAACCATAAACATTCATAGCACAGGGATTCCTTTACATTACAACACCCTAAGCACAGAAATCATGAAGGAAAATGGGGAAGTCGTAAGGATAACCCTAATCACTTGTTAAATCAAGTGTTTGCATGGGAAAATGCAGAAGCATTACCCATTGCATCATCACACAAATCTCCAACTAAGTGTAGAGCATTCCAAACTGTCACATTAAATTTTACAAGGGATAGGGTAAGCTTACCTGTGTCCACACCCATCGTTGGAATAAATAATGTGTTACATGAACACACAAACAACATAACATAGAATTAGTAAATGGAGGAAACTGGTAAGAAATTACGAAAGGTAAGATATAAATGTTAGGATACAATTTACTTGGTCTTCAGATTTGAGTAAATCAGAACCGCGTCCATGACCCCAAACCTTCGCAGGTTCGGAGCAACCATTTTCATAATATTTGTTTATTCAACGAGTTAAACAAACCCTTTCTTCAAATAGTTGATGACACATCTTGAACCTACATAAAATGAAGGGAAGTCACTATATGATACAATAGAAATCATTAAGACATTTTATTTATGAAAAAATTAAGCTATAAGGTGTATCCTAGACAAGATAGTTACCTGTTGTTCCATGAAAACCATGGCCAAGTCGCAACATGAATAAACAAAAGGAACCCTAATTCAAAACCAACAAACCCTACATTACAATAGCATCGAAACTCTTAAATAAAACTTTCCCAATTCGCAACTTGATTAAACAAAAGGAACCTCAGTTTGAAATCACTAAGCCCCACATCATATAAGAACTATAGAAACTCATAACATAGATCTTTCCACATTAAAATTCTCTAACTATTTCTTTCAAATCTCTCCAAGCTAGTTTAACACACTATAGTCGTAGACATCAAAGAAATTGTGTTGCCACACTATAGGGTTAAACCCTGTGCATACACAAGAACCCTTTTCCAAAAATCTAAAACAGAGTACCTTCAGCACCTCTTCCTTGCAGCGCAACAATGAAACCATGGATGAAACCCTTGACGGTTTACCAAGCAACGTAGATGCATTAACCGACACATGTATCCAAAACTTGCTATACCTGAGACTCGCTAGATCAATGGTGAGAAACAACAATCTATCCCATATGGAGGGTCAAGATCATTCAATAAAAATGAGGCATAAGGTGTAGTTAAGACTCGACACTGATAATCCTCCTGACCATTAAGTCTACGGGACAACCAAGGTTTTACATTTAAGTTTTGTTTATGATCTAGCACATGGCAAGTTGGCATGTCATGTGCCACGAACACCAAGCCATAAGGTTGTTCACATGGCCCGGTGACTTGGCAAGCCAGCAAGTAGCTTAGTGTCATGAAGCCGAACCATGTTATGAAAACCTTTAATACATCATCAAGTAGATATGGAAAAAAAACCTTCAAAGTAATGGTTTAGCTTAAAATCCATAAATCTATAGTTAACAACAATTTCAATTTCCATACTACAATATTAATCTTTAATCAACATAATATAAATCAAATGTGTTGACAATTTCTCCTTAATGTATGCTATATGTAAGTTTCAAGGATCATAGTTAATCACATAAGGTATAAAATGTATGCATAGGATAGGGTAGAAATATATGTAAATGCGTATGAATCATAAGACCATAGTTAATGTTTATGCTAAGTACCATAATGTGGGTCGATTCGACCATGGTAGTTAGGACATAGGTTGGTTTATTCCACCATGGTACTAACTTGCATTAACATGAGAAATAACAAGAATCCATATTGACTAACCATAGTATTGTTATGCAGTATAGTAGAAATAATGGTCGGTTAATAAGCTTAGGCTTAGGCCATAGCATTGGCTAATAAGCTTAGGACCTTAATGAAAATGCTATCAAGTTTATAAGATGAGATGCACAAACAATAAACCATAATTATGAAGGATTCGTGTCAGCTAATAAGCCAAACCATGGCTCTAATAGAATCAATAGTCATCACATAAAGACTGAAATTTTATTCCGCAAACTACGTCATTAATTCCATCAAAATCTAAGAATACCAGAACTCAAATTATACCTTATAGAAGAGAGATGCTGAATTTTGTATTGCGTCCTTATCAACTGCATACCTGCAACATAAGAAGTAATGTCGTTATAGATCAATTGCATATAGAAAAAAATTAAAATTGATCAAATTTGGGGTTGTGACAACGAAAGTGCGGAGTTTTCATGGAATTTCCAATTTCTATAGGAAGTTCATAAGAGGATTTAGTCGGATATGTGACCCGTTGACAGAGTGTATGAAGAAAGGGGAGATCAAGTGGACATGAGCTTCCCCGACAGCCTTCGACAAGTTGAAGTAGAAGGTGACAGAGAGCCCAATAATAGCTCTCACGAATTTAGACAAAGTTTTCCAAGGCGACTACAACGCGAGCGGAATGGAAATTGGTGCAATGTTGAGCCAAGAGGGTCGACCAATTGCATTCTTCAGCGAAACATTGGATGAAGCGAAGCATAAATATTTGGTCTACGATCAGGAGTCCTATGCTACCATGAAAGCATTGAAGAAGTGGAGGCATTATTTATTTCCCAAGGAATTTGTGTTATAAACAGACCACCAAGCACTGCAGTACTTGAACACTCAGTTGAAATTGAAAAAGCGACATGTGAAGTGGGTATAATTCTTGCTAGGATATACCTTCGTGTTGCGAAATAAGTCAAGAAAGTCGAATCAGGTTTTTGATGCGCTGATTCAAAGAGTTTCATTGATGAACACGACAACAGTTCAGGCAGAGGGAATAGAGTCCGTGAAGACAAAGTATGAGACCGACGAGGATTTTGTGAAAGCATGGAAGGATATTTGCGAACCATGGAATGTTGATAGAACTCCATACTTGGATTATTTCATCCAAGAGGGTACCTGTTCAAGGGACAATAGTTATTTATTCCCAAGGGATCAGTAAACGAAAAACTAATCTGAGAACTGCATAGTGGCGGATTAGTAGGTCATTTTGGCATCGGCAAGACCAAGTCGTTGGTCAAGGAGAAGTACTATTGGCCATGGATGGCGATAGATGTATGTAAGTGGTTCCGACAGTGCATAATTTTCCAATTAGCAAAGGGTCGAAGTCAGAACAAGGGGACATATGCACCATTTCAAGTTCCAAATGTCCCATGGGAGCACCTGAGCATGGATTTTGTGCTAGGATTTCTAAAGACACATCAAGGTAATGACTACATCTTTGTGGTAGTCGACATATTTTTGAAGATGGAACACTTTATCCCATGTTGGAAGACAAGTGACGCCACAAGCATTGTTGTTTTATTTTCAAGGAGGTAGTCAGACTACATGGGTTACTGAAGAGTATAACATCAGACAGAGATACCAACTTTATGGGTCATTTGTGGAGAACCCTGTGGAAGAATCTAGACACTAAGTTTCATTTTATCTTGGCATACCATCCACAGACTAATGGACAAACCAAGGTAGTAAGCAAAAGTTTGGGAAACCTTCTAATATGTTTGACGACCGACAGACCCAAGCAGTGGGAGAACGTGTTGGTGCAAGCAGAATTCGCATACAACAATTCTGTGAATCGGTCGATAGGTATGAGACCATTTCATATTGTTCAAGGTCGAATCCAACATGGTGTGGTGGATTTGGTCAAAGTACCAACAGAGACTAGGAAGAGTGCATATGCATAGATATTGGCAGAACACATAAAGCAAGTACATGAAAATGTACGGAAATGGATCGAACAAAGTAACAAGGAATACAAGTTAAGGACTGACAGGAAGCATTGGCTACAGTCATTCAACAAAGGAGACTTAGTTTATGCACACTTAAGGAAATAGAGGTTCCCGATAGGAACATACAACAAATTGAAGCTGGAAACTATTGAACCATGTAAGATTCTGAAGAGGATTTCAGACAATGCTTATGTGTTGGAGATACCGGAAGAGTTGGACATTTCTCCTATGCTCAATGTATCATATTTGTACAAGTACGAAGAAGGTTCGATGAGCAGCAACGTAGAAGTGTTGAACATCAACTAGATAAGACAAATCCAAGATCGACAAAAGGAAGAGATCGTTGAAGTGATGGAGGAGTGCAAAGTCGAATGCACAAGGATTTCGCAGAAGAAAGAATACTTAGTCCAATGGAAGAACTGTCACCTACCCAAATTTCTGAACATTATTATTTATTTGCAAAAATACTTTATGTTAAATTTAATTACAAGTTTTGTAATTATGACCAGTTTTGATCATGGATGAATGTAATTACTGAATATTATTATTTAAATAAATTAATTAGGAGACAAACACTCAAGAGGACTGTTGAATGAGTGTTCACTGACCCACTAGGAGGAATGGAAGATGTTGGAAGGTATGGGACACATGGCAGCAGTTACATCACACCACTAACTGTTGGTTATGGTACAACTTCCCCTTAAATAGGGCATTATCCCCTTGGTGGAGGGAGTGAGCAGGTAGCTCATTTAATGACCCAGTAACATCTGAAAAGGCCTAGGCAGCCTATAAAGGAAAATTCGAATTGGGCAGGCAGCCCTTAATCAACATTTCTGCAGAATGTTTTCCTCTTGCAAATCAGGTGACTTCAAGAGAGATTCGAATAAGGGAGGTTAGTGGTGATTGAAAACTGAGTTTTTTCTTATTATTGAAGAGAAACAGAGTTGTAGGAGCAAGTCTTTTGGACTTCTACCTATTGAAGATTTAGAAGATTACTACTACAACAAGAAGAAGTCCTATTTCCTAAAGCTTCTTCCTTCTGGTGGTTCAATGAACAGGCTCGGGGGTCCTAAGACAGTATTTAACTGTTTTCAAGAGTGTGGTTGGGTGGAACGGTCTTCCTGAGTTGTTTGTTGCCCTACAGGTTTTATTCAGGTTCTACAATTTCTTACTTATTTAATTTTTGTTATGTTTAAACAGTATTTTCTGTGTTTATGTTTTTGAAAGAAAAATCTAATCCTAGAATTATTCTAAGTCTGAATGTTTAAGTTTAATGTCGAAGATGAATTGATAAACCAATACCTCCATCTTTCCACATGCTATTTGGCAGCATCGTACTCTAGTATAGATATGAAAATTAAAATAGATTAGAAGATAGGCAAAATGTGCCATTGAATTCGATAGCTAGATAATAATCTGGTATGCATCAGTTTTCTGTTCTTAAGTTAAATAAATTGTAGGAGGTTTGTATAATAATTAGTATATATAATATTTCCTCATTTATATAATAATCAGTCAATTAAATATTTCTTATGCAATCATCCTACAAAACACATAAATTATGTCCATGAAAGGTAGATGAATTACATACTGTACATTGTTTTAAGACTACTAACATTGAATAAAATATTCTTTATAATAAGTTGGAAAACAATAGTTTTTCACACAGACTTCATATGCATATATTTCACTCACACACAGTTTCATTAGAATTACTACACCAACATTATATGTATAGGAAATTAAATTATAGATAGAATTATAGTTTACACAGTCTTCACGAATATCTATACTATACATTCATATTACTTCATTTTCTATAGTACTGTTGTATTATTTAGAATTCTAATAAATGATAAGAATTTATTGAACACAACTATTATCATCATGTATCTACTTCTTCCTTTTAAAATCTTTTAATATTGTTGTGATTATTGTAATCTGAGTTTCGTATCAAAAACCCTAGATATATTCAAACCTTTCTTTTATTGTTTCATAATAAAACCTTTTACTCTTTTCAAACCTAGGATCGAAATCGATCCATTATCTTAACTATTATTAAGGTTATCATTTTCAACAAAACCCGATTTAGGGTTTGACCCTATTCGGTTCTTTTGCAAAAACATTATTGAATTCTCAGATCAAACCTTTATTCTATTTAGATTCTCAAACTTTCAAAAATAAGAACACATATTATCAACCAGTAGTATTAAGACAAACCACAAATACTCACACGAAAAGTTAACATTGTTACAATTCAACATTTTAATATTGTCCGCAGTTATAAATTATCATGAAATAAGCTATTATTACCATTAACAAAAAATTTTAAATTTTTAAGAAAATATGGGATGTTACATGTGGTATCAGAGCACAGATTCAAACTCTAGGCCTGATTTAGGTCCAAACACGCAGTAGAAATTTTTTTACACAGCAAAAAAATTGTACCAACTTGAAAATTGTATTATCATGTTCTCTTCAGAAATTATTTTCAGTTACACGTATGGAGAACTCAGTTGAACATTTAAGTGACAGATTTCAACCTAATAGTCACATTTCGGGACAACACTATGTAGAGGAAGGTCACAGGGAAATAAATAACAGTTCGACGGAACTATTACGTGCCTTTCAAGTTTCAAAAGCAGAAATCAGATCTGTGAAACTAGATAATGAAAGGATTCTGCAAGCACAAGAACAACTGAATCAAGTGTTGTTTGAACACAGCCAAATAGAAGAACAAGGGAAAAATGATGAGGATATTTCCAAGGTAGAGGACATGCCTCACACTGATAAAAATCAGAACATCAAATACAGTAAAGTAAAAGATAGTTCAACCTCATCTGGAGATGCTATTGCAGAACGCAAAAAGAAACGTAATTACACCAGTGACAGTAGTGAAGAAGATTCCAAGCCAAGAAAGAAAGAAAAAAAGAATATGAGAAGATTTCTGGAGAATTCAAGAAGATAAGACCTCCAACTTTCAATGGAGAAACTGAGAAAGGCGAGACAGCTGAAGTTTGGTTGTCAGGGATGAAGAAATACTTCCATATCTACAACTATTCAGAGTTCTTAAAAGCAAAAATGGCTATATATAACTTAACTGAAAAAGCGGATATCTGGTGGCAGGATGTCAAAAGGGTAAAGGGAATCAAGGATAAAGATGTAAGATGAAGTGTCTTCAAACGATATTTCAAAAAGAAGTATCTATCTGAGCAGTACTACGAATAAAAATCCAAAGAGTTCTACGATTTGAAGTTGGGAGGTATGAACATGAAGGAATTAAACAGCAAGTTTCTGAACTTACTAAGATATGTACCCTAGTTTATAGAAGAAAAACCAAAAATTCAAAGGTACTTAAGCTGTTTACCTTTCAGCATTAAAGACAGAATTGAGTATGACAGTCCTAAAACATTAGAGGAGGCTATGAGGAAGGAATTTTTCTGTTATGATACAAATCGGAAGAGAGAGGGTATGTCTAATTAGAAAAATCATAAGCCCGATAATTTTGAACAGAAGAAGAAAAATTTCAGATTCAGTGGGAATTCCAGATTCCAAAGGAAGAATTTTCAGAATCGAAATTCCCTTGGAAATTATTCTAGAAATAATTCACAGCAGAATTCTACAGCACCGAAAAATGCATCTAATACTGCCAAGACGAGTGAGCCAAAGACACATATTAAATGTTTTGAATGTCAAGGCCCTCATTACGCATCAGAATGTCCCTTACGAAAGAGGAAAGAAAACAACATCAACTCTATTCAGACTGAACCTACTGTTGGAGACGTAGCAAGGGAGATGCCAAGAATTAACGCAACACTTGATAATAGGCAAGCAGATCATCAAATCTCCATGGTGGATATTGAAGGTATGATACATGACCCAGGTGCAAGTTTAAGTTATATATCACCAGATGTTGTAGAAAGTCTTAAACTGAAAACTGAAAAGTTTAATAAATCATGGCTAGTTAGACTAGCAATTGGAACAAAGAGGAAAGTGTCAGATTTTATAGAGAACTGTGTTTTATCCATGAACCCTTTGCAGACACAAATCAAGCTGAATATTTTACCTTTAGGTTTGTATGATATTATTGTTGGGATGGAATGGTTGGAAGTCCATCATGTCATCCTATACTGTTATGGAAAAAGTTTTACATGCTTAAATGATGAAGGGAAAACTGTAGAAATAAAAGGCATCCCAAGGAAGGTAACCCTTAGACAAATTTCAGCCATGCAAGTTAAGAGGGAAGTTAGGAAAGGATGTCAAATGTTTGCAGTAAACGTTATAAATGATGAGATTATGGGTAAAGAGGACAAACTAAAATTAGAAGACATACCTCTCCTAAAGGATTTTAAAGATGTATTTCCTGAGGAGATTCCAGGATTACCACCCAAAAGAGATTTAGATTTTACAATAGAGCTAATACCAGGAGCAGTACCAAATTCAAAAGCTCCATACCGAATGAATATACTGGAGTTAAACGAATTAAAATCTCAGTTGAAGGAACTTATTGACAAGAAGTATATTATACCAAGTGTGTCTCCTTGGGGAGCACCTATCATCTTCGTTAAGAAGAAAGATAGAACATTAAGACTGTGCATAGATTATCGCCAGCTTAATAAGATGATGATCAAGAATAGATACGCGTTGCCCCGCATAGATGATCTATTTGATCAACTGCGAGGAGCAACAGTATTTTCGAAGATCAATTTAAGATCAGGGCATCATCAAGTAAAAGTTAAAGATGAAGATATTTTCAAAACAGCTTTCCAAACTCGGTATGGGCATTACGAGTTCGTAGTCATGCCATTTGGCTTAACTAATGCTCCAGCTGTATTTATGTGTTTGATGAATAATATTTTGCATAAGTACTTAGACAAGTTTGTTGTTATGTTTATAGACGATATTTTAGTGTACTCAAAAAGCAAAGAAGAGCATGATGAACATTTACGGATTATCTTACAAGTATTAAGAGATCATCAATTGTATGTCAAATTTAGTAAATGTGACTTTCACAAAGACAAAATTCAGTATCTAGGACACATAATTTCAGCGGAGGGAATCTTGATTGACCGCGACAAAATAAGGGCCATTAATGACTGGCCGGTTCCAAAAGATGTGTCGGATGTGAGATCATTTATGGGCATTACGGGGTATTACAGAAAGTTTATAGAGAATTTCTCAAAAGTTGCCAACCCCATAACTTCCTTGCAGAAGAAAGGGAAGAAATTTGTTTGGGATCAGAAATGTGCTGAGCATTTTAAGAAATTAAAGGAACTATTGACGACAACACCTATCTTGAAGATAACTGACCCCAACAAGGATTTTGTAGTTTGTACAGACGCATGCAATAATGGACTCGGTGGAGTCTTAACACAGGAAGGGCATGCGATAGAATATGAATCTAGAAAGCTGAAAGTACATGAAAAGAATTACTCTACATATGATTTAGAGTTATTAGCAGTTATTCATGCCTTAAAAATGTGGCATCATCACCTTATTGGTAGAAAGTTTACACTATTAACAGATAACATGGGTCTGAAATATTTATTGGATTAGACAACCCTGAACGCTAGACAAGCTAGATGGTTGACATTCTTAAGTGAGTATGATTTCGAAATGCAGCATATCAAAGGAAAGGAGAACAAAGTTACAGATTCCTTGAGTCGCAAGGAAAAACTAAATTTCATTTCAACAATCAGTAATTATTCAACTGATTTGGAAGATCAAATTTTGGAAAAAGGTGAAATAGATGAAGAATACAGAAAAATGAAGGAAAGGATAGCCAATAACAGTTCTGAAAATTGTATGGCAGATTACAAAATTAAGGAAAATGGTCTATTACTGTATAAAAACAGATTGTATGTACCAAATATACCAGAAATAAAATTTCTGATATTAAATGAGATGCATAAAAGTCACTATTCTGGTCATCCTGGATATCAAAAGACCATCACTATGCTGAGAATGTTAAATTTTGAGCATTAATTCATAATGCTCTAGAATCTTCACTGAGAGAATAACATCTACAGTATATCAATGCATAACAATCACAATAAGCATGACAAGCATCACAAGAATCAAAAGCATGAGAAACAAGAGACACAGAGTTTCCGTGGGGAAAACCCTAAGGTGAAAAACCCCACAACTTACTTAGAGATAGAGAGAGAAATGGCTCAACCAAAGTACAACCAAAATACACTGAGATAGTCTCCTAGTAGCAGATGATCCTCCTCCTCACTAGTGTGCCACTTTCTGAGTGAGAGAAGTATGAGTTTCTGAGTGATGAACATAGAGATCTCCCGATCTCTATTTATACTAGTATGTTTGCCCAGTTACACTATGGGGCCAACTTGTCTAGCTAGGTACATCCACAATATAATATATATTTCAGGGCCGACCCCACAGGGTCTAATAACCCGTCACCAAGTACACACACTTGCGACACTTGTCAATACACATGACGACACTTCCTTATAGAGGAATAACACATCTCTTATAAGGGTACAATAAATATATATATGAAATACATAGATGAAATACATTCCATACATCAACACTCCCTCTTAACTAGGAAGGTATTTCTCGACACAGTTCTGCTAGACAAGTCTTCTTCTCGGGATCATCGTCATCATCATCGTCACTGCTGCTACTATCTCAACCAATCTCTGACTCTACTCGTCATAAAAAGTTCTACAGAGCCAGTCCTTTTTCATACTGGATGTAGGCCCACCACCTGCAGGTCTTCATCATCACTGGCCATACTGTGGAATCCTCAAGACTTATTATGTGCATCACAAAACCTTGCAATAGCATCCTAGGCTGTTATGAGCACACAGCTCTAACTATAGGATCTCCCAAGGCCATATTATATGTGACCTCACCACAAAACCTTGCAAGAGCATCCCAGGTTGTTACGAGCACACGACTCTACCTATAGGATCTCCCAAGGACAGATTATATGTGGTCCCCACAAAACCTTGCAAGAGCATCCCAGGCTGTTACAAGCACACAACTCTACCTATAGGATCTCCCAGGGACAGATTATATGTGATCATGGCAAACCCTTACAAGAGCATCCCAGGACTTATTACGGGCACACATCCCAACCTATCGGATCTCCTAGGGACAGATTATATGCCATAGGAAAAAACCTCGAAAGAGCATTTGCCAGATATCGCAGGGCCAAATTATATGCCATAGGAAAAACCTTGCAAGACTGTCTGCAAATCTCCCAGGGCCAAATTATATGTCCTCCCAGAGCAAAACCTCGAAAGAGCATTTTCCAGATATCCCCGGGTCAAATTACATGCCATAGGAAAAACCTTGCAAGACTATTTGCAAATCTCCCAGGGCCAAATTATATGCTCATCTGCACAACCTGATCCACGGCCATAGAGTATCAACCTGATACTCACCATACATCATCCTGATGTACACATGATCATCCTGATCATCATCACTACAACATCCTGCTGCATATCATCTGGAGCAACATCCTGAAGCTCGTCATCCATGATCATCCTGATCATATAATGCATCTACTTAATGCATACCAAGTATCTACCTAATACCTATCATCATACATGATCCACCTGATCATACAGTGTATCCACCTGATACAAATACAAATACATGATACATATCAACATACATGATCCACCTGATCATACAATGTATCCACCTGATACATATATAGATACATGGTCCAAGCATCCAACATGATGCATATACAAAATACATACAAATGATCCAACTAATCATATCCAGCATCCAACATGATGCGCACATATATATACTACATATAAATGATCCAACTGATCATATCCAGCATCCAACATGATGCGTACATACATATATATATAAATGATCAAACTGATCATATCCAGCATCCAACATGATGCATACATACATATATAAATGATCCAATTGATCATACAAAGCAGAAACTAGAACATCATCCTGATGCTCATCATCCAGTGCTTACATCCACAGCCATGTGAAGGATCCTCCTTCCAACATGCTTGGAATGGCTTCAACAAATGTGTCCATCACTTCTTCCTTGAAGTGTCTTCGATCTGAAGAACACCAAGCCTCTCCCTGAAGTACTCGAACTTCATCCTGGCTAGTGGCTTCGCCAACACATCTGCAATCTGCTCGTTTGTCACAACATACAGGAGCTTCACAGCTCCTCTCTGCACCATATCCCTGATATAGTGATATTTGATATTTATGTGTTTCGACCTATCATGAAACATTGGGTTCTCGGATAACTTCACATAACTCTGGTTATCACAGAAGATACCAGTAGCATCCAATGGGAGATCAAATAACTTAGACAGTAGCTTTCGAAGCCATACTGCCTCACAACTAGCTGAACAGGCTGCAACATACTCTGCCTTAGCTGTACTCAGTGCTATGCAGGACTACTTCCTGCAGAACCAAGAGATCACACCTGATCCCATACTGAAGCAACAACCAAATGTGCTCTTCCTATCTGCAGCACTGCCAACCCTATCTGAATCAACATAAACCTGCAGGTTAAACTTTTGATTCGCTTCAAACTTGAGCCCATAATCCACTGTACCCTTCAGGTACCTCAGAACATGCTTTACAGCAACCAGGTGAATACTCCTCGGATCCATCAGGAACTGGCTCAATGTGTTCACCGCAAAGCAAATATTTTGGTCTCGTGTTCGTCAAGTACATCAAGGACCCAATCATCTGACGATACATGGAGACATCAACCGACTCAGATGAAGCATCACAAAGAAACTTCAGATTCGATGCCATAGGTGTGGCCATGGCCTTGCAATCCATCATCCTGAACCTCTTTAGGATATCTACAATATACTTCCCTTGTCCAAGGAAGATCCCATCTGTACTCTGCCACACCTCCATACCTAGGAAATAGTGCATCATCCCCAGGTCCTTCATATCGAACTCAGCAGCAAGCTTCCTCTTTGTATCTGCAATCAATCTATCATCTCCTGTTACAAACAGGTCATCCACATATAGGGGTAGAACCACAGGATTCCCTTCCTCAACCTTATAGTAAAGGTTGGAATCCGCTTTACTCTTGGTAAATCCCAAGCTAGATAGGAAACTATCCATCCTACTATACCAAGTTCTGGAAGCTTGCTTCAAGCCATACAAGGATTTCTTCAATCTGCACACATATGAATCCCTGTCATGTGTTTCGAAACTAAGTGGCTGCTCCACATATACTTCCTCTTCAACTACACCATTCAAGAAAGCAGTCTTGACATCCATCTGGTGTATCTTCTGTTTCATCACTTTTATATTTATCTATACTGCCATCTGCAGCATGCTTGATCTGATAGATTCATATGGAAGTCATAACAAGCTTCCCTTCAGGTCTTGGGACTACATCCCAAACATCATTCTTCATGATCGACAGATCATGGCATTCTTCAATATCTTCAATAGATAATTTTGTTGCTGAACAAATGTTGTAGTTCTTCTTTTGTAGGTGATGGCATACGATCTTTCCTACAAGACAAGTTAAATTGCATGATTAGAAAACATCTCATAGTTTTCAGAACAAATTCTTACACATAAAGAAATATGTCATAGAGTCATGCAATTATCTTAGCCAATGCTTCAATACAACATTTATCCATATTCCGTAACCTCTAGATGTCTTCCAATCTCTACCAGAACATTGTTAAGAGTGTGCACAACTCCTAACATGTCAGCAGAGAGGTTTCATTCTAGATAAGTAGCAATGGAATGTTGTACAGTGTCATAGGCCACTTACCCATGTATATTAGTAGTATACTATTCATCAATGCAACTATTCTAATATGCATAATACACAACCTAATTCTAGGAACATAAGCATATACAACATTGAATAACATTATGTAAGAAATGACAATTCAAATACTTATCTTTGTTTGGTTGTTGGGTGGACTCCCTCTGAGTCTTTACTTCCTTGCAGGAGCTGCTGGAGTCCTAATCTGAAGTAGCTTCTTCTACACCTTTCTATTGTGGAATGTAGAGAGATGGTCAACTCCTTCTGAATATCTGCATCCTTGCAGAAACCACTAGAGTGTGCTCCCTCTTGATCTTTGCTTCCTGGTCATGCAGCATTTCCCTTGCTGCTTCCATGATTGTTCTGTTCTTCCTTGCTGCAACCCCATTCTGTTGAGGATTATAAGGAGCAGTCAACTCCCTCTTAATCCCTGAATCACTGCAAAGCTTCTTGAAGTCACCTGAGGTGAATTCTCCACCATTGTCGGATCTGAATGTTTTGATCTTCTTGTCAGTTTGATTCTCCATCAAGGTTTTGAATTCCTTGAACTTATCAAACACCTCATCTTTGTTCTTCAAGAAGTATACCCAAGTCTTCTTGGAGAAGTCATCAATAAATGAGACATAGTAAACATACCCACTTAGAGAATTGGATGACATATGACCACATACATCTGAGTGGATGATTTCCAGGATATCCTTTGCCTTGCTTTCACTGCTTGGGAAAGCCTTCTTAATATTCTTTACCTTTTGCACATTTTTTGCAAACACCTTCATGTTTGGTCTTGATTTCAGGAAGACCCTCTTACAACCTTGCTTGCAATTGGAAGTGCCCTATAGTGCATATGAGCAAGTCTTCTATGCCAAAGTTCACTTGGCTCCATGGATTCATGCACCATGGCATGTTCAAGTTGTCCCTTCAATTTATACAAACCTCCCTCTTGCTCTCCAATCACTACTGCATCATCTATGGTCTTTCCCTTTGGCCACATTAGGACTTGGCCATCCACAAATGCAACCCTCATACCTTTTGCATCCAATGCAGAGATGGAGAGTAAGTTCTTCTTGAGACAAGGTACATAAAGGACTTCTTTCATCTTCAAAGATTTTCCAGAATCTAGGTTGTAGGAGGCTTCACCACTTCTTTTGATTGGGTATTGATAATCATCCCCAAGTTTCACCTTATGGGGTGATTCATGTTCAGATAGGTGTACAAAAGATTCCTTAAACCCGGTCATGTGTTTGGAAGCCCCACTGTCAATTAACCAATCATTACAACCATGGGAGATAGTACTTCTGAGAGCAGATATTAGAACATACTCTTCTTCACCTGATGAGTTATCATCACTTTCAGCCCTAGCCTTCTTCTTTGGAGGTTCATCATCTTCGGCAGCATGAACATGGAACTTTCTTTTGTTGCCCTTCTTCTTCTTGCTGGAGTTAATGTTATCCCTTTTATTCTTGGGACATTCTGAAGCAAAGTGACCCTTCTCATTGCATGAGAAACATCGTACATCCTTATTCTTTTTTTTGTTGTGATAGGATCTCTTGAAGAGAGAGTGCTCCTTCTTGGGATTGCTTCTTTTGGTGTGGGCTGCGAGAGCTTGATCTTCACCTCCTATCTTTTCTTCACGAGCTACAAGCCTATATTCTTCTTGAGAGAATTCCTCCCACAGTTTACTGAAAAAGATCAATTTCTTTCTTGCACAGATTCCTTGAATAAAGGAGTCCCATGACCTAGGAAGGCCATTCAGAGTGGTCATAACAACTTCACCATTATCCACTACTTCATCCACAGCTTCAAGTTGTTCCTTGATCTGAGAGACCTTGGAGAAGTAAGATTGAATGGTTTCTCCATTCAACATCTTGACCCCTTTCAATTGATTTCGTAGGGTCATCTTCCGATTTATGTTCTTCCCTGCAAATAGCTTGGTCAAAGAGTCAAACATAGCCTTGGGTGTCTTTAGAGAAGACACATGGGGTATGAGATGGTCTTTGATGGAATCAGCAATGATTCTCTTTTCCTTGACCAAGTTCTTCTTATGCAATACCTTAGCCTCTTCATCCTCTGGAATAGGGATGTCTTCTTTTATGTATGAGTCCAACTCATTCTCTTCCAGGATTAACCCAATCCTATACTTCCAAGCTCGAAAGTTATCAGCCCCTTCAATCTTATCCTCAAGCTTGGTGTAGTGAGACATCTTAAAGAGTACTTCAAATGGAACTAGAAAAGATTTACGTCTTACCACTTGAATTGCTGAAAACTGGATCTGGTCCCGGATTAGGGTTTGTCAGAAAAACCCTAAAAATTCAAAATGTGAATTTCAACTTTCTGAAAGGATAGAAAGATGCGCCTTGATGAGCTGATTAGCCTGGTGTATTCAGAATTTGAGATCAGCAAAGCTTTACCCTTCAGATTTTCCTTTTTGTCCTCCCGGGTTCACTAGGGAGAGCCTTGAATTAGGGTTTGAGTTTCCTGGAGATCTACCCAGCCAAAAATCTCGATCCAAAGCTCTAAACTTCGATTTTTGCAAGGAGCGTCCAGCTATGTCTTCAAATTTCAGAAATTCCTATTTTCGAGGAAACCCTAATGTTTAGGGCCAAATCTAAAAATGCTCAGAATTGAATTCTGATTGGACAGATAGATTCTCCTTGATGAGTAGAGTCAACTACTATACTGCTTTTCCAAAATATGTGGAGAGAAACCCAATAAACAAGAAAATCAAGTTTCCGTCACTGCAAAATGTCTTCTTCTCAGGTTAGCTCTGATACCATGTTAAATTTTGAGCATTAATTCATAATACTCTAGGATCTTCACTGAGAGAATAGCATATATAGTATATCAATGTATAACAATCACAATAAGCATGACAAGCATCACAAGAATCAAAAGCATGAGAGACAAGAGACACAGAGTTTCCGTGGGGAAAACCCTAAGGTGAAAAACCCCACAACTTCCTCAGAGATAGAGAGAGCAATGGCTCAACCAAAGTACAACCAAAATACACTGAGATAGTCTCCTAGTAGCAGATGATCCTCCTCCTCACTAGTGCGCCACTTTCTGAGTGAGAGAAGTATGAGTTTCCGAGTGATGAAAATAGAGATCTCCCGATCTCTATTTATACTAGTTTGTTTGCCCAGTTACACTATGGGGCCAACTTGTCTATCTAGGTACATCCACAATATAATATATATTTCAGGGCCGACCCCACACATGGTGGTTTAATAACCCATTTCCAAGTACACACACTTGCGACACTTGTCAATGCACATGACGACACTTCCTTATAAAGGAATAACACATCTCTTATAAGGGTACAATAAATATATATATGAAATACATAGATGAAATACATTCCGAAGATATACATCAAGAGAGAAAAGAATACTATTGGCCCAGAATGAAAGATAAAGTAGCAAAATACATTGCAAAATGCTTGGACTGTGAAAAAGTGAAGGTTGAACATCAGCATCCTGCTGGATTGTTGCAACCATTACCAATACCAAGCTGGAAATGGGAAGTGATCAGCATAGATTTCATTACCGGATTACCTAAAAGTCAGAAACAACATGATTCTATCATGGTGGTGGTGGACAAACTTAGCAAGGCATCACATTTCATACCAGTGAAGACCACACATAAAGCACCAAACATTGCATAGATTTTTATGAAACATATTTTTAGACTGCACGGAATACCAAAGGTAATAATTTTAGATCGTGACTCGAAGTTTACAGGAAACTTCTGGAGATCATTGTTTAAGGGATTGAATACAACTCTAAATTTCAGTATAGCATTTCATCCATAGACGGATGGACATACAGAAAGGGTAAATCAAGTGTTAGAATATTTATTAAGAATGTATGTTAAGGATCAGCCTGGTAAGTGGGAAGATTATCTGCACTTAGCAGAATTTGCTTATAATAATCATTATCATGCTTCAGCCAGACTTAGTCCTTTTGAAATTCTTTATGGTAGAAAATGTAATACACCTGTTTCGTGGAATGATCCAGTCAATAGAGTTGTTTTAGGACCTGAATTATTGCAAGAATTAAAACTAATTGTGAAATAGGTGCAAGGACATTTAAAGGCTGCCCAAGATAGGCAGAAAAGTCAAGCAGATTCAAAAAGAACTCATAAAGAGTTCCAAGTGGGTGAACATGTGTTTCTCAAGGTAAGACCGAAAAAGAGTTCACTGAAACTGGGGAGTTGTGCCAAGTTGGCACCTAGGTATTGTGGTCCTTTTGAAATCTTATCTAAGGTTGGGGCAGTGGCATACCAACTGGCCTTACCACCTAACCTGAAAATACATAATGTTTTTCATATATCGTTTTTAAATAAATATGTGCACGATACTACTCATGTTGTAAACTAGAATGATGTACAGGTGGGACAAGACGGAGATTTTCTAGTGGAACCGGATTGTATCCTCGGAAGGAGGGAAACTATTCTCCAGAATCGCAGCATTGGGCAAGTGAAGGTGCAATGGAAGCACCTTAGCACAGAATAGGCAACCTGGGATTTGGAGAGTAGTATACGGGCAGCATACCCAACTCTATTGCAGGAACACTCAAGGAGTGACTAGCCAACATCGAGGACAATGTTGAGACTTCAGGGGGGGTGTATGTCAGCTACCCAAATTTCTGAACATTATTATTTATTTGCAAAAATACTTTATGTTAAATTTAATTACAAGTTTTGTAATTATGATCAGTTTTGATCATGGATGAATGTAATTACTGAATATTATTATTTAAATAAATTAATTAGGAGACAAACACTCAAGAGGACTGTTGAATGAGTGTTCACTGACCCACTAGGATGAATGGAAGCTGTTGGAAGGTATGGGACACATGGCAGTAGTTACATCACACCACTAACTGTTGGTTATGGGACAACTTCCCCTTAAATAGGGCATTATCCCCCTGGTGGAGGGAGTGAGCAGGCAGCTCATTTAATGACCCAGTAACATTTGAAAAGGCCTAGGCAGCCTATGAAGGCAAATTCGAATTGGGCAAGCAGCCCTTAATCAACATTTCTGCAGAATGTTTTCCTCTTGCAAATTAGGTGATTTCAAGAGAGATTTGAATAAGGGAGGTTAGTGGTGATTGAAAACTTAGTTTTTGCTTATTATTGAAGAGAAATAGAGTTGTAGGAGCAAGTCTTTTGGACTTCTAGCTATTGAAGATTTTGAAGATTACTACTACAACAAGAAGAAGTCCTATTTCATGAAGCTTCTTCCTCCGGGTGGTTCAGCGAACAGGCTCAAGGGTCCTAAGACAATATTTGACTGTTTTCAGGAGTTTGGTTGGGTGAAACGGTCTTCCTGAGTTGTTTGTTTCCCTACAAGTTTTATTCAGGTTCTACAATTTCTTACTTATTTAATTTATATTGTGTTTAAACAGTATTTTCTGTGTTTCTGTTTTTTAAAGAAAAATCTAATCCTAGAATTATTCTAAGTCTGAATGTTTAAGTTTAATGTCGAAGATGAATTGATAAACCAATACCTCCATTTTTCCACATGCTATTTGGCAGCATCGTACTCTAGTACATATATGCAAATTAAAACAGATTAGAAGATAGACAAAATGTGCTATTGAATTCGATAGCTAGATAATAATCTAGTATGCATCAGTTTTCTGTTCTTAAGTTAAATAAATTGTAGGAGGTCTGTATAATAATTAGTATATATAATATTTCCTCATTTATATAATAATCAGTCGATTAAATATTTCTTATGCAATCATCCTACAAAACACATAAATTATGTCCATGAAAGGTAGATGAATTACATACTGTACATTGTTTTAAGACTGTTAACATTGAATAAAATATTCTTTATAATAAGCTGGAAAACAATAGTTTTTCACACAGACTTCATATGCACATATTTCACTCACACACAGTTTCATTACAATTACTACACCAGCATTATATGTGTAGGAAATTAAATTATAGATAGAATTATAGTTTACACAGTCTTCACGAATATCTATACTATACATTCATATTACTTCATTTTCTATAGTACTGTTGTATTATTTAGAAATCTAATAAATGATAAGAATTTAATGAACACAACTATTATCATCATGTATCTACTTCTCCCTTTTAGATCTGTTAATATTGTTGTGATTATTGTAATCTGAGTTTCGTATCAAAAACCCTAGATATATTCAAACCTTTCTTTTATTGTTTCATAATAAAACCTTTTACTCTTTTCAAACCTGGGATCGAAACCGATACATTATCTTAACTATTATTAAGGTTATCATTTTCAACAAAAACCGATTTAGGGTTTGACCCTATTTGGTTCTTTTGCAAAAACATTATTGAATTCTCAGATCAAACCTTTATTCTATTTAGATTCTCAAACTTTGAAAAATAAGAACACATATTATCAACCAATAGTATCAAGACAAACCGCACATACTCACACAAAAAGTTAACATTGTTACAATTCAACATTTTAATATTGTCCGCAGTTATAAATTATCATGAAATAAGCTATTATTGCCATTAACAAAAAAATTGAAATTTTTACGAAAATATGGGATGTTACAAGAACGACGAGCTGGAAGAAGCGACATGGATTTCAAAGAAGGAATACAAAATACTGACAAAGTAGTCGAGTTCTTTTTCACCTAGGGAGACATATGCAGAGGCATCGGGGCCTAGGAAAAATAGTTGAAGTTAATCGACATAAGAAGGCGGACCAAGGGGATTGTTGATTACCACTAGTGCAGGAAGACTGCCAGTGGAAGCTATGTAGTCGAGCAAGAAGCTATCGAAGCATGGTCGACTGAAGCGAAGGTCGATGGACTCAAAAGTCGATAAAAGGTTGAAGAGCGATATTGATGGGAAAGCCTAAAAATCCAAGTGTGGAGGATGGGGCGGACGATAACCATAGAGATTAATTGAAGTCGACAAGTTAAGTCGAGGATCAACAAAGTAGAGAATGGTCAATGTGTTGAAGTGGATAGTGGAAAGACCAAAAATTTTAGCAAAGTTGAGAGGCATAGAGGTCGAGAAGTGTAGAATTTGAGGCAACATACCTAAAACCATAGTGAGTAGTTGAGGAAGTTAATGGAAGTTATGAAGGTGGTTGGGATCAAGCCAGATGTCACCACAAAAGAAGGTTGTGCAAGCATGTTCTGGGGCACTCACAACTGCAAGTTTGCAGGATCGGTGATAGTTCAACAGACAAAGTAAGGACGCATCAAGGAATCCAAATAAGGTGGACCTCGGGAACAACAACAAAGAAGAGTAGAAGACCAGTGTGAAGGCTCAATAGAGAGGATCGATGGGAGATGATCGATGATAGAGGATCGGTCGCAAAGAGGAAGATCACACAGACAGATCAAAGATTGATTCTGTGCAATGTAACAAGATGAGGCAGACTCGATTATTAGTTTAAATGTAATTTTGTAAATGATACAAGTAATACAAGCCAATTTGTTGGCATTTCCAGCTCACATCTTATGTTTGTGAGCTTGTGTGTGTAAGCTGTGTGACTCTGTTAAGCAAGAAGATCCGACTGAACTGCCTTGCATCAATTATATACTAATTTGGTCTTGAATAAGTATTATATATATCTAATCTAACATATTAAAAAGTTCTAAATATATCTAGAGGATTGCTACAGGGTGGATTTCAACACTACATCAAAGATGTTGTTAAATGTTTACAAGTTTGAACCTATCATAACATCACAAGAATAATGTCCACATGGATATTATAATATAAATCATATTAAGGATCTTATGTTTTGAAATAATGTTTGTAATAAGTTTTTTTTTCAAATGAAAACCTCATGGGATTCCCCTTTCTTCCATCATTCACAATAATGAGGGAAATTCAACCACCATCCATAATAACGACTGGTAACCATTAATACTCGTAGGAAATATATATTGGGGAAATGGTTTAAGTAATTGAAGGATAAACCTTGGAACATATATATTAGGGTAACTTTGAGGTCAAAATGGGCCTCAAAACAAAAAATGTATTATCAAAATCAACTTTAAAAGAACCACTCACATTCTAGAGGATGACATCATTCCTTATGGTTGATGAGGTATTGGCTGAGTTAAAGATGACTACTTGTCATATTCTAAATGGTAGATGAAAACCCATGGTTAATCACATTAATATTGTAAATAAAGTACACGTGCTAAAAAATTACTCATAGATTACTTTTAAATATAATATAAATGTACTAAAATACTTTATATTTCAAATTTCAAAACAAACTTGTATTCAAAATCCATGCAATAAAATATATGGAGTAGTCTATTTATTCTACGTTTTGGACTTTACGATGGGTTTTGGTTGGAATTTGGTAAAATCCAAATTTGGGAATGTTTAAATTGTGTTTTTAATCCATAAATAGATTCAACACCCTCAAATACCCCCATGACACCCAAATTATGCAGCTTCCATAGCTATTATATGTGATTCTAAGATTTTTTAAACTTAGATTTCCAACTGGACTTCGAACAAAATAAGACGGAAAATATGCTTGGAAAAGGTTGAAAACGTAGAATATTTAGACTAGGTAGTCTAAATATTCTATGTTTTCAACCTTTTTCGAGTATATTTTTCGTCTTATTTTGTTCAAAGTCCAGTTGGAAATCTTTAAAAAATATTAGAATCACATATAATAGCTATGGAAATTACATAATTTGGGTGTCATGGGGATATTCGAGGGCGTTGAATCTATTTATGGATTAAAAACACAATTTAAGCACTCCCAAATTTGGATTTTACCAAAAATAATTTACCATATTCCAACCAAAACCCATCGTAAAGTCCAAAATGTAGAACAAATAGACTACTCCTACATATTCCAATGAAAACCTCACAAGAAAACCCAAGTTTTCCCATGTTCATGGATGACATCCCTAATAATCCTATCAGTGTATATTAGTCTGTCTAACCCAAGGGATTAAAACCAAGCACATGTTGGCACAAAAAAAGCCAAATACCCATAAACATTGGTGACAAAACCTCATGGGAATACTCAAGATTCCCTACATTCATGGATTGGACCCCCCTTATGGGGAAACCGAAGCTTACCCATGTTTATGGATGGCATATATAGTAAACTTGTGTAAGACACTAAAGTCTTAGATGTTGGAATATTTATATATGTATTTATAATTTATATTTCGATGACTTTTAGAATAGTACAAATAAGGTGTATAAATACACCAATATGTGATAAGTCGCGATCTTTTATTAAGCAATCATGCCTTATCATATTTAAACTATTTACATATAAACCCTAATAAATATTAATTTAAATAATGATGGTTATATACTTTTTGGTATATTACAAGTCATCCTACCTTGAAAGTATTTGCCCACGAATCTTGGATTCTGCTTAAATAACTGCAACGTCAAAGAGGCTTCCAAACTTGATAAAAGATAAACCTTCTTTAATGACTTATTTCAGATAACAATACCACGATTTAATAGTTCTTGAAATAGTCGGTCACATTTCCATTCAAATATCTTCATGCATATTATTCTGTAGATAAAAACATAATGACTAAAGGGGGGTATCCTTCTGAGTTTCCAATCTGTTGTCTTCATGAAGAACTTGCGGCATCATGTTGATCTCCAATGTTTTTGCATGCTTTGGAATGAAACTAATATCTATCTGACATATAGCTTATTTAGTGTTTATCAACGGATCTTCAAACATGGTTGGATCTTCAGTTACATTTGTTATGGTATTATTATATGTAGTGGTAACTACTAACAACTTACTTAATTCAATCTGATCGGTTAAGGTGTCTTCATTTGCAATTTCATCCTCTACTTTTAAGGTTGAAGTGCCCTTTAATGTTTTTGTTTCATTAATTTGGGTTTGATTAAAAAATTTCAAATGATTTATTTCCTTGTCTTTATCTAACTATATTGTCTCCAGTTGTTCCTTGAGAACCATTTGATATTGAGATTCTTGAACATATTGAGTTGTGACAACCTGTAGAACATTTAACTCTTCATGTGTCAAAGAATATTATGGGTTTTATTCTTCTACATTATCATTATTAGGAACATATTCAGTGATTTTACTTTCATCGTTTTATCCTTCTACAACTTCAATTATTTCATAATTTTCATTAACACCAACTTCATATTCATCAGTATTTGGTGCAACATTATTACAATCTATGAGAATGTCATTTTCTTTACAATTGATATTGGCATCATGATTTTCAATATATGATGCATCTATATATTTTTCATTGTTATTCTCAACTAGTTTTTCTTCAGGTTCATCTTGATCTTCCATACTCTGAACTTTATCCTCATTATCTACATCTTTCTTCTCATTGTCCTTGTTATCATCTTCTTTATCATGTCCTTGGCTTCGGTTTGGGTTCCAAATAAGGATTCCAATTTGACTTTTTTCTAGAGTTTCACTATACATTTTTATATTTTTTTCATGGGTTGGTGCATTGATGCAACTTACTTCCCTTCCTTGTAAGAACTTGTAACAAAATTCTGGTAGACATGCATATTTTTGACCTGCAATCGTATTTTGAGTCTTGTAGTTGGAGCGTCGGTTCTTATCCCACCTTACTTCTGATGACCTAGGCCTTATGTAAGGGGGATGTAAGGTGTTGATGTATGTGATTTTTGTACTTTTTCTGTTGTGGGTGTAGAAGCAGTTTCCAGCTCTTCCTTACTTGAAAATTCAAGTTTCATAACCGCTTCTTCTATCGTATGTGCAGTAGCAGTTTCTTACTCTTCTTTATTTGAAAATTCAGGGGTCGTATCCACTTCTTCTATCATAGGTGTAGTAGCATTTTCATATTCTTCTTTACTTGAGACTTCAAATACCATAACCGCTTCTTCTTCTTCTTTCCTCTTAGATATTTCTTCTTTTATTTGTATTAGAACTGTTTTCAATTCTGCATATATTTCCTTTTCTTCAAGTTGTCTTCTTTATATTTCTTCGATTCTAAATTCTTCAACCATTATTGGTTTTTGGCAAGGGCCATTAATGATCTCTCTGAATGACAGAAACCTAGTGATTCTAGCTTTAAAATATTCTAAAAGGAATTTGAATTTTTTTTTTTCAAGGATTTTAAATGATAATAATAATATTATAATAATAATACTTATTATTAAAATAATATTATTATCACTATATAGTTTTATGGAAAAATTTTATAATATTAAAATAATAATTATTATAAATAATAATAATATTTTTTTTTATATGGAGGGGGAATTAGGGGTTTTAAATATTATATTAATAATAATACTACTACAGTTTTTTTTCATTAGGATTGGGTGAAATTAGGGTTTATGAACCTAAGGGATGGTAGATGGCACTATGAAGATGAGTAAGAATAGAAGGGTAAAAATGGAAGCCTTAGCAAAGATAAAAAACATGGGTTGGTTTTGATAAAACCATGTGTTGGTTTTATATTTTTTTCTTCTCTCTTTTACTTCTTTTTTTCTTTTTACTTTTTCTTTTCATTTTTTTTCTTTCTTTCCTTGAAAATATCCACAAGCTAGGGAATAGTAAACCATGGTTAATAGCCACTCTATACCACTTGTAAGACACTAAATTCTTACATGTTGGAATACTTATATATGTATTAATAATTTATATTTCGATGATTTTTAGAATAGTACAAATGAGGTGTATACGTACACCAATATGTGATAAGTTGCGATATTTTATTAACTGATCATGACTTATCATATTTAAACTAATTATATATTAACCCTAATAAATATTAATTTAAAGAATTATGGTAATATACTTTTTGGTATATTACACTTGTTCGTGTAGACTAGTGTGGCTAAACTAGGAGATGCAAACCAAGCACCTATTGACATGGAAATAACCAAATTCCTAACAACATTGGTAAGAATTGATTGAGATAGTACCTTGTGCTATAAGACACACACACACACACACACACACATAGAGAGAGAGAGAGAGAGAGAGAGAGAGAGAGAGAGAGAGAGAGAGAGAGAGATTTCAAGTAATACATCCTAGGGAAAATCGTCGGGCACTTCCCCTCATTTTAAGGATGGTAGTTAGGGTGAGCCAAAGATAAACCCTATATTTTTTAGGGAAAAAGTCTAGGTCAACAACAAGGCTCGATACATTACAACAATATACTGCTTATGATATCAACATGCCACATATGGGAATAAAACTTGGGTGGGGAGGTTAACACTCCAAACAACAACCACTCAAGCTAGATCGAATTGACTGTATATGTGTGTGTGTGTGTTTATTTCAAAATAAAAATTTGTGGGGAAACCAAGGGATGCTTCCAAACATCTGTGAATGGCAACCCCAGTAAACCCATTGATGTAGTCAAGTGTGCCTAACTCATTGATGACAGCAATTGAGCTAACATCTTGGGTTACATTATCTATCTATCTATCTATCTATATATAACCTCATGGGAAACCCAAGGGATGGAATCACTAGAAACTTCATCAATGTAGAATAGTATCACTCACCAACAATTTGAATTTAACACCTATTGTCACAAAACTTACCAAATTCCCAACAATGTTGGTGAGTTGCACTAACCCCTTGGGCTCAATGTTTTTTGAAAACATGCTGTCCCACCCTCAATAACTTAAGTTGGAATGTGATTTTTGGAAGCATGCTAGCCCAAGTCAACCCATAAGAATAAAAAAAATTACAAAAAAAAATTGATCTTGTGTAGGGAGGATAACAAATTGTTATTAAGATCCTACCCTAGACTCACTACTTTATCAATGAAGAATTCCATAAGTCCCTTTAGATACTTGGTGGGTAGTGAATGAATGTAAAAGGGCCGTGTTTATTGAATAAATGCCCCTAGGTGGTTGACCCAGCTCATTAATATCTAGACCACTAATAGTTAGGGATTTGGTTATTAAAGAATTATATAAAAAGTAGTAAGCTATGCATTTTTTGTCAAGAATTGTTATTGTACTTGGGGATTTTCCCTGGGAGGTTTTCCACGTTGAAGAGGTCAGTGAACATATTTATCCATTTTGAATATCATTAATACAAGATCTAAAAACTTTCAGAATCTTTTTAACCATAAAATTGCATATGAAATTTGTATGTAAATTCTCATAAAATGGCTTTAAAAGATGATTTTTAAATGCTTAAATCAATCACATAATAAAATAAATAAGTATGCAAACCAAAAATTTGTATACATCAGATGATAATGGAGTTCACCCTTTTTGGGATACGTCTCTGGGCCACTTCTAATGAGAAGGCCGATCTTATTAAGTCTTCAAAAGATTACATACATGAGTTCTGGAAACACTTCTGAGTTCTATCAGTCAAACCCAGAAAAAGACTGCACCACTTCGTTCCTCTCGAAATTCTGAGTAAAATGAGTATAAACTTGACTATCTTTTCCTGATGCCTCCCCTAGCACACAAATCGAGACAACCTCTACCTGCAACTGTACGAACTGTACGTATTCCCACCTCGGGAAATGTGCCCATTAATGGCATGTACTTTCCTCGAGATCTATGCAAACTGTGGTTGAAAATTGTCTCGGAAACTGTGCAAAATTGCTATGTATCTCCTTCGAAATTGTGGTTTAAGAGGGGTTTTATATAGTGTTTTTGGGGGCAAATTGGAGGGCCACGTGCTCCTTTTTGTCCCCTATTTACGCCTTTTAATTCTTAACCAAAAACGACCAATAGCCATTCAATGAATGGGATTTGGCCCAGTGGTAAGGTGTTGCGACTTGGGTGCAGAGGTCCCGGGGTCAAACTCACGCGCCTCTCCCCTTTTAGTGTGGATTGGTTGCAATGTTTGTTGGGCGGTGGCGTATAACATGGCGACATTGTTGTGTTGGATTATGACTCGGCTTGTGTTTGGCACTTGTTTGTTACGTTGGTTCCATCCATTTGGATGGTGACTTGGCTCCACATAACACATTACGGCATCGGTGTTGGTCCAGGGGTCGAGGGCTATGCAATCGATCCTGCCCTTTTTTTCCAAATGATACATCAATTAACTTTAAATATAAGTCGCTCCCCATAGTGTTAAGAAACACCTGCGGGACTCCTGGCTAGGTGGGCTCTATGAGGGCATTGGTGGACTTTGAGGTCGCGAGTTCGATCCCCATGACCTCCATACATTTTGTTGAACAGTGCAATCCATATGCCAACAGGGATGCCACATGGAAGTCCCTGATTGGTCCAACTAATCTGCCATGTCTCCAAACCTGTCCATGTGTCAACCTATCATTGGCCCTTTTTTACCATTTTTACCCCTTTTTTCATGTTTTCCAAACTCAATAACTTTCACCTCAGGAGGTCGTTTGATGCGAAACGGACGTTTTCTGAAAGATCTCGATGAGATCTATGCATATGTAAGCTTATTTTCGTATTTTGAAGACTTTAATTTTGATCGATCATGAAGATCCTCCTAGATCAAACCTTTCCACTAGGAAGCTTTTAGGCCACCAAAAGCATGGGATCATTCAGAAAATAGGTGAGGGTACAACTCCCTCACTCTTCTAGTCTCTAGCCACCATGCTTTGCTTGGATGCATTCCTTTAAGCCCCACATGAAGAAATTCCATGTCACCTCTTCGTGAATATCTTACCTTCTTATCGAGTATAACATCTTCCTGAAGTTCATTGCGATATTTAGGAGCAAACTCATCAACAGAAGGTACTTGAACCTGTACATCTTGGTCCATAAACATAGGAGGCTCATATAGTTTCAAGTTTTCTACATTAACAACAAAATACATTTTCATATAAGGAGGCAAATCTAACAAAAAAGAATTATTACCAACTTGATCCAAAATTGTAAAAGGTCCATACCTGATTGGTTTCAACTTTCTACCTTCACCTTGGAGTCGGTCTTTGTTGATATGAAGCCATACTCGATCACCAATTTGAAAATGATGATCCACCCAATGTTTTTCATGTCTTTCTTTATACTTGTCCTAACTTGATTCCAACTATTCTTGTATTGCTTGATGTATTAATTGGATCTGCTAAATAAAATTCGAAGCTTTATCTGCATCAACTTGACCATATCCCATTGAATCTTTCCCATAAACAAATTCTAAGGGAGACTTTGGAAAATATCCAAAACATGTCTCTAAAGGAGACATTTTTTGTTGAAGAGTGCATAACTTTGTTGTAGGCATGCTGAACATAATGCAACTGCTCATCCCAAAGCTTAGGATGCTTGGCACAATACCCTCGAAGAAGATGTACAACTGTCTGGTTGACCACTTCAGTTTGTGGATGAAATGTTGTGCTTTTCTTTAGCTTTGTGTCCATAATTTCCCATAAAGATGACCACAATTTCCCAAGAAAGAGGGAATCTCGATCAGATATAATAGAAGTAGGTAGTCCAAAATGGATCGATACATGCTGGAAAAAAAGGAGCAGTCAACTTAGTTGTGATCTGATTTTTACAAGGCATTAGAATACACATTTTACTAAATCTATCCACAACAACATATAAGTAATCATGTCGCTTTCTAGACATTGGTAACCCTCCTACAAAGTCCATTGTAACACTTTCCCATGGAAGGGAAGGAATAGGAAGTGGAGTGTACAAGCCTAACTTTCCCTTACTTGGCTTACTTGTTTCACACATAACACATCCTTTTACATACTTGGATACAATATCATTCATTCAAGGCATATAACAAAACTTTTGCAATTGTGCTACAGTTTTTCCTACACCAAAGTGACCTAAAATGAGAGAAGTGTGAGCTTCACTTATCACATGTATTCTTTCACTTTGTGGAATACATATTTTTGCAAGATGACACAACAACTTGTCATGAATATGATAATTCAATTCTTCATTTTGAGATCCATGTTTTAGTGATTCATATACTTCTTTGTAGTCTTCATCCTTAGTATGTTGTTCAACATAACTTGAATGTACCAAAGGACTTTGTTGAATAACAATAGAAGCATTTGTCGAAGGTCTTGATAACATATATGCAACTTTGTTCTGAATACCTTTCTTATACTTAATGATCAAATGAAATTGTTGTAGAAAACCCATCCACCTGAAATGTCTTAATTGTTGTAGTTTAGTTTGATATTGAAGATATTGTAGTGGTTGATTATCAATATGTATAATTGTTTCATTACCCATTAGGTAATGTTTCGACTTCTTCACACTTTGTACTAGTGCATACAATTCTTTATCGTAGGTTGGATAGTTAATTATTGCTTGAGAAAAGGTTTCAGAATGATAGCATATTGGTTTGTTAAGTTGCATTAAGATTGTCCCCATGTCATAACAACTAGCATTAGTCTCTATGTCAAATGGTTGTTGTAGATCCGGTAATGCAAGTACTGGAATTGTGCTGATCTTTTCTTTCAGAGTGTCGAAGGCTTTCTGTGCTTTGCCTTCCCACTAAAAGAATTTTTTCATGTCTGTCAAAGCATGTAATGGAGAAGCTATGTCGAAGGACAAGTTAGCAATAAAATTCTTCCAATATTGGGTTGCTCCCAAAAAGCTTCTTATCTAGGTTACATTATTTGGCTTGGCCCAATTCATAATGACCTCTACTTTAGAGGGATCAATTCTTAGTTCACCACCCCCTACAATGTAACCTAGATACACAAAAGATGTCTTCCCAAACTCACATTTGGGAATCTTTAAGTACAATTTTCCCCTTACAAATACATCCAAAACTTGTTTTACATGCTTGACATGTTCTTCCCAAGTACGTCAAAAACTCAAAATTTCATCTAAGTAGACTATGAAAAATTCATCTATGAAGGGCCTAAACACATCATTCATCACCCTCATAAATGTTGCAAGTGCATTACAAAGCACAAAGGGAATTACCATCCATTCATACAATCCCTGTTTAGTTTTGAAAGCAGTCTTCCAAATATCATTGTCACAGATTCTAATTTGATGATAGCCACTTCTTAAGTCTAACTTAGTGAAATAAGTTGCATTGTTTAGCTAATCCAAAATATCATCAATTCAGGGAAGAGGATACATGTTCTTAATTGTGATTTTGTTTAGTGCCCTGTAATCAACACACATATGCCATGTGCCATCCTTCTTTGGAACCAAAACAATTGGTGAGCCACATGGAGAGGATCTTGGTTAAATGTCCCCTCTTTCAAGCAATTCCTGAACCTGCTTCTTTATCTTTGCATTTTCAATTATTGAATACCTATACATTCCAATGTTAAGAAGTGGTGCATCCTACTGTAATAGAATCTCATCTTGGATTTCTCTTTTTGGAGGTAATCCTTTAGGTTCTTGAAACAAGACATCATAATCAGTTACAACTTTAGTCAAGTATTTTTTAAGTCTTGTATCACATCCTTTAAAAGATACACTTTGACCAACATCCTTTGCTTTAACTATCATAAGAACAAAATTCTTACTAGCATTTACTAGCCTCTTCATTTGACTTGCAAAAACTAATGAAAGATTAGTTTTTATGCGATGTGCACGAACAACATATTCAATACCATCTTTAGTGATTTGATACCTGTTATCTACCCTATAAATGATATCCTCCCTATCATAAAGATAAGGACTTCCCAACACAATACCACATATGTCCAATGGAACCACATCCAGATCTACTTCATCAACAAATCTAGAAGCAATAGAAAACCTGAGTCTACATTGTTTTGTCACTTGTAGTTGTGCATTATCACATACCCATCCAAGTGGATATGGCTTTGGGTGTAACTTAGTTTCCAAATGAATTTTTTTAACTATCTCTTCTTAAATGAGATTGGCTTGTGATCCACTATAAAAAAGAGTATCCATTTTTGTATGCTTAGAGATTACTCTTATATGAAATAAGTCACTTCTCTTTCTTTCATCAACAACAGATTCATGCTTTGAATTAGAAGTAGAAGGATTTTTACCTTGAATTCCCGTAGCAAAAATCTTAGTCTCATCCCCTGAGTCAAATCCCAAATCATGTTGGATGGTTGTAGAAATGGTCTTCTTGTCCTCCTTATTCCAAAACTTCTTAGGCTTGAGCTACGGATGAAGCCTCCAACATTTGGATGCATCATGACCCTTTTTCTGGCAATGTGAGCATGTAGTTTTATCTCCATCTTTCTTCACTATAGTTGTATGCTTACCTTTACCTTTGAATTTGTTTCCATCAGGTTTGAAAGGTTTTCATTTTTATTCTTCCCCTTAGACTCCATATGAGTCGCTTGAACACACACCTCATCAAGGTTAGTTGGATTAAACATAAGTGTCATATGATATAAATAACTATGTAATCCACCTATGAACTTGAAAAGAAATTCTTGAGTGTAGAGAGGTATACCAAGTATTAAATCTCTCTTTCTGAATTCTTGTGTGTAATCTTGCATACTTTTTCCCTTACCTTGTCTCAAATTCTGCCAATCCATCATGCCTTGTTGCATGTATCCTAATGGATAGAATTGCTTCTTTAATGTTGAATTCAACTCATGCCAAGAGTAGATGATGTTTAATTTTGAGGCAAGATCCTTTTGAGTTCTACTCTCCCACCATATGAGAGCGGTCCCCCCCAAGTGGGAGAGAAGCCAACTGAATTTTTATTCTATCTTCAATGAACTTTTGAATCCTACAATAAACCTATATCTGACGAATCCAATTATCCAATTTCTTAGCATTAAGTTCTCCATTATAAACATGTAAGTCAAACTTAATATCAAGCTTTAATTGAGGCACATTGAAACTAATTTTTTTGGTTTTCAAGTGAGGAATGTAAAGATCCATCAAGGAAATATGGTGAATATGGAGGAGTTTTAGGAGGTTCCTCACCACCTCCTTATTCTTTACCTTTAGCATGAGAAGAACCACCTTCTTATCCATTCTTCCAATCTTGATAAAGCTCTTCCACCATACTTTGCATCCTCACGAAAGATTTAAGGAGGTCTCCTTCAGATGGGATTGAAGAAGTCCCATTTTCTCCTTTTTCTGAATCCATTCTTCCTCTTCTTGAACCAATATCTGGATCGAATTATTCAAGCTCTCCTTCACCTCTCTGAATACTTTCTCTTGTTAACATTCACAAACTCACAATGCAATGGTTAAGTTGCTCTAATACCAAAATTGATCTAAAAACTTCCAGGATCTTTTTAACCATAAAACTGCATATGAAATTTGTATGTAAATTCTCATAAAAAGGCTTTAAAAGATTATTTTAAATGCTTAAATCAATCACATAAGCAAATAAAAAAGTATGAAAACAAGAAATTTGTATACAACAGATGATAACGGATTTCACCCTTCTTGGGCTACGTCTCCAGGCCACTTCCAATGAGAAGGCCGATCTTATTAAGTCTTCAAAAGATTACATACATGAGTTCTAGAAACACTTCTGATTTCTATCATTCAAACCTAGAAACAGACTGCACCACTGCGTTCCTCTCGAAATTATGAGTAAAATGAGTATAAGCTCAAATATCTTTTCCTAAGGTCTCCTCTAGCATGCAAATCGAGACAATATCTTCCTACAACTGTACGAACTGTGTGGATTCCCACCTCGGGAAGCACGCCCATTAATGACCTGTACTTGCCACGGGATATGTGCAAACAGTGGTCAAAAACTATCTCGGGAACTGTGCAAAAGTGCTATGCATCTCCTTCGAAATTGTGGTTTAAAGGGGTTTTATATAGTGTTTCTGGGCGTGAATTTGTACTATTCCAGCGAAGATTTGGCCAAAATATTATCTCCAAATCAGATTTTTAATAAGATTTTACTAGTCAATTTTTCGTTAATTTCTCAAACTCAACAGGATGTAAATGACGGGGACTGAGATAATGAATGAGAATGGTAGGGATGAAATTAAGTTCTAGAATTTATATGGATGGGTGTACAGCAGAAGCTAAATTTGGTCTGAGCAGAATTCCTTGGAATAATGTATTAGAACCATTCACTTTTCAGCAACATAGTGATTCTATTGCCTACTTTGAGGCTTCCTTGGCTGCTAGCATATGCCAACAAGATTGGGTGAGGTATTATCATAGTATATGGCAAGTATATAACATTCAATTGAGCTTATAGTATGCACTGGAAAGTATTCAAATGAATTTGGTAAATTTTGGAGTGATTTGGGAATCAAGTGCACAATGGGGATTACTAAGCTAGTTAAATTCCTGTATTTTCCAAATGAATTTAGATGCAACCAAATTCTTAATACAGGGGATGATATGGGATTTATACTACATTATTAACCTCCTACAACTTACAGGGAGTCAAACTGATGCTCATAATTGAATTAGCAGTCATAATGGTAAAACTAGTCTAGAATAAACACCGAATGAGCTAGTCTTCCAATTTTATTCATTAAACTGCTTCCATAATTCATAAACTCTGTTATGAAGTATTTAAATGTTGTGATATAACATAATGGATAGCTTCAGGTCAAAAATAATATATCATAACTCTTCTTTTATTGATTTAACTATCTTCCAAACTTACAGTGCCTCACAGGCTAAAATTTAATTACAAAATGATGGAGAATGAAGAAGAGAAGTACGAAGATTACTGTGGCTCTATTATGAAGTAGTTAACATACCACCTACAAGTCATATGTATGATATTGTCTTCATACTAAACTTATGATCATCACTGGGGCGCATTTACTGAACCATCTCCCTCCTTCAGGGAAAAATCCTCCAAATTTAGATGAGAATGAAGATAGAAGTGGAAGAAGAGTATGAGGATCAGATATGAAGTGGTTCTATGGTCAAAAGAATCTCTGATCTCTGCAAATAATAGAACATTATTCTTCCTAAAGAACCTAGGCGCATTTACTGAAAACCAGCTCCTCATGCTAGTGATTCTCCACCAAAACTAGCTGCAAAAACACTAAAACCATGGCCTCCTTCTTTGAATGCTTGAAGGTCTTCAACTCTGATCTGATATGGATCTGAATGTCTGCAATACTACTCTCAAGATCTGAATACTGAATAACTAAACACTATGGATCCTTGGGGCACATCACCCAAGAAAGAGTTGAGGCACATCACTCAACAAAAGAGAGACTCAGAGCTCTCAAGACAAAAATGCAAATGACAAAAGTTGTTAATGGGAGTTGGAAGAATTCTTTTATAGAATTCATGTTGACCTATTGAGCAAGTTAATTGGCTTGGTGACCTGTGAGAATTGGTCACCCATGAGTGGATAAAATTGCTTACTTTTCTTCTTACACCTTTTCTCTCCTTTAGAAACTGTGCCCCTTTTGTCTCAATATGTTTCCTTCCTTGTAAAACTTTCCTGCTTTGTAATTTGAGTTCTCTTTTGGAAATTTCGACCTCCCTTAGGTTTTTTTTTTTTTTTTTCCATTTCTTTCTTTTTAGTAACATCTTACAGCTTCCTACTTTTCATCCCTTGCTATTTTCTGACCTCCAATTCCAATTTAGCAACATTTTTCTCAAGAGGATTCCCTCTTGGCCCACTTGCACACATCATCCACTTTCCAAAATATTAATAAATGAAGATAATTAATAAAATAAATTAATTCCTCACTCCAAAATCCAAAATCATTAATTATTTAATTAAATTAGAAGCATAGCTCAAAATTTCCCAATTAATTAAATAATTCACCGTAGCACTTAGTTTGGGGGTTAATATCTTCAGGGGGGCCCACCTTATCCATTTAATCACCCAAATACACCCTTAGGCATATTCCATAAGTTAATTTCTACATTCACCTATTAATTAATTAATTAATGCCTAGGTGACTTAGGCCAAAATCACCCCCATGGACCATAGCAAAATTTGGGGACATGACAGTCCTCCCCTCCCAAGATTGCTTGTCCTCAAGCAATTTAGTCCAGGGACTAATACTGCAATTCCGTCCAGGCATACTTATGAATTTTTTGTCTCTCCTTATGTTGGTGACCACAGTAGTCACTCGTTCTTTGTACCACAATAGAAATCATCAGACTCAAACTGTATTCAAGGAATAGCTCAAATTCCCTTTTTGCAAATGAGCATCTTAATGGACAATTGTAGCGACAACAAGAACCTACCTCTTGGTCTGTTGAAATATTCCCTTTCAGCTTCACTATAGGATTTCATCATATCGAACGCAAACTTGGTGCTATAGCCCTCCAATATACTGTCAAGCCAGACTTGAACATCCCGCGATGCCCTATTGTCTACCTCTTGCAACTACTGGATCAATTTCGAGGTCCAGGTCGTTGGCTCACCACTTTGGAAATTTGTCTTGCTAAAGGTCAATTTCGCTAACCATTTAGACAAGATGATCGAGAATTCACAAAAAAAGTTCTCGTGTGGACTGTTGTGTATGTTCCTTGCCAGCCACCAATCCGTCATCAGCCTAGGGTTCTGATTCTCTTTCTCAGCAAACTCTCGTAACTTTTGGTCGAACAAATCTTGAACTTCCTGTCTCGTCAGATGCCACAACATGTCCTCCTTTCTCTTCGTGCTAGGGTCCCGGAAACAGAACCATTTGTTGACACAAACCCAGTTGATGGGTGTTCCTCACTCTGTCGACATCCAAACCACCGCAATCTCCCTAAGCACCGGCCCAGACAGGTTTTACCCTATCTGAAAACACCTACAGAGTAGATGAAGTCTCACCCAATATGTTCAAGGGAGAGCTGACGAAACCACGTTTCCGTCGAATGAAGGAGGACCATGTGTGTCTACTTATCACTTAATGCAACATTATTCAACAAATCTAACTATTCGACTTAGGCATTGAATAGAGTCACATTATCATTCAATAGGTCTCATTGTGAACAAAACCATCAATGCACAAATAGATCTAACATCATAACATCAATTGCAGTAAGGAAACATCTCATCATTTACAGATTCATATCGCATATATATTCATAACATAAAACAAGAAAAGACACAATGATTCTGTTCAAACTCCGTCATGTCATATTAACCTTTGCAACAAAACACAGATACATCAAAACAGTTCTTCTGTCGCATACCCAGATTCACAAGACCAAGATCAATATCCGAAAATGATTCTCTCCTCTAAAGATTGATTAAAGATGCTCCTAACACTTACAAATCAACATCTATTTATAGGCTTGCGCCTTTACATTCATGGTCCACTTAACTAACCTCCTAACTACTTCTTAACCCTTTTCTTACAACAAAATGACCCTTAACCCGCACAATGTGGTCCAAAATGACCCAAAAATACATAAAATAATATCGTTTCCATCTTGTGCACGGTTTTCCTCCTTGTGCGGCATCTTTGACCTTGCACAGCATCCACGATGCTGCGCAACTGACTCATCCAAACCCGCCTGCCAACATATTTATATGAGCTATAATCAGCCATCTCTTCTGCAATAGGACCTATCTCCCATGAGGACAGATCATGATCCTCATGTTGTACATGTGACACAAACCAGAAAAATTTATTCACCCACTGTTCATTCCCCATTGGTGTTGTTGAATCTAGGACATGTGGGAAAGAACTATGAATCTTATTTGCATGTATGCAACCTTAAGTAATCAAACGTATGGCTACAACTTCTTCATTATTGGATGGCCCAAATTGGGTGCTCCCATCCCACTCTTCCGTGGGAGAGTGACTGTATTCAAGGAAATGCTCAAATTCCATTGGAAAAAAGTCAAGTGCTTGGTTCTCCTCATGATCCACCATCTCATGAGGTTCCTCCCTATGATCAAGAATTATTTCATCCAAATGAAGTTGACTGAATGGTGTGTAGGAACTAGGAGGGTGGGGGGGGTCTTTGCAACTTTTCATGAAGCTGCAATATTTCTGTCTTGGATTCTTGGAGGGCACTTTGAGTGCTTCTCAAAGAATATTGGGTGGCCATAAATTCATAATTGATATTTCTGATATCTTCATCTTCCTTCATGGATGCACCATGAAACAACTCTACAAGCTCCAACAAACTATCTCTATCAGAAAGAAGGTTTAAGAAATTTTATTTAATGCTTGTCATGGATTTATGGAATTCTTCCATGTCTCTCATGGAAGACTGTTCTCCCAAATTCCAACAAAGGTTATTCATTAAGGCATGGGTGTCATTGAGGGTTTGAAGGGCTTCTTGGATCTTGCATTCATTCATCTTCAATGTTTCTTCAAGGTAGTGAGGTTCTGGCAGATGAACCTCCTCTTCTTCTAGCTTCTTAGGATAAACTTCAGTTGATTCTTTTGAAGTTATGAAATTTGATCCCTTCCTTGGGGCTGCAATACATTCATAATTCAGATCATTGATATCAGGTCTTTGGCTGCAACTAAGGTGCTCATTCATTTCGGGTGCACTTGTAAGGACTTCTCTCCAATTTTCAGCCTTCCCCAATTCATGAGTCTCAACTCCCAAGGGTCCAACAAAGTCCATATTCTCCTCAGAAGTGGCTACCCCATTAGACCAACACATAGGCACATAAAGATTAGAATTTACAAATTTCCCATGTTTTATATTTTCTCCTCCTTGTGATGGTATGTTGGTGGTTTTGCCTTCCACTAATTTCTCATTTTCAGTTTCTGTTGTTGCAAGGCCTTCTTCTTACTCCATGGATCCTGCACCCACATCACCTTCATCAATGGGTACCTCCATGTCTCCCACATATATATGAGAATACACATCATTAGATGCTTCCTCATACTTAAAAAATTCCTTAGTAGGTTCTCTTCCAACCATGTGGGTATCCTACAAACACCCTTCTAGTGATTCAACCTTGTCACTGCATTCAAATTTATCACTAAGGTTCCGAGACTCAGTATCCAAGGAATATCTTATCCAATAATTATCCCCTAATGTGGCTGCAACATCATCATGATACTAAGGAGTACAAAAATATTAATGTGGTCTAGACCTTTGCATCATGCTTCTCTCTTTAATAGGTGGGGTTATGGTGCCTTGTTCTACCCCCAATTCTCCTAGTTCACATCCAACTGATGTGTGGTCAACTTTTGCTTCCCTGTGAAGCTCATGTGGTGACTTTGGATCTGATTTATGTTCTTCTTTTGGATCTGATCGAAAATATGACTTAGCAGCCCTAATAGTACCAATCTCTTCTAAGGTGATCTTGAGATCCTCAACATAGAATATTGCAGTAGATTCTTCTTCCATTATGTCAAAAACCTCATGATTGGTTTTTGTGTCTTGCTTCTCCCAAAATGATGAATCCTTGGTTGTCTTAGGATCAATATTCTTGGAGGCCCTTCTTGAAGATGATCCCAAAAATCTCATGAACTGTGAAACACATGCATCCAATGAAGCTTCTACGTTTTTTATGCTCTCTTCATAAGGAGGATGATCTTTGACAGTGGAACATGCAAACTTTCCATCCATATGGGTATAAGAATAACCATAGTCTGTCCTTCCAACTATGATCTCATGGGAGATACTTGTAGAAGGTACTTCTTGGAAATTTTCTTCCTCATACCGTCTACAATACTCTTCATACTGCTCATCATATTCATCATCATATTGCTCATAAAAATCATCATCACAGTAAGAGTCTTCTTCATTGAACATTGACATGGCTGAAAATTCATTGATTTGAGAATCTTATTTCCACAGGAGTAGAGGAAATATATTTGATACCACTGTGATATTCCAGCCAAGATTTGGCTGAAATATTATCTCCAACTCAAATTTTTAATAAGATTTTACTAGTCAATTTTTAGGTAATTTCTCAAACTGAGCAATATGTAAGTGATGGGGACTGAGACAATGAATGAGGATGGTAGGGATGAAATTAAGTTCTGTAATTTATATGGATGGGTGTGCAGCAACAACTGAATTTGGTCTGAGCATAAGTCCTTGGCACAATGTACTAGAGCCATTCACTTTTCAGCAACATAGTGAGTCTATTGCCTACTTTGAGGCTTCCTGGGTTGCTAGCATATGCCAAAAAGACTGGGTGAGGGATTCTCAGAGTATATGGAAGGGATATAAAAATAAAGTGAGCTTATAGGATGGACTGGAAAGTATTCAAATGAATTTGGTAAAGTTTGGAGTGATTTGAGAATCAAGTGCACAATGGGGATTGCTGAGCTAGTTAAATTCCTAGATTTTCCAAATGAAGTTAAATGCAACCAAATTATTAATACAAGGGATGATATGGGATTTATACTAATTTATTAACTTCCTACAACTGACATGGATTCAAACTGATGCTCATAATTGAATTAGCATTCATAATGGTAAAACTAGTCTAGAATAAACACCCAATGATCTAGTCTTGCAATTTTATTCATTAAACTGCTTCTATAATTCGTAAAATCTGTTCTGAAGTATTTAAATGCTCTAATATAACATAATGTACAGCTACAGGTCTAAAATCAGATATCATAAATCTTCTTTTATTGATTTAACTGTCTTCCAAACTTATAGTGCCTCACAGGTTAATTACAAAATGATGGAGAATGAAGAAGAGAAGTAGGAAGATTACTGTGGATCTGTTATGAAGTAGTTATCATACCACCTACAAGTCATATGTCTTATATTGGATACATGTTTAACTTCTTATCATCACTAGGGTGCATTTACTGAACCATCTCCCTCCTTCAGGGAAAAATCCTCCAAATTTAGCTAAGAATGAAGATAGAAGTGGAAGAAGAGTATGAGAATCAGATATGAAGCGGTTATCTGGTCAAAAGCATCTCTGATCTCTGTAAATAATAGCACATTAGTCTTGCTGAAGAACCTGGGTGCATTTACTAAAAATTAGCTCCTCCTGCTAGTGATTCTCCACCAAAACTAGCTGAAAAACACTAAAACCATGGCCTCCTTCTCTGAATGCTTGAAGGTCTTCAACTCTGATCTGATATGGATCTGAATGTCTACAATATTAATCTTAGGATATGAATACTGAATAATTGAACACTATGGATCCTTGGGGCACATCACCCAAGAAAGAGTTGAGGCACATCACTCAACAAAAGAGAGACTCAGAGCTCTCAAGACAAAAATGCAAATGACAAAAGTTGTTAATGGGAGTTGGAAGCATTCTTTTATAGAATTCATGTTGACCTATTGAGCAAGTTAATTGGCTTGGAGACCTGTGATAATGGGTCATCCATGAGTGGATATACTTGCTTACTTTTCTTCTTACACCTTTTCTCTCCTTTAGAAACTGTGCCCCTTTTGTCTCAAGATGTTTCCTTCCTTGTAAGACTTTCCTGCTTTGTAATTTGAGTTCTCTTTTGGAAATTTCGACCTCCCTTAGCTTTTTATGGTTTTTTTCCATTTCTTTATTTTTAGTAACATCTTACACCTTCCTGCTTTTCATCCCTTGCTATTTTCTAAACTCCAATTCTGATTTAGCAACATTGTCCTCAAGAGGATTCCCTCTTGGCCCACTTGCACACATCATCCACTTGCCAAAATATTAATAAATGAAGATAATTAATAAAATAAATTAATTCCTCACTCCAAAATCCAAAATCATTAATTATTTAATTAAATTAGAAGCCTAGCTCAAAATTTCCCAATTAATTAAATAAGTCACCTTAGCACTTAGTTTGGAGGTTAATATCTTCAGGGGGAGGCACCTTATCCATTTAATCACCCACATACACCCTTAGGCATATTCCACAACTTAATTTGCACATTCACCCATTAATTAATTAATTAATGTCTAGGTGACTTAGGCCAAAATCACCCCCATGGACCATAGCAAAATTTGGGGACATGATAGAATTGGAGGGCAACAAACCCCTTTTTGGCCCTTATATCCGCCTTTCAATTCTTAACCAAAAATGGTTGATAGCCATTCAATGAATGGGATCTGGCCCAATGGTAAGGTGTTGTGACTTGGGGGCAAAGGCCTCGAGGTCAAACCCGCAGGCCTCTCCCCTTTTAGTGTTGATTGGTTGTAATGTTTTTTGGGAGGTGGTGTATAACATGGAGGCATTCTTGTGTTGGCTTGTGACTGTTGATGTATTTTTAACTTCAGAATGTATTTCATATATGTATATTGTATTCCTATAGAGATGTTATTATTCCTCTATACGGAAGTGTCATCATTTATATTGTAAGTGTCGTAACTTATACTTGATGGGTTATTAGACCACCTTGTTGGGGTCGGCCATGTGTAAGTCATGTGGGTTAAAGGGTTATTAGACCGCCCTATTGGGGGTCGGCCCCATCATAATTATGTTATGTGGTCAAGTTAAGGCCGACCTATTAAAGGTTATTAGGAAAATCAAGTCAAGTATAAATAGAGTGCGGGAGGCACTCTATTTGATCATTCACTTACTCACTCACACACTCATTGGAGAGTGGCGCACTAGTGGAGGAGGAGAAGCTGCTGCTAGGAGGACTATCTCTTGTACTTGGGTTGTATCATTGCTCTATCTATCTCTGAGGAAGTTGCGGGTTTTTCACATTCTTCATTTTCCCCGGTGAAACTCTGTGTTTCTTGTGTGCTTGCATTATTGTGTCCATGATTGATATACTGTAGATATGTTATAGATATGTTGTACATGTTATTCTCTCACTTAAGATCCTAGATCAGATTGAAATTTATGAAAAACTAATATGGTATAAGAGCTAGCCTAAAAGAAGGCATGGTATGGCATTTATGACACTTGTTGCACTTGCGAAGCTAGGGCTTGATATAGAAAAAACCCGTCATCGTAGAACTTTCTCTATAAATTCATTTAGGAAAGGTTTCAGGATTCAAAAATCTTATAGGTCGAAGATAAGATCCCCTGGTACCTTGTGTCTGAAGGAGAGCTTCTAATTCGTTGTAATTTCAGATTTATGATCTGTACAATATAGGGTTTCTGCCCCTTCCAGATCTGAGTCATAAACAGGTGGCATAGGAAAAAAGGTCACAACTTGGGATAGGAAGCTCCAAATGAAATTTAGTAAAATGTGGTAGGTAGGGAACGGACTATAATTTCACAGGTACGATTTTCAGAGGGCGAAATTGAACCAGTGACACGTGGAACTCCGTACAAGTTCGCTCTCCTGTTTTATCCCATAAACATGTCACATTGTGAAACTTGGCATAAATCTCTCTCAGAGAATACATTTGAGGTCAGACCTATTGGGTTGGAAATATGACAGGTCAGGCTACCAGAGGCAAAATTTTCAGACCCTGTAGATCTGAAATTTCAGAGTTACACCAGAAACAATCAGGTGCATATTTCTGTCAAAACAAAATTGGATTTTGAGCACCTTCATTCATGGCTCTGGGAATTTAGGGTTTCGGAGAGTGTTAGAATTTTTGTATCAGAGGCCACGGCTGGATGCTCCTCATCAAAATTGAAATTTAGAGACCAATATTGAATTTTTTGGTTGGGCAGAAGGCCGAGCTTGATCAAACCCTAGTTTGGGACTTTGATCGAAAAAGTGAAAAATTAGGGCTTCTGCAAAAATGGGAATTTTTGAAATCTGTGACCATAGCTGGAAGATCCTTGGAAAAATATAAGTTTAGAGATTTGGATCAAACTATTTGGTTGAGTGAAGCTCCAGGAAACTCAGACGCTAATTCAGGGTCCTCCCTAGTCAATCCGAAAGATTGAAAAGCAAATTTGAGGGGTGAAACTTTGCAGTTTTCAAATTCTGAGTATACCAGGTTCATCAGCTCATCAAGGTGCATCTTTCTATCCTTTCAGAAGTTTGAAATTCAAAGTTTGAATTTTTAGGGTTTCCCTGACAAACCCTAATCCAGCTCCAGATCCAGTTTCTGCAAATCAAGTGGATTGGGTTAATCCTAGAAGAGAATGGATTGGTCACCTGCATACGTGAAGAAGTTCCAATTTCAAAGGGAGATGAGGCTAAGGCCTTACATAAGAAGATTACAAGCAATCTAGACAGGTATGACTTATCCAGGGATGTTTTGAGATCTGTTCATGATTAAGGTTATGGATGTTTGTCTTCATTAAGGTTAGTACAATCTTGATTAACTTTAGATTTGTCATATCACCTTAATAAAATTATGAATGCAGATATTCATTGATTAGGGTTTTGACACTTATGATTGTACTAATGCATTGTGGTGTTGTATGAGGTTGATGTTGTCTGCTAACATCAAAGGTACATCAAGAAATACAAATAATGTTCTAGTTCAAGAACATATGACCATGTTGACATGAAGACAAAGATTCATCCATTGTCATGGATCACATAGAAGATCTACCTACGAGGTATGTATAACTTGGTTCTATAATGATTAACCTATGAGATATACAGGTTACTAGCACAAGTCATTGAAGAGAACAAGAAGACATTGTTAGACATAACTAGCAAATATGATAACCAAGTATGTTTTTCCTATATAAAGTTAGAATCCTACCTTGTGTTAAGATCTTATACTATTGTATGGTTGATAATGATTATTCATGAAGTTAGAAATGTAAGTAATCAAGGGTATGCATATTATGTCTCTTACCTTAATTGATGATATGACGAACCAGAAAAGTCCTTTGGTCAAATAAGAATATGCATGAGTAAAATAAGTAGTCCCTGAAACCTTGAATACTAATGTTTATTATCTATGTTTGAAATGATCATGACTATACATGTTTAAGATTATTGTGTTTTGATAGTATTGAGATATGTATGAGACCCCGAGGATAACACAATGATGATACTAGTAATTATGCATAAGTGATTGAGGATGGATATAAGTTCAAGGACAAGTAATCGAGGAAGCAAAGATCAAGAGGGAGCACACTCCAGTAGTTCCTGCAAGGAAGGAAATATTGAGAGGGAGTCCACCCTACAAACCAAACAAGGATAAGTATTTGAATTGTCATCTCTTGCATATTTGTTTGTTTAAATAATATTGTTCAATAATGCATATGCTTATGTTCCTAGACTTAGGGTGTGTATTATGCATATTAGAATAATGGCATTAATGAACAGTATACTACTAATATGCATGTGATGGGTAAGTGGCCTATGGCACTGTACAACATTCAATTGCTACTTATCTAGAATGAAACCTCTTTGCTAACATCTTGGGAGTTGTGCACACTCTTAACAATGTTCTAGTAGAGATGGGAAGGCATCTAGAAAATTACGGGATATGGATAAATGTTGTATTGAAAGCATTGGCTAAAATAACTGCATGACTGTATGACATATTTCTTTGTGTAAGAATTTGTTCTAAAAACTATGAGATGTTTCTAATCATGCAATTTAACTTGCTTTGTAGGAAAGATCGTATACCATCACCTACGAAAGAAGGACTACAACATTTGTTCTAGCAACAAAGCTATCTATTGAAGATATTGAAGTTCCTAGGATCTGGGATGAAGTAATGGAAGAATACCATGATCCATCAATCATGAAGAAAGATGTTTGGGATGTGGTCCCAAGACCAGATGGGAATTTTGTTGTGACTTCCAAAGATCAAGCATGCTACAAATGGCAGCATAGAGAAATACAAAGCAAGATTTGTAGCTCGTGGCTTCTCCGAGAAAAAGGGAATAGACTATGAAGAGACTTTTGCTCCTGTAGCCAGATACACTTCCATTAGATCAGTACTTGCTTTGGTTGCAGTGATGAAATGGAAGATACACCAGATAGATGTCAAGACAGCTTTCTTGAATGGTGTAGTCGAGGAGGAAGTCTATGTGGAGCAGCCACTTGGTTTTGAGACACATGACAAAGAGTCATATGTGTGCAGATTGAAGAAATCCTTGTATGGCTTGAAGCAAGCTCCTAGAACTTGGTATGGGAGGATAGACAACTTTCTATCCAGTTTGGGATTTACCAAGAATAAAGCAGATTCCAACCTTTACTACAAGGTTGAGGAAGACAATCCTGTGATACTATTGTATGTGGATGACCTATTTGTTACAGGTGATATTATGATTGACGACACAAAGCGAAAGCTTTCTACCGAGTTCGAGATGAAGGACTTGGGGATGATGCACTATTTTCTAGGCATGGAGGTGTGGCAGAGTGCAGATGGAATCTTCCTTGGACAAGGGAAGTATGCAGTAGAGATCCTGAAGAGGTTCAGGATGATCGACTGCAAGGCCATGGCCACACCTATGGCATCGAACCTGAAGCTTCTGTTTGATGCTTCATCTGATCCGGTTGATGTCGCGATGTATCGTCAGATGATTGGGTCCTTGATATACCTAACGAAAACGAGACCAGATATTTGCTTTGCGGTGAACACATTCAGCCAGTTCCTGACGGATCCCAGAGGTGTTCACCTGGTTGCTGTAAAGCATATTTTGAGGTACCTGAAAGGTACAAATTACTATGGGCTCAAGTATGATGCGAATCAAAAGTTTAACCTGCAGGGTTATGTTGATTCAAACTAGGTAGGCAGTGCTGCAGATAGGAAGAGCACATCTGGGTGCTACTTCAGTATGGGATCAGGTGTGATCTCTTGGTTTAGTAGGAAGCAGTCCTGCATAGCACTGAGTACAGCCGAAGCAGTGTATGTTGCAACTTGTTCGGCTAGTTGTGAGGTAGTATGGCTTCGGAAGCTACTATCTGAGTTATTTGATCTCCCGTTGGAGGCTACTGGTATATTTTGTGACAACCAGAGTTGTGTAAAGCTGTCTGAGAACCCGGTGTTCCATGACAGGTCGAAGCACATTGATATCAAATATCACTATATCAGGGATATGGTGGAGAGAGGAGCATTGAAGCTCCTGTATGTTGCGACGGATGAGCAGGTTGCAGATGTGTTGACGAAATCACTAGCCAGAGTGAAGTTTGAGTACTTCAGAGAGAGGCTTGGTGTTCTTCAGATTGATGACACTTCGAGGAAGAAGTGATGGACACATTTGCAGGAGCCATTCCAAGCATGGTGAGAGGAGGATCCTTCCCATGGCTGTGGATGTAAGCACTGTGTGTGATGAGCATCAGGACGATGCTCCAGTTTTTGCTCTATATGATCAGTTGGATCATGTATATGTATATGCATCATGTTGGATGCTTGTTATGATCAGTTGGATCATGTATATGTATATGCATCATGTTGGATGCTTGTTACGATCAGTTGGATCATGTATTTGTGTATGTATCAGGTGGATACATTGTATGATCAAGTAGATCATGTATGTAATATGCATCAGGTAGATGCATGATATGTATCAGATGGATGCGTTGTATGATCGGGTAGATCATGTATGTGATATGAATCAAGTAGATGAATGATATGTATCAGGTAGATACATTGTATAGATCATGTATGTAATATGCATTAGGTAGATGCATGATATGTATCAGATGGATAGATTGTATGATCAGGTAGATCATGTATGTGATACGAATCAGGTATATGCATGATATGTATCAGGTAGATACATTATATAGACCATGTATGTAATATGCATCAGGTAGATGCATGATATGTATCAGATGGATACATTGTATTATCAGGTAGATCATGTGTGACGATATGCATTAGGTGGATGCATTATATGTATCAGGTGGATACATTGTATGATCAAGATGATCATGGATGATGAGCTTCAGGATGTTTCTCTAGATGATATGCATCAGGATGATGCTATAATGATGATCAGGATGATCATATGATGATGTACATCGGGATGATGTATGGTGAGTATTAGGTTGATACTCCATGGTAATGGACAGGTTGTGCAAGGGTAGCATGTAATAAGTCCTGGAGATCTGGACAGGTTGTGCTAGTCATGTAAAAGGCCTCAGATGCTCTTTAGAGATCTTGCTTGGCGAGACACTCTTTTAAGGTTTTTCTAGACCACATGTAATAAATCATGTAGATTTGGACAGGTTGTGCTAGTCGCGTAAAAGGCCTCAGATTCTATTTAGAGATCTTGCTTGGAAAGACACTCTTTTAAGGTTTTGTGGGGACCACATGTAATAAGTCCTGGAGATCTGGACGGGTTTTGCTAGTCACGTAAAAGGCCTGAGATGCTCTTTAGAGATCTTGCTTGGAAAGATACTCTTTTAAGGTTTTGTGGTAGGGGTCACATGTAATAAGTCCTGGAGATCCGGACAGGTTGTGCTAGACACGTAAAAGGCCTCGGATGCTCTTTAGAGATCTTGTTGGTTAAGACACTCTTTTAAGGTTTTGTGACAGTCACATGTAAAAGATCCTGGGAGATCTGATAGGTTGAGCCGTGTGCTCATAAAAGGCCTAGGATGCTCTTTTGAGGTTTTGTTGATGCACGTAATAAGTCCTGAGGAATCTTCAGTGTTTCCAGTGATGATGAATACCTGCAGGTGGTGGGCTTACATCCAGCATGAAAAAGGGTTGGCTTTGTAGAACTTCCTATGACGAGTAGTTCAGAGATTGATTGAGATAGAAGCAGCAGTGACGATGACGATGACTCGATGTCGATGATCTAGTGACGATGATCCAGAGAAGAAGACTTGTGCTAGAAGACCTGTGTTGAGAAATACCTTCCTAGTTAAGAGGGAGTGTTGATGTATTTGTAACTTTGGAATGTATTTCATATATGTATATTGTAAGTGTCGTAACTTATACTTGATGGGTTATTAGACCACCTTGTTGGGGTCGGCCATGTATAAGTCATGTGGGTTAAAGGGTTATTAGACAACCCTATTGGGTCTTGGCCCCGTCAGCATTATGTTATGTGGTCAAGTTAAGGCCGACATAGTAAAGGTTATTCGGCAAGTCAATTTAGTATAAATAGAGTGCGGGAGGAACTCTATTTGATCATTCACTTACTCACTCACACACTCATTGGAGAGTGGCACACTAGTGGAGGAGGAGAAGTTGCTGCTAGGAGGACTATCTCTTGTACTTGGGTTGTATCATTGCTCTATCTATCTCTGAGGAAGTTGTGGGGTTTTTCACCTTCTTGGTTTTCCCCGGTGAAACTCTATGTCTCTTGTGTGCTTGCATTATTGTGTCCATGATTGATATGTTGTAGATATGCTATAGATATGTTGTACATGTTATTCTCTCATTTAAGATCCTAGATCAGATTGAAATTTCTGAAAAACTAACAGTGACTTGGCATATGACTTGGCTTGTGTGTTGTCACTTGTTTGTTACGTTGGTTTCATCGGTTTGGCTGGTGACTTGACTCCACATAACACATTACCACCTCGAGGTTGGTCCAGGGGTCAAGGGATACGCCCTCAATCCCGCCCTTTTCTCCAACCGAAACATCAATTAAATTTAAATATAAGTCGCGCCCTATATTGTTAAGAAACACCTGTGGGACTCTTGGCTAGGTGGGATCTGTGAGGGCGTTGGTAGACTTTGAGGACACGGGTTCGATCCCAACGACCTCCATACATTTTATTGAACAGTGCAATCCATATGCCAATAGGGTTTCCACATGGAAGTCCCTAATTGGTCCAACTAATCTTCCATGTCATCAAACCTATCCATGTGTCAACCTATCATTGGCCCTTTTTTTTCCTTTTTTTGTGTTTTCCAAACTCCATAACATTCACCTCGGGAGGTCGTTTCATGTAAAACGAACGTTGCTGGAAAGCTCCTGACGATCTCTACACATCTATAATATTATTTGCATATTTTGAAGACTTTCATTTTGATCGATCTTGAAGATCCTCCTAGTTCAATACAAGAGATATTTTTCAGGGTTTCACTATTTTCTCTTGTGTTTTCTATTTTTCTCTCCAAAATTCTAGGGTTAAGTACATTACAAGTGGTATCATATCTCTTTGTTGGGCCAAGAAAGGGGAAGCATTTCTTTCTGTTTTTTTAGGAATTTTGGGGAAAAAAAGAGGACAATGAACTTCAAATCAATTTCTAAAACTTTCTATGAAAACTTTGAAGAAACCAATGGAATATTTGAGTTTCTCTCACAAAAGAACCCAAAATAAATAAATAAAATTGTCTCAAACATTGTTAAGGAAGTGAAGATATCATTAATTTAAAAATATATTGTTTTAGGGTTGTTTCTAGTGACAACCATGAATATTCCAGAGTGAATATCTTTTGACAAAGTACCCAATTTTTTGTCAAACTAGTGCTAGTAGATGCGGAGTGCCCATGCCATTTCTAGTAAAGGGTCATAATATCACTTTTGGTAAATATTTCAAGATTTGTGCTTATTTCTAATTTTCATCCTCAACCCTACCTTGAAAATTAATTTATTCTTCGATGATTGTAGAGCTCTTTCTAGGGTTAGCAAGCTCGTGATTTTTTTTAGAGACATGTTCCAATTTATTTAAATAAACCAAAGATGTATCATTTAATGGATAAATTTGTAGTTGGGGAAGCATACACAAATAAAGTACAAGTGATACTAAGTCACATTGTTGGATACCCTTGTAGCCTTTGTTGGAACCCCTTCTAGTAACATTGTATTAGACAACACCTATATATGGAATCTATCTTTCACTTTCCCTTTGGTGTATAGGAAGTCCCATAGTTATACCTAGAACTAACTTTAGATAAACTAAATGTTCATCTTACTGATATAGTACACTAAGAATAACACTTAGGAAGATCACTCTCTAATATCTAGGTAGTCAAGTAGTATGGATAAGAGCATGACTATGCCTCCTTATTTAGTTCCAAAAGATATTAGGTTGAGTACTACTATTGGAACCTTCACATATATCAAAGAGCTATAGCACCTAAAACTCCCTTTTCCTTAGGACCTCGTAGATCCCTATAAAACACCTCACATTAACACCTTGGAAAATATGACCGCCAGGGATACTATTGAAAGGTAACACTGGAACCTCAATTAACAAAATTTAATGGAGAACTTCAAAACATTCAATAGACATTGAATATGTAACATACCCAAATTTATGAGTTAGTATTTTAGTGAATTTACAAGAAATAAATATAGAAATAAATTTCACATAAAATCAAACCCTCACACTTAAAATCTATTTGTGAGAAGGACCAAATGTCAGTTGTACTTGCTTCGATAATAGACAATTACTAAAAATAAATAATCAATATGTAACTATTTAATTTCGTTTATAAGCTATATTCATAATGCTTGTCGAGATAGTCTATTATATCATCCACTTAATCATTTCATGAGTTCATACTTACTTGATTATTCCTAACATTTATATGTGAAGAAGAGTACACACCAATTATACTTAAAGTATACCAACCCACCATATAGATTCTTCACAATGTAATAGAGAACTTATATTGGAACTTATGATGGAAATTCATTTACATTACGACCAAAAATCCGCAATCCTAGTATCAACCAATGGAGATTAGTTATTCATAAAAAGACATTGCTAACACTCATTCGGATCATTCCTACAAACCTTAATTACTTATGCAAGAAATCCTTAGTCAACAATTTCATAAATTCTCTTACCCTTTTATATAATGGCTTTAACTCTTTAGAAGTACTTACTCCATAGATAAAATAACTTGCATAACAAAGGAATTTAAAGTAATTGCATCTAATTTACAACAATCAAACACATAAGGAGATTCCAATGTACGTGGTTCACCCAATCCATGGGCTACATCCACAAAAATGCCACATCTTGTTCTATTACTCAAATAGCGAGTTACATGCTATCACGCAGTTATTACAACATTTACCTTCTGCTTCCTCGGAGCCTTTGTCATAGAAGGTATTTTCTATACAATCAATACTAACATCAAAATTTTTAACTAGGATCTATGATAATTACACCTAGGCCTTTTCAGACATTCAACCAAAACTCTGTTCTCTGATCTAATAAATACTTATAGTCTCCTCATCTATCTACTTTGTTTACTAAGATCTAAGTTTCAGGTATATGAACCAATATTCAGATCTATTTATGTAATATCAATGCTCATATCTAATGATATAATTATCAATGTTTAATAGAGTATTCATGCCCCGACTTTGAGGGTTAAAACATTGTTATAATAATATTAATGTTCAGATCTAGTAATATGATATCAATATTCAGATCTAATAGTATAATTACCAAAGTTTAGGTCTAATGATACAATCATCAGAGTATCCACGCCTTAGCGTTGTTCTAAATAATTATCAATATTCAAATCTAATAACATGATATCGATATACAGATCTAAAATATAATTATCAAAGTTTGGATCTAAATTTTAAAATAATATTCATGCCTTCAACTTGAGAGTTAAACATTGTTCTAAATATAAGGATCCAAGTTCAGAAATATATAATATAGTTCACTATTCGCTTCAACAAAAGACTCTGTTAACATAGGGTTACTCTATTCTTATTGCAAACAGTATGATATCCTCGTCATATCTATTCATAAGGGTTTCCTTTTAAATTATATGTAGATATATCACATTTGTTTAACGTACTTAGAGCATGCTTATTTGATGCAGGAACATTCTACTCTCCATTTGAGTTCAATGTTTGGTTTAGACCTTAGGGTCTTGACATTTTCCTAAGTAGAGGTCTTATGATGCAATATTGTAAATAATGTTATGTTTTAAGTGTGTTTCTAGATAGGGGATGAGTCACTAGGTGAGTCATTAGTGTGCTGAGTCATTTGGATGAGTCATGTAACCAAGTGCTCAAATAGTGGAATCATTTGTTCAACCATTCGATGGATGCTTGATGGGTCATAAAGATAGGTTTGGGAGTTTGTTGTGTTTGGAATTAATTAGCAGAAATTTAGTAGATTTTTTAGTGTATTCTGAATCTGAACCAGAATTGGTTTTAGAGTTCTGTTTGTATAAATGTGTAAGCCTACAAGGCATAAAAGCAGCTAGATAGCCAGATAGCCAGATAGTGAGGACAACTAGGGAGAGAGTCAAATAATGTGTATCCGGATAGGGTGGCCAAACAATGTAAATCAGGCCTAAGGATTAGAACGTAGATTCTAGATCGATATGAATGTACAAGTTCTTTGTGTTGAATGAAGGAAAGCCTATTTCAGCATATTTCTGTGTAAATGTAGTTCATTCTGTGTATATGATTCTGTGGGACCTGGGTGTGGAATGATTAATGAACTTGTTAATTGTTTGATTAATATCGGTGTATATGTGTTAAAGAGTTTGTGTGAAAGTTGAATCATATCTGTGTATGTGAAACCATGAAGATGATATGCAGAGGTAGCGGAAGGGATCAATTATGGTGAAGAGTGATCGAGCTTGATTGATCGATTCTCTGATCAATCAACGACGAAACGCACAGTCACAACCATTGAATATTGCAGAGATTGAACAATCCAAATCAAAGGAGAGAATATAGATTGACGATGGGGAAAAGAGATCATGAGGTGAAAGTGAATAGAAGATAGCATTCTGCAAAGTCTAAGTTTAGAGTTCCACATAATAGCAGATCGATGGACGAGATCAAAGCCGCAAGGAATCTGATAGCCCAGAGAAGATCCGTGAAACAAAGGTGTAAGGAAGATATCGAATACGTAAAGTTAAGGTGAGGTCTGCATCTGATCTCAGATTGACGGTTAGGAGAGAGCCGCAAGAAATCGATCGTCGTAAAGAGTTGCGGGAGATGATTTGCGAAAGCCAGTTTCGAGAAAGGTTGAAGGCACGCCCGCAATCCGCAATCCGCAAATTGCGGAAAGGAGCTTGCGGGAAAAGGGTCTTGTGGAAAGAGGCCTGTGGAAGATAGAATTGTGGGAATTGAGCTGCGGAACCAAGCTTGCGGAAGGACACATTGCGGGAATAGAGTTCTGGCAAATATGTTGCAGGAAGGAACGTGCGAAAAAGTTCTTGCAGAAAGACAATTATAGAGAGGAAATTGCGGAACGCCTATTTTGAAGGTAAGGGCCACAATTGTGAAGGACTTAGCTGGTTTTTAGCTAAGTTTAGTGGTTTGATTTCAGAGAATCACAATAAATCCTAGGTAAAGCGGTTTGGATTGGATTTTGTCATTCCCACCTGCATCATTTGGTATCAGAGTGCGGTTTCTCTCTTGGTATGAGGTAATGGTATTTGTTTTTCAATTTATGATTACAATTAACTGTGGAAAAAGAATTGCAGACATGGGAGATGTTTCAGCCAACTGTACGAGTGGAAGAGATCATGTAAGGTATGGACTGATTGATGTGTTGTTTAACTCTAGTTATAAGAATTTGTTGAACAAAACAGGAAAGGTTTGACAACAGCAGTGATATCTATAGGAGTTATATCAGGGATGATTGTATTCTTGATGAAGAAGTTGTGAACTCTTAGAAAAGAAGAAAGAGTGGCAGAACCTAAGAATGCAACAAAGGTTGGACCAGAAGAAGACAAATTGCATGTTCTCAGAGAAGAAATGGATCCGTAGAATCCAAGAGGAGCTAAGTTGTTTCTCAAGAGGTTCTAGAGGAAAGAACCAAGGATACCAAAAAGGCAAGCTCAAGGAGAGATAGCTTGTTGAGGTATTGTGGCAGGTATGAAGACTTATTGAGAGAAGGCCTGGGAGCAGTCCACATGTGAACAAGATGAAGTTCACAGAGAAATAGAAAGAGGAGAGAGATACAATGGCTATTGAAGGTCATTGCATAGGTTCAAAGGAAATCCACAACAGAAGAAAAGATGCCAAATATGAAGGTATCAAGAGAATGAGTAAAAAAGAGTATGACATAGAGTTAGTTGACATAGGATTGCAACTATGTCATTTGGAGAAGCTGCTACAGAAGGAAGACTAGAGGTATCGATGGATAATGAGGAAGCATAAAGCGAGATGGCCTTCACTATAGGTGAAGCTCAAGAAAGAAATGTCTTCCAGATTGAAGGAAGAACTGAGGAAAGCTGAGTCTGAGATGAAAGTTTCATATTGTGAACCTGAACAGGGTCCTATGCTTGCGGAGGATGATGAAACAAAGATTGTGGATGACTTCCTGAACTCATTGATAAGTTCATAAACACATGAAGATGATGTGGATGAGACTCCAGATGTGGATTATATGGTTTTTGAATCTAATTCTTTGTGTATGACTGCAGGTATTGAGGAACACTTAAGTGATGTGGTTATGCAGGACCAAACTGAACAGTTATCTTGGACTGTCAAAGATAATGAAGGAGGAGGAGAAATGCTTTTCAAAATCATAACAGCAAATGTAATTATGTTGTAAAGGAGGATGAAGATTGTATACAACCTGTAGCTCATACTATAGGACAGATGGGGTTTGGTGAAGAAATAAAGCTACTAGAGGAGATGACTAAGATAGAAAAGTTCTTGACTGAATATGTATTCAAGGATAATGAATATGGGAAGAAGAGACTAACTGAAGGTCTCATGAACTCTTTACAGAGTTCAGATCAGAAAATAAATGTACTGACAGAGAAATCAATGACGGCTAGAGAGCCTAATGTTTTTAAAACTAATGATATGTGTGTGTTTACAGGTATAGCAAATGATGAAGATAATGAGGCTCTCATGAAGGTGAAGGAAGGAAAAGAAATGTATCCTTACCTCCTTGAAATTGGGAAAAGTTGGAATATTGCTTTGAAGATGGAGACTGAGACAACATGGTCTCATGAAAATAGCCAAGAGGGAACACCTACACAATTTGACAGTGGAGTTGTTGACAAACAGTTAGAAGAACTTGTTGTTGCAGAGTTGGCTAATGAAGACAAAGAGAATCTTTCTAACCTAAGAAATTATGATGAAGAGTTAGAAATGTTGGAAGATTGGTTAATCAATCCAAGGATTGATAAATATGATTGTTTAATGCCTGATTACAGCATTGGAAAGGAGCAGATAGAAGGTCGAAACATTAAAATGTCTTGTGAGCTAGTGGATAGAAGCCGAGAGTCAAGAGAATTGCAGCAGTTTCAGTACAAGAATATGCAAGTGTACCAGCCAAAGGATAGACTGGAAATGGAGTTTGAAGAACTAAGGATGTTGATGGTGAAAATGTCTCAGAGAAGGCATGAAGAAAGAATGAAGATTTACAATGTACATCAACAGAGTAATGAAACACAACAACAGTAGAATACAAGTAACAAAAGATTACCACAGAAGCAAGGCTAGTAGAGAATTACAACAAAAAATATGGGAGCCATGAGAATTACAGTCAGTGGGAAGACAACAGGGCAGTCATGAAGCAATTGATCAGCTACCGAACAAATTTTGGGATCCAGGCATACTGAAGGTGGAAGGTTATGACCAGGATCCCAAAATTTGTTCGGTAGCTGATCAAGAATGATCGAATGATCGAAGATGAGGAAAAGAGATCACGAGGTGAACGTGAACGGAATATAGCATTATGCAAAGTCTAAGTTTAGAGTTTTGCATAGTAGCAGATCGACGAACGAGATCAAAGTCGCAAGGAATCTGATGGCCCAGAGAAGATCCAAAAAACAAAGGTGTAAGGAAGATAATGAATTCACAAAGTTAAGGTGAGGTCCGCATCTGATCTCAGATCAACAATCAGGAGAGAGCCACAAGAAATCGATGGTCGTAAAGAGTTGCAGAACAAGATTTACGGGAGACAATTTGCGGAATCTAGTTTCGAGAAAAGTTGAAGGCACGCCCGCAATCCGCAATCCGTAAGTTGTGGAAAGGAGATTTCGAAAAAGGGTCTTGAGGAAAGACGCTTGCGGAATATATAATTGCGGTAATTGAGTTGTGGAACCAAGCTTGCAGAAGGACGCATTGCGGGAACAGAGTTGCGGAAAATCTGTTGCGGGAAGGAACTTGCGGAAACGTTTTTGCGGAAAGACAATTGCGGAGAGGCAATTGTAGAAGGCCTATTTTGAAGGTAAGGGCCACAATTTAGAAGGACTTAGCTGGGTTTTAGCTAATTTTAGTGGTTCTATTTCAGAGAATCACAATAAATCTTGGGTAAAGTGGGTTGGATTGGATTTTTTCATTCCCACCTGCATCATTATTCCCTTGGTAAGATTTCATATTAATAATTTTTATCTTTATGAGTGGGGAATGACACCTAGTTATATTTTAGCATCCATAGGCACTATGATGTCTCATTTTCTTCATTGATCAGATTCCCCAGGCCTTACTTTCCCTCACCCTCTCCCCTTAGTAGATTCATTTCCCTATCGTCTAGTCGTGTCAAAACCCTCAGTCACGAAGTCCATAATTAACAATTACAACTTAGGGAATTAAACCTTATAAGTTACTAGGTTTACTGGTGGGGCCTTGGCCTTGAGCTCCTCATGAGATAAACAGTACAATAATAAGTTATATTTATAAAAATTACTAAGGCTTAAAGGAGGGATGTTACATCCTCCTCCTCTCAAGAATAACATCGTCCTTGGTTTTCATACTTCTCAGCAATTCGTCCACTCTTATGGAGTCATCATTCTTTAGTTCACTTGTCTTCTCTCCACTCTTATGGAGTCATCATTCTTTAGTTCACTTGTCTTCTCTCCTTTGTCATTCTTGATCATCTTCAAACTTCCACGTTTTTTACAAGTCTTTATGGTTCGTACTTCTTTCACAACCTACACATTGTACAGCTCATACAAGATCTTTCAACATTCTTCAATATAACATAATTATACTTCACAAAATTTCAAATAGTAAATGTTTAACATTTATCATTCATCCTCATCCTTGAGAAAATTTTTGCTTAATCAAGCATTCATAACATTCACACATAAAGACATCCAATAGTCTAGTTACAAGACAAATCATTAATATTTGTTATATCATAAAACAAATCTTTCAACAACACTTTGTTGATCATCAAACTCTCCCATGAGTTTGGAACTTCAACAATCCTCTGTTGAACACATAACTCTTCCTCGAGTTCTATTCTCTCTGTAACTCAGCAATCAAATTTGCAGATAAACTGCCACCAATCTCACTTTAGCTTCCTCTCATCGAATATCCTCTTGTTTGCTTAAATTTCCAGTATGCAACAAATCCACAAGGTAAAAATTGTGTGATCCTCCCGCCCATTTGATGGATATATGCTTACCTAGGTCTTTGGGTCAGTTTTGAATTAAATGAGCCTCCTACTCAGTTCCTCCTTTCTAGGGAACATGACCACAATTGTTTTAGGGAAAATGCCTCCTGCATTAGCTAGAAAGTATATGTTGTTTGTCATTTTCCTTCTACACCAGATCATTCCTCCTGGTGGTTCAGTGAACATTCTTCAAAATCCTTAGTGTGAGTTTGGTGTCAAGTCTTCTAACAAACAAACATGTTAGTATTCATAGTTTAAACATTTAGTTGCATATAGATTCATTTCAACCTGAGACTCATCAATTCTTACTCATGCTTTGATATATATTTTCGTGAGTTCTTGATCTTTATTCAGATTTTTACCATAAGCTTACAATGCATAATATATTATGCTCTTTTCTTTCAACAAGTTCCAAATAATTTTGACCATCTTCCAAATTCACTTGTTAGTACCAATTTATATAACAAAAATCAAACTTTGCAAGAAAAATATTTTCCCTAAGCATATTAATAACAAAATCATACTTCAATATCCATACATGATCATCTGAATTAATCCTCTTTTGGTTCCTTATTTTCATCCTTACGACGCGGTTTTACCAAAAAGAAAGATACAAAATAATTTTATTGGCACATTAAATCCTAGGGAAGTATATATGTGCATTATTTACCAAAAGAACTACAATAGATTTCTTAACCACTTTCACGATAACCTCTTTTCTTACTACGCAGGATTACATAATGCCTTGAACACGAAATAACATTATTCCTTTGATGATTCATTATGATTACTTAACCTCAAATCTTATCTTTCACCATTTTAGACACAATTTTTGTTTAGTTATACAATTTTTCTTTGTACATGCTAACACCTTGTCTGTAACAACAAATTGTCTACATATATATATTTGTATACCTTTATAAAGATAATTACATACCTTTATAAGGGTGACCACATATCTCCTTATATGACGCTCATATGCCAAGGTACAATTTTTAACACATATTTGTATTACACTCAATATCTCATGAAATCCATATACCGAAATGAAATAGGTTGCCAAAGTATCCATGCATATAACATATACCTCTATTTCATAAATCTTGATCATATAAAATTATACTTTTATAACAACCACTCATAGTATCCCAACATCCTTCGTAAAGATCACTGGAATAAGAAAGATAAAAATTAAATCATGCATTTTCATCATATATTTTATACATTACCTAACCTTTTCCCATGTAATCATAAGGGAAGAAATTTTTCAAACTCTCTTAGTTTTATACCCTATAATATTCACCTTTCAATATCTTGTGATCAATTTCTAACAATTTCTTGTTTGGTATAATATTTCCTTGGAGGTTTAGATCATCGAATGACATTTCTCTTATTATTTATCTACCTATGTAGTAAAGAAGATAAACTCTTAGTCATAGAAACCAGTACACCATTTGAAAACCAATTAAATGTCATTCATTATAACTATTCTACTCATCATATTCCATATCTCTTAGTTACCAGTTAAATAGAATCTAGACTAGCAAGTTTACACTTCTTGTGGAATGTTAGTTTAGCATATGTAACAAAACGCATAATTCTTATTTGATACCTCTCTAATGAAATAGAATTTGTGTTAAGGAACAAAAGCTTAACCTCAACATAACTATGCTTCCTTAATAACTAAAGGAATATTTTAAATACATTAATTAAATATTCATACATGTTGACTCCTCTGACAACATGTATTTTTATAGAATTTACTATTTATGTCAACATCATTATAAATTTATAAACTTTCTTATTTAAAAGAACTTTATATATGAAAAAGAACTTGACGGTTCCTAACGTAGTCGGAACACTAGACCATCTTATTTAATCAAAACTTAACATAGTAGGAGGAGATATTCATCGACTAATATTTACCAATAACAAATCATTCACCTCCATAATGAAACATATACTATGCTCACCTATAGACAATGTTATGCCATTATAACGCTCTCACAAAATGAGAAATACTTACTTGTAATTCAACGACGATTTGTCGGTTACCTCTTGTCGATCCCTGGAAATGAGATTTTATATTGTGTCTTATAGATGGAGTCCCTTTTCTAGTTCAACTATCTTATATTCGCTTCCTCCGGCTAAGCCCAATAGGCCCGAGTGTTTGTAACCTATAGCTTTGATACAATATGTAACATACCCAAATTTATGAGTTAGTATTTTAGTGAATTTACAATGTGAAAATCCTCACAGTAGATCTAAGAGCTGATGTATACCTCACAATGAAAGAATTTAGGAATAAGATTAAGAGTGGTCAATGCAGTAAAATGAGCAACAGAATAATAATACAGTAGAACTCGGATAGAACCAAAATAACTTCACACAAACTAATTCATTAATCACAATATGGACAAATAAGTAGTACAATGCATGAGGATTTGAACGCCAAGGTGGCAATTCGAATTAGCCTTCACGAGGTGATCAAAAGATCACTAGAGTTTCATCGGAGCACAACTAGAAGTCTATCTCATCATCAATGGAGTCATCAATGCTCAAGTAACTATCAACCATCAGTCAAACTGAGTCTAACTGAGTGTGGTAGGTGTAACTGAGTGTAACTGGAACTAACTGAATGAAGGAGGCTCAGTGGAGGGCACATGAGGAGCTAACTGGAGTCAGAATGGGCAGTCTAGTCTCACTGGAGGTCCATCAGAGTGATACAGTGAGTTGAGAGTTAGTCTAGCCTTAAATCAAAGAAAGAACTGATGATAACTCAATTAACTGAAGTGCAACTGAGTGGTAGGTGAGAGAGGACGAGTGGATTCCTTAAATCAAGGAGGAAGGGTGCACTAAGCTCCAGGAGGGATAAAATTGATCTGAGAGAAGATCTTGGGGTATGGCTAACTGAGGCTAGGTGCTAGGAGTGATGACTGGGATGCATGCAATTGCATGCAGAAATGCAGAAATGCATGCAAGACTGTAAATGCAAATAATGAAAATGTTGGTAGGACTAGGATGGAGTATAGGAATATCCTAACACCCCCCCTTAATCCATCCTGGGCCCTGGTAACTGAGACCAAAGGTCGCTCAATACAATCAATAATAACAGTCAATAAACCGAGGAAATGGGGAAAACCTCATGGGAAAAATACCCCCCCTCAAAATAGACTGTAAGGCACACACAAAAATAAATGCTCCAAACTCAAGCAGGTATGATGCTTGGTCATATGTCTGGGGGTATCTTCTTCTTGGGAAGAAGTGGATCATTCCCAAAAGGCATGTGCTTGTACTTGCTCTTCAGATCGAATGTGATGAGAACAAATCCAAAAATATGAGGATGATCCTTGAACCTGTAATTCAAATCAGCTGAGGTAGGATCAAATCTATGAATGTGCAGGTAGTCTTTTCTCTTCTCCTTCGAACCATCGTGGGTGAGATTATGCCCAAAAGAACCATCAAATAACAGTGATTTCTTGGAATCCAAATCAGCTCCAAGACTTGATAAATGGTTTCTTGAGATCTCCTTTGAACCAGTAGGGGTGAGATCAAAACCATCATATGCCTGAGAAATTATCCCAAGTAGTGATTGCTTGGATTTTAAATCAGCTCCAAGACTTGAAACATGGTTTCTTGAGATCTCCTTTGAACCATTAGAGGTGAGATCAAAACCAGTAAGTGCATGAGAAATTATCCCAAGCGAATGTCAATGGCCATTATCTTCAATAACCTTCTAAAAGCATGAAATAATGATAATATAGTAGTACATAAGAGGTGAGTGATCAAGGAGAGCGAATGCATTACCTCCAATGGATGATTTTAACTCTGAAACATTGAATAGATCATGATGCAAACCAACAAACTCTGGTCCAAGAGAGGATTTAGTACCTTCTGCAATTTCTAGAGTGTGAGCTGGCACAAAATTCGAAATAGAAGAAATTTGGAGCATGAGTGTAGAATCTGCAAGTTCTTCTTCTTTGAGGCTAAATTAAATATGAGATATGTTTGATACTGATTCATGATTAATGAGATCATCAAGGAGGGCGAATGCATCACTTTGCTTGCTCTTGAAAGGGTTTGGACGAATCCGTTCATTCTGCCTACCAAATCTTTCATCCAGATGGGCCCATAGCTCTTTTGGAGATTCACTTCAATGAAGTGGTGTACCATGCATCGAGACATAGCATACATCATGAATGCATAGACCGTGTCACCTTTATTTAACCAGACATTCTCTTCTTCAGAGGATTCGAACTCTCTTTCAAAACAATAATCAAAGAGACCATTTCTCTTCAAATGTGCTATCATCTTTGGTTTCCATTCATCATAGTTGAATGGAGAAAGAGAATCATAGTTGAATGGAGGAGGATAGATTTCTTCTGAATACATGGAAGCTATAGAAGACCTGCAAAAACAATAGAAAATTCTACAACTGCTACTATTGCAAAAGTGCAGAAACTGCTGCACTCAAAATCTTGATAATAACTTGCAAAAAACTCCCAGGAATGGAGATAAACAATACTCTCAACATGCTTTGATACCATGTGAAAATCCTCACAGAAGATCTAAGAGCTGATGTATACCTCACAATGAAAGAATTTAGGAATAAGATTAAGAGTGGTCAATGCTGTAAAATGAGCAACATAATAATAATACAGTAGAACTCGGATAGAAGCAAAATAACTTCACACACACTAATTCATTGATCACAATATGGACAAATAAGTAGTATAATGTATGAGGATTCGAATGCCAAGGTGGCAATTCGAATTAGCCTTCATGGGGTGATCAAAAGATCACTGGAGTGTCATCGAAGCACAACTAGAAGTCTATCTTATCATCAGTGGAGTCATCAATGCTCAAGTAACTGTCAACCATCAGTCAAACTGAGTCTAACTGAGTGTGGTCAGTGTAACTGAGTGTAAAGGGAACTAACTGAATGAAGGAGGCTCATTGGAGGGTGCATGAGGAGCTAACTGGAGTCAGAATGGGCAGTCTAGTCTCACTGGAGGTCCATCGGAGTGATACAGTCAATTGAGAGTTAGTCTAGCATTAAATCAAAGAAAGAACTGATGATAACTCAATTAACTAAAGTGCAACTGAGTGGTAGGTGAGAGAGGATGAGTGGCTTCCTTAAATCAAGGAAGAAGGGCGCACTAAGCTCCAGGAGGGATAAAACTGATCTGAGAAAAGCTCTCGGGGCTTGGCTAACTGAGGCTAGGTGCTGGGACTGATGACTGGGATGCATGCATGCAGAATGCATGCTCCATGCATGCAGAATGCATGCTCCATGCAGAAATGCATGCAAGACTATAAATGAAAATAATGAAAATGCTGGTAGGACTAGGATGGAGTATAGGAATATCCTAACATACAAGAAATAAATATAGAAATAATATTCACATAAAATGAAACCCTCACACTTTAAATCTATTTGTGACAAGGACCAAACGTCCGCTATACTTTCTTTGATAATAGACGATTACTAACAAGAAATAATCAATATGTAACTATTTAATTTCTTTTATAATCTATATTCATAATGCTTGTCGAGATAGTCTATTATATCATCCACTTAATCATTTCATGAGTTCATACTTACTTGATTATTCATAACATTTATATGGGAAGAAGAGAACACACCAATTATACTTAAATTATACCAACCTACCATATAGATTCTTCACAATGTAACATAGACCTTATATTGCAACTTATGATGGGAATTCATTTACATTGACGACAAAAAATCCGCAGTCCTAGCATCAACCAATGGAGATTAGTTATTCATAAAAAGACATTCCTATCACTCATATGGATCATTCCTACAAACCTTACTTACTTATGCGAGAAATCCTTAGTCAACAAGTTCATAAATTCTCTTACCCTTTTAGATAATGGATTTAAATCTTTACAAGTACTTACTCCATAGATAAAATAACTTGCATAACAAAGGAATTTAAAGTAATTACATCTAATTTACAACAATCAAACACATAAGGAGATTCCAATGTACATGGTTCACCCAATCCATGGGCTACGTCCACAAAAACTCCACATCTTGTTCTATTACTCAAATAGCGAGTTACATGCTGCCACGCAGTTATTACAACATTTACCTTTTTGTTCATCGAAGCCTTTCTCATAGAAGGTATTTTCTATACAATCAATACTAACATCAAAATTTATAACTAGGATCTATGATAATTACACCTAGGCCTTCTCAAGAATTCAACCAAAACTCTATTCTCTGATCTAATAAATACACTTATACTCACCTCATCTAACTACTCTGTTTACTAAGATCTATGTTTCAAGTATATGAACCAATATTCATATCTATTGACGTAATATCAATGCTCAGATCTAATGATATAATTAGCAATGTTTAACAGAGTATTCATGCCCTAAATTTGAGGGTTGAAATGTTGTTCTAATAATATTAATGTTCATATCTAATAATATGATATCAATATTCAGATCTAATAGTATAATTACCAAAGTTTAGGTCTAATTATACAATCATCAGAGTATCCACGCCTTAGCGTTGTTCTAAATCATTATCAATATTCAAATCTAATAACATGATACCAATATACAGATCTAAAATATAATTATCAAAGTTTAGATCTAAATTTTAAAATAATATTCACGCCTTCAGCCTGGGCATTAAAGATTGTTCTAAATATAAGGATCCAAGTTCAGAAATATATAATATAGTTCAGTATTCGCTTCAACAAAAGAATCTGTTAACACAGGGTTACTCTATTCTTATTGCAAACAGTATGATAAATATATTTGCATACAAAGTATTACTCTACCCTATGCGAAAATATCAATATATATAGATACTATACAATGAGAGTAAACCAACAACAACTCTACTCGATGCTTTCAAGAGGCATATATACTTACAAAGAGAAATCGATGAAGAGAACATGCAAACAGATAAACCCGATCTTACGCCTCTCTTATGAGTAATCGATGCAGATAAAGAATGCAACCAAGTAATCCATATCTTAAGCCTCTGTCAATGAGGAATTGATGAAGATAAAGAATGAAAACTAATAAGCCAAATCTTACACCTCTATTAATGAGGAATTGTAACATCTCGAATTTTCATAAAAAATTAAAATTTTTGAAGGCAGCATTAATTACGATAATTTATGATTGTGGAATAACAAATATTGATTGTAACAACAATTAATTAAACAGATGTTAGTACTAAACATAATTTAAATCTGTTTAGCAGCAATGTGACAGTGACAACTTAAACATATTAACAGCTATCGTAATTATGGTAACAAAATAACAAAAGTACTAATAGAGCGGAAATTCGATGCGACACTGTTTCTTTTTGCAAAGATACTGACAGTTTGACTTTGATGCATAAGGGTGTCCTACGAGGTACCCTGTAGCTTACTTAGCTGCAACGCTAAAGCATATTGAATTTCCTATGTGCAGACGACAGGTAAGAAGTTTCATGGCCACGTGTAAAGTTCAAATTCAACGTCGTAATTAATAAAATGTTATAATTCTGTTGCGACTCACCAAAAGTGTGCAGGTATGGATTTCATAGCTATAATTATTGTTTTAAGATGTTGTCTAACGACTCCACAATGTTTAGAACAGAATCCTCTATTTGCGTCATCATGCTAAAAGTCTTGTTGTTGTAATTCTTGTTGTTGTTATAGACGGCTTCGTCGTCGTCTTAAGATAATAAATACTTGTAAAGTATTAGTGTTGTGATTAAATTAGTAATCGTCAAAAGTATTGTAATAAGAGTCAAAGGATGGAGTTTAAGACTAAAGCATGGTTTAATACAAACATTGGCCTTGTTGCCAATCAAAAGTGTAACTCCTACATTATTTGTCTTTTAAAAAGGAATAAAAGACTTATGGTTATTCTATTAACCATATAATTTTTTTGATTGACATCCTACATAGCAATTTATAAAAACAACTATTCATACTATATGTTATATAGGAAAGTTTGCAATATTTTGAATATTATGAAATTGCAATAATATCATTTTTCTATATAATAGTTCACCATATCGAAATCATATGAAAAATTGTTTTTTAACATGGTTAACTTAAGTCTTGATATTCTAATTCGTGATCATATAATTAGAACCTATATCCACTATGCAAACCTAATGATAACTTATTAAATTTATGAATATCCAAAGGGACTATATCGTAAAACTTGAGGGCACTGACATGCATTCAATGTGACAGGGTGGCGAACGGCTGGTTCATTAATAGCACAAGTCTCAAGCTATCAAGGGAATCGAGTTTCGATCTTGCATTAAAGGCTTGAAAATAAATCTCCGGGTGACAAGGATCGCCACCACTCCACATAATGTAAGAACGCTATAATGGTTGAAGTTCGAGACTACTTTGTAATGGTTAAGGGTTGGTACTCCTCTGAGCTGGATATGAAAATGATCCAACGTGATCCATCATGGAAAATGCCTTGCATGTGAAATGACTTAGCATTAATTGCAAGGGTTGTTCGACCCAATGCAATCTCGTTGGCATGATCATGAACGTTGATTGCGATGAGATTGAACCATTAGATCTTAACCCTAACTTCTATCGTTGTTGTGGTATATGAGTTTGGAATGCTGTTTAAAGTGTTATTATTATGGTCTGTGTGGCCGACAAGCTGCCAAAATTTTGGTTGGAGGTTTGTTAAGAGGTTCGACCTCGAGACCCATGGTTCAGGGTTGGAGTTGTAGGTTTTAATCCACTGTCATGGTGTTGTAATGAGAGTCTAGTTCTCTGGTTCACGTATTCATCGAGTTGATAGTTTTTAGAAATTTTTCGTTTAAGAAAGAGTGAAAGATACACCCAGGTGACAAAGTTCAAAGGGTTTTCTTGTCTCGTTTACCAGCGTGGAAAGCCATCGTTTAAATGGTGAAAGTGGAATGCTTTGGTAGTTTGGCAGCAAGGTAAACTTTTCTTTAACGAACAGTGATTTCTTTTAAAGCATTTCATCTTTCAGTTTGAAAAGGTGACATTCGTCAAAAACTAAGCCATCGTTTTTGTCAGTTGCAGGCTGTAAAGAACGTTTCGAATAAGGGTTTTGGACAGAAGGGCGAGCTCCCAAACTGGTAAGCTCCGAGTCTTTCAAATTCTCGTAGGTGTTCACCATCTGAGGTTGTTCAAGGAAGGAGTAACTGGTTCTGGCCGTGACTCGTCGTTGTTTGTTGATTGGAGAACTTCGAAGCACCATTTGGAAAACAAATGATAACTGTTTTTGGTGCTGTGACTTTCGTTTGTTTAAATGGCTTTTGGTTTTTCTACCTTAGCGTTTAACTTCGTCGAATCTGGGAACTGTAAAACTCGCCAATGTCAAGGGTTTGTGGACTAGTTTCAAATGTTGATCTTGGGTATAAACCCTGTATGTTTTGTTTTGGGAAAAACATGATGTAATTCTTGTTCTAAACACAACGACTTCGTTTCTTGAAGTTGGAACTGTGTAAACAAACTTCTCCTTCTCATAAATAAAAACGTATGCTATTTAAGTCTGTGTAAAAACGCCTGTGTTGTATGACTTGATACTATAAGTTGACAGCGAGATTTATTGATCTAAACTTAGGGTTTGTGAAACTTGTCTCAGATGAAAGATCTGTAATGTATGATGTTTAAGTGGTATATACTTCGTTGGTAATGAAATGAACGGGCCATACCCTAGTTCGTGTTTTGATTTTGAAAAGATATTAAAAGAAATTTCAAAAGAACTTTGGATTTGATTCGAAGTCTGTGTAGGTTGTAAAGGTTGTTGTAGGATGCAAATAGTTGAATGGTTTTTCCCTTTCATTTTTATATATGGAAAGATACAGGGTCAAACCCTAAATCGATTCTCGTCAAAGAAAAAAAATAGTTAAGTTTTGAATAAGGATTTTTCAGAAAGGTCCTAGAAACCGAAACTTGGATTTCGATTCGTAACTTGCATTGATTGTTTTTGTTTCAAAATGTAAGAACGATGAAAAAGGAAAAGATAATTCTAGCTAGGGTTGAAAATGAACTCAGATTGAAAATCGACACTTATAGTTCGAAAATCTATTGAATGAAATGACTGGTAGTAATCAAATTTTTATAATATTTTCAATATTTGTTTGAGCTATAAAATTATACGGAAAAGTTATAGTAAGAAACTATAACAGTGTGAAAATGTGCAATGTGAAAAACTATGTGATGACTGTTATGTACGGCCTTGATATGATGAACACATCTAATTCTTTGCAGCTATGACATTATAAACATAATTGGACATATAGAAATATGGTTTCTATCTATTTGTTATGTACACAGTAATGATAAGAATAAAGAAATGAAATTGTAGATGAATTAAATATTGTTCGTTTTTCATATAGCTAAGTAAACATTTCTAATATATATATTAGATATTATACAGAAATTTCTACTATTATTAACTATAGGACATAAAAACTGATAATTATATAAATTACTATCTATCTATCGAATTCATGGCAAAATGTCTATCTTCTTATCTATTCTTAATTTGCGTATCTATACTAGAGTACGATGCACAAAACAACATGTGGAAAACTATAGATATTGGTTTATCTATTCAAATCCTCATTTAAACTTTAACATTCATACTTTCATCAAATTCAGAAGTGGATTCTTTTTCAAAACAAAAAACAGAGATTACTAATTATATAGAACAAATCTATTAACTGAGATAAGGTAGAAAATTTATAAAGCCTGAATAAAATCTGTAAGGGAACAAAAAGCCCAAGAAGACTGTTCCACCCAACCAATTCCTGAAAACAGTCAAGTACTGCCTTAGGACCCCCGAACCTGTTCACTGAACCACCAGGAGGAAGAAACTCTAGAAAATAGGATCTCCACTTGCAATAGCACTAACTGTCAAATCTTCAAGAACTAGCAGTCTAATAGAACTGCACCAACATCTTTGGTCCTTCTCATCAATATGCAGACTTAAGATTTCACTCACAACTAGCCTCCCTATTCGAATCTCTCAGTGATCACCTGATGCACATGAGGAAAATATTATGTAGAAATATTGATTAAGAGCTGCCTGCTCAATTCGAATTTTCCTTTTATAGGCTGCCTAGGCCTTTTTAGATGTTACTGGGTCATTAAATGAACTGCCTGCTCACTCCCTCCACCTGGGGGATAATGCCACATTTTTAGGGGTAGTTGTCCCATAACCAACAGCTAGTGGTGAGATGCAATTGCTGCCATCTGTCCCATACCTTCCAATAGCTTCCATTCCTCCTGGTGGGTCAGTGAACACTCATTTAACAATTCCCTTGGGTGTTTGTCTCCTAATTAATTTATTTAAATAATAATATTCAGTAAATACATTCATCCTTGAGCAAAACTGATCATAATTACAAAACATTGTAATTAAATTTAACATAAAGTATTTTGCAAATAAAATAATAATTTTTATAAATTTGGGTAGGTGACAGGAATCGATGCAGATATTAAACCTGAGTTTATACCTCTGTCCTTATGGACTCAACACAGAGAAATGCAATCATTAAGCTATACTATAAAATGATACCCATGATAAAATTGTATCCTACCTCTTATGGCATTGATTTCTCACCATTTGTGTCCCCATTTTCACCACAAAGGATACCTATCCCACTCTTCCTTGCAATTATTGTAATCCTCCCTTTGTTGTGGTCAATTTTCTTCTATGTGCCGCGATCTTCTCTTATCTAAGCAGTTAATCATTTTTCCCAAATGGAAAGGTCACTCTCCCATGCAGCTCTGTCTCGTCTTTGAGCAGATATTCAATTCAACAAAATGTGCTATGTAGAAAACCCTATTACGATTTCAACTGTGGCGTCATGCATGAGCAGGGTTTTAATTCAATAAAATATACTAAGCAGAGAATATAGGACGAGTTCAATCCAACATACTTCAAACAAGTAGAGATCTAACCCGATTTTCTACTCAGCATATATAACTGAGAGTTATCCCTGTATTATCATAATGCTAGCATTTACAATCATGCAGATAGAAAACCAATCATTTAAACTTTGTCAAAAGGTTCACGACTATATGGTAATACATATTGTGGAAGTTAGCACTGCACATTACCCATGAATAGTGAATGTTTTGCTATTGAAAATCGTCCTCACAGGGAATCCCCACCTCCTCAACGCAGGGATCATCTTGTCCAGATTTCAATGAACCATGATTCATCCTTCTATCAGTCGCATACTTTTCCACTCTTGGGGTTGCTTCACACCAAATGTGCCATTAACCCATCAGTCCTTCTAGAGTATTTGATGGATCGTGGTTTTTCCAAGAAGACTTGGACGCCCCAAAAAGGAGAGTACATCCCCCTCTTCCTGTCGATAGACCCCCTTCTTAACCAGGATGGAATTTATATCATTCATAGTGACCAGGCGGATCCAACAACCCCCTCTTTGTCAAGGGGACAAGTGGCTTTCTCCCTTGAGTTGAGTCCCACACGTTTCCAGCAAAATCCGCCTAATTAAAGGCTCGGCTCTCATTTGGGGGGACTAGTGCCCCCTTTATCTCCAAACATACTTACCCACTCCTCTTGTTGAACTGGTTCCAAACACCCATGCTCAATCAATAAAAAAAATAGTGGTCTCTCCTCTACTAAGTCTCTAAAACTCTCTAAATATATATGTGTTTGGATATAAAAGAAAACGTATACTTTATATAAAATTTTATAGGTATATAAATTATGCATAAGCAATATTTAATTTATATGCCATGCCATATACACTTTTAAGGAAATATGAAATCTCATATTAATATTAGAAAATCTCATATACATGAGAGATTACTAGGTTCACTCCACTTTCTACATATATATATACCTAGAAGATATATATATATTTAAATGGTTCCAAAAATGGATTATCTTTTATACATATATATATTTCAATAGGTTAACATTTAATAGTTAATATTACCTCTTTCTCTTATAATAATCCCATAATTTCCCTTATCCATTTACCATGTAGAAATTATGTGGTTAAGTGTTTGTCTAATAATAGTAATGTTTAAATGATATCCTCGTGATATGTATTCATAAGTAAGGGTTGCCTTTTAAATTATATGTAGATATATCACATTTGTTTAAACTACAAAGAGCATGCTTATTCCCTTGGTAAGCATTCATATTAATAAGTTTTATCTTTATGAGTGGGGAATAACAGCTCGTTATCTTTTAGCATCTGTAGGAACTATGATGTCACATTGTCATCATTGATCAGATTCCCCAGGCCTTACTTGCCCTCACCCTCTCCCCTTAGTATATTCATTTCCTTGTCGTCTAGTCGTGTCAAAACCCTCAGTCACTAAGTCCATAATTAGCAATTGCAACTTAGGGAATTAAACCTTATAAGTTACTAGGTTTACTGGTGGGGCCTTGGCCTTGAGCTCCTCACTAGATAAACAGTACAATAATCAGTTATATTTATAAAAATTACTAAAGCTTAAAGGAGGGATGTTATAAGATCAAAAGTTGGATAAGAACTTAACCAACTTGGATCGGACATTGGATCAGAAGTTGGATCAAACTTAGCCAACTTAGATTAGACATTAGACATTAGATATAAAAAATTAGCTCACCTTAATCATGTTGGATAACGTGTTGAATGAGAATTTGACACATCTAATAGCTCATGGAATACAAATAGAAGACCCTAGGTATGCATAGAATGGTGAGCCACACCAAGAAGACACTTGTCACTCGAGACTATCTAGCCACAACAACCACCTTGGGGTATTCACAACCACAAACCACTCTCCATGGATAATAGCACATGATATCATTTTCCTAAAGTAGAAATAATTAACAAGTTTGATGGTTATAATCCATCAATATGGATCACCTATATGGATCATTACTTTGTCTTCCATGACATTATTGATGACATGATGAAAAATAGGGTGGGGGTCTTGTATATGGATCCAAAATGATTGAAATGGTGGGAGTGGCATAAAAATATCTATGGGGGATACATTTCCTATAGTTTGTTTGTTAAATCTGTCCATGCCCATTATGTGTGAGATACTCATTATTTGGGTTGGATTACTAAGTTACAAAAATAGGATTAGCCAAACCACTCATCTCTCTTCATGTAAGAACCACTCATCTTTATTCATGCTTTTATCTGGTATTTTATTCTTGTAAAACTTGAAACTTTTGGGTACATCAAGCACTACAAAATGGTAGTCTTGATTAAAAATGGAAGAAGACAAAATTTTATTCATTGGCACATGGCTAAAGAAATACATTGTTATGTCAACCTAATGCCCAAATTTCAAATTATGATGGTAAAAATACTACTTAGTGTTGAATATTGTAACTTCAAAAAATATTATATTTGTACTTTATTATTCCAGAGATGTTTATTCCACCGAGGGTTAGTATTAACTAGGGTTATTAGACCCACCATGTGTGGGTCGGCCCTGTAGTTATATTTTAGGGGTTATTAGACTTCTCCAGGTGAGGTCGGCCCCATAAGGTCTTTTAGTCAGTTGAGAGTCAAGTATAAATAGAGGAGGTGAATTCCTCATTAGATCACTCACTCACTTGTGGAAGAGTGTGCACTTGTTTGGGAGATCTGCTAAGGAGACAAAGAAGGAAGGAGCACATCTTGTATTTTGGTTGATCATCTTATTGAGGAAAGCTTTGCTGGGTTTTCTACCCCATGAGGGTTTCCCAGGGCATATTGTGTGTCTATCTTGTGATTGTGTTTCTTTTAGTGATCTTGCTTGTCTATTTGGTTTAAACTTAACATGGTATCAGAGCTAGACTGAATAGGACATCTTTCACAAGGTAAGAATACCTCTTTCTCTCTCTTTGGTGAAGTTAGGGTTTCAGCCCAAAGTTGGTATTATTGATTTTTGGTTGCATGGATGGATAGCTCTCTTCAATACCTTTCTTTTGAGCTATAGATCGAACTTTTTGGTTGGGTAGAACTCCGGGAAATCCAAACCCTAATTCTACAAAAAGTGCGATACGTCAGATTTTGGTTTCAGAAACAAGTTGTAATTTTTGAATTCTGATTACATGGCTGGATAGCCCTTCTCAAGAGCATTCTTTTGAGCTATAGATCGAACTTTTTGGTTGGGTAGAACTCCGGGAAATCCAAACCCTAATTCTACCAAAAGTGCGATACGTCAGATTTTGGTTTCAGAAAAAAAGTTGTAATTTTTGAATTCTGATTACATGGATGGATAGCCCTTCTCAAGAGCATTCTTTTGAGCTATAGATCGAACTTTTTGGTTGGGTAGAACTCCAGGAAAGTCAAACCCTAATTCTACCAAAAGTGCGATAAAATTCTGTTCCAGATTCCGGAAAAGTAAAAAGTAACTTTCCAGGTAAGTCTACTCTGTCTCTTGGACTCCCCCAAGAGAAGATGGCTCCAAATACTAAGCTTGAAGACAAGCTAGAAGGCATAGAGAATTTCCGGGCATGGAAATACAGAATTGGTCTAATTCTTGAGGAGAATGATCTTGCTCATTATATCAAGGAGGAAGTTGCAGAACCAGAAGAAGATGAAGCCAAAGAAAAACACAGGAAGGATCTAATTAGGGCAAAGAGAATCATAGCTGATTCTATTAAAGACCACTTGATTCCCCAAGTGTCTTCCAAGAAGACTCCAAAGGAAATGTATGATACCCTAGGAAGAATGTATGAAGGAAAGAACATCAATAGGAAGATGAATCTAAGGACTTAGTTGAAGAGTACCAAGATGCACAAAGGAGAATCCATTCAAGACTACTTCTCAAGAGTCTATCTAATCAAAGAGCAACTAGATGCCATTGGTGATACTCTTGATGAAGATGAACTTGTGATGACAGCTCTAAATGGTCTCACTAGACCTTGGGAGTCATTCATTCAAACTATGTGTGCCAGAAAAGAAAGCATGAAGTTTGATGTAGTTTGGGAGGATTGTGTACAAGAGGAGGCTAGGGTTGCAAATAGAGAATCCTTGCTCAAAGAAGATGACCAAGCTTTGGCTACCCACACCAAAAGAAGAAGGAGTCAATCCTACTCCAAGAAGGGTAGTCACAAGGAGTCTCATCCTCCTCACAGATTTCATAAGAAAAGAGGATCTACTCAAAGAAGGGATTACTCTTCTTTCCAGTGCTATTCTTGCCACAGATTAGGACACATTGCTAAAGATTGCCCTCTACAGAAGAAAAAGGGTACTCACTACAAAAGACACCAAGCACATCTTGCAGAAGATGATAGTGAAGAAGAAGAAGTAGAGGAAGAAAGGTCTCACAATAAAAGGCCTAGAGATGAAGAGGAAGAAAAAGAAAGGACCTTCTTCAAAAGAAGGTCAAGAAGAAATACAGAAGAAGATGCAGAAGAATATGTTCTCTTCTCCGCACTCTCTGGATCCATAACCCCTGGACAAGGTACATGGCTTATTGACAGTGGTGCTTCAAAGCACATGACAGGACAGAAAAGGACTCTCTCAAATCTTGAAGAAAATAATTCTCCCCAAAAGGTATCTCTAGGAGATGACTATCAATATCCCATTAAGGGAATTGCTGAAGCAAACTACAAACTCGATTCTGGAACTCCCATGAAGATGAAGGAAGTTCTATATGTTCCAGGATTAAAGAAGAATTTGCTTTCAATCTCAGCTTTAGACAAGAAAGGCTACAGAGTTGCATTCATTGATGGACAAGTGTTAATGTGGTCCAAAGGCAAATCCATTAAGGATGCAATTGTTATTGGTGAAGAGGAAGGAGGTTTATATAAACTCAAGGGTCATCTGGAAGCTGCTCTTGTTCATGAAACCTCTAGCCCCAGTGAGCTATGGCATAGAAGACTAGCTCACATTAACTACAAATACTTACCTTATGTAAGCAAGGTGGTCATAGGACTACCATATTTAAAGGTTGATCATGATGGCTCATGTAAAGGATGTAAGAAAGGCAAGAATGTCAAGAACCCCTTTCCAAAGAGTGAAACAAAGACCAAGGGTATCTTGGAGTTAATACACTCAGATGTATGTGGTCCAATGCCCACCACCTCTCTACGTGGGTTTGAATACTATCTTTCATTCATTGATGATCATTCAAGGAAAACTTGGATATACTTTCTAAAGGGTAAGAATGAAGTTTTTTGGAAAGTTCAAAGAGTTCAAGGCTCTAATAGAAAATCTCTCAGAAAAGAAAATCAAGATTCTCAGAACAGACAATGGACAATGGTGGAGAATATACTTCAAAAGAGTTTGAAGAATTCTGTAAAGAAGCTGGAATCAAGAGAGAACTAACCACTCCCTACAATCCCCAACAAAATGGGGTTGCAGAAAGGAAAAATAGAACCATCATGGAAGCTGTGAAGACTATGATACATGATCAGGATCTTCCCATGTATCTGTGGGCTGAAGCAGCCAGAACAGCAGTATATGTTCAAAACAAATTATCTCATAGTGCTCTTGATTTCAAAACTCCAGAAGAAGTGTTTTCTGGAAAGAAGCCCGAGATAAGCCATCTTAAAATATTTGGGTGTCCTATGTACATCCACATTCCAAAGGAAAAAAGAACCAAGTTGGATCCTTCTGGTAAGAAAGGAATATTTGTTGGCTACTGTGAATCATCCAAAGCTTTCAGGATTTACATACCAGGCTTTCATCATATAGAAATAAGTAGAGATGTAACCTTCGATGAGGAAGCAGCTCTCAAGAAATCTAGAAAGTGTCAACTTGAAGAAGTTTATGAAGAAGATACATCTCCCAGAATCTCAGAGACTGTTCACATCCCTGAAGAGTACATACCAGAGGATCATGACATGCTGGAACCACAAGAACCTCCTGTTGCAGAATTATCTAGGAAAAGAAGACCAGCATGGGCTAGAGATATTATTCAAGGAGCTGAAAGATATGGTGCTCCTGAAGGCTCCACTAGAGAAAGGAAGAAACCAAAGCTAGTGTCCAACTATATGGCCTTGATGTTTGATCTTGTGGATCAACTGCCCACTAGCTATGAAGAAGCAGCTCAAAAGAAAGAATGGGTAGAAGCAATGACAGAAGAATATCAGTCGATAATGAAAAATGATGTTTGGGATATAGTCCCCAAACCAAGAGATAAAAGTGTGGTTTCTTCCAAATGGATTTTCAAAATAAAACATGCTGCAGATGGTAGCATTGAAAAATACAAGGCAAGGTTTGTAGCCAGAGGATTCTCTCAAAAGGAGGGAATTGACTATGAAGAAACATTTGCACCTGTTGCTAGGTATACTTCAATTAGAACTATCATGGCACTTGCATCCATGATGAAATGGAAATTGCATCAAATGGATGTTAAGACAGCTTTTCTGAATGGTGTAATTGAAGAAGAAGTATACATAGAACAACCTCAAGGCTTTGAGGTCAAAGACGGAAGGACACATGTATGCAAACTGAAAAAGGCATTATATGGATTGAAGCAAGCTCCCAGGGCTTGGTACGGAAGGATTGACAGTTTCTTAACAAGCATGGGCTTTACTAAAAGTAAAGCTGACCCCAACCTTTATCTTAAAGTGATGGATGATGAACCTGTTATATTGCTGTTGTATGTAGATGATTTATTTCTAACCGGAAATGAGAATCAAATCATTGAAAGCAAGAAGAAGCTTTCTTCAGAATTCGAAATGAAAGATATCGGACTAATGCACTACTTCTTAGGCCTAGAAGTGTGGCAAGAGCCAAAATGAATCTTTCTAAATCAAGGTAAGTATACTGTGGAGATTCTCAAAAGATTTGATATGTTGGAGTGTAAAGCCATGGCCACTCCCATGGACTCCAACCTGAAACTATTAGTTAATGATTCATAAGTTCTTAGTGGACAATTGAGGGGATTGGATCATCCCTGGAATCTCAGTCCTAAAGAGAGCCGTAGATGTGAGGTCTCCGAGAATGAAGTCCTTAGTGGACAGTTGAGGGGATTGGATCATCCCTAGACTCTCAGTCCTAAAGAGAGCCGTAGACGTGAGGTCTCCGAGAATGAAGTCCTTAGAGGACAGTTGAGGGGATTGCATCATCCCGGAACTAATAGTTCAAAATGTACGTGATGGGGATTGCATCATCCCGGAACTGATAGTTCAAAATGTACGTGATGGGGATTGCATCATCCCGAAACTGATAGTTCAAAATGTACGTGATGGGGATTGCATCATCCCGGAACTGATAGTTCAAAATGTACGTGATGGGGATTGCATCATCCCGGAACTGATAGTTCAAAATGTACGTGATGGGGATTGCATCATCCCGGAACTGATAGTTCAAAATGTACGTGATGGGGATTGCATCATCCCGGAACTGATAGTTCAAAATGTACGTGATGGGGATTGCATCATCCCGGAACTGATAGTTCAAAATGTACGTGATAGGGATTGCATCATCCCGGAACTTCTAGTTCAAAATGTACGTGATGGGGATTGTATCATCCCCGGACTTCGGTCCCTGAATTGATCCGTAGACGAATGGTCTCCGAGAAAGTGATGGTATTGATGATGTGGTTACTTGTATCGGTAGGATACTTGTATTGATGATGTGGTTACTTGTATCGATAGGATACTTGTATTGATGATGTGGTTACTTGTATCGGTAGGATACTTGTATTGATGATGTGGTTACTTGTATCGGTAGGATACCTGTATTGATGATGTGGTTACTTGTATCGGTAGGATACCTGTATTGATGATGTGGTTACTTGTATCGGTAGGATACCTGTATTGATGATGTGGTTACTTGTATCGGTAGGATACCTGTATTGATGATGTGGTTACTTGTATCGGTAGGATACTTGTATTGATGATGTGGTTACTTGTATCGGTAGGATACTTGTATTGATGATGTGATTACTTGTATCGGTAGGATACTTGTATTGATGATGTGATTACTCGTATCGGTAGGATACTTGTATTGATGATGTATCGGTAGGATACTTGTACTGCTGATCATGTGATGACGATGCTGCTGATCGTGTGATGACGATGCTGCTGATCGTGTGATGACGATGCTGCTGATCGTGTGATGACGATGCTGCTGATCGTATGATGACGATGCTACTGATCGTGTGATGATGATGCTGCTGATCGTGTGATGACGATGCTGCTGATCGTGTGATGACGATGCTGCTGATCGTGTGATGACGATGCTGCTGATCGTGTGATGACGATGCTGCTGATCGTGTGATGACGATGTTGCTGATCGTGTGAAGACGATGCTAAAGATCGTGATGTTAATGTTGATGTTGACATTGATGTACCAGTAACTGTTTGAGTTACTGATGAAGACAAATTGAAGAAAGCTTCCGATGATTTATAGATGTATCATGTGTAGTGACTCCTTGCTTCTGCAGATGCTGTTATAATATCCTTCTCGTTAAGGGGGAGTGTTGAATATTGTAACTTCAAAGAATATTATATTTGTACTTTATTATTCCAGAGATGTTTATTCCACCGAGGGTTAGTATTAACTAGGGTTATTAGACCCACCATGTGTGGGTCGGCCCTGTAGTTATATTTTAGGGGTTATTAGACTTCTCCAGGTGAGGTCGGCCCCATAAGGTCTTTTAGTCAGTTGAGAGTCAAGTATAAATAGAGGAGGTGAATTCCTCATTAGATCACTCACTCACTTGTGGAAGAGTGTGCACTTGTTTGGGAGATCTGCTAAGGAGACAAAGAAGGAAGGAGCACATCTTGTATTTTGGTTGATCATCTTATTGAGGAAAGCTTTGCTGGGTTTTCTACCCCATGAGGGTTTCCCAGGGTATATTGTGTGTCTATCTTGTGATTGTGTTTCTTTCAGTGATCTTGCTTGTCTATTTGGTTTAAACTTAACACTTAGGGGGTCAAAATCATTGTAGAGATGATAAAAATTGTTTTTTCAATTTGGTAATTTTATTTATTAAACCCTCTCTCGGTGTGCTCGAAAACCAAACACATCGGTGTTGTATGTTAGATAAAACACGCTGCAAATAGAAATTAAAAAAAGTAATATAGTCCGTATTTTTTAATTTCCAATTATTTTAACCCTAGAGCAGTGTTCCCAAAGCGATATAGCATCGGTGTGCTTATCTACGACAACCACATAGGTAATGGAAATTAAAAAAAAATGAATGTGATGGGTTTTTTATTTCGGTAATTTTTTTAATTAAACCCTAATTCAGTGTTGTCAATCCCACATGCACTAGTGCTATTTTTTTAAAAACTGCACCGCAGATAAAAGTTAATAATAAAAAATTCGTATGATCCATGGTTTTTAATTTTGAATTTTTTTAACCCTACGGAGATGCTCCTAAATCTATAAAGCACCTATGAATTTAACTTAAACAACCGCACCGACAGGGGGGATTAAAAATAAAAAATAATGTGATAGGATTTTTATTTCAGTAAGTTTTTTATTTAACCCTACTACAGTGTGCTAGATAATCGACCGCACCGGTGTTATTTTGTATAACAACCAAACCAACAATAAATTAAAAATAAAAATTAATATAATTTGTGTTTTTAATTTCAAATTTGTTTAACCCTAAAGTGGTGCTTCTGAATGTATACTGATCCGGTGCATTTTACGTTTTTAAACGCACTGGCTGAAAAAATTTAGTTTTTTTGCCTATTGGTGTTTGCAATCGTAGTACCACATGATTTATGGAAGCAATGATGTGTCCTTGGCTTATACACATCAGTGCATTTTAGATATACAAATGCACTGATAAAAAAACATCCACTAAAACCTCCTCCCGCTCGGCTCTGCTAGTGACCTCGATTAGAAACGTATATTTGGAATTTTTTTCGAGGAGCATCCACAAAATCCTTTTCCATATGTCGTTTTCCTTGTAGTGTCCAGAGAACCCTCATAGGGATGATATCCAAATGGTATTACAATCTACCATTTAGCATTCATTTCACCTTTGAGCCCATAACTACCGTAATTCTCACATATTTTTAATTGACCATAAGCCATGATATTGGTTTAGAAATTCTAGCTGAATTTAGGAAGAATACTTCCATGCACATCGTGGATCATATTCACAAATTATGTAGACGTAGGATGTTGCGCAAGATCAAAATCCAGGAGGAATTCTTAATAGATCGGTTTCTAAAATCACTCATTCCCATGATCGCCAAGGATGTGGAAACTACCATTCCCAAAACAAAAGATAAGGCCATCCTTAAGGCCCAATATTTCAATTTAATATATGCCCATTCAAGGTATTTGTAATAAATAATTTAGGATGCTCCTTAACATTGTTCTTGAGACCAAGCTCTTCCTGAGATATCACACTCTTCCAATGGACTCATTGGGGTTGTTTCCCATAAAGGGAACATTCATAAACTACATGGTCAGTGCCATATAGTATGACACATCAAAATGCACCAGCACCTCAAGCGACAGTGACCCCTCAAACTTCTCCAAATATGTTGTTTGGACAAATTACATATGGACCATACAATCCCAATTTTCCAAATGCAATCGCAACACAACTTGCACATCCACCACCCCTTTTGGTTCCTCAAGATCCCACATCCACATCATACAGCGATCCTAATCGATATTTACATGCATCCATATATAATCCATATTTTCCATTCCCTGTTCTACCTGGTCATCACCCCATGGGTCTAGCCAAGGTGAATCTTATTCAAACCTGTCCTGTGCAACAAATTCAACATTTTGAGAAACTATACACAACTAACCCCCTAATTAACAAAATCAGGTTAAGAAGAAAGGAAAGAATGAACAAAACCAACTACAATGGAAAGGGGGAAATCCCCTTACCCAACAAAGATGGAACAATTGAAATCAAAACTAGAGCACAAGGACCAATAATTCCCCCAAGCAAGGAAAGAATCCCACTCTAAGAACCAACTTCCATATGCCATGTTGTTGACACAAACCCAGTCGACAGGGGTTCCCAACACTGTCGACGCCCAACTGCTGCGATCTCTATGAGAAACGGCCCAGACAGGTTTTACCCTGTCCAGCAACACCTGCGAAGCAGATGAGGCCTTACCTGAGATGTTCAAGGGAGGATTGACGGAACCATGTTTCCGTCGAATGTAGGAGGATGTTATACATCGATTAATAAACTTATTTCATCATTCAAACATAGATCTAAGCATTCAACTTAGGAAGGAATGTCAGACGTTGGTCGCGATGCCCACAACGTCTAACATTCCATCAAATGACTGCCAGGGTCATTCTGTCCATCGTATTTCCCTGTGTGGTAAACTTCTGTGTCGCCAAAGCAAACCGTCATCAGTCTCCGACACTATGACCACCCAACAATTGACTTCTTATGTGTCTCCCACCAACATGTTGGAGCCGCCTTCAGCGCTTCCTCCAATTCCAGCAATTGTTGTGGTTCTGAGACCTTTTCCTCGAATGTCACAAGAAAATCAGATAATCCAGGAAGCCCTTCATATACCGGCAACTCAACAGTTTCAGTCACAACCCACCGCAGCGACTATGTGACCAACCCACACTTCTAGAACGATACCTCATGTAGGCGATTCTGCGAATTTTCTAACGCATCATCCGAGTCGGAAGACGTGGAGCTGGAACTACGCCATCCAAGTTCTCCATCAGCAGTCAAATAGATATAATCCTTTGATATATTATACACGTGATCCCATCCTTTTCCAACTTCATCTATAACAGGTTCAATATATCATCTCACTTCAGCCAGGTCTAACGGGGCGATGACACGGAGATCCAAATTTTCAAAGGTCATCATCCATTTCTTAAAATCAATGACCGTTGCACTGTCATTATCCCATCCAATCCCCAGTAATGCGGGATAGGAGCTTCCCCCTTCAACTAATTCGATAACATCGAAATCAACGTATGTCTTCATTCCCTCAATGTCCACAACAAGGCGTGGAACTCTTCCAATCGGTGTCACCTTGGACTGATTAGCTAATCGCAGCTGCACATGAGACTAGCTCAGTTGTCGGCTCCCCATCTTCTGTCATGCCTACTTTGTCAAAATGTTGATATCTGATCTGAGAAACAAAATGACTGAGTCAACCTCATAGTCCCCAATCTAGATGTTCATATGCATTTCTTTTCAAGTCTTCTTCCTTTGCAAGGAATTCACCGTAGACTCCTTCCGTCCTTGAGTCGGTCGACATAACAGGTTCTCAATTTCGGCAAGCATATCAGGATCTTTGGCTAGCAATAAGCAACTTTCTAGGAAGTGCTGCAATGTACCATACTAACGCGACGGTCTAGCATCTGAATTTGAGTAAAAAATCGGAGGCATATCATAAGCAATTGACTTACCGCGATTGTTTTCCAGTGCGCTACGTGCTTGAAAAATTCAATCACGCTCGGCACCAATAGAAAACTGTGCTTTATTCATCTTAGCCGGCCAAATCGGAGGATGCGAACCATCTTCTCCTATCATTGCACCTCCTCGAGTAATAACAGCAACAGCAGCATCTTGCACCCTTGGCTCTGCTGAAATTCTCGCAATATTGGATCCATGATTTTGGTTCGGCGGCGGGTTCGCAGGTTGGTTCACAATCTGAGGTACATTGCCTGCCGAACACTGGTTCTGCGGTTGATTCTGATTTGGCACCTAGTTTTGATTCTGTATTTGCGGTATATTTTTGTCTTGCCATCGCGCAATTAGATGCACAATTTTCAATAGTGTGCTCAACAACAAAACAATACATACACTACATCTGCAACTGTGGGAAACCCCTCTGATAATTCCCTAATACCCCACAATTATAACATTGAACTAGGCCGCGACCTCGTCCTCATATGCGACCTCCAAAACCTCCACCGCGTCCTCCCCGAAATCTTCCACGGAATCCCCCTTGTTACGGATGTTGTGGTTGGTTAAACTGTTGCTGCATGGGATTCGGTTGAAACTGGACACACTACCATGGTTGAGCATACTGCGACTATTGAACATACTGGGGTTGTTGCACATACTATGGTTGTTGAACGTACTGCGACTGCTGAAAAAACTGTTGCTACGGTTGTGGTGCGAACTGCATCTGTGGTTGTGGTGGCAGCTAGGCCACTTGTGGTTGTGGTTGTAGTACAATAATTGATCATCCTTCACATAGTAGGCATCATACGTTCTTTTGTGAAGTAATCCATATGCACGACAGTCCTTATCATCATGTCCCACAAACTTACAGAATGTGCAATACAAATTCATTGGCTTTGTCACCATCTTCTGCATGCATTGACACTCCTCATGTCGATGTCCATATACCTGACAGATGTGACACCATGGCATGCCCATGCCACTCAATGGGTTCGGCGCTCCAGATACCAAATAGTTGCGAAAATCTTGGTAGCTATCCTTAGTATGCCCTTCCGCACGACAGGGCGTACACCAAGCCTCTTCGCGATGTTCCTTACCCTTCTTCAGGTCTTGCAACTGTATCGACAAGTTTTCCAACTGTGTCTGAATCTGCGACATCCCTGCGGCGTTCTCACCAATCGACGAAGCTTCTAATCGCATTGCAATCCCTAGGGCTTCGCTTGGAGTTGTAATGTTACGTTGCATCAATGGTAGTCGAATGTGGGGTAGTAATGCTGCAATGAACCATTCTTTGTGCTGGACAATGCTCATATCAAAGCTGACTCTCGCCATCATTGTTTTGAACCGTTGGTCAAAATCCCACACTGTTTCATTGGGATACTGCTTAATTTCTTTTAGCTCTGTAATATACTATGCTTCAAACTTGGGTTCTCTGAATTCTGCAACCAACCCTTTTCTGATATCATCCGGCATTTTTTCTGGAGTGCCTATGGGAACTTGAACAAACTTCATAAACCAGTCCAATGCATGACCTCGAAGAGTTGTCGCTAATTGTCCTTTCTTAGCATCATCATCAATAATTTTCTTAATGGTCCATACTGCTTCACATAAAACCAGTACTGCTCTTGGTTGTCTGTTCCACTTCCCTGGAACAACGGCAACTTTGCATCTTCGCCTGCCATCCTGGGCTTCCTTCCTATATTCGCTGGCTTGCTAGTAAGTAAATGTTGTTGACTCGATGAACATGGTGGTGTCGAAGTTGTATTTCTTACTAGTTGTGCGATAGTGAGCGGAGGTGTCGGTACATTGCTACTAGGGTTTGGTCCTGCCTCTATCTTGGACATAGCCTAGTTTTCCTTGTCGGCATTGTGAGGTTGCTTTGTCCCGTGTGGTCTTCCTTCGCAGCTTTGCGTTTCAATCGCAGCAGGACCTTCTCTTGTCCTCTGCCTCTTTTCCCATCGTAACCTTGCTCCTCCCCTTGTAATACCACTCTCTTCCTTGGCTTCCCTCACAGGCTTGTCGCAACTTATACCCATCTACCCCGTATCATTCCATGTGCCGCCCCCCTGTCATCGCAGTATCCACAGCCTCCACCCACCAAGGGTTTTACTGATTGAGATGCATCTTCAATATTCCCTTTTCGCAAATGAGCATCTTAATGGATATCTGTAGCGACAACAGAAACCTACCTCGTGGCCCACAGAAGAAATATCTTTCAGCTTCGCTATAGGATTTGTCGTATCAACTGCAAACTCAGTGATGTAGCCTTCTAGTATGTTGTTGAGTCAAACTTCAACAGCCCTCGACGCTTTGTTTTCGACCTTTTGAAGTTCTTGGATCAATTCTGGGTCCAAGATGTCGGCTCACCACCTTGAAAGTTCCTCTTCTGAAAGGTCAATTTTTCCAACCACTCAAACAAGATGACTGGGAGTTCGCAGAAAAAATATTCTTGTGGACCATCATGGATGTACCTTTCCACCCACTGATCTACCGTTAGGTGAGGGTTCTGGTTTTATTTTTCAGCAAAATCTTGCAACTTCTAATCAAACCAGTCTTGAATTTCCGGTTTCGTCGGATTCCACAACATATCCTCCTTTCACTTCGCACTACGGTCCAAGAAACGGAACCATTTGTTGACACAAACCCAGTCGACAGGGGTTCCTAACACTATTGACGCCCAAACCACCGCGATCTCCCTGAGCACCATCGTAGAGAGGTTTTACCCTGTCCAACAACACCTGCGAAGCAGATGAGGTCTCACCCGAGATGTTCAAGGGAGGGTTGACGGAACCATGTTTTCGCCGAATGTAGGAGGATTTTGTGCATCGATTAATCAACTTGTTGCATCATTCAAACATAGATCTAAGCATTCAACTCAGGAATTAATCATAATTGCAACATCATTCAACAGATCGCATTATTGACAGAATCATAATTGCACAACAGATATAACAGTAAGACATTAACTGCAATAAGGAAACATCGCATCATTCACAGATTCACATCGCATAATGTGTTTACCACAAGAAACCAGAAAAGACACATGGATTTGGATCACCAATTCTATCACATCATATTTATCTCCGCAAAAACCAAATACAACAAAATACTCATTCTTCAAGATCTCTAGATGTTCTTCTCTTCAGCTCACAAAGGATGATCTCAACACCTACAAATCTACATCTATTTATAGGCTTGCTCCTTTACATTTTCGGTCCACTTACGCAACCGCCTAACTACTTCTTAACAAACTTCTACAAAAAGTAACCCAAAATCCCACATAATGCGGTCAAATGACCCAAAGTACACATAACACGGTCCTAATGACCCATAACACATATGACGCGATCCAAATGACCCAAAAACTACAAAAAATACTATCGCCAAGTGCGCTGCTTTCTTCCTTACGCGGTACCTTTGGCCTTGCACAACATCCGCAATGTTGCGATGCTGACTCACCAAACCGCCTACCAACACATGTGCAGAGAATATGACCATTACACACACCATTCCCCATTGATACTAGAGCATAAAAAACTACTGACTCCATGAAGAAAATTGGCACCAATCCTCCCCAAGCAACAAATGCAACACCATGGCAACAAGTTGTATCAGAACAACCTTTCACCAATAAAGGGGTTGTCCCCCATCAACAAGAACCTTTCCCCCTAGGATATGGTTCTTTCCAAAACACACACACACACACACATATATATATAAGACATAGATCCATCTTCAAACCTGTAATAAAGTTTATGGCACACCATAACCAACGTCAGGAGAAAATACACTCGATCCCACTGGTGGGTATTTGTAGATACAACATCCTAGTAATGACCAAATCCCTAGGATACCAGAACCACCACTACGATGAACTCCTCACAATTCTTATGTGAAGGTTGCACACAACTACATTATTGTAGATCACTTGGCCCAATCCCCTACCCCCATGTCCACTCTCGAAGTTCTTTCGTCTTTCGCTTCCCATAAGAAAGCATTTCTCTTAGCATTAGAAAAAATTGACCCATCTGATTCACTCCTCATTACCTTCGATTTAGACAATGGAAAACCTCGATTTCCTTCAGTTGTCACTTTTCAAATTCCTGTCACAATCAATAACATTATCACTCATTGATGCATAGTCGATGAAGGAGCATCTACTTGCATGATGTCAACCCAAATTTGGAAATGCCTTGGATCACATAACCTAATTCCATCATCCATCACTCTTCATGCTTACAATCATAGGTCATCAATACCACAAGGCCTCTAATAGAATGTCCTTATAGAAGTAGGGGGGAATGGTACTCCTCGATATTGAAGTAGTCGATACACAACTTGATTAAAACATCCTCTTTGGTCGTAGTTATGTGTGCACCATGAAGGCGGTGCATCATTTGTATTATGTATAATGACGTTCCCCCACAATGGGAAAATGGTCACCCTCGACCAACTCACTTACTACAAGCCTCACCCCAAGTCTAACCTAGATAACAGTATCCCCATTGTAGGATCATAAAATCGGCCATCCTAAGTAGACATCGGTCTTGGCATTTACAAAGACTCAACATTGCTGGTGGCATATGCTAGCATTCCACCAATGATCCCTGCTTCTAGAGATGACCTTATGTGCACTATATTCAAATTAGAAGATAAAACACTAACTGCCTCTACCTCTACGTTTTCACCTGAAAAAGATCGTCACCTAGAAGGAGCAATTGTACCTCTGCTCCCTGCAACACCACCAGTGGTCCAAATCCTTTTCTTTTCCACCCCTCAGGCATGTAAGGAAAATGATTCATGGAAACAATTGCCTTGCCTTGCCTGACTTTGGGGGTACCTATTTTGTATTTAACTCCACCATATCTAAAAATTTCACCAAAACCATATGCTCATTTCAGCTTCACCATGGTAGTTCTTGCTTGCACACCACTAATGGTGATCCTAGGTCCACTGGAACCAGTGATGACACCATTGTAAGTCACATCCAGTTCTAATAATGGGCGCACTAAGCTACCAAAAGCAAAATCCATAGTCGCACTAAGTAAACCCCCTACCCCAAGAGTCAATCCATTGTGCACTCTATGCAGTACATCAAGACATGCAACTAACCAATTCCCTACATTACTAGAGCTAAGTATCTTTCTCAATACACATGTAAGCACTACTCATAAATACAACCCCTTAAAAGGGGGCATACTGGCTACCCCTTTAGCAACCATCCCCAAACCAAAAAACAAAGCAGTATGCACTAACCATGCATGCACCATATGTTCTCAGTTTGGCCATTACACTCATCATTGTCCCGAAATCCTTTTTTTTAGGACTCCCTTACCATGTTTCATTTTAAATCCCCCTTGTGGTTAGCTTGCAAACATCCCCTCCCGAGACCATCTCTGTCAACTTCATAACTATGTCAGAGGAGATTGTGACTCATCAAGGGTGTTCATCATGTGGAATCACACCATGCTTGAACATGATTTGGTTAGAAACTAGCACAATTTAACCCACCAAACCAGCCATCCACAAAGCCCCACTCATACACTACTTCAACCACTCCCTACTCGCCCATGTTGATCATGTGGATTGTTGACCCACTTATTGTTTGAATGCCCCATTTTGCACATAGAATAAGCTACTCATCTTGAACATATGAGATTACTTGATAACCATCCTCCTCCCTCGACAAGCTCATTAAGCTTGCCTCATGAAAAAATATTACCTCCGACAACGATACAACTCACCATATTAACATCCTTTACATATCATCGTCAGTCCTTTCTACACCCAATGACCCTTCATCCACACCATCAAAATAATCTCTTTATGTAATATCGATACATAGTTTTGATATGGTAGAAGACATGGGCTCATCTAAAGTGAATGAAATCCCACCACTACATGATATTTTTCCCTTGAACAACCATACTCCAATCACAATTCCCATTGGACCAGGAATCCAAGTAACTTCTTCAACCACCTTTTCCACTCTCATGAGGATATATTAGAAGCAACGAATACCCACAAAGCACCTTGGAATGACCCACATGATCGATATTCCTTCTTATTTTAGAACATGAGTACAACCACTCGGACGGCTTAGTAGTGTGCCATCAAAACCAAGGATTTTATCCCTCCCTATCATGTCAATTGATTTAAAAACCCTATTCTCGTCCTAGATGCTTTAGAAGAATGAAACATTACTAACATTTCCCCACTATCGAAGTGAATATTTCTTTCACCCCCGATGTCATAGAAACATCTCACTTGGTGCCTCTTACTCTAAACAAGAGGTGCTTACTTACAAAACATTATTCCAAGAATTTCGAGATATTTTCTCCTTGTCATATGTAGAGATGCCAGGTTTCAATATTTCAATGTTTCTTGTTTTCTTGAGAAAAAACCCCTTTTTTGTGCCAACAATCTTTAACTAGATGTCCCTTTGCCACACACAAAATAAGTACTAAACTCTTTATGAGGATACTTATACTTGTCAAATTTCCTCGCAATATCCTTCCCCTTTCCCATTGTATTTATAGAAAAGGTCTTTTCTCCATCACTACCTAATTTTTTTTTGTTTTATTTTACTATCACAACAACATTTAATCAAACTTTTCATGGAAGCACTAATAACCATGATCACAACTTTGCAGTCCCTTGAATGATTATTCAATAAACCACATCCAATGTTAGAATCACATATATCATTCAATAAACCACATCTAATGTTAGAATCTGTAATGTCCCTTTAGAATAAAATTCCCAATGTGCTCAAATTCACCAAATTTCAACTCTAGGTGTATGGATACAACTGATTCCAAACTCCTCCAATTAATTTAAAACTTGGTGAGGAAGGTCATGAGGGGTAATGAGACACATTAACACATTGATCAGATATATAATCAACTCATATACCCAATCATGGTCTTCAATTATCAAGGGAAGAAGTTTTGGGACAAGACTAGTCAATTTGGGAAGTGGAAATCCCCCCTGGGTCTTGGAGCAAATCTCATCCAAACACTGTAAAACCTCCACTAATGGTTGGTATGAGTCTTGGATCTATTATAAGAAATTAATTAAATTATATTTGCAGCATTATATTGGTTTTGTGGTCGAATAGTTATCCAAGAGAACTTAGGCAATTTACTAGTAATTTTGAGGCTCAAACCCCCAATGGTAGATGGCTCAAAATAGCTCCAGATGCTCTCAAATTGTACCAGTAGGTGTATGAATGATGTTAATACATAAAAATGGTGTTTATAGGTATATTTTAACCATCAAATGACTTTTTCAACTCACTTTAGCAATCTGATAAATGTATGGAGTTTTACTAGTAAAATTGTGGTTCAAATCCTCTAGGGGTAGATGATGAAAATGAATTTCCAAATGCACTCAATCCAAATCGAATTTCTAAATGGAAGTAGGGGACATATAAAGGACATCAACATGAACTCATATTCATTACCATTCAACTTTTAATGTCTTCTATAACTCCCTTAAATCAGATGCAAGAAGACTAGTTTCGACCTTGGGGGAAATAACATTGAATCTTCTTCAAATGAAATAAAATTGAGCAAGATGGCTCCAAACGCTTAAGTGATGAACATGAAACTTGTAATACTCATCAATGGAAGTCCATAAATCATAAATATATCATAGAAACATTATTCCATTCGAAATCATCATCAATACCTTGGCCTACATCAATCTAGTGGGGGAATGGTCACTGTTTACTCAATAATCATCACTTTTACACATAACCACTTGATATTTCGACCTGATACTTTATGAAGATGAAGAATATAGTATATTAATATTATTACAACAGAAATAGATCATGATAAGCTCTCCCAAAGAGTACAATAGCTCACCCAAATCGCAATCCATCCAGAAGCAAGAATATGCAACGAAAACTGGAGATGGTTGAGAGAATGTGCGGCACTAGAAGAAACCATGAGCTTCCCTGTAGCTTACACCTACAAATAAAGACTCCATTAAGATCAAATGAAAGGTCTGAATGGCGTTTCCAATTACCAACTTGGATGGGAATCTTTCAGCCTCGAAATTGGCTAAGGCAAGAAACTAGTCATCCACTAGTTCTCCCTCTTCACAAATGCATTTGCAAATTCTAAAAATGATCAAAAGATGATATTCTTCTTTGTTCATGAAATTTATAGACTTCTAATGTCCCCCATGGGTCGAATTCCTTCGAAGAGATTCATGCCAACTCAATTTGGGAAGATATTCCCAAGTATGCCACTTGTCATTCCAATTCTAACCCTCTCCTTCTCCAAATTCGAGTTGGTGTCTCTTTGGCTGCCCTAACTCACTTGAGCGCCCCCATGGAGGATATTTTTAGCCGTGACATGTCATATATGTCAGATGTCAAACTTCAGGTCTTATTTGTGGCATAGGTGTCATAGCATCTTCATCATTGTTGTCATAGGGCTAGGGAATCTAGTCCAAGTGTCTCACTAGCTGCAAATTGCCTCTTCCTCTTCCGTGGGAGTTATTCTTCCACTCCAATTTGACCTTACATGACTCATGCCAAGTATATTGACCTTCCAACTCATCCCAAGAACATTGGGCTTCTTATGGATTCAAGATGACAAGAGTAGGATGCCATGTGGTATAGGAAATCTAGCTTGTGTGGGTCCCACTTCCTCCATGTGTCTTCATGATCAAATGCCACTTTGATTTTCCCTTGTATATATTTATTTAGGTCCTTTATTAAATATTTATGCCATTCTAATGTCCACACATAATTTATTATCCCTCTTATTTCAAATCCCAATGCTTCCACCCCCAACCTAGGAAACTAGTAATTTTCCTCCTTGGCAATTATTTGACCCTTAACATCAATTTGACAACTCTCATGAATATGGTCAATGGGCATAGGCCATTTTGACCCAATGCAAAATTTAGGACATGACAGAATCACATTCATTTGCTTTGGTAAATCAAAATATATTTAGTGTGTATTATTTTCCATGATAATTTTATACTCTAAATCTACTAAATATATTGAAAAAAGAAGAATTCAAAAAATTCTAATGTACTGTTTTCCATCATATTTTGTGCTTAAATGTTACAAATATGTTAGAATTTAGTACATTAATTGCTTAAATGTGATAGATATGTTGAAAACAAGAGCTTAAGACTGTGGAAAAGAGGCACAAATAGGACATAGAATAAGCTCACACTAAATGAGGTTCAAATCAACCTCAACTACTTCCGCGTTTTTAAAAATAATATTACAATATAAAATAAAAATCTCTTATTTTTAAATTGCATTTTCTATATAAAAAAAAAAATCTACTCTTTTAAAAATATTATCACAATATAATTTTTTTTTTTTTAATTCTAATTATTTAAAATTTGACTGAATCGGACAATTCAAATAAACTTCCTGAATATCTTTAATGCCACCGCAGGTGAATCAATTGTCTCTCAGTGAAACCTTCTACATGACTTTTCCAAAAACTCAAGCAATTTACAGTTACAGTGTTTTATTTTTAAATGGTTATAAAGTAATTTAGATTTACAATCTTTTATTTTTAAATTGTTATAAAAGACGGGGCTTATGAATATGGAATTAAATTCATTTAAACAATTAAATGGAAACCATTATGAGAATGACGATGATTTGAATGATAATTTAAATATTAATAACTTAAACATTAAAAATAAAGATCTACGACATTACAGTGATGTTCTATATAAAATTGTATATTTCAACGTAAAATTTGCAAAAGGCAGATGACAGCTGAAAATAAATTTTGTAAAAAGTAATGATGTTTACAACCAACCTGCTATCCTTCCTTCACATCTTCTCAATACTGCAATTCAGGTAACTTAACATGTATACTTAGCTGGGTTCAGATGGAATTGGAAACAGAGTTGCAAATAACATTTATTTGACGAAAAATATAAAATGTAAAATATTAATATTAAATTTCTTTTGGTTAAAATTAATTTAAAGTAAGATAAATTTATTGGTTTTCCAATAAGACCTGTAATTACTTTTCATTGATTAAGAATTTATCTTTCTTAAAAAGTAAGAAAAATAGTTGAAGGCATGAGATTAGAGAGAATTAAATTATATTTCAAGTGGAATAGGTATCTTTCATTAATGACGATGAGCCAATGGACGTTACTATTCTGATTATTTAACTAGCACAGCCACAAGTAAAGTGGCCAGTGAACACTTAGCCAACCACTTAGTTTTGTGGAGATGACTGGTTGTTAAACAAAGGCTAAACATTAAACTAATTAATATAAACATAAAGACAAATACTCTTTAATAAACATACTCCTTTTCTTAACCATTGTTTAATTGAAACTTATTTAAATCTTAATCAAAATGCATTTGAGCATAACAAGATACAATGATCATGGAATGAATCTTCACTGTACATTTGTTACACTCTATAAACATAAAAACAAATACTAAACTATAGTTATAATTAATGATAATAAGTCAATCAACATTATTATTCTCATAACTTATTAACAATTATTAACAACTAAATTATGATAAATTTTACATCTTCAAACCATTTTATTATACATCTAAACCAAAACGGATATATATGATTAAGCCTTATGAAAATCCCACTTGCTCATTACCGCAGCCAAGATAGCATTGATAAAAAATGCACTAAAATTCACCTTGGACACCCCTACTAGAATTGGTTTCACCTCCATCACGACCTCTCTGAATTCATTTTCCATACCATTTTCTTCGAGAGCCTTAGGTAGAAAGCAATTGCACACAGCACCCGTAGCGACCTAAGCTTGGTCTGGTCTGGAATCATAATCATGCCAATGCTCATAGAGAAGATAACTCCCAACTCCCCACTTGCACCAAACCAGGCCTTGCATAGCACCATACTCCCATCTCCCAAAACCCTTTATACCCAACGTTCCTGCCACCACAGAGCCTACTACAAAGTAAACCATGTCCAAAACCATCACTGTCCAAAGGATAAGAGGTGGCCCTCCCGGCCGACAATACTTTTTGAAAATTCTATAACAACACAAGTCCATGCTTAAAGCAACAACAATGGCTGCCATTATCACAACCACTCTAGGTTTAGAGGGTGGCATGATTTGTACATCATACCATTTTCCAATGCCTTCACTTGCAATAAGCACAGCCCAACCAAGAGAACAAATTAAGTTGACACCAGCTATCATAAACGATAAGGTTCTCACGCTTAAAAGAGTACCTCTAAAGCACACCACTTGGAAAACATGAGTGTTATTGACATTTGAATTGACCAGAGCTTTGGTTAGAAATGCATTGGCAGCAAATCCAGTTCCTTTGCAGTCCATAACATAATCTTTTATTAATCTTCTTGCTACCAGAGAACTAGAAAAACCATCTACTCTAAACCAGCCGGTTAAGACAAGGTTGATTAATACTTCTGTCAATCTTGGCACTATGAAAGAGGCAGTACTGTATTCTAATCCTTCTCTGAACCCTCCTCGTCCACTCTGAGCAATGTAATTTTCCAGGGCCTCAGAAGCTATGACTCTGACTCCTCTATCTTCCTTATCTTTAGACTTCAGTGATTCGATCAACAGCTTTGTCCACTTATCATTTCCTGCTGGATGCACTGGAATGCATATGCAAGTACCCACTTTCTCGATTGATTCAGAAAAAATATCAAGTGTTTAACAAACAGCAGCAGGGGTTTCCACCATGGAGTCACCCTCTGTCAATCTCTCGCCCTCCACATGCAACATGCCCTGGTTGCAGCCATGGCAGTCATTTCTGAAGCAATCCAGAGATGGGAGTAAACACATGGAATCAGACAGTGGCTTAAGAGTTCCAGGCATTCTTCGAGCAAGCATGACTGTGATATCTTCAACTGTCTTGAATACAATACATCTGCATCTCCCACTGCATCTACAACTCTCTACAGTGACATTTGCAGATTCCAAAGTAAGGCATTGTAATAAGATGGAATCCACATCACAGATATGGGAGACATACTTCATGAATTGCCTGATAGAAGAATGGGGCTTGTGCATTGACAGCATTACAACTGAAGCGCGTGGGTATTCCTCAGTCTCACATGTAGTCAGTCCAAATTCATGTATGTCCTTCAGTTTGGGACCTATCATGGTGGCCAGAACATCCCTAGCACCAATTGCCATTTCCATTTCCCTCTTCTTCCTACCATCTAAATAATAGTAAGCTACTAGATTGCCTATGCATGTGAGTGGAAAATTAAGGGAACCTGCTACCGTGTGAGTTAACTCACTTAGTTCAATCTGTGCTGAATCAATACTAGAAAGCCATCCCAAACACCCAACCAATTGTATAATTAACAATTGCATGGTGTACTTGTTGTATTGCCAATTCTTCAATACATACATTTTAAAAGAAAATGCAAGTGAAAGTGTCAACTGGTCACAAACCCGAAGAATTGCAGAACAAATTCTGTTTTATGTTTTTTTATTGCAGACCAGAGCTTTGATTGAACATAACCATAAAATAATACAACCAAAATAGATAAAATGTACAGAATATGAAAACATATTTTGTCTATAAGATATATTTTATTTGATCCTCTTTTTCTGTATTCTTTTTTAGTCCAATAAAGTCAGATGTCTCAACTGAATTGATCTAAAATAAGTAATTTTAGATTTTTTTTACTATTAATCCCACGACTAAAATCAAGTAATGAGCGCATCTTAATGCATGGTACAAATTCCATCTCTTTATGTTTCAAACTTAAAACGGCATCAACAAAATCAAGTAAAAGTTCTACCATTTAATCTTATGCTCGGATATTAAATACCTTCTCGATCAAGAAATGTTATTGGAATAATAAAAAGTTAAAGTTCTGCCATTTAATCTTATGCTAGAATATTAAATGCCTTCTTTATCAAGAAACGTTATTGGAATAATAATTGTAATATAATTATTGTTTTATTTAAATGAATTGGATTTATTAGTAAGGATTGATGAGTAATTTTTTTTGGTTCTTTTATTTCTATCATGGTATCACCTTGAAATAATACTTGAACATATGGTTTTATTTAAAAAGATCATATTAAATTATAAATGGATGAGCACTTATAAGTGGATTTCATTCCATTCACTCGGGTTCAATTCCGTTGAGACATTTTTTAGCTTGATTAACTGGCTGATGGTTTGCTCGACCTACCATCCACGATATGTGGAGAAGTTTGTTGGGATTTCCCATGAGTGTTTAGCCTTCCTTGATTCCTTCAGAATAGCAAGACGGTAGATTTTTCACTTGAAAAAAAAAGTGGATAAACATTTATTGTAAAAAAACTTGGGGTTCAAATTCTAACGAGCATGCTCCTCTCATGTGTGGGGTTAATAAATACCTACATCATATACCAACTTTATTTTGAATAAATGTTTTATTATTAATGATAATATATATAAAATAGAGATAAATTAAACCTTGCGTTGATATAAATAATCTAATCTAAGATATAAAAAAAAATCTAAATATGTCTAGCACATTGCCACTATATTGTAATACCCCATTTTGACCCTTAGGATATATTAGCATTTAATGTAAATAATGTGTACATGTGATGTATGTTTTCCTAACGTGGAGCTCAAGGCCAAGGCCCCGTTAGTGAAAGCATGAATCTTGATTAAAAGGTAAGCATTGATATTTGATGCCCATGTGCTCTTAAGCCATGGAAATTGTAATAGGATGTAAATAAACATCATGCAATAAAATACCAAAACTGGCTATGGGAGCAACGAATGAGAAGGGGCCATGTGTATCCACTAGGGAGTGGTGAGGGGGTTGAGGGATTGAACCATAGACTGCCATATGTCACCTTGAGAATCCATTTGACTTTCCTTGATGACATTTAATTCTGTTGTAAGGAAGTGGTTGAGGATTTCAGTCCATGGCTTCAATGGAGCATGGGCAGCCCAAAAATTCGTATGGCAGAGTATGGGCTCTGTTTTCTTGTACCACAAGTCACTCTACCTCAGGGATGTTGCTTCTTCCTCATCCCCATTCCATTGTGAAACTTACCAGCACCATTTTCCATCCAAAAACGATTTGCCAGCAGAGTGAAAAACCAGAAATCGCGACTTTGAAAGAACCCGCGTTTTGAAGAGCCAAGAACGCCCAGATTTGGCATCGGACAGTGAAATCCAATGGGGGATCCATTGGTATGAACCTTGGGGTGAATTTGGGAGCATTAGCTATCCCGAAATCCATGGGAAATCCCAGTTTTTATAGCCTAGAAATGAAGTGACGGGATTGAGTTATTGGATAACAGAACTGTGAGAAATCCAAGTGTGAATGACTGAGCAGAGGTTTGGTTTGCTTGGTAAACCCAGTGAAGGCTAGAATCTCAAGGAATTAGCAGCTGGACCTTTCTATGCCCACCCTAAAGAGAACTGGAGGGAAGGGATGCCTGAGGGACTGTGCAGCAGAGAAGGGGACCTTCCTTGTGTTGGGGTGCGGTAGGTATTGTGGGTGCCATGACTGCTGAGATCATTTGAGATGCCTGTAGCTTTGTGGTTGAGCTCACTGGATTAGCATCCTCCTCATTTGTCATCCATATGCTTGATAAACCCAACGGTGTGTTGGCTTAGCATGGCTATCTGAGTGAAACCCTGACCGTGAGTGAGCCATCTAGTTCCTCCTTAGTGGATACACAGCCCAGCTCGGGGGTGATCTCTCAGCTGAAAGAATATAGGCTGGAAAGAGATCTATGGTTGGGTGGAACGTTGCTCTCACGTAGCCAGTCGTTGGACATCTACTTTTCAAGATAAGTGTTCTGTGTATTATAAATTATTTGCATTTTGTGTTCTGCAATATGTTAAATTGTCCATGTTTAATGAAATGAGTTGATTATCTTAATTTGGAATCCATGCATGGCATTGTAACGAGATTGAGTCTCTATATGCTGAATCATCCCCCGCTGTGATATATATATATATATATGTTAGGCACTACTGTTTGTGTGCTTGCTATTATGTTTAATTCCACTGTGTTTATATTGAGATGAATCTGCATATAGAAGTTTTTAATTGTTATGAATTTATGAGTAATGTAATATTGGGGCTAAGTCTGCCAAAAGCCCCGGTGTGTTGTTAATGTTTCCTTCCCTGCATTTGACGACGGAAGGGGACGTTACAGAGTGGTATTAGAGCTCTAGGTTCAACACTACGGCTGTTGGGCCCTTCATAGAGATATAAATCATTGTGTGTACATGCATTTTGTATTTGGAACAAAAATGCATTAAAGAAACCTTATGATTGCATGGCTTCTATTTGTTGGAATGGGAAATCATTTCCATGATTGTTTGGGGATTTTTGCAAGCTGCTTGCATTGATTGCATTCTATGAAATAGAGGAAGGAGGGAGAAAATTCATTTTTAGGTTGAATGCTTGCTCTAATTGTCCCCAATGCTGTAGCATTCAGTTTTGTATTTGTTTGTTTGCCTCCATGGAGGAGAGGAAGGAGGGGCAACCTCTGCCATCTTATATTGTTTTGTTGTTGTTGTTGTTAATTGCTGTGCATAGGAGATGATGCATCATGTGCTTGAGACCTTGATTAATGATGAATCCATGTTCCTTGAATGTCCATGATGCTTTGAATGCATGAAATTGAATGTTGAGCATGGCTGGAAATGAGTTTTGTTTGTTTAAAAGCATGAATAATCAGTTGTTACAGCCCCATGTCTTAATGATGATTGTTAATTACAATGAATCCACATTGTGTGGCCAATTGATGGTTTTCAGAAGTGAGGAAAGCCTGCAAATATGCCCTTATGCTCATGAGTCTCCTTACCCATGCTTGTTGGCTGCTTGGAGATTAATTGTGAATCCACTGATTGGATTGTTGAATGTGAAATGAAAAGAAAATCCCTTATTAGAGATGCAAGTTCTTGCCATTCTCTTACTGTTTTTATGCAAATTTTTATGCAAGTTTGATCTGTAGTAGTTCACCTCTGTAAGGGGACGAAAGGGCACATTCCAGAAAATTTTCTAACTGTTGTGAAAAGTTGCAGTTGCAGGCAAGAGACAGAATGGTTTTGATGTGGAAGTGGGAAGTTGGGGGCGGAATTTTGATTTGGGAAAATGACAGGGTCATATTTCTCAGATGTAGCAGAGGATCACACCACTGCATAGACCTCTCCAAGAGCTTTCCAACGGTACCAAATTCATCCAATTTGGTTAAGGGACGAAGGAGAAATGGACCCCGGAAGTTACAGGAAACGCAAGGTGCGCGGCGGCAGTTTTAAATCTGCGCGGTGTGCGGAATGTGTGCAGATTGCGCGCGGATTGTGCGCAGATTGTGCGCGGGGCGCGCATAGATCGCGCACGGATTGCGCGCAGGTCGCGCACAGATTGCGCGCAGGTTGTGCACAGATTGCGCGCGGGGCGTGCACGGATCGCGCGCGGATTGCGCGTAGGTCGCGCACAGATTGCGCGCGGGGCGCGCACAGATCGCGCGCGGATTTCGCGCAGGTCGCGCACAGATTGCGCGCGGATTGTGCGCATATTGCGCACGGGGCGCGCACGGATTGCGCGTAGGTCGCGCACAGATTGCGCGCGGATTGCGCGCGGGGCGCGCACAGATCGCGCGCGGATTTCGCGCAGGTCGCGCACAGATTGCGCATAGGTTGTGCGCAGATGGCGCGCAGGTTGCGTGCGGATAGTGCGCGGATTGCGCGCAGGTTGTGCGCAGGTGGCGCACAGGTGGAGCACAGGTTACAAAGGGAGTTAAAAATGTAAAAAGGAAAAGTGGTTAAACCCAGAATTTTATAAAAGATGAATGGTGCATCAGAATGAAGATCTGCGAAGTGCTGAGTGTTCCTTGTTATATGGACTAACTTCGCCCGATATAAAAGTTTTTGTGATTCTTCATAGATTTTCTTCCACAAGTGGCTGAAGTTGGCATTCTGGACCAAAATACAACTGTGTAAAATGTGCAGAATTGGAGTAAAAGTTGTCATTTTTGAAGAGATGCAGTTCCCGCACCTGATGTCGGAATGGAGCATGAAGACAGGCATTGGAAAGCTTGTCCAGCAGGGAACAATGATGCATGACCAGAGTTTGAATGAGGTCTACATATATCATAGATATTTAGCGCAGAAGAGTGCCAGCGGCTGTTTTAACAAACAAATTTTGTTGTCAATGTGGGCAATTTCTACAATTGCATGATATGGAAGAGGAATTCCATGTTACAGTGAGGGATCGAAAAGGGAAGAATTCCTTAAACCCCTGTTTGTTATCATACTTATAATTATGAAATTGTCATATGGCATAAAAATGTTAAAAATGTAAGGGATTACATAGATGTATATGCACTAGATGGCATCTTAACAAACATTGCATAGTGCATATGGAAATGCTTGTGCATAAATGGGATATTGCATATTGGTAGAATAATGAAGTCTGCATATGCAATGAACCACTAATGGAGAATATTGTGGTTGATAATCACTATTGATGTTGGTATTGGTTGTAGGACCAAAGATAACAAAGAGCATGGCTAAATGTGTTGAGGATGTTGTTGCATGAAGCCAACAACCTTATGCAGAAAGGATGGTGCAACAAATCTATGATCATAAAGTTGGCAAAAGGACTGAGCAGCCTTGGTAAGAGGCCAACTGATCAGGTAACATCAGATGATGTTAATGGTAACCATGCAGGTAATGATTATTGGTGCCAAATTGCATGAATGTTGAAAGAGGATTTGGTAAGATCTCTTCAACTATGTTTGAGCTATGATGAGTTAGTTTGCATGTGATATTGAATACCGATTGGGACTGTTAACCTGCCAAGCTTGGTGAGGTGTGGGTAAGTGAAGGAAATGATCCTTACACCCTATGACTGTTTAGAAATCTCAATGCATTCATATGAATTTATATCATGCCATGTATATGTTGGTTATGTGCTTAATAACCAAAGCAAGTGAGGACTGGTGGTCCTGATTATGGTAATGAAAGTTTATGAGAATAATATCATGGCTGCAAGTCTAATTCTGTAGGGAGCAGATTTGCAAATTTGATTTAGAGCTTATGAGAAGGAATCTCATGATTGAGAGCTCTAAGTTCTGTTAGTAAGAACAGTTGTAAATCTCAGATTTGTAAAAGTTTCAGATTTGAAATTTTGCTAATAATTGTTAATGACTGTTTGGCTTATATGAAAATGTGTCAGGAGGACATGCTGTAAGTGGATGCTCATGTATGGCAGCAGGCATAAGACCATAGCGAGCAGAGTGGTGTCACTTACACGAGCCAAACAATATGAGGATAGCCTCATGGATAAGAAAACCAATTTCTGTAGTAGACAGAGTTGCAAATTCATGCTGAATTTAATTATTAGTGCCATGGATTGGTTATGAAACAATCAGATTTGAATGGTATTGTTAAATGTTGCTGACTGTTTGGCTGTTTAATAAGTGTGCCAGGGAGGCACATTGCAGTAAGACCAAGAGAGAGAGGTCCTGCAGAAGCCAAACTTCATGGGAAGGGACTCCATGATTTGAAAGTGGGTTTCAGGTGAAACGCCATAAGACATTATTAATGTCTCATCTGCACTACATGATTGGTAAACAATATGAGTGAGATGGTGAAGATTATGTCAGTAAGACATGTGAGAGGCATGTAACATCAAAAGGAATTGGGATGGCAAACCGAGGGACTGTCAACTCAGAGAAGGAGCCCCCATTCCTCATTAAAGAAGAGAAATAACATCTGCAAAATGGATAAGTGTTCCATAAACCCTGATTGATATATATATGTATACATACATGCATGTTTAATTATTAGAGTTAATATGCAGAGCATGTTTTGATTTTATTTCCATTATGGCAGACTGCTTGAAGTATGATTAGGACCTTCATAGTTCACATCAGTAAGGAGTGCACGCCTTTCTGTTGCTGAGTTATGTTAGGGATACCAATATTGACTACGCCTTAAGGGAATGGACGCATTCCTGGTGTTTCAAGGTTGGATAGTGAATGTTATGAAATATGTTTACAGTCCTAGAGCAGCAATACTAATGAGCTTGCTATCCATTTTGTGTTGACAGATTATACATATGAAATTCAGTGCTGCACATTAAAGGGAAAAGTGAAGAAAAGAATACTCAAGAGGACTGTATGAGCAGTGGTAACCCTTGTGTAGGGTGAGTGGGTATCATGGGGCCATGATAGCCTGCAGTTAAGAAAGTCACCTAAAGAATTCCTTAATGGAACCGCCGGCTTACACAAGAGAAGAAGTGCCACCCTTGTGTGGGTGAAGAATTGTTATGCGCATTGAGGGATTGTGATACATGTGAAAGGCTGATGCAAGCCTAAGGCAAAGGGTAGTGGAGCCTTGACCTGTAATGGTCGGTGGCGCAGTTACCTTCCATTGGCCGATGACCCAGACGTATGTGCTGGCTCGGCAATGGAGAGGGCCAACCAGGTATGGGACTGGTTGGGCACCACCAAATGCTTGGTAAACCCAGTCGGCGTGAAGGTGTACTGGTAGGGCATTAATTATTTGATGATTTGGAGCAGCCTGCGTGCTGGCCAAACATCCTAGTCCGCAGGAGGATCCCAAGGCTTATAAAGTAAAAGCAGGACCCTGTGGACCAGAGAAGAAATGCACAATACAGATAAGTATTCAATTTCATTTATTTCTTGTTTGGAATAATGAAGATTACAAGTATAAGTCTTGTAACAGTTAAGCTGATGCACTATTGTTTCTTTGTTGGAAACCTTGGTCATGCAGGAAGCAAGGACCCTGAAAGAACTAAAATTTGCTTGGTAAATCCAGAGAGTGGCTGGTTGGGCAAGATTATTTATGATTTGGAGCAGCCTGCGTGCTGGCCAAACATGCAAAGATTATTGATGATTTGGAGCAGCCTGCGTGCTGGCCAAACATGCAAGATTATTGGTGATTTGGAGCAGCCTGCGTGCTGGCCAAACATGCAAGATTATTGGTGATTTGGAGCAGCCTGCGTGCTGGCCAAACATGCAAGATTATTGGTGATTTGGAGCAGCCTGCGTGCTGGCCAAACATGCAAGGTTATTTGATGTTGAGGGGCAGCCTGCGCGCTGGCTAAGCATCCAAATCCATAGGTGTTTCCAAGGCTTATAAAGCAAAGAAGGACCCTATGGAATAAAGTGAAGACATCTAATGCAGATAAGTATTTGGTTATCTTGTAATTTCTTGCTTATGAATATACATGTGTATTTGATTTGGCTATGATTTCCTATGAAAATAAACTAAACATGTGAATTAATTCAATGTTTGAGTGTAGGTATTGCTGGAAGCAATGACTATGAAAGCATCTCAAGGATGCGTGTGGACATGTAACCGTCCCAAAGAGCTCAGCATGAGCAGTAATGAAAGATGGGGCTAGTGGAACTATGTGAGTCCTAGCAGCCAAGAGTTAGACCAACCGAGTGGAGGAACTCCATGGTTGAAAGGTCTGGAATAGACCATAGACATTAAGTGTCATAACCAAGAAGGGCAGGTCAAGCATTCACGTTGAGGTGAAAGAGACTAGGAGCATGAAAACCACCGTGGTAGTGTGGGTTCCAGAATGGAACAAGACTAAGAGAAGAAACTCTTACTGCTCTCTCTTTCCTTTTTATTGATGCATTTATAAACACAGAAAATTGTTGAATGCATGTATGGCTAAAAGTAGAGTGTGTTTATTTGCTTGAAATAAATTGTGAATGCTGAAGTAGTTAATTTAACGTGAATGGATGAACATGAAAGAATTCATGTGTATGCTGGAAAAGCATGGAAAGTGTGGAAGTCTCATGAGTAAAGCATGGACTATCCACGTCAAATGGGGAAAAACCATTGACGGATTTTTTTTTATGTTTGGGTTATGCTTGGCCTAATGATAATTGTAATGATGAATTTCACAGGTGGAAATTAAATCAATTGGTTGCAGTTGCTATGAGCAAGTGTTGCTTGTGAGCCAAGTGAGAACCGGCTGTGCACAATGACCATGGCAGCAGACCATAGGCTATTAGAATTGGCTGGAAGTCTTCTTCAAACAATTGCCAAGACACAAGAAAATCTTGGAGAGATGTTCAAGATGCAAAAGCAGCAGAACGAGATGAACCTCAAGAGGGTAGCAGCCATAAATTTTTCAGACTTATGGATGAGCTGGAAGATCCGAATCAACAGGAGCAGCTTGTGAAAATCAAAGGACTTGGTCCTGAAAGTTCAAAGTAAAGAACAAAATGCAGGGCAGATTTGCAAAGTTTTGAAGTTTTGGACATGTGTAAATTGTATATGTGTGCCTAAGTCTTGGAACACCGAGGACGGTGTTATTCTAAGGGGGAGGGGATTGTAATACCCCATTTTGACCCTTAGGATATATTAGCATTTAATGTAAATAATGTGTACATGTGATGTATGTTTTCCTAACGTGGAGCTCAAGGCCAAGGCCCAGTTAGTGAAAGCATGAATCTTGATTAAAAGGTAAGCATTGATATTTGATGCCCATGTGCTCTTAAGCCATGGAAATTGTAATAGGATGTAAATAAACATCATGCAATAAAATACCAAAACTGGCTATGGGAGCAACGAATGAGAAGGGGCCATGTGTATCCACTAGGGAGTGGTGAGGGGGTTGAGGGATTGAACCATAGACTGCCATATGTCACCTTGAGAATCCATTTGACTTTCCTTGATGAAATTTAATTCTGTTGTAAGGAAGTGGTTGAGGATTTCAGTCCATGGCTTCAATGGAGCATGGGCAGCCCAGAAATTCGTATGGCAGAGTATGGGCTCTGTTTTCTTGTACCACAAGTCACTCTACCTCAGGGATGTTGCTTCTTCCTCATCCCCATTCCATTGTGAAACTTACCAGCACCGTTTTCCATCCAAAAACGATTTGCCAGCAGAGTGAAAAACCAGAAATCGCGACTTTGAAAGAACCCGCGTTTTGAAGAGCCAAGAACGCCCAGATTTGGCATCGGACAGTGAAATCCAATGGGGGATCCATTGGTATGAACCTTGGGGTGAATTTGGGAGCATTAGCTATCCCGAAATCCATGGGAAATCTCAGTTTTTATAGCCTAGAAATGAAGTGACGGGATTGAGTTATTGGATAACAGAACTATGAGAAATCCAAGTGTGAATGACTGAGCAGAGGTTTGGTTTGCTTGGTAAACCCAGTGAAGGCTAGAATCTCAAGGAATTAGCAGCTGGACCTTTCTATGCCCACCCTAAAGAGAACTGGAGGGAAGGGACGCCTGAGGGACTGTGCAGCAGAGAAGGGGACCTTCCTTGTGTTGGGGTGCGGTAGGTATTGTGGGTGCCATGACTGCTGAGATCATTTGAGATGCCTGTAGCTTTGTGGTTGAGCTCACTGGATTAGCATCCTCCTCATTTGTCATCCATATGCTTGATAAACCCAACGGTGTGTTGGCTTAGCATGGCTGTCTGAGTGAAACCCTGACCGTGAGTGAGCCATCTAGTTCCTCCTTAGTGGATACACAGCCCAGCTCGGGGGTGATCTCTCAGCTGAAAGAATATAGGCTGGAAAGAGATCTATGGTTGGGTGGAACGTTTCTCTCACGTAGCCAGTCGTTGGACATCTACTTTTCAAGATAAGTGTTCTGTGTATTATAAATTATTTGCATTTTGTGTTCTGCAATATGTTAAATTGTCCATGTTTAATGAAATGAGTTGATTATCTTAATTTGGAATCCATGCATGGCATTGTAACGAGATTGAGTCTCTATATGCTGAATCATCCCCCGCTGTGATATATATATATATATATGTTAGGCACTACTATTTGTGTGCTTGCTATTATGTTTAATTCCGCTGTGTTTATATTGAGATGAATCTGCATATAGAAGTTTTTAATTGTTATGAATTTATGAGTAATGTAATATTGGGGCTAAGTCTGCCAAAAGCCCCGGTGTGTTGTTAATGTTTCCTTCCCTGCATTTGACGACGGAAGGGGACGTTACATATATGGACTTCAATGCTACATCAAAGATGTTGTTAAATGTTTGTGGGTGTGAACTTACCATGATGTCATGAAAATAATGCCCACATGGATATTATAATATAAATCATCTTATGGTTAGAGATAACATTTGCAATAAGATTTTTTTTCAAATAAAAACTTTGTGGGATTCCCTTTCTTCCTTGGAATATATAAATCAAGGACAATTCAACCACCATCCACAATAGTTGTTGATAACCATGAGGAATTCAATGGGATTTGAACTTGTGACTTATAATGCACTCATAAGAAACATGTCTTGGGAAAATGGTTTAACTAATTGAGCTCAACCTTAAAACACACACACACACACACATTCCATAAAAAAAATCTTGGGGAAACCCAAGGAATGGTATCACTAGAAAACATTTCGATGTAGACTAGTGTTCCTAACCCAAGGCAATTTGAATTGAAGACCTATTGTCATAGAACTTACCAAATGCCCAACAATGTTAGTGACAACTAGTTGCGCTAATGCCTTCGACTATTTTTTTTTTAAACATCTTGTCGCACCCTCAAGAACTTAATTGGGAGTGTGATTGTTGGTAGCTTACTAGCCCAAATAATCCCATAAGAATAAAAAAAATTACCAAGGAAATTTTTAAGGATCCATAATTTTCTCAAAGTGAAGAAACCTTGGCGAATCTTACTAATTCATAAGGTCAAAAATAAATTGGCGAATCTTCTTTTCGAAAATAAGGTCAAAAAAGAGTCCATGGGCTAAATTTTGCCCCTAAAATTTTTTCATGCAAATTACAAATATGATTTGAGCTTGTGTGGGGAGGATAAAAACTTTTTATTAGGGTACTACCCTAGCCCCCATACTTTATCAATGTACAAGGCCATAAGTCCCATTAGATAGTTAGTCGGTAGTGACTTAATGTAAAAGAGTCATCTTTATTCAATAAATGATGCTAGGTAGTTGACCCTCATTAATAGTAGGACCACTAGGAGTTAGAGATGTGGTTATTAAAGCACTATATAAAGAGTAGTAAGCTATGCAATGTTTTTTCAAGAATTGTTATTGAATTTAGATATTTTCTCTTGGAGGTTTCCCTCTTAAAGAGGCAAGTAAACATATCTCTCTATTTTGAATATCATTAATACACAATATTTGTTTTTAAGGCTTTCTCTAATTTCTCTTGTGTTTTTCTTTTTTTACTTTGAATTTCTGGGGTTAGGTACATTACAAGTGGTATCATATCTCTTTCTTGGGCCAAGGAAGGGGAAGAATATTTTTCTCTTCTTGTAGGAATTTTGGGGAAAAAAAAAGGGTTGTTGGAAACTTGATCCTATGAGATTATGCTTCCTCTTATGAATTATTGAAAATATTTGCTTTTATTTATGAAGATGAAAAGGTATGTTCCTTGGGAATATGAATCCCAAAGGCCACCTCTCTCACCAATATAAATAAACCATTTACACTCTATAAAATTCATTTAATTTGGAGTTAACCAAGGCCTAATAGTGGTATCAAAGCTCTCGTATTTTTGTATTTCCATGATTTTTATGCCCTCTTCTAGTATTTCCTCCCTGGCATACTTCATGTTCTCAAACCTACCCACCGAGGTTCTTAGATATGTGCAATGTACGTTATTATCTATTGTACATTTCTCTCTCCATATTTATTTTTTGCCACATTCTGGTCCATGGTTTAGTGGAGTCCTTTAGTGTGCTTCTCTTGCAACCTGATATAGTTTCTCGTTGGTCCACTCACCATTGATCTATAACATGTATTGCTCCTCAACATGAACCTTAACCTCCTCTATACAATATCCTCCTTCCTCATATTTGGAAAAATTGATTTGAAAATGTGAGTGTCAAAGTTTCTTTCTAGTCGATTTGAGCATTAGCAATTGCAACAACACTCTTCACACCACCCTCATGGGATTTGGGCATGAAATGATCCCACAAAAATAAATTTGTTAGGGTAAAAATGTAGGATCAACCACTTCCTTGGGACACATTCTTCTTCTTCCTCTACAGTTACTTTGTGTGCTAATAAACTATTAAGGAATCAATGTGGTGCCACTGTCCTAAGGCAATTAGTCTTGTGTGAACACAATCAATAATAACACTCTCTGAATATGGAATTCATTAAAATGCACAGGCAGACTCTGTTCGGGTTAGGGAAAAACACAACACTGTCATTGGGGTCAAATTTCCCTTCTTCACCTCTCTCGATGGGGCCTCTCTTGAGTGACACACTTAGGGTGCACCACTCTATTCACTTCCCATGTCTCCCCTATGTGACCTGTGGTCTCTCACAATATCCCTATGTATAGGGCCTTACAAGTAGGTGCCTCTCCATGACCAACATGAAGACGTGCACACGTTGTGACCTAAAGTGGGAGACTATGACCTACAAACTGAGTTCAATAATCTAACCTTCATAGGTGTTCTCTTCCCCTACAATATTTTTGGACTAGTATCGACTCAGTTATGAAATGTTATTGGGAGTGGTTTTTTCTATAATCAAATAATGTATTGATTGTATGATCTTTTCAAGCAATTGATTTCATTCAGAGAATGTATTTTCATGGATTTTGAAAAGAGACTCCATATAGAAGTCCCATGACTCTAGCTTGGTCTATCTCTAGAATTTCTAAAATAGTAGGCTTTTGTCTTTTATTATATCTTACTATATGCGTTTAAAATAGCATCCTTTGAGAATCCATTGGTGCACCTAATGTGAATGACTGTAGCGGCAGAAGCATTTTCCAAAAGTAAGCTAGATTGTCCAAAATATGAGAGTACATTAGGATATGGAACCAAACATTGTATTGTAGGGATTGCAAGAATACCGTATTTCAGAAATTACCACTACCAGTATTGCACTGGTAGTATCACAAAGAACGAAGAGACTGTAGACTTGCACTTTGTATGTTTTAAATTGATTCACAAAAACTACATTGTGTTGAATATTAAGTTTTAATTCATTATAGTATAGCTTCCCATATTTGCACAGATTGTATTATAAGATTATTGTATCGTAGAGGTTATAGAGATTGTATTGCATCAAAATTTGCACCCACTTGTTTGAAGTGTTTTTCTTTTGAAGATGCATTCTTAGAGAGGACTTAGAAGAAATAATTTCAAAGGAAGGGGATAGTGAAATATTTGATTTTCATTGTGTATAGTATGGAAAGAAGGGACATGAGGCAAAGACATGTAGATTTCCTTGGAAGAATATTTTAGAGAAGAAAGAGTAAAAAGAAGAAAGTGATAAAGGTATTAATAATAATAATAATCTTTTTTTAAAGTCACAACCAACCCATACACCAATTTGTTGTATGATACCCCCTTGTTTCTGGGATAAGGGACCCAACTCCTCACAATGATGTAACTGCTAAAGTATACAAAGGTACACATACCCTACGCCCCTTTGGATTTTAACTTATGACCTCTTACGATGAATTACATGTTCTTAAACCATGTAAAGTTCTTGATTATGCTCATTCCATTGTTGCATATTGCAATATTGGTTTAAATGAAGGTTTGTTCAATACTTCATTTGCTTCTTGGAGAAATACTTGGCTGCTTGACACTGGTGCAACCTCCCACAAGACATTTACAAGAGATTGTTTTGAAAAATTGAATGACAATGTAGATGGTGTAGTATATTTTGTAGATAATTCCATCCTAGAACCAAAGGGAATTGGCACCATTAGGCTCAAATTGCTTGTATTCTATGACTTTCTGTTGCAAACTGTTGTCTATCTTCTAGAGTTGCAGAGAAACTTGTTGTCTCTTGTGTAGAATTGACAGCAATGCCATTCCATACACATATTTGATGGGGAATTTGAGATAAGGAGATCCTCTAACAACGAACTCATCATACCCAGGTATGAACAATGGAAATTGTTGAAGCTGAAAAGAACATCTGTAAGAGCTCAAAAAATTTCCCGCCTCTCTTAGCATGAAGAAGGTACATTGTCTTCCATTGTTTTGTGGCATGCTAGATATGGTGACATAAACTATGATAGTCTTTGTTTCTTGAAAAATAATGGCGTTTCTAGTTTTCCCACCATTCCAAAGAAGGTGAAACAATGTGATTCTTGTATTCTTAGAAAACATAGTAATCATCCTTTCCATGATTCAAATTTTGGAGCATTTAGAAAATTAAAGTTAATACATGTTGACTTATGTTTCCTTAGCATGTTTCTTTTGCAAATGGTAACAAATTTATCATGATTTTTATTGATTATCACATCGGGATGTGTTGGGTTTATTTGTGGAAAGAGAAATCACAAGCTTTTGAAACTTTAAAAAAAATCATGTATGGATTGAAAATGAAGCAGAATCCTATATTATTTCCATTTGTACTAATAATGGAGGAGAATATAATTCTAAAGAACTTGAAATTTATCTTAACAATCATGGAATTAAGCATCAAACTACAATCCCATATAAACTGCATAAAAATTGCGTAGAATAAAGAATGAACAAGGCATTCTTGAATATGGTACACTCCATGCTATTTTTCAAGAATTTGAAATTGATGTTTTGGGGTGATGTAGTTTTATTTGTAGTTTATTTGAGAAATATAAGTCCAACTCATGCTCTTGGAAACAAGATTGCATATGAAATGTTTTATGGCCACATTCCTTTGGTGAGGTGTCTCAAGGTCTTTGGTTCCACCTGTTATGCATTATTTTGAAATGAACAAGGAAACAAGCTCAATGAAAGGAGTCAAAAGTGCATCATATTGCGGTACTCAAACAACACCAAGGAATACTGTCTTTATGATGAGGTAAACAAAATATTAATACTTTCCATAGATGTTGTTTTCCTTGAAATGGATAGAGATGACAAGTCTATTAATAGGTAGCTTGATCATCTGGATAAATTTACCCATGTAAATAAATTTCATGAATTTGACAATGGGATTCCACTTCTTGAAGGGGGGATACCTATCTTGGATCAATATTTGGAATATATGTTTGTAGCACCATTTTTCCATCTCATGGACAAGTTCTTTCCACTTCATCGGAATATGAGTTTTAATTGCATGATGTGATTGAGAGGATTGGAAGAATGAATCTTGACGAAAAATGAAGCATCACCAATTGAGAAACCCACACTTTCATAGAAAGTTCCAAAGCGGGTCTTGGAGACACTTGAAACTGTCCATACTGATGAATTTCAAATGACATGAACCTGAATGTAATATCCCTGATCATATTGCAGATGATATAATCCAAAACTTAAAATTTATAACACATTTTTTCACAAGAAGAAACTAGTTAATAAAACTAGTTGGAAAAGAGTTGATCTAGAGCACAATAAGACTTCTCCCGGGCTAGGAATTTGAGATATTTAGGATATGCAAAATGTATGGGTGAATGTGCAGCAGAAAACATATCAAAACCAGGGCTAGCTTATAATTTCTATGCACAAGGTACTGGGGCCATTTACATTTCAACAATAGTTGCTCCTGAGGTCTACTCCGAGGCTTCTTGGGCACACCAACATATTCATACTAAACTCATTTGCTCACACCTGAAGGTAACCAAATGGATTATATCAGATATTAAAATCTTAATTGTTAAATAAATGTAACTGCGTAATATATTATAAATGTATTTGTCTATTGTATTGTTGTATTCCTCCTTCGGGAGATGTCATTGATGTAATTAATCATGTAAGAGTCATTGAAAGAGTCAATGTAAACCCTAGGTATTGTGTCGGCCTACAAGAACCCATAAAATATTTTTATATTATGTAATTGACAAGTCGTCCCAGTCAGCTAGGACAATCGACCTAGTTGGGGAAAAGTCACCTCAACAGGAGAATAGAAATAGAGGATGAATTTCTCATTTGTATTCACTCATCTCACTCACACAAGTTCACATAGGAGAGAGAAAGAAGCTCGCACGAGAAGAAGAGAAGTTGATTTTGTCTTGGGTTTTATCTTGTACTTTGTGAAATCTATATTGAGGAAGTTTTGTCGTGTTTTTTCTCCCTTGTGGTTTCCCCGAGAGAAATATTGTGTTCATTGTGCTTGTTGTGCCTGTATTTCTTTCAGTGATAGATTGTTTAATGTTATTACGCTAAACAAAGTGAAAAAATAACATGGTATTAGAGCAGGCCTGAAAGAAAACATTGTGCAGCCTCCGCAACTGTAGAAACTAAGAATTCTTATTATGGGAGCTCTCTCCATAGATTAGCTAAAAAAGAGGTTGCATCTAACTCGCCTCACTAGGGCGCATCTTTCTGTCGAAGCAGAAATCAATTCTGAGAATTTTCATTTTTGGGTTCCCCACCAAGGATAATTTTAGGGGCAAAATTTAGCCCATGGGCTATTTTTCCGTGTTTTTTTCCAAAAAAAGATTCACCAAATTGCATTTTTTGAAGCCCCATTTCTCCCAATTTTGATGGGGTAAAATTTTTTCACTCTAAAAATCACCAATTTATTATATAAACTATATAAAATCCTTAGAAATTGAAATAATTTTAGAAAAATATCACCAAATATTTTATAGTTGACATTTTAAGTATTGGTAAGATTCGCCAAGGTTTATACAATTTTAAATAAGTATGGGTCCTTAAAATTATCCATGTTCCCTACTACAGCCCATAGAAACTAGGGCATCAAGTTTTTGGATAATCCGTTCATAGAATAAGGAGAAAGAAGTTCAAGAAATACCTATCCTCAATTGAATGTTAGTCCTGTCAAAAGACAAGACACATTGCTAGATATTGTCCACTCAAATTTGGACAACCTAAGAAGCAAAAGAAGAGATTTCATGCTCATGTAGTGGAAGATAGTGAATATGATGATGAAGTCAAAACCAAATAAGATGAAGATTCCAGTGAAGAGTATGTGCTAATATTAGCACTCATTGGTTCAGTATCTCATGGAAGTGATACTTGGCTAGTGGATAGTGGAGCCTCAAAACATATGACAGGATAAAAATAATCTCTTATACATCTCATGCAGAAAGATTCTCCACACAAAGTAAAGCTTGGAGATGACTACCAATATCCTATCATAGGAATGCGAGAGGCCACATACAAATTGGACTCTGGAAATTCCATGAACATTGTTAGCACTCGAAATGTACCTCAGGTTGTGAGAAGGTCATATCAAGGTAACCACAAAACCAAGCTTTAGAAAAGAAAGATGGCCTCTTTCTTTCCAGAGAGGGATCTCTCAATTATTGTTTTAACAGAGCCAAATATATGAACAAGAAATAAAACTGGATTGTTATTGTTTGGTTGAACAAGGTAAGCATTCATTGGGAAATTGAGTCAAAATACATATGATGGTAAATGGCAATGAATAAATTCTTAACAGAGGCAGGGTCGTTACTCGTTTACAGTCAAAATCCTATTTTTCTGGTGATAAAGAAGAAAGTAAGAATAGTCCATTAACATAGAGCATCATAAGTGAATTATGTACTAACTTTAGTAGAAAAAGTTTGTGGATGCTTGGAATTAAAGAAACAGAGCATAAATCTATGAATTTTGCTTCAATTTTACACTTATCCAAACATGAAAGATAACAATATGGAATAGATAACAAGGAAAACATTCACATGAGGAGAAGAAGGTACATACTGTAAAGTAAATAACACAAGAATCTCCGATAAAACAACTTGCTCGGCTCTGCAATTTTATTAAAGATAGTTTTCAAAATACAAAACTCAAGTCTCATGGGTTCCAACCCTTCTTTCATTGTATTCATCAGTACTTATACAATTGCTCCATGAGCTGAATTAAAACAAACTACTAAAAATAAGCATAACTTCCTTTACATGTGTCATTCAGAATTTATTAACTAGTAACTGCTTTGAAAAATAGCTAAAGGCCTAGGTAACCAATTCTTCAACAATAAATCTCCATGATCTTCGAAATATTCATGTATGCAATGTGTACTTTGATCTCCCATATTTTTCTACGATCTTCCATTGGTCTGCAGCTGGAAGATCTGAAGTGGCCACCTCCTTTAGCAGTACACGCAATTCTACATGATCTTTGTATGAATAATTCTGTAAATGTGCACATGCCTATTTGAAAACCAAGACCAACTCAAACTCCTTTGTCAGCTTGTCCACAACTGTTTTTCCAGATAGTGATTGGTTCATGTCAGCAAATTTTGCATGATCCAATATGCATTCCATTAACCTGTCTTGATACTCCTTTTGTGTGAGCATAACACTTTTTTCTTCCCAAAAGAATGAAATTCATTTCTTAAACAAAGGATCAAACATGTCTTGAAAGAGCTTCAGCTGATGTGCCATAATATCTATCTTAGATTGAATTATATCTAAATGTTGATGCTTATTTACCACTTTCTTGGCCCAAATTATGGTAGATAACCTGTCTTTTATGTTTGCTGCTTTCAATTCATCCTCAGTTAACCCATTTAAAAACTCTATGGGATTCTCAACACATTCAATGGGCTTCTTATTCAACTTTTCTTTTACTGCTATCACACTTTGTTTGGCCAATTTAATTATAGCCTCTTTGTCTAAAATAAAATCAAGATAGGGTCTTAATTTGTTTGCTTATGCAATGATATCATCCCAAATTACCTGTTTTGCTTCCTGCAATGATGATTGACCTGTAACCTACTTCATCAATTCATCATTTTTAACCTGTAACTCTTGGTATTTAGCTTCCCGAGTCTTTCTCTCATGTTCTTCTTTTGAAACTCTGCTTTCAAGATTTTCATTCTGTTTTTGCAACTTTTCTAGCTCTAAGTCTTTCAGACTTACCTGTGCCATAGCTTGAACAATGGAGAAATCACCAGATTCAATGGAAGAAGAGGTGATCATACTCTCCAACTCTTTACTTTTCTCTTGCAATTTCTTCTTCAAATCTTCATACCTAGCTTTTAGATTCTTATCGCTCTCCACTATAAGAGACATATATTTTCTCCATTGCTTTTCTTTTTCTTCAAATTTCAATAATTTGGCTTTACAACCTGTTAATTCACTTTTCAGATCTTCTTTTTTCTTCTCAAGCTATGTCAACTCAGATGCTTCTATCGATTGAGTGGAAGGAATCTTCAGTTTCTTCTTTAGTGTTTGAATAGTATTCTCCTTCCCATTCAACAGATTTTGTATGTTGGCCATTTTATCTGCTTGGCTTTCAGTAGCCAACAACTCTGTCGACAACTTTTTTATTTGTGCCTTGTGGGCTTTAATCTCCACCTTTTCCTATCTAAGCTGATTCTCAATGTTATTCTTTCTGGACTGTAATTTGGACAATTCTAATGTAGATTTTAACAATTTTTCATAAATAATGTCTCCAGTTTCCTTATGTAGATGTATCATGTCAGGAATGGGAATGTCCTCTAGGTTCATTTTCACTTCAGCGGCCTTATTCTTGGTTGCTATGGCCAAGTTCAAAGTGTTCTAAGAATGGATCCGACAGTGACTAGGGATACAACCTTGTTGGAGATCTGTCTAACTTCTGCATACAATTTTGACTCTTCTAAAGCTATATCTTTATTCTTTTTGTATTCATCCAATAATTTTGACCTACTTTTTCCTTGTGCAGCTAACTTCGTGGCTACTCTGTCAAATACATACTCTTTAATTTCAAAGCCCGGTCCTTTGGAATTTACCTACTTCTTCTTAAATTTACCACTTGTCACCTATACAAGTTGTTTTCCTACCTCTTCCACTTTTTGTCTCTTTGGGGCTCTTTCTGTGTCTTCACCCTCTATGTCCATGGCATCAAAGACTTCCATTTTGTTGGATTTTTCAGAGCAGCTGGCTAGGGGTGTAATTGCTCCAACTGTTGGGATCAAGCTGTAGGTGCCAGGTTGTGGTGATGCGAATTTATGTACAAAAGAAGTGGTGTCTTCATGCATATATACATCCTTCTAACCCTTACAGGGATATTCCAACCAATTCACAGTCTCTGATAGACCTACAAGTTCAAAGTATTCAAAGGATTTTTTTTGGCTGTCTTGCATTCTGTTAGAAATAATGTGATGGGGATCATAGTTTATAGCAGCTTTTGTTTGAAATCCCATTTCTCTTAACACACACTCAACTTCTGGGAGGGAACCTTTATTCTTGATGATAAATTGGCCTACAGCCCATGGAAATGTAATGTCAGAAGGTTTCTTATGATCTAGAAAATGTTCAATCTCTACCCTTAATTTTTTCCTGATTAGTTCCAGAGAAAACACTCTGGTAGTCAAAATTGCTGGTAGTACATAAGGTGGATGAAAAAATCCATATACTCTGATTAATATGCCCTATTCCAAGAGAAACCAATCACCAATTTTCTTTTCAGGAGAGGGTTGCAAAATCTCTGAAATCTCAGTCAGAACCCTGGGTAATTTTTTCTGGAAGAAAACACTATAAACCTACGACATAAGAACATTCATGAACTTGGTGTAGTCTGTTTTCATTTCCTTTGTGAGCATCATCTCTGGGAGCTATAAATTTTCTTCATTAAATGAAAAAAACATCCTCAATAAATAGGACAGAAATTTGAAACTTTTGGTCTTGTGGAAGTCCACTAGCTGAGAATGGATATTCTTGGCTAGGAACTCATCAAATTAAAGGAAAGAACAATGGACTGACTGGTTAGATTCTTCAGACTCAAATGGACAGGTGCTAAGTACAAACAACCGACTCATCAAGGGTTCAGTAACATACATATATGTGTCCAACCCTAAGAATTGACTTATCATGGTTATGGCACACTTAGTTTCTTCAGTAAAAAGACTGACCTCAACTGGGAAAGGTTGGTCCTGCAATGAGGCATTAGGTTTTAGGCAAATACTGGAGAAATTTGTTCTAACCTCAACTGTAGACTGTCTAAAGTACCGTATTAAGGAATATTCCTTATAATCTTTGGATTTTTGACTAAAATCATCAGGGAGTGAAAGATCTTTTCTAACAATGACACAATTGACTGGACACAATATTTTCAAGCTGGATGCATCCATAATTACCCTCTCAGAGGAGGAATAATTGGTAGCACACCAGTCGACGAATTCAAAGTAGTTTAGGGTATGCTCGACTAAGAAAATCTGGAAAAATGACATGTAGACATTATGCATATCTATACCCTGGTCTCTAATGAGTTTTAATCTGTCTTTCACTGTTTCAATGGGTCCACTTAGCATATTGTATCAAAGATATCTGAATCTTTATCTTCTAATAATTCCTCTATTTTCTGATATTCTAGATTCTAGACTTCAACTTGTCCAACTCCAACCATTTAAATAGTTTCCTATGAGGTCAAAGGCCTACCCGGTTTACTGACAGCTAGTCTGAGATTCCTGGCTGAGGTGCCTTCTTTCTGCACAGTCGTCAACTTTCTCTTTCTAATGCACAGAATAAAAAATTAACTCGATCTTCCGTGCAATGTATTTTATATCACCTTTCTCCTTATATCACTCTTGCACGTTCAATCCGCAAAAATCTTTCCAACCGCAGATCTGAATTCTACCATCATCTTGACCATCTAAAGACACAATCCCTGCCACACTCTGCTGATTTGGAAACTTTGTTTGTTCGAGCATGTTGTATCGAAAAAATAAACCACCGCCGTAGATCCATTTCTTGCCCAGATCTCAGCCATTGAAAGATGTGGAACCTACCCATTTTTTCGCCGATTAGAAAAGTTCTTTTGTTTGCACATGTTGAAATGGAGAAACATTTGGTGACCGCAGATCTATTTCACCTTTTGATCTGACAGTTGACTCTGTCTGCGGGTTAACACTATTCCTCCTTTGCGAAATTTGATTGTCTCCTTTTATCTCCATCGCTAAAATCCACTTTCTTCATTTCTATGGGCTTTAAGCGCTTCCATCCACTTAGCCCAAAAATAGTGCCAACAACTTAGTCCAATTGGGGATGCTATCCTCCGTGCGAGGTAGCAAAGAACCCCGTAGAGTAGGTTCCTGATCCATTGGGCAGTTCCCAAGTTTTCAAAATCAAACCTCACATTACTGTTTCTTCTTTTTCTTTTTCTGTATATAAAAATAAAACAAAGAAAATGGATACACACAAGATCTCGGGGCCTTCTCCTTGGGATTCAAATCTTTGGCTCACCATCTATATTGATTTTAAAAGAAAAGAAATATATACAATCTATGGTACAAAAATTTACCTCCAACTCTTAAGATAAGCAATGTTTCAAAAATATTCCATTTACTGGGCCTTCCTGGAATTGAGACCCATCCCGAAGCTGCAAAATGAATGAGTTTTCTCCTCTGAATGTTGCAATGATGTATGGACCTATCCACATATGATCAAACTTTCCATAATTGTCTTCCCTTGGAGCATCCCACTTTAAGACCAAACCATCAATCTGGAATTGTTCTTCCTTAACCTTCCTATCGAAAGTATTTTTCATCTTTTCTTGATGTACCTACACGTTATCATAGGCCTTATCCCTCATCTCATTCAACTCTATTATTTGATTGATCCTTCTTTGCATATGATTTGGTTCATCTTCTTTTTCCTGCAACAATTTCTTGACTGGTAACCCTAAAGATGCAGGAAAAACAACTTCAGTTCCATATACTAACTAGAATGGTGACATTCCAATTGCCCTTTTTGTGCTAATTCTATTATCCCACAAAGCATATTTCAGCTTTGTATGCCAATCCCTTTTGTTTTCTTCTAACTTCTTAATTATTCTTACTAAACTCTTGTTAGAAGATTGAGCCAATGCATTGCCTTGTGGGTAGTAAGCAGTAGAATGATTCAAGTTAATATGATATTTATGGAAGAGACTTATCATCTTTCTAGATTTGAAGGAAGTTGCATTATCTGTCACAATTCTCCTGGGACATCCAAACCTGGCCAAAATATTATTCTAAAGAAAATCCATGATCACAACCTCAGTGGCTCTCCTTGTGGGTATGGATTCAATCCATTTTGTGAAGTAATCTGTTGATGTCAGAATCCATCTGTGTTGACCTGAAAATTTTGGGTTAATTTTCCCAATGAAATCTAACCCCCACTATTGAAAGGGTGCCTCTACTAACATTGGGTTAAGAGGAAGCAAAACCAATTTCCTTTTATCATAACAAATTTGACACTGATGACATGTAGCAGTCTCTTTATAAACATTAGAAAACATAGTAGGCCAATAAAAACCAGCTCTCAGAATTTTATTTGTTGTTACCTTCCATGAGTGGTGTCCTCCACAATCTCTTTTAAGGAATTCCTTCATTGTCTATTGAGCTTCATTTTCCAATAGGAAATTTAACAATATACCACCAAGGTCCTTGCAATACAAGTATTGATTCATAATGCAGAACTTTGAGCCTTTAGTTTCACAAATCTAGCTCTTGTTTTACTCAATCCTGCAGGGGCTTGTAGGTTTTCCAAAACATATACAATATCAATGTACCATGGATATGAAGAAAAATATGGCATTACCTATATCTATGTATCAAGCTGGTTTGAATGACTGGTCAAGAAGTTAAGTTGTAAGGATTCACAATTAGCCTTTGTCATCATGTTGGCAAGTCCCTGTCCTTTAATCAACTTAGTAGGCTTGATTTCAAGATCATATTCCAATAATACATCAATCCAGTTTTCTCTCTTCCCTTAAGGATCTGGTTGGGTAAGAATGCTCTTCACTGCATTACTTGGAACATATGCAACAATATGTGAATGAAGAATATACACTCTGGAATATTTCAAAGATTTTACCAGAGCATAAGCCTGTTTTTCCATGATATCATATTTTAATTCTCCATGTCTTAATACCTTACTAAAAAATGCTATAGGCTGCTCAGCATTTTGATTGTTTTTCTGCAATAGGACTCTAGCTATAGTGCGTTCAAATGCATAAGAAAATACTAGGAAATATTTAGTGAAATCTTGACTTGCTAAGACTGGAGCTTCATTGATTGCCTTCTTAATATATTTGAAAGATTCTCTAGTGTCCTCTGTCCATTTTATTTGATTCCCTTTCTTCAACATGTTAGTGATAGTTCTTAATATTTCAACAAAGTTGGGAACAAATCTTCTCAAAAAATTTACCTGTCCAACAAATGACTGCACTTCCTTCTTGCTTCTAGGCTCTTCAACTCTTAAAATTTCAATGACTCTTTCTGGATCAATCTTAATACCTTCCTTTGAAATAATATGTCCAAGCAACTTTGCTTCTTTCAATGCAAAATTAGATTTCTTAGGGTTTAGAGAAATACTAGATTTCCTGGACTTCATAAAGACTTTCTCCAAATGCTTGATATGTTCCTTGTCAGACCTAGAATAAATAATGATATCATCCATGTAAACAACTAAAAATTTATCCTTCTCTTCTGCCAAAGCAATATCCATAGCACGCTGAAATGTAGCCCCTACATTCATCAACCCAAATGGAATTTTGGCATACATGAATGTACCCCATGGTGTAGTAAATGCAGTCTTCTCTTGGTCCTCTGGAAATACTTTAATCTGGTTATAGACTAAGAAACCATCCATAGTTGAAATCCTTTCAGACCCTACTACATTTTGCAGAATGTGCTCCATATTTGGTAATGGGTAATTGTCCTTCAATGAGACTTTGTTGAGATTTCTGAAATGTACACAAAGTCTAATTTCACCATTTTTCTTTCTAACAGGCACCAATTTAGCTACCCAATTTGAAAACCTTAGATTCACAATAATTTTAGCATTGAACAACTTTTTAATCTCCTTCTCTATCATAGGTAGCAACTTGGGGTTTATTCTTCTCAACTTTTGTCTGAAAGGATTTTCTATAGGTTTTATTGGAATGGTATGTTGTATGATAGAAGTATCATATTCCTTCAGGTCTTCATAACTCCAGGAAAATATATCAGTGTATTTCTTCATCAAATTGACATACTCTTCTTTTTATTTTACGGGTAACTTCTTGGACAATTTTACAATTCGTGGTGCTTCTTCAGTACCTAAATTCCGATCTTCAACAGCATCATCAGCAGGTTTAACTTTAGGATGCTTAGTAACATCATTCTAATCAAATAACTTCTCCAGGGGAATCAGGCCTCTTGGAATAAAATTGCTCTACAATTGAATTATGCCTTTTCCTCCCAACATAATTTTCCATTCTTTGTTTTCATCTTTTTCATCTTAAATCTGTCCATCATCTTGGAAGTTCTCTAAATTTTCATTTTCTGTATCAATCTGAGTATTTACAAATTCATTAGACATTTCCAAAAATCTCTTTATTTGCAGATCATCATAAAAAACCTACAAGTATTTGGAGTTATCTGGTATTGAGGGTCTATTTATAACTTCAACTTTATACTTTTTATGAGAATAAATAGGAGTTTTGAAACTAGTAGCAGTTGTATCCAAAGAGTCTGCTACTTGATTATCCGTTCTGGGAACTACTCTGATTTTATGCTTTGTAAATTATTTCCAAACATGTCCCAAACTTCATTCATGTATGCTCTCATTCTGGGATGTTTTGTTTGGTAACTATCATTCACCTAATTTACTACAAGTTCTGAATCCTCAAATACCTCTGGTCTCTTTTCCCCCATGTCTTTCAAAGCTTGTAAACCCATCAACAAGGTTTCATACTCAGCCACATTATTAGTACATTCAAAAGTCAGTTTATAAGATAAAGCTTTAAACTCTCTGACTGGAGATATAATCCAAACACCTGCACCAACTCCACTTTTACTTATAGACCCATCAAAGTACATAGTCCACAATCCTTCCTCATTCTACTTCTTTTCTAAAGTTTCTTGTCTCTTTGCAAATTCCTTGTCCTCTTTAAGCTCAATCTGTAAAGGAACTTCAGGATCTCTCTGTGGTCCATCATTGAAAAATATAGAAGATCCCAAATCAGTATCAACAACATAAATAGGATGATTCTCAGGTTTATCTTGACTGTTGACTACATGGGCTAACCTCTCCTCTCATAACCTTCTTTTACCCCCAAATAATGGTATAGTGGCATATGACATATCCATTTGCAAAGTTCCTTTCAATTTTGATGCCCAAGACCTTGACAACAACATGCCAAATTTAGGGGGAATGTCAGCTAATACAACGTCCATCACAATGCTTTTAGCTGGAAGTTGTGCAAGGGTTACCACCATATCTTTTATCAATCCCATACATCTAACCATTCTAGAATCAAAAGAATATAGGTCTTTGTAAGGTTTAGTAATCTCCAATCCTAGACTTTCCACTACTGTCTTTGGCATTAGATTATGAGACGCACCAAAATCTAACACGACATTGTGCAAAATCATATTATGGATATTCAAACTTAGATAAAATGGGGGAACTTCTTCATCATCTGTATCTTCAATTTTAGTTCCAAAAACAATTGTGGGAGAATCATCTGTTACTTCTAAAATAGCTAGTTGATAATCACCTTGATTCTTGACCATGTTAGTAATTTATTCTCTGTATTCATTGTTCCTCAACAACTCATTAAAGGGGATAGAAATCTTAACCTTTGATAACTCTGACTTCATATTGAAAGATGAAATTGGTCTATCTACATCAATTGGCATTGATTGTTTAGTTTCTTTTGACTGGTGCTCTTTATTTTCTAGAATTTTCTGTACGGTAGTATCTTTCTGTTTTTCTTTTTGTTTTTCTGAGTTATGTGGGTTATCGGAAAGCTGATTTGGATTGGGCTTTCCCTTATTTATTGTTACATCACGATTTCTCAGTTTCAACTTTCTCTGAAAATCATCAATGACATTTTGATATCCTCTTTGATATTGTTCTAAATCTAGTTCTGAAATAAGACAGTGATCTTCTTGAGTAAATAAATTATGTTCCTCCTCGGTCAAGTATATTTCAGAATTAGTATCATCAAAGTGATGAATATGGTTATCCATTGGATCTTCTTGTCCCTCATCAACCAAATTTTCAGGAAATGGTGGTCTTATTTGCTGATCTTTAGGGTTTCTTTGGTTTCTTTGAGGAAATGGTCTTCTAAAATTTGGATTCCTTATTTGATTTTCAGGTAGCTCTCTATTAGGTGGTATGTTATCTAGGACTAACATGTCCATCAATCTCTCCATAGTATTCATCATCATCTCAAATTTGACATCACTTGCAGAAGAAGGGGCAAAAGTAGATGGTTGGTTTTCTTGTTTTCTCTTATCTACCTCTACTCTATTTTTTAATTTTCCTGAAGCCATTAAGTTTGTCTCCACTTCTAGAGCATCCTTTAACATAGCTGAAAAGGTAGCTGACTTCCTCTCTCTCAACATACATGAAAAATATCCATCAAAAGAATTTGCATAATGAAGTTTAGCAACACCTATCAAAGGCTTAGTATCAGCTGGAATGGAGTTGTATACCTTCATAAATATGCTAGAAAATTCATGTACATACTCAAAGTTTCCTTTCTTTAGATGGTCATATTGAGATAATATTTGTAAAGGACTCTTCTTTGCCTCCCACCTATCCAAAAACAATGTTTTAAAAGCTTCAAAGGTAAGGATAGATGCTGCTGGTAAATCCTTAAACCATCTCTTTTCCTCTCCTGACAAACTCTGAGCAAACAACCTCATTTTCACATCATCATGATCTACTTTTTCCAGGTCAATGAAATCTTCAAATCTTTCCATATGATGTCTTGCTGTAAAATTCTCATCTCCATCATATAAAGAAATTCTGAGGGAGATCATGCAAAGCAGCTTGCAAAGCCAAGGGTGCAAACCTAGCTGCCATTGGTCTAGATGGATTATGTGATACAAGAGGGTTCTCGGGAGGATTATAAGCAAGGTTTGTAGTATAAAGCTGATAGGTTTGAAACAGAGGGTTACTTTCTTCAAATTTTACAATGTTTTTCAAGTTATACCACAAGGAATCTAGAAAGTATGATTCAAACCTATTGGGATTAATTTCTGTTTGCTTTAGGTCTGATTTTGATTTTGATCTTAATAAGGAATTTCCTACACTTATTCCCAAATCCAAATATTGAAAACCATAGAACTCTTCTTGAGTGAAAGACCTTTCAGTATTAGAAATGCTAGCTTTTTCTTTTCCACTCCTATGTCTAAACAAACTTTCTAGGTTTTCCACACTTTGTAAAATTTCAGAATTAGGATTACCTCGTGTATGTAATCTTCTGGAAGCCAAGATGTCTTTTGAAATCTTCTTTGAAAATAAACGTGGAGTCGTGAGGGAAAATGCACAACCTTCTTCAACTATAAAAATCTCTGTTTGCCCACAGAAATCGTTCTTTCTTTGAAATCTTGAACTCTTTGTCGTTTTCTCCTAGGGACAATATAACTTTCGGTCCCTAGAAACAACGCCAATATGTTAGAACTCGAAATGTACCTCAGGTTGTGAGAAGTTCATCTCATTGTAACCACAAAACCAATCTTTAAAAAGAAAGTTGGCCTCTTTCTTTCGAGAGAGGGATCTCTCAATGATTTTTTTAATAGGGCCATATATATGAACAAGAAATAAAACTGGATTGTTATTTTTGGGTTGAAACAAGGTAAGCATTCATTGGGAAATGGTGTCAAAATACATATGATGGTAAATGGCAATGCTTTGCAAATAAATTCTTAATAGAGGCAGGGTAGTTACTCGTTTACAATCAAAACGCTATTTGTCTGGTGATAAAGAAGAAAGTAAGAACAGTACATTAACACAGAGCATCATAAGATGAATTATGTACTAACTTTAGAAGAAAAAGTTTGTGGATTCTTGGAATTAAAGAAACCAAGCATAAATCTATGAATTCTGCTTCAATTTTACACTTATCCAAACATGAAAGATAACAATATGGAATAGATAACAGGGAAAACATTCACATGAGGAGAATAAAGTACAGACTGTAAAGTAAATAACACAAGAATCTCTGATAAAACAACTTGCTCAGCTCTGTAATTTTATTAAAGATAGTTTTCAAAATACAAAACTCAAGTCTCACGGGTTCCAACCCTTCTTTCATCAGTACTTATACAATTGTTCCATGAGCTGAATTAAAACAGACTGCTAAAAATAAGCATAACTTCCTTTACATGTGTCATTCAGAATTTATTAACTAGTAACTGCTTTGAAAAACAACTAAAGGCCTAGATAACCAATTCTTTAGCAATAAATCTCCATGATCTTCGAAATCTTCATGTATGCAACGTGTACTTTGATCTCCCATATTTTTCTATGATCTTCCATTGGTCTGCAGCTGGAAGATCTGAAGTGGACACCTCCTTTAGTAGTACACGCAATTCTACATGATCTCTGTATGAATAATTCTGTACTGTGCACATGCCTCTTTGAAAACCAAGACCAACTCAAACTCTTTTTCCATCTTGTCCACAACTGTTTTTCCAGATAGTGATTGGTTCATGTCAACAAAGTTTGCATGATCCAATCTGCATTCCATTAACCTATCTTGATACTCCTTTTGTGTGAGCATAACACTTTTTTCTTCCCAAAAGAATGGAAGTCCTTTCTTAAACAAATGATCAAACATGTCTTGAAAGAGCTTGAGTTGATGTGAAATAATATCTATCTTAGCTTGAATTGTATCTAATTGTTGATGCTTATTTACCACTTTCCTGGCCCAAATTATGGTAGATAACCTTTCTTTTATGTTTGTTGCTTTCAATTCATCCTCAGTTAACCCATTTAGAAACTCTATGGCATTCTCAGCACATTCAATGGGCTTCTTATTCAACTTTTATTTTACTATTGTCACACTTTGTTTGGCCAATTTAATTACAGCCTCTTTGTCTAAAATAAAATCAAGATAGGGTCTTAATTTGTTTGCTTATGCAATGATATCATCCCAAATTACCTGTTTTTCTTCTTGCAATGATGATTGACCTGTAACCTGCTTCATCAATTCATCATTTTTAACCTGTAACTCTTGGTATTTAGCTTCCCAAGTCTTTCTCTCTTGTTCTTCTTTTGAAACTCTACCTTCCAGATTTGCATTTTGTTTTTGCAACTTTTCTAGCTCTAAGTCTTTCAAACTTACCTGTGCCATAGCTTGAACAATGGAGAAATCACCATATTCAATGGAAGAAGAGATGATCATACCCTCCAACTCTTTACTTTTCTCTTGCAATTTCTTCTCCAAATCTTCAGACTTAGCTTTTAGATTCTTCTCGCTCTCCACTATAAGAGACATATCTTTTTGCCATTGCTTTTCTTTTTCTTCAAATTTCAATAATTTGGCTTTACAGTCTGTTAATTCACTTTTCAGATCTTCTTTTTTCTTCTCAAGCTCTGTCAACTCAGATGCTTCTATCGATTGAGTGGAAGGAATCTTTAGTTTCTTCTTTAGTGTTTGAATAGTATTCTCCTTCTCATTCAACAGATTTTGTATGTTGGCCCTTTTATCTGTTTGGCTTTCAATAGCTAGCAATTCTGTAGGAAACTTTTTTTTTTGTGCCTTGTGGGATTTATTCTCCACCTTTTCCTATCTAAGCTGATTCTCAATCTTATTCTTTCTGGATTGTAATTTGGACAGTTCTAATGTAGCTTTTAACAATTTTTCATAAATAATGTCTCTAGTTTCCTTATGTAGATGTATCATGTCAGGAATGGGAATGTATTCTAGGTTCATTTTCACTTCAGTGGCATTATTCATGGTTGTTATGGCCAAATTCAAAGTGTTCTGAGAATGGCTCCTGATAGTGATTAGGGATACATCCTTGTTGGAGATCTGTCTAACTTCTGCATACAATTTAGACTCTTCTAAAGCTATATCTTTATTCTCTTTCTATTCATCCAATAATTTTGATCTACGTTTGCCTTGTGTAGCTGACTCCATGGCTACTCTGTCAAATACATACTCTTTAATTTCAAAGGCTGGTCCTTTGGAATTTACCTACTTCTTCTTACCTTTATCACTTGTCACCTATACAAGTTGTTTTCCTGCCTCTTCCACTTTTTGTCTCTTTGGGGCTCTTTCTGTGTCTTCATCCTCTATGTCCATGGCATCAAAGACTTCCATTTTGTTGGATTTTTCAGAGCAGCTGGCTAGGGGTGTAATTACTCCAACTGTTGGGATCAAGCTGTAGGTGTCAGGTTGTGGTGATGCGGATTTATGTACAAAAGAAGTGGAGTCTTCATGCATATATACATCCTTCTGACCCTTACAAGGATATTCCAACCAATTCGCAGTCTCTGATAGACCTGCAAGTTCAAAGTGCTCAAAGGATTTTCTTTTGTTGTCTTTCCTTCTATTAGAAATAATGTGATGGGGATCATAGTTTATGGCTTCTAACAATGTGATGGGGATCATAGTTTATGCAAGCTTTTGTTTGAAATCTCATTTCTCTTAACACACACTCAACTACTGGGAGGGAAGCTTTATTCTTGATGATAAATGGGCCTACATCCCATAGAAATATAATGTTAGAAGCTTTCTTATGATATAGAAAATGTTCAATCTCTACGTTTATTTTTTTCTCGATTAGTTCTAGAGCAAACACTTTGGGAGTAAAAAATGATGGTAGTACATAAGGTGGATGAACAAATCCATATACTCTGATTTGTGTGCCTTGTTCCAAGAGAAACTAATCACCAATTTTCTTTTCAGGAGAGGGTTGCAAAATATCTGACATATTAGTAAGAACCCTATATTTTTTTTCTGGAAGAAAACACTGTAAACCTTCGACATAACAACATTTATGAACTTGGTGTAGTCTATGTTCATTTCCTTTGTGAGCATCATCTCTGGGAGCTGTAAATTTTCTTCATTAAATGGTAAAAACATCCTCAATAAATAGGACTGAAATATGAAACTTCTGGTCTTGTGGAAGTCCAATAGCTAAGAATGGATATTCTCAGCTAGGAACTCATCAAATTTAAGGCAAGAATAGTGGACTGACTGGTTAGAATCTTCAGACTCAAATGGACAGGTGCTAAGGACAAAAAACAGACTCATCAAGGGTTCAGTAACATACATATCTGTGTCCATCACTAAGAATTGAATTATCATGGTTATGACACACTTAGTTTCTTCAGTAAAAAGACTGACCTCAACTAGGAAAGGCTAGTTCTGCAATGAGACATTAGGTTTTAGGCAAATCCTAAAGAAATTTTTTCTAACTTCAAGTGTAGACTATCTAAAGTACTGGATTAAGGACTCTTCCTTATAATCTTTGGATTTTTTACTAAAATCATCAGGGAGTGAAAGAGCTTTTCTAACAATGACAGAATTGACTGGACACAAGATTTTCGAGTTGGATGCATCCATGATTACCCTCTCAGAGGAGGAATAATTAGTAGCACACCAGTCGACGAATTCAAAGTAGTTTAGGGGTTGGTCGACTAAGAAAAACTGGAAGAATGACCTGTAGACATTATGCATATCTATACCTTGGTCTCTAATGAGTTTTAATATGTCTTTCACTGTTTTGAATGGGTCCACTTAGTAGTATTGTATCAAATATCTCTGAATATTTATCTTCTAATAATTCCTCTATTTTCTGATATTCTAGATTCTAGACTTCAACTTCTCCGACTCCAGCCATTTAAATAATTTCCTATGAGGACAAAGGCCTACCTGGTTTACTGAAAACTAGTTTGCGATTCCTGGATGAGGTGGCTGCTTTATGCACAGTCATCGACTTTTTCTTTCCAATGCACAGAATAAACAATTAACTCAGTCTTCCGTGCAATGCCTTTTATATCACCTTTATCCTTATATCACTATTGCACGTTCAATCCACGAAAATCATGCCAACCGTAGATCTGAATTAGTCATCGACTTTTGCTTTCCAATGCACAGAATAAACAATTAACTCAGTCTTCCGTGCAATGCCTTTTATATCACCTTTATCCTTATATCACTATTGCACGTTCAATCCACGAAAATCTTGCCAACCGTAGATCTGAATTCTACCATCATCTTGACAATCTAAAGATGTGATCCTTGCCACACCCCGCTCATTTGGAAACTTTGTTTGTTCGAGCATGTTGTATCGGCGAAATAAACCACCTCCATAGATCCATTTCTCGCCCAGATATCAACCATTGAAAGATGTGTAACCTACCCATTTTTCATCGATTAGAAAAGTTATTTTATTTGCACATGTTGAAATGGTAAATTAAAGGTTTTATTTACCATTCCCGAAAGCCGAAAATCGACACTGGCGGGTTTCGGGTTTCAAAATATAACCAAATCAAAACCAGGTTCCCGAAAGCCGCAACCCGATAGTGGCAGGTTGCGGGACGCAATCAAACGCAAAGTTTAAAAAGTAATTTCTGAATCCTGAAACGCGACATTGTCGGGTTTCGGGTTTCGGGTTTATTAAAACTTACAAACAAAATATGGATTCCCGCAACGCGACATTGTCGGGTTTCGAGTTTCAAGTTTATATAAAACAAACTTCGAAAAATGAAATCCTGCACCCGCAACTTTCGGGTTGCGGGTTTCGGAATGACGAAAATCGAAAAAATGAGAACACCAATTTCCTACACCCGAAACTTTCAGGTTTCGGGTTGTCCAAGTGTCGGGTTTCGGGTTGGTAGAGAAAAAAGTTAGGATACTCAAAATTTAAAGATTTCTGCAAACCAAACACTTAGAGATAATCCAAATCAGGCAGAAAAAATGAAGCATGAATATATGGGCAATAGATTTAAAGAAATCTAAACCGAAAACTCATATTCACAAAGGGAAACTTACCCATATACCTTCGAATTTATTAAAAATGGGGCTCCCGTGCTTTAGCTAAGCATGGGATCTGTTGTGGCCACAACACTTTCCTGAATGGAAATATAGAAGAAGAAGTATACATCAAACAACCAAAAGGATTTGAAACAAAAAAAACAAACATGTATGTAAACTAAAGAAAGCATTGTATGGGTTGAAGTAGGAACCCAGAGAATGGTCTGGAATAATTGATGGCTTCCTAATCAGTTTAGGATTTACCAAGAGTAAAGAAGATTCTAATATTTATTATAAGATCATGAATGATGAACCTATGATATTACTATTATATGTGGATGATTTGTTCCTGACAGGAGAAGACAATCCCTTCATTGAATGTAAAAAAGGAAAAAATATTGCTGCAAAATTTGAGATGAAAGAACTTGGGATGATGCACTATTTTCTAGGTCTTGAAGTATGGCAGTTTCCAGATGAGATTTTCCTGAGTCAAGGAAAATACATAGTTGAGATCCTAAAAAGATTTAGGATATTGTATTGTAAGGCCATGACTATTCCTATGGTGAAAAACTTGAAGTTCTTGAATGATACTTCATCAGAGACAGTAGATGTCACGATGTACAAACAGATTATTGGGTCATTGATGTACTTGACTAATACCATACCAGACATATGTTTTGATGTGAACACCTTGAGCAAATATATGGTGGATCCCAAACATGTTCACTTGATTGCAACTAAACATGTGATGAGGTACCTAAAAGGTACAATAGACTATGGAATCAGATATGCTTCTGATAGTGAGTTTAGACTGTATGGATACACAGACTCGGATTGGGCCGAAAGTGGTGAAGATAGAAAAAGCACTTCAGGATGTTCGTTTAGTTTGGGATCAGGTATGATCTCATGGCTTAGTAGAAAGCATCCTTGTGTTTCCCTTAGCACAGCAGAAGTTGAATACGTAGTATCATGTTCAGCTTGTAGTGAAACAATGTGGATTTGCAAGATGTTGGATGGATTGTTCGATGCAAATATAAATGTGACTGGTATTCTCCGTGAAAACCAGATTTGCATCAAGATGACAGATAATCCAGTGTTCCACGATATATCGAAGCACATCTAGATCAAGTTTCAGTATATCCAGGATATGGTGCAGAAGGGATTTGTAAAGCTCAAGTATGTTCCCACAGATGAATAAGTTGATGATGTGTTGACAAATCCTCTATCTCGCATAAAGTTTGAATACTTTCAAGACAAGCTTGGTGTGGTTCAAAAAAACCTCCCTCGAAAGAGGGAGTGATGATGATGTTATTCCAGTCCTTAGGTGGTTGATGCCACTCCTAAGGTGGCTGAAGATCATTACTTGCCAAATTATAGAGTTCCAGTCCTGAGGTGACTGATGCCAGTCATGAGGTGACTGAAGATCAGTACTTGTCGACTGATAGATTTCCAATCCTTAGGTGACTGATGCCAGTACTGAGGTGACTAAAGATCAGTACTTGCTGATTAATAGAGTGCCAGTCCTTAGGTGACTTATGCCAATCCTGAGGTGACTGAAGATCAATACTTTCCGACTGGTAGAGTTCCAATCCTTAGGTGATGGATGCCAGTCCTTAGGTGACTGAAGATCAGTACTTTCGAAATGATAGAGTTATAGTCCTGAGGTGACCGATGCCAGTCCTGAGGTGACTGGAGATTAGTACTTGCCAACTGATAGAGTTCCAATACTTAGGTGAATGATGCCAGTCCTAAGGTGACTGAAGATCAGTACTTTTTGACTGATAGAGTTCCATTCCTTAGGTGACTGATGCCAATCCTGAGGTGACTAAAGATCAATACTTTTTGACTAATATAGTTCCAATCCTTGGGTGACTGATGCCAGTTCTAAGGTGACTGAATATCAGTACTTTCCGACTTATAGAGTTCTAGTCCTTAGGTGACGGATGCCAGTCCTGAGGTGACTGAATATTAGTACTTGCTGACTGATAGTGTTCCAGTATTTAGTTACTGATGGTTGTTGTTATTGTTCTAGTATTCACTTGTTGATGATGTTGTTCTAGCAGATGATGATGATTATTTTGATGATAATGTTCCAGTAGTTAATGATGATGTTGATGATGATGTTTCAGCATATGATGATGATGATGATGATGTTCCAGCAGATGATGATGTTTCAGTAGACCATGATGATGCTGATGATGATGTTCCAGTAGACGATGTTGATGCTGACAATGATGTTCCAGCATATGGTGTGATACCCCATACATATGATGATCCAAAAAATTCCTACGACATATAGATATTCACAAGTCAATTGGGAAGTTGTTTATGTTGTTGATGTTTCCCACAGAATACCTTCCTAGTTAAGAGGGAGTGTTGAATAAATGTAGCTACAGAATATATTCTAAATGTATTTGTCTATTGTATTGTTGTATTCCTCCTTCAAGAGATGTCATTGATGTAATTAATAATGTAAGAGTCATTGAAAGAGTCAATGTAAACCCTAGGTCTTGTTTCAGCCTAGAAGAACCCAGACAAGATTAATATTATATTATGTATTTGACAAGTTGGCCCAATCAGTTAGGACAAGTCGGCCCAGTTGGGGAAAATTCACCTCAACGGAAGAATATAAATAGAATATGAGTTTCTCATTTGTATTCACTCATCTCACTCACACAAGTTCACATAGGAGAGAGAGAGAGAAGCTTGCACAAGAATAAGAGAAGCTGATTTTTTCTTGTACTTTTTGAAATCTATATTGAGTAATTTTTGTCGGGGTTTTTCTCCCTTGTGGTTTTCTCAAGAGAAATATTGTGTTCATTGTGCTTGTTGTGCTTTTATTTATTTTAGTGATAGATTATTTAATATTAGTATGCTAAACAAAGTGAAAAAATAACATTAATTAGGTTTTGGATAGAAGCTTATGAGAATTTGCGAGGTTCTGGTTGATTTTGGGAGCAAAAGAGGCAAGGGCGATAAGTTGGACTGTTCAACTAGTACTTTTCCAAGTTCTTCCAAACAGGATGAAATGCCTTTTAATCCTTAGGTAAATTACTGGGGCTGCTTCAATAATGTCTCAGGATTCACAAATGAACATCAGAATAGAAAAATGATTAATACATAGCTTTGAATTACAAAAATGGTAAAACTAGTCAAGAAAAAGTGCTTAAAGAGCTAGTCTTGGAATTGCTTGATCCAAACTTCCTTAGAGGATTACAAAATTAAATTCTAAAGTATTTGAGGTATCTCAAATGAGTTTATTAGAAGTAGAAAATAAAAATTGAATATCTTGAGAAAACATTAGAGGATTTTTAACCTTCATATCTTCAAGGAGTCTCCAATGCTAGAGAAATCTTACAAACTAAGAGAATTAGTATGAGAGGAGGAGAAGAAGGAGAAGTTATGAACTGGATATGCAATGAGGATGAAATCAGATCTAGTAGCTGTAGATGGAGGGTGCACTGGAATTCATGAGCTGCACGGGGGCACCTTCACTGAAATGGATCACCTCCTCCAGATGAACTCCTTCAAGAACTCTCTCCAATGGAACTGTGACTGAGGATCTCTCTCAGGATTCCTTAGGTTCTTCAATAATGTACTGATGAAGGAATATATATCAAAATTCCATGGCTCTGGATCTGATCATGGACAAACTAGAACATTAATTGCATTGGGGTTCATCTCCCATGCATTGGTTGAGGAACATCACTTAACTCTGAGTAGCAAAATCTCTCAAGACAAAAAAATATTGACCAAAAGATGTGAATGGTGCACACTAGCCTCCTTTTATAACTTGGGTAGCTTCCTAGGAAATCCATTGGCACGTGTCAGAGGTGAGGGCACCTTCCTTGAGAGAATTAGCAACAATTTTTCTTTGTGCAACTTTCTTGCTTTGTGTCTTCAACTGATTTTAGCAATTGCACCCTACTTATATTTTCTAGATGTTGCCCTATTTTTAAAATTGGTTGCTTTCTACACTTTCCTTCTTGTTGAATTTCCTGATTTTTGCTTTTTCCTTTTTTTCTTGCTTTTGCCAATTTCTATCTTTTTATGCTGCCACCTTGCTTTTAGCTGACTTCTTGTTGTTTCTAACTTTTCCGCTTGAGTAGGTGAGGTCCACCTTGTCCTCATGCGGCCTCCTAACCATGTGAACATCATCACTTTCCAAAAATTTGATTTATAATGATAAGACATTAATTATAAAATAATTAAATTTTAAAATATTAAAATTATTAATTACTATAGGCCTTGTGCCAAAAATTCATCCCAATTAATTAATTATCCTCAATTTAATTCTTCTTCCTAGACCCTTAGGGATTGTAGGGTCCAAGTCTTGACCAAATGGCCACTAGGGAAGGAACATGACATTCCTCCCTCCCCAAGACTGCTTGTCCTGAAGCAGGTGCAATCCTGGATGTTGCAGAATCTGTTCATTTTCCCAAGTTGCATCTTCACTAGGAAACCTCTTCCACTACACTAGATATTCTTTAATGGTTGTGCTCCTCAGCTTCCTTTATCTAACTTGCAAAATATTTTCCGTTACTAATACCAAATGTCCTTCATCATTGAGAGGAGAAAATTCTTCTGAAACCGTTACTTGCTGGCCAACTGCTTTCTTTAAGCATGACACATGGAAAACATTGTGTATCTTTATCCCTGAAGGCATATATAATTCATAGGAAACTTCACCAATTTTCCTTACGATCTTATATGGTCCATAGAATCTTGGCAGCAATTTCTCAACCCTGTTTTATTTCAGATAGGATTGACTATATGGTTGCAACCTCAAATAGACTAAACCAACTTCTTGGAAGGTTCGGTCTGTTTATCCTTATCTACATTCACCTTCTATTGGTTCTGTGCAACCTGCAAGTTTTCTTTGAGTGCCCGGAGTATGTCTTGGCTTTCCTGGATCCAATCCTTTATTTTTTGTGCTCTGCAATCCCAAAAAATCATATCTACAAATGTGGGGGATTCATACCCTTACAGAGCTTTAAATAGTGTCATTCCAATGGAGAGATGGAATGTAGTCTTATAACAGAATTCCCCCAAATGTAGCCAAGTGACCCATGCTTTTTTCTACCCGGTAATATAATTACTAAGATAACCCTAGAGCCATTGGTTTACCCTCTTAGTTTGGCCATCAATATGAGGGTGATAACCCATGATAAGGTTCAAACTAGTTCCAACTAATTCAAACAAGGTTTTCCAGAAAGCACTAGTAAATTTGCTATCGTGGTCACTTATTATAGTCTTGAGAAGACCATGCAACCTGAATAATTCTTTAAAAAATAGTGCAACAACTTGAATGGAATTAATAGTTGATGTGACAGCAAAGAAGTGAGCAAATTTAGTCAATCTGTCAACTACTGAAAAAATACTATCCTTACCCTGGGTTTTGGGCAAATCGGTGATGAAATCCATGGACACACTTTCCCACTTCTGTTTTGGAATTGGTAGGGGTTGAAGGAGACTAGCAGGATGAGTGTGCTCAACTTTATTCTGATGGCATGCAGTACACTCCCTTACATGCCTTAACACATCATTTTCGAGGCCCTTCCGAATGAACCTCTCTCTCACCTTCTGGTAAGTTTCCAGGAATCCAAGGTGGCTTTCCACTAGTGCATTGTGGGAAGCCTCCAAAATATTTTCTTTTAAGTTTGATCCAGTAACTAGAAAAATTCTTTCTTTTCAATATATGACATCATTAAGGATTTTGTAAGCATCATCCTGAATCAACCCATCCAATACTTCACAAGCAAACTAGTTCTTAGAATATTCAGTAGCTAGTTGGACCTTCCAATCAGTTAGGACTTGGAGCAAATAAAAAGTAGGCTCCCTATAGAGGGCATCATATACCACATTCATCTTACCCCTTTTGTATTCTATGTCAAATTAATAGGACTAAACCTTACTTACCCATTTCTGTTGTCTATCATTCAACTCCCTTTGGGTCAAAAAATGTCTCAAACTGTTGTGATCAGTCTTTACTATGAACTTGCCTCCTACTAAGTACTGTCTGAATTTGGCCAAGGAATGCATAATGGCCAACATATCTTTATCATAAATTGAATAATGCCTTTGATGTGGCTGCAAACTTCTGCTCTCATAGGCAATGGGATGCTTATTCTGCATCAAAACTACTCCAATTCCTTCCCCGGAGTCATCACATTCTAGTATGAAGGGTTGAGTGAAATCGGGAAGTGCAAGTACTGGGAAGTTGCTCATCAATTCTTTCATTCTTTCGAAGTCTTTTTCATCCTCGTGTAGCCAAAAAAAGGCTCTCTTCTTAGTGAGATCTATTAAAGGGGATGATAGTTTAGAAAACCCTTTCACAAATTTCTTGTAGTAGGTTCATAAACCAATGAATTCCCTTAATTTAGTGATGTTCTTTGGGATTGTACATTCAAGTATGGACTTGATCTTATCCATATGCACCTTTAATCCTTCTTGCAGAATTATATGACCAAGATAGAGGATCTCAGTCAATCCAAACTCACACTTGAGCAATTTGGCATAAAAAGATTGTTCTACCAAAATTGTCAAGACATTGTCCAAGTGGTGCAGGTGCTCCTGCCATGTCCTGCTGTAAATCAGAATATCATCAAAGAACACAAGGACATAATTATGCAACTTCTTACTGAAAAATATGTTCATGCAGGATTGGAAGGTGTCTGGTACATTTTTCAAGCCAAAAGGAATGACAAGAAAATCAAAATTCCAATAATGGCACCAAAAAGCAATTTTTTGGATGTCTTCTTCCCTCATCTTGATTTGATGGTATCCTAAGCGGATATCTATCTTGGAAAAATATCTTGCTCCATGCAGCTCATCCATCAATTCATCAATCCTTGGGATAGGATATCTATTTTTGATGGTCTTCTTGTTCAGGGCCCTATAGTCAATACACATGCGCATTGTTACATCTTTCTTTTTAACTAGGACCACTAATGATGCAAGGGGACTTGAGCTTGGCATTATGAATCCCAAATCAATCATTTCATTGATGGTATTCTCAATATCATCCTTAAATATTTTAGGTTGCTTGTAAGGATTGATCTTGATAGGAAGTGTGCCAACTTCTAGCTCAATCCAATGTTCAATACCTCTGTCTAGAGGCCTTCCATGTGGAAGATCTTCAAACACTTTCTTTTGTTTGTGTAGCATCCTTTTGATGTCCTCAAGATGATTTGATACATCTATGGACTTTCCTTGAGTGGTGATGAAACATTCAGCATCCCACTCAACATCACCATGCCTCAAAACTGATCTCATACTATGTGCATAAATTACTTATTTTGGGTAGGTGTTGACACCTTCCAAAACCACTTGCTTCCCATCAACACCTTTGAAGCTCATTTGGGGTATTTGGTAATTCACTGAATGTTCCCCAATGGAGTACAAACACTGCACTCCCAACACCATATTGGTATCATCCACATTGACAACATAGAAGCTGCCAGTCACGGTATAATCTCCAATAGTCATTTGCAACTTTGGAATCCATTGGTTACACTCCATAGTGTTGTTTCTCGGAATGATGACAGCAAAACCTCCAAATTTATTTGTTGGTATATTTATCTTCTCTACCATGGCTGCATCAATTAAATTATGGGTGGCACACCCATCGACCAAAATTGATACTCTTTTACCTTGCACTACCCCTTTGAATTTAAGGGTATGGAAGCAGGGAACTCCACTTAATATTACCGCAATTTTACTATTAGCCTATGGGGGCTTCTCTTCCCCTATTGTTTCATATCCATCCTCTACTGGTGCTTCTTACTCAAATTATTCCTCCTCACTTTCCGAAAATACCTCAATGTAGTTTGCTTTCCCCTTAACACATTTATGGCCTAGAACCCAGGGTTCCTGACAAGAGAAATAGACCTTATTCCTTCTTAACTCATCCCGATCTCTATATGAGTACTCTTTCTTGTTTGGGGCAGCCACATTCTTAAAAGGTGGTCTTTGATTCTGAAATTTTGTAGGCACATTAACCTTTGGATGATACCTTGTTCTTGGGATGGCATCTTGTAGATCCCTTGTTCTGTCCACTACTTCTTGTAAAGTGGATGGTCTGTATGCCTTTACTAGTCCTTTCAATGCCTCTGTTAATCCTTCCGTGAATAATAGGATCAAGCGAACCTCAGAGATGTCAGTGACCATCACTACAAGCTTCTGGAACTCAAAGATGTATGCTTTAGGAGTTTCGTTTTGCTTCACATGTGCCAACTCCCTGAAAGAGATTTCAGGGTCTCTCCTATCAAACCTCTCTACTAGCCTCCTAGTGAAATATTTATAGGAAGTCACTTAATCATGACCCATGGTTCTCATTCCATGGAACCACCAATAATTGGCCTCTCCTTACAAATTCAAGGTTTCCATTCTGATGGCATCCCTTTCAACCATGGGATTCAGTTGGAAATAGGTGTCTAGCTTCTACACCAAGGATCTGGCAGTATATTTTAAGGATCCATCAAAAAAGGGTAATGAGATCTTACCGATGGAATTTCTCAGCTCATTGTTATTTGTCGGATTCCTATGACCTTCCTTTGGCTGATTTTTATATTGTGCTTCACAAAAATATTTGAAAGGAAATTCCCTTCTGCATTCTTCACTCAAGGTTTGGTATTCTACATACCGCTCCTCCCATGAAGCAACTGATTCAGTCTGCACTTCATGATCTTCCTTGTGTTTCTCAATGAACTTGGGCATGATATTTCAAGGATTATTCTTGAATTCTCTTTAAATTAATTAGGCCTATTATGAGGCCCCATCCTTGAAAAGATAGATCCACTCAGAACCTTCATTTCTTCATTTTGAGAGCCACTGTTGCTCCCTTCTCCGTCTTTATTTCCTAGTTCCTTAGCCAAGAATTCTCTAGTGTCTTTCCCAAATTGGATTTTTTTTTTAGATATGTCATGCAATCCCGTTAAAATAGTCTGGACAAAGAGTATGAACTCTTCCTTTTCATCCAAGTCTGACACATCCTTTCCTCATTGTTTTTTTCCTCTAGTAGATTCCACCTCTTCTTCAACACGGGGTTCTTCAGTACTCTTTCCTTTGGGGAGTGGAAATATCTTCGGACTCATCACAATTAATCAAGAGAAGTTTCATAGGACCATGTTATGATACCACTGTAATATCCCTGATCAGATTGTAGAATATATAATCCAAAATTTAAAACTTATAACACAATTTTTCACAAGCAAAAACTAGCTGGAAAAGAGCTGATCTAGAGCACAATAAGACTCCTCCCGATCTAGGAATTTGAGATATTTAGGATCTGAAAAATGCATGGGTGAATGTGCAGCAGCAAAAATATCAGAACCAGGTATAGTTTATGATTCTTATGCACAAGGTACTAGGTCCATTTACGTCTCAACAATAGTTGTTGCTGAGGTCTACTCTAAGGGTTCCTGGGAACACCAACATATGCATACGAAACTCATTTTCTCACACCTGAAGGTAAAAAAATGGATTATATCATATATTAAACTCTTAATTAGGTGTTGGACAGAATATTATGAGAATTTGGGAGGTTCTAGTTGAGTTTGGGAGAAAAAGAGCAAGGGCGCTAAGTTGGACTACTCAACTAGTAGTTTTCCAAGTTCTTCCAAACAGGGATGATATTCCTTCAAATCCTAAGGTAAATGATTAGGGATGCTTCATTAAGGTCTCAAGATTCACAAATGACCATTAGAATAGAAAAATGATTCATACATAGCTTTGCATTACAAAAATGGTAAAACTAGTCAAGAAAAAGTGCTTAAAGAGTTAGTCTTGGAATTGGTTGATACAAACTCCCTTAGAGGCTTACAAAATTCACTTCTAAAGTATGTGAGTTTTTGAAAATGAGTTTATTACAGAATCAAATCGAAATTGAATATCATGAGCAAAAAAATAGAGTATTTTTAACCTTCAGATCTTCAAGGAGTCTCCAATGCTAGATAAATCTTACAAACTAAGAGAATTAGTATGAGAAGAGGAGAAGAAGGATAATTTCTGCACTGGATCTAGAATGAGGATGAAATTAGAGCTGGTAGATGTGGATGGAGGGTGCACCGGAATTCATGAGATTCACAGAGGTGCCTTCACTGAAATGGATCACCTCCTACAGATGAACTCCGTCAAGAACTCTCTCCAACGACATCGTGACTGAGGATATATCATTGGATTCCTTAGATTCTTAAATAATGGACTGATGTAGGCTCTTAGATCAGCATTCCATGGCTCTAGATATAATCATGGACAAACTTCAACATTTATTGCAATGGGGTTCATCTCCCAAGCATTGGTTGAGGCACATCACTCAACTCTTAGTAGCAAAAGCTCTCAAGACTAAAAACAATTGACCAAAACATGTGAATGGTGCGCACTAGCCTCCTTTTATAACTTGGGTAGCTTCTTGGGAAATCCATTGGCACATGTGAGAGGTGAGGGCACCTTCCTTGAGAGAATTAGCAACAATTTTTCTTTGAGCAACTTGCTTCCTTTGTGTCTTCAACTTATTTTAGAAATTGCACCTTTCTTAGCTTTTCTGGATGTTGCCTTCTTTTTCAAACTGGTTTCTTTCTGCACTTTCCTTCTTTTTGACTTTCTTGCTTTGTGCTTTTGCTAGTTTTTTCTTACTTTTTCCAGTTTCTATCTTTTTATGCTGCCACCTTGCTTTTAGCTAACTCCTTGTTGTTTCTAACTTCTCCACTTGAGTAGGTGAGGTCCACCTTGTCCTCATGCACCCTACTAGCCATGTGAACATCATCACTTTCCAAATATTTGATTAATAATGATAAGGCATTAATTATAAAATAATTAAAATTCAAAATATTAAAATTATTAATTACTATAGGCATTGTGCCAAAAATTCATCCCAATTAATTAATTATCCTCAATTTAACTCTTCCTCCTAGACCCTTAGGGATTGGAGTGTCCAAGTCTTGACCAAATGGCCACTAGTGAAGGAACATGACATTGAAGTTCGACAAGGTAGGAAGATTGAGGAGATGTAGATAATTTGAATTCAAGTGATGTAGAAGATATGGGTGTTTCCTAATATTGTGAATTGAATTTATATGCTAACCTTGAACCAAATTCCTTTGAAGAATATGCTACTCATGATTACTAGAAAGAAGCCAAGCAGAATGAATATGATGCACTCATAAAAAATGGGACATGGAAGCTGGTGGACCCTTCATTTGGAACCAAACCAATTGGATGCAAGTGGGTCTACAAGAACAAGTACATATCAGATGGATCACTTGAAAAGCATAAGGTGATGCTTGTGGCAAAATTTTTTGCACAGAAATAAGGCATTGACTATGAGGACACTTTATCCCCCATATAAAAATGGGATGCCATTTGCACTCTATTGTGTTTGGCTTCAGAGAATGGGTGGAAAGTTCCCTAAATGGATGTGAAGACTTCATTCTTGAATTGATAATTGAAAGAGAATGTATTAATGTTTCAACTGGAAGGATTTGTTGTGAAGGGACAATAACATAAGGTATGCAATCTCATCAAGTCACTGTATGGATTGAAATAAGCACCTCGCAAATGGTATGAAGAGTTAACAAAGCATCTTCTGAAATTAAATTTTGAACACTTTAATCTCGATGATGCAACATTGTTTGTAAATAAAATTGGAAGATTTGTTTTATATCTTGTGGTATATGTCAATGATATGTTGATGATGGGGAATAATGAAAGCTATATTATGTCCATAGATAAAGGATTTGAGATGATAGATTTGGGACATCTTCACTAGAACTTGGCTATTGAAGTAACTCATAATCTAGAGTACATATTCATCTCCCAGAATAAGTACATTGGCTAATTGTTGTACATGTTTTGCATGAAAAAGTGTAATATTCTCTCTACTCCAATGGAACAGAACTTGAAGCTCACATTAAAAGAAGGGAATTGATTTGAGAATGAAACAAAGCACATACAACTTGTTGGGAGTATTATCAACCTTACCAGCACGAGACGAAATATTTCATTTGTTGTTGGGATCATTTCCAGGTTCATATGAAAAACCTATGAAGGACATTAGTCTACTACAAAAAGAGTTCTAAAATACTTAAAGGGTACTCAAGATTTCAGATGCAAATATTATAAGGTGGATGAGTTCAAATTGATTGTCTATTATCATTCAAAATTTGATGGTGACAAAGAGAATGGAGAGTCTACTTCAAGATACCTCATGAGTCTTGGATCAACAACTATCTCTTGTAGATGATGAAAACAATCTATTCCAACAAATTTTACAACAGAAGTACAATAAGTGGCTATGATAGAAGCAACAAAGGAGACTATGTGGATTAGGGAAATACTTGAAGATTGGTAGGAAAAATAGGTGAATTCTACTCCTCTATTGATTGAGGGTGTTCCCATGAATATGGGTAACACTTTTTGGAAATATGTGGGCATAGAATGCATGAAACACGAGCTTGATCGAGGGTTATTTAAGCCCTAGATCAATATTTTTCCAATTGCTCGATCGAGGGTTATTTAAGCCCTAGATCAAGATTTTTCCAATTGCTTGATCGAGGGTTTAAATAACCCTCGATTGAGCTTTGGAGCTCAATGGAAGGTTAGGTAAACCCTCGATTGAGCTTTGGAGCTCAATGGAAGGTTAGGTAAACCCTCGATCAAGGGTTTTTTCAACATAAAATTATATAATTTATAGTAAAAAACTTATTTTTCTAATAATTTTAGCTACATAAAAATTGATAAGTTATAGTAAAAAACATATTTCTCAATTTTTACTTTTATTTTTCTGAACAGAAAAAATTCTAAGTTATGTCAAAAAAATTATTTTGCGAATTACTATTACTTTTCTAATAGTTATATTTTATTTGATCATTGATAGTTATTTTATTTACTCTATTAACATGTATTGGGTCTGCATATTAACATTTAAATTTTTGGACATAGAAAAAAATCATAAATATAATTCATGACATCAAATACCATGGGATACCAAAACCATGGGCCATAAATAACTAACAGATTTATGGCCAATGGTTTTGGTAACCTGTGGTAAATTTTCTCATCGTATTGATGTCATGATTTATATTTTTTATTTTTTTCTATGTCAAAATTATTTTTTAATATAAATTTTACTATCATAGTTCTTTTCTACTATAACATTAGAAAAATAATTTATTATAACATATAACTTATAAAAAGAATATTAAATCGATAAAAAATCATTTTTTTTTATTTTTTGCGATCAAGCTATTTGAGTTAATAGTTACTTTTCCATATACAATTTAAAATTTTATAATTTTTTTATGATTAAATAGCTCGATAGAGATATTATCTTAACCACGCTAAACCCTCGATCAGGGTATTTAAAAATGTGCTTAAAACCTCCATGAAGGGTTTTTAAGACCTCGTTTGTGCTAATAGCTCGATTAAGGGCTTTAAAAATAGGTCTTTAGCCCCCTTTTTTACAAATATCATTTACTAGGCTCCTTTCTAGGCATAAAATTTGTCATGGTATGCACCATAGGGGGGAGACTTCATGTTGGTGGATTCATCAATGAATCGTCTATCCACTAGCATATAATTTATGGGATTTTTACTTCATATGATATGTTTTTTGTTTTGTTTTTTCTAACTTACATTTAAAAACCATGTCCACAACTTCAAAGCAGCTCAAGGAAAAAACAACAACATAAAAAGTACACAACCAAAAATTTTCAAAAAATATATGCGCCCCACATCGAAACTGTGAAAATCCTCACAGTAGATCTAAGAGATGATGTATTCCTCACAAGAAAGTAATTGATTAAGCAAGAAAATAGAAGAAGAGTGGTCAATGCAGTATAATGAGCAACATAATAATAATACAGTAGAACTCGGATAGAAGCAAAAATACTTCACACACACTAATTAATTAATCACAATATGGACAAATAAATAGTACAATGCATGAGGATTTGAATGCCAAGGTGGCAATTCGAATTAGCCTTCATGGAGTGATCAAAAGATCACTGGAGTGTCATCGGAGCACAACTAGTAGTCTATCTCATCATCAGTGGAGTCATCAATGCTCAAGTAAATGTCAACCATCAGTCAAACTGAGTCTAACCGAGTGTGGTAGGTGTAACTAAGTGTAACTAGAACTAACTGAATGAAGGAGACTCAGTGGAGGGCGCATGAGGAGCTAACTGAAGACAGAATGGATAGTCAAGTCTCACTGGAGGTCCATCGGAGTGGTACAGTCAGTTGAGAGTCAATAACGCCTAAAATCAAGGAGAGAACTTAAGATAACTAAATGGTAGGTAAGGAAGGGCACCTTTCTCATGCAGTAGGTGAAAGGAGGGCGCACTAAGCTCTAGGAGGGCTAAAACTGAGTGGAAAGAAGCTCCGGGGGCTAGGTAACTAAGGGCTAGCTACTGGGACTAATGACTAGGATGCATGCAAATGCATGCAAACCCTAAATAATGCATGCAAACCCTAAAAGTGCATGCATGAATGAAAATGCTTCTAGGACTAGGATGGAGTATAGGAATATCCTAACACCCCCCCTTAATCCATCCTAGGCCTTGGTAACTAAGACCAAAGGTCACCCAATACAATGAATAATAATAGTTGATAAACTGAGGAAATGGGGAAAACCTCATGGGAAAAATACCCCCACTCAAAATAGATTGTAAGGCACACACAAAAATAAATGCTCCAAACTCAAGTAGGTGTGATGCTTGGTCATATGTCTAGAGGTATCTTCTTCTTGGGAAGAAGTGGATCATGCTCAGAAAGCATGTGCTTGTCCTTTCTCTTTAGATTGAATGTGATGAGAACAAATCCAAAAGTATGAGGATGATCCTTGAACCTGTGATTTGAATTTGTTGAGGTAGGATCAAAACCATGAATATGCAGATAGTCTTTTGTATTTTCCTTCGAACCATCATAGGTGAGATTATGCCGAAAAGAACCATCAAATATCAGTAATTGCTTGGAATCCAAATCAGATCCAAGACTTGAATCATGGTTGCTTAAGATCTCCTTTGAACCATTTGAAGTGAGATCTAAACTAGTAAGTGCATGAGAAATTTTCCCAAGCGAATGGCAATGGCCATTATATTCAATAAAATTCTGAGAGCATGAAAGAATGATATTACAGTAGTAAATGAGAGGTGATTGCTTGGAATCCAAATCAGATCCAAGGCTTAAATCATGGTTTCTTGAGATCTCCTTTGAACCATTAGAGGTGAGATCAAAATCAGTAGATGCATGAGAAATTATCCCAAGCGGATGGCAATGGCCATATTCTTCAATAACCTTCTGAAAGCATGGAATAATGATCATATAGTAGTAAATAAGAGGTTATTTCTTGAGGAGAGCGAATGCATTACCTCCAATAGTTGATTTGACCTCCGAAACATTCAATAGATCATGATGCAGACCAACAGACTTTGGTGCAAGAGAGGATTTAGAAACTTATGTAATATCTAAAGTGTGAGCTGGCACAGAAAGAGAAGAAATTTGGAGCATGAGTGTAGAATCTGCAAGGTCTTCTTCTTTGTGGACAACTTCAATATGAGATGTGTTTGATACTGGTTCATGATCAATGAGATCATCAAGGAGGGCAAATGCATCACTTTGCTTGCTCTTGAAGGGGTTTGGACCAAATCCTTCATTCTGTTTGTCAAATATTTCATCCAAATGGGCCCATAGCTCTTTTGGAGTTTCAACATCATCACTGATTTGGTACATTATATAATCAGGCATAGCAAGCATCATCCTTCCAAAGGCTTGGTCACCTTTATTCAACCAAACAATCTTCTCTTGAGAGGATTCAAACTCTCTTTCAAAATAACAATCAAAGAGATCATGGCTCTTCAAATATGCTATCATTTTTTGTTTCCATACATCATAGTTGAATGAAGAAAGAGGAGGGATTTCTTCTGAATACATTGAAGCTGTAGAAGACCTGCAAAAACAATAGAGAATATCTGCAACTGCTACTGCTGCAAAAATGCAGAAACTGCTGCAATTGCTGCACTCGAAATCTTGATAATAACCTGCAAAAAACTCTCAAGAATGGAGATAAACAATACTCTCAACATGCTCTGATACCATGTGAAAATCCTCATAGCAGATCTAAGAGATGATGTATGCCTCACAAGAAAGTAATTGATTAAGCAAGAAAATAGAAGAAGAGTGGTCAATGCAGTATAATGAGCAACAAAATAATAATACAGTAGAACTCGGATAGAAGCAAAAATACTTCACACACACTAATTAATTAATCACAATATGGAAAAATAAATAGTACAATGCATGAGGATTCGAATGCCAAGGTGGTAATTCGAATTAGCCTTCATGGAGTGATCAAAAGATCACTGGAGTGTCATCAGATCACAACTAGTAGCCTATCTCATCATCAGTGGAGTCATCAATGCTCAAGTAACTGTCAACCATCCGTCAAACGGAGTCTAACTGAGGTTGGTAGGTGTAACTGAGTGTAACTGGAACTAACTGAATGAAGGAGACTCAGTGGAGGGCACAGGAGGAGCTAACTGGAGTCAGAATGGGCAGTCAAGTCTCACTGGAGGTCCATCGGAGTGATACAGTCAATTGAGAGTCATTCAAGCCTAAAATCAAGGAGAGAACTGAATATAACTGAAGATAACTGAATGGTAGGTAAGGAAGGGCACCTTTCTCATGCAGTAGGTGAAAGGAGGGTGCACTAAGCTCTAAGAGGACTGAAACTGAGTGGAAAGAAGCTCTGGGGGCTAGCTAACTAAGGGCTAGGTGTTGGGACTGATGACTGGGATGCATGCAAATGCATGCAAACCCTAAATAATGCATGCAAATCCTAAAAGTGCATGCATGACTGAAAATGCAAATAATGAAAATGCTGCTAGGACTAGGATGGAGTATAGGAATATCCTAACAGAAACATCCCCTTCAAAAGGGTATTTTTGGTTTTTCAATTTTTGTAATGAGTAAAAAAAGAATTACATGCACCTACATGTGTACAAAATGCAATTAAAATTTGTAATGGTTAGTTCCAAGAATTAATAAAAAAAAAAATTCCAAAATTAATAAAAAACATATTTTTCCAAACTAAATTAAACAATAATGTGCACCGAATGCATTATGTGTAGATTATATATATATATATATATATATATATATATATATATATATATATATTAAAAAATTATACATTTATCATTAAATTATTTTACATGCACAGAAGCCACTTGTTAACTTTTCCTGAAATTTACAAGAGTAAACCTTTCATTAAATGCAATTTTGACACATTAAATGATATTTTTTTTTAAATATAATTGGAAAGACAACATAATTCCATACAATTTGTTTTTTTTGTTGCATATCAAAATTCACAAGGCATATATGAGCTTTGAGGGATTTGATTTAATAAATGAGTAAAATGACAAATTTTCACCATCCTTTTTATCCAAAAAGTGTTATCCATCTTCATGGATTCCCCCTTGACAATACTTCCACAATCAAGTTGGCCAAGAATCGTAAATTATGTGATCGAAATAAATATATCAACACAAAGCACAATCTGATTTGATATCATGTAGAGGCCAAGATTATTAATTTGAGATGTTGTTCAACAAATGAGAAAATTGCAAACACCTTCACCAAAGCGCTTGGAATAGAAAATTTTGAAAAGTTTAGAAAGATGCTTGGACTCACAAAAACCCCTTCAGATTAAGGGGGGGGGCATTGGAAACATAATTCTATGGGATGGTTCCTCTTGTGAATTATTAAAAATATTTGTTTCCAGTTATGAAGATGAAGAGGCACATACTGTGGGAATCTGAATCCCAAAGGTCACCTCTCTCACTTGTATAAAAAACCATTTACCCTCAATAAAATTCATTCATCTTGGATTTAATCAAGGCCTGACAATGATGACGAACTTCGGTTCAATTTCTAAAACTTTCTATTGAACCTGTGAAAAAAACAATGGTATATTTGACTTCCCCACAAAAACACCCAAAATAAATAAATAAAAATCATCCCAAACGTAGTTCAGGAAGTGAAGATATCATTGATTTAAAAATGTATTGTTTTAGGTTTGTTTCCAGTGACGTCCACAAATATTCATAGTGAATATCTTTTGACAGAGTCCTAAGATTTATGTCAAACTTGTGCTAATAGATGCAACTAGCCACACCATTTTTGTTAAATGATCATAACATTAATTTTGATAAATATTGCAGTAGTTGTTCTTATTTGTAATTTTTGACCTCAAACGTACCTTGAAAAGTAATTTTTTCTTCGGTGATTAGAACTCTTTCTAGGGTTAGTGAGCTCCTATTTTTTTTAGAGACATGTTCTAGTGTCTTTAATAACAAAAATATTTGTCATTCAATGGGTAAATTTGTAGTTGAGGAATCATACACACATAAAATACAAGTGGTGCTAAGGCACACTTTTTGACACCCTTGTGATCTATGCTAGTAGACCTTCGAGTAGTATTTATCAAACATATGGAATCTCACTTCTACATACCCTCGGGTTTATAGGAAGTCCCCTAGCTATACCTAGAACTAGCTTTAGATAAACTGATTGTCCATCGTATTGATATAGTACACCAAGAAGGCACTCAGAGTGATCACTCTTTAGTACATGGGTAGTCAAGTAGTATGGATAAGAGCATGGCTATGACTCCTTATTTAGCTCCCTAAGATATTGGGCCAAGTACTATTGTTGGACCCTACATGTATATTAGAGAGCTATAACACCTAATACTCCCATGTTCTTAGGACCCAGTGAATCTTGATAAACCACCTCACATCAACATGCCATACATTATGAATACCCATTCTACTATCAACAAGTAACATCTAGAAGCTCAATTCACAAATTTTAATGGCCAACGTCAAAACATTCAGTAGACATTGGATTAGAAGTTTGATAAAAAAATCAGTTGATCTTAACCAGCTTGGATAACATGTTGAATGAAATTTAGACACATCTAATAGATCATGCAATACAAATAGAATACTCCTAGTATGCATAGAAAAATGAGCCACACCAAAAAGACACTTTTCACTTGAGATTCTCTAGCCACAACAACCACCTTTGGGTCCTCACAACCATAAAACACCCTCCATGCATAATAACACATGAAATCATTTTCCTAAAGAATATTTGAACAAGTTTGATGGTTCTAACCCATCAAGATGGGTCACCCAATTGGAATATTACTTTTCCCTCCATGGAATTATTGATGAAATGATGAAACTTAGGATGGGGTCTTGTATCTAGATCTGAAATGATGGCAATTGTGTAAAAAAAACCTATGGGGGGCGCATTATATGGAGTTTGTTTGTTAAATCTCTCCATGTGCATTATGAGTGAGATACTCACTATTTTTATAAATCAGGAACACATCGGATTTTGATGACTTAACGACATACTTGTAACAATTAATGACAAACTTGAAATTGTTTCAACCTAGTTTTGACTTGTGTGTTGGTCTTTTCAATGACACAATGATGTGTTAATGATGTAATATTGTGTGATGTATTTCACTTTTGTTGTGATAGCAACAACATTACCACATTCAAACAAATTTAGTTTGACAAGGAATTACAACATTTAAACGTCTCTACGATGTCCCATAAGTATTCAACTAACACTATAGTGTGTTGAACTATGTTATCGATGCTTTTGCAACATACTACCAACTCCAAAACAAAATAAAAAAATATACCTTGATTATTTTCGACATTTTTATAGTGTTGGAAAGTGGTTGGAAGTCTAAAAATAAGTCACAAAATAATTTATTCTCAAAATGAGGTCACAATGATGGGTCAAAAGTACATCAATGGGGAATCAAAAGATTGATGTCTTGTTAGAAAAACACTTCACATTTTCACATTGTCACGAAGTTATGTCGAAAGGGAGACAACATATCGATGAACAAAATAGTCAACATAGTTATGAATAAAATATATTGACAATGGAAATGACCATCTTTTGACATGATGATGTTAAAGTCAATGTCAAAAGACAATAAAAAATTGTACCCAAATGCAATAGTGTGGGTTGATAGAAGGTATAAAATCAATTATGTATTTCACATGGGATTGGAAAGGATTTCGTAAAGAAGCAATGGATAATAGAGACATGATTTGTCCTATGTGGAGGATGAGTATAAATACATATGATTGTAGCATGCAATGTATCCCAACCGAGGTAAATTTTGGTAGATGTTGGAATTAGGAAAGAGAAATTGATTTCCTTTTTCTCTAATGATTAAGAGGGACACATAATTACGAAATAATTGAGAAAAGAGATGTTTGAAAAATGTAGAACCTTGTTGTGAATGAAGAGAAAAAAGTTTCTAGTAATGGTGGATGCTCAAAATATACGAAAATTAGGTACCTAAGTTTCTACCTTTAACTTAAAAAAATTTCATAATCATGCTATCAAAGGAATTAATGAAATGCAAAAAATATTGATTGGAAGTCAACAAACTGTCTAAATTATTCATTGATGTCGAAAATAGTGCAAAAAACCAAGTTAGCATGGAGAACATGAAAGAAAAAATCATTAAAGTAGAAAGTGAAGACAAGTTATTGACAATGAGAATGTGTGGATCCAAGAGTAACCTATAGCTAAGATTTGGGAAATTGGTTGAACGTGAAATTCACCTAAAATTCACTGTTAACAAGAATGAAGGAAGATTCATCCATGCCAAAATGTTTACGATGATAGTTGTCGATAGTCATTGGCAAGTAAACATCAACACATTCAAGAGAAATGTCAAAGGAAGACAATGTTGACATTAGAAGACTTGAGAGTTTTGAATGAAAATCAAAAGGTTGATTAAGAACAGTTGACATAATCATATTGATTAACTAGCAACTCAAATTTGATCACCAAGTAGTAGTACCCTCCCAGAAAACTATAATGAGGTTCATCATAGCCCACAAATTGGATATGGAATTTGCAATAGATATCAAGAGCAATGTTGATGGTTAAACCCTAGGAAGGAAGCTATTAAATGATATGAGCCATGGGTGGTGTGAAAGAATGTCTACTAAGGGGTTGGATTCAGATATAAACTTAGATAGGGGAATTTGAGTTGTGCATGTTGTAATAATAGCTTTAGGAAAACATATTTGTTGGCCAACAATAAAATTGAATGAGGGGCCTTCATGTCATCAATACAAAATTTGTGTTGTATCAACCTCTGCTTTGTATTTGGTTCAATTGGTAAATATAATTTGTTTCTTTTAGTGATACCAAGATCCTTTTCATGTTTAGTGGATGAATAGTAATGGTGTTCTATGGTGGAAACCAAACATATCATCTAAATAATATACATAATAAATTGAAAATCAAATCTAACATAATGTCATAAGTTGAATAATATTGCTCCATTGGATACAAAATTTCTAACATTTCTTCATATCCAACCTAGGAGAACTATTTATTTCATGTTTCTTGAGCAATCAATATCAAGAATCTATGAATCATTGTATTCATCCTTGCATACAATACTGATGGAGAAGATATTCCCAATTCCCCACTTGCACCAAACCAGCCCTTGCATAGCATGATACATCCATCTCCCAAAACCCTTTATACCCAGCCTTCCTACTACCATGGTTCTTACTACAAAGTAGATCATATCCAAAACAATTAGTTCCTAAAGGATAAAAGGAGGTCCTCCCGAAAGAAACTTCTTGAAAAATATACAACCACGAAATTCCATGATTAAACCAACAACAATGGATGTCATTATCACAACTACTCTAGGTTTAAGGGGTGGCATGGATTGTACATATGTTGTGGGAAATTATGCACAAAGGTGTGCAACCTCTGCCACTTTGGGTGGAATCCCTTTAGGTTGTTGAATAGGCCTAGAATTTAGAAACAAAAAGAAAATGTGATAACCCCAAAGTAGATCCTACAAGGCTTTGTTAGTGAAATAAAACAAAAACAAAAATAACTTGAAATAATAAAAATGGAACAAGAGGGTGAAAACCACAACAAAGAACCAATGAATGAACCAATTTAGATTGCCCAATGGTCAAGAAAATACATGTAGTGTAACCTAAGAGGTGAAGGATTCAAAGGGGATCCAACAATTTCCCTTAGGGAGGATTATTTTTTCCACTCTAAATGATAGGTAGCTCAAAGAACCAATGGACAGAAGCACTTGCCCCTTGAAGGAAGGAGGCAAGGGAGCTTGGAGAATTCCAAACTATGAAAGAGATGGGCTATGAGGAAGATCCAATACAATTTCTATAGCATAACCTTTATCTTGTTTTCTCTTCTAATATGCATGCCCATGGATTCCTTTTATAGGCCAAGAGGTCGCCAAGAAATAACTAGATCCAAATGTGAACCATTAACTCCATGATTTGGCTCCAAAGTACACAAAGGAGGGTCATTTAATGAACCCAAGTACACAGGGAGACCAAATTCAAATTCTTGGAGGTGGTGGGACTTTGATAAGCATTCAATGTGCTATGGGTGGTTGAGATCCTACCATTTTGATAGTCATGTGGATATCGAAGAGAAATCCGCATAGGGGTTGCGTGGGTGCAAAACTGAAAGTATGTGTAGTAGTGCACTAATCAGAGATAAGGCCACGTGGTCCTATCCCTTGATTGTTCTTTGGAATTTGTGGACTCAAATTGATTCTTGGATATGATGAGGATGTCTTCGGTGAGCTGCATGCTATATGTTGATGACACGTTACTGTCTGAATTGAAAAAATGTTGCATGTGTGCGAGATTTATGTGTTAATAGATGCCCCTTGATGTATGAGGCTCGGAGGGTACTATAGGATCGATAATGCACCATCGTTTTTCTTGTGCATTCTCATGTTCTTCAAAAGATGTGAAGCATGTGTGGATGAATAGTGTCCTCCCATGGGGGAAGATTATTGGTGAAGCCTGTAACAAAAAATAGTGTTTTATACAAATGAGGTGGGCATACCCATGCACATGAAAATATGCGGAAGTGGCTACAAAAAGAGGAGATCAAGGGGTCAACTCAATATGTTGCTGGTGCATGGATGGAGGCAACTTAAATCCATGCAATAGTAATTGAAACTGCAAATGTTTTTATAGGTGTTGAAGAAGCGGTACTGTTGATAACCATGATAATCCCGTGGGGGTGAGTGACTACAATATGAGTGAGGGTGTTGGATGTAGGACGCCACTGAACTGTTGCTACTGTGATTTATAAATGTTAACACTGCTACCTTTGAAATGCACGACTCTCCCTAATGCGATAGATATGTTGACATCGAGCATAGGAGATATCACCAGGTTAGGGAGCACCAAGGGATATCCCTACTTAGTTTGAGGTGATCCCTTTTTAGTGATTGAAAGGGACCCCAAGGCACAACTGCAACTATCGCAACTCTTAGAATATGTTGATGTGGTGTCGATGAGAACTGAAGTATATGATAAGATGAGGGTCTTATCTTAAGAACCAAGATCATTTTGTAACCAACTTTTGGATTGACAAATCGGGCACAAGACTGGATAGTAAGCGTGAGCCTCATGACTTCCTTTGATTGATGTCAACTCTGTGAGTAACTGACAGAAACACTCTTCAAATAAAGGTATAGAGTGTAATGGAGGGAGACAAACTACTAATGAAGGGATTTGCGGGGGACATGACACAAAGGGGGAAGGTGACTATCAAAACTCATAATGTTGTAGATAGGAAGACTCAACGGCATCGATCAAAGGAGACCATGGGTTGTTGCCAAAAGAATAATGATGTTCCCATGATTGTGAATGGGTTGGGGAAGATTTTGTACGTAAAGAATAGTCGGTGGGGTCCCTACATTTTTTATTGTGTCGGGGGGACCAATTTGATGATGAGTGGACTCCCGCGGTTTTGAGCGAATCAGAGAATCAATTTGATGATGGGATAAGTTCCCTCGGTTTTGAGTGAGTTGGGGAACTGTTTCCATAATGATGTGAGGGTTTGTTTGCAAACGCGAAGATGGGTGCCCCATGAATTAATGCAATGCATATTGTTCGGAGGGTGGGGCCCCCATTTTTGTCTTGGTGGGGGTGGTGGTATGCAGAAAATTACAGATGGTAGAGTTCTCATGGAGGTACGAGTGGTCAACTGTGTTTCTTGACTGTAGCATGTGTTGAGGAATTTGATGTCATCGACTGTTGAAGGCGGGGGAGTAAATGCATAGCTATAAAATGATGAAGCATTGGTTGATTGTTTCAAGGTATATCAAATTCCTCGGGCTTGTGGGGGGTCGACATAATAGGTGCCAAATAATGGTTGGGATGCAATGGTGTGCACACCCATGGAGGAAATATGCTACCCTTAGTAATGATATTGATGGCATATCATTGCTAGGGATGAGGACCCTATGTTTATCAACAGGAAAATCTGTAACACCCTGATTTTGACCTCGTTTCATTAAACTTGCAAATGAGGTAATATCATTATAAAAATCGTGGTGAGGAGTTCAAGGCCAAGGCCCCGCCATCGATTTATTGCTTATGTATTGGAAATTAAAAATATCGATGCATGTGGATAATGTGCTAGCATGGCATGATAGAAATTACAAATATCATGTAAATATGTATTTTAATAAAATACCCACAACTAGCTATGCAATGCTCCAAAGTATGGGGGCATGATTTTTACAAGGAATACGAAGGGAAATATTTAAACCCTTGAACGCAATAGTGTTAAGCCAAGTGTCAATGAGAGAACCCATGTACCATCAACTACCCACATTGACTTTTCCACCCAGTCATTTATTTCTTCCAATAGGTGGTTGGGGTAGTTATTGTTTTGGGAAATGGAAGGTATGGCTATCCAATTTCGTGTATGGGAAAGACACCATTTTGGGAACATCGAGTTTTTCTTCATGGTCAAGAAAAGAGCCACAAATTTTCTTCCCAACCCATCATTGATCCATAGGATTTTATCAATCATGCAGTATGAGCTTGTTGGGTGTTTTCCTCCACGTTTTTGCTAAGTATTCCTTCATTTTTCTAGCTGGGGAAACACATTTTTGGTGTTGCAAAATGACTGGGAGGAAGGGAATTTCGATTTGGGGGTCCATAGAGGCCGATTTTTCTATTTGAATGCTCATATACCTGATGGGGAAATCATTTTGTTCCATGTGGTCATTTTCCCCTCTCACAATTCATTTTTAGTGTGCCACGATTTGGAAAAACGCATGGAAATATTGTTTTGGGCCTCCCATTGTTAAAAACGTTTTTCCATGCCCAACATTTGTGCTTGTTTTGTATGGGGGGGAGATATTGTTGTGGTTTGGATCATGTGCATCCCTTGTTTTTTGCATGAATTTGAATGAAAGTAACTATGAGTAGACAAGGAGTGGGAATTGTCTTGATAAACCTAGTGAAGGGTGTAACCTCACCAAAGATTATAGGGATTTGGCTACCTTTCTATGCACACCCTGAAGATCAATAGAATGGAAGGTATAGCATGAGGGACTTTGGAGAAGTCAAGGGGATACTTCCTTGTGTTGGGTGTGTAGGTATTGTGGAGGCCAAGCTAATTGGATCTTGGAGTGTTTCCAATGGCTCGATGGTTGAGATCACTAGCTTAGCAAATCCTTCCTTTCTACTGCGTTAACAGCTTGATAAACCTAGTTGTGGATTGGCTTGGATGAGATGTGTTATAAAATTGGCTATGCGTGAGTATGTTGTTCCCTTTTTCCTTGTGGAATTCATGCCCAACTTGGGGGTGGAAATTGTGTTGAGAGATTGATGAGCACAGTTGGCCTATGGATGGGTGGAATGTTGCAATTGCATAGCCAATTGCTCGGGACTACTTCATTTCAAGATAAGTACTCTCTCGTATTTCAATTATATGATGTTCTTAATAAAAGAATGTTATGAGTATGCAAATAAATGTATGATAGATGTGTGTGTAGTATATTTTTCTTTTGTTGTATATGTTTATATATGCATCTACAAATATGTATTTTGTTTGCATGAATTTGTAAATGATGATGGGGCTAGAAATTTTAAAGACCATATTTTTAGTCATGTTCCCTTCCTTGAGTGGGATTCATGGAAGGGGATGTGACAAAATTCAGTAAATGCAATGCAAATAGAGGGAAGGCATTTCCTATATGCCAGCTTCGAGATGATACATGTGATAGAAGTTCAGTGACATTGTTGAGGGGTGTAGTCTTGTTCTTATAATGGAAAAACAAGAGGTAGTTGAGTCTTAGTTGTTATACTGCACATACAATGCAAATAACCAAGTGTAATAAAGAGCATGACAAAGGTATTGACAATGAAAAATGGTTAACCATAACGTAGCGTACCTGTGGTTTGGACTAGAAAAATAGGTGCAAGATGGAACTATTTGGTTCAGAGAGAGAGAAGTTTCACTTTGTAGATCCCATCATGCTGGCCATGGTGGTGTAGATGGTTCGTCAAACAAAGTTACAGTTTGGATGTGGTGATGGTTTAAAATTAGGCCAAAGGATATAAATAGGGGTGGGACCCACATTTCGAAATCATTTATACCATTGTACTTTCAAGATCCGGAGGGAATTTTTGGTGATTCTAACAGATCCATGTATCTGTTCTCCAAGTGGTGAGAGTCAGGTAAACCTAAACCTTAGCCTCAGTCTTTTCATCCTAGTAGATGTAGGGTTAGGGGAACCCTTTTCCTGTATGGTCAGTTTGTAGAGATAAAAATCGACCACGTGGGTATTTGGAGTTATTGTGTGCGCTTGCATGATATTATCCATTATTGTATGTTTCCCTTATGGGTGATAATAGATATTACTGTGTAGGGCATAGGATATTCCCACTTCGATCATTCGCTGAATCAGCTTGACTACCGAAGGTACAATTGCACTGATTGTGCAACCAAAGTGTTCTCCTCCTGGATGAAATGGGTTGTGTGGGATAGTATGAGACAGTCACGCTAAGCACAACCCAATGGATAGTAAAAATGTGGAGCTGCACAATTTTTTGATGAAAAAGTGCACAGGAGAGGGTTTCAGTGGTTTGGTCAGTTTTAAGTGTCAAAATGCACTCTAATGTTTTACCTTTTTGTGGTTCTGGGTGATATCATCTAGGAAAATGGCATACATTGAGTGGCGTCAGTGCCATTATGATGACCTGGTGGGGGAGGTAGAGGGTGATCTTAGGGCCACACAAACATTACGTGATGCAGGGCTCTTGAAGTTTTTAAGGTGTCCTTTTCTCCGATCGACATATTTTTTACCACATACGATCATCTTGATGTGAGATAAAGGAAGGTCTGTGTTTCATGTTGGTGGAGAGGACCTGATCATAATTTCTCAGTATATATATACCTTTTGACTAGGTTCCCTATCTATGGAGTACATGAGTCAACCAAAACTGTTATTGGGAGAGGGCATACGATTGAGGGACTTATGGATCAGTACTGTGGAGGTGATGAGCATGGGGTGAACTCAAGGAAGATTTTGGTGAGTCACCTCATTAGTCTTCTGGTACGAGCAGTAGCGAGGGAGATGTTGAGAGTACTGGGGGTATCCTCTCCTCCTAGGATCATAGGTGGGAAGTTACTACTAATGGAGCAAGTGATCCTGGGTCACCAGGTGTCTTGGGGGCCTATGTGGCTACATTCTATGATGGAGCATATGAGAGATGTACTAGATGAGGGAGGCCATAGTACCTTCCATCATTGGAGTGTATTATGCTCCTATTTCTTTGAGAGATTCCTGTCATTGAGGACCCTGGTTATGGTACCGGTGAGGGGGTCACGGGAGCACCAGATGACTTACTAGGGGTAGGTGATGCCTCGAACCAGTGGTGGTGAGGTGGGACATGTGTTCACACCCCACTATTTGTAGGTGTGGAAGCAAAGGATAGGTCCGATGGATTGATATCCGTGGAGTGGCATTGATTATATTGGAGATATGGAGTTTCCCCCACCTATCCATGGTCGGGACACCACCAGTATGCTTTATGGTTTAAACATACATATGTTTTTGTTCATTTTTGTGATTATGCACATACTTTTTATGTATATATTGGGTACTAATTGTGGTCTCTTTCATGAGGCAAATGTTCGGCTGGTGTGATTGCACCATAGAGAACATTGTCATCAATTCCATGATGAGGATGTAGGACCAGCGGAGGCCATGGGAGCAACTAGTGGAGTTGTCAGAGGTGTTGGTGTTATTGTTGGTTGATCTTCTCCCTCTGTGGGAGAATCTTGGTGGGATGATGCCATGGATTCCTTGGTCGATATAGAGAGGCAATTGGGCATGTTGACTATCGGTATCTACAATTGAGGGATGGCTGATTTGGATGACAAGGAGGTGGCATAGACTATCCAACTTCTAGCTGCATGTGGTGATGGTTGGAGGCCATTGATGCAAGAGTTAGCAGTGCCGTTCCATATAGCAAAGGAAGTACAGGAAGGATAGGTTCCTCCAGCAAGGAGGAGACCACTTCCCGGACCACGACCAGCATGGGGACCAGATCTAGGGGCTACGGGAGGAGAAAGGGGTGAGTCCATACAGTCGTTAGCTATCATGGGGGCCCATGATCCAACTGTTGGTGGAGCATCCAGAGTGCTAGGCACTCCCTTATAGGGTCGAGGGCCCGATTTTGTATGTTTATATAGATGGAACCAATGGGAGCCCGATTTGTGACATATCCCCCATAAGGAAGCCTATTCTTTTTGTATATGGACCATGATCCCACATTTTGTACACGACACGCATTATTTTTTTACTATATATATATATATATATATATATATATATATATATACCATTTTGTTGGCACATGTATGTATGTGATGTATTGATGATAGTGTATGTGATGATGATGTTTACATGTATGTTTTGGCATGCTCTTATGTGTAGTTGTAAGTACTTTCACACGATGTGTATGATGAGTGACACGCATATATACATTCTTGGTTTATGTTAGGGTCAAAGAGACCTATGGTGTATTAGATTCCATTCCAACACTTGACTTGTAACATGATCAACAAATGCATTGGTTTTCTTAGGGACGTGTGTGAAGGTGATGGTTTTGAACTAGTGCACCTAGAGGGATACTCGTAAAAAATTTCTAAAGAGGAGCGGATGAAGGACCCAGAGGACCTGATGAGTTGAGAGACAACTAGTTGGGAATTTAGGTATATGTGCATATGGTGGATGCCAAGGTGGGTGGAATCACTTAAGAGACCAATGGCAACATTGTATCCTACTTGGTTGTTGGTAAGTGCCCCCAGACAAACTCCTTCGGGTGGTAAAGAGTTTGGGAGGGGGTATAAATAACCCAAGCGATGGATGCAATATTTTTGGACCACTAAATTGCACCATCTCTAAAGCTAATGTATATGTTTTCTTGTGAGGACATCTACATAAACAAAATATTGTTTTATTCTCGATCAAAGGATCGAAAATACTAAAAGAGAAAATGCTATATTATGTAAGCAAGAAAATATAAACGGAAAAAATGGTTTCACCCTTATGGTGGAGGGGACCTTTAAGTGTTGGAACCTAAGGTGGTACCGGGGTGGTATCATAATCATTAAGAATTGGTGAGTATCCAACATTTGAAAGGATATCCCCTAGTGTTGTCCAGGCATTCAGCGATGGTTCTAGAGGATCCAAGTCTTTGTCGGAAGATGATGAATCATCACTAGTTAGTAAACTTGCTAAAGAAGATGTGGTATCGATGGTATCCGGTGGAGGAGGAAGGACCTCATCAGTTGGTAATCCTTGAGGGACTGTGTTGAGCTAGGTGAGCACTGAGTATATCTTGGAGCCTCATTAGTTCAAGGAGGGCCTCTCATTCAATGCGTAAGATGGGACATTGGAACAAGAAATGAGAAGTGTCACCACATGATCGACATGGGTGTATTACCCGGGCATGACAAGGTGTTCATGATGAAGGTGGATTGTCTTGATCAAGAATGGATTTGATGGCATCGGGGGGTATCATGTGCGTATGATTCCCACAGGATGAGCATCCATCATGTGGTGTTTTTTTTGTAAAACTCCTAGTTGGGGGGTCTTGTGGCATTGTAGGCTCAATAGCAAGAATTTCCATAATGGCTAGTTCTGAGGTAGGCTCGACAGGTTTTGTCATCGAGGTAGTGACCACATTTATGGAAGTTGTTCCCTAGGTTTGAGAGGGAGGAATCCTAACCAAATGTTGGGTGAGTTGAATGGTCTCCAAATCATCTCAAAATCGAGGGAGGTCGATAAAATGGTGTGTGTAATGCCCAAACTGGAAACACATCGAACATAGGTGATTGGTACGCAATGATTTAAACTTAGGTGTGGGTGATGATGAGGTGCCCTGTGTAACTACCATTGGATCATGTGTCACACTAACAGGGGTGTTGAGAAAAATCCTAAGCTTTGACAAGTTGGGGAATAAGTTGGTCGCATGTCCTTGTTTCTCATAGAGAGCACATGGTGGAGTGACCCTCTATGTGGGAGTATTGGTCATTACTAGGTCTTGTAACCATTGTTGGTTGATGCCCGTTGCTTCAGGCTTGGTGACCCCCAATGATTTAGGGGCATGATTAGGTAGGAGGGGGCCTTTCAAATTTGGTTGTTTCATTCCCCCAATTGTGGTTTTAGTGATCACCATTACTGTTTTAGTTGTGGATGTTGTAGGTTCGACTGGCGGTACTGTAATGTACCCGACCTCGAAACTAAGGTCACGGGCACATGTAAACCCAAAGGAAGGCTGAATAAAGGTATATCAAAATGGATTAAGTTTAACCAAAGGCTATGCTGACATACTTTCAATCCAATTAAATAAAACATACAACCTTTAAAATAATTGTGATACTTTAAAAAATCAATTATAAAACTCTCCAAGAGCTCATTCAGATGCAACTCCATGCAAGCATGACAATGCAACTAGATTTACAAAATTTAATAAACTTGGACCTTAGCATTATTAAAAAATTAAAGGTGACCATAATGAACCCAATAATGCTAACTAATCATATTTACAGGAATTCTTTGCAAACAATTAGAAACACCATCTTTCTTCCTTAAAACTATGCAATTTATGGCACTCCCATCAATCCAATTTATGACACTTTTATTAATAGTTTGCATTACTTATCAGATCAGGTATGTAGTTAAAATATACAGCCATTTAATAATTAAAAAAAATTACAGAGCATTTATCTACAACCCCTAACTCATATAGGAAATATCATCTACAAATAGCTATAGAAATCACTACCGGATCATTCGATAAGCATCCAAATCTCTACAAAACCAACTGTAAACTTTAAATAAAAAGAATATAAGCTATATGGGGCACTCTACATCCACCAAGGGATCACTAGATAACTCATATATAGCCATATAACATCATATATTCAAATATCCAGGGAAACTATCAATTCAATATAGCATTCCAAGTAAAAAACCCATCAACTAGTGATCAAAACTCAAGAATTTCAACTATAGAACAATGACACAGAAATAGTCAGCCATGGAGGGAGAACTTGTAGAGCATTATACAACAAATAATACATGATTAAACATATTTCAATATGCCATTAAGATCAAATCTCACATAGAAGAGAAAAACACCAATTTACAAGAAAGATTCCTCAACTAGAATTCCAAAAACCGCAGCAATTGCAATTACGAATTTATCTTTTGATCTAGTGAGCCACAGAGGGAAAATTTGTAGATTAAGCTACATAAAATAACACATAAATAAACATATTTCAAGATTCATGTTAACGCCTAAAAGTCGCACACATGTGACATTTCAGCGATTCATCCAGTAAGGCATCATCAACATAAATAATGCATCTCACCACTGGCATCCTCAACATAAAGAATGCATCTCATTACATGCATCCTCAACAGATCCAAAAAACAAGATGAGTCCATAAGTGACAAGAAACAATCAAAACAAAGGGTAGCGCAAGTATTACATAGTCGACCCATGCTAGAGCGCAGGTTATCTAAACAATGCCCATGCCACACCCGCACAACTTTTCCTTCAATAGTCGCGCTACTTTCAAAATGACAAGACCACTCACTCCCTATGGCGCATTAAAGACTCAATCCTCCCCAAGGATCAAAATTCGGATACTCACACACTTGGGGGCATTAATAAACCCTCCTTGTGTACCTTGGAACTAGTTCATGAAGGAGGAGAATTCACATTTGGATCTAGTTGTTTGATGGCCACCTCTTGGCCTATAAAAGAAAGCCATTGGAATGCATTGTGTAGAGAAAAATTAGAGCAAGGTTATGCTGTTGGATTTGAGTTGGAGCTTCCTCATGGCCTACCTTTTCCTACCATTGTAAGCATTCCCAAGCTTGATTGCCACCTCCCATCAAGGAGAAAGGGTTTCTCTCCATTTTTCTACCATATAATTAGCATTTAGTTTGGACAAGAAATGCCTCACTAAGGGAGATTGTTGGATTCCCTTGAAGCCCTCACATCCTAGGTTTTCTACAGCTAATCCTTTGGGAAATACAAGAGTGGTTTAGCATATCTTTGGTTGTTGTTGGAGTTTGCATCCTCCCCCCATCTCTTTCATTTTATTTTGACCAGTATTTTCATGTTTGGATATGAACAACACTAACAATCTCTTGCAGGATCACATGGAGGAATACCAAACCACGTCAAAACGGGCTCCAAGGACTGAGGTCTTGCAACAACCTACAAGGTTTAACCCCTTACCAAGTGGAAGAGTGCACTTGTGAAAATTTGTCCACAACAATTCTAATGGCGACCATACTTATTTTTGTTCATTTCTATTTAAACTAGGTTGTTTTATGGTAAGTATCTAATTATAGGTATTTATCACATGCATGAGATCAGGTATTCCACCTCTTGCTTCCATAATTTGACCCCAGCACGGCCGCAAGATATTTTCCCTCAGTTGCGCAATTCCCAACGTCTCTACTGCACTGATAGCGTGGAATGGACTCGGACAGTCATGCGCATAGAGCAGGTTACGAGTGCCAGACCCATGCTACACCGCTCATCGGATTTGTGTGGAAGGTTAGTGTATAACCCACACTATAGCACTTCTGTTTTGTATTAACCCACTTGGTACATGCGTCAGAGTTCATTTTAGCCGCGCTACTATTGTTTATTTTCTTTTTATCTGCATAGCTTAGTTTGGAAGCCCCATTTCTACTTACTAGTGAACTTAAATTAAGGCTAATTCACCCAATTACTTAATTTTTTAGTAATTAGTGCACCTAGACCAATATTAGGAAGTAAAGAGTACATCTATCTTGAAACTTACCTAGGTAACCAACTTTGAGGCTTTCGACAGGCCCCATTGTTGTCACTAGTATTCAAGAGCATTTCTTGTTCATGCATCAAATTGACATGTGGTTTTTAGTAGTATTGCTAGTGTAGAAAACACTTTTTGTACACAAGCAAGGACCTAAATACACTTGTCTCCCAAAGTATTCTCTTCACCTCTCACTTCATGTGATCTTGGTGAATCAAAAAAAGGATGAGAAGTGTGAAATACCTCCATTGCACACTTTTCTATTAGTTAGAAATTTTGATTTTGCAAAACGCCATGAGCATCTCTTAGAGTTAGAAGTACACATTACTTGATATACTCTTTTAGTTAATTTTCCAATAAAATCTTTTTTTTTCTTTCATCACATGTGTTTACTCCAGTAGCACACAATAAGAGGCCTAAAGACTCTTTCTACCCTAATATGCTCTTCACCTCGCACTTCATGTGAGCTTGGTGAATCAGAAAGGTAGGGATTGTGAAATACCCCTCTTACACTCCATGCATGAAACATTCAAAACCCCTTAAAATCAACACTGTAATTGTCTTAACCAACTAAAATCCTCCACAGGAGGTCACAAAGCAATATTTTAGTTAGGTAGGATTGATTGGGCCAGGAATCCATTAATGTCCACCAATCTAGTTTTATTAGTAATATTTTGAAAGATAACATTTTTGTCTCATAGGGTACTTACAAAATCCTACTATAAGCGAGTGTTAAAAGAAAAACCAGATCAGAAGTGTGCCATGACCAAGGAGGTGAAGGCCTAGGTATAGCTTCCCTTCTCTTCCCTACAAACCACTCAGGTTGTTGTAGGGATATGACACTATACTATGAAGGCCGAACCATTGATCCACACTTGACGCAAGGTATCTTAATGGCCCAACTTAGGATATCACCAAGGATCAATTGTGAGTGCAATTGACTCCTGAAGTTAGCTATTACCGTTGGGAGGTGTTGTCAAGTCTTCTTGATTGTATCATTGACCCCATCGCTGGTAGAATTAGCTCTTTGTTACCTCCACTAGTCAATTGGTGAGTGGATATCATTATCACCATCAGTTGTGTTTTTGGGAAGCCCGGATACATTTGAGAGGAAGGACATTATGTCTTATAGGAAATTTAAATTTATTTTCTTTTTAACTAAAAGTTTACTAACTCGTAATAGAAAGAACCTACATGTGGGAACTCATGCACTAAAACCAACATTGCACATATCACTCACTAATCGCACCATTTTGCATCTGTTGTGGTTGGCATATTTTTGCATTTGTTCAATTGTGTTAAAATTCCACTATCACTCTCATCTGACACAAAGCATTCACCATTGAGGAACAAAACAACATCCTAAGACGATCTCATAGAATGCAAGGCCTATCCCCTCTCTCGAGAGGTGCTTTTACACCTTCACCCCATACTACACATAGAGGAAATTCAAGTCGGGGTCATTCCCAAGATGCATTGATAGGATCATTTGGCTGAGGCCAAGCCTTGCTAGGTACATTTTCTCCCCTCAGATAAACTATTAATTACACCACTTCTTCCCCCATCGGAAGTAATACCCCGCTGGCGTCTCCCCAAGGAGATCCCTCGGTTCCATTTCACCCATCCTCTCTCATAGGAGGTCAACCATTTCTTATAACACCACTTGGGTCTCCCCCTCGTGGAAATCATATCCCACATACAATGGCAAGACCAGTCATCCCTACCTTACCATTTATGGCAAGTTTAAATCTACCTGATTTGGCCAAACTAACAAATGATCCCATTTCTCATGATGTGACATGGACGACTATTCCATACAAGCTTCCTTCTGACATTCCCAAATTCGAAGAAAAATAGGGAGACGATCCACCAACCATGTTATGGCTTTCCACTTATGGTTTTCATCTAACAACATAGTGGATGACCCCGTGAGGCTTCGCCTCTTCCAAGGTGCCCTCATCGGAATAACAACAAAATGGTACATAAACCTAGCAAGTGGGACCCATTCCACATTTATGATATTGGCCACCACATTTATTATGTACTTCCAAATGCCAATCCGACATGATCTAGGTATCGAAATTCTCACTAAGTTTCGTCAAAATACTTCCACCCACATCGCGGACCACATCCACGAGTTGCGTAGATGATGCACACTATGCAAGATCAAAATACAACCTCCATTTTTGTTGGATTGGTTTATCAGATCTATCCAACCCACCATAGCTAAAGATGTCTCCACCTCCATGCCACAAAGCGAGGAAGAGGCCATTCTGAAAGCACAACATTTTGACCTCATATATGCACAATCTAGCTACCTTTACACAATCCTCCCTAATGCCGCTCGGCATCGATCATTGGATCCTACACCTTCAGGCTCGTCACATTCGACGGATGGGCTTATTGGGTCCATTTCACATCTAGGAAAGGCTCCTCCACCACATCGGTGCCATTCAACATGGTTTCATATTACCCATCCATGCCACCTACATCAATACCCCCTAGACCGATACCAACACCATCAGTTGGTCAATTACAGTGTGGACCATATATTCCTACCTACCCAAACATTAGCCAAGTGATGATGGTTCCCACACCGGCAATGGCGCAAGCTATTCCTACATCCACCTCTTATGGAACGCAAACTGCATTTATCCCACCACCGAGATATAACCCATATTATCCATTCCCATGCCCAACTGGTTAGCAACCAGCCCCCCACATGGGGGTTAATTTAGTTCAACCTTCTTATGTTTAACAAACTCAACAATTTGAGCAATTGAACACCACAAATCCCCATAATCCATAGAATCATGGGAAGAATAAAGGTAAGAAAAAACTAAATAAGCAGCTGGGGCAAGGGGGAAATCCCCCTCCTCAGGAAAACCAGAATACTGGTGATCCAAATACAGGGACTACCAATCCCCCCAAACAAGGGAAGAATCCCCCCCTGAGAACCAATTATTGTTTCTTCATTTGCAGTGATTATGGTCATTACACACATCATTGTCCTCTTATCCCCAACTTCCCACCGTTAGTGGAAGCCAAAAAGAAGATGATGGTAAACCATCCTCAGGCAGAGAATACTCCCTAGACACAAGCCACTGTGTTACAAAAACCCTTTTCCAATCAAGGGGTAGTGACATAACAACAAGACCCTCACCCACCAGGTGATGGCTCTTTTCAAAATATCTATACACTAGACGTAAACCTTCAGATGCGAGCTAGAGGTTATGACGGGCCTCCCACCCCCCAAGAAAAAGATGTTCCTATCCCCTTAGGGGGGCCCTGTACAGATACAGATACCACAACCGAATACTGAACAAATCCCATGGATTCCAAAATTTCCACTTCGATGCACCCCTAATAACCCTCTCATGAATGCCTTCCACAATTACAATATTGTGGATGACTTGGCTCAATCCCCTGCAGCTATTTCCACATTAGAGGTGTTACAATCTTTCCCAACACATAGAAAGGAATTACTCAATGCAGTCGGTGCCATTGATCCGTCTAATTCGCACCTCATGACCTTTGATGTTGAAGAAGGTGATCTGTGATTTCCATCATCAATCGCATTTCAAGTACTAGTCAAGGTAAAAAACATCATGATCCATTGTTGTATCATCGATGAAGGTGCATCCACTTGCATTATGTTCGTAAAAGTTTGGAAATGACTGGGATCTCCTAATCCAATCCCCTCATTTATTTCTCTTCACGCATATGATGGGAGACCATCCCAACCAAGAGCATTGTAATAAAATGTCCCCAGAGAGTTGGGGGGAAAGATGATTATGATCGATATCGAAGTTGTTGATGTAGAACTTGTCTACAACATCCTCTTGGGGCATAGTTATATGTACACCATGAAGGTTGTATCCTCCTCAGTCTTTCGTATCATGATGTTTCTGTTAGACACAATGCTCACTAAGGGGGGGGGTGAATCAGTGAGCTAAGGCTAAATTCAAATTTCAATCTTGTAGCATTATTTCACATTCACTTCAGCATAATATTCATCAATAAATTATATATCATCAATCAACTAATCACATATCATTCATCATGTAAAAACACATTGCAAGAGACACAAGATATAGTTTTTGTAATCTTTTTGTATTTGGTTCAACGGCTACAACCGTGAGGCACTTCTGCACCAACTGAAATAAAAGAGCACCAACTCTTTATCCAGGACCCTGCCTAGTCTTTCTTAGACCCATCCAAGAAAAGGGATACAAGACCCTGCTTGTATTGCAATTACAAACTTGTTACATTACATCTCATCTATCAATTTTCACATCATCCACAATCACATCAACATTTAGCATATCCTTGTTTTGTTCAAGCACTCATTCACAATAATCATTCTCATTTTGTCTATTCATCAACTCTATCATGTCAATCTGATGTCATCAATCATCAAGGTCTTCATAGCTGTAGATGTAACATTCTGCAAGTCAAACTTTTGTAATACAACTTGTCATATCTTGTCTACTTTGTCACTGGTCATGTCTTCATGTGTCTTATTGTATTTCATCACCGTGTATTTATTTCTATCATCATTCCACTGTGCACGAACACTGTGTACATTAAGCTTACAACATCACTGTGTATTCAACATATCATAGTAGTTGACTTACTTTACAAAGAAGTCAACCTTGTAACAAAAATGTTGCATTTCAGTCTACATCATCATTCTAATTATCATTTACAGTCATAACTCCAGCAAGCTTTCTACCCACTATGTATTCAATAAATCAGTTCCTCATCTTTCTGCATTTGTTGCCCAGAAGTTCATATGTTATTATATCATGCCCAGCAATTTCCACTTTGTCCACATCATGCTGCCCAGAATAAAAAATTCATGATGCTGCTAGTTCTGCTGCCCTAGATCATTATGGACATGTTGTTATACTATAGAATCATGTCATTAATATCACCATTCTTCCCATCAACAGTCTGCCTCAAATCATAAAATCTTCATCATACTGTTGTCCAGACAAACCCAGAAATAAAAGATAAAAAGAAAAGATCATCTTCAGCTTCCCATATCTGTTGCTTCTCTAGAACTGTCCTCTTCATCTCTCCTTAAATCGGAGCTTCCTGAACCATGCAAATTCACCCAACAAATTCCAAAAATCAGAGCAAAAAGAAACCTTAAAAAAAAAATTATGTTTACTGTAGCTGCTACAGTACCCGAAATTCACCTTAGTGAACAGTCCGAATTTTCTTTTCTCGTACAGTCTGAAATTCCTCTTTAAAGAAAGAAGGTTTAGGGTGTATTTATATAGGTCATTCTTAAAAAAAATAATGCTGAGCTGACTTGTATATAAACAATTTTTTGTTTTTATTTATTTTAGAATTTAATTTTGTGCCACAACTATTGCAGCTGACTTGTAGGATAAGCATGTTATTTTAATTCCTTTAGCTGGCCAACTTGTCCATATTCAATCAAATGAATTTTACTTTTGCTTCCACAAATTTCTCATTTAGATTTCATTATACCAAATGAAATATATTTTATTTCCTTAATTTACTGGAGGCCAATTTGTCCAGTATTTAATCAAATTGAATTTTCATTTCCATTTATTCTTCATCAAATATAAATACTTTTCATTTTATTTCATGACATGACCTGTCCTTCTCTCATGCCCACAAGGGCCAGCTTAACATGCCCTTTTAATTTCAGAGAGATGCCCACAGCTGGGGTTTTGATGATGCCCGCACAGTGTTGCTCATGCCCACAATGGCCATCAAGCATGCCTGCATGGGCCCAGCTGAAGAAGCCCACAAGGGTTGCTTAACCCTTCAAAAAATGAGCACGCAACTTTGGTTAAGTTTAGATGGTGTGCCCTAATGTGGGTTTTTCCCTTCAAAAACTGACCACGCAGCTGTCAGTTCAAATTCCCAAGAGTGGCTTTGAGGAGTGCCCTCAATGGTTTTCATTATGCATATCTTCTTGCCATTTTCATGCCCGCAAGCTTATGCATTGTCCACATAATCCTTGTCTTGTTTGTCTTCATGTATTTATACCTTTGTCATTAATGGTGTGTCATCACTGACAACCATAGACAACCATATTTATCAATCTCCCTCTTTGTCATTGATGGCAACCAACTTCTTATTCTCCCCCTTTGACATTAATGACAAAGGGTCAATGAGCCATTATTGGCTTCACAATACCCAAAAAGGTTTATCCTTGAAAAACTTCATGAAATCATTGGTTGTGTTTGAGCTTCCATCGCTTGCTATATTCAAAATTTTCATAAGTATAAGTAGCTGAACAATCTCCCTTCCATATAAACTTCTTCCATCCTTCAAACTGCATTTTGCAAATTCACTTATTTTTCAATTTTGACCAATCAACTCTTCAGGATTTATTAAGGACAGTCTGCCATGTTGCTTTGCTTAAATTTACTTCTTGGCTTCCCTTATTCTATTTCTAGACTTAGGATATTTGTTCATGTGTACACATAAAGGATTTCACAATACTGCCACTTTCTTCTGCAAAGATTCATTTCAGAATCATGTCTTTTGCTGTTGATGTATCATACTGCTAGTTTTTGTGCCACCGAAAACAGGACACCTGTAACTGCCTTATTGCTTCAAATCTTCCATTGCTCAACATACTGCTTTACATGGTTATTTTCATCGTTCATTGTATAAATATTAATGGCTGATCATCAAAGTAAAAAAAATGGTAAACATGCAACATTCCATACTTCAAGATTTTAACTTGTCCACTGGCTTGTCATCTTACTGCTCATCTAGAAGTTTTTCAAAAACAAATTCCCCCCAAGAACGTTGGCAATTTGATCTTCAACCATTACATGCTCAGAGTATTTCATTTCAATCTTTAAACATCATTATCTTCATTATGTTGATTTATGCTGTTGCTGTAATATCTTGACTCAGTCCTGCTGGTTAGTTGATGGCTGTAGGAACACTTCAGGCTTGAGTCATCAACTTTCTCAGTCAATAGAATGCATATGCTTGTTGCTATGTCTTCAGGCTTTATATGAAAATGCTTTTGGATGGCCGCCTCAGTTAGTATCCCAAATCAGAATTCATGTGTCTTTAAATATTTTGATGCAAGCCTTTTGGATATCAAACTTTATGCCAATTGCAACTGCTGAAATCTATGCTTCACTCAACTTCAGAGATCTTACTCCTTCATTTGCTGATTTGTTTGCTCTTATTATACACATAGAGTGTGGATTGACATTTTTTTTATTAGTCCTTGGAATGCATCAACAATCAACTCGTAAATTCATAAAAGGTAAGCATGCATCAAGGTCATTTTTCCAAACATCACCATGTTGATTTATTTTTTATGACAAAAACTAACCATACTACTCCGCCTATCAGTGTGCATTTATTTCAATCACGATCCTTGGACCTACTTGGATAATCATTCTAATTTCACATCAACTCAATCAAAATGATGTCACACTGCTTTTGAATATTGTTTCAAACAATCCTCAAGCTGCTCTCAAGACTTCATATGATTGCCAGGAGTTGTCTTCATACCATAAAAATCTCATCAGCTTTGGCAGCCTTACAAGGCAAACTTCAAATCAGTCTCGGACTATATTCATGCCAGAACATCTTCTTAAGAGGCCAAATTCTTTTTCATCTGCAATATTAGCCTTTAGCTACAACAATTCACATATCACTATACATTCAAAGGTATGCATATTTCAAGGTTTGATTTATTCAAAGCACTATGCACTGTATACATCACTGTACATACACCACTTTCATAGCATTGGACAATGAATTATATCCATCCAAATAGTACTAACCAAAATCTTTATCAACTTTTTGCTGCTTCAAAAACTCAGACTGTGCAAAAACATTTACCTTGACCTATGCATTAGGGCTGTGTATATGCTTCATGCTATGGATGAGGACTGTGGCATGTGCATCACTGGTCAACTTCTTTGCTGAGTTTGTCAAACTGAGTATGTCTCAAGGATACCAAAAACCACCATCAAGATTACAAGTATGTCATCAATGAATCATCAACCTCTGCTGTGTGTGGAAAGACATCATCATGAGGTCTGAAACTGGTTCATCTTTTATAGCATGCATTGTATACATACTTTAAACGTTATATCAATTTTCAATGTCAACAATCTGATCTTAAGACCTGTTTGTTCTTGGAGAGTCATCATTTACCAATTGAGTTCATTCTCCAAAATACCATGAACTCAAGGTCTTTCTAAGGTCTTTTAGAGACCTCAAAATTGGCTTGCCATATGGCAGCCACCTTCAATTTTGCATTGATCATCAACTTGATTTAAGTCTAGCAAAATGTTCTTCCTTACCCAAACCTTGGTGTGTCTGTGATCTTCAATTCTTTTTGCACTCTTTCCTTTCCACGAATCACTGGATCTTCTTGTTGGTGTGTATGAAGAGCTCCTCCTAGGTGGACTCCTTTGACTTGGGCATTCTTGAGATTTGTGACCAAAGCCACTACATGAGTAGCACTGTAAAGTCTGACAGTTAGCAGCTACATGTCCAATATGATTGCAGTCCCAACACCTAACCTTTCCATTAGTACTTCCAACACTTCTTCTTCCATAGGATCTACAATCCAAAGCCTTATGACCATAATTAGAGCAAGAAAAACAATAGCCATAAAAACCATTTTCATACCTTCATGTTTGGCTCCATCTTGGAGTTGTTTCTTTTCTTGGCTTGCCTTGGAAACTGGGCCTAGATTCTTGATGCATTCTTGAACCTTCAACTTCTTTATTATCATGTGTAGGTATATGGGATGCATCCTTGGTCATTGATGGACTAGCTTCTGAAGTCTCGGGAGACAATAAATCATCTTCAGATTTCTCTTCTTCTTTCTTGTACCCAAGACCAGATTTGTCAAGGGGAGACCTTTGGCAATCTAAAATTTTATCGATGATAGCTGAGCTGTGTTGGAACTTGCCATATGCGTCAAACTTTTTATTTTTCCTTCTCAATTCAACTACCTCCATTTCAAGCTTTTGAATTTCCTTCTCCTTTTCATCCAAGTGATTTTTCAATACTTCTTCTATCTTCTTGGCTTCTTTTAGTTGCGTCTTCAAGCCAATATTATTTATTCTTCTCTTCAAGCTCATTAGGATCGTCACAACTCTTCTTAAGATTTTGATCATTTGGCTCACCTTGTAAGCTTGACTTGAGTAGGTCCATGGTCTTCTCTTTCTTGTAGCTGGATCTTCATAGTTTCAGCTAAGTCTTGAAGTCTTATTTTCTCATAAATGAGTTTACAAGACAGCTCCATTGACCTCTCATGATACTCTTCAATGAACTTCTCAATCTTCCTTTTAAGCATCCGATCATGCTTGATATCTTGCACCTTAAAAAGGTTTGCTAAAAGATTCTTCTTAGTGTCTTCAAGAGCATTTTCAAAGTTATCATAACCAAGATTACTGAGATCAGTATTCTTACCATCATTAACATTTGAATCCTTTTCTTCCATTGTATCTTCTGATTTACTTCAAGCTTGTCAGGCTTCTGCAGAAGGCCTGCTATGATACCAATTGTTAGACACAATGCTCACTGAGAGGGGGGGGGGTGAATCAGTGAGCTAAGGCTAAATTCAAATTTCAATCTTGTAGCATTATTTCACATTCACTTCAGCATAATATTCATCAATGAATTATATATCAGCAATCAACTAATCACATATCATTCATCATGTAAAAACACATTGACCTCAACACATTGCAAGAGACACAAGATATAGTTTTTGTAATCTTTTTGTATTTGGTTCAACGGCTACAACCGTGAGGCACTTCAGCACCAACTAAAATAAAAGAGCACCAACTCTTTATCTAGGACCCTGCCTAGTCTTTCTTAGACCAAGAAAAGAGATACAAGACCCTGCTTGCATTGCAATTACAAACTTGTTACGTTACATCTCATATATCAATTTTCACATCATCCACAAGCACATCAACATTTAGCATATCCTTGTTTTGTTAAGCACTCATTCACAATAATCATTCTCATTTTGTCCATTCATCAACTCTATCATGTCAATCTGATGTCATCAATCATCAAGGTCTTCATAGCTGTAAGTGTAACATTCTGCTAGTCAAACTTTTGCAATACAAATTGTCATATCTTGTCTACTTTGTCACTAGTCATGTCTTCATGTGTCTTACTGTATTTCATCAATGTATATTTATTTCTATCATCATTCCACTGTGCATGAACACTGTGTACATTAAGCTTACAACATCACTATGTATTCAACATATCACAGTAGTTGACTTACTTTACAAAGAAGTCAAGCTTGTAACAAAACTATTGCATTTCGGTCTACATCATCATTCTGATTATCATTTACAGTCATAACTCCAACAAGCTTTCTGTCCACTATGTCTTCAATAAATCAGTTCCTCTTCTTTCTACATCTACTGCCCAGAAGTTCATATGTTATTATATCATGCCCAACAATTTCCACTTTGTCCACATCATGCTGCCCAGAATAAAAAAACTTCATGATGCTGTTGGTTCTGCTGCCCTAGATCATTATGGACATGTTGTTCTGTTGTAGAATCATGTCATTAATATCACCATTCAACCCATCAACAGTCTGCCTCAAATCATAAAATCTTCATCATATTATTGTCCAGACAAACCCAGAAATAAAAGATCATCTTCAACTCCCCATATCTGTTGCTTCTCTAGAACTGTCCTCTTCATCTCTCCTTAAATCAGAGCTTCCTAAACCATGCAAATTCACCCCACGAATTCCAAAAATCAGAGCAAAAAGAAACCTTAAAATTTTTTTTGTTTATTGTAGCTGCTACAGTACCCGAAATTCACCTTAATGAACACTCCGAATTTTCTTCTCTCTGACAGTCCCAAATTCCTCTTTAAAGAAAGAAGGTTTAGGGTGTATTTATATAGGTCGTTCTTAAAAAAAATAATGCTAAGCCGATTTGTATATAAACAATTTTTTGTTTTTATTTATTTTATAATTTAATTTTGTGCCACAACTATTGCAGCTGACTTGTAGGATAAGCATGTTATTTTAATTCCTTTAGCTGGTCGACTTGTCCATATTCAATCAAATGAGTTTTAATTTTGCTTCCACGAATTTCTCATTTAGATTTCATTTTACCAAATGAAATATATTTTATTTCCTTAATTTACTAGAGGCCAATTTGTCTAGTATTTAATCAAATTGAATTTCCATTTCCATTTATTCTTCATCAAATATAAATAATTTTCATTTTATTTCATACCATGACCTGGCCTTCTCTCATGCCCACAGGGGCCAGCTTAACATGCCCTTTTAATTTCAAAGAGATGCCCGTAGCTGGGGTTTTGATGATGCCCGCACAGTGTTGCTCATGCCCACAGTGGCCATCAAGCATGCCCGCATGGGCCCAACTGAAGAAGTCTGCAAGGGTTGTTTAACCCTTCAAAAAATGAGCATGCAACTTTGGTTAAGTTTAGATGGTGTTCCCTAATGTGGGTTTTTCCCTTCAAAATCTGACCATGCAGCTGTCAGTTCAAATGCCCAATAGTGGCTTTGAGGAGTGCCCGCAATGATTTTCATTATGCATATCTTCTTACCATTTTCATGCCCGCAAGCTTATGCTTGCTTGGCATATGCATTGTCCACATCATCCTTGTCTTGTTTGTCTTCATGTATTTATACCTTTGTCATTAATGGTGTGTCATCAATGACAACCATAGACAACCATATTCATCAATTTCCCTTAAATGGGAAGGTATTTACCCTAGACTAGCTTAACTATTATGATCCTAATACCACAAGCAACCCTGGCAATGTCCTACTGATTGTATTGGGCAATGATCAGCCATATGTTGACATTTTCCCCGCTATGTACAAGGATTCCAATTTGTTAGGATTATATTTGGGACCACCACTAAAGATCCCTACATCATCGATGGCCTAATGTGCACAATTTTCACCGCTGAAAATATAGTCGCCTCCACCTCATCAACATCATCCACACCACCGTTGAGCCATGGCATTGAACAAACGTTGAGTCCATCAGTCCCACCAATATTTAAAATACCATTCTTGTATCCTCTCATGGCCATACAAGGGATGTCGATTATGGCTCAGTTAAGTCTACCTGGGCTAACTTTGGGAATACTGGTATGGTACCTCACACCACCCTACCTAGAGATGGCTTCCAAACCAGTCGCTTATTATGATTTTGTCCCTAGTTTGGCTAGTACATCTGCAAGGCCCATAACATGTTCAGTTACGACATCCCAACCTATGACATCTGCAACTACACCACAATCATTTGTCGCTAATATCACCAATGGGGGCACCAAACAACCTAAGTTGAAAGGTCCCCTATCACCTAACCTAGAATCTAATTCAATAGAAACCGCTAAGCCTAAAGAATGGGGCATTAACCACCAGGAGGTAAAATCCCCAGTTATGATCAATACTCCCACTCAAAGAGTTACACCGCCATCTTCTCTTTGCGGGTAGCAAGGCCATCCAAACAACTTGTGTCCTACTCTACCAGAGCTAAGGAATTGGATTAAAACTCTAGTGAGCATCACCTACACTCCACCAGTGGTGAAAGGGGTCACACCTCCCTCGTCCACATCTAAGCCCAAAACATTGCATTCAAATAACGCATGTTCCATATGTGCTTAGCATGGGCACTATACGCACCATTTCCCCGAACTCCCTTGATATCGAGAAGCATTAGCAATAGTTCATCTCACTCAAGTAAAAATTGAGGAAACCCCCTTCTTACACCAGGATGTAGCATCCATTAACGTGATCACCACATCAGCAACACTGTCAGTCACCCCGGAAGTTGCGCCACCTACAAAAATAGTGGTAGAGCCTGTAACGCCGCAAGAGCCATCTAAACTTATGACAACACAATCACACAATGAATTATCATCATGTGGGAACTCCTCCCATATGCTCCCCCCATGGTTGATGGTGCACTTCCTACTCCAATCTGATAGAAAAGAGCGATAGATTTCACCTCTGGTGGTTTTGAAGAAGAAAAAATATAACCTCAAAATATTTATAGTTGATGAAAAATCAAACTATGTAAGTTTAATCCAATTTATAAATCAAAATATGACCTAGTTTGCCACCTCAAAGATAACTCATTAGTCCATCTCAATGACATTTTACAACTTAGAGGATTCACATGCTCAACTAGTTGGGTGATAGAAGTGAGGGATGATAGGGTTTTATAGTTAAAGTGTCTAAGAGTTATGATTAAAAAAAGGTGTTTGCTTGAAGTTTTTAATAATAGGGTAGTTTTCTTGAGTTTTCACTAGTGAGCTCTAATCTTCAATCCTCTATGTGTTACTTGAGATTGAAAAAATTTCGGAAACATTTATGCTTGCCAACACACTGTAAAAAAAGGTAGCATTAATGTTACTAGTTGATATAATTTAAAATTCCAGTAGCATAACTACTGGCTTCAATGAAACTTAAAATAAAATATATTAAATTTTATTTAACTATATAAATAAATGGTAATTGCATTTTATGAGAGAACTAGTAAATTTTTGCAGCACAACAACTAACCAAGGACAAAAAATAAAAAAATAAAAAATAAAAATGATTTTTAACCTATTAAAATGCAAAAACAATGACCAACATCTTACAATTGATGTAATTGGAACAATGGGGGTCAATGAAAGCAAATGGGGGCATTGGGGTTTCCACATAGCTTAGTCAAGTGTTTTTGTGCATCCAAACCACTTCTAAGTCGAGGGTTCCTATGGAAAAGAAAACGTGGTTCTATGTTTTTTGTTGTATTTGAAAACAAATAGCTCAATCGAGCTATTTAATACCTAGACAATGATCAACTAGCCAAGAGCTTAATCAAGTTATTTATTGCTCAGATTCACACTGTCCACTAGTCTAATGCACGAGATCAATTGATCTTTATTGTTAAATATAGCTATTAGATCAATCAAGATCTAGTGCTCAATCAAGTGTTTTCTTAACCCAGCCAAACCCTATAAAGGGTTTGGCTTTGCCACCAAAATGACTCGATCAAGTGCTTATGTGAGCTCTCAGTTGAACATTAATTAATAGCACAATCAAGATCTTAAAATAGCTTGATTCAGAATGTGGACAACTCTTCTCACTCATTCCACCTTTTCAAGAATTGTTACCATCTCCATGGATTCGAGCAAAGAAAAATCAAAATTATCATGCATTCCCTTTTATTATTTTTGTTTTAAGAAACAATGGTCTTTACATCTCAAAATGTAATAGGTTCTTGTTTTGTACTATGCTATCATAAATGTTCACTATTCAATTTTTTTCTTAATTTCTCCTTACAAAAAAATTGATCATTTATCTTTTGAATTACATATATTTCTTAAATAATATCTTTCATAATAATTTTGTAATCAAAACTTGTTAAATAAAACATTAAAAAAAAGAAGCAAAAACACATTCAACAACTCACTTTGAACCACTCACCTAAAAATAGACTCAAATCAGCCTCAAACTCCTATTTACCCCCTCTCCAAAAATGTTAATGTCTCTATCCCCGCCACTTCGTGAATAATAACATATCTTAGTAGTTTAGTCTATTTGTCAATGTAAGTAACCCTCTCTATTTAGGTGTTTATTGGTTCTCTCTATGTAAAATCCCTAGAACCATAATCTGTTTAATTCGGCGGAAGTGTTTCAGCTTTTTGTGGTCAGGTGGTGGGGTTCAGGAGAAATTTCATCTCATGAAATGGAATGTATTGGATCGACCCTAAAATTTGGGGGGTTGGAATATTAAGGATCTTGAAATTTTTGTTATGGCTCTGCACGCTAAAAGTCTCTGGCGCGCCCTCTTTGATAACTAGGTTTGGGGAAGGATTATCAGAGCCAAATACCTGAAAGATATTACTGTGACAAACTGGTTGAGTTTGAACCGACCAGTAACATTGGGAGTCTCTAATATTTGGAATGGATTGATGGGATCCTTCAGGGTTATTGCACATTGGATTGCTTGGTTGCCGGGCAATGGACGTGACATAAAACTGGGGTTGGATCTGATCTTGGGAGGACCAACGGGGCATACTCTGTCGTTGGAATTGAGGACTCATCTCAAAGCTAATGGTTATTATACTTTGGCACATGCGGATGGTCGGTATAAGGATGGGCGGTCTCTCTGGATTTCGGCCTCTCAGCTGGGTTTATCGAGTACCTTGGGGAATGAATGGGATGAGTATATCAGGTCGATATATCAATCTAATATAAAATTGTCTGGCGCTGCGGACAGATTAGTCTGGTCGTGGGATGTGGCTGGCGGTAATGTATCAGCTAAATTGGCATACGATGCAATGTTTGCTGAGACTCAGACTGTGGTTCGTTGGTGGGATAAAACTATTTGGAAACTTGTCTTGCCCCTCAAGATAAAATGTTTTGTCTAGCTTGCGTTGTGTAACAAGATACTAACTTGGGACAATCTATGTCGTCGTGGGTTCTGTGGCCCGGGATGGTGCTCCCTATGTTGCTCACAGGAGGAAACAGTAGACCACCTTTTCTCTACCTGTCAGTTCATACAGGATCTTTGGAATCAAATTGCATACAAAGCTGGTGTGCAATTTCATTGGAACCACCTTTCACTATGTGAATGTCTCGATGCTTGGTCCCGTGTTTCTACTGGTTGTACATAACTTCCATACTATATGATCTGGGAGGTATGGAAATCTCGAAACCTAATTATTTTTTAAAACATGATTCCTTATAGGGATGGGATATGCTATAAAACACTTGTAGCACACAAAGAATTTATCTCTATTCATGGAGCTGTAGGTGGCAGAGATAATCTGATTATGAAACACCGATTTGCACCTCCTGTGCTGATATTCCCATGTGGATTCTTTGATGGGGCTGCTGTGGGTCGGAATGGGATGGGTGGAGCGGGAGCTACAATTCACATTTCCAACAATGTCTCCATACATATCTGGCTGAATCTGGGTAATGGAACCAATACTAGGAGCGAGTTATGTGCCCTTTGGCTCTTACTGTTCTGGTCTCGGTTGAGAAAGATCACTTCTCTTGTAGTATTTGGTGATTCATTATCTATTATCCCTTGGGCTAGAGGCAATACATCACTCAATGTACTGCTTCTTTCTCACTGGATGGATGCGGCTCAGATGCTTATCCGGGATTTCGAACGTATACACTTTGAACATGTATTCAGGGAGGCTAATATGGAGGCGGATAAGCTATCTAAACGGGCTCTTAACTCTCAGGGTGGGGTCATCATGTGGCAGGAATGGCGGGAGGATATACTTTTTAACCATGGATCTTATCATTTACATTGGACATGATGCTTCTTGTCTTTATTTTATTCACATTTTGTTTTTGCTATCCATTATTATGCAGACAGATATACTTATATGTCTTATAGTTCTATGTGCAGATCCTTGATATGTACTGGTTCCAACTACTTGTTGGACGTTTATCTATACTTACTCTCTTTTTGCGGCATTTATCTCAGCCTCTTATGGATGCTGTTCGGTATTTATAGATTAGATGGATCCTTTATTTGATGCATTTGATGACTGGCAGTTGTGGATGACTGTATATGAGACTTTATATCTATTTTGGAGTGTATATATTTGATCTGAAGACTTTCGGAACTGTTTCTTCTACAGGATGAATTCATGTTTTGTCTTGTGGGCATATGGCACTTTTATTATTGGGCTATTATGTTGTAGTTGTTGACACATCTGTCACTTTGACTGGTTATTCCCTGGTCCTCTATATGACAGGGATTGTGAGTTATTGTATGATCTGACGGTTGGTTTTATTTACTATTTCGTATATTAATAGTAAGTTGAATTTTTCTATGGAAAAAAAAAAACTAACCCTCTCCCAAAAATGTTAATGTATATATCCCCTTCATGAATGTTATATTTGTGACTTTTCCATAAACCTTTTTTACATAATCATTTTATCCATGCATTGTTTCACATAATTACTTTATCCATGCATTGTATATGTCATTGGCATAGAATACAATGATTCCTTATTATGAACACTGATGTCCTTATCATTATTTACAAAATTTACATAGCCTTTACATAGTCAAGTTGTTCAATTACTATAGTGGTAACTTTCAAAAACACTTTTAACACATTTTTTATTAAAAACATTGGAACATTTAAGAGTGAAAATTTAATTTAAGATTAATTTTCAATGTTTTTTTCTAAAAGAAGATTGATCAAATTTTTTGTTTCTAAAATGATTAACCCAATTCTATATGATAAAATATTTTACTCTAAACATCATCAAAATTGTCCAAAAACTATTTAAAATCCTTAAAACTTTAAATATTTTTACAAAAATATTACCAAACATCTTATCATTGAAATTTTAAAATTTACTAAAATTTACCATAATTTCTACACTTTAACAAAATTACTAATTCTTAAAATTTTCGATAACTAAAATATATCAAACCAAATACTTTCACAAAAACACTAACATTTTTCTACACACATTTTTTTCTTTTTATTCTATTAAATTGAACTCATAAAACTCATGCTTTTTTTTCCTTGTCTTTTTTATTTCAATCTCAAGTTCTCTTTTGTGCTGCAATCACTCACTTTTGACAACAGTGTTTAAAAATTTCAATACTAGGTGACTATGAATGGAACCATTGTCTACTCAACCTCTTTTACATTTAATAATTTTTTATTTAAAATACATATAATAATTGTTCTGCAACAACAAGTAAATCTTTTACTAATTTCATACATTGCAAACAAATTATTTGCACACACTACTATTAAACATGATTATTTTAAAGATTTAAATGGAATTTCAGCAAAATTAACATATATTTGAGAAGATATTGACCAGTGGGCTTTCTTGACCTCTCAAAGATGGTTTTGTGACTACCTGACCATCTTGACATGCAGTTTTACCCTCAGTCCTTCAAAAACAAAATCCAATCTTATTAGTCCTGCTCCAATGGCAAATACTCCCACTGGCCCCGAACTCCAGCCAAGATAGCATTGAGCAGGAATGCAGACGAGTAAACCAGAATTCCATTGTCAGTCCACTGGGCATGAGAATCAACCTCCATGGAGTCATCTTTTGGCAAACACTCACCAAGAAGATAAATGCCAACGGCCCACTTAACCCAAACCAGGCACTGCAGAGCACTGTACACCCATCTTCCAAAACCCTTTATACCCAAAGTCCCTAATATTGAACTACCCACTGCAATGCACAGAATCTGCAAAACTATCACTGCCCAAACCAGGGAAATTGGTTCTTTTGGACGAAAGTCTCTCAAACGATGAAATGTTCCCAAATACAAATGTAAGAAATCCATGCATAAAGCAATACCAATAGCAGCCATTATGACAGCAACTCGAGTTTCAGAGGGTGGCATGGAATGGGTATAGTACCATTTACCAGAGCTCCCTTCAAATGCAATAAGCAAAGCCCAAGCAACAGAGCAAATCAAATTCACACCACCTACTATAAACGATAAATTTCTTGGACTTAGAAGACTAGCTCTAAAGAACAGCACTTGGCAAGCATTGGTGTCATCTGCATGAAACTTTACCGGAGGTCTGCTTAGAAACGCATTGGCAACAAACCCAGTGCCTCTCGTGTCTACAGCATATTGTTTTAGAGCCCTTCTTGCCAACAGAGAGCTAGAGAAACCATCCATTCCAAACAAGCCAGTTAGTATAATGGTGGCTGATGCTTCTATGAGCCTTAACACTACTATGTAAAATGAGCTATAGGCTTCGGTATATTTAGGCGCAGATCTGATCAGCAGCTTTGCCCAGTCATCATCACCTGCTGGATGGATTGGAATGCAGATACAAAGACGCTTTCTTCGGATGGATCTCTGAAACTTATCAACTGTTTCACAGACTGCAAGAGGGGATTCACCAGTTACCATTATGGCGTTATCAGTCTCTGTCAATCTCTCCCTTCCAGATTCATCAGTGTCGATCTGCAACAGGCCCCGGTTGCAGCCATGGCAGCCATTACTTCGACAGTGCAGAGATGGAAGTAGGCACAGGGAACCAGGCAGCCGTTTTAATGTTCCAGGGACCTGACGAGCAAGCATGACTGTAATCTCTTCCACTGCCTTGAATACAATGCATCCGCATGACTCACTACAATTACAATTATCTATGACTGTTGCAGATTCTAACGGGAGGCATTGCAGTAAGATGGAGTGGAGACCATGGGCATTTGAGATATACTTCATGAAATCCCTGATGGAAGAATGGGGCTTGTGGGTTGACAACATTAGAACAGAAGCATGCCTATATTCTCTACATGTTGTCAGTCCAAGCCCATTTATGTTCTCTAGTTTGGGACTTCTCATAATGGCCATAATATCCCTAACACCAATTTCCAGATCAAACCTCCCTCTGATCAAACTTGTAATAAAAACTGCGAAGTTACCTACACAGATGATCCCTACATTAGTTAAACTAACAGAACCGGTGACTGTTTTGTTAAACTCAACCTGCGCTGAGGCAACACTACATAGCCATCCCAAGCAGCAAAGTAACCTTATGATCAACAATTGGATCATGTCTCGGCTTCTTTGCCATTCCTTGAACACATCCATTTTGAGATACAATCAGATGGGAAGCTTTCACTCTTCTAAAAAGAAACTCTTTAATCACTCCTCTCAATACCCATTGTGTCTGCATCTTTTATATAGCGAAGTTGGCCTGTGTCTCTGCCATCTTTTATGGCAAAGTTCACCTGCCATTCACACATGACCATCCATAAGGTTTTGCATCAAAAGTGGTGGTTAAGTTTTTATAGGGTATTAATTTAAATCCTATGGGTCAGGGGTTGAGAATGGGAATCATCTCAAACATAATTAGTATCACCTTCTAGTCACTACTAAGTAATTGAGAGAATGCAAAGAGAGTAAGAAGTACAAATATATTATTTTACAAAAATATATTTAAATAAATAGATCGAATATATTGGTAGAAAGAAAATATGAATAATATCGTTTTGAATCATCGATGTGTGAATTCTTTGCATTCTCTTTATAAGCATTTTTCTTTTTTCTATGTAGGCAATTGAGTGAAGAGTAAATATACTAAGGATAAAGAAAATATGAATATGTAGTTTTTAGTATAATATATTTTTGAATATTGATGGACATTCTTTTTAATGATTGGCGATATCACCTTCTTGTCGCTCCCAAGTAATTGAGAGAAAGCAAAGAGAGTAGGAAGTACAAATGTATCCATTTTACAAAAATAGATCGAAGGAATGAATATATGGGTGGAAAGAGAATATGAATATATCGTTTTGAACAATCTACGTGTGTTTGAGTTCTTTGCATTTTTTTTATAAGTATTTATCTTTTTTCTATGTAGGTAATTGAGTTAAATATATTAATCATAATGAGAACATGAATATGTAGTTTTTATTATAATATATTTTTGAGTATTGATGGACATTCAAAGTTCAATATTATTTTTATTTTAAGCAAGTCTTTGTCAAATTTTACTAGCATAGTTGGTTTTGATGGGCTTTGTTTTGCATAACGACCCAAATTTGAACCCCGCAAAGTAGTTGGGAGGAGACATTTAAAAATCCAACCATGTTAAGGGTTAGTGTGGTCTAGGTCATGTACGATCCTTGGGTAATTTTGACAGCTTAGATATCCCCTTTGTCGAAATTTCCTAAACCACAAGTCAGTCCCACAAGTCATGGACAAACTATAGGAGAAGCCTTCAAATCATTCTGATTTTTGGAGTTCTTCTTTAGGGCATTCTTAAATGACATAGATTTGGAGGTTGTAGGCATCCAGAATCCACAACGCCACTATGCAATCATAACACCAAATCAATGATGGAATCCTTTCCTATATTGTAGACAAACAATAACATGTGATCTTCAAGTTGTTTACCTCCATATATTAAATACTTTTTTTCCACGGGAATCCCTTATGTGCATGCCAATTTATGTTTTAATTCAAACGCACAATCTATAAAACTCACCCACAAATAGATAGTTTTTCCAAAAGGTGACCTAACTATAATATGAAATTGTGTCTTCCTTTCTTCCAGAACACCAAAAACCTTGCTCATTGAAATTTCAACAAACACTTTACTAAAATAAATTCCGTCAACTTACCATGTATCTTGAACATTGTTTGTATGTATAAATGTTGTCAAATAGATTGTGTGCTTCCTTAATACTTTGTCCAAACACTTTCCAAACAAAATGAGTGATAAGTGTTTACCCAACCAATAGAGGTCCATCTAAACAACATCTTGATCTCCAACCAAAATTCTAATTGGCTCTGCTATGAATCTATGGACATCAAGAGGAACATTAGAAATGCCATTCCACCCGGATTCTTGGGTTTCCCATAAACAATACCCTTGGGCACTAGCTTCTTCCACCCACCACCCCATATTCGTACTCAATAAACAGAATAGCCCTACTTTCCCTTGTATCCAAGGAAGCGTACCTTATCAGGACAAGTTGGGTTAATGACCCAAACAAGCTAGGGAGCTACATGTACTCCCAACACTTGACAATCTACAAAAAACTCATCACAATCAAATGTATCGAGAAAAGTGGTCCCTTGTAGTTTTCAAACTTGGAACCATTATGGAATGAAACAGGTCCCCTAAAAACGATTTTATGCCAAAACTCGACATTTTTGAGGTCCTAAAAAGCCACATCAAATAAGGCTTCGACAAATTCCGCCTTGTCATTGTTGCAGTCGAATCCATGCCAACCCATTTCTCTTTATCCCTTATTTCTCAATCTACAGTTGGATAGAAGCCCACCATAACTAAAGAAAGCCATTCCATCTTTTGAACTAGACTCCTACCAACACAGAACTAGTTAAATGCCCAACAAAATTGAATACAATAAGTTGAGATTTATAAAATAGATTTTTTATTGTTATAAATTATTATAACAAAGTTGTACTTATTTTATTGTTTATCTTGATATAAAATGAGTTAAAGTTGTTTCTTTAGCTTTCTTTTCAGTAAATATCCACAAGGATTTGAACTTGTGGTTTTCCATTTACAACTTCTCATCTCATTTACTCATTACCAATTACTCTACCCCATAGGATACTAAAAATGTTTCTTCATCATTTAATTAAAAAATTCTCATTTAATTTCATTAATGGAAAATCATTAAAACTTTAGAATTATAAATTATATACATTAAACATCCAAAATATTTATATTCAATTTATTTTTTTATTAATAAAACTTTGAAATATAAGTTATATTAAACAGTCAAAATATTTATGTTCAATTTATTTTTATTAATATTAAACAACATAAAAATAAATGGTTAATGTAAATATGAATATAGAAAGTGGAAAGAATATTAAAATCTCCTTTCACATAGGTTGCATTGTATGGTGTAATAGTATATTATGGCCGTTAAGTCCTATAAGTTCTGGGGTCCATTCTAGGGGTGATCTAGTGTAATAGTATATTGTGGCCGTTAAGTTCCATAAGTTCTGGGGTCCATTCTAGGGGTGATATGGTATAATAACAACTTGTGACCATTAAGTTCCATAAGTTTTGGGGTCCATTATAGGAGTGGCCTGAGGCAGACACTTTGATTCTTCTGCTCTTGATTCCTAAAATAAAATTTATAAAAAAATCTCCTTCCACATAAATAATATATTTTAATATATTTTAAAATGTTTTGTATTTAAAGCCATGGTTATTGTTGTGTATGACTACAAGATACCTGATATATATTTATCAGTAATTAAGTATATAAAAGTAACTATTCTTTTACGATTTTTTTGGTAAACAAAATTAACTATCAGTAATTAAGTATATAAAAGTAACTATTCTTTTACGATTTTTTTGGTAAATAAAATTAACTATCTTTTTAAGCATTTTATAGTAAAGTTGCACGATCATATGGATGGCCTTCCCACATGACCAACATTAAAGTTTCCCAACTCATGGATAGTTAATTCCATTAGTGAACAACAAGCAATGTGTTTTTTAAAGATGAGGAACATAAATGCAATTATATACATGTCTCACCTTGACATAAGAGAAAGCATCAATTAAATAAAGTAAATTAATATAACATAGAAAAATGAAAAGTATAGGGAATGAATATAAATTTTTAAAGACGAGGAACATAAATGCAATTATATACATGTCTCACCTTGACGTAAGAGAAACCATCAATTAAATAAAGTAAATTAATATAACATAGAAAAATGAAAAGTATAAAGAAAATTAATATAAATTATTTTGTACATTTCTTTTATGAATGGTTTGCATTCTCAGAATATTTTAAGACATAAGTTACATTGATCAAAGGAGACATCGAGATTATGAATGTGTTATTTTTGTTTTTATAAGAATATATCATTTTGGCATAACTTACATTGCTCCCACGAGATCATGAAAGTAAATTATTGCTTTTTCCTAGGTATCAATTTTAGAGATCGTGAAAGTAACTTGTCGCATTTTCCTAGGTATCAAATTTTTGGGCATAAGTTACATTGATAGGAGGAGAGATGATTTCTATAAACTATTTACATACTTTTATGAGTATTTATTTTTCTTTTTACTTTTATTTTTTATAACGTGGAACTATTTGAAGCACCCCTTTTGAGCATCGTCAACCGAGCCTGTTGGAATACAAACCACGAGTCGAGGTCAACCTTAATTTGGAACCGGTTCATCATGGCTGAGAAGGTATTTGCGATCAATGGTGGCAGCGTTCTTCATCCCATGGTGGATACGATTTGAACCCTGGTCTCTGGCAAAGGAACCATCTGGACTAGCCAGTGAGTCCAGAGCTGCAGCCCCCTTTTTACTTTAACCTCTCTTGAGTACGAATGGAATATAGATATTGTCTTTTCATTAAAAAATAATTGTTTATATTATTTCGAATTTTTTTAATGGGAGTGTAGATTTTTATTTTGAACTTAACCTTTTTTTTAATATAGAAAAGTTTCATCTTGTTATTCATATATATATATATATATATAACTCTTAAATGTGGTTATTTAGATAATCTTAACCTCATATTCGTTATCTGAAATAACTAAGGAGATCTTTTTTGAGCCATAAAAAAAGGCTAAACTAAAATATAGACCACTAACCAAAGTCTATCATCTATGATCAAAGTAGAGCAAAAACAAAGCTCATAACTAGAAACTTCTACATAATTGTATACAAAGTATCCTTCCCTGAAATACAAAAACCAAAAATTCATAACATATAATTACTAACAACAGAAAAAAGAAAAAAGAAAAAAAAACAACTTCAATATGCCTGAAAGTTCCCCTAAACACCACTTGACCATCCAAAATCCCTTCATAAAAAAATATTCCTTCATTTTTTCCAATTGCCATCTTTGATAGGCCATCAACAATATAATTCAATTCTCTATATATGTGTCTATAGGAAATTATATGCAATCCAAAATGAAGCTCACGGACTTAGTATATCCAATGATCCAAGATGGTCACCTGCAAATCAGACTCCCCAATAAATGAGTGCACAATAACTCTGGAATCTCCTAGAACCTGTAAAGAATCAATACCTTTTAAAGAAGCAAACTTTAACAAAGTCCAGAGTTCCAAAAATTCCCTTCTAGTGTTTGTAACTTCTCCACAACCCATCCAAATATGGAAGTTTTGTTTACCCTGAAGTCTGAGACAAATGCCACATGCACAAAGACCCAATTGCGAAGCACCATCAAAAAATTCAACGAGACCATCATTCAGCATAGAAGAAAATTAATTGTTCTTGAATCTTTCACATTTTGTACTGTATGATATTCTTGAAAGGCCCCTGCTATCTGTGAGCTTAAAAAATAAACACTTCTTCTTTCATTTTCAAATATAACCAGATTCCTACCTCTCCAAATTCCCCATAAAACAAATAGAGGAAGTTCCTTAATGTGATAACAATTAGAGACCCAATGACAAAGATTGACTTCAAGACAATTTTTTCTCCAACTAACCAAAAAATGAAAATTGTTCCCAACAACCTTCCATACTCTTTGACCAAAGTCACAATGTACAAGCAGGTGCTCCACGGAATCAAATCCATTATTGCATAAATAACAATAGTTTGGTCACATATAACCTCTCTTCAATAGATTTTCCCAAGTCAATATTTTATTCTCCAAGGAAAGTCAACAAAAAACATTTCAACTTCAAAGGAGCATTCATTCTCCAATGAGATTTATGCCACCATTTTTCATCACAAACCACAGTAGAAGAAAAAATGGATTCATAGGCTTGTTTTGCACTTACTTGCCCTGCTGCTACATCCAAACACCAAGCAATTTTGTCTTATGTGTTCGTCAATCTAATTCCAGCATGCTTCAAACCTTTTATATAATTGTTCCATTCAACTATTAGATCACCCTATAGGCCTATGTATTATGCAAGAAACCAATAATTTTCTTTAGGATTCCCATAAACCACTATTTTTACATGAGTTAAACAATCAAAACCAAAGTGTCTCCAACAATTAAACCCAAGGAAATCTCATAAGCACCATCACTTATAATGTAAGGATCTTCTCCTAAAAGCACCTAAGTCCCATTCGCCACCTTCCAGGCTAACCATTTTTTTGAGCTTAACCTATGTTGATTATGAGGAGATTATATATATATATATATATATATATATATATATATATATATATATATCAATGTTGTAGAAATCAAATTGAATAGAAAGGTATAAGCTCATCGGAAGAGGAAATGGAAGCTAGCGCAGCTAGAGATTTTGGATGCATGAAATTTTGAAGTGATAATATCAGTTTATAGTTTGTGTTAGTAAGAAGGATGTAATGATAAGGCTTAATGTTGGATTTTGTAATGGTTTTTTCTGGAATGAAAAGTAAGCTCAAGGAGCATTGATGTAAGTCCTTTTATGGACCGTTTATGTTATTCACTATGAATGAATGATTTTTTTCTTCGGAAAAATTTTATATATATATATATATAAAACAAGAAATACATTTTAAATTTTGAAATTTTGAAAATGTTAGATATAATATGAAAATTAATTTAAAAATCAAGTTAAGAAAATAATTGTCATTTCATTAAGATAAGGATAGAAAGTTTACCATGTTACTTGCATTTTTTTTCAATTCATGAGAAATAAAAACATATATTTTTTCATTTAATATTGTATTGTAAATTTTTATAATTAAATTGTTTTATAATCTAATATATGTTGGATGTGTAAAGCTCACTATGCATGTGGGGGTCAATTGGTAGGAAATATCCTATCACTTCCATTCATATTGGGGAATAAACTATGATACATAAATGAGAAAATATATTGCCTTGTATTAAGGGGCCAAGGGGGCTTAATTATGTTATATGGAAATATAAATATTTAGCGTATATTTTATTACATTTCGTGTAGAAGCGGTGGAGGGAATCTAGAGGGAAAATCAGGGGACATGGGCATGAGGTATTGAGTTTGATGGACAAGGGATACTCAATAGGGATGTAGGATGGTTGATGCTAGGTATTTATTGAAGGGTTTTCACATTGCTAATGTGATTAGTTGTCTAATGGATCTTCAAATTGTTAATGGAATTGAGGTAATGAAGGATTAAAATTTCTAGATTTTATGTGATTGTTATCAGCTGGAAGTGTAGTTAAGGTGCATATTTTGTGCCTAGAAATCATGTGTTTTTTTATTCCTTTCGATGTAGCTTTCCTCCTTGAGTCCATCTAAATTTGTTTTGCTCTAGAATTTCCTTTTGTGTGATCTCTAAAATCAACCCATCCACTAGAGAGCATCTAGGTTTGTGCACTGAGACCTTGTCCCTTTCTAATATTCCTAAAGAAAGCCTCATGCAATCCTTGGTTGACCCCATTTTTCCATTGCATAAAACACTAGTCTCCAATTCCTTCATGACTCCTATATTTTACAAAAACCAAAACACTCTCTTTTCCTAAAGTTACTCTTCATTTTCACCATGTAATCCATTGTTAAAATCTACCAATCCTACCCTAGGGGCTCCACCTTTGAGCTAGAGAAAAGAGACAAAAAAGTTAGGTTTGGCGACAATGGCCTCCCTCTTAGTTGTTCATAAGTTATCATTGATTTTAGGAATTCAATCTTAAGCTGTTATTTTGTGTGTTAACATAGAAGAACAAACATCTCTAAGATGGTGGATATATTCTTAATGGTAGAACAATTGGTGGAGGAGGTTGAAAGATACAACTATTGGGTAGGAAACAATGGCTTATATGATCATCTACGTATTCTTATACAACTAGTAAAGGAGGATAAAAACCCTCCATTTCCTTTTAAATATAATCATGATTAGTTGGCTAAGGAATATTTTAGACTTCTTATTACAAAAAATGGAAATTTTATGATCATTGTTGATGGGATTCAGTTATGCTTCAATTTTCCTCCAATCTCAAACAAGTTAAGAAGTTACTTGTAGGAAGCGCAAATATGAAAAGGGAAGAAAATGAAGTACACCTAGAAAAGGTATAAGAAACATAAATAGTATTTTTTAAAATAATGTTAGAGCATCTTCCAATGATGAAGAGTTGCTAGATTTAAAGACTGTGGAGGATACAAAATGAACTTTTAGACAAAAAGGAGGTAGAGTGGAGACTCAAAAGTATATCCATATGGTTGGAAGAGGGGAATATTAACACAAAGTTTTTTCTTTCACAATTATGAAAATTTTAATAAATGTGTAAATACAATTCGGTTAGTGATGGGTCAAAGGAAAAATAATTTGACGAGATTGTAAAAGTTAACAAGGTTGATTTACAACATATTTTCAAAGATCCAAAATCTCCACACATAGAAGAATTATGAAGGTGAGAAGGATTTTCCTTAGAAGTTTTGACCAAGGGGTGAATGAGAGCTGCACGTGGAAAATTATAGGGGTGAAATTTAGCCCATGAACGAAATTAAAGGGTTTTACTAAATTTTAGAGTCAAAATTTTGCCATGAACAAAATTAAAGAGTTTGTAAGTTTGGTTGGGAAAATTATTTGTAAAGAGGGGTTTTAATATATTTAGCCCCTATTTTATTTTTTTAAGAATTAAATCCAAAACCATTAGCCCAATTGTATTTGTGAGGAAAAGTAGGAAAATTTCATTTTCGCCTTATAAAAATCAAGCTATAGCCTCCCATCCGTCTCAATTTTATGGGGATAGTGATTACTTGGTGGTATTTTTCCCTGTAAATTTAATGTGCACTGTGTTTGAGTTTCTCATTCCCAAGATTTCTTAGAATGAATTTTTTCTGCTATTTGTTTAGCCCACATTACATGGAAGAAGGGGTTATTGGGGAATGATTTTTCCCCTACTTAAGGATCAAGGTTAAGTTCTTGGCAATGGAGGTTGGATCTATTTATGGAATCGACGTTTCTTATACTTCAACAACCTGCGAGATCATTCTCAAAGTCCAAATCTAGAGATAATTTATTCGAATCATTCAACTCTACTCGATAAGTTTATGGAACTAATCAATAATGAGTTTACATTTCTATTTTTTTTATGGAATTCATATTTTGGCTAGCTCAGAATACATACAAACAACAAAGCATCTACTTACAACAATTGCTTTGGCATATATTATTTTTCTCTCTTTTCTAGCTGACTGGTGTAGTTGTCGATGAGATTACTGGAGGTCCCACAGTTGACTTTCCCCTTTTTGTTTCTAGTTGATTTTATCTTTGACTTGTATTCTCAACCCTGTCTATCTCATTTTTTATTTTCATTTTATTTCAAGACTCACTGGTATCACCATGAGAAGGGAAACTTCCTAATGCTAAGAAGGGTTTTCCACATTATGCATATGACTTATGTTCAATTTTGGCTTCATGGTCTAGGAGTTGCATGGAAAAAATGTTGAATAGTACATATACAAGTTATAACTTAACTAGCTTTTAATGTTTGTTGTGTAAGGGATCACTATGAAATATTTAAGATCCACTTAATTTCACAAAGACTCAATAATTAGTAAGACTACTAAGAAGGAGAAATGGAACAATTAGTGGTGGTTGTATTTTCCTTATCCATAGTTACAACATCAATAACTTATTAATAGGAGGGAGATGTAAGTTTCATCTGAATGACAATGGATTTCACATTTTTTTTATTGTTTATTTATGGATGCTATTAAAATATTGACTCTGAAATTAAAATATATTTCACAAAACAATAGTGTAGAAAGTAATTTTTCCTCTATTCAAGAGTTTGCAGTATGACAAAATAGGAGGCATAGCCTCAGTTAACTCTTCTCTAAATATTTATAGCACATAATTCATGCAAAAAAACAAAATTTCAATTTTCTAAATGGCCTTTGAGAATCACCTACTGGCCCAATTCCACCTAAATGGTCGTTGAGCATTACATGTGCTACTATTTTCACATTAACATGGGATTCATTTAATGTATGAGAGGATTCCAATTAGTTAATTAGGGAATTTTTTGCACACTTTGAGTTAGAGGGTATTATAATCATCAATGTTCACACTCAATCCCTCACACTTTGTGCTAAATGGATGATTTAATCTTTGGAAACTGTTGAGGCCTAGAAATTTCTTCTAGGAAATTGTATTAGTTCAAGGAGATCATATGGGAAAAAAGATGGAGGGGACTCAATACACAAGACCTTCTCATCATCTTATCTCCTTTTAAAACTATTATTAGGATCCTTCATAGGTTGTAGTGTTTGGAATGTGTAACAACCAATTAATCCTTTTGTGTGATATATCTTGGGGACCATTTCAAGTTCAATCTATTAGTGAATGATAATTACATTTGGTATTCCTCAATAATCACTGATAACAACATTTATTTGTTAAATAACTCTTGGTCTCAAGGTTGAAATTCCTTTTTGGTATTGTCAAATACCCAAAAAACCTAAGATTTGACTACGTTATATGATTTTGGATCCACTACTCCAATAGCATATAGAACAGTCTTACGCTAATTAGGATAGTCTTGTAATACTTCAAGGGTCGACATAGCACATGGTGCTTGGGCTAGATCTTCCACGATGTTATAGTTTTGAGTGGTCCTGGCATTAGGGTTGCAAATCGATTTTCGGATTTTGCTTTTAGGTGGACGCAATGTTACATTTGATATAGGTTTGTCTATGGTCAAAGGACCTTATGTAGGAGTGGTAGTGGATGTGGATGTGGAGGATTTTTCAGTATGACCTCCATTAGATTTTTTATCTGGAACAGAATCATACGTACGTGCCCTCATAGATAAGTTAACCATTTCACTACGCATCATGAGGACATGAGCAGCTGTGGATGTTTCTCCTTGTGAAAGAGTTGGTTTGTGTGTAACCATATGATATTGTTGTATGGGGAAGGGGTTCGTTCAAACTGTGGGTTGTGGTTTCCTTTTAGGAACTTTTGGACATCTTCATGATGTGGGAATTCTTTTTTGAAGTGGTCATCACTGCACAATAAACATGGATATTTAGCCTTCTGTTTCGGTTTGGCATCAGTGGTGTCTTGATTGATATTTTGTTCCTACTATTTATAAGATTTTTTGGATTTACCTTTATTTTTCTTCTTACCACCGGATTTCTGAGATGAAGCAGATTTGACTGAATTCACCTCCATGGTGGGAGTAGGACTGGGTCAATGGTTGGTGTTATAAGTAGCTTATGATGGAGTTGGATTTGAAATCATATGGCTTTGTGATCTGATTGATTAGGTGGAAGGCTGGGTTTTAACGAAACCAATAATGTCGTCAGCATGTGATCTCGTAGTTGGTTTTGTTGGGTAGTGAGTGGGGCAAGGGGTGTTGGGAATTATGTCATATAAAGTGCCAGATTGAGCGTAGACTAAGTCTAAGTATTGGTCACGTGCAATGGCTTGTTCCTTTGTGATTGCCCCTCCCATAGCAACATCTTTGGCTATGATAGGAAATAATGATTTGGTGAACCAATAAGCCAATAGTTGATCCAGAATGGGAGCCTTAATTAGTCGACGTCTTCTCCTCCATTCATCAATATGATTGGAAATATGAGTGGAGGTAGATTGCCAGAGCGAGGTTAAAAGATCCATGCTGATTTCATAGCAGGTGGGTAATTGGAAATGCGTAAGAAAGGCCATATCCAAGGATCAAAAGCATGCAAAATAATGTGGTGGTAATTCAATATACCATTTGGTGACCGTGTTGGTGAGGGTTCTATGAAAGAGCCTCAAATGAATAGAATCATCCATTAACGAGTTCGAGGAACACCACAAATGATATGTCATTACATGGTTTTGGGGATCCTCGTCCGGTTTTCCTTCAAACTTGGTTATGTCCAATGGCATCTTCACAGGAAAGGTTGGCAAATTTACACCATGTTGAATGGGATCATTGGTCATACATGATAGGTACGACAGATCTAATGTAGCCAAAAATGGTAACTGTTGGTTTGGATGCAGATACTGGTAATTTTGATATGGAATTTGGGTACCAGTAGGACCATAAATTTATTGATCATAAGGTGTATCAATGTATGGCAATGGTCCTCCCATGGAAGGTTGGCCATATGGTGGGGGTCCTCCCACGTTAGGAGGTTGTCCTGATGGTGGGTTTCCTCCTGAATGAGGGGGTCCTACAGAATGGGGGGGTTATCCAGATGGTGGGGGTGGAAGTGGGATAGGTGTTGGAGGTGGAGGTGGGATAGGTGGTGGGGGACGGGGTGGACTGGAAGTTGGGGGTCCGACCGGTGGAAAGTTCTATTGTCCCCATGGGGTGTTTGTATTTATAGGGTAAGTTAATTCGAGATAAAGGTTTCCTGGAGAAGTTTGGTAGAGTTGACCCATTGCCATATTTTGATTACCTAGATATGTGTAACCCCATGCAGGTTGAACCCAAGTAGATGGGCTCCATATATGATGTTCCCACGAAGGTTGTCCCATGGATGGAGGCGGACTTCCAGTCATATTATAAGCAGTAAATGAAGGTTTCCCGCCAATTAAATTTTTTCCATTGACTAGAGGTTTCCCTCCATTCAAATTTATTCCACTAATTAGAGGTTGCCCCCAGTTAGGTTTTTCTACCAACCGAAGTTTTCCCCATAGATATATTTTGACCACTGACCATAAGTTGCCTCGTGGCCATATTTTAACCAATAACTAGAGGTTGGCATCCAATTATACTTTGTCTTAAAGGTTGTGTTCCAGTTATGAAGTTAACATTGGCTTAAGGTTTCCCCCTATTCATTGATGTCAAAAGAGGTCTAGAACCGACCAATTGATTTTGGTACGATACAGGTGGAAAAGATGGTTTCCCTGGTCCATAGGAGGTCATACTGGGCACAAGCATTCCTGGCGAAGAAAGAATAAAATAATACATGGGATAATGGTATTCGAGATTCACTTCTTCTGAAGTCGACGGTAAAGGGAAACTCTAACGCCTTACCTATTCTTTAACTATTCCTAATCAAGATATGGTATCTTGAAGTGGTCCATAAAAGCATCCATTTGAGACAAATCTGGTAGAAAGTGGAGGTGGAGGTGTCTCCACGGTCGATGGTGAACCAAAATCCAAAAATAAATTTCCCTAAGGATCTTCCCCAAAATGAATCAGTTGGATCAAAAGCAATCGCTATCGGGTCATCTAGAGGTCGAGTAAATATCCAATTGACACCTCCAGGGTTTTTTTCAAGTGAATGGTGAAAATATGTGTTGTTCTACCACCAATGGTCCCATAGGATCAGTGATAGGTGGATTTACAGGAGGAAAATATTTATTTCCTGATTCAGTAACTGGAATTCCTTCTTCGTTTCAACCAGTTGTAGTGGATTGGTCCATATCTTCACCTGTTATTCCTTCCTCTATGAGAGGATATTCAGGTGGCAAATTTTATATTCTGCGAGACCTCCTTAAAGGTTTCTCAGCCCCTTGAAAGTATACTAATCAAAAGACACACTTCAAGTCCTACTCACACTAAACCCGCAAGCAAACATATGTGACAGGTGGGATAAAAAGTTGGATCCTCACAGGATTTTCAAGCTATCACAACTCATGATATACAGTAGGGTCCAACAATAATACTCGGCCCAATATTTCATATCACTAACCAAGGAGGATTAGGACCGTACCCTTGACTATATTACCTGATTACCTAAAAGTACATGCATAGTATTTTCCCGAGTGTTGTTCTCGATGTATTGCAATGTCAAGATGGCCAATGGTTGACTTAAATGGTTTCAGGATCCTAGTGGGGTCTCCCAAAATACACAAGGTACGTGGGAGCTCCAATCCGTAGTAGTGTTGTTTAAGGAACATCTGTTCGACAGGAGCCTTCCTATATACCATTGAGTATGTGAAGTAACTTTCTATATACCGTTAGGTATGTGAAAGGTCATTTGACATACCGACTAGTACGTGGAAGAACTAAAAGCCCCCAAGATGCAGTGCAGGCAAAGAACGATAGCTCCTGTAACATCCCGAAATTTCACAAAAATTAAAAAATTTTAAATGTAGCATTAAATCCTTGAATTGCAATTTGCGGAAACGAAACAATTGTTAAACCACTTAACTAAAACAGCTTAACAATAATGACACTTCGAAATTCTTAAACAATTTATGACAATAGTTTATTTGTGCTAAAATGAAAATCTATAAATAGTATTTGAAATCTCTTGCGATACAGTTTTTGTGATAATTACTGACAGTTATGCTTTTGAATGTTGATGAAGGGGTCCTACGGGGTACCCTGAGATTTACTTAGCTATGTTAGCTAAAGCATTGTACCTATCCTATGCGAAGATTCGCAGGTAAGAATTACTCGTCAACTCCAGTACTACAAGCTCTTCTTAAACAATGTTTTCAATAGCTGCCTAAGCTTGTGACGAAATATAAGTACTCCATACTCGAGAATTATTTAAGTAAGTGCTAGTTAAACCACTGATACAAGAGTTGCAACAGTCGCACCCACTATTATTCAACGAGACTCCTAGTGGGTCGTCTAGAATGAGTTGTAAAAGATTGAGCTTTATTTATATGTTAGAATACGATGTGTATGTGTTTACTATGATCCTATCATCAATTCTCTGTTTGCAAAGAGTTGTAATATGCATAATCATTAGGTGAATTGCTTCCATATTACATGTCACCCATACTATTGTAGCAAGATGATACTTTATTATAGTTATCCTATATGTGATAACATTAATTTAAGTTTGTAAGACTATAGGTCATTTAAATAGTCTTGCGAAATATGTAAACTATGCATCATAAAATTGTTGCAAGAAAATGGTAGAGACCACATAATGCTACGATGCTTATTTTAAGAAATTATATCCTTAGCCAATATCAAAATATATTTTATATGCTTTAACCTAAGTTATTTGAGAATATACGACTAATAATTATGTAGCTATGCGTTTTAACCAATGCTTTGGAATGTAATGAAAGATTATCATGTAGAAACCTTAATTGCAATGCTAGGTATTAGTGATTATGAAAATTGATAATGCAATACGTTGCACAAACCATTGAATTGATGGTGGATCGTGATGGTTAATAAATTTGTTGCAGGCATACGTTGACAAATGTAACGTGTCCTATCTATGCATTAATGCCTCCAACTAAATTCCCATGGTGGAATGTCTTACTGGCTGTCAACGTGATAGATTTCACGTGGAGATTATGTACAAATGTCGATAGCATGCCGAGTTGTGGGATGTTAACTTGATGAAATTACCTCCGAAATGGACTCTGTGTTGGTAGAGTTATTAATGAAGTTTTAAATTTACTGACACTTCGTAGACTGTGGTGCTACGTTGGTTCAATCTCACCCGTCTATCTTGATCCGTCTTGGGTTTGGGTCTTAAACCCTAACTATTCTCACTATGTCTTCGTTGGTATTACCCATTCGCATTCATTTGGTATTATAGGGCTAGAGAGAGGCCGACCATCTACGAGATTTTAGGGTTAGGTGTTTTCTCGGTTGAGGACTTCTTTCCTCGGGTTCGATGGTGTGACATGTGCCTGTATTTTGATGTTACCTTGATTCTACATAAGGTTTGGAGAGCCGAGAGTTTTCAGAAGCGCGAGTTTACTATAATTTTGGCTATTGAAAGATGGCGTCGGAAGAATGCATTCATTCAAGCTTTTATCCTTTACAACTGCTCATAAGGTAAATAACTCTGTTTTAGATTATATAAGTGTTTCTACTACTTTAAGGTTTAAAGTGTGATGATTAAGTTTAACCAATTCCTATACTGCTTGGCAGGAACTTCATTCACTCGCAAGTATGCTTGGTCTAAAGCTTAAGGAGAAGGAAGCTACTATACCATCCGGTAAGCCTCGGTGGTTCATAGCCCTGTAGGATTCTTCTGGCATGTTGGTCAGATGTTTTAACGATGACTGGGGAAATAGTTTCCTGGCAAAGGTTTGAGATAATACAAATTTGAGAACCTCACGTCATGTGTATAGAGGATGGAATCCTTGGCTCATTTTTCTACTCTGCCCTGGCAGTGTTTCGCCGTATCTTTTTGGAAAGATAACCTATTTGTGATGTAGTTTCTAAGGGTATGGACCTTCGGTCGTTTTAATGGGAGCAGCAAAAGTTTTTAAGAAAACTCAAACAGTTATAAGTTGTTCTATGTTTAAATATGTAGGTAATTTGGCTTGGTAGTAAGATAAAGGTACCGGCCAAGAGCCATGGGTTATCTTGTTTTCTCAACAGATAAACCCCGAACTCATGATGTTTTAAGTTTAAGTTTTGAAATAAATAAAGTGACTCAGTTTCGATTTCTTGAACCATTACTCAAAGACTGTCGAAATCATTCTCTTGTCTCTGTTTGCTTTGAATGATTAGATAACTATCAAATATAATAGTTGGGCTTTTAGGGATGCATTTTGGTTTAAGAAAAGAAGATGAGAAGAGTTGAAGTTTTAAATCTTGAAATGCTTAACCGTAAGCTAGATGTAAAAATAAATTTAGGGTTTTAATATGAGGCTATAAAAATCTTCCTCTTATGTTTCCGTTGAAACTCATCTGGTGATTGTAAAATGTTATCATGAGTTCTACAGAAGAAAGAAATAGTACTACTATCTAGAATTTGAAGTTGAGAAAGTTCTTCTATTTTAGCTTTGAGCATGAGTTGGTTTCTCGATATGTCAAAAAATAATGCAAGGACATTTGTCCTAATAGACTTATTCTATGATTAAAAGGTTTTGGTGATGGTGATACAGTTATCCAGTCCTGTTTTCTCCTTTTGACTTATTAATTAAATCAAAAAGCAGAAATCCGAAAATTGTTTGATATTGGAAACTAAAACATAACACTGTAAATAATAGAAGTTGGTACAATATTTAAAAAGAAAACAAGGAAAACACAAAACCCTAGATTAATCAGTTACTGTCCGAATGGAAATGAATTAAAATGCTATTGATGCTACTTAATTTGCAGCTATTATAATATTTGATTGTTATCTTAAAGAAATACAATGAAACTATAACAATTATACTGTTTTGAAAAAAATATAAGATCAAAAGTGTAAACCTTAAGATTGTACATAACTAAAATAAATTACTTACTCACTATGTAACAAAGAAAGTAACTTCAATACCTAATATAAGAATGCTATTTACAATTTTTTGAATACAAACATATATTTTGTAATATTGAGTATAATTGATAAAAAGAAATATTAATGATATACAACAGCATAAATTTATCCAATCATTTGTCGATCTGTCTATCATTCATCAATATTAACTCTACCTCTCTGTACTAGAGTACGATGCAAAAACATAGCATGGGTAAAAATGTAGAGAGGGCATTTTAATAATCATTTTACACATTTATATTTAGGGCATAAGTCAACTATTATTTCTACATAATGCTAATAGCAGTTTATCTAATGAATACTAAATCAATACTTTCAGAAACTAATTTAACTACTTAGCAAGGAATGACAAGTAGAACCTGTAACTGTAGATAGGGTGGACAAACACCCAAGGAGGCCTGTTCCTCCCAACCTTTTCCAGAAGAAGCAGTCAAGCTAGTTTCCTCCTTTGGACCCCCGAGCCTGTTCACTGAACCACTAGGTAGAGTATTCTCGGTAGAAGCAAGGCACTCAACTTCAGCACTCGGTAGTATAACTTCAACACTCAATACTATAGCTTCAGCACTCAATAGTATAACTATGCACTCAATAGTATAATAGGAAGACTTACTCCATGATCAAAAACTTAGCATATCCCCTCATTGAATATCTTGGGTGCAAGCACAGCAAAACACCAAGGTAAATTTCCTCATCAGAAAAAGTGATGAACCTTAGTTCACAATTCAAAGGCTCTTTTAAAGATTTGCCTAGGTCTTTAGTGGTCAGTTTTCAGTAAATGAGCCTCAAGCTCCAGTCCCACCTTCCAGGGCACTATGACCATATTTCAAGGGAGTTGTCCCATACCAACAGCTAGTTAGTTGCATCATGATGTTGCCACTTGTCCATTGCCTTCTACCCCAGATTCCATTCCACCTAGTGGGTCAGTAAACGCTCTTACAACAGTCTCCTTAGCTGTTTGTCTCTTATTTAATTTATTTAATAATAAATTATTGTGCAAATTACAGTCATCCTTGGACACTTGTCCAATATACAACTTTACAATAAAAGTTAACATAATGTTTCCAACATAAAACATTTTTCAGCAAAAGGGGGTATGTTACAAACACCCCCACTTAAGCTCAATATCGTCCTCGATGTTGCTTATTCTTCATCAGATTCCTCATGGAATAGAACTAGATATGCTACTCACATTTTTTTTCCAGTTCCCAAGTAGCTTCATCAGGGCTAAGGTGCTTCCATTGCACCTTTACCTGGCCTATGCTGCGATTCCGAAGCATAATTTCCCTCCTATCAAGGATACAGTCCGGTTCCACTTGAAAATATCCTTCGGGTTCCACCTGTATGTCATTCCAGTTCATCACATGAGTAGCATCGTGCACATACTTCTTTAAGACAGATACGTGAAAAACATTACGGATTTTGAAATTAGATGGTAATGCTAACTGATATGCAACCAGTCCAATCCTTGATAGGACTTCAAATGGATTGCAGTATCTTGGTGCTAGTTTAGCACAACTCCCAAGCTTTAAAGAACTTTTCTTGGGTTTTACCTTTACAAAGACATGATTTCCAACCTAAAATTCTCTTTCAATGCGTTTCAAATCTACATAACGTTTTTGCCAATCTTGGGCAACTTTTAAGTTACCTTGAACCTGTTTCACGTTAGCTCTATTTCTTTCAATAAATCTGGTCCTATCATATTTGTCTACAAGGTTATCCTAAGAAATAGGAGTACAACATTTTCTTCCATACAAAATCTCAAATGGACTAAACTTAACAGATGCTTGATAATGATTATTGTATGCAAATTCTGCTAAATGTAAATAATCTTCCCACTTAGATGGCTGATCTTTGACATACATTCTTAGCATGTCTTCTAAAATCTGGTTTACCCTTTCTGTTTGACCATCAGTTTGTGGGTGGAAAGAAGTGCTAAAATTTAGTTTAGTATTTAAACCTTTAAACAGTGCTGTCCAAACATTTCCAGTGAACTTGGAGTCCTGGTCAGAAATAATTACCTTTGGAATTCCGTGCAAGCGAAAGATTTGCTTCATAAATACATCTGCAATGTTAGAAGCTTTAAAAGTGGTTTTAATAGGATTAAAATGAGCAGCCTTACTTAGCTTGTCCACAACCACCATTATGGAGAATTTCTGTTTCTGGTTTTAGGCAAACATGTAATAAAATCAATACTTATAATTTCCCATTTTCATTATGGAATTGGCAATGGCTGCAATAGTCCAGCTGGTTGTTGATGTTCAGCCTTTATAGTCTGACATTCGAAACACCTAGCTATATGCTTAGCCACTTCATTCTTCATGTTGGGCCAAAAATAATCATTTCTTAACATACTTATCATCTTCTGATAACCAGGGTGTCCCGAATAAGGACTTTTATGAACTTCATACAAAATCAACATCTTCACTTTTGACACATTAGGTACATAAATTCTATTTTTATAAATCAAAAATCCTTTTTTATTATTGCTGTAATCTGTTATCAAATTTTTAGATAAATTTTCAGCAACTTTACCAAGAAATTTTTGATAATTTTCATCTTGCTTAATTCCTTCTTCAATTTGATTTTCCAAATCTGTCTTAAACGTGTTAATTGCTGCCACAAAGCTTAATCTGGCGTTTCTGCTCAAGGAATCAGCAACTTTGTTTTCTTTACCCTTAATGTGTTGAATTTCGAAATCATATTCGCTAAGGAAAGCTAGCCATCTAGCTTGCCTTGCGTTTAGATTTGTTTGATCCAACAAGTACTTTAATCTCTTATTATCTGTCATTAGTATAAATTTTCTTCCAATCAAGTGACAACACCACATTTTCAGTGCATGTATTACGGCTGCCAACTCAAGATCGTAAGTTGCATGATTATTTTTTTGAACTTTTAATTTCTTGACTCAAAAGCAATGGCATGACCTTCTTGAGTTAAGACCCCTCCAAGTCCATCGTTGCATGCATCAGTGCATACAACGAAATCCTTATTGGGATCAACAATTTTTAAAATTGGTGCAGTGGTTAATAATTCTTTTAACTTATTAAAGCTTCCTTTGCATTTTTGATCCCATATGAATTTCTTCTCCTTCTTCTACAAAGAAGTGATGGGATTTTCAATTCGTGAGAACCCTTCAATAAACTTTCTGTAGTAACCTATTATCCCCATAAATGACCGAACGTCAGTAACATCTTTAGGGACAAGCCACTCCTTAATTGCTTTTATCTTATCAGGGTCAACAAAAATTCCGTCTTTAGATATTATGTGACCTAAGAACTGTATTTATCTTTATGAAAGTCACATTTGCTGAACTTAGCATAAAGTTGATGTTCTTTTGACACTTGCAGAATTATTCTTAAATGTTCGTCATGCTCTTCTTTAGTTTTTGAGTAAATCATAATATCATCAATGAACACAACTACAAACTTATCCAAATACTTATGCAGAACGTTGTTCATTAAACACATGAATACTGCAGGTGCATTAGTTAGCCCAAAACGCATAACTGTGAACTCGTAGTGCCCATATCGTGTTTTGAAAGCGGTTTTGAATATGTCTTCGTCTTTTATCCTAACTTGATGATATCTTGACCTTAAATCAATTTTCGTGAATATCTCTACTCCGCGTACTTGATCAAATAGATCATCAATGCGGGGCAAGGGATATCGATTCTTAATTGTCATTTTATTAAGCTGACGGTAATCGATGCATAGTCACATGGTACCATCTTTCTTTTTAACAAAAATTACGGGTGCTCCCCAAGGAGTCACACTTGGCCTTATGTAGTTTTTATCTATTAATTCCTTCAGCTGAGATTTTAATTCATTTAATTCCAGAATATTCATTCTGTAGGGAGCCTTTGAGTTTGGTATCGCACCTGGTACTAACTCAATGGTGAAATCTAGTTCCCTTTTCGAAGGTAATCCTGGAATTTATTTCGAGAATATGTCAGTGAAAGTCCCAAAGAATGGGGATATCCTCCAGTTTTAACTTGTCTTCTTTAGATGAACAGTCATCAATAATAACATTAACAACAAACATTTTACAGCCCTTTTTGGCAGCTCTCTTAACTTGTAACGCGAAAATTTGTCTTACTGAAATCTTCCTATGAATTCCTTTTATTGTTTTAGTTTTACCTTCATTATTCATACAAGTAAAAGATTTCTCATAACAATTAAGCACTACTCTATGTTGTTCAAGCCAATCCATGCCAATCAACAAGTCATATGACCCTAATGGTAAAACATTCAGATTAACTTGGGTTTTTAGCTGACTCATAAATACATCACAATTTTTAACAAAATCTGTAACCTTTCTTTTAGTGCTTGTTGCAAGCTGAACTAACCATGAGTTATCAAATTTCTCTACTTTTAACTTGCAACTTTTCACTAAAGCAAGTGAAATGCAACTCAAATTTGCACCTGGATCTATCAGAATGGAAATAGATTTTTTTGTATCATACCTTCTATTTCGACCATAGATGTTTGATGATCTGCTTGACAATTTTCTAGCGCTGCATTTATTCTGGGCATTTCTCTTACTATATCTCCAACTGTAGGTTATGCTTGCATAGTGTGTATATTGTTGACCGCCTTTCTGTTGCGTGGGAAATTTTCTCTCTGATGTGGTCCACCGCAATCAAAACACTTCAAAGGCCTTTTCTGTTCAGCATACCTGGTGTTGTTGTTATTATTATTAGGTACATTCCTTGTAGTAGTAAAATTCTGTGGTGCATTACTTCTGTAATTATTATTACTTGGAAAATTTATGTTATTAAGATTTTTCTTAAAACCTCTAGAATTATGATTAAAACTCTTCCTTTTATGATCAAATTGATTAGACTTATTACTCTTCCAGCCAGTTGTTCCTTCTCTTTTTCTGTTTTGATCAAAACAGAAGTTAGCTTTCCTCATAGCCTCTTCCAAAGTGGAAGGGTTATCATACTCGATCCTGTCTTTTATGCTGAAAGGTAGACAACTTAGAAACCTTTGCACCTTAGGCTTCTCTTCGACCATGTAAGGTACATACCTTAGTAAACTAAGGAACTTGCTGCACAACTCCTTCATGTTCATAGTACCCAATTTTAAATCATAAAATTCCTTTGACTTATCTTCATAATATTGTTCAGACAATAAATTTTTAAACATACTCCAGGTTACATCTCTTTCTTTTATGCTCTTAATCCTTTTAATATCCTGCCACCAAATATCTGCCTTTCCGGTCAGATTGTAAATAGCCATTTTAGCTTTTAACTGAGAAGAATAGTCATAAATATTAAAATACTTCTTCATTCCAGACAGCCATGCTTCAACTATCTCACCTTTTTAACTTTCACCATTAAAGGTTGGTGGCTTAATATTTTTAAACTCTCTAGTAATTTGTTCATGAAGCTTATACTTCCTCTTCTTAGAACAACAATCACTGTCACTGCTGTCATGATCAGAATTACTATTACTTTGATCAGATTCAGATGAGGAGTAACTAATACTTTTACCATTCCTTGCTTTCTTGTATTTATGTTTGTGGGACATTGTACCAGAATTAGACTTAACTTATGATTTCCTGCCTCTTTCCTCCTTGTGATAATTCTCCATTAGAATCTGATTTAACTTATCCTGAGCCTTCATAATTCGTTCATTCTCTTCTTTGACAGTCCTTATTTCATATTTTAAATCTTTTACAGTACGTAGTAGTTCAGAAGATTGATTATTTAATTTGACATAGATTCCTTCATGATTATTATTATTATGCTCATTACGAGGAGATCTATCCTCTGCTAATTCCTTCGGTATTTCCATACCTGCAATTTAAATGACAAACTGTTCTGTACAGAAACAAAAATTAAATAAAAGTTAGTAACTTTAAACTTTCTAGTTTTCATTTTTTGTTTTGTGCGCGTGAGCCTATTTCAGGCCTAGAGTTTGAACCGCACTCTGATACCACATGTAACATTCCGAAATTTCACAAAAATTAAAATTTTTTAAACGTAACATTAAATGCTTGAATTGCAATTTGCAGAAACAAAACAATTGTTAAACCACTTAACTAAAAAAACTTAACAATAATGACACTTCGAAATTCTTAAACAATTTATGACAATAGTTTATTTGTGCTAAAATGAAAATCTATAAACAACATTTGAAATCTCTTGCGATATAGTTTTCATGATAATTAGTGACAGTTATGCTTTTGAATGTTGATGAAGGGGTCCTACAGGGTACCCTGAGGTTTACTTAGCTATATTAGCTAAAGAATTGTACCTGTTCTATGCGTAGATTCGTAGGTAAGAATTAGTCGTCAACTCCAGTAATACAAGCTCTTCTTAAATAGTGTTTTCAATAGCTGCCTAAGCTTGTGACGAAATCTAAGTACTCCATACTCAAGAATTATTTAAGTAAGTGCTAGTTAAACCATTGATCTAGGAGTTGCAACAGTCGCACCCACTATTATTCAACGAGACTCCTAGTGGGTCATCCAGAATGAGTTGTAAAAGATTGAGCTTTATTTATATGTTAGAATACGATGTGTATGTGTCTATGATGATCCTATCATCAATTCTCTGTTTTCAAAGAGTTGTAATATGCATAATCATTAGGTGAATTGCTTCCATATTACATGTCACCCATACTATTGTAGCAAGATGATACTTTATTATAGTTATCCTATATGTGATAACATTAATTTAAGTTTGTAAGACTATAGGTCATTTAAATAGTCTTGCGAAATATGTACACTATGCATCATAAAATTGTTGCAAGAAAATGGTAGAGACCACATAATGCTATGATGCTTATTTTAAGAAATTTTATCCTTAGCCAATATCAAAATATCTTTTATATGCTTTAACCTAGTTTATTGGAGAATATACGACTGATAATTATGTAGCTATGCGTTTTAACCAATGCTTTGGAATGTAATGAAAGATTATAATGTAGGAACCTTAATTGCAATACTAGGTATTAGTGATTATGAAAATTGATAATGCAATACGTTGCACAAACCAGTGAATTGATGGTGGATCGTGATGGTTAATAAATTTGTTGCAGGCATATGTTGACAAATGTAACGTGTCCTATCTATGCATTAATGCCTTTGGCTAAATTCCCATGGTGGAATGTCTTGCTGGTTGTCAACGTGATATATTTCACGTGGAGATCCTATACAAATGTTGATAGGATGCCGAGTTGTGCGATGTTAACTTGATGAAATTATCTCTGAGATGGACTCTGTGTTGGTAGAGTTATTAATGAAGTTTTAAATTTACTGATACTTCGTAGATTGTGGTGCTACGTTGGTTCACTCTCACTCATTGATCTTGATCCATCTCGGGTTTGGGTCTTAAACCCTAACTACTCTCACTATGTATTCATTGGTATTACCCTTTCGCATTCATTTGGTATTACAGGGCTAGAGAGAGGCCGACCATCTGCGAGATTTTAGGGTTAGGTGTTTTCTCGGTTGAGGACTTCTTTCCTCGGGTTCGATGGTGTGACTTGTGCCTGCATTTTGATGTTACCTTGATTCTACATAAGGTTTGGAGAGCCGAGTTTTTTCAGAAGCGTGAGTTTACTATAATTTTGGCTATTGAAAGATGGCATCAGAAGAATGTATTCGTTCAGGATTTTATCCTTTACAACTGCTCAGAAGGTAAATAACTCTGTTTCAGATTATTTAAGTGTTTCTACTACTTTAAGGTTTAAAGTGTGATGATTAAGTTCAACCAGTTCCTATATTGCTTGGCAGGAACTTCATTTGCCCGTAGGTATGCTTGGTCCGAAGCTTAAGGAGGAGGAATCTGCTATACTGTCTGGTAAGCCTCGATGGTTCATAACCTTGTAGGATTCTTCTAGCATGTTGGTCAAATGTTTTAACGATTACTGGGGAAATAGTTTCCTGGCAGAGGTTTGAGATAATACAAATTTGAGAACCTCACGTCATGTGTATAGAGGATGGAATCCTCGGCTCATTTTGTTGCTCTGCCCTGGCAGTGTTTCGCTGTATCGTTTTTTCAAGATAACCTATTTGTGATGTAATTTCTAAGGGTATGGACCTTCGGTCGTTTTAATGGCAGTAGAAAAAGTTTTTAAGAAAACTCGAATAGTTATAAGTTGTTCTATGTTTAAATATGTAGGTAATTTGGCTTGGTAGTAAGATGAAGGTACCGGCCGAGAGCCGTAGGTTATCTTGTTTTCTCAACAAAAAAACCCCCTGAACTCGTGATGTTTTAATTTTAAGTTTTGGAATAAATAAAGTGACTCAGTTTCGATTTGTTGAACCATTACTCAAAGACTGTTGAAATCATTCTCCCGTCTGTTTGCTTTGAACAATTAGATAACTATCAAATATAATAGTTGATCTTTGAGGGATGCGTTTTGGTTCAAGAAAAGCAGATGAGAAGAGTTGAAGTTTTAAATCTTGAAATGCTTAACCGTAAGCTAGATGTAAAAATAGATTTAGGGTTTTAATCTAAGGCTGTAAAAATATTCCTCTTACGCTTCCGTTGAAACTCATATGGTGATTGTAAAATGTTAGCATGAGTTCTACAGAAGAAAGAAATAGTACTACTATCTAGAATTTGAAGTTGAGAAATTTCTTCTGTTTTAGCTTTGAGCATGAGTTGGTTTCTAGATATGTTGAAAAATAATGTAAGGACATTTGTCCTAATAGACTTATTCTATGCTTAAAAGGTTTTGGTGAGGGTGATACGGTTACCCAGTCCTGTTTTCTCCTTTTGACTTGTTAATTAAATCAAAAAGCAGAAATCCAAAAATTGTTTGATATTGGAAACTAAAACATAACACTGTAAATAATAGAAGTTGGTACAATATTTAAAAAGAAAACAAGGAAAACACAAAACCCTAGATTAATCGGTTACTGTCCGAATAGAAATGAATTAAAATGCTATTGATGCTACTTAATTTGCAACTGTTATACTCTTTGATTATTATCTTAAAGAAATACGATGAAACTATAACAATTATACTGTTTTGGGAAAAATATAAGATCAAAAGTCTAAACCTTAGGATTGTACAGAAATGAAATAAATTACTTACTTACTATGTAACAGAGAAAGTAACTTCAATACCTAATATAAGAATGATATTTACAATTTTCTGAATCCAAATATATATTTTGTAATATTGAGTATAATTGATAAAAAGAAATATTAATGATATACAACAACATAAATTTGTCCAATCATTTGTCGATCTGTCTATAATTCATCAATATTAACTCTACCTCTCTGTACCAGAGTACGATGCAGAAACATAGCATGGGGAAAAATGCAGAGAGGGCATTTTAATCATCATTTTACACATTCATATTTAGGGCATAATTCAACTATTATTTCTACATAATTCTAATAGCAGTTTATCTAATGAATACTAAATCAATATTTTTAGAAAATAATTTAACTACTTAGCAAGGAATGACAAGTAGAACTTGTAATTGTAGATAGGTTGGAAAAACACCCAAGGAGGCCTATTCCTCCCAACCTTCTCCAGAAGAAGCAGTCAAGCTACTTGCCTCCTTTGGACCCTCGAGCCTGTTCACTGAGCCACTAGGTAGAAGATTCTCGGTAGAAGCAAGGCACTCAACTTCAGCACTCGGTATTATAACTTCATCACTCAATACTATAGCTTCAGCACTCAATAGTATAACTATGCACTCAGCAATATAATAGGTAGACTTACTCCATGATCAAAAACTCAGCATATCCCCTCATTCAATCTCTTGGGTGCAAGCACAACAGAACCCCAAGGTAAATTTTCTCGTCAAAAAAAGTGATGAACCTCAGTTCACAATTCAATGGCTCTTTTAAAGATTTGCCTAGGTCTTTAGTGGTCAGTTTTCAATAAATGAGCTTCAATCTCCAGTCCCACCTTCCAGGGCACTATGACCACATTTCAAGGGAGTTTTCCCATACCAACATCTAGTTAGTTGCATCATGATGCTTCCACTTGTCCATTCCCTTCTACCCCAGATTCCATTCCACCTAGTGGGTCAGTAAACAGTCTTTCAACAATCTCCTTAGGTGTTTGTCTCCTATTTAATTTATTTAATAATAAAATATTGTGCAAATTACAGTCATCCTTGGACACTTGTCCAATATAAAACTTTACAATAAAAGTTAACATAATGTTTCCAACATAAAATGTTTTTCAGCAAAAAGGGGTATGTTACAGCTCCTACGCTTAACAACGTTGGAACATGTCTCTAATCGATATATCACTCAAGTTTCTAAATGTTTTAACTTAGACTAGTGCTTTATTTTATCTTGTATGGTTAAGTGCACTTATGAAGTGTGGACACATCCCAGTATCATGCACGAAAACTAAATGAGATGCAAAATTTTCTTTCGATGTGATTTATGTATAGGAAGGAGAGAGATCTTTCTTCTTTCGCCAAGACAAACAAAAACTTTCCCGAACTGTAACATTATTCTTTCACTTTCCTTCTTAAGAAAACCAAAGGATGAAAAGACATTCCTTCTATCGATCCCAAGAAATCCAAAAATAACACCAAAGCAAGAAATTATTTTTGTTTTTTCAAAAGAGATTTGACGATGCAAATCGAAAATAAAGAACAATGGAATCTTTTAATTTGCAAAACACCTCAATTTCAAACAAAGAAGCAAAGGAGTTGAAGGAATAATTTCAAAGATCCTTGGAACATGCACCAATTGTAAAAAACACTTGAAAATGCAAACTTTGAAATTCAATCTAAGAATTCTTCTTTTTTCAAAGACTTTTTAAAGGATTAAAGGGAAGAAAACATAAACAATTTCTAGCTCTTTCAAGTTTTTCAAACAATTATTCAAGATCCAAAAGATATATCTTTTCAACAAATCAAAGCACTATACTTCAAAAATGGAGAGAACGAAAATTCAATTCCTTTTTCAACACTATTTTGCAACAAAGTCAAATATAACTCTTATCACTTTGTTCCTAATCTCAAGACCCTAAAGATTAGAGAGTTCTGCAACTTTTGGAAACAAAAAGTAATCACCCAAGCAACCAATCTCAAAACATACTGCAATTCAATCCAAAATCACACTACCAAGGGCTGCTACAACAACACACTTAGAAAAATCCAAAGGCTAAAGTAGAGAAGATCTGAGGCTTCTCAGATCCACAAGACAAGTTGTCCTTACAAGAGATCTATGTGACCCAAGACAAGGAATACAACCGCTTGACTACTATGGACCCAGCATGAAATCTCAAGCTAGGCTTCAAACCTTGAGCAAATGCAAGGAAGAGGGGTAAACATAAGATCTAGACTGAGATTATAGATGAGATGTGTGAGGTACAGATCTGAGGATAGCACTTGAACCAACCTTAAGAGGGAAGTCAACCCTAGTGCAAAATTTTGCACAGAGCCGCGATCTGTTGTGGGAAATAGCACGCCAAAGTCGATCGAAATGGTTAACTAAGCTGCCTAGGCACGTCGTCGACGCACTTTGTCGTAAGATAGGTTGCGTCAATGCCAACAGAGGGTTTTTTTCAAAAATAAAAAGACCAAAAATGCAATCAATCCTCAAAGGATTCAGATAGTTGCAAGTGTCAGATCCGTACTAGATTAGTCAGAAACTCAAAGATGCAAAACTTTAATCAAAATAATACAAGGCAAGTGACAAAATATAAATCAATTTCAAGAGATCCAAGGGAGATCTAATGAGCGATCCCCAGTGGAGTCACCAATTTTGTTATAGGATTTCTCAATCGATGCGAACAAAGATCAAGGTCCCTACTCTGAATGATTCATATCTAGAACAAAAGGAGACAAATTGTACAAACCTTCACCTAGGTCAATGAAATAGTAACAATGAATGAGTATAGAAGATACATACCACTAATATAGCAGTCGTTTTGGTGATCCAAGAGAAACTACGATCCAGCTTCACGTGCAAAAGAAACTGCCAAAGATTGGAACAAGACAACAACAAGTGAAATAGAAACAATATAATTGACCTATGCAAGTGACCAAGAAATCTCACAATCCACCATCAAGAACATCAGATGTATGGGAAGGAAATTACAATTGTATTAGCAAATACAGAAAGAGAGTACAACCGTTTAGGCCTTGGTGCTGTAGCTTCTTTCCAATGGGCCCTTCTTGCTCCAACGATTCACTTTCACCTTGAATACAAAGACTCAAGAGTCTAGGAGTCTAGAATAATTTCTCCATCATTTTCCTACTTCCAATCTTCCCCCCTCACTCATGGCCCAAGCGTTCAATTTATAAGACAATGTGTATAAGGAGAGGTTGAGAAAAGTGTGCGGTGTGGATGAGATATGATCCCCATAATGTTGGGAGTCGATCCAAATCCAAAAAAATAGGAGGGGAAAGGACCATTCGAGATTTCTCTTTAGAAGCTTCTTGAAACCCTATTTTTTTCCCATGGAGACATCGATGTTGTCTGTGGTCAAGCAACATGCGTCAAATAGGATCGACGCAGGTTGCTGTGAAAGCAGAATGCACCATTGACGTAGGTTGATAGTAGAGTAAGCTATGTTAATAGACTTCAATGCATGTTTCCATTAGAGCAAAGCGTGTCAAAGTCACAAAAAAGGTAAACATGCAGGGAAAAGCAATTAGCGATCATTCACCATGGAAGTGGCTTCAGGGATTATGGAAACATAAGGTCACGTGGTTTTGTACGGATGACGAAAATTCTGTGTAACATTGGCCCATTGGTGGTAGACCAAGCAACCTACTATGGCATCAATACCTATACTAAATTGAAGGTTTTTAAGTTCCCTTTGGATTCTATGATTGGGAACATATTCGAAAGACCATGGATGCACTCCCTACACATAACAATCTACTCTAAAAATATAACAATGATTTTCCAACTCGATCAGAGGCAGGTTATCACTCCTCTAGACAAAATAAACTAAGTGATTGTGGTGCATACATATGTTATTGACATATGGATGTCCTTCTAAACAAATGATCAATGGAAGACATATATATATGATACAACAAGACAAGCAATATTATTACATATGGAGGTGTCATTGGGTGAAGATTTCAACCAATTATTGTAGGCCTAGGCATGTGAGAATTATGAAACCTACTCTAGGTATGTGAAAAATATCTTTCACACTAAAGTCCAAAGAACTGAAGTGATGACACTATTGGAAGAGAAACATAAACCAAGAAGCATACTAGGTGCATAAAAAAGAGATCAAGATTCCTCGTTGATGGTGCACTTCTTATTCACATTAAATATGACAACATACCAATGGTTGATGGTGCACTTCCCACTCCAATATGATAGAAAAGAGTGATAGATTTCACCTCTGGTGGTTTTGAAGAAGAAAAAATATAACCTCAAAATATTTATAGCTGATGAAAAATCAAATTATGTAAGTTTAATCCAATTTATAAATGGTTTGGCTTTGCCACCATTCTTGAAGTGGAAGGGTTTGGCTTTGCCACCAAAAATCCACTCACTCATTCCACCTTATCAAGAATTGTTACCATCTCCATGGATTCAAGCAAAGAAAATTCAAAATTACCATGCATTCCCTTTTATTACTTTTGTTTTATGAAACAATGGTCTTTACATCTCCAAATGTAATAGGTTCTTGTTTTGTACTATGCTATCATAAATTTTCACTATTCAATTGTTTTCTTAATTTCTCTTTGCAAAAATATTGCTCATTTATCTTTTGAATTACATACATTTCTTAAATAATATCTTTCATAATAATTTTGTAATTAAAACTTGGTAAATAAAATATAAAAAAAACACACATACAACAACTTAACTTACTTTGAACCACCCAAAAATAAACTCAAATTAGCCTCAAACTCCTATTTACCTCTTCTCCAAAAATGTTAATGTCTCTATCCCCTCCACTTAGTGAATAATAACCTCTCTTATTAGTTTAGTCTATTTTTCAATGTAACTAAAAAATGTTAATGTATATAGCCCCTTCATGGATATCATATTTGTTAGTAATTTTGTTTATTTGTTGAGATAACTAGCTTCACATAAACTTTTTTACATAATCATTTTATCCATCCATTGTTTCACATAATTACTTTATCCATGCATTGTATATGTCATTGACATAGAATACAATGATTCTTTAGCATGGACACTAATGTCCTTATCATCAATTTACATATCCTTTACATAGTCAAGTTGTTCAATTACTATAGTGGTAACTTTCAAAAACACTTTTAACACATTTTTTATTAAAAACATTGGAACATTTAAGAGTGAAATTTAGTTTAAGATTAATTTTCAATGTTTTTTTCTAAAAGAAGATTAGTCAAATTTTTTATTTCTAAAATGATTAACCCAAATTTTATATGATAAAATATTTTACTTTAAACATCATCAAAATTGTGGAAAAACTATTTAAAATCCTTAAAACTTTGAATATTTTTACAAAAATATTACCAAACATCTTATAATTGAAAATTTAAAAATTACTAAAATTTACCATAATTTCTACACTTTAACAAAATTACTAATCCTTAAAATTTTCCATAACTGAAATATATTAACCCAAATACTTTCACAAAAACACTAACATTTTTCTACACATTTTTTTCTTTATTCTATTTGATTCAGCTCATAAAACTCATTTACTTTCTTTTACCTTGTCTTTTTAATTTCAATCTCAAATTCTGTTTTGTGCTGCAATCTCTCACTTTTGACGACCATCTTTGAAAATTTCAATGTCCTTTTTATTTCAATCTCAAGTTCTCTTTTGTGCTGCAATCTCTCACTTTTGACAACCATGTTTGAAAATTTCAATACTAGGTAACTATGAATGGACCATTGTCTACTCAACCTCTTTTACATTTCATAATTTTTTATTTAAAATACATATAATAATTGTTGTGTAACAAGTAAATCTTTTACTAATTTCATACATTGCAAACAAATTATTTGCACACACTACTA